>JALAZF010000093.1:8947500-10197500 GCA_022829125.1 Lathyrus tuberosus
CCAAGCTGGAAGCAGTCTCCAGCGGAGAAGTTTGTACCCCTCTACAACTCAGACGACTGGGTTCCCCAGCAAGTCTGACATCAAAAAAAATTTCTATCAAATGGCATCTCCCCAGGAAAATTCGGCGAGAAGTTTGAGGAAAACCGCTACAAATAGCGTCCCTTGTCAAGAAGGTTTATTGACAAAAGAAACTGAGACCAGTTCCTCGGTAGGAAACCAGGATCGAGGGGAAGTTTATATCAGAAACTTAGACCAGTTCCTTGGTAGGAAACCAGAATCGAGGGGAAGTTTATTTCAGAAACTTAGACCAGTTCCTTGGCAGGAAATCAAGATTGAGAGGAAGTTTATTTCAGAAACTTAGACCAGTTCCTTGGTAGGAAACCAGGATCGAGGGGAAGTTTACCTTTTCGAAGCATCATTGCTTAGGAAAAGAAGATGAATGCGTAAGCTACCATTCATAACCGCCATCAAAATTTTGGGTATTCTGATATTAATCCTCTTGCACCCCGAATGTCCGAATACCTTCGCCATTCACACACTTCGGGTCCAAGAAGATTAAATAGGGGCATCTGTCATACCCCAAATTTTGACCACTAAGATTTCCCATCATTGTGCAAATCATCATCACAATATGGGTGTATCATTATGCCTCATTAGTCTCCCCAAAGAAGGGTGAGCATCCACTACAAACAGAAATTAGGGTTTCAAGCCCTCTCAGAGCTCTTAGACAAAGGATCAATCAAGGAATGACATGATCTTCAACTTGTCTAACCTCTCAAACATACAATGGATCAAGAGGACTCCCACATCAAGGATTGAGCACAAGGTTGCTACCTTCCAGGTGGATTAAGCCTCAAGATCGCCAGTGTCACCAAATTAGGGTTTTGGTCGACCAGGGCCTCCAGATGGAAATTTTCCTCTGGGGATGAGCCAATGCTTCAAAGCATAACCTAAAATGCTCCATGAAACCTCATGAACACAATCATCAAGTCAATTTGGCCTTAGGGGATGCATTCATCAAAAATCAAGAATTAGGGTTTCTTGACCTAATTCACCCCTAAGTTGACTTTTGGGACAAATCATGAGCCAAGACCTCAAGAAAGGATTTGAGGGTCTCTAGTAAAACACATTGATCCATTTGCAATAATGGGTTGATCCAAGAAGCTTGATCAACAAGTTTCAATTTCATCTGAACCACAGTTAGGGTTTCGCGGGAAAAGTCAACTGTAGATTTAACTTTTGACCGGGACTTGCTCCCAAATCCTAGGACATGATCCAATACACCCTATAACACCTATGAAATCAATCCATCAAGTTTGATTTAGGTCAAAGACTTGATTTCATAGAGGATTGCACAGTTTGGAATTCATCTGACAAAAAGTCAACTGTGCACAAAAGTCAAACTTTGACTTTTTGAGATTTTTCACAATTATGGTTCCTTAACCCTAAAATGATGTTAATGTGTGATTGGAATCACCATTCATCAAGAAAAATCAAGAAAATTGGAATAACTTGTAAAAGGGGTAACCATAAAAACTTAGAAATTTTTCTAAATTATGGAACAAAGTGGCTATGGTACCAACTTTGGTGGATCATAACTCCTAAACCACAAGGCCATTTTTCCCCATCCAAAGCTGGATTTGTAGCTCTCATTACCCTCTACAAAAGCTTCAACTACACCTCACTCTAATTCATCAGGGATTTTGACTTGTGATTGGGTCAAAATGGCTGAAACCATGAAATGTCATTTTTTTCAACACTTAGTGAAATTTTCACTAAGTCAGAATCTGCCTTCACTTTTTTCCAAATGTAGGGCGATTTTTCACTTGGATCCAAAAGGTATCAAAACCAACTATGATCAAATAGTTGTTGTATCATATAAGGGCTTTCCAAAATGGCCAAGAACACCATCAAATTCCACTTGAGCCATGAGATATGACAATGGCAATATGCCTTGCTGAAAACTATCAAGGCAAGGCAGATTTGTGCATTTTGCTCGATTTGCCCAAATTTTGCAAAGAGCAAGCAACTCTATCCATTTAAACACCTCAAGGGGGGACCAAGGAGGAACCAATTCTGATCCCAAGCCTCCCAAGTCTTTGGAACCAAAAATAGCATGCCAAACCTAGAAATCCCTAAAACAGGGACAAGACTCCAATTTTGGATTGGAGCATTCAATGCATACACCAAGGTGGCATGGACTGAGCCATTTTCAACTGAATTCAGTTAAGACTTATCCAAGACCAAGGGGACCAGCAGCCTGTGCCCTAACCTCTAGCCATTGGCTAGAGGAGACTTGGATTCTCATTGATCAACATTGACCAAACCTATGCAGCAGTTGCCATTCACTATTCCTTGCAAAACAAACTTGCTCTACTATAAATAGAGCTCATTTGTGATCAGTTTGAGTACACCAAAGCCATCAAACAGATGCTTTCCTCAAAATCTCTTCTTTCACTCCAAATTTGCCTTCCAAAGCAAGTCACTATCGGGTTTTGAGTTTGAGAGCAATTCTAATCAAACCAATCACACACACACCTCACATACATCATATAGAAGTGATCCAAACACTCACATAACATCTGGAACACCAAAATCACAAAACCACTAGCCAATTGCTCAAGCCTTTGACAGATTTACAGTTGAGGTGCCAAATCAAGTTCCAGCTCAATTCAATCCACTCCTAGCATCCAGACACACTTCATGGCACCTAGGGAAAATATCCACATGATTAGAACCTATTTGTAACACCTCCAACCTAGAACTCGATCACCAGCTGCAAGTGGTAAGCATGAACTCTTCTAACTCTATGATCCATGCATTTTTTGCTGCACAATAATTTGGCCATATGTTCATAAACATGCATAGAGTGTTTTCCCTCAATCAATTGCTTTGTTTGAATCGTGTGTGGAATTTCTGAACCTTCATGCAGAATTTAGGGTTCTTGAGGTTTCTCTTTGATTTCTTATTCCATGTTTAAAATAAATCAAATTAAAGACCATAGACATGATCGTGAGATTGAAACGAGTATATTGATATGTAGATTGCATGATATAATCAAGTATTCAGTGAGATTGGATAGAAAACGCAAATCTGCAAAAACAGAGGCAGGGCGCGTGTTCTTGCCATGTTCTTGGCGCCCTTTTCCAAATATTTGAATATTTGAATTTTGTGATTTTATTTAATTGATTCAAAAATTAATTTCTCTCTGACTTTTAATGATTTTGAGTTCATTCTTTTTTTTGATAATTCACAAAAATGTTAAAATATTTTATTTTACCAAAAACTCCCAAATATATTATTTATTTCATATAATTGATATTTTTGTAAAGAATTAATATTTTAATTGTTTTTGACATTTAAAATATTTTTTCCTTCTTGATTTTGCAAATTTTAATGATTTCTAATCATTTTGTAGGTCAAAACTTGATTTTTGAAACATTAATCCAAGATCACTATTTGTTTTTCACATGCTTAACAATTTTGATCATGTTAATTGAAATTTTTATTCAATTAAAATACATTTTGAAAACAAATTAAGGTTTTTGATTAATTCAACCCTCATCAAACATTTTCAAACACTCATGGGCCTCTAATAGAGTGTAAGACCCAACCCCTCTTGATCACCAAAATATTTTGGGCCTCAGATATTGTATAAGTCCCGACACAATAAAAAATCTCAGCGCGATCGTCAGTTTAAAATCATATGGGCCTCTCCTTGAGTTTTAAGCCCCATCACTTGTACAAAAAACAAATTTTGGGCCTCTAATAGAGTGTAAGACCCAACCCTTTTTTTGAAACCAAAATGATTTGGGCCTCAGATGTTGTATAAGACCCACTGTGTTTTCAAAAACCTCGGCGCGATCGCCATTTTCAAACAAATAACCTTTGGGCCTCCCATTGTGTTGTAAGTCCCATTTATTTTAAAACCTTTTGGGTCTCTAATAGAGTGTAAGACCCAACCCCTCTTGAAAACCAACACATTTTGGGCCTCAGTGTATTATACAAGTCCTGATACCGTCAAAAATCACGGCGCGATCGTCGCCTCTTTTAAAAGTTATCTGGGCCTCTCCTTGAGTTGTAAGCCCCATCTTTTGTACAAAAATAACTCTTTGGGCCTCTAACAGAGTGTAAGACCCAACCCCCTTTTAACCAAAACCATTTAGGGGCGTCAGATATTGTATAAGTCCCTCTGCGTTAAAAGAAAATCTCGGCGCGATCGCCAACTCAAAAATCAAACCTTGGGCCTCTCCTTGAGCTGTAAGCCCCACCACTTGTATAAAAATGAACCCTTGGGCCTCTTGAGAGAGTGTAAGACCCATCCCTTTGTACAAAAAACCTTTTTGGGCCTCAGTCACTTGTATAAGTCCCCGTACAAATTCAAAACAACAGTGCAATCACTGATAAAACCTTGGGCCTCTCCTTGAGCTGTAAGCCCCAATAATCTTTTCAAAGCACTTTCTCCTTTGATTTTGAATATAATATTGTTATCAAAGCTTTCTTTGTTGAACAAACTAACAAAACAGCATGGAAGCTCTACAACCGAGTAAGTGTTTACCCGCTTTCTTTATCCGCTTTCATATATATAATTGTATTGTGGGGTTGCTCACTGTAAGTCTTCTTTCACAAACTTTTATATACTTATCAAATATCCACTGTGTAATACTAGTATAGTTATTTAGAGTTTTCCCCGGCAACTACATCTAGCACTAGGTAAAGCCCTGTTGGTCACTCTTAAATACAAACAAAAATAGATCCCCGTAGGATTACCAGACACAGCCTTCCCTCCTCTTGGGGTTAAACAATATGGAGACGTGAAAGGCAGCATTCTCGGTGAACCCTTTCTCAGACTGTCACCCTTCGAAATTGTCAAAGAAACTCTAACTCCCCAGAGATGATCTTTTCTCCGTGAATGGCATCTCTTGAGTTTCTTCCAAATTCTCGGACTTTCCTGGCTTGATCTATTCTCTGTGAATAGCCTGTCTTGAACTTCTCAGGGTTTGGGGACCCACAAGCTTCTTAAAAGCATCCTCGCATCCTCTTGGGCATTGTACAAGGACCCATCGGCTTCTTAAAAGCTCTCATGTCTTCTCTTGGTCTTAATACAAGGACCCAGAGGCCTCTACAGGTATAGGAACAGAACCTAGTCATCAATTTGCTATAGCTGTCTTTCTGAGTCAAGGGTCAGACCAGTTAATGGGTTGACCTTCATCCCTTAATGTACCAGCCTCCTCTTGGGCATCATACAAGGATCATTCACTCATCTGAGAATCAATTTCTCAAAACACCAGTAGACTTGGACAGTCTCAATACCCTTTGGATTTCCCATTTCCTTAAAGAACAGGAAATAACCCTGATCTTCTGATCAGTACCAAGGTACAACATACCTTTAATCAGTCTCTTTATAAGAACTGATTTTCTCTTTGATCCAACATACTAGACCTGTCACTCAACTGAAATAGTCACCAACACATTTAGCCTCCTCTTGGGCTTTGTAAAAATGATTCTCCCTAGCGGAGGTAACCTTTTCAGACTCTCTTGTTGAGTCAAATAAACCTTTTAGCCTCCATCTCGGGCTTCGTACGAGATACAAAAACACTCTCTTGTTGAGTATAAAAGACTCTCTTGTTGAGTCAATCACCTTTCAGCCTCCATCTCGGGCTTCGTACGAGATACAAACTAATCTCTTGTTGAGTATAAAAGATCCTCTTGTTGGGTCAACACACCTTTTAGCCTCCTCTTGGGCTTTGTACAATGATTTTCCCCACACTCTCTTATTGAGTATAAAAGACTCTCTTGTTGAGTCAAACCCTTTTAGCCTCCATCTCGGGCTTCGTACGAGATACAAAAACACTCTCTTGTTGAGTATAAAGGACTCTCTTGTTGAGTCCAACAACTTTTAGCCTCCATCTCAGGCTTCGTACGAGATACAAAACACTCTCTTGTTGAGTATAAAAGACTCTCTTGTTGAGCCAATCTCCTTTTAGCCTCCATCTCGTGCTTCGTATGAGATATAAATCACTCTCTTGTTGAGTATAAAAGGCTCTCTTGTTGAGTCAAACCACTTTCAGCCTCCATCTCGGGCTTCGTACGAGATAGAAAACACTCTCTTGTTGAGTATAAAAGACTTTCTCATTGAGTCAAACAATCTCCAGACTCTCTTGTTGAGTCAATCATCTGTTCAAGACTCTCTTGTTGAGTCAAAACCCTTTAGCCTCTATCTCGGGCTTCGTATGAGACATATAAAAAACACCCTCTTGTTGGGTCAATAGCCTCCTCTTAGGCTTTGTATAAAGAAAACCCCGGTTGAGTCAATCAACCTTTTAGCATCAAAGTTGTGCCTCGCCATAGTATACAAACACCAACAACTCCTCTTTAGAGATGACAAGTTTTCTCTAAAGAAATATTCAGCTTCACATCTTGGGCTTGAAACAAGATACAAATAGACCCTTCAACTTCACATCTTAGGCTTTGAACAAGATACATATACTCCCTTTAGCTTCACGTCTTGGGCTTTGAACAAGACACCAAAACAACCTTTTTCCTTCCATAGAATAGGAGGAACTACGATCGCTCTGATTTCCCTGTTTCGTTAAACGGGAATACGTAGGCATAAGATTGTAAAAATCTTAGCGAGCACACTAATAAAAAACACAAAATCCCACACCTTCACACATAAATCGAAAAGCATCAGTCCTAACATCCTACCAATAGCCTAGATATTGTGTTCTTAGCAAAATAAGCAGAGCGGGACCCACAATCTAAACCGCATCTGTAAACCAACAGTATTGGCTGTTTAACCTCAGTATGCAAGCAGGGTTAATTGGAGACATCTATTTCCCTTCCTTCATCAGCTTCAATAGGATAAAAAATGAATCGACCTGTAGTACCCCAGAGCGGCAGTGCTTAAGAACCACTTCCAAAATCACTCGCTACAGCATCCGCTAGGGTATACATGCTACATCTTGTAGGATATACTATCTTTGCGGATAAGTCTCATGTATATATCAATGTGAGGTACATGTGGTTGTTTAGTAACCTTGACCACGTCAATTAGGCATGAGGCATCCTACATCGATTGTTCTACATGCTACACTTGGTGAGGCGATTGTCTTTGAGACTATCACACCCTCACATCATATCACCAATTAAGCATGAAGATGGTGTTGGACCTTCCAATGATGAGGGACCTTATGATGACATCCCACCGCCTCCACCTGTGTGGATAACCATTAACATCTGCTGATGATAATAGTCATTATGGATAACCTCATGGGTTTGATAAACTCATATAGTGAGGTTTATACTTTGGCGCAACACACATAGTCCGTGGGCGACCTATGTAGATATTATTATTATTTTTGTATTATTTATATATTATTTGTATTATTACTCAGACATTTCCACAGTATAATTTATTAGATAATATTTCGTTGCTTTCACTATTGCAAGATTAACATAACTTAACACATTACAATTAAAATAACTTAAGACGAACAATTACATAACTTAACAAAACAATAATAAATAATAAAACTTAGAAACTACTAAATGAATTTGGACGTTTCATCTTGATTATGTCGTCGACAGATATAAACATTATCGCATCAAACACGATTGGTCCCTTTGTTAGTATATGGTGATGTGTTCTCTACACAACCTTCATATCTTCATCAGTGTTCAACTCAATATGGTTGTATATCACCTTTCCATCAATATCAATCCATGGTGCATAAAACTCGGTTTTACTCAGCTTTATGTTATCTGCGTCAGACAACATATTATTCAATTTGGATCACAGAAGAGCGAGATAGGCGGTGTCCTCCGGGAGTCCAAAATCAACAGGAGGTTTCACCCTATTGAAGTACACAACTACCATAAACTATTAGTGCAATCACAATTGTACTCAATATGTTTTTTTTGACAATTTAACAATTTAACACTACCGTACACATGATCTCTATTTATACAAATTTGGATTCATTCTGGACCACACACAACTGTTAGTGCAATCACAACCATACAAAATTGTCGCTAAAATCTTAGTCATTGAAACTACACTACCGTATTGTTTGAAGCCATTCTAAAAGTCCGATAAATAGATAAACGTTTTTAAAAAAATTGATGATTTTATACTATCAAATGTTTTAATGGATTGCAAAAAAATCTAGTACACAATGGTGTTTTTTAAAAAATTGATAAATTTTTCCGCCCACCAATTTTTTTAAAAAAAGCGATATAAATATATACCAAACTTTTAAATACACTACCGAATTGTTCAATTCATACTGGATTTTTCATTTATACTACCTAATTCTTTTATGTGCTCTTTTTTTATAAAAATTTAACGAAAATTATGGTGGTGCCAGATTTAAACGTGGGGTGGCAGGTAAAACTATCAATTAATCAATGATTCAATTCCGTTTACAGCCCAACAAAGAAATGAACTCATCACTTTGGGCTTCAAAACCCAAGCCTATTGATTATTGAGTGCTTAAACAGCTTTTTTTTTTTAAATACTTAAACAGTTATCTAGACCGTGCAGGGTTACTCTCGAGAATTCCATAATGTTTCAGAATTTTCAAGATAACAGCACTTTCGCGATAATACATGATTTTTCCTCATCTCCTTTATATAACCGCGCTTCTGAATGTTGTAATTCACACTAAACATTGATATCATTTCGCACTCATTTCTCAATTTAGAGTTTTCAATTATATCAAACATGTCGTTGATTCCAAGTTTCTTTGGTGGCCGAAGAAGCAACGTTTTTTATCTATTCTCCCTTGACGTGTGGGATCCCTTGAAGGATTTTCCATTTTCCAATTCTTCACTCTCTGCTTCATTCCCTCAGGAGAATTCTGCGTTTGTGAACACACGAGTGGACTGGAAGGAGACCCCGGAAGAACATGTTTTCAAGGCTGATCTTCCAGGGCTGAAGAACGAGGAAGTGAAGGTTGAAATCGAAAATGACAGAGTTCTTCAGATAAGTGGGGAGAGGAACGTTGAGAAAGAGGACAAGAACGATGAATGGCATCGCGTGGAACATAGTAGTGGAAAGTTCTTGAGGAGATTTAGATTACCTGAGAATGCTAAAATGGATTAAGTGAAAGCTTCCATGGAGGATGGTGTTTTTACCATCACTGTTCCTAAGGAAGAGATCAAGAAGCCTGAAGTTAAATCCATAGAAATCTCTGGTTGAACTTAGACTGACCTCTGTTGCTTTAAATCGTGTGATTTTCTTTGTTATAATGCTGATCGGAGGTGATCAGACTGGATCGTCGCGACCTTCACGTAGGACAGATGAGGATGCTTGTAGGAGAGGAGAGGGGGTTGTACCTGCAAGGTACTCTGTTGCCAAAGTAAGTGTTTGGCCGAAAGAGAGAAAGCAAGTACAAAAGATCAGGGTATTGAATGTTTTATATTAGATACCTGACCCTCTCAAGTAAGAGGGTATTTATAAGAGAACCCTCAGTGCGGGGCCAAGGTCTTTCATGTGGCCAAGGCATGTGGTCGACAATTGAGAGACTGCCAGGTGGAGGGCAGAGCGAGTGGACCTCTGACCTAGTCCAACTGTCCCCGTGAGATTTGGGGAGACAGTTGGTCGCGTGAACTGTAGAGCGAGTGATAGGGACATGCCCAACGGCTAGTTTCTGCCCAACGGCTACTTTCTGCCCAACGGTTAGTTTTTGCCCAACGGCTACTTTCTGGCCATTGGGCCTGGCCAATGGTTGGACTGGATTGGGCCTTGCCCTTTTGGGGGCAAAGAATCTCCCCAGTCCAGAACAGGAGCCCCCCAAGTCTTTGCTCTGCTGAAGAGTGATGACTTAAGGTAGCTATATTGCCTGAGCGATAAGGTAGGGGGCATGTTCCATATTTTCGATTTGTCGAGGTGGTCGTCATTAGTGCTTTGCCCTTCGCGACCAACAGCTGATGCCCGGGGAGCGCATTTGTGAAAGGATCATTTTTGGCCGACCAGGTCTTTGGCAGGATGCCCGCAGAATTTGACGTTTTATGTCGGGGAGCTCCGTTGATGACGAAGTGTTCGGGTGTCGAGGAGATATGCTCGTGGGATAGCAAAGGACTTGTAACGTTCATCATTAGGAATGTCAAGCGAAGATCCCTTTTGACACATGGTGGACATGCTGCCCCTGTCAGTCCTAGAGTCGCCTAGGCTATGATGGCCTTTGTGATTCCCCACGATTAAATGTTTATAAAAAGGGGGGAGGAAGGTTTCATTTGTACACTTCACATAAACTTCTTCTCTCAACTTTCTTGCTCTGCAACTTGTCCTTTCGCCAGAGCTCCTGTTCGCCGCCATTGATCTTCATTGTCTCTGTTCACACCTCCATCTCCAACTCTTCATATTCAAGTAAGTTTGTTCATCTTTTCTGCATTTCTCATGGAGTTCTTCGTTTTCTGGGTTTCTTCATGAATTTTCCGGTGACATATGAGTTTTTCGATTGAAGAATCATGTGTTCTTCGATGAACATATGAATTTCTAGAAAATTTATGAAGAACACGAAGAACCTAGGATGAATGTTGGATTTTTTGGTGTATATTCTCGTAGATTCTGGTTAGGATTAGTTTTAAGTTTGTAGTCAGGCACTAGGCCTGTTCGACGAGAGGTCCTAGTTTTACGCGGTGAGCTTGCATCGTCGCGCTTAAGCTTCCTTTTTGTTGTCTCAGAGACTTGCCCCCGTTGTTGGGGACGATGTCGTCGTCGTGTTGAGTCGTGGTCAAAATGGGCTCGAGGTTGTCCTCGACTTCTTCCTTACCCTTTCACTTGACTAGTGGTGGAAGGGTGGGTTTGATCTTAGTCGTCGAATTCACTTTTTCTTCCTATGCTTTTCAAGTGAAAATGGCTGATCCTCGTGAGGAAGTTGTGCCCGACGCCCAGGCCGCGCAAGACGAGACGGAGCAGGCCGTCGAGTATGCTAACGTCTAGGTTACGAGGGGGGACCTTCAATGGATCACGCACGAGCCGATGTCGACCAAGTCGACATTTACGGAGGAGGAGATCCGGGAATTCTCCTCATTAGAGGATCGGGCCGAGGACGCCCCCAGGCACTGGAAAGCCATTTGCCCCACTGAAGATGACAGGATCTGCTCGATATACCCGGGGATGCAGTTCCCTATGTACGAGTTTGCCTTTGTGGAGGCTAAGTTTCGTCTCACTTTTACTGACTCCAGGAGGCCCTTTTTCGTCACTTAGACTTGTGCCATGCCCAGCTTCATCCGAACGCGCTGGCCTTTATTCGTGTTTTCGAGTTGGTGTGTCGCTTTCTTCACATCGGCGCAACTGTGGACCTCTTCTTCTGCATCTTCCAACTCCAGCGAAGTATTACGGGCACGAAGCAGATCTGGGTGTCATTTAAGCAGCAGAGCAGGCTCTTTTGGTCGTACTCTGAGTCTGTTCGTCACTTTAAGGATAGGTTCTTAGTTGTGAAGCCTATTTCTGAAGCGGCCAAGAGGTCCATTTCGACGCTTGAAATGGTGACCGTTGATGGTCAGCAGGTTGAGAAGCCTGTGTCTAAGTTTCCTTTGGAATGGGTGTTCGCCCATTTTAGGTATAGGACCGACCAGTTTCTGGTGAAGCACGAGCAGCTCAGTGAGGGGGATAATGAGTCATACAGGGTGCTCCATGCTTATGTGGAGAGTTTTACCCCGACTTTTATGGTGGACCGAGATGGTAAAGAGCTGATCGGGGATGATGGGGAGTCTGCTCGGGCAGGCCGTTATATTAACACCAAGGCTCTCCTTGAGTGCAAAAATGATGAAGTTGTGTTCCAGCTGCTCGGTATGATTTGTTCTCATGCATGTATTTATTAAGTTTCTTTTGACCACTGACCTGTCTTTTTGTGTGTTCGCAGAGAGGATGGCCGACATGAGGGAATGTTTGATGAGGTCCCAGGCAGCCAAGGTTTAGAAGAAGGTGCCAGCAATACCCAAGGTCGGGGCAGCCAAGCAACTGTCGACGCTAGAGAAATTCGTGTCCGGCTCTGGTCCTACTCCGGGGACGACTTCCACACCACCAACTCCGGACACATCTCATAAGAGGAATCGGGATGTTGTTGGAGCCTCTCCGGCGACTTGCTCGTGTGGTTTTACTGGTGGAAAGTTTGTGCTGCCCTCATGCTATCTACAGGGGACGATGTTCCACGAAGGGGATTCCATCGTCGTCCCAGAATCTGATGCCTCGGCCATTTTATCTGCAAATTCTCAGGCGCGGAGGAAGCTTCTTTGTTGGGACGCGGCGGGCATGTTTAGGGTGCTGGAAGTGGCGCTGGCCCTTGGGGATACAGAAAGGGTTCCCCTCTCCGACCTTAGGAAAGCCACAGCCAGAATCGACGAGCTGGAGCAGGAAGCTACTGCTTTAGACAACGAGCTGAAGAAGCTGCAAGGCCATGAGGAAGCCAAAATATTTCTCCAACGAGAGGTGAGCCAGATGAAGGAGAAGGTGACTAAGGTCGACGAGGAGAATGGTCGTTTGAAGGCGAGGGTAGCTGAGCTGGAGGGGTTGTCGGTGGCGGCCGACGACGAGACCGATGATGAGAAGTCGTTGAAGAAGAGGAGGGACTTGATCGGGAGGATCCGACTCCTCGGAGAAGACAATTTGGGGGCAGCTAAATTTGGTTTTAATGCTGCTTCAGAGCAGTTGAAAGCCCTCAACTCAGACGTCCAGCTGCTGATCGACAGAATGAGTCTGCTCAACGTGGTCGTCAATGGCAAGGTGGTCCCCCCGGAAGGTGTTAGCGAGGTTGTTTAGTTTGTTGTGAAAATACTTGTATTTTGTGGGCCTGCGTGCCCTTTTAAAGTAATGTTTTGTTGGGCGCTGCCCTTTGAATGTACTCCTGACTTACTCTGGCCTTGTAGCCGATGTTATAACATTATATTTGGAATTTTCTTGTCGCATTTATTTATGTATTCTTGTTTGAATGGACGTTTTGTTTTTGTTGTGCTCGACAGGCTGGGAAACTTGTCGAGGAGGGCAAGGTGTTTTCGCCAGCGATGAGACTAGGACCTCGATTGAGGTACTAAACTCATAGGCTGGGACTGTTCCTATCGCGAGCTAGGTGTCCTGCCTGATTGGTGTGGCAATGTGTTGGACCCGAATTTTTGATCCCTAAGATTCCACATATCATTCACATCTCATTTTTCATCTTATACCACAAACAAGACATGCTTTGATTCCTTTATCCCTCTCTTCTTTGGGTTTATGCCTTGCAGAGATCACTGAGCATCTGTGTGTTTCTTATTTTCCTTTATTTGCTTATATTTACTAGCCTTTAATCAAAATCAAAAAATATGTTTGTTTTTGTCTTCACTAACTTTTTCAGGAAGGGAATCAAGGATATCAAACAGTCCCTCAGCTCGAATGAATTTCATCTGAACAAAGTCAAAGTTGATATGCAAACAATTCAAAATCATCTGATCAAGAGTTTCCAAGATTCAATGGATTATTATTCAAGAGACTCCAAGGTTCATGTGTTTATTTCTATGCATTCTTTGACAAATCAAGAAAATCGACCCAGAGCCAGAACAATCCATCCAACATGGCCATTTTTCAAGTTTTTCAACTGTGCAATCGATTGCACTATTGGTCCAATCAATTGCACCAGTCATTTTTTGCCTAGATTTTGAAGTTTTCAGCAGTGCAGTCTATTCGGGCTACAGTGCAATCGACTGAACAAAGATAGAATTGGTCAAAATCAGCATTTTTCAAATTTTGAAGCATTTGGCACCAATTTTATCATTTGAAAATATTCTAGATCACCCAAAAATAATTCTCCTACATGATCACAATTAATTCCCACCATACACCTTCACTAATCACCACTTGATCTTGATTTTCCCTCCAAATTCAAATTCCAAGCCTAATTTTCACTTCCAAACCAAATTCCAATCCACCAAATTTTCCAAGCCTAAACTCTATAAATAGAACCCTCATTTCATTCATTCTTGAAGCTTTTGATAGCCAAATTCACCTTGCCAAAATTTCCCTTGAAGCTTTTGAGAGCCAACAAACCTCTTGCAAATTCTCTTCCCAACCACCAAAATTCACTCAAAGCTCACTTTTCTTCTCTTGAAAGTTAACAAGAATTCACATTGAATCTTGTTCAACTTTGAGCTAAACCTTCATCCAAACTTGTTTTCTTCATCAATTCTTGTAGTTCAAGGCTTTGGAGTTTGGATCTTGGAGTAATTTGAAGCAATTTTCAGATTTGGAGTGGTAATCTCATTTTCCACCATTGTTGTTCTTGATTCATCTTCCACAACGTGATCCTTTAATAATTCTTGTTGCTTGATCTTTGGATCTTGCAATTTGTGATCCATTGGTGTTATTTGTTGTTGTTTTACTTGTATTTCCGTGCTAATTTTCATCCATGACCATGAGGTGTTTGAAGAAATGATTGGATCATGGATGCTGAATTTTTCAAAAAATTTAGTGCTGCCTGTCAGTGTACAATCGATTTGCATTTCTGTGCAATAGACTGCACAGTGCATTTTTTGCCTAAGAATTGTTGATTTTCTGCTGTGCAGTCGATTTGCACACTGGTGCAATCGATTGCACAGATGCAGAATGGTGTTTTTCACCTAATTTTAGGACTGTTTTGGTTCCTTTTCCATTTTCTTCCCTTTCCTTTTGTTCTTAGCCTTAGATCACATAATTGTGTGGTTTAATTTGGCTTTCTCTTCATCTATTTCTCTTTTCTTTTGATCAATGAAAGTCTTATGGATCATAGAATTCCGTTGTTGAATTTTGATCAAGACTAGATCGCTACCTTCTTTTCTCTTCATGCGGTATTGCTTTCGGGTGACGATCTACATATCGTTCATCTAGCATGCATTAGCACAAAGAGCTATTGACCGACCTCATTGTAGGGTAATTACTCCGTAAATTACTTGGCGATTGCTTAACAAAGTGCAACATATATCCCTTTATCGGAAAACAATCAAGGATGGTTGACTATTTGTATTAGGTTCAAAATCTATGAAGCTTGTTGTTGTAGAGGCTTTGATTCTATCAATCTTCTAACAAGTCTTCATTAACCTTGACCTAAGTACACTATTCAATCATTATTGATCACTTACTCTAACAACTAATTACTAATTGCTAACTTCTAACTTCTTTACAATTCCTTCTCGCTCCCTATCTCTCTTTTACTTTTATGTAATTTTTCCTTTGTCCATTGGACACATGTTTATGCTTCCGCATATTTTTCCTTTGTCCGTTGGACACATGTTTATGCTTCCGCATATTTTTCCTTTGTCTGTTGGACACATGTTTATGCTTATGCCCTTTTCTTTTTGTCCACTTGGACCAAAAACATTAATAAAGGCCAAAACCTCTAAAAAACTTGTACTTATAATCTTGGACTATGGTTACTATCCTTTGCAATGGACATGGAATTTTGCACCTAGACCTTGGACTTCAATGCTATTTTTGAATCCTTGGACTTAGAACTAGGACATCCAATGCTATTCTTGGAACCTTGGACTTAGAACTAGGACTTTTTCCCTTTGCTTTGGAATTATGGTTCGAAGACTTTGAAGACTTGTGTTTTTGCTTGGTTTATGGTGACGATAGCTACATTTATGGTTAGGCTATTCTTATCCTTAGCTTTTACTTTGTGCTTTAGGATATTCACTTCTTCTCCTCCCCATTCTTCAATTTTCAAAACTTTCTCCCTTTTTCAAAACCTTCTTGATTTCAAACTTTCACCTCTTTCATAATCAAACCTTGACTTTGTCAAGTGAATTTACTCTTTTCTTTTCATTTCTTAACAAATGCTAAACTACATAAGCATGTTGACACATTTTTCAAAAGACTTTAAAAAACACCAAACTCATTCAAACCTCTTTTGTGCCCTCGTGCACTTTTTCCTTTAAAACTTTTTCATAAGTTTAGACATGATTCATTTCTTTAAGCGGAATTATTCGCTTGAAAATGACGACTTGTCTTTACATTTAAAAACAAACAAAACAAACAAATTTCATTCTTTGTACCACGAACTACGAGGTTTTGATCCTACATTGCACTTCGTGGGTACGTAGGCATGAGGCAATAAGTCTCTCCAAACACAAAAATCTTAAAAACAATTTCTCTTCTCATCTCCTCAATCTCTCTTCAAGCAAACCTTTTCAGACCAAAAGCGTAAATATTTCAAAGGGTTCCTATAGAGTACTATAGACGTTTTGGGTGCTAACACCTTCCCTTAACGTAACCAACCCCCCTTACCCATTCTCTATTTGTTCCTTTTTTAGAACTCTTTTGGTTTTGTTTGCTCTTTTTCCTTTCCTTTTTGATAAAATAAAAGTGCGGTGGCGACTCTTGCTTTTCGAGTTAAGTTAATCAATACCTTACACTCACGATTTTGCCGCTACACAACGGCGGAGCTCGATTGAGGTATCCCTGTTTTGCGCAGGATCTGCTCGTCCCATTAGCAGAAGCTGGCCGGCATTGTAGAATGGATCGTGCTTCACCAGGGCACGATCATGTGGCCACTCCGTCTCCCTGTTCGGGGTGATCTCGGCGACAATTAGTCCGACCTCGTGGTTGGGCTTAACTGTAATATTGTTTGAGATTTTGAGCATTCCATGGTCGAGCAAATGGTTCTCCGTCCAGAGTTTCTAAGTAGTATGCTTCTATGCCCGTTTTGGACTTGACCCTGTAGGGGGTGCCAAGTGCATGTCCCCGTGACGCTGACACCGGTCACATTTTTGGACGTGCTCCTTGGCGTCGTGCTGCATGGTTGGCCAGTAATATCCTGCTCGCAAGGCTTTTCGTGCCAAGGATCTTCCCCCCAAGTGTTGCGCGTTGATGCCCTCATGAATTTCTTTTAGAATTTTGGGGACCTTACTCTCCTCGACGCATTTCAGGAGGGGGATGGAGAATCCTCTTCGGTAGAGTTTGTCTTCAACCAGTACATATGAACAGGCTCGTCGTTTAGTTATGCTAGCTTCTTTACTGTCCTCGGACAGCTCCCCTTTGGTGAGGTAGCTGTATACGGGGGTCATCCAGTAATGGGTGTCCCCGATGATGTTGACGCCGAGCAGCTCGGGTGGTTTTTTTATGCTAGGTCGGGCGAGTATCTCTTGTATGACAGGCTTATTTCCGCCTTTCTTTCTGGTGCTAGCCAGTTTGGACAAGATGTCTGCTTGCGTGTTTCATTCGCGAGGGATGTGCTGGACTTCCCATGCATCGAACTTTGTAATTCTTTCCTTTACCAGCGCCAGGTATTCGGCCAGCTGGTCGTTCATTTCCTGAAATTCTCCCCGCACTTGTGACGCTACAAGCTAGGAATCAGTGTAGATTTTTACCTCCTTGGCGCCTACGTCCTTGGCCAGCCGTAGTCCCACGAGGAAGGCTTCATATTCGGCTTGGTTGTTAGATGTAAGGAAGGACAGGACCAGAGATACTTTGATTAGTATTCCTTCCTCGTTTTCGAGGATGATACCTGCTCCGCTACCTGAGGGGCTGGATGCCCTATCTAGGTAAAAGGTCCACTTATGTGCTCCACATGTCGGGGACGGTAGCAGTGTCATTTCTGCCACAAAGTCGGCCAAAACTTGTGCCTTGAGGGCCTTCCTGCCCTCGTAATAAATGTCAAATTCTGATAACTCCGGGGACCATTTAAGCATCCTGCCAGCCATATCTGGTCGCATAGCAACTGCCTGATGGGCTGGTCCGTGCGGACAACTACAGTGTGGTCCAGGAAGTAGTGTCTAAGCCTCCTTGGGGCGGTGATGAGAGCAAGGGCAACTTTCTCTATCTGCGCGTACCTGACTTCTGGCCCTTGTAAGGCCTTACTGGTGAAATAGATGGCCTTCTGTCTGTCCGTTGTTTCGTGGATGAGAACAGCACTAATGGCTTCGCTGGCGACAGAGAGGTATAAGTAGAGGGTTTCCCCGCATTCTGGTCGAGAAAGAACAGGTGGTTCGGATAGAGCCCGCTTAAGGTGGGCCAGGGCTTGCTCACATTCTTCTGTCCATTCGAAACTGGTCTCCTTCCTGAGTATTTTAAAGAAGGGCAGGGCGTGCTGAGCGAATTTGGCCCGAAACGAGAAATGGAGGCGAGCATCCCGTTTAGGGATTGTATGGACTTCTTCGACCTGGGCGTGGGGAACTCCGCGAACACTCGGCACTTGTCTGGGTTTGCTTATATTCCCCTTTCGGTGAGATAGAACCCGAGGAACTTCCCTGCCCGTACACCAAAGGTACATTTTTCTGGATTAAAGCACATTTTACATTTCCTGGCCTGGTCGAAGACCTTTTGCAGGTGAGTCGTATGATCGGATTCCTCTTGGGACTTTAGGATCATATCGTCCATGTAAACTTCGAGCATGTCCCCGATTTCTGATCGGAAGACTTTGTTCATCATGCGCTGGTACGTGGCCCCAGCGTTTTTCAGACCGAAGGGCATTACATTGTAGTAATAGTTCCCCGAGGAGGTCATGAATGCGGTATACCTCTTGTCCTCTTCGGCCATAGGGATTTGATTGTATCTCGAATAGGCGTCCATAAAGGACAAAAGTTTGAAACCTGCGGAGTTATCCATCAGTTTATCTATGCTCGGTAAAGGATAAGCATCTTTAGGGCAAGCCCGGTTGAGATCGGTGTAGTCAATGCACATGTGTCATTTTCCACTGTGTTTTTTCACAAGTACAATGTTGGACAGTCAGGTTGTATACCTGGCCTCCGAAATGAATTTTGCCTCTAAGAGGTCTTATACAAGTTTTTCGGCAGCCTGTGCCTTCTCATTGGATTACTTTCTTCTTCGTTGCGCGACGGCGCGGGCAGCTGGATCAATGGTCAAGTGGTGGCACGCGGTCTCAGGATCCAAGACGGGCATGTCTTCTGCGCTCCAGGCAAACAGGTCAGCATTGTCGTCCAGGCACTTCTTCAGCTGTAGCTTGACCTCGTCGGGAAATCCAGCACTTATCTTCACCCCTCTGTCGGGGTTGTTGCTGAAGGTGATGACTTCGAATTCTCCATCTAGAACTGGTCGCATGAGGGCTGATGTGGGGGAGTTGGTCGTCCCCGTTGGCGCACCCTCACCATTATCTTCCTTGTTGTCCTCTGAAATTTGGCTGTCAAGGTCGATGGTATGCACGGGGAGTGCAGGCTTCTTGTCCGATTGGTCATCTTCAGTTAGACGATCTTCATCCCTTGTCCGTTTTGCTGTTTTCGGTGCTGCTCCAATCTAGTTCTGTCCCCTGGTCGCTGCCTCGAAGCATCTGCGGGCAGCTTCTATGTCCCCATGCAAAGTTGCGACGTGACCCTTCTGAGTATAATACTTCAGCTTGAGGTGGACGGTTGAAGGAACAACAACCAGTTCTGCAAGGGCTGGTCTCCCCAAAATGCATTGATATAGTGACGGGCAATCGATCACCCAAAACTGGGTCTTGATCGACCTGGATGCGTCTTCTTCCCCGAATTTGACCGGCAGCTCCACGTATCCCCAGGGTCTGGTCGTGGCTCCGTTGAACCCCTACAAATCGGATCCCACATATGGTGAGAGGTTCTTCTGGTCTAACTTAAGGGCGCGGAACAAGCCAGTGTACATAATGTCCATTGAACTGCCCTGGTCGACCAGGATCCTCCTGACATCGGTGTTTGCTAATCTGGCCCTAATGAGTAAAGGAATGTGAGAATTTGGAGAGCCTCCGTGCAGCTCCTCGCGGTAGAACGTGATCGGTTGGGAGCGCCCTTGATTCTCTCAAGCGTAGACAACCGGTCAGGACTGCAATCTATAAGCTGCTCGAACTTCCTCTGGACAGATCCTACTGTCAGCTCATTATACCCCTGCATGAGATAACCATGGCTATAGGGAATGCTTCCCAAGTGCTGTGGGCGAATATCCGGGAAGGCTCTTCGAGGTAATCTGGAATGACGAAGTCCTCTGGTCGCGTAATGGACATTGCGACCTGCGGGGGAGGACTGGATTGAGACGATTCTGCCTCCATCTTTGAATCTGAGGCCTCTCGTCGGGAGGACTCGCCTTTCTTTACGTATTTCTTCAAATGACCCTCCTTGATGAGGATCTCTATTGCGTCTTTAAGTGGCACGCAGTCTTCGGTTGTGTGGCCGTGGTTGCGGTGGAAGCGGCAATACTTGCTTTTGTTGACGTTGCCTTTGGAAGCCGTCGGTTTGGGGAACCTGACACCCCCTGCTTGAACTCAGTATTGATGCATTCGGAGAGAATGCGTTCACGGGGAGCCGTAAGCAGGGTAGACTCCGTGAACCGGCCAGCAGGCCCTTTACCCTCTCGGGGACGATCGTCTCGTCGCCTTTCTTTTCCTTGTCGGGATGTCTCCGGCTCATCTTTTTTTGGTTCCCGGGCGCCTTCGCGGTCTCTTGCGTCCCGAGCAAAGTACGCGGCCTCCTTCTCCTCGTACTGTATGTACGCTTCAGCTTTTCGGAGGAGCTTTGTTAACGTGCGGAGAGTCTCGATTCCCACGGCTTTGCAAAACTCGCTCTTGGGTCTCAAGCCTTTCTCGAGAAGATATTTCTTCATATGGTCCTTTGTACGGACCTCCACGACTTCTTTGTTGAACCGTTCGATATATGCCCGTAGGGATTCGTCTCTGCCTTGTATAATAGCTTCCAAGGTGGCCTCCGACTTGGGATGTCTCCGAGAATCCGTAAAGTGTCGGGCAAACCGGCTCTTTAAGTCTCTCCATGGTGTGATCGACCCTGGAGGAAGGCGATTGAACCAAGCCATTGCCCCCTTTTTCAGTGTGATCGGGAACAATCTGCACTTTATGGCCCCGGTCACGTTGTGGTAATGGAGCATTGCTTCTATGTTCTCTATGCGTTCGCCGGGGTCAGTGGTCCCATCATAGGTTGCTAGAGCAGGAAGCTTCTCAAGCCCGCGAGGAATTCTGGTGTCCATGATCTCATGTGAGAGGGGGTCGTGGACGTCGTCATCGCTACTTAAGCTTGGAGAGCGAGAGAAAGAGCAGTTACGACCATGGCTTCTTCTTCGTCGTGGAGAATGCCTGCGTGCATGGCGGTGCTCGTGTCTATCTGAATGTCGGGACTTCTTGGACGTCGGGGAACGTCTTGACTTCCGCGGGGGAGACTTGTGGCCTCTTCGTGCGAGATCGAATATAGGCTCTTCCGATCTTGATCGTCTTCTCTCTGGGGAGAGACTTCTGGACCTATCGCGTCTCCATTTCTGAGGGGGAAACCGGGGACGTGGAGACGGGCTGAGTTATTTCTCCGAGGCAAGTCGCTCTTGGATTATGTGATCGAGAGTGCTTATCTTTTCCCCTTGATGGAAGATCAAAAGGTTTGATCTGTTGAGGGAGGCGATGAGAGCATTTGTGCTTGAGTCGGCGTTTTGCAGAACCGGAATGGGTTTGAAAATGCGTTCAGCAGCTGGTGCTTTAGGTTTCACTTCGTCAGGGGTCGGGGATGCAGTCTTTCCGTCCCGTTGGTCAGTTTCCTGAAGCACATGTCCGACGAATGTGTGGTCGGCGTTGTCGGTTGCAACGGCAGCAGCAGAGTCTTGGCGAGCATCATTCTTGGTGGAGGCCATGATGATCTTAAGAGGTTTGAAGAGGAAGCTTTGGTCTTTGAAGTGAAAAAAGAGAGGATCTTGAATCAAAAGACGGGAAAGCTAATTTCCCACAGACGGGGCCATTGATCGGAGGTGATCAGACTGGATCGTCGCAGCCTTCACGTAGGACGGATGAGGATGCTTATAGGAGAGGAAAGGGGGTTGTACCTGCAAGGTACTCCGATGCCAAAGTAAGTGTTTGGCCAAAAGAGAGAAAGCAAGTACAAAAGATCAAGGTATTGAATGTTTTATATTAGATACCTGACCCTCTCAAGTGAGAGGGTATTTATAAGAGAACCCCTAGCGTGGGGCCAAGGTCTTTAACGTGGCCAAGGCATGTGGTCTACCAGTGAGAGACTGTCAGGTGGAGGACAGAGCGCGTGGCCCTCTGACCTGGTCCAACTGTCCCCGTGAGATTCGTAGAGACAGTTGGTCGTGTGAACTGGAGAGCGGGTGATGGGGACATGCCCAACGGCTAGTTTCTGCCCAGCGGCTACTTTCTGTCCAACGGCTAGTTTCTGGCCATTGGGCCTGGCCAATGGTTGGACTGGATTGGGTCTTGCCCTTCTGGGGGCAAAGCGTCTGCCCAGTCCAGAACAAATGTTATGTTTTATATTGTATATTAAAATTTATTTATAAAATACAAAACTAAGGGTAGGTTTATCCAAACATGCTTATTTAGAGCTTATAACATAAGCGCTTATCAAAATAATCACTTATGAAAAGTTTGCATAAACTATTTTTCTAACAAAAGATAATATAAATTTAAATTATTTTTATATGTGCTATAAATTATTTTCATGAGAGCTTATAAAAATAAACTCAAAAAAATCTATGAATAATGTTATAAGTTATTTTAGTAAGCTCTCCCAAACAGTGTTACATAAGTTATGGCTAGGGATGTTCAAAACCAAAGCAACTCAATAGAAAACCGCAAACCAAATCAAAACCGCAAAAAAAATGCATTTGGTTCGGATTTGTTTGGGTCTTTTCTTTACAAAATCGCGTAGTTCGATTTGGTTTGTGGTTTGTATTTTGCAAACCGACCTGAACCAAAACAAATCGCATTATGTTACACAATCCAAACTTCATTTATCTCACATCCAACTCAAAACTCAAACTTATTATGCCTTAACCTACAATTACGAATTATTTTCTCTTACTCACACTTAGGGTTTTAGTTTCAACCTTCTATAAACTCTCCTATTAATATCACACACTCTTCTCATCTTCTTTAACATGTACATCTCGCATTTTCTAATCGGATCTCTCCTCTCTTATATCCTTTCTTTTTTATCTTCTCATTTTTATGTTACTGTTTTGTCTTCCTTTTACGTATTTATCGCACATTTCTTCTCTAATCTCACATCTCTTTTGTTCTTTTTTATTCATCTTTTCTAATCTCTTCTCTCATATGTTTTATTATAATGTCTTTGATATTATTTTATGCTACTATTTTATGTTTTTCATTCCACTTTTGTCTAATATGATTTTTTTTGTATATTGAAGGAGAAATTTTTGTCTAAATATGATGAGTTTTAATATAATTCGAAAATGCATATGAATGATTAAACACAAAGTTATGTTGTTCTCTATAAGTACATATATGGTTCAATAAAAATCTTATAAAAACCGAACCAACCCAAACCACATTGGTTTGGTCTATTTCGATTCGATTTTATTTCTAAAAGTCAACCAAAACAAACCAAACCAGCTGCTTTTTTTTTCTTGCGATTTAGATGATTGTTGTTATCGTTCGACAAACATCCCTAGTTATGGCATAAAGATAAACTAAAATAAACCAATCCAAATATGCCCTGATTCAAAATATATTAAACACGTGTCAATAGTATCCACCGCCTCCAAAAGACTTGTAGAGAATATCAGTCTAGTTTAACCATATATGCATGCATCAAAAAGTTGAAAAACAAATCAAGTGAGATTGGTTTTTCCATTCTTTTTACAAGTCAAATTAAAGAGCAAACATTTAACATGTAGCTGTCCAATTTCTATCAAAATATAATTCTTTCATTCCTGAAGTTCTTATCAATGGACAGCTACATATTTTAAATGGTTGTTACACTAACATGAGGGTAACAACCATTTATCATGCACCTTAGTAGGCAACCCAACAAGGTCTAATGATTCCATTATTTATATCTGAAATTTCCTATCACCATCAACCGCAGTATTAGAATACAAAAATACTTTGAATGCAATTAGGAAGGATTCGAATATGGCACATTCAAAATATTCCAAATACAACAGATGGAAGGATGAACAATGGTTGTTTCCTGCATTGAGTTTCAAAGTTGTGCGTGGCGCATCCTCCAAGGTTATTGGAGGGTAAATTTTGTTCAGATTCATAAAAAACTGATTTGATTTGGAAGGGTGCAAGGCAACAACAGAATGAAAGTAAAAAGGCAGCATGACACAGCGCCAAATGGACCGTACTAGTTTATGACACCCTTGATCTATGGCATTAACACATTTCTACTTCTATTGTGAAGTGAATGGCATTGCAAATGTCCAAAGGACAGTGAATTTTGAATTTTGTAACATAACATTTGTGGTAGAAATCGACCATAAAGCAATTAAAGAATTGAAACATGGCAATGAACTAAAATTAAAAATGACATTGATATTGAGTATTGAGTGTGAATAAGTAACTGCAAATGTAAAAGGATATTGACACAACAGAAAAATACATAGATCAATCCAACTAAATAAACATATATAAAGAGTATTTACTAATACGGGGACAAGATTGCCAGTAGAAGGTCGCGGAATTCTTCCGGATCATAGTCCAGTTTCTGCTTGGGATATCCGATCATGTATCCATTCCTTTTACCTATTCTAGCAAAAATTTTAATTTCAGCAGCCTTCTTCTTCGCATTCACGCGTCGATGCTTTGGACCTCGTATTGCAATTAGAAAGGATTTCGAATATGGCACGTTCCAATGAACTGATTTTCCACCCACCGTGGCTTTTTTGCCAACTCCTGAAACACACCACACAATTCTAATTCTAAATTATAGTAAACAAAACACATATAATCATGAGTTATTACTAATTAACAACACGATTTTAAATTCTAAATTAGAGTAAACAAAACACATTATTACCTTGTGTTTTTCTTCCCACCGCCATTACCATGATTTCAGATTATTAATGTTATTAAAACAGAGAAGAAAAAGTCTGAGGCTGCGGCCAACCGTAGAAATTAGGGCTCTATTATATATTGACTTATTGGGCTGGACACACTAATATTGAATAATTGGGCTTTTGGGCTATTGGGCTGAACACACTAATTAAATGACACTTCTTACATTATTTTTAGGGAAATTTTTATATTATACCCTCATCATTATCCTTCACCCCTTACCTTTTTAAAATATTCCAAACTAAATAGTGAGGAAGCTTGTTGATTTGTTTTATCATACTTTTCTGTTACTTTGAATATCTTTTGAATGCAATGCGCGATAGGTAGAAACATACATATAAAATGAAAAGGTAAGAAACACAAACACGATAGGTGAGGGTGATGTTATAAAAAGAAAGAGATCATAATAGAAATATAAAATGTGTATATAAATATGTAGAAAAGAATGTTCACCAGTACACATTATGTTTTTTTTTTTTTTGTTTTTTTTTATAAAGAGATGCTATTTCTTTTGAAATATTTCAAAACCTTTTTGAATCATTAAAATTGTGTTGTTGCATCTCTTTGCTAAGATGTTTTACTTACTACAGTTTAATTTATTTTTTTATTTGTTTGGTTTGTATCCATTTTTTTATTTGATAATTATTTTTTATTATTGAGTATCGAGTATCATTGTTTTTTTACTGCTTAGCAAATTCCTAATATTTATTTTCAAAGTTAAATAATTATTAATTGTATTAATTTCAATGATAAAATGTAATAAATATAATTATTTATTCCAATAATAAAATACAATAACTACAATGATAAAATACAAGGCTTAAATGTATTTTTGGTCCCCCTAATTTGGGTATTTTGTACTATTGGTCCTCCTATTACAAAACCTGCGATTTTGGTCCCTCAATTTTGATGGTGTTTGCATTTTTATAGTCCCCCTTCAATTTTGCATACGTGGCAGTGATGAATAAGATTTAAAAATTATTTTTAATTACATGGCAAAATGACTAGGATATTTTATATTATTTTTAATTAATTTAATAATTTTAATAGTATTTTTAACTAAATTAATATTTAATATACTAGTCTTAATTAAGTTTTTTTAATTAATTAATTAAAACATTTAAGGAACAATTTTGGGCCTAAGCCCATTTACCAAGAGTAACAGTCCAACACCAATTGGTGATAAGCAAAGTATATGTGTTATATAAATACTTATATTATTAAAATAAAAATCGATGTGGGACTTATGGAAGAAACATACGGAAGAAACATGGAAGAACAGATATTGTGAGAAACACCAGCTTCATAAGCACATTACACCAGTCCATGCCAAGTCCTGCAGAAGGATCACAATTCCAACATTTGTAAACAATTCAATTCATTCTTCAAAGTTTTCTGCTGTAAACAATTCCAACATTTGTTACGTTTTCTGCTGTAAACAAATTCAATTCATTCTTCAAAGTTTTTCAACATTCATTTTTCATGCCATGAACAACTTCATCTTCTTCCTTGCAGCTGAGCTGCAACTGTAATATTTTCAAAAAGGTCAGTGATACATAGTTGATTTCAAGCACATAATGGAATGTATCCATTATTTATGTTATTTATCTTAAAATCAAGTAACATTTGTTTTGAGTTATCATCAAGTTACCAATCTAATAAATTTTACAACATCACTCATATTGAGATTTTGAAAACTATTGCCATTTCTAGCTTTTCCAAATAGCTCGTATGTTAACCCATCAAAACCACATGCAACGCATCACAATCACAATTGCACTACGGTTTTTCAAACAAAGACCACCAAATTAAGAAACATATTCCAATATAATATTTGGACTACACAAAATTTCAAACTTTCCAAAATAATAAACACTAAACAAATAAATGCTGAGATGTTTCGAGATAATTGCAGTCACTAACGCAATGTAAATCCATATTAGCTGCTCCACAATGTGCAAAATTATCTACTTTAGTAGAAAGTCTATTATTATCATAGACACTAATTAGCTTCAAGAATTTGCAGAAGTTTCAATTGTTTGACAATTCTCTCCGTTATCGTTCATCTTCAACAACAATATAATTAAATTGGTTTAGTTTTGTTGGCAATATGTATAACTTTTTACCTCATTATTCCAGTCAGTTCTATAGACCACAGGCCCGGCCCAAGGGCAAGGCAAACAAGGCCATTGCCTTGGGCCTCATCTTTTGGGCTGTATATTAGGCCTCAAAATAAATTAATTAAAAGATATATGCCAGCTAAAGAATATTTTTGAAATAATGTGTGTAGTAGTTTATTGGTAAACTTGCTTTTAAACTCTCTTGATTGCAGCTGTTCAATTCCCAGTGGTGTAAAATTTTGAAGTTGCATTTCATTCAATTTTAATATTTTATCTATTTTTCTTTGATCATAAAAAATTGACTAAAATCTACTATTTTTTCCACACTAATAAAATAAATATTTATGTGTTTAGTGAATAATTTTAAATTATTTTTTTAAAATAATATTCTCTTTTTGATATAATTCTTAAATTTCATAAATATAATAAATAATTGTTTTTATAATACATCTCAAGAAATACATAAAATTATTAAATTTAATTCACACTATTAAGATGATAAAAATTGATATATTTAATTTTATATTATTTAGAGACTTAAATAAAGAAAATAGTAATTTAAAAATTTTATTGTTAATATATTATTTTAAAATAAAAATTAATGTAATTTTTATTAATATATATTTTTATTTTTAAAATTTTTATTTTAAATTTTTGCCTTAGGCCTCCAAATACGCTGGGTCGGGCCTGATAGACCATGTAGAATAAGATAAGAGTTTGCAAGAGAAGATGGAGAATTATAGTTGCATTATAGCAGAGAAGAGCAGTGGAAGCACAATCAATGGCTTGAGGAAGCACTGCAACATGAGGAAGTACTACAGTGTTGACTGAAGTGTGGTATTGCTGGTGTTATGCATAGGTTTATAAAGCTTTAGTCCCACGTCGTTTTTTTTAGTATTATGGAAATGTTTATAAAGTTTGATCAAATCTATAGTATTGCATAAGTAGGTTGGGATGGAAGTGGGTTGTTGAGAAATGGGTTTTGGACTCATAATACCTTTCCAAAATTTTAATTAATTAAATATCAATTTAAATTATTAATTCTCTATAAAAATATTAAAAATATTAAATTAGTTAAAAGTATTATTAAATATTAAAATATCCTAGTCATCTTGCCATGTAATTAAAAATAATTTTTAAATCTTAGTCATCACTGCCACGTATACAAAATTGGAGAGGGATTATAAAAATGCAAAGACCACCAAAATTGAGGGACCAAAATCACAGGTTTTGTAATAGGGGGACCAATAGTACAAAATGTCCAAACTAGGGGACCAAAAATGCATTTAAGCCAATACAATAAATATAATAAAATATAATAGATACAATAAACTCGTAATATTTTAATAAAATAAATGTAAGAAATTTTACCCTATATTCTCTTCATTATCCTTCTTCTCCTAAGTTTGTTAAAATATTTCAATTCTAAAATTTATTTATTTATCAAATAATTTTACTACAACATTTGATTTGATCAGAAATGTAAGAATATACAAGTTTTGTGAACAATATTAAAATAGTGAGGAAGTTATTTAATTTTTTTGTCATGTTTTCTTTTTAACTTTTATTTTTATGAATTATATTATCTTTTTTGACTCACGCGTCATGAATACCTCTGGACTAATCTCTGAGTCATCACCTGGGCGATATGATTCTCTGGCAAGGGTTGTAACGTCCCGTTTCTGTATTTTTATTTTTCATTAGATTGAAATTGATTTTATTTAATTAATTGTGTGTTTGGATAATCCTATGGGTATAACTAAGGTGTGTAGAAATTAATTAGAACTTTAACTAATTAATTAATTAAAAATAATAGAAAATAGCATGTGTATGAGATTTGGGTGGAAAACGAGAATAACGAGAAAATAAGGGAATATGATAAAATTAAGATTAAGTTGGGGCTAAGGTGGAATAATTAAAAGATTAATATTCGGTTAATATTAATACAGGAAAGTGGAGCTATTTTTATCAGTGCGTACAATTGGGAATCAGGAGAAAGAGCTTTTGTGAGACAAAGACAAAGTCAGTGGTTGGAGAAGGAGAGAATAGCCAAAGTTATGATTTGCTTCTGGAATTTCGAGGTAAGGGGGATTAATTCACATATGTGTGTCAATTTGTGCAAAGAATAGAGATGGTCTATTGCCTTCTTCTTCCCCTTTCCTTTCTACATTGATGGAGCTTGAGGTTAGAGATGGTTAAGCAAACCTCTCTAACCTATGGTGTGATAGTTGTGATTAGATTATGTGTTGTTATTATTGAATGTATTTTGTTGAATTGATGGGTTTTGATCTTGATTTAATGGTATAGATGATATATTATGATAATTCATGTTAAAAATTGGATTTGGATATATTTAGGTTGAAAAAATTGGGCTTATAAGCAGAATTCTCGTGAAAATTTAGTAGAAAAATGTTGCAAACTTATTTGATTTGAATCATGGGGTTACACTGTGAAATTTTATTCAAATCATAGCATTCTAGTCGCCTTTTCTTGATTTGATTCGAATCACATATTACACATGATTCGAATCAAGAAGGTTGATTTTGTTCAAAATACTGTTTTCATCATAACTTGGGTTTCGTAACTCCGTTTGAGATGCGGTTCAAAGCGTTGGAAATCTAACTCATAATGTTATCATTTGGTGATTCTCTAAGAGTTTAATTGTGTGTTTATGATTAATGATGATTTAGAAAGAGATCAATTGTTATGATTATGTTTTAATGATTGATATGTTTGCGTATTCGATTTGAAATTATAATTGATGTAGCCTTTTGATTGGCATTATTATGTTATTGTTTATTTAATGGCGTTGGTTCAGAGAGGGAACCTATAGTTTGTGATGGCCTTATATTGGAAATAATGATGTTGATGTTATTAGTTTAGTGTTATAACCAATTTCGAGCAACTGGTTTAGGGTTGTAAGTGCCGAGGCGGGAAAATTTGAGATTAAGCTATTGATTAACTTAACTTGAAAAGCAAGAGTCGCCACCGAACTTTATTGCTTCAAAATGGAAACGGGAAAAGGTCGAATAAAACCCACAAAAATAAAACAAACAAAAAAAGAAAATCTGGATACGGGGGTTAGTTATGCAAAGGGAATGTATTAGCACCCCTCACATCTGTGGTACTCCATAGGAACCACTTGCAAATCTATGTTTATGAAAAAGTTGGATTGTTTGTTGATTGATTTTAAGTGAAAGACATTTTGTTAGATTCAAGTGGAAAACTCAACTTATTACCCATATATATGAGGAAATGAGCATTTGCATCATCTTGATATGGAGGATTTTTACTTGGACTTTCTCACAAGCATGTCTCGACATTTAAGTGAAAAATGTCAATCACTTATCAATATATTGTAGATGTATAGTGGTTTGCATCACTAAAAGAATAGACTAATATCCAATCTTTCAAAAAAGGGATCTTATAGAAAAGTGCACAAAGGCACAAAAAGAAGTTTGATGAGGTTTGTCTTTTTTTATATTTTGAAAAGAGTTTGAATATACTCAAGTGTTTTAGCATTTATTAAGAAAAATATTTTCAGGATCACTTGACAAAGTCAAGATTTATTAAGAAAACTGTGTGAAGTTTGAAAATAATAAGTTTTTGAAACAGGGAGAAGTTTTAAAAATTGAAGAAATGGGAAGGAGATGAAGAGACTATCCTAAAGCATAAAGTAAATGACATGAAATAAAATGGCTTATTGTAAGGTAGCCCAAGATAAAGTATTTGTGTGTGCAAGTGTATTAACTACAAGATGGAGCAAGTATTTAACATTGGTCAAAACAAGCATTCATTTCCCTTTGGATTAAGCCGCAAGGTGAACAAGCACATGAGCAGATGAATATCAAAAGATCCAGATGAACAACAAAGTTACAAAGTCACAAAGAACATCCAAGTCTCGAATTGAATATCAAAGGGTCCAGAGGAATCACTAGGTCTCAGTTGAATCACAAAGTCTTAGATACCACTCCAAACAGGGGGAAAACACTAAGTCTTAAGGTCCAAAATCCAAAATACTCCTCAAACAAGGGTTTTAGCCATTTTTATAATACTTTTTTTGTTCTTTTGAAACAATAAAGCAATAAAAGGCATAAAGTAAAAAAGAAAAAATTAAAGGCAAGAATTTAAATAACATGAATGTAAATAACATAAAAGTAAATGACATAAATGTAAAGAGCATAAAAGTAAAAGTTAGATGTTAGCACACTTAATATGTCAATGTTAGTGTTAACGAGGATTCAACGAATCGAGACAATTTAGCGTTGTGTTAAGTAATTGTAAGTGGACTTATGTAGAAGTCGCACCTATCTAAAGTCGGTAAATAACAATGTATGTGTTATACATGTTAGAGAAAAGATACAAAATCATTCTCCTAAAACAATGTAAGACAATAGTTAAAAACAAAGCAGAAGATAGATGGAGAGATAGATAAATAGATAGATAGATAGATAGATAGATATATAGATAGATAGAGAGAGAGAGAGAGAGAGAGAGAGAGAGAGAGAGAGAGAGAGAGATGAAACACAGTTGAAACAAGGCAAGGGGTTATCTATCATCAATTTCAATCATCCAAGTTCACAATACAATGGGATCAATTTATCATTAATCCAAAGTACCAAAAATGATCAAATGATCATTTAATGATAAGTTTGAAACGATGAAAGTTAATATAACCAAAGCATTATTAAAAGGCCAATGGAAATTGATGAAGCATTGATCAACCCAGTAATGATCCAAGCCAGCAAAAGTCAAAACATAAATGGATTAAAATAGTAATTAAAAATAGATTAAAATCATTTTTAAATGATTTAAAATGGAAATTAAATGGAAAATTCCAAAATAAAAAGCATCAAAACATCAAATAAATTTCCAAGAAAATTTGAGTAATTCAAAAATATTACAAGTAATGAGATCTCAAAAGTTGGAGTGAAAATTTTTTAAAATGTATGAAAATAAATTGTTAAATGAAAATTAAAAAGAAAATAGAAAGAAAATAGCAAAAAATGCTAAAAATGATTTTAATATTCTGAAGAAAAAATCATAGGTGATAGAAAATATTTTTTTGTGATTTATGAAAAAAAATGGAGTCAAAAATATTAAAGGAGCTATTTAAAATAAATCAGAAAAGAAAATAGAAATAAAATGAATAAAAAAGGAAAAAAAAAATTAACGCTTAGCTGTGTGGCGCGCTCTCATTGGCCAGGATTTGAATTTCCTACCAGAACGCGCGCAAGGCTTCATCGTCTTCAACCTTGATTCGATTTTGCAAAAATCATGAACTCGTGCTTTTAGCCTGAACCAAGCATCGACTCAAGTGCCTAACACTTCATCATTGATGTCTCTTTGCTTCAGAGCCATTGATTGGCTATGAGCAAAGGGAATTTGCTCAAGAACACGAAGAACCCTAGTTCTTTAAAGTAAAATTAAATGACGTATACGCAATATAATTCAAGATAGTTGAGGGCTTTCAATCAATGAATCAAGATGAAGAACGTGGTAACTTTTTTGAAGAGTAATTTTACTCGTGTCTACCCTTTCAGTTGAAGCTTCAGAGGTCAACAATGGTGGATTTGGAAGTCTCATTCCAAGGAGTTTTAAGTCACAACAATGCTTCAGTTAGCTTTAGACGAGGCCGGTAAAGAGTTCTGGGCGAAGATTTGAAGTAAAAAGAGCTTGAATCAAAGAAATAATTTACTGGTTTTTTGAGGTATCGCGTTCAAATGGTTTTAGAGTTTCTTTGGATTTTCAAGCTTGGAAATGAAGGCAAAATGGTCCTCTATTTATAGGAAACTCAATGAAGTCATGGTACGTGCGAAACTAGATCTGGAACGTGTGAATCAAGTTGTCATTTTTGTTTTGCAATCCGTGTGAAATTAAGGGATGAAATGTGTGACTTGAGCCCCAAAGCAGGTTGTTTTGCACTCCAATATATGCGTTTTACAAGGACAAATGAGTTGCACATGTCCTGGTGATCCAAAGTGAAGATTTGGATGATTACAAGTTCCAAGTTATGCGTGAAATGCAAAGTCCATTGAACCATGTTAGAGCTTAGGCTAAATGAAATTCCTTCGTGCGTTTTGAGATGTTCTTTGTGCCAAATGATCTCCTATTGGTGAAGAATCAGATGCAAAAACAATCACATCAAAAGAGTAGTTGAGTTGAAAATGGCATGGATAATTAGTTCAGGTCATGACCTGAAATTCCAGGTCAGGCATTAGGTCGACCAGGTATTGGACCTACTTTTGTGCACACATGGGCATCTTGGCAAACTCCAAAATTGATGGACTTAGAGGCAAAATTGATGTTTAACCCTTGAAGCAAAGTTGTAGAGGAGTTAAAATGTGACATTTGGCTTAAAGTAGATTCCAAAAATGTTGAAAAATGAAAGAGTTATGGTGTTTGGACCAAGTGACATGCCATACTTGATTTTAGGTCAACCAAACATGTACCGATTTTAGATTTCTTGATATTTTCTTGCATCAAATAGCCCAATGATGAACGCTTGAACACCAAATTGTAGCAGTGAAAATTTGAGGTTAAGATATTGATTAACTTAACTCCCAAAGTAAGAGTCGCCACCGCTCTTTATTGTTTTCAAAGGAATGGGAAAAGAACTAATAAAACACACATAAGTTTTAAAACAAAACTAATAAAACAAAGAGATAAGGGTACGGGGTTGGTTATGCAAAGGGAAGGTATTAGCACCGAAAACATCTATAGTACTCTATAGGAACCTCTTGAAAATCTGTGTTTGGCTTAAAAAAGGTTGCTTGCAAAAGATTGGGGAGATGAGAAGAGAAATATTTTTTAGATTTTTGTTTGACAAGACTTCCTGAGCCTCGTGCATACGGACCCACAAAGTACAATGGAGGATCAAAACCTCGTAGTTTGTGGTAACAATAACAAAAGTGTTTGTTTTGATCGATTTTAAATGAATAGACATTTCGTCATATTCGAGTGGAAACTTAACTTACTACCCACAATTAATGAGGAATGAGCATTTGCATCATCTTGAGATGGAGGATTTTTGCTTGGATTGAAATCAACAAGTATATCACTCAACATCTAAGTGGAAAATGTCTTCACTTCTCTACATTATTGTGGAAGTATAGGAGTTGCATCACTACAAGAACACAACTATTGATTATCCTTAAGAAAAGCTTTAAAAGGAAAAAGTGCACAAAGGCACAAGAGATTTGAATTGAGTTTTATGTTTTTTAAGTCTTTTGAAATTGTTTGGATATGCTTAAGATGTCTTAGCATTTATTTAAGGAAAAGATTTAGAAAATCACTTGACAAATTCAAGGTTTATTGAGAAAGTGGTTCAATCTTGAAAACAAGAAGGTTTTTGAAAAAGTGAGAGGATTTTGAAAAATTTAAGAAGGGGAGGAGATGAAGAGACTATCCTAATGCATGAAGTGAATAACAAGAAATAAAAGGTCTCATTGTAAGGTAGCCTAAGAGAAAGCCTTTCTGTGTGCATTGTGAATAAACTAGAATCTAGTCAGCACTTGACAAGAGTTAAAACCAACATTTCATTCCTTTGGAGTAGGCCATAAGCAACAAGCACAAAATAAGACAAGCATCAGTTGAAAGAAAAACTCAAGCTATAAGGTCAAAGCTATGTATCAGAGCCAAGTCTTCAAAGGTCAACCAAAAGTCTCAAGTATCAAATGAATCCAATACCATCGGGAGAAGTAACTAAAGTCCATAGGTCCAAAAGTCAAACTCCAAGTCAAGCTAAGGATATTAACCATTAGTCCAAAGAATAGAGAACCCATTTTTTTAGGGTTTTCCTTTATTAATGTCTTTAAAAGAAAAAAGAAAAAGAAAAAGACCAAGTGGACAACGGAAAAAAAGAAACACAAACATAAACAATATGAAATGTAATGCTAAAAAAATAAAGGCATAAAAATAAATGGCAAGAAATTAAATGGCAAGGAAAGTAAATGACATAAAGTAAAGTTAGCACAATAATAATGTTAGTATTGATGTTAGAGTTAATGAATCGATTCGGGACAAATTTAGTGCTATGTTAAGCAATCATAGCATAATCTATTAGGAAGATCATACTATGGAAAGCCGATCAATGTACAATACATGCTAGAGATATGGTAGAAACCATACTCCTAAAACATGTAGAACAAGTAAAAAAACAATGAGGGATCAAGAACTAAGACAAGGAGATTGGTCTATTACATCAATCATCCTTTATGATAACTTATGACAAGCTTATGCATAGATCCAAAGTACCTCAAATGATCCATGATCAATTGGAAGGTAGATTTGAAATGATGAAAGTTCATCAAGCACCAATCCAAACTTCATGAACAAGATAGACTCTTAATCATCCAATTGATCAAGAGTAAAGAAAAAGAAAAAGAAGGAGAAGGAGATGAAGAGTGAAACCAAATTGAATCATGACTTGATATTCATCTATCATCCATTTCAATCACTTATCTTGATGGATTAAAGTACTAAACATATCATCAATCCAAAGTACTAAAAATGATCCAAATGATCATTTAATAATAATTTTGAATTGATGAAGATCCATCCAACCTCGTCAACACCCAAAGTCCATTGAGTTTGAGGAAGATTTTGATCAATCAAGCCCTAATTCAAGTTTTTGATCAATCAAGCCCTAATCCAAGTCAACAGAAGTCAGACAATATTTAAATGGAAAAAAGAAATAAAATAAAGCATTAAAATAATTTTTTAAATGATTTAAAATGGGACATAAAAGAGAAAAATCCAAAAAGTATTTCAAAACACCAAACAAATGGCTAAGAAAAATATTGAAAGTCAGAAACAACTCAAATTACATTTAATAATTTTTTTAGAATTTTTAAATGCATGAAAATATTTTTAAACCAATTAAAATGCATTTAAAATGAGAAAATTAAAGAAAATATTAAAACACAAAATAAAATTGTGAAAAAATTACTCGAGGTGTAAAATAATAGAAAATATTTTTGTGAATTTTTTGGATGAAAATATGAATTAAAATGAATTTTAGAAAGAAAATCAAATAAAATAAATATAAAGAAAAAGAAAATAAATCAGAAAATACATGGTGAGTTGGGTTTGAACTCATTAAAAGACGTGGAAGATTTGATGGTCCTCGGGTGAGAATGCGCCATGGAAATTAGTTGAAATAGCACATCAGATCTCATTTAAATCAACCACTGAAATTAAAACATGTAGCATCCCCAGGCCACCACCTCTGCACCTCCGGTCGTCTTCTCCGGTGGTTTGCTCACCGGAGTTTGGTAAATGGTTAGCTCAAGGCACGAAACCACCACCATTATAACTGTATCATCAATGCAAATTCAACTGTATGCTTCATTTTCATTTATTGAAAACGAGCATGGAGAATTTTGGAGAAAACTCGGTGAAAAACAAAGCACGAAAAGTAAAATTAAATGTCATATACAATTAATCAAAGCAAGATAAGTTAGGGAAAAGAATCAGAGAGTATCAGGCTGCATTGTGGTAACTTGTTTGAGTGAAAATGAAGCCTCTAACTACCTTGTCCAAATACGATCAAAAGAGGCTGCAAGGTGAAAAGTGTGAAAAGTGTGAGCTCGGGCAGAGGTTATAGGGGCTTTCTAAGCTTAAAATTGAGTGCAGAAGCTTCTTCTATTTAAAGCTTAGGTGAATGAATGCAATACTTGTGAGAATTAGTTAGAATTCATGTGATCCCATGTACAAAGTTTGTGATGAAAACTTGGTTCCAAAGTCAATCAAAACACAACCAAAATCTTGCTATTTTAAGTCGTTTTTGCTCAGCAATTATCACTTAACATCATCATGGATAAAACACGTGAAAAGCTTAGCTCAATTTAGAGAAATTTGTGATTTGCAAATCCTGACCATGAGCAATTTTCAATTCCATGAGGCCAATTTCAAACTAAAGGGAAATCTTGTACATTTGACCTTTAATGTTCATTCCTTTTGCAAATTGATCACATTATAACAAAGAATACAATTTGAAAAGAGAGTATTGATTTGGACACCTAAGCAAAAAGTCATAAGCTTATAAAGTTGGCACCATGACCTGTAATTAGAAGCCAGAATAGTTCTAAGTCCAAAATGACCTATAATGTCTTCAAACTTTTCATGGTTTTCCAAGCATAATTGGCGTTTGATCCTTAAAACATCCTGAAATTTTTGTATAGCAGATCACTAAGATGTCGGACAGGATCTCGAGACACTTGATCTCTGCTTCTCACATATGGATAATAAGGAGCAGAATGCAAAACGCAGCAAATAAAGAAAAACACAGGAATTGTTAACCCAGATCGGTGAACAACAACACATACGTCTGGGGGCTACCAAGCCAATAATGAAATCCACTAGATAGTATTAGTTCTAAACTAAAAACTCCACTATTTACAACTTGTCACCTAATCACTACATGTGCTATATTTCTACCTAAGACGCTCCTAGGTATGAGACCCTTCTCAATTCCTTTTCAATCACAGCAGTGACTGAATAAATTACAACTCAATAAAATTGTCCAACTCAAGTATTCACGCAGTACAAGAAAGGCTCACAAAAGTACAAACCCTAGTACTCACTAACAGCCGTGTATATTCTCTGCATCTTCTAGGTTAAATCCATCATATTTATAAACATAAACAAGACTGGATGTGGGCTTCAAAAACGTAGTAATTCTGCTCCACAAAATCTGCACCTTATTCTCCTCTAGAATAGTTTCTTCAATCCTAAGTTTCCTAAAGTGTCTTCATACTTAGAAACAACATCTTTAAATTATAATTAGAATTTCTAATTATTCAATCTTGGACGCCACCTTGGAAAAACAAACATTCCCACAAAATCTGGAAATCAAAAAACCAAATAACAGTTATCACAAACTGTAACAGATAAAGATGTCGAAACATCATGATAGTACATCTTGTCCAACATCTTGATCTTCAGTTAGTTCTTCATGTTAGGAGATCTTCTCCAACATTTTGATGTCAAGTTAGTTTTACCAAAATTGATGCCAACCTCAAAGGCTTGGACTCATCAATCTCCCCCTTTGGAAGATTTTGGCTAAAACTAACTAAATGGAACTTGCAGACAGAAAACCACATTCTGAGGCCAAGAAACAACACATCAGAACATTAGTAGCAGAAAAAAATCAAACAGCTTATCTCCCCCTCAACCAGTTCCTTCTTCTGCAAGCAACAGATTAGCAGACTCCCTCTCAATAGTTAGCAACAGCAGCAGTTAGTAAAGTTAGTATTACTCCCCCTTTTTAGCCATAATATGACAAAGACATTTAAACTAACTAATTAACCAAGCAAAAGTATAGAGTATTAAAGTACACAACAAGCAAACAAAATTTATCCTGGGCATTAAGCCCTTACAAAAACAAAATAAAATCAGCCTGAGAGAAGTCTTGAAAGACCTCTCAATCTTGATAGAAATACATATCCAATTACTTGAATAGCATTCCCACACCAGGTGGATTGCTACAGATCTTTAGATAGCCAAACTCCAAGCTTGCCCCTCAACACTTCAAATTGATCAGTATCCAAAGCTTTAGTGAAGATGTCAGTGTTAGGTGCTAGAATGTGTTAATATATAGTTTAGTTTTTGGCACCTTTTGAGATCTTTATTTGTTAATTGATGCTTTTTCCCTTTCTTTCTGGTAAATAATCGTAGTATAGTTTAAATGCGTTATTAAACTTAGTTATTAATTTTGTGTTTATAATTGTAGGTTTTAACATTGCATTGGGAAGCTTGGAGCATGGAAGGCTCTTAAGGAGCAGTTTTGAAGAAATTGGAATTTTTGAAGCATGCTACAAGCGCGCTTAGCGCGCTCCAAGCGCGGTCTGGATCTAATTCCAGTAGGTAGCCCGCTTAGCGCGGTCTGAAGCCCGCTAAGCGGGATCTAAGGCGGTTTAGCAATAAATGACAGCGCGCTTAGCGTGGTCCTGCGTACTTAGCGCGCTCTGCGATTCCCCGCCCCTCTATAAATAGATTTGCTCAGCATTTTTTGGGGATCCTTGTTATTTTCTTAGAGCAAAAACCCTATAAACACTGTAGCATCTTATTTTCGATAACTCGGAGCATCAATAGTCGAGAGATCGTCGTTGATGCTTGTTCCTCTTCTCCATTTTCTTGTTTGTGAAGCTACCATGTCAATGGATAGCTAATCTCCTTTTGTGTCAAGATTATAAGGTAGACAATCCTTCCTTTTGTATGTATAGGTATTGATGTAAGCTTATGAACTTATGGATGATGAATATATGGTGAAAAACTTTGTTTCTTTGGTTTATTCTTTGTGTTGGTTCATGATTGAGAAATGTGTTCTTACACTTTATCTAGGTTTTTCATCCAAAGCACATAGGCTAGAGATAGTTATGAGAGTTGATGTTCATAAATATTGAACTTGAATGTTATCATTTTGATAGTTTGAGTGAGAGATCATCAAAGGATCAAAATGATAAAACTCATAATGTGTGTTAGAGATAAACATATTGAGAGGATATGTGATTATATTTATCATCTAAACGAGTTCATTCGCTTTGTCGATTTTATACGTGCAAAATGGTTTGTCGAACCCTAATCTTGGCATGTGTCTTATAAATCTTTCAAATCCGATTACTTTTACCGTTTATGCAAAAGATCTGTTATCAACAACCAAAACCCTTTGTTACTTTAAGTTTAAAACGATTTCAACTGTAGAACGGCGATGATATCTCTAAACAATCTCTGTGGAACGATAACAAAAACCCTACTCTATTTGTATTTCAACAAATTGGCGTCGTTGCCGGGGATTGTTAATTGATATTGCAAGCATTGCAATAGTTATGAAGTTTTAGACTTGTTAAAGTTTTTCTTGTGCTTGTTGATTTGTTTTGTTTAGTGTGCACTTTTATGCGAGGAAAACTACCGGCAGACCAACTTCTATTCGATCCCGAGATCGAAAGAACCGCTCGTAGAATCAATAGCAGAACGAGACGAAGAAGGTAACTAGCTAGACAAAGGCAAGAACAAGAGGGAAGTTCGACTTCTACACCACCACCAATTCCACAGTTACTTCCAGCTATGGATCCACCACCACCACCACCACCTGCTTCTAGACCATGTACCAACAGTCCAAGACATAATGCACAATTTGCTCGCAATGCTCATAACGGTTGGCATTCATAAATAAAGACTAGTATTCTCTCGCTTCTATATCAGAGTCCTGTTAGACGATGGCTATGGATCTAGAAGGGGGGGTTGAATAAATCCCTTGAGTTTTACACGCAAATGGTTTACAAAAATTTGTTTTTAAAATTCGTTTAAACGGAAGCTACCACTGGATAGAACGTCTACAACGAACCTTCTACTGAAAGGATCGGATATGCGCGAATATATTACGGATGAGTATGGAAGAGAAAAACTCAGTTTTGAATACAACACTTAAGACACGCAATCAACAAAATATCACTTGGTTGATGTATATTCCAATCCAATGAGGTAAAGTGATAAGCAATTTAAAGCAATGTGTTAGAATTTGCTCTGAAACAAATTATCAAACACCTAGTGTGCGTAAACACACTATGTGCAGAATTTCTATGAAGGGTAATGTACAGCTGCTCCAAGACACAAATCAACGAATTGTATCAATTTGACAAAAACAATTTATCAGCGTAACAGTTACTCTGCTACAGAAATTTCAATAATTTGCGACTTCACCAATTCGAACCAACTTAATTGTAAAAGAGTTAAGGAGAGAGAGAACAAACACGATTTGATTAGGCAGTTCCCCAATCGTCCTCGCTTTGGGTACGTCTGCCCCCAACTCCACAAATGGAATTGAGATATGTATATATATAGTTGTTGCAAATTGTTTGTTACAAGAGAAAACTATGAACATTCAAACCCTCGAACGTCTTCGATTGTTGATACAGAATTTTCTCTTCCCTTGATTCAAGATGAATCAAGTGCTTCGAATATGGATGATTCAATTACCGTCCCACGCTACTAAACCAAAAGAATCCACTGCTCTTTGGTTACCTTCACTCGATCCATTGCAATCTTCCAAGAATTCAAACCCAAACCTTCCTTCTACGATCCTCTGATTACAGCTACTAAACCGAACAGTTGCGCCAAATTCCGGTTACCTTTGCCCAGCCGAATCCCTGTAGAAAGAATAGTTTGTACAAAAAACCCCAAAATCTATCCAATCTTTGGAGGACAAACCAAATGGTTTGATTCAAGAAACACCTGCCAAACTCTCAACCCAGAAGATGAAGATCACACTTCCTAAATTCTGAACGTTATCACTTCTATCAATGGGTGACACAAACAAAGATGATTATGTGTGATTGTTTGTTGACTCAATGAAGAAGATGAAGATGAAGAGAGAACTGACATATATCTTTCACGTTTCTTGTTGTTAAATAAAAAGGATGACCAAAACTATTTATATGAGAATTGTTTGACCCACAAAAAATAATAACAGAAATAACAGAAAAGAAATTAAGTGAAAAATGCAGAATTTTGAAGTCATGTGCCGACCCCCAGCCTTCATGTGTCGACGCATAAAAGAAGTTTTTAGAGTCCATTTGGTTATGCGCTTTCCCGCAAGTTTTGGAGGTTAACGCATGAATTTGTAGGTTAGCGCATGAACTGGAAGGTCAGCGCATGAAGTGTATTTTTTTTAGGAAATTCAATTTTCTGAGCATTTTCACCAGACCAAGATCAGAAACACATACTAGACACAACTAACACGATATTGGACATTTATTTTTGGAAAGGATAAGATCCTATGCATCTAGACACATGAACGATAATGGTTAGACGCTATATGCCCGACACGTAAAGTGATATCGCTCAAATTACAATCTAATATGTTTGTTGACATCATTAAAACAAGGTAGCTAGAAGAATATCCCTCATATACTCCCCCTTTTTGATGATGGCAACACTTTCTTAGCTGTTACGAGATATGTAATTTGAGAGTGAACAAAGCTCCCCCTGTCTTTGACATATGGTTAACAAAATTTTTGCTTGTTATTCTTCTCCCCCTTTGACAACATCAAAAAGAAGAAAAGAAGGTGGTCAAAGTAACGCACTATAATACGTAGTGGATCATCATATATTTGCAACAACCAAACATTAACATGCATCCACATATGATACTGCTAATGTAGAATTAGGAATGATTAAATACGAAACAAAACATAAAAGCAAAACATTCACTCCATAAGAGTTTTAAACCAACGGAAACACAAGTCAAAGTTAAGCATCACAATAAAAGAAAACAACCAAAACATAAATGCAAACACACATGAAACATAATGCCCTAAGCTCTATGGTCTTCTCCCCCTAAACGGGTGACCTCTTCCCCTATAGTGTTGGCTTGGAGGTGGGAGATCCTCGAGATGTAGGTTGAGTTCAATCAACGAACTGTTTAGGTTGCCAAGACTATTTGCTAGGTTCAGGTTTTGTTGAGTCAAGTTGGCATCCATCTGATTGAAACGGTTCATAGCGGCGTTGGCAAAATTGTTGAAGTTGGTAATGTGAGATGAGACTTGATTAGACAGATTGGTGAACCGTTCTTCCTGAGCAGAGTAGCGAGTGTCTTGCAGAGCTTGAAATTCTTGATGCTGAAGAGTCAATTCGTTCAACCTAGCCAGAATTTCTTCAGAACCCTGCTGATCATGCTGAGACGGTGGAGTTGGAGGAGCAGAATTTTCAGGTTGATGCCATGCATAATCCTCACCATAGGTTGGAGGCACATAGGCGTTTCCAGCCACAGTCTGGCAATTTTGTTGCCACTGACCCCAGCCCTGATCTTCTGAAGTTTCTTCAGGTTGATAGCCCATCCATGCCTCATTGTCCTCTTCTTGCATATCCACATTTTCTTGCATGACTACATCTTCTTGCATGACCACATCTTCATCATTAACATCTTGATTTGCATTTTCTGGAATGCCCTCATCATCACTTCCTTCAAGGTGAAATGGTTCATCATGTTCAGGATGGGTGGATCTTGGTCGATAATAGAACTTGTTGTCACGTGAATGCCAAAAGTAACCCATCATGGAAAGGGTTTTGGCAAGAAATTGTTGTTCAGCGGTGATATGAATGTGAGAAATCTGTGGAATAGGAACATCAAAGTGATTCAAAATGTTTGCAACCACAGATGCATAACCAAGTGCCAGAAATTTGTGGGAGCTGCGAGTAACGAACATCCTATAAGCAAAATAATAAGGCCAATTAATTTTGATCTTATTCTTGAGAATATAGATGAGGTGAACCTCTGCCTGCTCAACTCTTGAGTATCCTCCTTTCTTAGGCCTCAAGATGCGAGCAAGAATCCACTGAAGAATACGGCCCATGAATTTTAGATGGCCGGTAGTGACACTTTTAGGAAATAATTCACTTGCCACAAACTCATCTGAATACGGTTCCCGCAACATCGAGTTCATAGCAGTTTTGAACTCATAGTTCTGAACAAAGGTTTTATCAGTAACCTTTAGGAGAGTGTCATCAGTATCCAATACAAAAAGTGTAGACCATACATCATTGGTCACTTCAAATTCTGTATTATTCATAGAGAATTTAAATTCAGCCCCATGAAACTTGCCCTTGATCCCACAATAGAACAACCGAGTCAAATCTTCACTGTACTTATCATCACATTCTACAAATTCATTTAGATTTTGAAAATTTATAAGTTCAGAAATCTCAGGAATGTGAAATTCTGGACCCATCAGAGGATAAAACCCATGTTGTCTTATAACAGCCCGGTTAGAAAATAGTTCCTCAAATGGAGTAGTTAGCCTTTCAGAAATTAAAGACTTAAAAGTTACCCGTTGTGAAGATGATGTTCTGGTCGGAGCTGGTTGTGAAGATGACCCTCTTGTTCCCCTTCTACTAGGATTTCTCCTTGAAGCCATGGTTGAAGAAGATGATGACACCAGATTTTCGCAGAGAGTGAGTGAGTGAGGAGGAGATATGTGCAGCCCTTAGAAAAACCTTGCAGTAGTAATGTATATAATTTTCTCTTGGTGGGTTTTTTAATTTTTAGGGTTTTTGATGAGGATTTAGTGGAGAATGATGGTTATTGATGAGGTTTAATGGAGGAGAATAGGGAGAGATTGACCACAAAGTCTAATGAGATGACATGCAATAACCATAAATCAACGTGTAATGAGAAAATGTAGGGAAAATGAACAGCACTAAGTCGGCGCACGCGTCCCAGTAAAGAAGGAGTCTGAACGGTTCAGTTATGCGTCGACCTGTGAATCTGTGCGTCGGCGCATGATTCTTGAAATTTCTTAAAAAAAAAGCCTAACCTGTGGTTATGCGCTATCCAAAAAATTTACTAGGTCAGCGCATGAATTTATGCGTCGACGCGTGAAACATACAGAAGTGAAATTTTGCAAATTCTTAAGTTTTAACCAGATAAATAGACATATGCACATACAGAACAAAACATCCACATGAACGATAAGTGCTCAAAATGCAATAAACATCAAGATTAGAGTAAATAATATGGCACAAAATATTAATAAACATCTATAAATTGGAACGATATTACATTGATCATCATGACGATAAGATCCCTCACATATAGCTAAATATCTCTTCGCATTGTTAGTTAAAAGAATAAATAAGCATGTATATATGTGAATATCATGACTATTAAGCACAATCCGAGATATCGAGAATGCCAAGTTCCCTACGGATGTGAAAGAAAGGCTCTGTAGCTAATGGTTTTGTGAAAATGTCAGCAAGTTGATTCTTAGTGTCAACATGCTCAAAAATTACATCACCTTTTTCGACACGATCCCTAAGAAAATGATGGCGTATTTCGGTATGCTTGGTGCGTGAATGCAATATGGGGTTCTTAGTTAGATTAATCGCACTAGTGTTATCGCACAAAATTGGAATATGTTCAAGTTTTAGGTTGAAATCTAGTAATTGTTGTTTAAGCCATAAGACTTGAGCACAACAACTACCGGCGGCAACGTATTCCGCCTCGGCTGTTGACAAAGCAACGGAAACCTGTTTCTTGCTATGCCAACTCACCAAGGAATTTACGAAAAGTGACACGTACCACTAGTACTTTTCCTATCCAACTTGCACCCGGCAAAGTCGGAATCGGAGTAGCCAACTAAGGAACAAACACTACCTTTGGAATACCACAACCCATACTTTGGAGTACCAGAGAGGTATCGAAGTATGCGCTTAACTGCCTTTAGGTGGGATTCCTTGGGATGTGCCTGATACCTCGCACACATGCATACACTAAACATTATATCGGGACGTGATGCGGTAAGATAAAGAAGAGACCCTATCATACCTCGATACTTCTTTACCTCAACATCCTTACCCTTTTCGTCACGATCAAGATTAGCACTTGTAGGCATAGGAGTGTCTATTGCTTTAGTAACTCAAGATAATATTTCGTTTGACTCACGAATGTGCCCTCTTCAAGTTGTTTGATTTGCAATCCGAGGAAATAGTTGAACTCCCCCATCATGCTCATTTCAAACTCCCCCTGCATCAAACTAGAAAACTCCTTGACCAAGGTCATGTTAGTATACCCAAATATGATATCGTCAACATAAATTTGTACCAAAATTAAGTGTTTTCCTTGACGTTTAATAAATAGGGTTGTGTCAACCTTTCCTCTTGAATACCCCTGATCTAGTAGAAATTTGCTTAGACGTTCATACCAAGCCCTAAGGGCTTGTTTAAGTCCGTACAAAGCTCGTTTAAGTTTATAGACATGATCAGGATATTCGTGGGATTCAAAACCCGGAGGTTGGGCTACATAAACCTCTTCATTTATGTATCCGGTAAGGAATGCACTTTCAACATCCATTTGGAATAATTTAAAGTTCTTTGTGCAAGCATAGGCAAGTAGAAGGCGTATGGCCTCGAGTGGGGCAACCGGCGTATAAGTTTCCTCATAGTCGATTCCTTCCTCTTGGTTATAGCCTTGCGCTACAAGCCTATCTTTGTTACGCGTTATTACTTCATTTTCATCAAGTTTATTCCTAAACACCCATCGGGTTCCGATTACTCGATGATCTTGTGGAGGGGGGACAAGATCCCAAACCTCGTTTCTCCAGAATTGATTTAGTTCATCTTGCATTGATAAAAACCAATGCTCATCAAGTAACGCATCCTTAGCGTTTTTAGGTTCAACTTGGGAAACAAAAGCAGAGTAATAACAAAAGTTACTAAGTTTAGAGCGAGTAGTTACTCCCTTAGAGATATCACCAAGAATGTTGTCAATTGGATGGTCTTTTGAAGACTTCCAAGCTGGAGGGAGTTCATCTTTATCAGCATGATGATCATCCTCACTTTTCACTGGTTGGTGATTCTTTTCCTCCTCAATACATACTGCTTCAGGTTGATTAATTCCCTTATCAGTGTCCTTGAGTATGTCTTCAGTAGGTACACCTGCACCATGAAAAGAACTACCTTCTCCAACATTTCTCGGATAAGACTCGTCAAAAGTAACATGAACTGACTCTTCAACTATGCGTAACCTCTTATTATTAAATTCTATATGCTTTACTTGACTGAGAGTATCCAAGAAAAATACCCCCGTCGGCCTTGGCATCAAATTTACCAAGAGTCTCTTTCCCATTGTTTAACACAAAGCATTTGCAACCAAATACATGAAGGTGAGAAATGTTTGGCTTACGCCCTTTTAAAAGCTCATATGGTGTCTTGTTTAGAATAGGCTGGATGAGTACCCTATTCAAAACATAACAAGTCGTACTTATGGCGTCGGCCCAAAAGTATTTTGGTAATCCACCATCATTGATCATAGTCCTTCCAAGTTCTTCCAAAACTCTATTTTTACGTTCCACTACCCCATTTTGTTGAGGGGTACGTGGTGCGGAAAAATTATGATCAATTCCGATGGAATCACAAAATGCTTCAAATAAATGATTTTCAAACTCACCCCCATGGTCACTTCTAATTGACCCAATGTTTGTGTTTAACTTGTTCTGAGATAGCTTAGCAAATCGTTCAAAGGCCGAAAAGGTATCACTTTTATTTGCTAAGAAAATTGTCCAGCAAAACCTAGAAAAATCATCGACTATAACAAACCCATAATAGTTACCACCTAGACTTTTAACCCTAGATGGTCCAAAGAGGTCCATATAGAGGAGCTCAAGGGGTCTCATAGTTGAAACAATTTTTTTAGATTTGAATGAGATCCTTGTTTGCTTCCCCATTTGACACGCATCACAAAGGTGATCCTTTGTGAATTTAATTTTAGGCAAGCCGATGACTAGGTCTTTAGAGACAATTTTGTTAAGCAAATCAAAATTGATGTGAGCCAACCGTCTATGCCACAACCATGAATCTTCATTCATAGCAACAAGACACTTGTCTCCAATCAACGATACCTCATTTAAATCTAGCATATAGACATTGTCCACCCTCAAGCCCTTAAACACATTCTTTTTGTTGCTATCTTCAACTATGTAACAATCCTTTGAAAAAGATACTTTATAATTTTTGTCGCATAGTTGACTAATGCTTAAATGGTTGTGTCTAAGGCCTTCCACAAGCAGCACATCAGAGATAGTAGTAGATGAGGGGTTATCTACACTACCTTTGCCGAGAATCTGTCCCTTATTGTTATCTCCGTAGGTAGGGGTGTTTGCGGTGCGGTTTGGGCGGTTTTTACACTAATAATCATCCGAACCGCAAGAGAAAAAAGCTTGCGGTTCGGTTTGGTTCGGTTGGCTTTTTTAAAAAATCTGAACCAAACCAAACCAAACCAATGCGGTTTTGGTTGGTTCGGTTGGTTCGGTTTTTTACAATATTTTTATTGAGTCATATATACATATATAGAGAACAACATAACTTTGTGTTTAGTCATTCATATATTACCAAATAACAACAAAACTCATCATATTTAGATAAAAACTTCTCATTCAATATACAAAAATCAATTTCAACAAAAGTGAAAAAAAATAGTACCATAAAACAATATCAAAAATATTATAATAAAACAGAAAAAATAGAGGAGAAGGGATATTAGAGAAGGTGAAAAAGAAAGAACATAAGAGACGTGAGATTAGAGAAGAAAGGTGTGATAAAAACATAATTAGAAGAGAAAATAGTAACATAAAAATGAGAAGATGAAAAAGAAAGAATATGTGAGATGAGAGATTAGTGTAGAAGAGGTGAGACGTACATGGAAAAGAAGATGAGAAGAATGCGCAATACTATTAGGAGAGACTTGAGAAGATTAAAACTGAAAAGCTAAGCGTGAATATGAGAAAATATTTTGTAATTGTAAGGTTAAGGCATAATGGGTTTGAGTTTTGGGTTAGATGTGGGATAAGTGGAGTTTGGGTTATAACATAATGCGGTTTGGTTTGGTTTAGTTCGGTTTGCAAAATAAAAACCGCAAACCAAACCGAACCATGTGGTTTTGTTAAAAGATGGCCCGAACAAATCCGAACCAAATGCGGTTTTTTGCGGTTTCGGTTTGGTTTGGTTTGGTTTGCGATTTTCTATTGGGTTGGTTCGATTTTGAACACCCCTATCCGTAGGTGACAAACCCCTTTTTCTTCGCCACAAAGTCGATGAAAAGAGATATGTCTCCGGTCATATGTCTTGAGCAGCCATTATCCAGAACCCATTTTCCTTCGGTGGTCTCAAGACTTTGTACCTACAAAAAACAATTAAGGGAGAGTAGGTACCCAATTCTCATTGGGTCCTTTATGGTAAGTGAAACCAATATTGCCTTTGGGCAACCATTGATAAATGTCGTTTGGAACAAGAAATCTTCGAAAACAACACTTAGCAATAGTATGACCAGGCTTACAACAATATAAGTAATCGTGATTCATTTGGAATTTACCTTTGCTATCACTATCTCGAATCACATAGGTATACTTTTGATATGGATTATTCATGCTCTCACGAAAATGTGATCGATCAATAGCAAACGTAACTTTTGGCTTAAGAGCCTTGTCCAATTTGGCCTTGAGGGTTCTCACCTCTCGTTGCCAAATATGACAAGTATCACAGTCCCCAAACTTAAACCATGGATATTTATTCTCATCATTCTTAGTTTTGGATACATCCACCATGGAGTTCTTAAGAGCTTCCAATTCCTTTTTGGAATCGGAAACCTTTTTCTCCAAATAGGAAAAGATCTTTTTATTCGAAGCTAAGTGTTGAAATGCTTCCTTAGCTTCGTGGTGCAATGTATCAAAAGCTCTTTTTAATTCAGCATGAGACATATTTTGACAATTTTCATATTTAGAGTGTTTTACCTCTTTTGCTTTGTTGTGGCATGCCATAAGACAAAAGTTGACAGATTCACTTTCGTCACTCGAGGAATCATCTTTCTCTGACTCACTATCGCTTTCCCAAGCGATGTATGCTCGTCGAGACTTGTTGGACTTTTTGTTTGAGCGACTCTTGTCATTATCCTTATCTTTGTCTTTCTTTAGAGATGGACAATCTGGCTTGTAGTGCCCGGATTTTCCACAGTTGTAGCACGTCCCTTTTACCTTGCCATTTTTATTTCCTTCGCTTCTAGATTGCTTTCTGAACTTGACTAGATTTCTATCCGAGTGTTGAATATCGTTCTTACGAACATATCTATTGTACCTCTTCACAAATAAGCTCATATCATCACCGGATTCTTCATCTTTGTCACTATTGGTTTCATCATCACTTAGCTCTTGATGTGTGGACTTTGAACAAGAAGCCTTAAGAGCTATCAACTTCTTCTCCGTATCTTTTGCCTTCTCTTTCTTGATACTCTTTTCATGTTTATCCAAGATAATGAGCACTTGCTCATGCTCATCAAGTTTACCAAACAGTGTCGTGAGGTCTAGTGTAGCAAGATCATTGGCCTCCTTGATAGCGGTGACCTTCGTTTGCCATTCCCTGTTAAGACACCTCAGAATTTTGTTAGTAGAAACCTCATTTGGAATTGGTTTACCAAGAACATGCAGTTTTTTGATAATGTGAGTGAATCATTTTTGCATATCTGCAATGGTTTCCCCTTGCTTCATGTAAAATAAATCAAACTCTTGCGTTAGTGTATTAATACGAGCCATCTTAACATCATTAGTGCCTTCGTGGGCTACTTGTAAAGCATCCCACATGGCTTTGGCCGTTTCACAATGGAAGACTCGATAATACTCATCAACTCCCAATGAGGAGATGATCATATTACGAGCCTTCCAATCATAGCTGTACTTTTTCTCATCCTCCTCAGTCCATTGAGCTTCGGGTTTAGGAACGACAACGCCTTCCGCGTTAGTCATAGTAATTTCCATGAGACCATTTAAAATAACGTTCCAAACCTTCTGATCTATGGAATTAATATGGACGCGCATATAATCCTTCCAGTAGCTGTAGTTTTCACCTGTAAAAACTTGAGCTCTATTATAAGCCCCCTTAGGTTCGTTCGCCATGATCCAAGAAGTTTTACCGAAGCACCAGAATTAACCGGAGCTCGTGATACCACTTGTTAGACGATGGCTATGGATCTAGAAGGGGGGTTGAATAGATCCCTTGAGTTTTACACGCAAATGGTTTACAAATTTTTTTTTTTAAAATTCGTTTAAACGGAAGCTACCACTGGATAGAACGTCTACAACGAACCTTCTACTGAAAGGATCGGATATGCGCGAATATATTACGGATGAGTATGGAAGAGAAAAACTCAGTTTTGAATACAACACTTAAGACACGCAATCAACAAAATATCACTTGGTTGATGTATATTCCAATCCAATGAGGTAAAGTGATAAGCAATTTAAAGCAATGTGTTAGAATTTGCTCTGAAACAAATTATCAAACACCTAGTGTGCGTAAACACACTATGTGCAGAATTTCTATGAAGGGTAATGTATAGCTGCTCCAAGACACAATTCAACGAATTGTATCAGTTTGACAAAAACAATTTATCAGCGTACAGTTACTCTGCTACAGAAATTTCAATAACTTGCGACTTCACCAATTCGAACCAACTTAATTGTAAAAGAGTTAAGGAGAGAGAGAACAAACACGATTTGATTAGGCAGTTCCCTAATCGTCCTCGCTTTGGGTACGTCTGCCCCCAACTCCACAAATGGAATTGAGATATGTATATATATAGTTGTTGCAAATTGTTTGTTACAAGATAAAACTATGAACATTCAAACCCTTGAACGTCTTCGATTGTTGATGCAGAATTTTCTCTTCCCTTAATTCAAGATGAATCAAGTGCTTCGAATATGGATGATTCAATTACCGTCCCGCGCTACTAAACCAAAAGAATCCACAGCTCTTCGGTTACCTTCACTCGGTCAATTGCAATCTTCCAAGAATTCGAACCCAAACCTTCCTTCTACGATCCTCTGATTACAGCTACTAAACCGAACAGTTGCGCCAAATTCCAGTTACCTTCGCCCAGCTGAATCCCTGTAGAAAGAACAGTTTGTGCAAAAAAACCTCCAAAATCTATCCAATCTTTGGAGGACAAACCAACTGGTTTGATTCAAGAAACACCTGCCAAACTCTCAACCCAGAAGATGAAGATCACACTTCCTAAATTCTGAACGTTATCACTTCGATCAATGGGCGACACAAACAAAGATGATTATGTGTGATTGTTTGTTGACTCAATGAAGAAGATGAAGATGATGAGAAAACTGACATATATCTTTCACGTTTCTTGTTGTTAATTAAAAAGGATGACCAAAACTATTTATATGAGAATAGTTTGACCCATAAAAAATAATAACAGAAATAACAGAAAAGAAATTAAGTGAAAAATGCAGAATTTTGAAGTCATGCGCCGACCCCCAGCCTTCATGCGTCGACGCAGAAAAGAAGTTTTTAGAGTCCATTTGGTCATGCGCTTTCCCGCAAGTTTTGGAGGTTAACGCATGAATTTGTAGGTTAGCGCATGAACTGGAAGGTCAGCGCATGAAGTGCATTTTTTTCAGGAAATTCAATTTTCTGAGCATTTTCACCAGACCAAGATCAGAAACACATACTATACACATCTGACAAAGGTCTATGAGATTGCGGGAGCAACTGGTGGGCCCGAAGCTGAAGAGGAATCTCTATTTAAGAGACTATTCCCACATTCCCTCATTGGGAAGGCCAAGGAATGGTATCTTGATCAGTCGACGACAATAATGACTTATTGGAATTTACTTGAAGAACAAATTTTGGAGCGATTTTTTCCACATAATCATTTCATGGAGGCAAAGACCGCAATAACAGTGTTCACGCAAGTTGCAAACGAATCTCTCAATGAAGCGTGGGAGAGATTCAAATCTATGTTGAGGAAATGCAAGGGGCGTGGCTTTGATGAATTGTCTCAAATTCATATTTTTCAGAATGGACTTCAACTAATACAGAAAACATTGTTAGATGCCACCGCAGGTGGATCTTTGATGAGCAAGAGTGCTGAAGAAGCCATTGCCATAATTGATAAGATGGCTTTGAATGACCATCAGGGAAGCCATAACCGTAGCCCTTCTCAAAGGACTCCGGGAGTTTTGGAATTGGGAACTAATGATGCAATCCTATCTCAAAACAAGCTTTTATCTCAACAAGTGGAACTTTTGACTCAACATATGTCGAAGCTTCCATAACAATTGAAGGAAATGCATGAGCAACCGAGCAAGAGTAAACAAGTTGCATGTTGTGAACTTTGCAAAGGAGAGCACGACACTGGATTTTGTCCTCCACCGGGATTTGAAGATGTGAACTACATGAACAATCAACGAGATTATCAAGGAAGACAACAACAACAACATTATCAAAACAATCCTCAACAACATTACCAAAACAATCAAGGATATCAACCGAGGGAGAACTATCAAAATAATCAAGGTTATGGTGGCGGTTCTTCAAGCCGGCAAAATCCTTATCAACCTCCACCACCTCCGGTTGCTAGATCTAAGTTGGAAGACACTTTGAATCAATTCATTCAAATGTCTATGGCCAACCAAAAGAGTAGCGATGCGGCGATAAAGAATCTCGAAAATCAAGTTGGGCAACTTGTAAAACAAATAGCCGAGCAACAATCGGGTTCTTCATTCTCCGCAAATACTCAAGTAAACCCGAAGGAGCATTGCAAAGCAATCGTTACTAGAAGTGGGAAAGAGTTAGCAAAAGAAAATGACAAAAGTGTGGAAGAAGAAAAAATTGATGGTATGGTTGAGGAGGATAGTGATGAGGAAGAAGTTGAAAAGAAAAATGATAATGTTGTTGAAGTTGAAAAGAAAAATGATAATGACGTTGTAGTTGAAAAGAAAAATGATGATATTGTTGAAGTTGAAAATGAGAGTGTGGAGGAAGAGAAGAAAAATAAAGAAAAATGAAAAGTATTATTTGCTATGCTTTGCACTCAAAAGTGAGTTGCTTGAAAAGAAAAATAAAAGAAGCATTTGTTAGTTTCTTGGATTGGCTAGAATTTTGGTAAAACAAAGTATGTTCAATGTTGATGTCAAGGTGGTGATATTGCAACATTGAGTCTTAACACTGGGCTGTGTTAAGTAGTGAAGTTGTTCAATGTGTGATGTCATATGGGTGATGTCACAACATTGAGTCTTAACACTGGGCTGTGTTAAGTGTTTAAGTTACTGAAGTTTGAATGTCTGATGTCACAAGCGATGTTGTGACATTAGATCTGCAGAATTAATAACATCAGGTTGTGATGTTGTTAGGGTTTGCGTGTTAGCTGGAATTGTGGAGAGCTGTTAGTCTCATTGGATGAGAATATATTGGGTTAGATATTCTTCACTGCATAGGAGATCTGGTGCAGATTTGTAGGAGATTTAAAAGGTGGAAGATTTGAAAAGATTTTAGGAGAAAATCTGTTTTGAAGATTCAGTTTTAAATAACAAATCAAGTCAGATATTGCAGGAGTCCAAGCCCAATTCAGGTTGCTATATAAATCGCACAAAACCAAAGGAAAAGGCACAGAAATATAGAGAGAAGATCAAGATCATAGGCTGAGTGTCTTAAGTATTTTGTACGGGATTTGTATACACCATTCTAGGTTGAATTGGTGAGTTATTTTCTGTCCTCTCTTAGAAGCTGTGAAGCGAAAGAGAGTTGTGTAACTTGATCAAAGCTGTGAAGCAGAATCAAGGTTTCTCAAAGAGGTTATTCTTTGAGAGGTTTAAGGGATTGAATAGTGTTCTCATATCTAAGTGGTTTCTTAGGTAGAAAGTCACTAGTAGGAATTAAGATTTAGAGATTATCAACTGGGTTGTTGAGTTTGTAATTTAATTCTACAAGTAGTGAAATTCATCCCTGGCTTGGTAGCCCCCAGACGTAGGTAGTTAGACCGAACTGGGTGAACAATTTGGTGTGTTATTCTGCTGTTTATTTTGTCCATTATGCAGAGTGTGTTGTTGTGACATCGCACTTAACATCACACGTCTGATACCAGAATTTCAATTGGTATCAAAGCAGGCATCCTGTCTGTCTCTGGGTGAGATCTAGGGAAGTTACTTTCTGGTGTAAAGATGGACAAAGAAGTTGGAGGATTTGTCAACAGACCCCCTATTTTGGATGGATCCAATTATGACTATTGGAAGCCAAGGATGACTACTTTCTTAAAATCCTTGGACAGCAGGGCTTGGAAGGCCTTTATTAAAGAATGGAAAGCACCTATTGTGTTTGAAAAGGATGATGCTGGGAAAGATAAAGAGGGTACCTCAAAGCCGAAGCCTGAAGAAGAATGGACCAAGGAAGAAGATAAGCTTGCCCTTGGTAATTCCAAAGCCCTGAATGCAATCTTCAATGGAGTGGATAAGAATATATTCAGGTTGATCAATACCTGTGAAGTCGCTAAGGAAGCATGGCATATTTTGAAGGCTACTCATGAAGGAACATCTAGAGTTAAGATGTCAAGACTTCAGCTTCTAACATCGAAGTTTGAAACTCTGAAGATGAAGGAAGATGAGACTATCCATGACTTCCATATGAGTGTTCTTGAGCTGGCTAATGCATCCAGTGCTCTTGGAGAAAAGATGTCAGAAGAAAAGCTTGTAAGGAAAATCCTTAGGTCCCTTCCTAAGAGGTACAAGATGAAGGTGACTGCAATTGAAGAAGCTCAAGACATCAGCAAGATGAAGGTTGATGAGCTCATTGGATCTCTTCAAACTTTTGAGCTTGGTTTGAATGAGGAAGAACCAGAAAAGAAGCCCAAGAGTATAACTTTGGTCTCAACTCCTGCAGAAGCTAAGAAAGTCAAAGATGATGATTCTCAGGAAGATCTGTCTCAAGCCATTGCTATGTTGGGAAGGCAGTTCAACAAAGTGTTCAAGAGGATGAACAATAACTCCAGGCCTAATGTCAAGAACATATCTTCTGACATCAGCAAGTCAAAAGAGAAGGATGAAGAGAAAACTGCCCAAGATAAAGGAGTTCGGTGCTTTGAGTGTGAATGGTATGGACATGTCAAGAAAGAGTGTCCCACCTTCTTGAAGAAACAGAAGAAGGACATGACAGTTTCCTGGTCTGACTCTGATAGTGAAAGTGAAGGTGAGTCAGCAAAGCATGTTAGAGCTTTGACAGGAACTATTGTTTCTGATGATGATTCTAGTGATGGGGAAATAACCTTTGAGGAGCTAGCTTCTACTTATCAAGAGCTTTGTCTGAAGAGTGCTGAAATCTGTCAAGAAAACAAAAGTCAAAAGGAACAGATTGTTCAGCTTGAGACTGCTAAAGCTGATTTGGAAAACGAAGTCTCACTGGTCAAAGCTCATCTTGATCATATGACCAAATCTGTCAGGATTCTGAGATGTGGTACAGACACACTTGATAAGATCCTTCAGACAGAAAAAGGTTTCTGCTGAAGCAAGCACTTCAGGAACAAAGAAGGAGGTGTCCCAACCCATGTCTCATCATCAAACAAAGAGACAGGATCCTACCCCTAAGAAGGTCGTTGAGAAGAAGAAGGGTCCTCATCAGAGGAAGATGCAGCCCCAAGGAGCCAGTCAGTATATGCCTCCCCAATATCACAAGAGTATGCAAGCTGCCAGGTTCAAACAAAACATGTCCCATCAGATGTCTCAACTTCAGAGAGGCTGGTATGGATATGGATATGGATACAACAATGTTGTGCCTCATCACTATGGAAGAAGGAAGCCTCATCACCATAGGAGACAGCCTAGAAGACAACATCATCAGCTCAGGAGACAGTCTACCTATGGCAAAATACAACAGCACCATAGAAGGCAGGCCAACTTTGGAAGAAGGATACAACATTATGGGTGGGAGCCACAGCAATATCATCATAATGGCAGAAGATTTAACCACTTTAGAGATGACAGAGTCAGATGCTTCTATTGTGGCAGGTTTGGACATATGCAATCCTCGTGCTTCAAGCTTCATGGTTATCCAAATTCTGCTCCTCAACCCAGACAGAAGGAGGTCAGGCCCAAGGTGGTGAAGCAATGGGTTCCTAAAGCTCAGGTCATATGTCTATTGGCTCATACCTCAGATGGACATTTTACCATGAATGTATGGTATTTTGACAGTGGTTGTTCAATGCACATGACTGGATCCAAGGAGCAGTTGGTGGAGTTCAACCCTTGCCATAAAAATAAGGCTGTGTTTGGCAATGGAGAAAAAGAGTAGTAGAAGGAGTTGGAAGAGTGAAGAATCATGATGGTCTTACTCTTGATAATGTGATTCTTGTCCAAGGTTTGAAGGCTAATCTGATTAGCATAAGTCAACTATGTGATGAAGGTTACAAAGTCAGCTATTCCAAGGATGAATGTCTGGTAACGAATGAAAAGGATGAATTTCTGGTGACGAATGAAAAGGATGAAGTAGTCATGAAAGAAGTCAGATCCAGAGATAATTGTTATCTATGGATACCTATAGAAGTTAGTTCAACTATCGATGTTATGACTGATGTTTTAACATTAGACTGTGACATCAAGTGTGAAAGTCTGCTAGGGTTAAGTACTCTTAATGTGAATCCTTTTAAATTGTTAGAAGGAAAGTTAAATTGGAGGGAGAAGACCATTGATTGGGCTTTAAGGGATACACAAATTTAGGCTCCATACCTTAGACTATCCTTCCCTATTATTGATTTCACACACCACAACTATCTTCATCTGGACATCTTCTCCTCTAAGAAAAGAAATCCCAACCCCTCTCTAATCATCAGTTGCCATACAGGAACAATGTCGAAACAAGTGTCTTCTTCATCTAGAAAGTCTGAATCCAAAAGTTCCACTCATAAAAAATCTAGGGTTTTTACGAACAAAGGCTCTGTGGATGAAGCCTTGAATATAACTCCTCTATCTATGGTAGTGCCTGCTTCTGAGAACAGACCTGAGAAGTTACAACCAAGGAGGGCTTCAACAGGTAACTCTTCTTCTAATCAATTGACTGCTAAGAAAATTGATGATAGCAATAGCAGAGCGTTTGTGACTAGTATTCTGTTCGGAGATCGCTCTGTTCCCAAGACTACCACTCCTCCCTCTCAAGCCGTTGAGGAAAGAGTTGATGAAAGTCTCAATCAGATTGCCACAAAAATTTTGGATAAGGGTTTGTCGGTGAAAGGAATATCTATACCTCTTAGATCAATGCCTACTGAAAAGGATGACATGCAGCATACTGAAACCAAGCTTCACAGATTGGCTGTTTTAGTAATTGAAGATGCAGAAGTTGAAACTGAAGTTGAAGATACTCATGTAGAAGAGGAAGTTGATGTTGAACCTAATGTCAGAACATCACCTGCTAGGGATGATGATCCTAGCCCCAGAGAAAAGAAGAACGCTGATAAGGTGGATGTGATTGACCTTTCAGATAATGAAGTTATCGGAAAAGTTGTTCCTGGTATTGCCAAGAGAATAAGGTCTAGAAGAGGGAAGTCTACAGATTCTCCACCTAAGGAGAAACCTGAGAACAAAAAGAAGAAATCAACCATGGTGGGTCCTACTAAGACTTGGAGCAAAGTAGTTGTAGATTCCAAAAAGAGGAAGCTGAGGGAAGATTCAGAATCTGAGTTTGATGCTGAGGACGATGTTTAAGACATCACTCCAGTTAGAAGGTCAATATTAAAGAGAATTGCTGACAAAATTCCTGATGTTCCAGTTGACAACATTTCATTCCACTATGCTAGCAGTGCACCCATGTGGAAATTTGTCTGTCAAAGAAGACTGGCACTAGAAAGAGAACTTGGTGGAGATGCTTTGGAAATAAAGGAAGTTGTAGAATTGATTAAAGTTGCTGGGCTAATGAAGACTGTGTCTGGATTGTCCAAGTGCTATGATGGGTTAGTCAAGGAATTTGTAGTAAACATTCCTGTGGCTATTAATGACAACATAAGTGTGGATTTTGGAAAGGTATATGTTAGAGGTCACTGTGTTAATTTTTCTCCTGAGATTATTAATACGTACTTAGGAAGAAAAGGGAAAGAGTATGTAGAGGTGGAAGAGACTGACAATACTGTGTGCAAAGAAATCACAGCAGGTCAAGTGAAAGTTTGGCCAGTAAAAGGAAAGTTGTTAGCCAGTTTGTTAAGTGTCAAATATGCTATTCTGCACAGAATAGGTGCTGCCAACTGGGTTCCTACTAATCATAATACCACTATTTCTGTTGGATTGGGGAAGATAATCTATGTTATTGGGACAAAGCAAAGATTTGATTATGGCTCCTACATCTATGATCAGACTATTAAGCATGCTGCTACAAATGTTGTGAAGATGCCTATTGCCTTTCCCTCTCTTATATGTGGGATTATCTTGTCTCAGCATCCTGGTATTCTACAACATTCGGATGTTGTGTGTAAGAGAGAATCTGCTCTGTCAATCCACCATAAGCTGTTTGAAGGGAAGCATGTCCCTGACATTGTCAAGACATCGGCTTCAACATCACAACAGCCACCTGCCAAAACCGGGTTGATCTCAGAATTGGAGGAGGCTTGCAAGGAGTTGGATGAAGTCATCAGAGTGAGTACTGAAAGAAAGCAGAAATTTGAAAAACTTCTCATGACTCTGAGATTGGCAGAACAAGAAGATGAAACAGTCAATGCTAACAATAATGATGATGTTGAAGAGCCAGGTTCAGAAGAAGATGATGATGATCTCAGCTCAGATGATTAAAGCTTTTAATGTTTTTCTTAGTTAGTAGTTTTAGTTTTGATTCTGTTGTTTTTTTGTTTCTGCACTGTTGTGCATGGTTTGTATTATGAATATTGTGCTGTATATGCACCCGTTATATTTTTTTTTTGTTCTATATTTGTTATGCTAACTGTGAGGCTAACAATGAGAGCTAGGGTAGTACTAACTGCAGTGAGTAGGGCTCCTGGTTAAAGGTTGTCAAATTGTGGCTAAAAAGGGGGAGAAGTATCCCAAGAGAGCCAAGAGCTAAGAGTATCAAAGAGGCTGTTGCTAAGGAGTTTATGAGCTGGTTGCTGTTGTTATAGTGCAGAAGTGCAGAAATTAAGGGGGAGTAATTACTTAACTGCTGAACAGCTGGTTATGCTGATTCATGATTGAGGGGGAGCAACATTGTTGAAAATTATTGCTGTTGAAGATGGTGCTGCAACAGAGTTTTGTGTGAATTGAAGTGTTTATGTATTGAAGATGCTGCTGCTTGAAGGTTCAAAATTAGTCAAGTTAATTCCACTGCTGAAGTCTCTGAAGGTGCAGAGATTATTTTAGCCAAAATTAGCCAAAGGGGGAGATTGTTAGTTTCTTGGATTGGCTAGAATTTTGGTAAAACAAAGTATGTTCAATGTTGATGTCAAGGTGGTGATATTGCAACATTGAGTCTTAACACTGGGCGGTGTTAAGTAGTGAAGCTGTTCAATGTGTGATGTCATATGGGTGATGTCACAACATTGAGTCTTAACACTGGGTTGTGTTAAGTGTTTAAGTTACTGAAGTTTGAATGTCTGATGTCACAAGCGATGTTGTGACATTAGATCTGCAGAATTAATAACATCAGGTTGTGATGTTGTTAGGGTTTGCGTGTTAGCTGGAATTGTGGAGAGCTGTTAGTCTCATTGGATGAGAATATCTTGGGTTAGATATTCTTCGCTGCATAGGAGATCTGGTGCAGATTTGTAGGGGATTTAAAAGGTGGAAGATTTGAAAAGATTTTAGGAGAAAATCTGTTTTGAAGATTCAGTTTTAAATAACAAATTAAGTCAGATATTGCAGGAGTCCAAGCCCAATTCAGGTTGCTATATAAATCGCACAAAACTAAAGGAAAAGGTACAGAAATACAGAGAGAAGATCAAGAGCATAGGCTGAGTGTCTTAAGTATTTTGTACGAGATTTGTATACACCATTCTAGGTTGAATTGGTGAGTTGTTTTCTGTCCTCTCTTAGAAGCTGTGAAGCGAAAGAGAGTTGTGTAACTTGATCAAAGTTGTGAAGTAGAATCAAGGTTTCTCAAAGAGGTTGTTCTTTGAGAGGTTTAAGGGATTGAGTAGTGTTCTCATATCTAAGTGGTTTCTTAGGTAGAAAGTCACTACTAGGAATTAAGATTAGGAGATTGTCAACTGGGTTGTTGAGTCTGTAATTTAATTCTACAAGTAGTGAAATTCATCCCTGGCTTGGTAGCCCCCAGACGTAGGTAGTTAGACCGAACTGGGTGAATAATTTGGTGTGTTATTCTACTATTTATTTTGTCCATTGTGCAGAGTGTGTTGTTGTGACATCGCACTTAACATCACACGTCTGATACCAGAATTTCAACATTTGATTCAAGTGAGAAAGGGCACCATGTAAGAAAAGAGAAGAAAAAGAAAGGAAAAGATTGAAATGATTTGAGATTTGACTAAGTCGGCATGTTCTTCATTTTTGAAAATTTTTTGATAGCCACTTTGATTCATTAGCCGTTTATAAATATCCCTTTCTTGTTAACCCTGGCCAAGTTACAACATTTAGAAGTCCTTAAGAGGTCTTTGTTTCCTTGATTTCCTTGTTGAATTGAGTAGAGGAATGCATGAATGGTTATGGATGCTGGCACAATTACTATGAGAGTGTTTTGTCCCTTGTAAATATTAAGCATGACTCATTTGAGTAAAGTTGGTGATTCCCGTTTGAACATTTGATTGCTTGTGATGAGTTGCTTGTTATTTCTGTTTAGAAGTTAGTTCATAGCCATGCTTTGATTTTGTGTTGGAGCTGAGCATTACTTGCGAGCACGTCAATTTAGTTTGAAGCATCGATTTTTTATTGTGTTGTCTTATCCGATATTCTTCTTGTTTCTATTCTATCTTACCTTTGTTTGAGGGCAAACAAAGAAGCAAGTTAGGAAGAGTTGTTAGGTGCTAGAATGTGTTAATATATAGTTTAGTTTTTGGTACCTTTTGAGATCTTTATTTGTTAATTGATGTTTTTTCCCTTTGTTTCCGGTAAATAATCGTAGTATAGTTTAAATGCATTATTAAACTTAGTTCTTTAACTTTTGTGTTTATAATTGTAAGTTTTAACATTGCATTGGGAAGCTTGGAGCATGGAAGGCTCTTAAGGAGCAGTTTTGAAGAAATTGGAATTTTTGAAGCATGCTACAAGCGCGCTTAGCACGCTCCAAGCGCGGTCTGGAGCTAATTCCAGTAGGTAGCCCGCTTAGCGCGGTCTGAAGCCCGCTAAGCGGGATCTAAGGCAGTTTAGCAATAAATGACAGCACGCTTAACGCGGTGCTGCGCGCTTAGCGCGCTCTGCGATTCTCAGCCCCTCTATAAATAGATTTGTTCAGCATTTTTTGGGGATCCTTGTTATTTTCTTAGAGCAAAAACCCTATAAACACTATAGCATCTTATTTTAGATAACTCGGAGCATCAATAGTCGAGAGATCGTCGTTGATGCTTGTTCCTCTTCTCCATTTTCTTGTTTGTGAATCTACCATGTCAATGGATAGCTAATATCCTTTTGTGTCAAGATTAGAAGGTAGACAATCCTTCCTTTTGTATGTATAGGTATTGATGTAAGCTTATGAACTTATGGATGATGAATATATGGTGAAAAACTTTGTTTCTTTGGTTTATTCTTTGTGTTGGTTCATGATTGAGAAATGTGTTCTTACACTTTATCTAGGTTTTTCATCCAATGCACATAGGCTAGAGATAGTTATGAGAGTTGATGTTCATAAATATTGAACTTGAATGTTATCATTTTGATAGTTTAAGTGAGAGATCATCAAAGGATCAAAATGATAAAACTCACAATGTGTGTTAGAGATAAACATATTGAGAGGATATGTGATTATATTTATCATCTAAACGAGTTCATTTGCTTTGTCAATTCTATACGTGCAAAATGGTTTGTCGAACCCTAATTTTGGCATGTGTTTTATAAATCTTTCAAATCCGATTACTTTTACCGTTTATGCAAAAGATCTGTTATCAACAACCAAAACCCTTTGTAACTTTAAGTTTAAAACGATTTCAACTGTAGAACGGCGGTGATATCTCTAAACAATCTCTGTGGAACGATAACAAAAGCCCTACTCTATTTGTATTTCAACAGTCAGCTAACTGATTCTCTGTTGCAACGTGCTTCAAGGTTATGACTTTGTCTTCCACAAGGTCTCTAATAAAGTGATGCCTGGTGTCAATATGTTTGGTTCTGCTGTGCTGAATAAGATTCTTTGAAATTTTAATGGCACTCAAGTTGTCACAGAATAGTGTCACAACATCTTGAATGACATTGTATTCAGTCAGTATTTGCTTCATCCACATCATTTGAGAACATCTGCTACTTGCAGCGATGTATTCAGCCTTAGCAGTAGACAAAGAAACACAATTTTGCTTTTTACTAAACCAATAAATCAATGTGTTTCATAGAAAGAAACATCCACCAGAGGTGCTCTTCCTATCATCTGCACTCCTGGCCCAATCAGCATCACAGTATCCTATTAACACAGAGTTAGAACTATGCATATAGAGCAGGCCATAGTCACATGTACCATTCACATACTTCAAAATTCTTTTGACTTGGTTAATATGACTAACTTTAGGTTCAGCCTGATATCTAGCACATACTCCTACCGCAAAAGTTATATCAGGTCTGCTAGCAGTAAGGTATAAAATACTTCCAATCATGCTTCTATATAGACTCTGATCAACATTAACCCCTTTCTCATCCTTAGACAATTTCAAGTGAGTAGGAGCATGAGTCCTCTTGTGTTTCGCATTCTCCAAGACAAACCTCTTCACAATATTTTTAGCATATTTCCCTTGACAGAGAAATATCGAGTCTTTCATCTGTTTGACTTGGAGACCAAGGAAGTAAGTTAATTCACCAACTAAACTCATCTCAAACTCATATTGCATTTGCTTGATAAACTGTTGTACCATCTCATCTGACATCCCTCCAAACACAGTATCATCAACATAAATTTGAGTTATCATGAGTTTTCCTTCCCTTTCTTTGACAAAGAGGGTTTTATCAATTCCACATTTCCTGTAACCATGGGTGACAAGGAATTCAGTTGGCCTTTCATACCAAGCCCTTGGAGCTTGTTTTAACCCATACAAGGCCTTCTTCAGCTTGAATACATGATTTGGAAATGTTGGATCAACAAAACCTTTGGGTTGTTCAACATAAACTTCTTCATTCAAGTATCCATTCAGATTGGCACTTTTGACATCCATTTGAAATAGCTTGAATTTCAACAGGCAGGCTACTCCAAGTAACAGTCTCTCAGACTCCAATCTAACAACAGGAGCAAAAGTTTCATCAAAACTCACTCCCTCAATTTGAGTGTACCCTTGAGGAACAAGTCTAGCCTTGTTTCTTGTTACTACACCTTGCTCATCAGACTTGTTTTTAAATACCCATATTGTACCAATCACATTTGACCCTTCTGGTCTTGGCACAAGATCCCATACCTCATGCCTCTTGAACTGCCACAGTTCCTCTTGCATAACATTAATCCATAATTCATCACTCAAGGCCTCCTTGACATTCTTGGGTTCTAACTTTGAGACAAAACAAGCGCCAGCAACAACATCTCGTGACATGGTCATCCTTCCTCCATTTGGATCTCCTATAATAAGTTCCTTAGGATGATCTTTCTGAACTCTGGTGGAGGGTCCCTTGTCAACCCTTTCAGTCATTGCAGGTTCATGATTGACGTCAATAGATTCTGCAGCACCCTCATAATCATCTTGTGATGTTCCAACATCCTCTGGGACATCTTCATCCCCCATGGGAAAGAATGCTCCACTATCATCAGTAACTTCAACTTCTATAGGTGAGTCATTAACCACAACATTTATGGACTCCAGCACCACCAGAGTTCTTGAGTTATAGACTTTGTACGCTCTGCTATTTATAGAGTATCCCAGGAAGATTCCTTCATCACTTTTGGGATCCATCTTCCTTCTTTGCTCACAGTCTTCCAGGATGTAACATTTGCTTCCAAAGACATGGAAGTACTTCACAGTTGGCTTCCTACCTTTCCACAACTCATATAATGTAGCAGATGTCCCATATCTGATGGTTACTCTATTCAAAATGTAGCATGTTGTGTTCATAGCTTCAGTCCAAAAATGATAATGAAGTTTTTTTGGCATGAAGCATGACCCTTGCACATTCTTGAATTGTTCTACTTTTTCTCTCAACCACACCATTCTGTTGAGGAGTGATGGGTGAAGAGAACGCATGACTAATTCCTTCTGAGGAGCAGTACTCATTAAGCTTACTATTTTCAAACTCTTTCCCATGGTCGCTTCTGAATCTGACTATGCCACAATCATTCTCTCTTTGATGCTTTTGACACAGTCCTTTGAATACTTCAAATACTTCTGACTTCTCTTTGATGAAATGCACCCATGTGTACCTAGAGAAGTCATCCACCACAACATAAGCATACCACTTTCCACCAAGACTTTCAACCTGCATAGGTCTCATCAAGTCCATATGAAGTAGCTCTAAGATTTTTGAGGTGGTCAGATGTTGAAGCCTTTTATGTAACATCCTAGCCTGTTTTCCAATTTGACATTCGCCACAAATTTTGTCTTCATCTATTTTTAGATTAGGAATACCCCTGACAGCCTCCTTAGATAAGACTTCTTTCATTCTTTTCAAGTGCAAATGACAAAGTTTCTGATGCCACATCTTCACCTCATCCTCCCTTGACACCAAGCATGTGGAGGGACACTTTGTTTTATGGGGAGCCCACAAGTAACAATTATCCTTCGATCTGGTACCCTTCATGATAATTTCCTCTTTATCATTTGTTACCTGACACTCAGATTTAGAGAAGTTAACCTTGAGGCCCTAGTCACACAATTGGCTAATACTTATCAGATTAGTTATCAATCCTTGGACGTATAATACTTTATCTAGACTAGGATGTCCAGCATACTTTAGCTTACCAACACCTTTTATCTCACCTTTTGACCCATCTCCAAAGGTTACATAGCTAGTGGAATGAGGTTTAATGTTAACCAATAACTTCTTGACACCAGTCATATGTCTAAAACAACCACTATCAAAATATCAGTCTTCTTTGGCAGAAGCTCTCAGAGAGGTATGAGCTATGAGGGCGATAGTTTGATTCTTAGGAATCCACTTCTTCTTTCCTTTAGCAGCCTCCTTTCTCCTTCTGGGTCGAGTTGATGATTTTGAATAACCATGTAACTTGTAGCAGTAAGCCTTTATGTGACCATACTTACCACAATGATGGCACTTCTTGTCCTGATTCTTTTTTCCTAGGAAGTTGTTCCGAGGCCTTTGGCGATGTTGAGACATCCTACTTGACATCAATTGATCCTGCTTTCTTTTTTGTTGAACGGAGTTCACACCAGGCCTTTGTCATTTGTTCTCAACTTGATCATTGTAGCCGAGACCTCTTCCATTTCCAGTATCTCTTCCTGAATTAAGAATTTCATCCAACACATCTGAACTGCTATTGAGCATTCTTATGTACTTGGTCATGTTGTTAAGTTTGGAGTTTAGCAACACAACTTCATCCTTCAAATCAGAGATGGTGGCCAAATGATTTAGTCTTTCATCACAAAGTTGAGCAATAAGATTCTGCTGATCTTGCCCTAATTGACACAATTCAGTACTTCTAATGCACACCTCCTTATAAGAGGCAGCTAGCTCACCAGGAGTGAAATCTCCAATATCTGATTCCTTGTCAGAATCATATACTCCAGTAAGTGCAGAAATATGTTTAACAGTTTCTCCATCACTCGAGGAGTCATCTTCAGACCAAGAAGTGGATAAACCTTTCTTCTCCTTCTTGCGGAAGGTGGGACATTCACCTCTTGTGTGTCCAAACCCCCGCACTCATAACATTGAATTCCCTTTCCTCTATTGGGTTTCTTATCATTGCTAGTTCTTCTTCCAAAAAATTTCCTTCTATTGATGTCGGAAGTCAGAGCCTTGACATTAGATCTAGACTTCTCATCCAGTTTCTTCAACAGTTGGTGATATTGTTTTTCAAGAAATCCCACAGTTTTGGACAATTCCTCATTAGATTCACACTCTTCTTGGTTAGTCACCAAGGCTAAACTTTTCTTCTTTTCATCCTTCTCGCTGATAGCCATCTCAAAAGTTTGAAGTGATCCCATGAGCTCATCCACTTTCATTGTGTTTATATCCTGGGCTTCCTCAATAGCGGTCACCTTCATATTAAATTTCTTGGGAAGAGACCTTAGGATTTTCTGAACCAACTTGGCTTCTGGAATTTTCTCTTCAAGGTCACTTGATGTGTTGGCAATATCAGCAATATTCATATGAAAGTTGTGTATGCTTTCATCCTCTTTCATCCTCAAGTTATCAAACTAAGTAGTGAAAAGTTGAAGTCTTGAAGATTTTACTCTCGAAGTTCCTTCATGAGCAGTCTTCAAGATCTCCCATGCATCCTTGGAAACAATACAGTTCTTGATCATCCTAAATATGCTCTTATCAACACCATTGAACAAGGCATTCAAGGCTTTAGAGTTACCTTGAGTAAGCTTATCATCTTTATCATCTAAGTCTTCCTCAGGTTTCAACTCATTAGTGATCTTTCCATCCTTGTGTTTGGCCTTTGGTGGGTCCCACCCTTTGACCACAGACTTCTAAGCTTTACCATCCATAGACTTGATGAAAGCCATCATTGGCACTTTCCAATATTCATAATTGGAACCATCAAGAATGGGTGGTCTATTTAATATTCCTCCTTCTTTATCCATTGAACCAGAAAGTATCATCCCCAAATCTCACCCAGATACAAAGCAAGATGCCTGCTCTGATACCAATTAAAATTATGGTATAGCAGATCACTAAGATGTCATACAGGATGTCGAGACACTTGATCTCTGCTTCTCACACAAAGATAATAAGGAGCAGAATGCATAATGCAGCAAATAAAGAAACATACAGGAATTGTTAACCCAGTTCGATGAACAACAACACTTACGTCTGGGGGCTACCAAGCCAATAATGAAATCCACTAGATAGTATTAGTTCTAAGCTAAACTCCACCGTTTACAACTTGTCACCTAATCACTACTCGTGCTATATTTCTACCTAAGACGCTTCTAGGTATGAGACCATTCTCAATTCCCTTTCAATCACAACAGTGACTGAACAATTACAACTCAATAAAACTGTCCAACTCAAGTATTCACGCAATACATGAGAGGCTCACAAAAGTACAAACCCTAGTACTCACTAACAACCGTGTATATTCTCTGCATCTTCTAGGTTAAATCCATCATATTTATAAACATAAACAAGACTGGATTTGGGTTTGGGTTTCAAAAACGCAGTAATTCTGCTCTACAGAATCTGCACCTTATTCTCCTCTAAAATAGTTTCTTCAATCCTAAGTTTCCTAAAGTGTCTTCACGCTTAGAAACAATATCTTCAAATTATAATCAGAATCTCTGATTCCTCAATCTTGGACGCTACCTAGGAAAAACAAACATTCCCACAAAATCTGGAAATCAAAAAACTAAATAACATTTATCACAAACTGTAACAAACAAAGATGTCGAAACATCATGATAAGACATCTTGTCCAACATCTTGATCTTCAGTTAGTTCTTCATGTTAGGACATCTTGTCCAACATTTTGCTGTCAAGTTCATTTTAATTACCAAAATTGATGCCAACCTCAAAGGCTTAGACTCATCACAAACTTGTAGAGGGTATCAAATATGATATTTGGAAAAAAGTACCGCCCACAAAAGTTGAAAATTGAGAGAGTTATGGCCTTTGGAAGTTAGGCAAATATCACTTGAATTTAGGTCAATTTTCACTAAGTCCATAAAGTGGCCTCTAATGCTTCTAAACTTTTAATGATCTTCCAAGCATAAATGGCTCTTGACTTATTAAGAGAATTTGGAGGGGATAACAATAAGAGTCATTTTCCCAAAGAAGCACTAAAAAATGTTGAAGTATGAAGAAGTTATGATATTTGGAAGTTGAACTTGAAATGTTGACTTTTTAGGTCAAACCTCTTTGAACAAACTTGCAACCTTAGACTCTTTCTTGTATTTCAAGGTACGTTAATGATCATATGAACTCAAAATGATGTACTCTTGATTGTCCTTTGATGAAACTTGCAATTGCTTATGGAAACTTATTGATGAAGTCATGGAAATAAACACATGAACCTTTGAAGTTTCTTGAGAAACAAGCAATAAAAATTTGAAACATCTTTGATCAAATAAAGGTGAATGATGCTTGATGTCGCTGTGAGAATCGGAGACCAAGCTATTGGATTAACTTGACTCGCAAATCAAATATCGCCACCAAACTTTAATTATGCAATGTGAAACAATGCAATAAGAGATCTAAGATTCGGGAGTTGGTTATACTACGGGAAGGTACTAACACCTAAGTATCTATAGTATACTATAGGAACCTCTTAAAATATTTGTGTTATTTGCTTAAGTTATTTTCTATTGATTGGGAGAGTTGATTATTTTTTAGTGAGTGATGGGAGTAGGAAATGTTTTTGTTGTTTTTGTAATGTATATGAATAAATAGGGGTAAAAATAAAGAGGTGTGTTCGCTAAAATCTTGCAATCATATGCCTACATATCCTTAGAGGAAGTCATAGAATTTGTAGTTCGGGGAACTATGGGTAAAAGCAATGTTTGTTCAGTTTTTAGGAGAAGAGATAAGTTGTCATCTTAAGAGGGACTGCACAACTATACCACCACAAACATAGAAAGACAAGGGATCTTTGCATAATAAGAGAAGGAATTCAACTTGGATATAGAATCAACAAGTATGCCACTTACATTACTTAAATGAAAGAGTGTCTCTGCACCATAATAAGAGAGGGACATCAACTTGGATATAGAATCAACAAGCATGCCACTTACAACACTTTTGAGAAAGACAATTTCAAAAGTTTGATTTATATTGTGGGGATAGAAGAGACATCTTTTCTATAGAGATGACTCATGTTTAATCTCTTGGGGAAGAGTTTTGAGTTTGAAGCCAAAGATGACTAGGGTTTGATTGAAGTTGAATTTTGAGGGGAACCCTAATGTTTGAACTAAGTCTAAACAAAGGGTAAGGGGAATACAATAACTTATATGTATGCATATGATATAAAGTCAACAAATATCCTTTCCCTTGGATCTTCTACAATTGAAGTATTATGACATAAGATTAATCATAATTTAAATGCTAAGAGGAAAATCACATAGCAATATGATTCTATCAAATTAGGGTTTAGGGTATTATGAACATAAACACTAATGTGAAGAGAAACTTAAAAAACAAAATTTATCAAATTTCAACAAGTATAACATTAAGAATAAAGTGAACATACAGGTGTGATTAAACATGGTAAAGACATATTCATACAATCACACAATACATGGAAGAACATGGATTGAAGACTTAATCATGGTGTACAAGACAATAACTACACATGAACAATCATAGGGCAAGTAGACATGCTTGACATTGTGGAAGTTTATGAAGGAAATACTTGAACATGTGAGCAAAGATGGAATTTAAATGAAGCATCACAAACAAGTTTAAGCAAGTATATGTTCAAGGTGAATCATGGATCAGATGAACATGGTAAAAGCAAAACCCTTAAAATGAGTTTATGAAGGAAATACTTGAACATGTAAACAATTTTCACATATTAATCAAAGTTGTGAGGGCTATGGTCTTTCATATATTTTGTTTTAATGATGTCAACAAATATGCTGAGTATTAGATTGTAATTTGAACGGTATCACTTCTCTTTGTCGGGCAAATTGCATCTAGTCATTGTTGTTCATGTGTCTAGACATATAAGACTTTGTCTTATCCATAAATATATGTGCATGATAAGTATACTGGTGTCTAGTATGTTTGTCAGGGTCCTGATCAGTTACTGTGTGCAAAAAGTGCATTTTATGTAAAAATTAAAGTTATGCGCTGACCTGCCACATGCATGAGTCGACGCACGATTACTGGTGCAAGACTTATAAAATAAACGGGTAAGCGCATGACTCTGAGAATGCAGAAATTATATTCATGTGTCGACGCATGATGATCTTGAGTCGACGCATACTGGTTAGATTTTCATAGTATTTTCCACGGGTCAGCGCACGCCAACCCTTATTAAAGTATGTGTCGACTCATAACTTGCCTGAACTGATTTTTTCACTCAAATTTTTTCTGTTATATTTTTTAGTAGGTCATTTTATTCTCTATAAATATTTTGGTCATCTCATTATCCAAAATAACAAGAAACGTGAAAATAGATACCATTTTCTCTTCATCTTCATCTTCTTCATTGAGTAAACAAACAATCACACATAATCATCTTTGTTTGTGTCGCCCATTGATCGAAGTGATAACGTTCAGAATTTAGGAAGTGTATGATCTTCATTTTCTGGGTTGAGAGCTTGGTAGGTGTTTCTTGAATAAAACCAGTTGGTTTTGTCCTCCAAGAATCGAGTAGATTTTGGGGGTTTTTGCACAAGCCGTTTCGTTCTACAGGGATTCAGCCGGGCGAAGGTAACCAGAGATTGGAGCAATTGTTCGGTTTAGTAGCTGTAATCGAAGGATTGTAGAAGAGAGGTTTGGGTTCGAATTTTTGGTAGATCGCAATTGATCGAGTGAAGGTAACCGGAGAACGGTGGTTTCTTTCGGTTTAGTAGCGTGGGACGGTAATTGGATCAACCATATTCGAAGCACTTGATTCATCTTGAATCAAGGGGAGAGAAGACTCTGCATCAGCGATCAAAGACGTTCGAGGGTTTGGATGTTCATAGTTTTCTCTTGTAATAAACAATTTGCAACAGCTATATATATATATATATATATATATATATATATATATATATATATATATATATATATATATATATATATATATATATCAATTCCAATTGTGGAATTGGGGGCAGAGGTACCCAAAGCGAGAACGATTGGGGAACTGCCTAATCAAATATAGTTTGTCCTCTCTTTCCCCTAACTCATTTATATTTCAGTTTGTTCGAATTTGTGAAGTTGCAATTTATCGAAATTTCTGTCGTAGTGTAATCTTGAGCTGAGAAACTGTTTTGTTAAATTGATACAATTCCTTGAATTGTATCTTGGAGCAGCTTTACATTACATTCCATAGAAATTCTGCACTTAGTGTGTTTACGCACACTAGGTGTTTGATAATTTGTTTCAAAGCAAAAATCGAACGCATCGCTTTTTAATTGTTCATCTTTTTACCTCTTTGGTTTGGATTAAACATCAAGCAAGCGATATTTTGTTGACTGCGTTTTTAAGTGTAGTAATCAAACTGAATTTTTCTCTTACGTACTCATTCTCCATATATTCGTGCATATCTGATCCTTTTAGTAGAAGGTTCGTGGTAGACGTTCTATCCAGTGGTTGCTTCCGTTAAACATTTTAAAACTAAATTTTTGGTAAACATTTGCGTGTAAAACTCAAGGGATCTATTCAACCCCCCTTCTAGATCCATAGCCATCGTCTAACAAGTGGTATCACGAGCTCCAGTTTATTCTGGTGCTTCGGTAAAACTTCTTGGATCATGGCGAACGAACCTAAAGGGGCTTATAATAGAGCTCTAGTTTTTACAGGCGAAAATTACAGCTACTGGAAGGATTGTATGTGCATTCATATAAATTCCATAGATCGGAAGGTTTGGAACGTTATTTTAAACGGTCCCATGGAAATTACTATGACAAATGCGGAAGGCGTTGTCGTTTCTAAACCCGAAGCTCAATGGAATGAGGAGGACGAGAAAAAGTACAGCTATGATTGGAAGGCTCGTAATATGATCATCTCCTCCTTGGGAGTTGACGAGTATTATCGAGTCTCCCATTATGAAACGACCAAAGCCATGTGGGATGCTTTACAAGTAGCCCACGAAGGCACTAATGATGTTAAGATGGCTCGTATTAATACACTAACGCAAGAGTTTGATTTGTTTTATATGAAGCAAGGGGAAACCATTTCGGATATGCAAAAACGATTTACTCACATTATCAACAAATTGCATGTTCTTGGTAAACCAATTCCAAATGAGGTTGCTACTAACAAGATTTTGAGGTGTTTAAACAGGGAATGGCAACTGAAGGTTACCGCTATCAAGGAGGCCAATGATCTTGCTACACTAGACCTCACAACACTTTTTGGCAAACTCGATGAGCATGAGCAAGTGCTCATTAGCTTGGATAAACATGAAAAGAGTATCAAGAAAGAGAAGGCAAAAGACACGGAGAAGAAGTCGATAGCTCTTAAGGTTTCTTGTTTAAAGTCCACACATCAAGAGCTAAGTGATGATGATGCCAATAATGTCAAAGATGAAGGATCCGGTGATGATATGGGCTTATTTGTGAAGAGGTACAATATATATGTTCGTAAGAACGAGATTCAACACTCGGACGGAAATCTTGTCAAGTTTAGGAAGCAATCTAGAAGCGAAGGAAATTAGAATGGCAAGGTAAAAGGGATGTGCTACAACTGTGGAAAATCCGGGCACTACAAGTCGGATTGTCCATCTCTAAAGAAAGACAAAGATAAGGATAATGACAAGAGCCGCTTAAACAAAAAGTCCTACAAGTCTCGACGAGTATACATCGCTTGGGAAAGCGATAGTGAGTCAGAGAAAGATGATTCATCAAGCGACGAAAGTGAATTCGTTAACTTTTGTCTTATGGCACGCCACAACAAAGCAAAAGAGGTACAAAGTCTTGAGACCGCCGAAAGAAGATGGGTTCTGGATAGTGGCTGCTCGAGACATATGATCAGAGACATATATCTTTTTATCGACTTTGTGGCGAAGAAAAAGGGGTTTGTCACCTACGGAGATAACAACAAGGGACAGATACTTGGTAAAGGTAGTGTAGGTAACCCCTCATCTACTACTATCTCTGATGTACTTCTTGTGGAAGGCCTTAGACACAACCTTTTAAGCATTAGTCAACTATGTGAAAAGAATTATAAAGTATCTTTTTCAAAGGATTGTTACATAGTTGAAGATAGTGACGAAAAGAATGTGTTTAAGGGCTTGAGGGTGAACAACGTCTATATGCTAGACTTAGATGAAGTATCGTTGAATGGAGACAAATGTCTAGTCACTATGAATGAAGATTCATGGTTGTGGCATAAATGGTTGGCTCACATCAACTTTAATTTGCTTAACAAAATAGTCTCAAAAGACCTAGTCATCGGTTTGCCAAAAATCAAATTCACAAAGGAATACCTTTGTGATGTGTGCCAAATGGGGAAGCAAACAAGGATCTCATTCAAATCTAAAAACATCGTTTCAACTATGAGACCCCTTGAGCTCCTCCATATGGACCTCTTTGGACCATCTAGGGTTAAAAGCCTAGGTGGTAACTATTATGGTTTTGTAATAGTCGATGACTTTTCTAGGTTTTGTTGGACTATTTTTTTAGCAAATAAGAGTGATACCTTTTTGGCATTTGAACGATTTGCTAAGTTATCTCAGAACAAGTTAAACACAAACATTGGGTCAATTAGAAGTGACCATGGGGGTGCGTTTGAAAATCATTTGTTTGAAGCATTTTGTGATTCCAACGGAATTGATCATACTTTTTATGCACCACGTACCCCTCAACAAAATGGGGTAGTGGAACGTAAAAATAGAGTTTTGGAGGAACTTGGAAGGACTATGATCAATGATGGTGGACTACCAAAATACTTTTGGGCCGACGCCATAAGTACGGCTTGTTATGTTTTGAATAGGGTGCTCATCTGACCTATTCTAAACAAGACACCGTATGAGCTTTTAAAAGGGCGTAAGCCAAATATCTCTCACCTTCATGTATTTGGTTACAAATGCTTTGTGTTAAACAATGGGAAAGAGACTCTTGGTAAGTTTGATGCCAAGGCCGACGAGGGTATTTTTCTTGGATACTCTCAGTCAAGTAAAGCGTATAGAATTTATAATAAGAGGTTACGTGTAGTTGAAGAGTCAGTTCATGATACCTTTGATGAGTCTTATCCGAAAAATGTCGGAGAAGGTAGTTCTTTTCATGGTGCAGGTGTACCTACTAAAGACATACTCAAGAACACTGATAAGGGAACTGATCAGCCTGAAGCAATGCATATTGAGGAGGAAAGGGATCACCAACCAGTGAAAAGTGAGGATGATCATCATTCTGATAAAGATGAACTTCCTCCAGCTTAGAAGTCTTCAAAACACCATCCAATTGACAACATTCTCGGTGATATCTCTAAGGGAGTAACCACTCGCTCTAAACTTAGTAATTTTTGCTATTACTGTGCTTTTGTGTCACAAGTAGAACCTAAAAACGCTAAGGAGGCGTTACTCGATGAGCATTGGTTTCTATCAATGCAAGATGAACTTAAATCAATTCAGGAGAAATGAGGTTTGGGACCTTGTCCCCCCTACGCGAGATCATCGAGTAATCGGCACCCGATGGATGTTTAGGAATAAACTTGATGAAAATGGAGTAATAACACGTAACAAAGCGCGGCTTGTAGCGCAAGGCTATAACCAAGAGGAAGGAATCGACTATGAGGAAACTTACGCGCCGGTTGCCCGACTCGAGGCTATACGCCTTTTACTTGCTTATGCTTACACTAAGAACTTCAAATTATTCCAAATGGACGTTAAAAGTGTTTTCCTTAATGGATATATAAATGAAGAGGTTTACGTTGCCCAACCTCCGGGTTTTGAATCTCATGAATATCCTGATCATGTCTACAAACTTAAACGTGATTTATACGGACTTAAACAAGCCCCTAGGGCTTGGTATGAACGTCTAAGCAAATTTTTACTTGATCAAGGGTATTCAAGAGGGAAGGTTGACACAACTTCTTTATTAAACGTCAAGGAAACCATTTAATTTTGGTACAAATTTATGTTGATGATATTATCTTTGGGTCTACTAACATGACCTTGGTCAAGGAGTTTTCTAGTTTGATGCAGGGGGAGTTTGAAATGAGCATGATGGGGGAGCTTAACTATTTCCTCGTATTGCAAATCAAACAACTCGAAGAGGGCACATATGTGAGTCAAACGAAATATTGTCTTGAGCTTCTCAAACGTTTCGACATGCTAAACTGCAAAGTAATAGATACTCAAATGCCCACTTGTGCCAATCTTGATCGTGACGAAAATGGTAAGTATGTAGAGGTAAAGAAGTATCAAGGTATGATTGGATCTCTTCTTTATCTTACTGCATCACGACCCGACATTATGTTCAGTGTATGCATGTGTGCGAGGTATCAAGCACGTCCTAAGGAATCCCACTTAAAAGTAGTTAAGCGCATACTTCGATACCTTTCCGGTACTCCAAAGTATGGGTTGTGGTACTCTAAAGGTAGTGTTTGTTCCTTAGTTGGTTATTCCGATTCCGACTTTGTCGGGTGCAAGTTGGATAGGAAAAGTACTAGTGGCACGTGTCACCTTTTTGCAAATTCCTTGGTGAGTTGGCATAGCAAGAAACAGGTTTCGGTTGCTTTGTCAACAGCCGAGGCGGAATATGTTGCCGCAGGCAGTAGTTGTGCTCAAGTCTTATGGCTTAAACAATAATTGCTTGATTTCAATTTAAAACTTGAGTGTATTCCCATTCTGTGCGATAACACTAGTGCAATAAACCTAACTAAGAACCCCGTATTACATTCACGCACCAAGCATATCGAAATACGCCATCATTTTCTTAGGGATCATGTAGAGAAAGGTGATGTGATTTTTGAGCACGTTGACACTAAAAATCAGCTTGCTGATATTTTTACAAAACCATTAGCTACAGAGCCTTTCTTTCACATCCTTAGGGAACTTGGCATTCTCGATATCTCGGATCGTGTTTAATAAATCTTTATGATAGTGATCTTCACATATATACATGCTTGTTTATTCTTTTAACTAACAATGCAAAAAGACATTTAGCTATATGTAAGGGCTCTTATCGTCATGGTGATCAAGGTAATATCGTTCCGATTTATAGATGTTTAACATATTTTGTGCCATATTAAGTACCTTAAACTTGATGTTTATTGCATTTTGAGCACATATTGTTCATATGGATGTTTGTTTTATGTGTGTGCATGCTTATTTATCCTTTAGGAACTTATATTTGCCAAATTTCAAATTTTTTTCTTTTTTGACTTGCATGCGTCAACTTGACCATATCATGGGTCGACTCATAAACTGATGCATTTGTTAAGGGAAACAAACGGGTTAGCGCAGGATAATCTGCCGTCGGCGCATCCTTATATGTTTTAAATTTTTTAGTTCCAGCACTTGCATGCGTCGACGCACCCTGTACATAGGTCGTCGCATAACTGTCACGTTCAGGATTCCTGTATTAATTGGAATGCGTGCACTGACCTATTGCTCCCTATTCCAACTACATATTTTCACTACTCTTAAATTCTTGTTCATTGCATGTAATCATATCAGATTTTATGGTCTCCCTCTCTCTCTATTTCTCCCATTAAACCTCATCAATACCCATTAATCTCCATCAAAATCCCTAAAAATAAAAACCCGCAAAAAGTGAATCCTCAAGGGTATAACAACAAGGGTTTCTAACGGATCATCATCATCCTCTCTATTTTCGCGCACTGTTCATCTTCCTCTCTACCACTGTGTGCACTGTTCATCTTCTTCAAACATTTATCAAAAATGGCTTCCAGATGAACAACCGGTAAAAGAAAAACCAGAGCTTCATCTTCCAGAACCTCGTCACAACCGATAACTGTTAACTCTTTAGTTTCTGATGCACTATCTAGTCCTTATGAGGCATTGTCTAGTAATCGTGATGTTATCCCACAACATGGTTTCTATGTATTGATGGGTGAAGATTATCACATTCCTGAGATAACTGAAATACTCAATGTTCAGAATCTTGGTGAGTTCCTGGAATGTGATGATAAGTACAATAGTGATCTGATTCGAGTGTTCTACTGTGGAATCAAGGGTAAATTTAAGGGGGCTGAATTTAAGGTAACCATATCCTGACGATGTTGTGGCAAGTGACGTCTTTTCGAAAAATGTCACTACCGGTCATTTAAAATTTGAAGACTGCATTTTGCAATGGATTGTTGCTCGTATTTTGAGACCTAAGAAAGGTGGATACTTACGGGTTGAGAAGGCTGAAGTTCATCTCATGTATATTCTGAAAAATCAGATCAAAATCAACTGGCCATACTATTTTGCATATCAGATGTTCGTTACTCGCAACTCCAACAAATACCAGGCTCTAGGTTATGCATCCTGTATTCAGAACATCTTGAACAAGGCTGGGATTTCAGTTACGAATATTCCTTACATTGAGATTTCATCTGAACAACAATTTCAACCAAAAACCCTCACCGTGATGGGCTACAATTGGGATTCGGTTAATAAGAAATTCAATTACCGACACAGATCGACTCATCCTTTTCAACCTGAACCTGGAGAACCTACTCATTTTGAAGGAAATGATGATGAGGACGTACATGATGGTGATCATCAAGATGTTAATGATGCTGAAGTGGTTATGCAAGAGGCAGACAACGAAGCATGGATAGGCGATCAACAAGAGGACTAGTTTGAGAATCAGGGCTGGGGAGATTGGCAAAACAACTGCTGGACTACTCTTGGTGACACATATGTTCCTCCCACCTATGGTGAGGAGTATGGTTGGCAGCAACCTGATTATTCGGCACCTTCAACTCCACAACCTCAATATGATTTCCAGGCATCTGAAGAGATTCTGGCAAGGTTAAATGAGATGAATCTTCAACAGCAAGAATTCCAAGCATTGCAAGAGAGCAGCTACAATGCTCAGGAAGAACGGTTCACAAATTTATCTGATCAAGTCTCGGCTCACATCAATAACTTCAACAGGTTTGCTGATGCGTCTATGACTTGCTTCAACCAAATGGACGAGAACTTGACTCAACAGAATTTGAATCTTGCTAACAGTCTTGGTACTCTAAATCGCACCCTGATTAAACTCAACCTACACCTAGAGGATTTGCCACCACCAGGCCAGCATTATGGGGGAAGAGGTCATTCATATAGGGGGAGGAGGCCATAGAGATTAGGGCATCATATTACTAGTGTTTTGCATTTATGTTTTGTTACTTGCCTTGCATATTTTCTCCTATTGTTCAACTTTGCTTTTGCTTCAGTTTGTTTTGCAATTCTTACGTATGGAATGAATTGTCTTTGCGATTTATGTACCGTATTTATCCGCTTTCAATTTTACATTACCTGTATCATATGTGGATGCTTGTTAATGGTGTTGTGTTGCAAATATGTGATGAATCCTTACGTATTATAGTTTTATTTTGACCACCTTATTCTCTTCTTTTTTATGTTGACAAAGGTGGAGAAGGACATCAAGCAGAAAATTAGCAGGAAATTAATCAAGTGTTAAAGACAGAGGGAGCTTGTTCGTTCACAAATTACAAATCACGTGACAGCTAAAATAGTGTTGCCATCATAATGATGTCAACAAATATGCTGAGTATTAGATTGTAATTTGAGCGGTATCACTTCTCTTTGTCGGGAAAATTGCATCTAGTCATTGTTGTTCATGTGTCTAGACATATAGGGCTTTGTCTTATCCATAAATATATGTGCATGATCATTATACTGGTGTCTAGTATGTTTGTCAGGGTCCTGGTCAGTTACTGTGTGCAAAAAGTGCATTTTATGTAAAAATTAAAGTTATGCGCTGACCTGCCACATGCATGAGTCGACGCACGATTACTGGTGCAAGACTTATAAAATAAACGGGTAAACGCATGACTCTGAGAATGCAGAAATTGCATTCATGCATCGACGCATGATGATCTTGAGTCGATGCATACTGGTCAGATTTTCATAGTATTTTCCACGGGTCAGCGCACGCTAACCCTTATTAAAGTATGTGTCGACTCATAACTTGCCTGAACTGATTTTTTCACTCAAATTTTTTCTGTTATATTTTTTAGTGGGTCATTTTATTCTCTATAAATAGTTTGGTCATCTCATTATCCAAAATAACAAGAAACGTGAAAATAGATACCATTTTCTCTTCATCTTCATCTTCTTCATTGAGTAAAAAAACAATCACACATAATCATCTTTGTTTGTGTTGCTCATTGATCGAAGTGATAACGTTCAGAATTTAGGAAGTGTATGATCTTTATTTTCTGGGTTGAGAGCTTGGTAGGTGTTTCTTGAATAAAACCAGTTGGTTTTTTCCTCCAAGAATCGAGTAGATTTTGGGGGTTTTTGCATAAACCGTTTCGTTCTACAAGGATTCAGTCGGGCGAAGGTAACAGAAGATTGGAGCAATTATTCGGTTTAGTAGCTGTAATTGGAGGATCATAGAAGAGAGGTTTAGGCTTGAATTTTTGGTAGATCGCAATTGATCGAGTGAAGGTAACCGAAGAACGGTGGTTTCTTTCGGTTTAGTAGCATGGGACGGTAATTGGATCAACCATATTCGAAGCACTTGATTCATCTTGAATCAAGGGGAGAGAAGACTCTGCATCAGTGATCGAAAACGTTCAAGGGTTTGGATGTTTATAGTTTTCTCTTGTAACAAACAATTTGCAACAGCTACATATATATATATATATATATATATATATATATATATATATATATATATATATATATATATATATATATATCAATTCGAATTGTGGAATTGGGGGCAGAGGTACCCAAAGCGAGGACGATTGGGGAACTGCCTAATCAAATCTCGTTTGTTCTCTCTTTCCCTTAACTCTTTTATATTTCAGTTTGTTCGAATTTGTGAAGTCGCCATTTATCGAAATTTCTGTCGTAGTGTAATCTTGAGCTGAGAAACTATTTTGTTAAATTGATACAATTCCTTGAATTATATCTTGGAGCAGCTTTACATTACATTCCATAGAAATTCTGCACTTAGTGTGTTTACGCACACTAGGTGTTTGATAATTTGTTTCAAAGCAAAAATCGAACGCATCGCTTTTTAATTGTTCATCTTTTTACCTCTTTGGTTTGGATTAAACATCAAGCAAGCGATACTTTGTTGACTGCGTTTTTAAGTGTAGTAATCAAACTGAATTTTTCTCTTCCATACTCATTCTCGATATATTCGTACATATCCGATCCTTTTAGTAGAAGGTTCATGGTACACGTTCTATCCAGTGGTTGCTTCCGTTAAACATTTTAAAACTAAATTTTTGGTAAACATTTGCGTGTAAAACTCAAGGGATCTATTCAACCCCCCCTTCTAGATCAATAGCCATCGTCTAACAAAAGTGAACTCACGAACAAGATATTTAACATGGTTGAATCAAGAGTTAAAGGAACCAAACTCAAGTGGAAGCCATAGTCATGCATCAAGGTGTTTCAAAAGATCAAGAAAGACTAAACCCTTAAGGTACCACTTAAACAAAATATTTAATCAAATCTTTTATAAAATAAAAGGACAACTAAAGATGGTATAAGTCATCAACAAGACTCAATCAAAGCATACTATAGTCACTTAAACACGTTTGTCCAATTAGATCAAAGAAACAATCAAAAGAACACTATTAAAAGGCTTAAAAACACATAAAAGGCACTAGTTTTCAACCTAATAAAATGGAAAAAATAAATATTATTTTGGGTATTTTTTCATGTATTACTAAACTAGAGGGGACAAATGACAAGTGTGCAAAAAATCAACCAAAAATAATTAATTTTGCATATAGAATCAATTAAAAGAAAAATGGAAAAAGCAAGATAAAGCAAATGATAAAAAAAATAAGGTTTTACTGCCAAGAGGATTTGAACTCGTGGCCTTGAGGTTGCAGGCCCAAAAGCTTACCCACTAGGCCACATGCTATATGGTGTAAAGTTAATGCGCACATGTAATAATATATGAAAGTTGCAAGGCAAAATGCTTAAAAAAATAAAATAGCCAAAAGTCTGGGGCAAGGGGGATTCGAACCCCTGACTTGATGCTCGCTACACACACAAAACCAACCCTTTAACCACCACGACGCAATGCCAATTCAAGTAATATAATGCAACTAATAAATAATATATTAAACTTTAATTTTAATTTGAAATTTCGTGCCAGCCATTCTGATCGGAGGTGATCAGACTGGATCGTCGCAGCCTTCACGTAGGACATATGAGGATGCTTGTAGGAGAGGAATGAGGGTTGTACCTGCAAGGTACTCTGATGCCAAAGTAAGTGTTTGGTCAAAAGAGAGAAAGCAAATACGAAAAATCAAGGTATTGAATATTTGATATTGGATACCAGACCCTCTCAAGTGAGAGGGTATTTATAGGAGAATCCCCAACGCGGGGCCAAGGTCTCTCACGTAGCCAAGGCATCTGGCCGACAATGAGAGACTTCCAGGTGGAGGGCAAAGTGTGTGGCCCTTCGACCTGGTCCAACTGTCTCCGTGAGATTCGGGGAGGCAGTTGGCTGCGTGAACTGTTGAGCGAGCGAGGGGGACATGCCCAACGATTACTTTCTGCCCAACGGCTAATTTCTACCCAACGGCTAGTTTCTGCCCAATAGCTAGTTTCTTACCATTGGGCCTGTCCAATGGCTGGACTGGATTGGGTATTGCTCTGCTGAGGGGAGAGTGTCTGCCTAGTCCAGAACAGGAGCCCCCCAAGTCTTTGCTCTGCTGAAGAGTGATAACTTAAAGGTAGCTATATTGCCTGAGCGATAAGGTTGGGGACATGTTCCTTGTCTTTGCTAATGTCGAGGTGGTCGTCATTGGTGCTTTGTTCTACCCGACCACTGGCTGATGTCCGGGGAGTGTGTTTGCGAAAAGACCATTTTTTAATCGACCAGGATTTTGGGAGCATGCCCGCAGAATTTTGGTGTTTTTATATCGGGGAGCTTTGATGAGGACGAAGTGTTTAGGTGTCGGGGAGACATGCTCGCGGGATAGCAAGGGACTTGTAACGCTCATCATTGGGAATGTCAAGCGAAGATCCCTTTTGACACGTGGTGGACATGCAACCCCTGTCAGTCCTAGAGTCATCTAGGCTATGATGGCCTTTGCGATTCCCAACGAGCAAATGATTATAAAAAGGGGGGAGAAGGGTTTCATTTGTACACTTCACACAAATTTCTTCTCTCAACTATCTTGCTCTGTAACTCGTCCTCTCACCGGAGTTCCTCTTCGCCGCCGTTGATTTTCATCGTCTCCGTTCATACCTTCATCTCCAACTCTTCATTTCCAAGTAAGTTGTTCATCTTTTCTCATGGTGTTCTTCGTTTTCTGGGTTTTTCATGGATTTTCCGGTGACTCATGAGTTTTTCGGTTGAAGATTCATGTGTTCTTCGATGAACACATGAATTTCTGGGAAATTCATGAAGAACAAGAAGAACACGAAGAACATGGAATGCATGTTGGATTTTTTTGGTGTAGATTCTCCTAGATTCTGGTTAGAGTTAGTTTTAGGTTTGTAGTCAGGCACTAGGCCTTTTCGATGAGAAGTCCTGGTTTTGTGCGGTGAGCTTGCATCGTCGCACTCAAGCTCTCTTTCTGTTGAGTCGTTGAGACTTGTCACCGTCGTTGGGGACAATGTCATCATCGTGTTGAGTCGTGGTCAAAATAGGCTCAAGGTTGTCCTCGACTTCTTCCTCGCCCTTTCACTTGACTAGTGGTGGAAGGGTGGATTTGATCTTAGTTGTCGAATTCACCTTTTCTTCCTCTGCTTTTCAGGTGAAAATGGCTGATCTTTGTAAGGAAGTCGTGCCTAAAGCCCAGGCCGCACAAGACGAGACAGAGCAGGTCGTCGAATATGCTAACATCCAGGTCGCGAGGGGGGCCTGAACTGGATCGCGCACGAGCCGCTATCGACCAAGTCAATGTTTACTGAGGAGGAGATTCGGGAGTTCCTCTTCCTAGAGGATCGGGCTGAGGATGCGCTCAGGCACTGGAGGGCCATCTGCCCAACAGCAAATGATCGGATCTGCTCGATCTACCCAGGGATGCGGTTCCCCATGTATGAATTTGCCTTTGTGGAGGCTAAGTTTCGCCTCCCCTTCACCGACTTCCAAGAGGCTCTTTTTCGTCACTTGGAGTTGTGCCCGACCCAGTTTCACCCGAACGCGTTGGCCTTCCTACGCGCTTTCGAGCTAGTGTGTCGCTTTCTTCACTTTGGGGCGACAAAGGACCTATTCTTTTGCATCTTTCAGCTTCAGCGAAGTACTACGGGCACAAAGCAGAGTCGGGTGTCATTTAAACAGTAGAGCAGGCTCTTCTGGCCGTACTCTGAGTCTGTTCGCCACTTTAAGGATAAATTATTAGTTGTGAATCCGATCTCTGAAGCGGCCAAGAGGCCTATTTCCACGCTTGAAACTGTGACCATTGATGGTCGGCAGGTCGAGAAGCTCGTATCTAAGTTTCCTATGGAATGGGTTTACGCCCACTTTAGGTATAGGACCGACCAGTTTCTGGTGAAGCACGAGCAGCTCAGCGAGGGGGATAAGGAGTCCTATAGGGTGCTCCATGCTTATGTGGAGAGTTTTACCCCGGCTTACGTTGTGGATCGGGATGGTAAGGAGCTTCTCGGGGATAATGGGGAGCCTGTTCGGGCAGGTCGTTATATTAACATCAAGGCTCTCCTTGAGTGTGAAAATGATGAAGTTGCGTTCCAGCTGCTCGGCATGATTTGTTCTCATGCCCGTATTTATTAAGTTTCTTCTAACCACTGGTCTTTGTTTTTTTTTGTGTGCTCGCAGAGAGAATGGCCGACATGAGAGAACTTTTGATGAAGTCTCAAGCGGCTAAGGCTCAAAAGAAGGCGTCAGCAATGCCCAAGGCCAGGGCGGCCAAGCAACAATCGACGCTGGAGAAATTTGTGTCCGGCGTTGGTCGTACTCCGGGGATGACTTCCACACCACCAACTCCAGATACATATCATAAGAGAAAGCGGGATGGTGTTGGGGCCTCCCCGGAGGCTTGCTCGGGCGGTTTTGCTGGTGGAAAGTTTGTGCTACCCTCATGCTACCTGCAAGGGACGATGTTCGACGAGGGGAATTCCATCGTCGTCCCGGAATCTGATGCCTCAGTAATTTTGTCTGCAAATCCTCAGGCGCGGAGGAAGCTTCTTTGTCAGAATGCGGCGGGCATGTTCAGGGTGCTGGAAGCGGCGCTGGCCCTTGGGGATGCAGAAATGGTTCCCCTCTTCGACCTCAAGAAAGCTACAGCCAGGATCGATGAGCTGGAACTGGAAGCTACAGATTTAGACAACGAGCTGAAGAAGCTGCAAGGCCATGAGGAGGCCAAAATACCGCTCCAACACGAGGTGACCCAGATAAAGGAGAAAGTGACCAAGGTCGATGAGGAAAATGCCCGTTTGAAGGCGGGGGTAGCTGAGCTGGAGGGGTTGTCAGTTGTGGGCGACGACGAGACCGATGATGAGAAGTCTTTGAGGACGAGGAGGGGCCTGATCGGGAGGATCCGACTCCTTAGAGAAGACAATTTAAGGGCAGCAGAATTTGGTTTTAATGCTGCTTCAGAGCAGTTGAAAGCCCTTAACTCAGACGTCCAGCTGCTGACCGATGGAATGGGTCTGCTCAACGTGGTCATCGATGGCAAGGTGGTCCCTCCGGAAGGCGTTAGCGAGTTTGTTTAGTTTTTGTGAATATACATGTATTTTGTGGCCGATGTTATTAACATTATGTTTGGAATTTTCTTGTCGCATTTATTTATGCATGCTTGTTTGAATGGACGTTTGCTCGATTTGTTCTTATTGTGCTCGACAGTCTAGGAAACTTGTCGAGGAGGGTGAGGTCTTTTAGCCAGCGATGAGACTAGGACCTCGGTTGAGGTATTAATCCCATAGGCTTGGACTGTTCCCATCGCGAGCTAGGTGTCTTGCTTGATTGGTGTGGCAACGGCAGAGCTCGATTGAGGTATCCCTGTTGTGTGTAGAATCTGCTCGTCCCATAAGCAGAAGCTGGCTGGCGTTGTAAAATGGATTGCGCTTACACCAGGGAACGATCCTGTGCCCGAGCCGTCTCCCCGTTTGTGTTGACCTCATCGGCAGTTAATCTGACCTCGTGGTTGGTCTTAACTGTATTATTGTTTGACTTTTTCAGCATTCCATGGTCGAGCAAATGGTTCTCCGTCCAGATTTTCTAGGTAGTAGGCTCCAATACCCATTTTGGATTTGACCCTGTAGGGTCCTTCCCAGTTTGCGGCCAGCTTTCCTTTGCGCGAGTCCTTTTGGTTTCTACGAAGGACTAGGCTGCCAACGGGGAAGTCGCGCTTTATGACCGTGGCGTCATGACACAAGGTAATTTGTTGTTTTAGTGAAGCTTCGCGGAGAGCTGCTCCTGACCGTATCTCTTCGACTAAATCGAGCTCTTCCCTCAAAGCTTCGTTATTCATCTCCTCGTGGAGGAGAGCTTCTATTCGTCAGGAAGGTTCCCTGGTCTCCACCGGTATCACCGCTTCGGTGGAGTGTGGTGTTGTTCTATAGGCCCAGAGCACGCTATGCAGCTCCTCGACCCATCTCTTCTTGGCTTCGCCCAATCTTCGCTTCAGACCTCGAAGGATTACTCTGTTTATGGCTTCCGCTTGCCCGTTGGTTTGGGGGTGTTTGACGGAAGTAAAGTGTTGCTTTGTGCCCAACTTGGCGACGAAGTCTTGGAACTTCCTGTCCGTGAACTGTGTTTCATTGTTGGTTACAAGGGCTTGGGGCACCCCGAACCGCGCGAGGGCATTCCTTTTGTAGAAGCAAAGTATGTTGAAGGCGGTGATTTTCGCGAGGGCTTCGGCTTCGATCCACTTTGTAAGGTAGTCGACGGCCACGATCAGAAATTTGTTTTGATAAGACCCCATTGTGAAGGGGCCGAGTATGTCCATCCCCCACCAGGCGAATGACCATGGCGAGGATAGAGTCTTCAATTCGTTGGGGGGTGCTAAGTGCATGTCCCCGTGACGCTGGCACCGGTCGCATTTTTGGACATGCTCCTTGGCGTCGAGCTGCATAGTTGGCCAGTAATATCTTGCTTGAAGGGCTTTTCGTGCCAGAGATCTTCCCCCCAGATGTTGTGCGTTGATGCCCTCGTGGATTTCTTGGAGGATTTCGGGGACCTTATCTTCCTCGACACACTTTAAGAGGGGGATGGAGAATCCTCTTTGGTAGAGTTTGTCTTCAATTAGTAAATATGAACAGGCTCGTCGTTTAGTTATGCTAGCCTCCTTGCTGTCCTCGGGCAGCTCCCCTTTGGTAAGGTAGTTGTATACAGGGGTCATCCAGCAATGAGTGTCCCCGATGATGTTGACGTCGAGCAGCTCTGATGGTTTCTCAATACTTGGTCGGGGGAGTATCTCTTGTATGACGGACTTGTTGCCACCTTTCATTCTGGTGCTAGCCAGTTTGGACAAGATATTTGCTCGCGTGTTTCGCTCGCGAGGGATATGCTGAACTTCCCATGCGACAAACTTTGTAATCATTTCCATTACCAGCGCCAGGTATTCGACCAACTGGTCGTTCTTTGCTTGAAACTCTCCACGTACTTGAGATGCTACGAGCTAGGAATCAGTGTAGATTTTTACTTCCTTGGCACCCACGTCCTTGGCCAGCTGTAGCCCTGCAAGGAAAGCTTTATATTCTGCCTGGTTGTTAGACGTAAGGAAGGATAAGACTAGAGATACTTCCATTAGTATTGCTTCTTCATTCTCGAGGATGATACCTGTGCCGCTACCTGAGGGGCTGGACACCCTGTCTACGTAGATTGTCCATCTCTGCTTTCCACCTGGCAAGGATGGTAGAGGCGTCATCTCTGCTACGAAGTCGGTCAGAACTTGTGCGTTGAGGGTTTTCCTTCCCTCGTAATGAATGTCGAATTCCGATAGCTCCAGAGACCATTTGAGCATCCTGTCAGCCATATCTGGTCGACAAAGCAACTGTCATATGGGCTGGTCTATGCGTACTACAATGGTGTGAGCCAGGAAATAGTGTCGGAGTCTCCTCGCAGCGGTGACGAGGGCCAGGGAGACTTTTTCTAACTGCGCATACCTGACTTTTGGCCCTTGTAAGGCCTTGTTGATGAAATAGATGGGTTTTTGCCCATCCGTTGTTTCGCAGATGAGTACAACACTAATGGCTTCGCTGGCGACAGAGAGATAAAGGTACAAGGTTTCCCCGAATTCTGGTCGAGAAAGCACATGAGGTTCGGACAAAGCTCGCTTGAGGTGGGTCAGGGCGTGCTCGCATTTATCTGTCCATTCGAAACTGGCCTCCTTTCTGAGGAGTTTAAAGAAGGGCAGGGCGTGCTGAGCGAATTTGCCCACGAAACGAGAAAGTGAAGCGAGCATCCTGTTGAGGGATTGAATGGACCTCTTCGACCTGGGCGTGGGGAACTCTGCGAATGCTCGGCATTTGTCTGGATTCGCCTCTATTCCCCTCTCGGTGAGATAGAATCCGAGGAACTTTCCTGCTCGCACGCCAAAGGTGCATTTTTCTGGATTAAAGCGCATTTTGCATTTCCTGGTGTGGTCGAAGACCTTTTGCAAGTGGGCCGTATGATCAAAATCCTCTTGGTACTTTACGATCATATCGTTCATGTAAACTTCGAGCATGTCTCCGATTTCTGATCGGAAGACTTTGTTCATCATGCGCTGGTACGTGGCCCCAACGTTTTTTAGACCGAAGGACATTACGTTGTAGTAATAGTTCCTCGAGGAGGTCATGAATGCGGTGTACCTCTTATCCTCTTTGGCCATAGGGATTTGATTGTATCCCGAATAGGCGTCTATAAAGGACAAGACTTTGAAACCTGCAGAGTTATCTACGAGCTTATCTATGCTCGGTAAAGGATAAACATCTTTCGGGCAAGCCCGGTTGAGATCGGTATAATCAATGCACATGCACCATTTTCCACTATGTATTTTCACAAGTACAACGTTGGACAACCAGGTTGTATACTTGGCTTCCAAAATTAGTTTAGCCTCTAAGAGGTCTTGTACAAGTTTTTCAGGAGCCTGTGCCTTCTCGTCGGATTGCTTTCTCCTTCGTTGAGCAACGACATGATCAGCTGGATCAATGGTCAAATGGTGGCATGCGGTCTCAGGGTCCAAGTCGGGCATGTCGGCGGCGCTCCAGGCGAACAAATCAGCGTTGTCATCCAGGAACTTCTTCAGTTGTAGCTTAACCTCGTCGGGCAATCCAGCGCGTATCTTTACCCCTCTGTTGGGGTTGTTGCTGAAGGTGATGACCTCGAATTCCCCATCTGGAACTGGTCGCATGAGGGCTGATGTGGGGGAGCTGATCATCCCCGTTGACGCACCTTCACCATTATCTTTCACGCCCTTCTCTGAAATTCGGCTGTCAAGGTTGATATTATGCATAGGAAGTGCAGGCTTCTTGTCTGGTTAGCCATCTTCGGTTAGACGATCTTCCTCCCTTTCCCGTTTGGCTGCTTTAAGCGCTGCGCCGATCTGGTTCTGTCCCCTGGTTGCTGCTTCGAAGCATCTGCGGGTAGCCTCAGTGTCCCCATGCAAAGTTGCGACATGACCTTTCTCACATATGGTCTCCCCAAAATGAGGTGGACGGTTGAAGGAACAACAACCAGTTCTGCGAGGAACTGGGTCCTGATCGACTTGGAGGCCTCTTCTTCCCTGAACGTGACCGACAGTTCCATGTATCCCCAGGGTCTAGTCGTGGCTCCGTTGAACCCCTGCAAATCGGATCCCACATATGGTGACAGGTTCTTCTGATCCAGCTTAAGGGCGCGGAATAGGCCAGTGCATATAATGACCACCGAACTACCCTGGTCTACCAGGATCCTCCTGACGTCGGTGTTTGCTAATCTGGCCCTGATGAGTAGTGGAATGTGAGAATTTAGAGAGCCCTCGGGCAGCTCTTCGCGGTAGAACGTGATCGGTTGGGAGCACCCCTTGATTTTCTCAAGCGTAGACAACCGGCCAGGACTGCAATCTATAAGTTGCTCGAACTTCCTCTTGACAGATCCTACTATCAGCTCATTGTACCCCCTGCATGAGATAACCATGGCTGCTGGGAATGCTTCCCAAGTGTTGTGGGCGGATACCCGGGAAGGCTCTTCAAGGTAATTTGGAATGGCGAAGTCCTCTGGTCGCGTAATGGACATTGCGACCTACGAGAGAGGACTAAATTGAGACGATTCTTCTTCCTTCTTTGAATCTGAGGCCTCTAGTCGGGAGGACTCGCCTTTTTTTACGTATTGCTTTAAATGACCCTCCTTGATGAGGATCTCAATCGTGTCTTTAAGGTGCACGCAGTCCTCTGTTGTGTGGCCGTGGCTGCGGTGGAAGCGGCAATACTTGCTTTTGTCGACGTTGCCTTTGGTCGCCGTCGGTTTGGGGAACCTGATACCCCTGCTTGAATTCAATACTAATGCATTCGGAGAGAATGCGTTCACGGGGAGTCGTAAGCAGGGTATACTCCGTGAACCGGCCAGCAGGCCATTTACCTTCTCGGGGACGATCGTCTCGTCGCCTTTCTTTTCCTTGTCGGGATGTCTCTGACTTATCTTTTTTCGGTGCCCGGGCGCCTTCGCGATCTCTTGCGTCCCGGGCATGGTATGCAGCCTCCTTCTCCTCATACTGTATCTACGTTTCTACTTTCCGGAGGAGCTCTATTAACGTGTGGGGAGTCTCGATGCCCACGGCTTTGTGAAACTCGCTCTTGGGTATCAAGCCTTTCTCGAGAAGATATTTTTTCATATGGTCCGTTGTACGGACCTCTACGGCTTCTTTGTTAAACCGTTCAATGTATGCCCGCAGGGATTCGTCTCTGCCTTGTATAATAGCTTCCAATGTGGCTTTCGAATTGGGATGTCATTGGGAAGCCGTAAAGTGCCGAGCAAACTGGCTCTTTAAGTCTCTCCACGACATGATCGACCCTCGAGGAAGGCGCTTGAACCAAGCCATCACACCCTTTCTCAAGGTGATTGGGAATAATCTGCACTTTATGGCCCCAGTCATGTTGTGGTAGTGGAGCATCGCTTCTATGTTCTCTATGTGTTCGCTGGGGTTAGTGGTCCCGTCGTATGTTGCTAGAGCTGGGGGCTTCTCTAGCCCACGAGGGATTCTGGTGTCCATGATCTCCTGCGAGAGGGGCCGTGTACGTCGTCGTCGCTACTTGAGCTTGGAGAGCGAGAGAAAGATTAGTTGCAACCACGACTTCTGCTTTGTCGTGGAGAATGCCTGTGTACATGGCGGTGCTCGTGCCTATCTGAAGGTCGGGATTTCTTGGACGTCGGGGAACGCCTTGACTTCCGCGGAGGAGACCTACGGCATCTTCGCGCGAGATCGGATGCGGGTTCTTCCGATCTTGATTATCTTCTCTCCAGGGAAAGACTTATGGACCTATCGTGTCTCCGCTTCTGTGGGGGAGACTGAGGACGTGGAGACAGGCTGAGCGGTTTCTCCGAGGCGAGTCGCTCTTGGAGGACGTGCTCGAGAGCGCTTATCTTTCCCCCTTGTTGGAAGATCAAAAGGTTTGACATGTTGAGGGAGGCGATGAGAGCAGCTGTGCTCGAGTCAGCATTTTGCGGAACCAGAATAGGTTCGAAAACGCGTTCAGCAGTTGGTGCTTGAGGTTTCACTTCATCAGGGGTCGGGGACGCAGTTCTTCTGTCCTGTTGGTCAGTTTCCTGAAGCACATGTCCGACGAAGGCGTGGTCGGTGTTGTCAGTCGCAACGGCAACAGAGTCTTGGCGAGCATCATTCTTGGTGGAGGCCATGATGATCTTATGAGGTTTGAAGAGGAAGCTTCAGTCTTTGAGGTGAAAAAGAGAGGATCTTGAATCAAAAGACGGGGAAGCTAACTTCCCACAGATGGCGCCACTGATCGGAGGTGATCAGACTGGATCGTTGCGGCCTTCACGTATGACAGATGAGGATGCTTGTAGGAGAGGAAAAGGGGTTGTACCTGCAAGGTACTCCGATGCCAAAGTAAGTGTTTTGTCAAAAGAGAGAAAGCAAGTACGAAAAGATCAAGGTATTGAATGTTTGATATTGGATACATGACCCTCTCAAGTGAGAGGGTATTTATAAGAGAATCCCCAGCGCGGGGCCAAGGTCTCTCACATGGCCAATGCATCTGGCCGACCAATGAGAGACTTCCATGTGGAGGGCAAAACGTGTGGCCCTTCGACCTGGTCCAACTGTCTCCATGAGATTCGGGGAGGCAGTTGGTCGAGTGAACTGTTGAGCGAGCGAGCGGGATATGCCCAACGGCTACTTTCTGCCCAACGGCTAATTTGTGCCCAACGACTAGTTTCTGGCCATTGGGCCTGGCCAATGGCTGGACTGGATTGGGCCTTGCTCTGCTGAGGGCAGAGTGTCTGCCCAGTCCAGAACACATTCCCTTCTTCTTCCTAGAGCTTCATCACCATTTTCATATTTTCAAAAATGTTAACTTTTTCGTTTCTCAATGAAATTAAAAAATGTAAAGATGAAACTTGCTTAGAATTTTGCCAGGAATCTAATGGTACAACTCAATTTCATTTATATTGCCTAGATTTTAAATGATCACGTAGAAACATAAAAAATCCTAAAACTAAAAATCAACTATGAAATTTTGTATGTTACTAATACATAGCAAATAAGATGGGGAAATTGATCCCCACATTATGACAAGTAGGTTTGTAACAAGAATGATTCAGAATGATGCATGAATCATAGAGTTTGAGAAATGAGAAACTCACCTTGTATGGAGAAATCATGTATGGACTTGGAGCTGTTACAGAAGCAAGGTGATGATCCTAAAATCTTCATTGACCTCTAAGGAACGTGTTGATGTGTTTGAATTGTGATGAGACCTTCTGGAACTCCTTGATCAAATCAAGTTGCAATATGAGAAAAGTGAGATATGAACTTGTGGATTCTGGTGTTACATAATGGTTTTGAGGATTTGGATCACTTCTATGATGTTTATAGGAAGTGTTTGAGGTGTTAGATTGAAGTTTATGGGCTGGTTTGTGAAATTCAAGTTTTCACTTTGGTGGATTTTGAGTTTTTTGAAGAAATGAAATTCTGATGTTGCAAGTGTTTTGTGATGTTTTGGTGTATTGTTGTCTCTCTTCAACTGATCAGAAATAACCTCTATTTATAGAAAAACAAATTAGTCTTGGAGGAAAATTTTGGATCAAGAAGCATCTTATTATCCAATGAATTATGACATATTCCTAAACTTGAGTGCTTAGTACAAGTAGCTTCCTTTCTAGCATGGCTAAATCTTGACATTTTGAACCATCATCATTCATATTTTGACTTGATGCTTGGTGTTTAGAACAAAGTCTTGACTTGTGGGAGGGGTTTCTTGACTAATTGGACTTTTCACTTAATGCTTCAAAACAAAACTCAGGTTCATGTATTGGGATGCGTTTTTCCACTATGCAAAGAGATAGAACTTTGACAAATTTGGTATTATCTTGAAGATCTCATGGGATACTACAAGATTTGTGTTGATCTTATGCAGAGATAATGTTGTGAAAGTGATCAAAAGTGTATCCCAAAATCGTGTGCAACAAGAATTTGTCTTGCATTCAACTTCATCAATGCCTCTTGCAAAAATCATAACTTCATGCTCAAGTAAGATAAATCTTTGCTCTTGGACTCTTTGGAAAGATGAGAGGACATACTACAACTTTGATGTTGATTGCTTGTCTTGAATCATCTTGGATCAGGAAAAAAATGCCTCTCAAAATTGAAACTTTATGCTGAAAAACACTTAGAAAATTCTCTAAGTATTTGACATTTTGTTCATTATAGATTTCCAAACTTTGACAACTTATATCTTTCAATCCTTATGAGATTTTGAGTTAATTCCTTCCACAATGTTGAAGTATATGATATCATCTTTGAGTGCATGCTTTGAGCAAGAAAAAAGATTACTTGAGGAAGAAGTTATATGCTTGAAAAGTCATGCACCTGTTAAGGCATTTTCATAACTTAGAAAAATTTTCAAAACCCTAATTTTGCAATTTTGATATTTTCTTTGATTTTCTTGATTGATCATGATCAAATGTATCCACCAATCATATTTTCATGATATTTTACATGAGGAAATTATGTTTGACCTAAAAGTTCCAAAAATCAGACTCTGACTTGATCAATTATTTCACTTTGTATCAGATGAATTCAACTTTTGTAATTGCCAATGAATTAAGGTTCCTAGGAAATTAGGATCTTGTGAATGGTCTTCAAATATGTACTTGAGGTACTTAAGGATCTTGAAGTGTAGGATCAGCCTTAGATGAAAAAGTCAATTCTAATCCTCACTCAGTCAAAACCCTAATTTGGTGCATCTGATGAACTTGAAGCTTGATGAGTTTGAAATGATGCAATCTTGTACTTGATAGTTGATGAAGGGAAACTCTTGATCTTCATGAATAAATAAGAGGTTTGAGATGTTGAAGATCGCGCCAATCCCTGGCTAATCAACAGCTTGAACATCTTGAGGCACAACCTAACTTGTAAAGCAAGCAAGCACACATTTCTTGTATTTGTAATGGGTTAGTGATGCACAAAGACACACAAACACATGTAATGCTAAATGTCATGCATATGATGTAAATGAGGTGGAATCTTAGGGGTAAAAATTATGGTATGACAGATGCCCCTATTTAAGTTTCTCATATCCGGAGATGTGGAGATTGACATCTTAGTCTCGACTAGATAGGAGAGACTTAAATACAACAATGCATAATTTTGGCCCCTAAGATGCCACTAATGATGTGATATGACATGTAGGACATGGGATCTGTGGGAAATGATGCCAAAGGAGACTAACGATAGACTAAACTACTTGGAAATAATAAAAGAACTATCCACTAGGGAAAGAAAATTGGGGAAAATGTTGCAACTTTATTGGGAGAGAGATAGCAACTCCAATGGGGGGAGGAACACAACTCCATAGGGGATGAGGTTATAACTCTAACAATTTGAACTTCCATCTTTGGAAAATGATTCAACGTCTTCTTTGACTAAGTAACATTACTTAGAAAGGCTAAAATAAACTTCCCCATGTTTCTGGAAATAATCCACAAAACTGGTATTGGTTTCTTCTTATCGAGTCTTTCTCTTGAAAAGGTTATCATAAACCTCCCCTCGTTTTTGGACATAAGCCACGAACTGGTCTCAGTTTTCGAAATAAACTTCCCCGCTTTTCTGGACATAAGCCATGAAACTGGTCTCGATTTCTGAAATAAACTTCCCCGTGTTTCTGGATATAAGCCACGAAACTGGTATCGGTTTCTTCTTATCAAGTTTTTCTCTTAAAAAGGTTAAGTATACAAGTTCCTGAAAAAGTAATCACTTGTTGAATCAATAACTTCACCGGTGATCTTCAAGGAGATGCAGGCTAGTTAACCTGAAAAATGGATTTCTCAAATAAAGAGAAAAACTTCTTGTAAGGATCTTCATAAACTTCTCATAAGGATTCACTTGAGAGATGCCATTTGATGGAAAATAAACTTCACCATACTTTTCTTCGAGACTTTTTTAGAGAGATGCCATGTGATGTAAAAATTGGTAGCAGACTTACTGGGGAATTACCATTGGCTGCAGTTAATGTAACACCCCCTTTCTACACCCCCAAATAATAACATAAATCATTTAGGCACATATTCTAAAAAATTCGCCAGAGTACGATTAAAACATAGTATAAAAGAGGCATGTCACATCATACACACATTTAATACATACAACACCTGCTCGAAATATTGATATGCAACAGTGGGGTAACTTGCCACAGAGGAACTTTGTCCTTACACCCACATCTCAATATTTAGAATAAAAGCGGAAAATCCAAACATTGAAATACATCCAAGTATATATATATACGTAGATATATACATCACCAAGTATCATCCATCATTATAAGTCATGTTTGCATAAACATTCATCAACAAGATACATGTACAAATGTATCACAAAATAATAATATACATCCTAGCTACCCGGTGCTACATATCAGAGCCCACCGACCAAAAGAATGAAGACACGCTTCACAAAAAGACCTCCAGCATACCTACTCTGCAATGCCTCATAGAGCATTATAAAACAGCAGAAGGGTGAGAAATATTATCATAATAACAATGCATATAATTATATATATATATAAGCATAAAAATGCTCATATTACACATTCTCACCACAATTCATCACATTTTCATTCATATACATCACAATGTATATATATATATCCACCAAGCATATTCATCATGCACACTTTCACAATTCTCAATCATTCCGTATAAACATACACAATTATGTTCATTCAACAACACATCATTATAAAGATGATAAATGCAAATCATAGAGACCGACTCACGACTCTATGCAAATGCAATGCGGTACCGACTCAATCATCTCAAGTTCACTCAGGAACTCTGCTGGAACCATCGCTCGTTACCCATGTAACTCCCCGTCGGGCCTACGATGTTCACCCATTGCTCACACCCCACATGGGCACACAATGTTTATGGATCGCTCGCACCCCACCTGGGCACACGACCCGATCGCTCACACCCCACACGGGCACACGATCCGATTACTCACACCCCACATGGGCACACAATCATTTATAATCATCGCTCACACCTCACATAGGCACACGACGTTACAACGGATTCTCATTAGAATCGCACAACACAATAATGTATTTCATGATGCTTCACATGCAAAATGACACAAGACATTCTTGAAATGCATACATATTCACAATATATTCATGCATTCATCTCATACAATCACATACAATCTATATACATTCACATCAATGCATTATTGTATGATTCACATTCAAAACACACATTCGAAATGGAAAAAGTCACAACAAGATACTATTCCCGACTTTCCAACATAATTAAATCGACTAACAATTTCCAAGTCATCATAATAAGAAAGAACATTCCATTAGCTTTCTAATGCATCAAACCACGCCTCAAACCGAACCACAGATCAAAAGTTATGCAGAAAACAAAATTACACGAACAGCACTGTTCGTTGGGCGAACCTCCCTCGCGAGCATTCGCTAGCTCCTTCGCTAGGCGAATACCCCTCGCGAGCATTCGCTAGCTCCTTCGCTAGGCGAATGTTCCAGCGAACCAACTGTTAGCTAAAAACAGACACAAAGTTCGCTAGGCGAGCACTTGGCGAACCAAGTCAGAACCAAACAGAGCCAAAAACACCCAAAGTTCGCTAGGCGAACACTCTAGCGAACCTTCGCAACCCTTCGCTGATTGGTTCGCTAGGCGAACCTGCGAAAACTCAGAATCCTTCAGCGCTGTTTAAAACCCAAAAACCCTATTTTTCAACCCAAAACATTTTCAAAACAACATACATCCATCAGAACTCAATCTAATCATGGCAACAAGCATTCTACCACATTTTCGTCGATTTCCAACCGCGAAAACATCAATTTCTCATTATCGATCTAAAATGGAAAACTATGAAAACCCCCAACCAATCCAATACACACATACACAATCATACATAATAATATACATTGATAAGATAATGAGATTTCACACCCTTACCCGGATTCCAAACTCGCTAATTGATCGATCTTGATGATTTTCCTAGTTTTCCCAACTTTCTCCTCTTCTTTTCTCTTCTCCCTTTTTCTTTCTCTTCTTTTTCTTTCTATCTTTCTCTATTTCTCTCTATTTCTCTTTTCTATCTATTTTCTTTCTTTTCTATTTCTTTCCTCTCATTTTCCACTAAATCAATTAATTCATTTTTCTCACAAAATTCTAATTCCACAAAATTTCTAACTTATGATTAATTGAGAAAAGTCTAAAATACCCTCCATTCTAATTTCCCCGAAAACTCTCAAAAATGGTAAAATAACATTTAACACACCAATTTAACAAATAAAATAATTTATCACCCAATTAAAATAAAAGACTCAAGAATAATGGAATGATCAAAATCGGGGCGTTACAACTCTCCCCCACTTTAGAAATTTTCGTCCTCGAAAAATAATACCTGATTCAAACAACTCCGGATACGACTCTCGCATCCCACTCTCTAGTTCCCAAGTCATATAGCCTTCCGCAGCGCCTCCCCACGCTACCTTCACAAGAGCAATATCCTTGCCTCTTAGCTTCTTAACTTCACGGTCCAAAATCCTAACCGGTAAAGCTTCCACCGTAAGGTTATCTCTCACTTCAACCTCGTCCATAGGAATAACATGTGACGGATCCGGAACATACTTCCGAAGTTGCGAAACATGGAATACGTCATGCAAATTCGAAAGGTTCGGAGGCAACGCCACACGATAAGCCACAACACCAACTCGGGAAGTAATCTGATACGGACCAATAAAACGAGAAGTCAACTTCTTCGACTTCAAAGCACGACCCACACCCGTAACCGGTGTAACTCTAAAAAATACATGGTCGCCTTCTTGAAATTCAAGATCTTTCCTTCTCTTGTCATGATAGCTCTTTTGCCTACTTTGAGAAGCTCTCATCTTCTCCCGAATAAACTTCACTTTCTCCGTCATTTGTTGTACCATTTCCGGTCCAACTATCGTCCTCTCGCCGGTTTCATGCCAACACAAAGGTGTTCGACATCTCCGACCATACAAAGCCTCAAATGGTGCCATACTTATACTCGAATGAAAACTGTTATTGTAAGTGAATTCAATCAACGCCAAATAACCATCCCAAGCACCACCTTGCTCGAGTACACAAGCACGCAATAAATCCTCCAACGATTGAATCGTCCTTTCGGTTTGACCGTCCGTTTGCGGATGATAAGCCGAACTCAATCTTAGCTTAGAACCCAAAGCCTCTTGTAAACTCACCCAAAATCTCGATGTAAATCTCGGATCTCGATCCGATACAATACTCTTAGGAACTCCATGTAACTTCACAACCACAAGAACATAAATCTCGACTAACTTCTCCAAAGGATAACTAATATCAATTGGAATAAAGTGAGCAGATTTAGTAAGCCTATCAACAATTTCCCAAATAGCATTATGACCTCTTTGCGTATTCGGCAATCCCGTAACGAAATCCATCGATATACTATCCCATTTCCATTCCGGAATATCCAACGGTTGCATCAATCCACTAGGCTTTTGATGTTCCACCTTAGACTTTTGACAAGTTAAGCACGCATACACAAATTGAGCAACATCTCTCTTTAAACCGGACCACCAAAAGATCTTCTTCAAATCTTGATACATCTTATTCGCACCCGGATGAATACTTAAATTACTTCGGTGTCCTTCCTCCAAAATCATCTTTTTCAACTCCACATCGTCGGGAATACAAATACGACCACGGAATCTCAAAACTCCAAAATTATCAACCTTAAAATCCTCATTCTCATTCATCATCAAATCAACGAACTTCAAATCCAACTTTTGCTTTTCACTAACCGTTGCAAGAAAATCATTCGTAACATGTAGCATACCAAGTCGCACACTTCGCGGCGTCATTTCACAAACTAAACTCAAGTCTCTAAAATCCTCCAAAAGTTCCCATTCTCTCACCATCAATGCGGACATATGTAACGACTTCCGACTTAAGGCATCGACCACCACGTTTGCCTTACCCGGATGGTAATTCAAACCAAAATCATAATCCTTTAGAAGCTCTAACAACCTTCTTTGTCTCATGTTCAACTCTTTTTGATCAAATAAATATTTCAAGCTTTTGTGATCACTAAAAACTTCAAATCTCGCACCATAAAGATAATGCCTCCATATTTTCAAAACAAACACCACGGCCGCTAACTCCAAGTCATGTGTAGGATAATTCTTTTCATGCACTCTCAATTGTCTAGAAGCATACGCCACCACTTTTCCATCTTGCATCAAGACACCACCTAAACCTGTCAATGAAGCATCACAATACACAACAAATGGTTCATGAGGATTAGGCAAAATCAAGATCGGAGCCGTTGTCAACCTTCGTTTAAGCTCCTTGAAACTCTCTTCACAATGAATATCCCAAATGAAAGCCTTTCCTTTACAAGTCAATTGCGTTAAAGGAAGTGCCAACTTCGAAAATCCCTCAATAAACCTCCGATAATAACCCGCCAAGCCTAAAAAGCTTCGAATCTCCGTAACCGACCTAGGAGCCTCCCATTGCATCACCGCATCAATCTTGCTAAAAACATTCGCACCAACCAATTGGTCCATCAAATCATCGATCCTTGGAAGCAAATACTTATTCTTAATTGTTACTTTGTTCAATTGTCGATAATCAATGCATAACCGCATACTCCCGTCCTTCTTCTTTACCAACAATACCGGAGCACCCCAAGGAGAAACACTTGGTCTTACAAATTTCTTGTCCAACAAGTCATTCAATTACTTTTTCAATTCTACCAACTTCGATGCCGACATACGATACGGTGCCATCGAAATCGGTCTAGTACCTGGAACTAGATCAATAGAAAATTCAACTTCTCTTTCCGGCGGCACATCCGTAATATCCTCCGGAAACACTTCTGGAAATTCACACACCACTGGGAACACATCAAGCTCAACTTTACTCTCCACCGACAATGATGCGAATAAACCAAACAATTGAGCTTCGTCCGCTAAAAGTTTCTTCAACTCTTTAGTGGATAGGAAACTCTCAAAATCATCATCTTCCAAAGAAGGAAACCTTACTAACTTGTGATAGCAATCTATATGAACTCGATTATATTGCAACCAGTTCATACCCAAGATCACGTCCAATCCTTCCAACGACAAACACACTAGATCCATCTCGAAGTCTTTACCATAAATGGTCAAAGGACAACTTAAACAAACCAACGAAGTAGTTACTGACCCCATTGCTGGAGTATCAATAACCATTTTACCATTCATCAGAGACAACACAAGATTTAAACGCTTCGCGCACTCAGACGAAACAAACGAATGAGTCGCTCCCGTATCAATAATAGCAACTAAAGGCGTACTATTAATAAAGCATGTACCTTTAATCAAACGGTCTGCACTAGTAGTTTGAGTCCCCGCCAATGCAAACACCTTTCCGCCCGCTTGAGCTTGTTTCGGCTTAGTCCACTTAGTACTAATGTGACCAACTTCTCCACAATTATAGCACTTCACCATATTCCTTCTACAATCAGTAGTAGCATGCCCAGTACCTCCACAATTAGAACATTTCACCACTGGCTTCCCACAATCAAATGATTTATGACCCAGTTCACCACATTTGTAACACCTAACAACACCGGAATCTCCTCCTCCAGACCTCCTATCAAAGTTTCCCCTATGCTTGCCCTTATCAGCGGGTGTCACATAAGGTCCACTTCTAGCTTGTTGCTTTCCCTTCCTCTCATTCACACTTTTGTAATGTGTAGAACGAGCCTTACTATCTTCCTCGAAGATTCTACAACATTCCGTCAAATCGGAAAACCTTCTTATCCTTTGATATCCCACAGCTTGCTTAATCTCAGGACGTAAACCATTCTTATATTTAATACACTTCGAGAACTCAGCAGTAATCGCAGCATAATGAGGATGGAATTGAACCAACTCCACAAATTTAGCAGTATAGTCCACCACAGACATACTACCTTGTTTCAGTTCAAGAAATTCCATCTCCTTCTTTCCCTTCACACTCTCAGGGTAATACTTTCTCAAGAATTCAGTACGGAATAAATCCCAAGTTACTTCTTCATCATCCACCTCAAGAACTTCCCGAATACCGACCCACCAATCGTCGGCTTCTTCCTTCAGCATGTGAGATCCAAGCCTCACCTTATTCTCCTCCGCACAGTCCATAACTCTGAAGATTCTTTCAATCTCTTTCAACCAAAGTTGAGCACCATCGAGATCAAATCTTCCTTTGAAGACCGGTGGTTGATTCTTCCTAAACTCGTCATTAGCATTCACGTTCGGCGCACCTTGCACCGCCCTAGCCATTGCTTCTAAAGCAGCAGCCATCGCATTGTCGTTTCTACCAGCCATATTCTGATCATTCCCAAAAATAACAAGGTTAAACAACAGTTCAACCAACACAATCAACAAGACAGACACGACTGACTCAACTCTGGCTCTGATACCACTTAATGTAACACCCCCTTTCTATACCCCCAAATAATAACATAAATCATTTAGGCACATATTCTAAAAAATTCGCCAGAGTACGATTAAAACATAGTATAAAAGAGGCATGTCACATCATACACGCATCTAATACATACAACACCTGCTCGAAATATTGATATGCAACAGTGGGGTAACTTGCCACAGAGGAACTTTGTCCTTACACCCACATCTCAATATTTAGAATAAAAGCGGAAAATCCAAACATTGAAATACATCCAAGTATATATATACGTAGATATATACATCACCAAGTATCATCCATCATTATAAGTCATGTTTGCATAAACATTCATCAACAAGATACATGTACAAATGTATCACAAAATAATAATATACATCCTAGCTACCCGGTGCTACATATCAGAGCCCACCGACCAAAAGAATGAAGACACGCTTCACAAAAAGACCTCCAGCATACCTACTCTGCAATGCCTCATAGAGCATTATAAAACAGTAGAAGGGTGAGAAATATTATCATAATAACAATGCATATAATTATATATATATAAGCATAAAAATGCACATATTACACATTCTCACCACAATTCATCACATTTTCATTCATATACATCACAATGTATATATATATATATCCACCAAGCATATTCATCATGCACATTTTCACAATTCTCAATCATTCCGTATAAACATACACAATTATGTTCATTCAACAACACATCATTATAAAGATGATAAATGCAAATCATAGAGACCGACTCACGACTCTATGCAAATGCAATGCGGTACCGACTCAATCATCTCAAGTTCACTCAGGAACTCTGCTGGAACCATCGCTCGTTACCCATGTAACTCCTCGTCGGGCCTACGATGTTCACCCATTGCTCACACCCCACATGGGCACACAATGTTTATGGATCGCTCACACCCCACCTGGGCACATGACCCGATCGCTCACACCCCACACGGGCACACGATCCGATTACTCACACCCCACATGGGCACACAATCATTTGTAATCATCGCTCACACCTCACATAGGCACACGACGTTACAACGGATTCTCATTAGAATCACACAACACAAGAATGTATTTCATGATGCTTCACATGCAAAATGACACAAGACATTCTTGAAATGCATACATATTCACAATATATTCATGCATTCATCTCATACAATCACATACAATCTATATACATTCACATCAATGCATTATTGTATGATTCACATTCAAAACACACATTCGAAATGGAAAAAGTCACAACAAGATACTATTCCCGACTTTCCAACATAATTAAATCGACTAACAATTTCCAAGTCATCATAATAAGAAAGAACATTCCATTAGCTTTCTAATGCATCAAACCACTCCTCAAACCGAACCACAGATCAAAAGTTATGCAGAAAACAAAATTACACGAACAGCACTGTTCGCTGGGCGAACCTCCCTCGCGAGCATTCGCTAGCTCCTTCGCTAGGCGAATACCCCTCGCGAGCATTCGCTAGCTCCTTCGCTAGGCGAATGTTCCAGCGAACCAACTGTTAGCTAAAAACAGACACAAAGTTCGCTAGGCGAGCACTTGGCGAACCAAGTCAGAACCAAACAGAGCCAAAAACACCCAAAGTTCGCTAGGCAAACACTCTAGCGAACCTTCGCAACCCTTCGCTGATTGGTTCGCTAGGCAACCTGCGAAAACTCAGAATCCTTCAGCGCTGTTGAAAACCCAAAAACCCTATTTTTCAACCCAAAACATTTTCAAAACAACATACATCCATTAGAACTCAATCTAATCATGGCAACAAGCATTCTACCACATTTTCGTCGATTTCCAACCGCGAAAACATCGATTTCTCATTATCGACCTAAAATGGAAAACTATGAAAACCCCCAACCAATCCAATACACACATACACAATCATACATAATAATATACATTGATAAGATAATGAGATTTCACACCCTTACCCGGATTCCAAACTCGCTAATTGATCGATCTTGATGATTTTCCTAGTTTTCCCAACTTTCTCCTCTTCTTTTCTCTTCTCCCTTTTTCTTTCTCTTCTTTTTCTTTCTATCTTTCTCTATTTCTCTCTATTTCTCTTTTCTATCTATTTTCTTTCTTTTCTATTTCTTTCCTCTCATTTTCCACTAAATCAATTAATTCATTTTTCTCACAAAATTCTAATTCCACAAAATTTTTAACTTATGATTAATTGAGAAAAGTCTAAAATACCCTCCATTCTAATTTCCCCGAAAACTCTCAAAAACGGTAAAATAACATTTAACACACCAATTTAACAAATAAAATAATTTATCACCCAATTAAAATAAAAGACTCAAGAATAATGGAATGATCAAAATCGGGGCGTTACAGTTAACGTTAATTTGAGCAGATAAAAATCACTTGTAACAATTGTTTCAAATAAGGAGATAAACACTTATAATAATCTTCAATAAATTTCTCTGACGGAACCTTTCCAGAGAGACAACCATTTCTTCATCATACTTCTTTTCAATACTTTTTCAGAGAGATGCCATGTGATGGAAAATAAGGGTTCACAACAAACTTCTCTGATGAGGATAAACTAGAGAGATGCCATTTGCTGGAAAATAAGTGCACCAAATTTCCCTTCGAGACTTTTTCAGAGAGATGCCATCTGATGTAAAATAAATGATATGCTGACCACTTCATTGGGGATAAACAAACTGCTCGGAACGAGACTGCCATTTGTTGCCATGTATAAATTCCAAGGAAATGTTATAACAATACTGCTGAGGTATAAAGTTCGTCTTCACTGAGGAACCTTCAATAGATTCCTTCTTGGGGAGATAAAGTACTCAAAGGGTGCAAAATAAATGCCCTTCCAATTTAGAGGTTCAAGTTATCAAAATGGTCAAAGACCGAATTCAATCCAGGAATAAGCTGGAGAGAAACTGTTTAACAAGACTCTGCCCAACGAGAGATGAACTCGAACTGGGGATTTATCCTATCCAAGAGTGGAAAGGAGAACTAAAGCAAAAACTTCCATGAAGATTAAACTCAGTGGGGAGTTAGAAAGGATATACACTTTTTGCTTAAGGCTGACAAACTCTATCGGAAAGAGGAAACACATTACTTGGGGATAAACACAACCAAGGTAAATGAGGTGGACATCATTAAATGCAATATAAACATGAATATGAATTCAACTATGCATGGTGTATGTATGAATGAATGCGTGTTATGCTTTATGCTGACAAAACAGACGAAAGAGATAAACTGGTGATGAAATAAACATCACACTATAACCGGATACTCGGTCAGTCTTAATAGAAACATTATGAGAGATCGAAAAAAGAGAGACATTTAATGGAACAACGTCCTGTTGCAAGGCTCAAGTCTCTTTGAGAAGAGGAAGGTACTTCACTTGGGGAGAAACCCAGATAATCTTCTAACATCAATAATCCGTTCGAAGAGACAACCACAAAAACTCTGTCTGGCTGCAGGTAAAGTAATTTTGTACTCTGTTGGGGGGAGAACCACATTCAGCTGGAGTAACTAAAATCAAAGCTTAACTAGGGATACCAGGTTTAATTCTTCACTGGAGAGCATTAATTCCAAAATTCAACTGAGGATATCGGAACATACGTCCAACACATCACGACAATTTAGAGTAAAGATCCATCATTTGAAGATGCTTGCAAGGTAAACCACAAGAACATTCGATTTTGTATTTCGAGGTCCTAATCGTCCTCAGAGTAACTGTTGATATTTCCTTCTTATGTTCACAAATCAAAGGAAAGAAAACACACGCATTTAAAAGCAAAAGTAAATATTTTAACTTTTGTCTCAAGAATTTCTACCAAAAGTAAAAATGTCATTTTGAAAGATATAATAAAATAAGAATTGCAAACAAATGGACAAACGCTCAAATTTTATTGATATAATGGTAACCCGCAAATGGCGTGATTCCATGAATCATTACAAAGATGGATAATGGTAATTAAAAGGAAAATACTACATTAAAATACCATGACCACTATTCTCCCTAACAACTTTGAATTCCAAATATTCTTTAGATTTTGTGAAACTAATTTGATTTGAGAACTCTTTGATATGTTAGAACAAGATTTGGTTCTGCAAGATATCTCTAAGTTTTGATAATAACAAAGTAGTATTTATATGAGAACAATTTTGGTACTTTAACATTTGTTTTCTGTAGAATTAAAAAATAGGACCTGACTCTGATAAAGAAAGCTCTGACTCTGATAGAGATCATGTGGAACGTCACTCTTATTTGACCAAAAGTCGCTTCTACGCCAAAGAAGCAAGTTTGCTTCTAATCTACTCAATTTCAGAAAGATTCTAAGAAGACAATATGTTATTGCTGCAATGTTCTCTTGGATTCTGTCTCTGAATGTGACTCTAATGATTATCTTCTGAAGACTAAGTGCTGAAGACTCTGAAGATAAGGTTCTGCTGAACAATGTTCTAAAGACTCTGAAGACTTAAGTTTCTGAAGACTAAGTATTGAAGACTCTGAAGACAAGGTTCTGCTGAACAACGTTTTGAAGACTCTGAAGACTTAAGTTTCAGATAACCAAGGGTTATGAAGACCGAGTGCTAAAGACTCTAAAGACAAGGTTCTGGTGAACAAGTTCTGAAGACTCTAATGACTCAAGACTCTGAAGACCCAGTGATTAACTCTTCTACTTATGCTTCAATCATCTCTATTCATAAGCCTATGATGAACAGAAGAAGATGAAACGTTTGCGAGGGAAAATAATACATAATACATATTAAACACGTTCTAGTCCACTACCATTCCACTATCCTGATTTGGTGGTACAAAGGACAACATTTGTGTATGATTTTCATCCTTGCATAACGACATTATTTCAAGTCGTCGGCAATCTTAATGATATTCCTGATCTGCCCTCCAACGGATCTCTTTCTGGCTATATAAAGACTTGATCACTTGAAGACAATCAAGAGAGACACATGCGTGAACAATAAAGCACCACAATACAAATTAAGAAACATTGTTCTTATTGTATAGATTTTCTATAAGTTATTTGAGCTATTCATAGTGTTTATATCAGCTTGTGTATAAGCAATTCATTGTAAATATTAAATTTGTTCAAACAGTTGTTTGTATTCCTTAAGGGACCAGTTAGGTCAGAATCCTTAAGAAGAGACGGTTAGTCTTTGATTGTTAGTCACCAGCAGTTGCTAGTGCATTGTAATAAGTTGATTATAGTGGATTAAGTCCTTATGTACAAGGCAAAATCACCTTGACGAGTGGACTGGATTAGCTTGATAGTTTTCAAGTGAACCAGGATATATCATGTGTCTCTCTCTCTTGTTAGTTTATTTATGATCTTTGTTTGAGTTTCACAAAAAGCTTTCATTTTGAAAACCTAATTCAAACCCCCCTTTCTTGTGTTTTCTCACACCTTCAATTGGCATCAGAGCTCCGGTTCTGATTGTGATAAAAGTTTTATCAACACTTCACCGTGTTCAGTACCGATCCAGTATTTGTGTGAGATATCATGGTTGCAACCAATGTTAATCCTATTCAAGAAGAGAAAGATCATTACAGTGCCAAACCATCAGTCTTTGATGGTGAAAAGTTTGACTACTGGAAAGATAGAATTTAGAGTTTCTTTCTTGGTTATGATGTAGATCTTTGGGATCTTGTAGTCGATGGCTACACTCACCCAGTTGATGCTACAGGAGTAAAAATGTCTAGAAGTGCTATGACCAACCAACAAAAGAAAGATTACAAGAATCATCACAAGGCAAGAACTATATTGCTAAATGTTATCTCTTATACTGAGTATGAGAAGATAACAAATAGAGATACTGTCAAATTTATTTTTGATTCTCTGAGAATGACTCATGAAGGAAATGTTTATGTTAAGGAGACAAAAACGCTTGCCCTAATCCAGAAATATGAGGCATTCAGAATGGAGGATGATGAAACAGTTGAGACTATGTTTTCAAGGTTTCAAATACTAGTCGCAGGACTTAAAGTTCTGGACAAAGGATACTCAACTACTGATCATGTTAAAAAGATCATCAAAAGTCTTCCCAAGAAATGGAGACCTATGGTAACAACTCTAAAGTCATCTAAGGATCTGAACATTATAAGTCTTGAAAACTTGTTAGTTATTTAAGAAGTCATGAGATAGAGCTGGAAGAAGATGAACCTTAAAAGAAGAGTAAATATATTGCTCTTAAGTCTAAACATGAAAAGGCAAAAACTTATCAAGCTGAGGAAGAATCAGAATACTCTGATGAAGAATATATCAGAAGATGAGCTGTCACTTATCTCCAGAAGGAGCAACAAACTCTGGAAACATAGACAAGGAAACTTCAGAGGATCAAGAAGGAACAAAGGTCGTGCTGAGTCATCATCTGAACAAAAGAAGCAGAGTTCTGAAAAAGAAGTCATCTGCTATGAGTGTAATGAGACAGGTCATTATAAGAACGAGTGTCCAAAGCATAAGAAAGACAGACGATGGACACAGCCTCGGGAAATTCCTGAGACAATGTAATCTGGGTGCAGTTACATGGTTAATTTTTTCTTGTTGTTACTTATCTAAGCCATATTTCTGCCATGTTCTACTTAATGTTGTTTGTGCATTGTACTGACTCACTGCTAGCTAGAATCTCCTACCACAAAATAATTCTAGATATAATATTTGTGAGGACTCTTTATGAATATCTATTTCCCTTCATTTGAGACGGTTGTGAATAAGGATGCCTTGAAATAAAGTATAAACAGTTTCTTTATAGCCAAGAAACACGCAAGGGTTAGGGTTAACAAGGAAAAACAACTGAAACCCTATTAAGGTTCACAAAAGAAAAGACAAGAGTAAGAAGAATAGAGAATTTGGTTAAATCTATTTTACTATTCACTTTCTCAATAGGGTTAAAGATTACAAGTGAATATCAACAATTAACCTCTCTCAACCTAATAAGGTTTTGTCACACAAATTTGGTTGTAAACTGCTGTTCTTTCCTTTCTCTTTCACACAAGATTATAAGTATACAAGAATAACAAAATAACCTCTCTCACTTGAATTATAATTTTATCTTCCTATTTTTCCTTATACAAGATGAGAAAATAGCATGTTATTTATAAGAAAACTAGCACACTAACCTAATGGGCTTTTTTAACAATTACCCATTACAAGCTAACTTAGGGTACAAGCTAACTTAAATAATTGGATCCTTAACACAAGGCCCAATCCGACATACTAACTTAAATTACAAGTTAATATATTTTGACAGTATGCTCGAACAGACTTCGACTACAGCATACAAGATTAGCATGTGAACAGACTTCGACTTCATACTAAACCTTCTTTCGAACCATGAAACTATATTCGTCACTAGATCTCGACTGGTGATACACCTCCTGTGACTTGGCTCTAGGCACCATAACCTATAAGTTTTGACTCCTTCAGGGTATCCCATGAACATGCATTTCAGAGCTCTAGGTTCGACCTTGTCTTGCCTAATATGAGCATAGGCCACACAACTAAATACTCTCACTCTGTCGAGACTAGGTGGATGTCCCGACAAAACTTCTTCAGGTGTTTCATATCTAACGTAGTCGAAGGACACCTGTTTATCAGATATGTTCCGGTCGAAATAGCCTCAGCCCAAAACACATTCTTTAACCCAGCACTAGTCAACATACATCTAACTTTTTCCAAAATAGTTCGATTAAACCTCTCTGCCAAACCATTTTGTTGTGGAGTACCTGCAGTAGTTTTGTATCTTGCAATACCTGAGGCAGCACAAAAGCTGTCGAACGCCTCATTGCAAAATTCAAGGCCATTGTCGGTTCTTAACCTCTTGACCTTTCTGCCAGTCTGATTTTCGACCAGAGTCTTCCAACCTTTTAAATTCTCAAAAGTTTCATCCTTAGTCTTCTGGATGAATACCCACAACTTTCTGGAATAATCATCGACTATGGATAGAAAATACCTTACTCCTGAATGTGATGGACACCTTGCAGGCCCCCAAAGATCAGCTTGGATGTAATCAAGGGATCCATGAGTTCTTTGTTTGCCTTTGTTGAACTTCACTCTGCAAGATTTTCCAAGTACACAGGGTTCACAAAATTTCAGCTTTTCGACTTCGTCTCCTCCAATCAGATTTTGTTTCCCCAATTCGACCAGACCCCTTTCACTAACATGGCCCAATCTCTTGTGCCAAATTTCTATCTTCGACAAAGGTTTCGTGGATACAACATTTGTCGAACCACTTAGAACTTCAGCCTCAAGGGTATACAAGCCTTGTTTCTTCACGCCTCTCAAGACTTCTTTCGACCCCGTCATGACTCTTAGGATACTTTCTCTCCATGGAAAACATACCCCTTCCTGTCGAATTCACCAAGAGAAATTAAATTTCTCTTCAAATCAGGTACATACCTGACTTTAGTCAATAACCTTATTGACTCATCATGGAGCCTGAATCTCACAAATTAAATACCTGCAATTTTGCAGGATTTGTTGTTTCCCAGCAGCACCGATCCACCATCTTGATCACATAGCTCCTCGAACAATTCTCTGTTTGGAGTCATGTGCCAAGTGCAACCTGAATCCATAATCCACTCTTTTCTTGAGTCGCCGCTTAAAACTACAAGGACATCAGATGAGTCGAAGTCATCTTGAATAGTGGCTGCATTGCCATTATCCTTACCTCTGTGACCTTTTAGGCGTTTAGGGCACACCTTTCTTGTGTGACCCTCCTTCTTACAATGATAACATCGAATACCATATGTTTTGCCACTATAAGACTTATGTTGACTTTTACCTTTCTTCTTGTCGAACTTACCATCCTTTCGCAAGAATTTTCCCTTAACGGCAAACCTTCACCAACCGTCGAAGGTTTATGCTCTTTTCGTTCGTTCAAGTCCTTAGAATACAAGGCTGATTGAACTTCTTCAAAACTCAGGGACTCCCTTCCATACAAGAGAGTTTCTTTGAAGTGAGCATGTGTTCTGGGCAAAGCACATAACAACAACAGTGCTTGATCTTCGTCATCGATCTTCACATCAATATTTCAAGGTCAAGAATCAGCTTGTTGAACATATCCAACTGCTCAGCCAAAACTTTGTCTTCACTCATCTTGAATGAATACAAAGCTTGCTTCAGGTAAAGTCGATTCACCAGAGATTTGGTCATGTATAAACTTTCAAGTTTCAACCGCAACCCCGATGCCGTAGTCTCCTTTGACACCTGTCGAAGAACCTTATCACCAAGGCTCAACAATATTGCGATGTGTGCTTTCTCTATCATGGTAGTCTTTTCTTTTTCCGTTAACGCAGCGTCCATGGCTGCCATTCCCTTCAACGCTTCCAAACAACCTTGCTGAACCAATATGACTTTCATCTTCAAGCGCCACAGACCGAAGTCGTTCACTCCGGTGAACTTCTCGATCTCATACTTTGTTGAAGGCATCTTCTCCACGTTCACCGCACCAATTTGTTGTGAATAAGGATGCCTTGAAACAAAGTATAAACGGTTTCTTTATAGGCAAGAAACACGCAAGGGTTAGGGTTAACAAGGAAAAACAACTGAAACCCTATTAGGGTTCACAAAGGAAAAGACAAGAGTAAGAATAATAGAGAATTTGGTTAAATCTATTTTACTATTCACTTTCTCAATAGGGTCAAATATTACAAGTGAATATCAACAATTAACCTCTCTCAACCTAATAAGGTTTTTTCACACAAATTTGGTCATAAACTGCTATTCTTTCCTTTCTCTTTCACACAAGATTACAAGTATACAAGAATCACAAAATAACCTATCTCACTTGAATTAGGATTTTATCACACCTTCTGAAGAGAGACTAGTGTGCTATTTATAATAAATCTAACATACTAAACTAATGGGCTTTTTAACAATTACCCATTACAAGCTAACTTAGGGTACAAGCTAACTTAAACAATTGGATCCTTAACACAAGGCCCAATCTAACATACTAACTTAAATTACAAGTTAATATATTTTGACAGTATGCGCGAACATACTTCGACTACAACATACAAGATCAGCATGTGAACAGACTTCGACTTCATACTAAACCTTCTTTCAAACCATGAAACTATATTCGTCACTAGAGTTTGATCCAAATACTACAGAGACTAACTTTTGTAATCTCCCTTCTATACAATCTAGTGATTTTTCATTAATCAAAAACCAATTTGAGAATTTTCTTTCTATTATTTTCTATCATTACAAAGTTTTACAACAGAGTCCTTTCTCTTTTTTTATCTTTTCTAGTTTGTTCTTAAGAAAGGAACAATGATATAATTTCGCATTCCTATGTAATCTGTTGGAAAGCATTTACAAAAACTATATCATTCTATAGGGTTGATGCTGCTCATTATTAGAGTGATAATTTAAAAATGAGAAGGGGAAGACATTCTTGTATTGGTAAAAATCAGTATCTTGATCTTGAGGTAAATACTAATAGAAAATGAAGAACAAAAAATAACAAAGAAAAAAAATGAAGTTAGAAGGGTGTCAAGTGAGAAATACTAATTAAACAATTGAAAAAAATAAATAAAACGAGGATTCTATGCGAGCTTTCTTATAGTTATATTCCATCAATTTTCTTAAAAACTGAGGGAACAGGTTGTTTATTTAAAAAACACATGGCGGTCCTATGACATATGCCCTCAGTTTTTTATCGTTCGAGGTGTAAGTTTCGTCTTAAAAAGCGTTATTTGTAGTAGTGTTAGATGTAATTTAAGCATAACATTTATTTTTATTAGCTTTTCAACAAATAATATGGTGCTTAATAGGGTAGTTGGATTTTGATAACCAAACCCCTTAGGAAAAAAGTCAAGTTCTCTATTTTGGAGGATTTCAACTATTCCATCCGCACTATCTCTATTGCATAATAATGAGTTGAAAATGGTGATAAGGCTAAAATGTAAAGATATTTATAATAAGAATGACGTCAGATTAGAACGACGATGTTAGGAGACAAATATCTATTATTGAAAAGAAAATTTTAGAGTTTGAAAAAGAGACATAGATTTGACTTAAAAAGATTGAGATCAAAAGGTTGAATTGAATTCGTATTTATAGGGAAAAAAATCAACATTAACATTTGTTTCCTTTTTACTATATTTTTAGTTTATTTATTTTAATTGTCTCATTGGCACCAATTTGTATAACATTTTATTTTTAAAAATGATTTTTATCGTGTTACTTATTTTTGTGTAAAATAAAATTATAAAAAAACATTTTATAAAAGGTTGAAATGAAAATTAGGTTTGAATAATTATTTTTAAAATGTTATTTTAAATATTTTATAATTTTATTGAAAACTTTTTTAGATAAAAAAAATTTTAATTTTGAAGCTTTTCATAAATATTATTTTTGCGATACAATATTTTAAAAAAATTACGATTTCGACGATGTTTTGATATTCAATAATGCATGTTTATGTTATAGAATATTGAATTAATATTTTAATTTAGGAAAAACAACTTAAAAAACTGTTATAAAAATCATCTTTAGGGTTTATTATTATTCGCTATGAATCAAGCTGGTGTAGCCACCAAAGACTCTGAAGAAGGCGAGTCCTTGGCTCTGTCTATGCCCCAATCTCAAGAACTCCCAAACGAATCCCCGATAACAGCGAATCGGTCTCTGCTGAAGAGCAAGAGGTTGTTGAACAGGAGAAGTCTCAAATTGATCAACCAATGAAGGAAGATTCGGTTAGTCCCTCCACTATTTTCACTATCAGGCTTAAACAGTCTAAGTCCAATTTGCATTTGCAGCACAAGACGAGTGTTCCTGAACTATGTCGCAAGTTCAGGTAAGAAAAATGTTTCTTTATGTAGCTTTTTTGCATAAGTTGATTGGTTCATGGTAGATTTTAATTTTGTTATCATTTATGAACTGATTGAGCTGAAAATGGTAGGAATGGATTGTAACTTGATTGGTCATTTGGTTTAGTTCCACTTGAGGATGATATCTAGCATGAGTACTGCTTTGTATGTGTCAAGATAATTGAAGGGAAATTTAAAAGCAGAAGAATTGATTTGCATCATATTCTATTGACAAAGTCAACTGACTTAGTTTAGTGGATAAACATTTCAAGCTTTATAATTATATTTTGAATGCTTATCAGTGTTTATCTTTTTTTTTTCACAGTTCAACTGCTAATCCACCATTTTGGATCCCTATACATGTTGTGATCCGAGAGAGACCAACTGAATGTGCGGTATTCAATGTCATAGCAAGTATTTTTATGTCATTTCTTCATTCTAGGATCATGTGTGTTACATTATTACTCTATCTTATGACAAAATTTAATAATTTTTAAGTTAAACTGGTGTGAAGTTTTATAGTCCTCTTGAGTTATCAATTTAAAGCTCATGCTAATACAAGGCAATCTGACCGTAAAACGTAACATTGGCTATTTTGACAAAGTAAGAGTTAAGACATGTACTTCCTAAACAAAAATTGCAGGAATTGTGGCATATTTGTACCACCCCGAAAGTGCAAACTGAAATTTCAAAAAATCCCTACAAAATTAATGTTTGAGCTTTTCTTGGATTTTGGAAGAAAAACTAGAACTAGAAGCCCCTCAGGTTTGAAACCGAGGCTTAAATCTCAGTTTCTCATTTCCTCTCTCTTGGTTCTTCAACCAACTTTCTCTGACTACCAGCCATCTCAGACTGGCTATCTTTGGTTAGCGTCTCCTTTCTCTCCCATGCTTCTCTGCTGCAAAATCTTGTTGATTTTTTAATGATTTTTTAGATCGAGTCCGACTCATCATTACAAAATCAACTTGTAAGATACGGGGTACCATTTCTTAAAGAACTCTAATGTGAGACTTGGGTTTTTTCTGATAAACCCCCTCACGCCCAATGTTGTTAGGCTTGCATGGATGATATTCTTGCGTACCAGAATCACAACATCACACATGATATAGAAAAAAATAATTAAAATGTACTTATCTTGGAATAACAATGTACCATCAATGATGAAAAAGGACAATGCAGGAGATAAGTAGATCCCATATCTACATAACAATGCTCTTTCAGGGAAGGTATCTCTGCCCAAACCTTCTAAGATCGTAACTGAAATTTTCTCAATGATCCCTCTTCTCTCTCTATCCAGTTCATGTGTTCGAAAACATGCACTCCTCATCCCCTTCCACATCAGCATTCCCTTTTTTTCCATCTTTTATTTTATTATCATAAATTTCCATACTGGGCTGGGATTTATGTGTCATATGAGCTCATAGATAGGGGGTTCTGGCACTATGGGTAAGCTCTGGCACTATGTCAGCCTTTTGCATTGGACCGACTCATCCTTAAAAACTAGCTTGTAAGGTGAGGTGTTCTTTATAAACTCTGATGTGCGGCTTCGGTTTTTCCGTATGTTTTTATCCTGAATAAATGTGATAAAATGTAATTTTATCATTTTCGAGAATGCATATGCATATAGTTCATAAACTCTAAAAACTTTCGGCCTACAGATAGGGGGTTTTGGCACTATGAGTAAGCTCTGGCACTATGTCAACCTTTTGCATTGGACCGACTCATCCTTACAAAACTAGCTTGTAAGGTGAGAGGTGTTCTTTATAAACTCTGATGTGCGGCTTTGGTTTTTCCGTATGTTTTTATCATGAATGAATGTGATAAACTGTAATTTTATCATTTTCGAGAATGCATATGCATATAGTTCATAAACTCAAAAAAATTTCGGAATAGCTTTCTTGGGTTTGGCAGATTAGTAGTACTAGATATTTAAATTGTAGAATGCTTGCATTTAATTATGCTATTTGTAAACGAATATGCCTATTATCCTATCTGAGTGTGTTCGTACATGATGGAACTCTTTAGAGTTTATTGTTTCTTTGTGAGTTGTTCTCTGAGGTTGTTCTACATTTGATTGTTTGTAGTTCTTGTTTCTCATTTGTTTTTAACTTTACAGGCTTATGTTGATTCGATTCTTGATTTAGCTTCACATTTTATTACCCGTCTGCGATGTTATACAAGTTTCTGTCGCACATTGGCTAGTCATGTTGTGACTGCAGGCACTGGAAGCAACCTCAACATGGTTGCCAGTCCTACCCAAAGTTCAGCAACTCCTGCAACAAGTCAGGGTCAGTGCTCTTACCCAATATTATTTTTTGGAGTTTAAATTGCAGATTCCTTTTTCTTACATGAATTTTCTATTGGACTCTAATATTATTAAAGCTATAAATGGATTCCCTTTCAAAAACCTACTCTGTGGGGTCCTTGAATCCAGTCTCCAGTTAAAAGCTGAAACTATAAGGACCCATTTAAAGATTTTAAAATATAAAGAACCTGTTTGAAAATTCTTGAAAACGTATTAGGATCTACAGATTAAAACGAATTAGGATCTACAGACTAATTTACCTTGTTTTCAGTTATATCCAGTTTTCTTTATCATGCTTCCCTATGAAGATTCTATGCAACTGATGTAACTATTTTATGGTTTCATAATGGATCCTTTTAGTTTGTTTTCAAACATCATATCATAACGGATCTACGTTAGAAGCATAAATTTAGTGCTTCTCTTGTAATTGTTGTAGAAAATAATCAGTTATCTTCTGTGAACTGCATTAATAATTTCACCATTGGTGTGTGATCTTTTTTGCCTTACAATTTAAATATCAAATTCAAATGTTAAAACTTTCCAGGAGGTTAAAATGGCGGCACCAGCTCTATGGGAAGCACACAGTTGCAAACCTAGGTGCAAGGGGCTATTGCCAAGATTAGCAACACAACTGACGGAGGGTCGAACCCAACTCCTAATCCCATCAACGGTCCTTCATCATTTATCCCTGTTTTCGTTCTGGTGGGGAAAAACAAAAAACTGGGGGATAGTTTAATAAAAGTGGGGGAAGAGAGGGATTTAATGGTCTGCTAACCATAGCAGCTGACATATGCAATTTATCTGCTTTTTGCCCATCCCTTAAATCAAGTCACTATCTTCACTTAACAAAATGTGACATGATACTTAACACAATACTGTGCTCCATCCTCATGGTAGTGATGTTATTATGTTATTAACTGCCATATGCCTTAACTACTAGCATTATCAATCACGTGCAGTAGCCGTGTAACTGCTTGTAGTGGCCCCTAGCTGCTGCAGTGCCCTTCGTTGTGTCGCGGTTCATTGTTGCCAACATTGTGATCGTTTACTCAACAAAAAGTGCAGTTATTATGGAGTATCACGTGCAGTAGCTTTGCAACTGAGGCTTAAATCTCAGTTTCTCATTTCATCTCTCTTGTTTCTTAGACCAACCAACTGGCTATCTTTGGTTTGCGTCTCCTTTCTCTCCCTTGCTTCTCTCACCTGAAAAAATTCGTTGATTTTTTAGTTAGACTTTTAAGATACAGAGTACCATTTCTTAAAGAACTGTAATGTGAGAGTTGGGTTTTTTCCGATAAACCCCCTCACGGTCAATGGGTGTTAGGCTTGCTTGGATAATATTCTTTTGTACCGGAATCACAACAACACACATGATATAGAAAAAAATAATTAAAATGTACTGATCCTAGAATAACAATGTACCAACGATGATGAAAAAGGACAATGCAGTAGATAAGTAGATCTCATATCTACACATAGCAATGCTCTTTCTGGGAAGGTATCTCTGCCCAAACCTTCTAAGGTTGTAACTAAAATTTTTGCAGTGGTCCCTTTTATCTCTCTATTCAGTCCCTATGTGTTTGAAAACATGCACTCCCCACCCCTGCCACATTAGCATTCCCTTTTTTCCATCTTTTATTTTCTTATCATAAATTTCAATACTTGGCTAGCCGCTAGGATAAATGTGTCATATGAGTCCACAGATAGCCTTTTGCATTCCGCTGACTCATCCTTACAAACTAGCTTGTAAGGTGAAAGGTGTTCTTTATAAACTCTGATGTGCGGCTTCGGTGTTTCCGTATGTTTTTATTATAAATGAATGTGATAAACTGTAATTTTATCATTTTCGAGAATGCATATGTATATAGTTCATAAACTCAAAAAATTCAGAATAGTTGTCTTAGGGTCGGTAGGAGATTATTTAAAATTTAGAACGCTTGCATTTAATTATGCTTTTCTCCGAATTTGGATTGGGCCTAACTCATCCCTACAAGATCGGCTTGTAAGGTGAGGATGGTCCCTACTTATAAACACAACACATGTCATATCTCTAAGCAATGTGAGACTAAATCCACCCCTTCAATGCTAACACAATGAAGGTGTTAGGGGCTGCAATGAGGCAGGCCATAGTGCCGCAATTAAGACGACTAGAGGCGGACTGCAATTAAGGCGGAAAGTCCAACACACCCCCTCACGCTTGGGTGTCAATGAGTCCGAAGCGTGGACGATGCGGGAAGCCCAAGAAATTATTTAGGATAGGCTTTGATACCATCTTACAATGTGTGGGTTGGGCCTAACTCATCCCTATAAAACCGGCTTGTCCGGTGAGGGGTGTCACTCTATATAAACAGAACACATGCCATATCTCTAAGCAATGTGGGACTAAATCCACCCCTTCAAAGCCAACATAATGAAGGTCTTAGGGGCTACAATGAAGGCAAGGCAAAGTGTCGCAATTAAGACGACTAAGGGCGGACCGCAATTAAGGCGGAAAGTCCAACAACTTTTTGTAAATAAATATGCTTAATATCCTATCTGAGTGTGCTAGTACATGATGGAACCCCTTAGAGTTTATTGCTTCTTTTTGAGTTGTTCTCGTTCTACATTTGATTGTCTGTAGTACTCGTTTCTCATTTGTTTTAATCTTTACAGGCTTATGTTGATTCGGTTCTTGATTTAGCTTCACATTTTATTACCCGTCTGCAACGTTATGCAAGTTTCTGGCGCACATTGGCTAGTCATGCTGTGATTGCAGACACTGGAAACAACCGCAACATGGTTTCCAGTCCTACCCAAAGTTCAGCAACTCCTGCAAAAAGTCAGGGTAGTGCTCTTCCCGATATTATTTTTTGGAGTTGAAATTGCAGATTCCTTTTTCTAATGAATTTTCTATTGGATTCTAATATTTTTAAAGCTATAAATGGATTCCCTTTCAAAAGGGACATTGAATCCAGTCTCCAGTTAAAGGCTGAAACTATATGGACCCATTTAAAGATTTTAAAGTATAAAGAACCTGTTTGAAAATTCTTGAGAACGTATTAGGATCTACAGATTAAAACGAATTAGGATCTACTGATTAATTTAGCCTGTTTTCAGTTATATCCAGTTTTCTTTATAATGCTTCCCTATGAAGATTCTATGCAACCGATGTAACTGTTTTATAGAGTAAAAATATATATCCTTGGGGAAAATCCTCTGGTTGGGCTTTCGCTTGTCCCTCTGGGATCTTGACTTGTCCGGGGCTCTCTTTTTTTTAATAAGCTTGTCCGGGGCTCTCTGATAAATAATCTTGGAGTAACCTATCCGTATTTCTGTTATGTTTTTTGAATTGTAGGTTGGCTCAGTTTGGTTTCATAATGGGTCCTTTTTATTTGTTTTTGAACATCATATCATAACGGATCTTTGTTAGAAGCATAGATTTAGTGCTTCTTTTCTAATGGTTGTAGAAAATAATCAGTTATATTCTCTGAACTGCATTAATAATTTCACCATTGGTGTGATCTTTTTTGTCTTAAAATTTTTAAAGACCAAATTCAAATGTTAACAATATTTCCAGGAGGTGAAAATGGGGGCACCAGCTCTATTGGAAGCACACAGTTGCAAACCTGGGTACAAGGGGCTATTGCCAAGATTAGCAACACAACTGGCAGAGGGTCAAACCCAACTACTAATCCCATCAGCGGCCCTTCATCATTTATGCCTATTAGCATTAATACAGAAACATTTCCTGGAACACCTGCAGTTAGACTTATCGGAGACTGTCATTTCCGTCACAGACTATGCCAACTTTTGCTCTTCTGCTTTTTCTTTTGACGAACACTAGTTCCTCGCTATATGGGGGCTGCAAATAGAACTACCGATACAGCTGTACAGAAGTCTAATGCTCCTGCTTCTGGCAAAGTGGAGGAAATTGCAAAGCCAGTTTCAACCGTGGCCAAGACAGAAGACGGTCTGATGGGACGATCTAGTCAGCTTATGTCTGGGCAAAAAGGAAGTGAAGGAGCACCTTCTGGACATTCAAGATTGGGTAGTGGAAATGCTGGCCAAGGATATACGTTTGAAAAGGTATAAACTATAAAGTGATAAATTTATTGACTTGTCTGAATGATCCAAGTTTTTTTGTGATTTGTGACTTACATAAACATGTTTCTAGGGTTGTTTTCTTACTCTTACTACCTGAGACTATAAAGTAGACTGTAATTTTACTTTTCTTACTGTGTTCTTAATGCGGGTCAAGGTGATTTTTATGATGCGTATGGAACTATGTCGCCGAACAGCTGGGCTGGCAACACCCATTGCAAGTATCTCAGGTATGGAGCAGCAACATTCAAGTTTGGCCGCATTATATTGATGGGAACTATACTATACTGCCCGAGGTTATGGAGGCATCCCTTGGTCCCGCATATGCAGGTAACTTCATATTGTTCTACTTAGTTTAAATGTATTAATTTTTGCGAAATGAATTAAAGATCATTGGTGATATATAACAAGGCTGGAAAATGGATTAATTACATTTCTGTACACAAGTGTTTACATCACAATTTTATTTCTGGTTAGGTGATGCAACATAATTTGTTAGATTATTTTGGTGTTGTTGATGATTGGAAGTTAAGATTTTATTCCAAGTCAGTTGTTTTTGTTTGGTTGTCTCTGTTCTTTCTTTTGGGTGTACAACCGTTCTTTAAGCGCCCTTGCTGAAACAGAATAAAACGTGCAGAATATGCCCCATCCTAGAGGTGCAGATGCTGCTGGTCTTCTACTACGCGAGCTAGAACTTCACCCTCCAGCAGAAGAGTGGCATAGGCGGAATATGTTTGGTGAACCACGGTGCGATTCCGAGGATGTGGATTGTGCAAATGATCAACCTAAAGTTGTTTGTTCTGATCCACTTGATTTCAACTCAACGAAGCATTGCGATGCCTACTATGGAACCCATTGCTTATGGCCAAGGAAGCGCAGGCTGTCTGAAAGAGATGCAGCTTTTGGGTTGAACACTTATGTGGGTTTGGGTGCTTATCCTGGTATAATGGGATCTCAAAGAGATGTTGTTACTGCAACTATATCTTGTTCATATGTTATTGTTTTATGTCCATATGTGCGTTTATAATTTCTGTAGTAATGTGAAACACCAAGTAGTTTTCTTCTTTGGTTCATAACACTTTGGTGGATGTATTGGAGAAATATAGATATATTTTTTACTGGTGATAGATGCTCTTGCGTTGGTGTTCTACAACAGTAGTGCTTGTGAGTTGGAAAATAATCTGATGAACCTTGTTACTTGACAGAATAAAACCTGACATGCAACAGCTTTAGATTGATCTAAATATAAAAGATGGAATCTGCTACTGTTCAGCTTTGTCTAACATTTAAACATGGGAGTTGAAAGAGTAGACATTTGACTCCGTACCACTATCTTTCAGAGATTAACTGATCCCTCAATCTAAAAGGAAAATATAGTTGAAATGTAGATAAACTGTAAGCTCAGTGCAGTCGTTTGCTGAAATCCAAAATAACATTCTGGTGACTTGATATAGTGAGTTCAAACATTACTTGACCATTTGTTAAATAGTATCATGTGAAAACTACTAGAGTACATGACTCTTTTTTGCTGTTTTTAAATTATATATTGGGTCTGGTCCAAGATTTTTTGTATCCCTGGCGTCATTTTTATTGCAAATTTTTTAAGTATTGATAGTGACTGATAAATCAAAGTGTCAGACTTGTTAATGTCATCAGTCTGTCATAATCAATTTTGTAAGCAAAGTCATTCCCTTGCTTAAGATTTTAAATTAGTAAATGACTCTTGTTTATTTTTTTAATTAAAAAAGATGTGATATTTTTAATTAAAAAATCTGCCTGTGTCTTTTTTGCGACTTTGTATACTTCCATTATGCAGGCATAAGATGTCAGTGGCGGACTTCTGCTTTTGCTTCTCCCAGTTCTACTACCTCTCCTGGTCAGAGTGACAGGGAATTCTGGTGGATCAGCCTATGGGCATATGGGTGCTCAATGTGTGGTGGAACATGGGTTTGGGTCGTATAGATAACTTCATTATGGCATCTTTTATATTACGTTTCATGTTTCGGAATTTGGAGGCTTGCAAATATTTGTGGCTAACTATGAAAGAATACTCATGGAATGCTGACTGGATTTGTACATGAGAGTTTTAGGTTTGCCTGACAAGTTGGTTTTCTGTGTATATATTGTTATTGAAGGTGGCCATCCTATTCTGATTTGAATATTTTTCCTACTGATCATTCCGTGGGGACTTCAATCAATCAAAAATCCATTCATTCATATCTGAGTTTGTTATAGAGGTCGCTAGAAATCTTATGGATTACTCTTGGGGCATTAATTTTTGTCTTGCAGCCTGCTCCTTGCCATCAATGACTTTTAGAAAGTACATGTGTTTGGTAATGCAGATTGTAAAACCCTCTATAGAAGCAATGTGTATCTGCTTTTTCATGCATGTTGATGTAGGAGAGCATTTACTGATATGATTATCAAGAGGTTGCCATGGGTGAGTTAGAGTTTAAGGGCCTACACGAGTTGGCACTTAACAATCCCTAAGAAAGAGAAGATTCTACACGAGTTTTACGGAACTGCCTTGTATCTTATTGCATTATGTATAGACATTAGGTGTTATTCACCATCTCATCAATGTCCACGGTCCTATAAAGTAGTTTGTTCAACAGAAACAGTGTAATTATTAGATTAATTTTGCACTAATACATTGAAATTAGTTACTTTTATATTTTAATGTAGTGACCAATATGGATTTCTTGTCATCAGGTCTATTGCACAATCCAATGGGAACTGGTTCTGGTTGTTAGTTGGACATATATTGCAGTTCTAGTCTGACCTGGCCTGGCTCCCAAGCCTGATGGTTGTTTTCTGTGTTGTGCAAAATTGAGTTTAAAATGCAGTGTTTGAGGGTTATCTTTTAGTGCTATTAATTGATATAGTATTCACATGATGTATGTTTAATATATCATAGATGGCGGCTTCTACGACGCGCGGCCCTAATAGGTTGCATACATGTACAATTTATTTCAGTCATATACTGTTACCATAGCATAGCCTTGCCCCATCAATGACTATTTAAGGCATATAAATAAATAATGAATCTCAAAGTATAACATACAATAACTATTTAAGGTATATGTCGAAGATGAAGCAGTCAAATATGATATGTTCTGTATGAAGTCTTGGAAAGCATCAGGACCCTGATGGTTTCCAAACAGACTTTTATCAAAAATCTTAAAATATAATGTGAGAAAAAGTCTGTGAGTTTGTCAAGAAAACCCGGGACAATCGTCCCAGCGAGATTGTTGTTGTTAATCAAACAGATATATGCCTAATTCCTAAGATAAACCAACCAGAATTTGTCAATCAATTCAGGCCAATCTTTTTGTGTAACTCGATCTATAAAGTTGTTAGTAAGGTTGTTGTGGAGTGTCTCAAGGATTGCATTCCCACACTCGTGTCACCGTTTCAAACTGGTTTTGTACCAGGAAGAAATATTCATGAAAACATTATTGAAGCACAAGATCTAGAACCCAACATGAACACGAGTGAAAGAAAGAAAATGTTTTTTTTCGTAATCAAGGTTGATCTCTCAAAGGTGTATGACAAGTTAAACTAGAAGCTTATCTGAAAAATTCTGGAGGCAATTAAATTACCAATGAAAATTATCGATATAATTATGCATGAGGTGACTAATGTGGAAACAAACATTAAATGGAATGACTCAAAATCTTAATACTTCAGACCTAGTAGGGGAATTCGTCAAAGTGATCCAATCTTTCCATACCTCTTTGTGTTGTGGTGTTTAGATAAGTGATCTTTGTAACACCCTTTTCTACCCCACAAATAATTACGGCAAAATACACAAAATATCAGAGTAAAATCACCTCATAAGGGTGCACATTTCTCAATAAAACTTAGATAACACATTTGCTCCGTAAACAACGGATTTTCCTCAAAATTACTCAAAAAGCCTTCATATGGCAGCGGAACTCAATGATTCAAAATAAAAAGGTTTTCCATAAAAGCCATTCAAATAGGCAGCCGATCCACCATAACCACAAACACTCAAAAGGTTCGTAAAATAAAACCATATCATCAAATAACAACAAAATAACGAAATCAACGTGGTTCGACTCGACGACCTAACCCGATGTTACACTATCAGAGCAAGACCCTCTACATCGACCAAAAGCAAATAAACTTCAAAGGTCCTCGAAGGCATCCACAGCTAAACCTGATCACCTGCACGTTACCCACGTGGAGGCAACATTCAAACAGGCATGGTGAGTAATCACAATTCATTATAATCAATATAAAAATAAGATATACATAAAATGGCGTCATCATCATATACAACATCTTCAGGGCCATCACAAGAAAACATCAAATTCACATCATCATGAATCAAATCAATGCCAATTAAATGCAATGCACAACAAGACTCATGCATGTGGTACCAATCGTCATAATCGATGGACACTAGGCCATCACCCCTCCAAAGATCCTGGTCAATAAGATTGATTCCGCATAGGAACCAGAGCACGTCATAATTACTTCATATCCGCACAATGGGAATGAAACATCGTCACTGAGTATGCATATGAATGCATGATACACAAACGTCAATAATCATTATCATCAATAAACATCATTATGTGCATCATCATTCATCAAAACCTCATGTTAATCATGTCACCATATATTCATCAAAACATCACAAATCATCAAGAACATCATGGTAAATCATCAGAGATATCACAACACCAAAACCTCATAACATCACAACATCATAAACAAAAATTCGCGAACAACAGGAGTTCGCTCCAGGGTTCGCCGTGCGAACACATTCGCTGGGATGTTCGCTTTGCGAGCTCCAGCAAATCCCCCAACTCTCACACAAACCAGAGAGTTCTCAGTATTCACCAACAAAATCATTGCGGATTCGCCGCGCTGCTCGCTTTGCGAGCCTGGGGTGGATGTTCACCTTGCGAAGAATCTGTTCGCTTTACGAACTTGCGATTATAGCAGATCGCTGCTACATATCAGTAGCATCACAACCCCAAAAGCACCTGCGATTTCAACCTCAATTCACCCCAAAACATTCCCAAAACAGTCCTGAAACATCAAGGCAATCCAAGGCATAAAACCTACGACTATTGGGTCAATTCGGAACATTTACGGGAAACCTTAAATCCTTAAACCTTCAAAACTCTCAAGCTTCCCATAAACCCCACAAATCCCTTTCTCATACAAGATCCCACATATCATCAAAGAAGGTTTTGCCCCGAAGGCTTATTTTTACCCGAAGCAATTCAACCCTTAATAATCCATCATCGATCCTCAGGAATACCCCTAAATCGTCAATAACTCATAAACCCTTCAAAAACCTCAAAATCCCCAAAATCCACTTTAAACACATCACTTCCTATATTAAAAACAATGAAAGGCAATACTTCCCATACTTTAGATTGTCGATTCGAAGTTTTCTCACTGAGCCCTTGGAAACCTTCTCGAATTGCTCGCATTTTCCTTTTTCCTCATAGCTCTCACTTCTTTCCTTCTTTTCACGTTCAACGAAACTGAATCTTATTCTCAAACTAGTGGAAAACCCGTGCATTCGCACGGGTTCCGGTGTGGACCGCAGATACATCATCAAAATATAAAACTAAATGAAGATAAATAACTCTATTATGCTACGAAAGTATCAGGTAAAACACCTCCATATAAAACACCTCCATATTAACTATATTCACATATGCTACTGAAGTATTTGGTAAAACACCTCCATATTAAAATTTAAACACAATCAACTTAATCAACAAAATAAATAATAAATCTCCAAGTAAAACACACAATGACTATTTAAGGTATATAAATAAATAATGAATCACAAAGTAAGACATACATTGACTATTTAAGGCAGATAAATAAATAATGAATCTCAAAGAATAACATACAATAACTATTTAAGGTATATGTCGAAGATGAAGCAGTCAAATATGCTATGTTCTGCATGAAGTCTTGGAAAGCATCAGGACCCGATAGTTTCCAAACAGACTTTTATCGGAAATCTTAAAATATAACGGGAGAAAAAGTCTGCGAGTTTGTCAAGAAAACCCGGGACAATCGTCCCAGCGAGATTGTTGTTGTTAATCAAATAGATATATGCTTAATTCCTAAGATAAACCAACCAGAATTTGTCAATCAATTCAGGTCAATATTTTTGTGTAACTCGATCTATAAAGTTGTTAGTAAGGTTGTTGTGGAGTGTCTCAAGGATTGCATTCCCACACTCGTGTCACCGTTTCAAACTGGTTTTGTACCAGGAAGAAATGTTCATGAAAACATTATTGTGGCACAAGATCTAGAACCCAACATGAACACGAGTGAAAGGAAGAAAATGTTTTTTCGTAATCAAGGTTGATCTCTCAATGGCGAATGACAAGTTAAACTGGAAGCTTATCTGAAAAATTCTGGAGGAAATTAAATTACCAATGAAAATGATCGATATAATTATGCATGAGGTGACTAGTGTGGAAACAAACATTAAATGGAATGACTCAAAATCTTAATACTTCATACCTAGTAGGGGAATTCATCAAAGTGATCCAATCTTTCCATACCTCTTTGTGTTGTGTTTAGATAAGTGATCTCATCTTATCTCGCATGTAGTGGAAAAAGGTAACTAGAAGGATTTTAAGGTGGGAAAACAAGGTCCTTTGGTCTCCCAGCTTATGTTCGCATATGATCTTCTTTTATTCGAAGAAGCAACAGTTGATCAACCTCATTGTGTGAATAGAATTCTTAATCAATTTTGCAAGATGTCGGGCAAACAAGTGAGTCAAGAAAAGACGAGAATATATTTTTCAAAGAATATCATTCGTAATGTTCGTGATCAACTGGTGCAATATTCGGGTTTACTGAAACAACATTCTTGGGAAAATACTTAAGTGTCCCTCTAACTGGGAGAGCTCCTAAAAAAGAAGACTACAGATTCATCATTAACCAAGTGAATGTCAAACTTACTGCATGGAAAGGTAATCAATTAGCTTTTGCATAAAGAATAACTCTTGCTAAAAGTGTGACAAAATCTCTACCTATCTATCAAATGATGACAACTACTATTCATATAGCTTGCATTAAAGAGATTCACAAATTTTAAAATAAGTTTATATGGGGAGAAGAGAGAGATGCGAAAATATATCATGCAGTTTGGTAGAGTAACATCATTAAACCAAAAGTTGCAGGTGGACTAGGGTTAATGAGATTTGATGTAATGTACAAAACATGCATCTTGAAGATAGGTTTGAATTTACATGCAGGTAAGAGTGAATTGTGGAGTTCTATCTTGTGGGGTAAATATAACTCCAATGGCAATAAAGTGGAGACACATATGAATGCTACTGACTCTAGTTTATGTAAGAGCATTGTTAAACTTTGGGCAAAGATAAATGAAAGCTGCTTTTGGTCTATGGCTGATGGTAAGTCAATTAATCCTCAGACCACCAACTGGATTGAACCGAGTTTCAAAATCACTAATTTAAATCTTGACATTCCTAGTTAAATCAAGTAAGCAACTACAGAAGGCAAATAATGAGTTAGAAAATATTGCATAACCTGACCCTCTCAAGCGAGAAGGTATTTATAGGCTGCTCCCAACGCGGGGCTAACGGTCACCTGCAATGGGATGGATTGCAAGGCCCAATCCAGGTGACTGTCAGGGCTTACATGGCGTAAGGAAGACCAGCACGTGGTCTTCGCCCTGGGGTAACGGTCCCGAGATCTCCAGAAGATGGGCAGACCGAATCTTTCGGAGGTAGGCAGTTACATGATGGCGTGTCCTCGAGGAGGAGCACGTGGAGATCGTGGGGAAAAGTGTGGCCTCTCCTCAGTGCATGCAACCTCTGCTCGACATAGCCTGCCAGCATGCGCTTGACGGTGAGGAGGTTTAAGTGTGCTCGACACTAAGTAGACTTAGGTCTTATTGGGCCACACCTGTATTGGGCTAGACCTGCTCGACAGATCTGTAGGCGCCAACCCATTCCAGAACAGGAGTCCCCCAAGTCGTTGCTCTGAAGTGTCGGAGTAATTACTTAAGGGTCAGCCCGGATGTCGAGGACATGGTAAAGGTCATTCCTCGTCGGGGAGTTTCGTCGCATGGGGTAATGTTCCCGTAATAACGATCTGGTGACAATGTCGGGGACCAAAAACAAAGGGGTTCTCGACGGGCAGGAGTCTCGGAGATGAAAGTCTGCCCGAGTTTCCTACGCCGTTGTTGGGCGACGAAGCGGGGAGATGAGAAGACGTGGATTTGGGCATCAAGGCAAGCGAAAGAACGCACGCGGGAATCCGTGTGCCATGTGTCAGTCGCCATTATTGCATAAGACAGCTAGGGCTAGGGCTAGGGTACTTGAGTGCCTAGGGGCGCCTCGAGTCATGTGAGGGCCTTATAAATAGGAGTCAGTCCGTGCCATTTGCATGTTTCCCTCTTCTTCGCTCAGAGTTTCTCTCTTCCTGTCCTAGCTTTCGCCACCGTCTCACCGCCGCACGCCGTCGTACCAGAACTTCGTAACCGTTGTCTCAAGTAAGTTTCTGGTTTCCTTTTTCTTCCATTTCGGGTTTTCTACGGTGGTTCCTCTGGTGAACTGATGAAGTTCCCGGGGAGGCCACGACGTTTCCAGCGAAAACGGAGGAGCTTCTTTAGGTTTTAAATGAATGTATCGAGGAGTTGGGATAAGTCTCTCGGGGACCTGATGAAGGTCCCGAGGACGTAGGATGAATTCCCAGGGGACATGGGACGAAGGCACCGGGGACCTATTGAAGGTCCCGGGGACGCCCGATGGGCGTCCCGAGGACGTTGGGTGAATGAGATAAAGGTACCGGACACACCTGTGTTCAACTTCGATCACCGTGGTCGGAGGGGTGTCGCCCCTAGCAACTCTCCTTTCTTCGCCCTTTCACTTGGTCAGCGGTGGAAGGGTGAATTTGATCTGGACTATCGAATTCACAAGTTCCTTCTGCTTTTAAGGTAAAATGGTGACCATGGTAGCGGGATCTATAGATAACGACGACCAGCCCGACTCCCCAATGGCGCCGATCACCAGTGTCGAGGGACGGCCACCAGAGGATTGGGCTAGCGAAGAGCCCCTGGGCGTCGCATCTCAGTTCGTCACAGGTGCCTCTGACGATATCTTTGCCACTGTCGAGAATCGCCTAGAGGGCTCCTCAAAGAACTGGTTGGTGTATAGGCCTCTACTGCACCACCATATCTGCTCGACGTTCAAAGGGATAAGATTTCCCCTGTATGAGTTTATGTTCAACGGGGCGGGCTGGCGCCTACCCTTCAGTGATTTTCAGTAATAGGTGTTCACTTGGCTGCGCCTGGGAGCATCGCAACTCCACCCAACGCTCTCACCTTCATTTGCGCCTTTGAGCTCATTTGTCGGCACCTCCGCATCGGGGCGACCATACCTCTGTTCCTCCGTATATTCCACCTGCAGAGGCAGACGATTGACGGAAGGCATGACTGGGTGTCTTTCAAGCAGGTGAGCAGGATGTTCCAGACTTACATGGATTTTGTTCGCCACATCAAGTCCTGGTATTATGTTGTGAAACCTGTCTCGTTCAAGGCCACGGAGATGGTGTACAATCGGGTGTACAAAGAAATAGACGGGCAGCGGGTGGATGTCCTCGAGGCGAAGGTCCCCCTGTTCTGGACGGAGGAGCACTTCAAGAAGGGCACACACAACTATATATTTAGTCCTGGTAAACTGTCCGAAGATGAACGTATGGCCCACGAGGATATTGTCAAGTTCGTCGCAGGTTTCTCCCCTGCGCAACTCATGACCCCGGACGGGAAACCTATCTGCGGCGATGATGGAAAGATCTTGGAGAAGGCCCGATTTATTAATACGAGGGCCCTCCTCAAGACGTTTTCCGACGAGGATGCCCTCAAGTTGTTAGGTGGTGGATGCCTCTTTGGCCGGATCTTCCTGTGCATTTTTTGATTCGACTTACTGACGTGTTTCTATTTTCTTTTGCAAGCACAATATCGAGTGCGAAGGAGCGTATCAAGAAGTTGACAGCTACTCAAATTTAGAAGAAGAGCGGAAAGGGGAGGGGTGACCAGATCCAGCAGTAGCGCCCAGGTCCAACTCCTGCAACCGGGGACTCCTCCAGCTCTCGCCAGGGTAGCCAATTTCCTAACACGCAGGGGTCCCCAAAAAGACAGCGACTCAGCGAGCAGGTACACGTCAATCTTACTGAGACTGAGAGCCCTCCTACTGAGAAGTTCATGCTTCCACCTTGTCACTCGAGGCCGAATTTCTTTTCGGGGGCCAATTCCCCGTGCGTTGGTGCACTTGAGGCCCATGCCATCTTAGGCGCTGACCGGGTTTCGAGGAGAAAAACCTTGGTGGAGGACATGTCCGCGGTGATGCGGGTTTGTGCTGCAGCCCTAGTCCTGAACAACGAAACCTGCCCAGCAGCGAAGCTGATAAGCTGCAGGAGAGCTTCACGTCGATGGCGGCCGAAATGGAGAAGGTGGGCAAGGACCTGCCAGAGTGTAAAAAGCAGAATGAAGCCCAATTCGAGCTTCAGATGCAGTTGGAGGAGAAGCTGAATAGGGCCGATGATGAAATGGAGAATTTCTTGGCGAGGATCGCTGAACTGGAGCAAGTTGTCCGACCTGCTGAAGAGGAAACTGAGGATGGCAGGCTATTGACTTCTCGGAAAGAGCTGATCGCGAAGCTCAGGCAGACCGAGCAGGATGTCCTCGTGACTGCCGAGGCGGGCTTCGCTAATACCTTGAAGCAGCTCCGGATTGTGAACCCCGACCTCATCACTGAAGGGATTGGTCCTTACCATGAGGTGGTCGAAGGTCAGATTGTTCTGCCGGCGTCCGAGGAGGATGATGACGATGAGGCTACGGGAGACGAGCAACCTGAGGAAAACACAGCCGTTTAGTTTTCCTTTTGCTTATTTTGTTTGTCCTGTGAGCCATTTTTTGTAATGACTTTTGCCCGGCCTGCGTGTCAGGGGATTTATGACATTTTTGTACTATTTGCACAATGGGCTTCTGCCCGGATTAATGCTTTGTCTTTTGTTTATCTGTGTGTGTGGTGTTTGTATGTTTGATATATTTGTTGTTTTTTGTCTAAGTAATTTGTAGGTTTGCTCGACTTTGTTGGTCCTCGACTGTGTTGGGAACTAGTCGAGTGGTCGGAGCTGTATTTCAACCTTTAACTAGGCTAAGAGCTTGGTCGAGGTCTTAGCTTCGTGGCTTGAACTTCCCATCGCAAGATGGGCGTTCTGCCTGATTGGTACGGCGACGACAGAGCTCGGTCGAGGTATCCTCGTCGGATCAAAGGTCCTCGCGCACACATAACACGACCCTCGATCTTCTTGTCTCATGGAGGGGAGTCGTGCTTGTACCTAAGTGCGCTCCCGTAATCGCGATGTGGCTGTGTCGCAGGCAATGTTTAACTGTAGAACTGTTTAAGCTTCTCAGCATTCCATGGTCGAGCAAGTTCCTCCCCGTGTAGATTTTCGAGGTAGTAGGCTCCTGTCCCCGTTTTCGCGCGGACGCGATAGGGGCTCTCCCAGTTTGCGGCGAGCTTGCCCTCTCGCGAATCTTTTTGGTTCCTCCGTAGAAGAGGGAGTCGACATGAAATTCACGTTTTATGACTTTGCTGTCGTGGTGTAAAGTTATCTGTTGTTTGAGCGAGGCTTCACAGAGGGATGCCCCCGATCGTATCTCTTCGACAAGGTCGAGTTCTTCTCTGAGGACTTCGTTGTTCATCTCTTCGTCTAGGGGGGATTTTGTCCTCCTCGAGAGTTCCCTTATCTCCATGGGGATCACCGCCTCGGTCCCGTATGTTAGTCGGAAAGGGGTTTCCCCGATAGTGGAGTGTGGGGTTGTTGGGTAGGCCCAGAGGATGTTGTGTAGCTCCTCGACCCATCTTTTCTTGGCGTCGCCCATTCTCCATTTCAGACCTCACAGGATCACTCTGTTTACGGCTTCGGCCTGACCGTTTGTTTGCGGATGTTCGACCGAGGTGAAGTGTTGTTTTGTGCCCAGCTTAGCGACGAAGTCCTGGAAGTTCTTGTCAGTGAATTGTGTCCCGTTGTCAGTGACAATTTCCTGGGACACGCCGAACCAAGCGAGTATGTTTCCTTGTAGAAACGCAGTATGTTGTGGGTCGTGATTTTTGCCAAGACTTTAGCCTTAATCCACTTAGTGAAGTAGTCAATGCCCACGATCAGGTACTTGTTTTGGCACGACCCCACGACGAAGGGTCCGAGGATGTCCATCCCCCACCATGCGAACGACCACGAGGACGAGAGTGTTTGAGCTCACTAGGTGGGGCCAAGTGCATGTCCCCGTGTCACTGGCATTTGTCACACTTCTTGATGTGCTCCTTGGCGTCTTGCTACATGGTGGGCCAGTAGTATCCTGCTCGTAATGCCTTGCGGGCTAATGTCGTCCGCCGAGGTGTTGTGCACTGATCCCCTCGTGGATTTCCTGGAGTATGTCGGGGACCTTAGATTCCTCGACACATCTGAGAAGAGGAATCGAGAAGCCGCGCCGGTATAGCTTGTCCTCGACGATTGTATAAGAGCATGCCTATCTCTTAACCACTCTGGCCTCCTTGGGATCGTCGGGCAGCTTTCTAGTGGCGAGATACTCATATACCGGTGTCATCCAGCAGTTGCTGTCCCCGATGGCATTCATGTCAGTCGCGGGGACAGGTTTGTCGATGCTCGAGGGCGAAAGCACTTCATGTATGACGAATTTATTCCCGCCTTTCTTCTTTGTGCTCGCTAATTTTGACAATACATCTGCTCGAGTGTTGTTCTCGCTCGGGATATGGTGTGGGTTACTTCCGCTGCGGTGAAGTTCTTCATCTTTTCCTTTACCAGGGTCAAGTATTCGATGAGGCTGTCGTTCTTGGCTTAGTACTCTCCTCGGACCTGGGAAGCCACGAGCTGGGAGTCGACGAAAATTTTGACCTCTTTAGAGCTGAGGACCTCAGCCAACTGTAGCCCAGCGAGGAAAGCCTCGTATTCAGCCTGATAGTTCGACGTCGGGAAGGACAATGTGAGGGAAACTTCGATCAGGATGCCTTCCTCGTTTTCAAGGATGATGCCCGCTCTGCTGCCCTTCGGGATGGATGCCCCGTCGACGTAGATCGTCCACTTTTGGGACCCGTTGGTCGAAGGTTCCGGGAGGTTCATTTCTGCCACGAAGTCGGCCAGCACCTGGGCCTTCAGGGCCTTTCTCCCCTCATATTGAATTTCAAACTCTGCAAGTTCGAGCAACCATCTGAGCATCCTCCCTGCCAAGTCTGGTCGTCCGAGGAGTTGTCTTACAGGTTGCTCGGTCCTTACCACGACCGTGTGGGCCAAGAAGTAGTGTCGCACCCTTCTGCCAGCGGTCACGAGGGCCAGGGCGACTTTCTCGATCTGTTGGTACCTGAGCTCGGGGCCTTGGAGGGCCTTGCTGGGGAAGTAAATCGGCTTCTGCCCGTCAGGGGTTCTCGGATCAGGACCGCGCTGACTGCTTCGCTCGTGATGGCAAGGTACAGAAATAACGTCTCCCCGCTCTCTGGTCGGGAGAGAACTAGGGGTTGTGAAAGGACTTGTTTGAGGTGGAGGAGTGCTTGCTCATATTCCTCAGTCCATTTGAACGTGGCTTTCTGGCGTAGAAGCTTGAAAAATGGGAGTGCGTACTGTGTGGACTTGGAGACAAAGCGGGAAAGCACAATCAGCATCCCGTTCAGTGATTGTATCGACTTCTTTGAGTTCGGGGTCGGGATCTCAGAGAAAGCCCTGCACTTGTCGGGGTTTGCCTCGATTCCTCGCTCTGTGAGGTAGAAACTGAGGAACTTGCCTGCCCGAACGCCGAAGGTGCAGTTGTCGAGGTTGAACCTCATCCTGCATTTTCTCGCCGTGTCGAAGACTTTCGTGAGATGGGCGACATGGTCGACTTCTTCTGCAGATTTGATGATCATGTCATCTATGTAGACCTCGAGCATGTCGCCGATCTCTCCCCAGAAGACTTTGTTCATCATCCGCTGGTAGGTCGCGCCGGCGTTCTTCAGGCCGAAGGGCATTACGTTGTAGTAGTAATTGCCCGACTTGGTCATGAAGGTAGTGTGATGCTTGTCGGCCTTAGCCATGGGGATTTGGTTGTACCTCGAGTAGGCGTCCATGAAGGACAATAGTTTGAAACCTGCAAAATTGTCGACCAGCTGGTCGATGTTAGGCAAAAGATAAGAATCTTTCGGGCATGCCCAGTTAAGTTCAGTATAGTCAACGCACATCCTCCATTTTCTATTATTTTTTTTTATAAGTACAACATGTAGTGAGCGATTTTGGACGTGGTTCTTAAGCACTGTCGCTCTAGGGTACTACAAGTCGATTCATTTTTATCCTATTGAAGCTGATGAAGGAAGGGAAATAGATGTCTCCAACTAACCCTGCTTGCATACTGAGGTTAAACAGTGGTCTGTTAGGTTACGGATGCTATGTGGAAGTGGGGCCTATTTCTGCTTATTTTGTTAAGGATGAAATGACGGGACTATGCTATTAGTAGGATGTTAGGACTGATGCTTTTCGATTGATGTATGAAGGTACGGGATTTTGGGTTTTTGATTAGTGTGCTCGCTAAGATTTTTCTTTCAATCTTATGCCTACGTATTCCCGTTACCGAAACAGGGAAATCAGAGCGATCGTAGTTCCTCCTATTCTATGGGAGGAAATGGTGTTTTGGTGTCTTGTTCAAAGCCCAAGACGTGAAGCTAAACGGTGGTTTGTATCTTGTTCAAAGCCCAAGATATGAAGTTGAAGGGTCTATTTGTATCTTGTTTGAAGTCCAAGATGTGAAGCTAAAAGGTTTTGACTTTAGAGAGAATTTGTCATCTCTAAAGAGGGGTATTTTGTCTGTTTGTCACAACTGTTGGGTGACTGATTATAAAGGAGAATTACTTTAACTGGGGTATGTGAACCCAGCAATGCCATAATTTCCTTTATAGGGGATTTTTAACCTAAAGGAGAAGACTTTAGCTCAGTGTAGAGCAATGCCATCTTTCCTTAGGAATTTCTCATGCTAAAATAGGGACAGTGGCGTGGATGTAAATAATCTAGAGGCTTGCCGCTTACAGCAATTAGATGGGGAAAAAGGAGTTGTTGATGTTTGTATACTATGAGCAAGGCACATATTTTGATGCTAAAAGGTTGATTGATTCAACAAGGGTTTTCCTTATACAAAGCCTAAAAGGAGGCTATTGACCCAACAAGAGGGTGCTTTTATGTGTGTCTCGTACGAAGCCCGAGAGGGAGGCTAAAAGGGGTTGACTCAACAAGAGAGTATTTTATACTCAACAAGAGAGTGATTTGGTGTCTCATATGAAGCCTGAGACGGAGGCTAAAGGTGATCGACTCAACAAGAGAGTCTTTTTATACTCAACAAGAGAGTGTTTTTTGTATCTCGTACGAAACCCGAGATGAAGGCTAATAAATGTTTGGCTCAACAAGAGAGTCTTTTATACTCAACAAGAGAGTGATTTTGTATCTCGTACGAAGCCCGAGATGGAGGCTGAAAAGGTTAGCTCCGCTGGGGAGAATCATTGTACAAAGCCCAAGAGGAGGCTATGGTAATTGTTTCAGTTGAGTGACAGGTCTAGTGTGTTGGTTAAAAGAGAAAATCAGTTCTTATATGAGTAATGTTGCACTCATGGATCTGATCTGAGGATCGGGATTATTTCCTGTTCTTTAAGGAAACGGGGAATCCAAAGGGTTTTTTAGACTGTCTGAGTCTACGGGTTTTATCTTTTGTACTATGCTTAAGGAACAGTAGTAGTAAGATCTAGACTCTTTGAAAGACTGTTCTATTAAGATGACTAATTTCTGTTCCTATACCTCCAGGAGGTCGTCGCGACAATTTGTACAAAGCCCAAGAGAAGGCGAGAATAACTTTTAAGAAGCCGAGGGACAATTTGTACGAAGCCCAAGAGGAGGCTATCAACCCGGAGGAAGAATCATTATACGAAGCCTAAGAGGAGGCTGTGAGAACTTCTAAGAAGCCGACGGGTCCTTGTACAACGCCCAAGAGGAGGCGGGGATGCTTTTAGGAAGCCTGTGGGTCCTTACACTAAGCCCAAGAGGAGGCTGATGAACAGTTCCAGAAGGGGTTTCACTTGGAACATTGGGCTTCTGTATATGAACTGTTCAAGGGGGAGATTTTTTAGATCTAGTTATCTAAAATTGTTATAAAGGAAAATTCTCATGGTTTAGGTTATGTTGGATGTAAGGAGACGAGGTCCTGTCTAGTTCTAGACGTAATTGCCGGGGAAACTCTAAATATCTATATTAATATTACACAGTCGATATGAGTTTATGAAAGAAAATTTACAGTGAAACAACCCCACAGTACAGTTATATACATATGAAAGCGGTAAATGAAAGCGGGTAAACACTTACTCGGTTGTAGAGCTTCCATGTTGTATTGTTAGTTGTTCAACAAAGAAAGCTTTGATAACAATATTATATTCTGAATTAAAGGAGAAAGTGCTTTGAAAGGAAAATTGTTGGGGCTTACAACTCAAGGAGAGGCCCAGGGTTTTATCAGTGATTGCACTGTCGTTTTGTACAGGGACTTATACAAGGGACTGAGGCCCAAGAAAGGTTTTCTGTACAAAGGGGATGGGTCTTATACTCTCTCAAGAGGCCTAAAAAGTTTTAAAGAAAAGAAATGGGGCTTATAACACGAGGGTAGGCCCAGGGTTTGTTTTTGAACTGGCGATTGCGCCGAAGTTTTTCTTTTAACGCAGAGGGACTTATACAATGTCTGAGGCCCAAAATGGTTTTGGTTAAAAGGGGGTTGGGTCTTACACTCTATTAGAGGCCCAAAAGATTTATTTTTACAAGTAGTGGGGCTTACAGCTCAAGGAGAGGCCCAAAATGGTTTTTGTTTGAAAACGACGATCGCGCCGTTGTTTTAAAAATGTACAGAGGGACTTATACAATAAGTGAGACCCAAAATGGCTTATGTACAAAAAGGATTGGGACTTACACTCTATTAGAGGCCCAAAAGTGTTTGAAAAAGTTTGATGAGGGTTGAATTAATCAAAACCCTAATTTGTTTTCAAAATGTATTTTAATTGAATAAAAATTCAATTAAAATGATCAAAATTGTTAAACATGTGGAAAACAAACTGTGATCTTTGATTAATGTTTCAAAAATCAAGTTTTGACCTACAAAATGATTAGAAATCATTAAAATTTGCAAAATCAAGAAGGAAAAAATATTTTAAATGTCAAAAACAATTAAAATATTAATTCTTTGCAAAAATATCAATTATATGAAATAAATAATATTTTTGGTATTTTTTGGGAAAATAAAATATTTTAACATTTTTGTGAATTATTAAAAAAAAGAATCAACTTAAAATCATTAAAACTCAGAGAGAAATTAATTTTTGAATCAACTAAATAAAATCACAAAATTCAAATATTCAAATATTTGAAAAAGGGCGCCAAGAACACCTTGGCCTTGCCCGCGTGCTCTGTTTTGCCCAGATTTGCGTTTTCTCATCAATCTCACTGAATACTTGATGATATCATGCAATTTACATATCAATCTACTCGTTTCAACCTCACGATCATGTCTATGGTCTTTAATTTCATTTATTTTAAACATGGAATAAGAAATCAAAAAGAAACCTCAAGAACCCTAAATTCTGCATGAAGGTTCAGAAATTCAACACACAATTCAAACAATGTAATTGATTGAGGGAAAACACTCCATGCATGATTATGAACATATGGCCAAATTATTGTGCAGCAAAAATTGCATGGATCATAGAGTTAGAAGAGCTCATTCTTACCTCTTGCAGCTGGTGATCGTGTTTTGTGTTAGAGGTGTTGCAGCTTGGTTCCAAGGTTATGGACAGCTTCCCTAGGTGCTATGGAGTGTGTCTGGATGCTTGGAGTGGATTGAAATGATCTGGAACTTGAGATGGTACCCCAACTGCAAATCTGTCAAAGGCTTGAGCAGTTGGCTGGTGATTTTGTGATTTTGATGTTCCAGATGTTATGTGAGTGTTTGAATCACTTCTATATGATGTTTATGAGGTGTGTGTGTGATTGGTTTGGTTGGAATAGCTCTCAAACTCAAAACCCGATAGTGACTTGCTTTGGAAGGCAATTTTGGAGTGAAAGAAGAGATTTTGAGGAAAGCATCTGTTTGATGGCTTTGGTGTACTCAAACTGATCACAATTGAGCTCTATTTATAGTAGAGCAAGTTTGTTTTGGGATCAATAGTGAATGGCAACCACAGCAGAGGTTTGGCCAATGTTGATCAATGAGAATCCAAGTCTCCTCTAGCCATTGACTAGAGGTTAGAGCACAGAGTTGTGGTTCCCTAGTTGTTGGATCATTCTTGACTGAATTCAGTTGCAAATGTGTCAGTCCATTCCACCTCTAAGCATCCATTAAATGCTCCAATCCGAAATTGGAGTCTTGTCCCTCTTTTAGGGATTTCTAGGTTTGGCATGCTACTTCTTGTTCCAAAGACTTTGGAGGCTTGGATCAGTGTTTGTTCCCTTTAGATTTGATCCTCATATGTGTCCAAAGTGATGCCAAGGCTTGGAATTATCTGATTTTTCCAAATCGAGCAAAAATGCACAATTATGCCTAGCCTTGGCAGTTTTCAGCAAGGCACATTGCCATTGTCATATCTCATGGCTCAAGTGGAGTTTGGTGATGTTCTTGGCCATTTTGGAAAGCCTTTATATGATATAATAACTGTTTAATCATAATTAGTTTTGATACTTTTTGGATCCAAGTGAAAAATGCCCCTACATTTGGAAAAAAGTGAAGGCAGATTCTGACTTAGTGAAAATTTCACTAAGTGTTGGAAAAAGTGGCATTTCATGTTTTCAGCCATTTTGATCATTCCATAACTCAAAATCCATGATGAATTGGGATGAGTGATAGTTGAAGCTTTTGTAGAGGGCCATGAGAGCTACAAATCCAGCTTTGGATGGGAAAAAATGGCCTTGTGGTTTAGGAGTTATGGTCCTCCAAAGTTGGTACCCTAGCCACTTTATTTCATAACTTAGAAAATTTCTAAGTTTTTTATGATTACCCCTTTTACAAGTTATCCCACTTTTCTTGATTTTTCTTGATGAATGATGATTCCAATCACACATTAACATCATTTTAGGGTTAAAAAAAACCATAATTGTGAAAAATCTCAAAAAGTCAAAGTTTGACGTTTGTGCACAATTGACTTTTTATTAGATGAATTCCAAACTGTGCGATCCTCTATGAAATCAAGTCCTTGACCTAAATCAAACTTGATGGATTGATTTCATAGGTGTTATAGGGTGTATTGAATCATGTCCTAGGGTTTGGGAGCATGTCCTAGTCAAAAGTCAAAGATGCAGTTGACTTTTCTCGTGAAACCCTAACTGTGGTTCTGATGAAGTTGAAACTTGTTGCCCAAGCTTCTTGGACCAATCCATTGTTGCAAATGGATCTAGGTAGTGTATTAGAGACCCTTAAATCATGTCTTGAGGTCTTGGCTCATGATTTGTCCTAAAGGTCAACTTAGGGGTGAATTAGGTCAAGAAACCCTAATTCCTGATTTTTTATGAATGCATCCCCTGAGGCTAAATTGACTTGATGATTAAGTTTATGATGTCCCTTGAAGCATCATAGGTTATGCTTTGAAGAATTGGCTCATGCCCAGAGGAAAATTTCCATCTGGAGGCCCTGGTCGACCAAAACCCTAATTTGGTGACACTGGCGATCGTGAGGCTTGATCCACTTGGAATGCTGCAGCCTTGTGCTTGATTCCTGAGGTGGGAGTCCTTTTGATCCTTTGGGGATGTTGGAGAGGTTTAGACAAGTTTAAGATCATGTCAATTCTCAATTGTTCCTTTGCCTAAGAGCTCTGAGAGGGCTTGAAACCCTAAGTTTGATTGTAGTGGATGCTCACCCATCTTTGGGGAGATTGATGAAGTATGATGGTTCATCCATATTGTGATGATGATTTGTACAATGATGGGAATCTTAGTTGTCAAACTTTGGGGTATGACACAACGTTGGACAACCAAGTTGTGTACCTGGCCTCCGAAATAAAATTTGCCTCTAAGAGGTCTTTTACAGCTTTTTCAGCAGCCTCCGCCTTTTCAGGAGACTGCATACGCCTACATTGTACTACTGCTCTAGCGGCCAGATCTACAGTGAGCTGGTGACAGGCCACCCCTGGGTCGATGCCGGGCATCTCTGATGCACTCCACGCGAACAAATCAGCATTCTCTCGGAGGCACGCCTTCAGCTGCTTCTTCACCAGGTCGGGGAGCCCTGTGCCAATCTTCACGCTCCGATCTGATCGTCTCAGAGGGCAACAAGCTCGAAGTCTTCGTCTGGGATAGGGTGCGTTGGGTGGAGAGGCTGCTCGTTGCCTTCAGCTGGGAGGTCGTTGTCTGCTGCTCCGCCTTCTTCCTGCTCGTCGGGGAACCGACTATCGAGGTCCACAGCATTGACGTGTAGGAATGGCTTCTGCACTGCGTCTGGGGATGACTTCTCTCCGGCCTTGGGCTTGGCATTGATGGAACTCAGGCCCTTGGTTGCAGCATCGAAGCACCTCCTGACAGCTTTAATGTCCCCATGCATAGTGACGACCCGACCTCTGGCCGTGTAGTACTTCATCTTCAAATGGACTGTAGATGGTACTGTCGTGAGTTCGGCCAGAGTGGTCCTCCCCAGGATGCAAATGTAGAGGGAAGGGCATTCGACCACTAAGAAGCGGGTCTTGACTTATCGGGCAGTGTCCTCGCTCCCGAAAGTGACCATCAGTTCAACATAGCCCCACGGTTTGGTGGTGGTGCCTTTGAACCCTTATAGGTCCAAGCCCACATAAGGGGTCAGATGTTTTTCGTCGAGCTGTAGGGTCTCGAAGAGGTGGGTGTACATGATGTCCACCAAACTCCCTTGATCGACCAGGATTCTGCGGACGTCAAAATTTGCCATTTGTGCCCGGATGAGGAGGGGGATGATGGCGTTGGACGCTCCGCCTGGCAGCTCCTCGAGGTAGAAGGTGATGGGGTTTGATCTCCCTTGCACCTTCTCAAAAGTGGTTGTTCGTACCGAGGTCACGGATTCCAGCTCATCAAACTGCCGCTTGATCGACCTGACAGAGACTTTGCCGAAGCCTCCGCCGGATATAACCATCACCGTGGGGAAGCTTTCCCAGGTGCTGCGGGCTGTGACGGGGTCTTCAAGAGGGAACCTCGCCCACATACTGCGAACTGCCTCGGGGAGAGAGGTGTCGTCTCCTGGACGCTTTGCGTGTCTCGGTCATCTGTGCGAGGAACTTTATTCCTCTTGGTATACTGCATGAGATTCCCCTCCTTGATTAGGATCTCAATTGCATCCTTGAGGTGGATGCAATCTTCGATGACATGTCCATGGCTCCAGTGGAACCTGTAGTATTTGGACTTGTCAGTATTTAACTTGGGGGTGTCGGCTTCGGAAAGCGGACGCCCCTTTTGTAAAATTCCTAGTTGGCACACTCGTTGAGAATTCGCTCACGGGGAGCGTTGAGCGGAGTGTACTCCGTGAATCGGCCAGATGGACCTCTCAGCTCGTGGGAGTCCCTGGGACGACCTTCACGTCTTCTCTCTCCCTCGCTCCGGGGGGAAGTAGAGTCTTCATCCTTAGAGCCGCGGGAGCCCTCTTGGTGTCGTGAGTATTGGGAAACGTGGGCGGCCTCCAAGTCCTCGAACTGGATGTACGACTGGGCTCGGTGGATGAGGTATTCTAAGTTGTGAGGTCTATGAATGCCCACAGACTTGGCGAACTCGGTCCCATGATGCAGTCCCCGCTCGATCAGGAACTTCTTCATGTCGTCGGTAGTGGGTACCTCGACAGCTTCGCGGTTGAATCTCTTGATGTAGTCTCTGAGAGATTCGTTCCTCCCTTGGAGGATGCTTTCCAAAGAGGCAACGTCTTTGGATGGCGGCGAGACACTGTAAAATGTCTGGAGAACTGCGTCTTCAGTTGCTTCCTGGACGTGATGGATTCTGGTGCAAGAATTTTGTACCAAGTCATGGCACCTTTCTTGAGAGTAGTCGGGAAGAGCCTGCATTTAAAAGCTCCCCGAACATTCCTATAGTTGAGCATGGCCACGAAGCTCTTAACATGATCGTCGGGGTCGGCGGTGCCGTTGTACGTCCCCAAGGGGGAGGCTTTTCCATCCCTACAGGTCCCCATAATCTCCCTGGACAGAGTGGTCAGCTGGTCATCCTCATCACTCCTAACGGGTGATCGTGACGGGGATTGACGTCCCCGACCATGTCCATGTCGTCGGGGAGAGTTCCTCGGACGACTCTTAGGCTTCTAGTCGTCAGGTTTGCTCCTCTTCGGGGCAGGGGAGCGTCGCGGTTCCTTAGGAGGAGGTGATCGGTGTCGCTTCTGGGCGACCACAGGGTGGGGTCGTTCCAGGCGCGGGCGACTGTTGATAAGTATTTAGGGGGTGTTTTATCGTATCCATAGAGATTGCATATATTGCCGCCTTTCTATAGTTAAAAGGGTTTCAAACTTTAATCGGAACAAAGGGTTTGGTAATTTTCAATCAGATCGTTTGCATTCGAAATTAAGAATTAATGGTAAAAGGATTGGTTTTTAAAGATTTGTAAAAACATGCCAAGATTAGTAGCCGGTAATCCGTTTCGTACGTATATCCTCGAAAAAGCGTGTGAACTTGCTAACAATAAATAAACTCACATATCCTCTCAACAAGTTTCTCTCGAACACTTGTTGTGGGATTTATCATATTGATCATTTGTTGATCTCTCACACAAACTATCAATATGATAACATTAAAGAACAATATTTATGAACATCAACATTCAAAACTATCTCTAGCCTCATGAATATTGATGGATTGAAACTTAGGTCAAGTTTTAACACATATCTCTCAATCATGAATAAAAACAAAGTATGAACCATAAAAACAAAGTTTCTTCTCTATATTTATCATTAACAAAGTTCACAAACTTAATACAAGATCAATACATACAAAAATGATGGATTACCTCCACTAATCTTGACACTAGAGTTGCTTAGCTACCCATTGTCATGGTAGCTTGATCAACAAGTAATGTTGCAAAGCTTTTGGAGCATCAATCTTCAAAGGATCAAGGATTAAAGCATAAAAGCTTTGAAACTAAGAAAAAGGGTTTTAATGGAGTTTTTCTCCTCACACAATGTTTTTGGTTACAAGAATAGGTAATGAAAAGTAGTGATATCCCAAAATATCTAACAAAATGAGCCTATATACTTGTTCAGCCCAGAAAGCAGCGGTGGGCGGTGCTTTATAGCGATGGGCGTTGGCCAAAAAATGAGCCCACGTGACAGCAACAGTGTCACCTGGAGCTCAGAAAATATCTGAGAGCGCCGGGCGATGGAACCAGAGCGTCGGGAGGTGAGTGCAGCGCTGGGCGAAGCTTCAGGAGGCGCAACATAGAACAATTCTGGAATTTGGATGAAAATGGGGAGCAGAGCCGGGCGATGATGCCCTCCTGTACCCTAGCAGCGCCGGGCGGTGCAGGGGCCCAAGATCCGACACACAGCTTTTCCATATTTGTCGTTTCCGCGCGAATCGTGTCGCGATCTTTTCACCAAAATTGCTGTAAAAATTCAAAAACACATCAAAATACCTAAAATTCACAAAAATACAAGAATCTCTTAAATAATAAGTCGTTTCCCGATTAAAGCGATTAAAAGAGCTTAAAGGCGTCAAAATCAATTATGAAAATAAGCACTTCTTGACACCTAACAAACTCTCCCCAACTTGCATCTTTGTTTGTCCTCTAACAAAAGTAAGTGTCAACAACCACAAGCAAGATTTTCAAACACCAAATCAATCGAAAACATCAATGGTTCAAACTCGACAAATACACGCACAAAGTATTTCTAATCACACAAAGGATCAAAACATGAATATGACTCAAATCCTAATCACAAAATCATACAATGCAACACCAAGTACCCTCAAGTTTGAATTAAATCATTTAATTATTTAGACGCAATATTTACAAGGGACAAAACACACTCATAAGCAATTGTGCCACATCCAAAACAATTTATGCAATCATCGTACTACTTATGAAAACAATGGAAACCAAGATCACATAAGGACTTTTATCGGTTGTAACTTGGTCGGGGTTAAAAACAAGGGACATATGTACACGGCCATTGAAACAAGAAAGGGCAAATTTCATGAAGATCATTTTCTTTTTTAAACAACCATTCTTGCTCAAACTTCCAACTTATTCTCACAATGCATTCTATTTTCTTTCTTTGATTCCCAATTTCTTTTTCTTTTGATTTTTCCTTTTCTTTTTCTTTTCTTTCTTCTTCATTCTCTTTTTGATTTCACTTGAAAATGCATCGTGTCCACAATTCCTTCTTCTCTTTTCACAATGAACCAATCTCCCCAACTTCAACAATACTATAAACTTAAAGCAAAATGCTCTTCAAAACGGTTAAAGTTCGGGTTCATGCTTCAAAGATACAAATTTTTTTTCGCTTTTGGCTCAAGAGAGGTTTCTAATGTTCACACCTTCACAAGGTGACTTGAAGTGATTTTTGGAAAAGTGGTTATACTCATAGTACTCAAAAAAATTTGCCTTGATCATTTCTAAGTTTCCAAAATTTGAAAACAACAAGCACGATTAAACATAAACTATTTGAGTAAGCAACAACTACTTGAATCCCTCAATAATTTGTGAACAATGGAGGAAACTCACACTTGTGGTAATGTCCTAATTGATTCAAAACGAACAAAAGTTTACAAAACACTGTATTGACAAATTTTACAAAAAGTAAAAACTTCACATTCACATTATGATTCTACAACTCAATTCCATACTTTGGTTGTGCACACAATCAAGAATTATATCATCACCATCAATGTTTAAGGTCAACAAGGTATTCTTTTCTCTTCTTGTGCTAACACACAAAATTTTCAAAATATCAAGGAAAACCCATCACTTTTATTTTGCACACACAACATAAAAATAAAAAACAGAATTTAAACAAACTTGAAATACTATAAACTATGGTGTTAAAACACCGAAATTGTACTCCCCGAAGCGATCCAAAATACTACAACAAAAATTCTCGCTGAAGCGATCCAAAAGTACATACTATAAAAACTAAAAATAAACTACATAAATAAATGACAAGACAAAATAAAATCCTTCACTTTGAAGATTAATTTATCATATCATTGAGATCATCTTGCATCTCATCACCATCATCACCATCATCATCATCATCATCATTGTAACACGGTGGTTTGAACTGACTTTTAAAATGTTGCGGTAAGCAAGAGTCGCCACCGACTTTTATTTTATCCAATAAAGAAAGGAATAAAAGAACAGGAAAGACCTTTTTAAAAAGATTTTGAGTTCGGGGGGTAAGTTATACAAAAGGAAGGTACAAGCACCTTTTGTATCCATGGTTATCCATGGGCTCTTAATTGCTTAGCTCACTTTATTTTTGTTTAAAAAAAATGGTGTAGTGTGTGATTAGAAAATATTTTCATAAAGACTTTAACTTTGCAATGATCCTCGTATGGATTTATGCAAAGTGTTTAGCTTTGAAAAATGTTTGAAAAGTGGTGTGTAAAGAGTGTTTTTTGAAAAGGGTGAGCAAGCATTTAAGAGTTACTACCCTAAGTTTGTAAGGTCTTTCTTGTTATTTCTTTTCTTTAGGGGTAAGACTGTCCTTACTATTAGTGAGTAAGTAGTCTTTACCTTGGATGTTAAAGGGACGAGTGTAGGGTCATCGTATGGTCATAGAAGGCAACTTGTAGGGGTATCTTAGTAATTTGAAGGGACAATCATCATTTTTCCGTAGGGTCATCGAGGGACAAGATCATTTATTCGTAGGCAACTCGAAGGGGCTATGATCTTTTATTCGAAGGGACTTGATGATTTTATTCGTAGGCAACCTTACTAAGATACCTCTACGCTCGAGGGACTTGACCATTTTAATCGAAAGGCAGCGAAGAGAGGTTACCCTAGAGGTGTAAGTGTGAAGAGTGTGTTGATTCAGTTATTTATCTTGAATTAGGATTATTCTATGTCAGGTTTTAAGTCTTGCCATGCAAACCTTAGTTACTAGCAGTTGAATATGTACAAAAAAAATTAAAGTGCGGGAATTTAAACCTAAGCTATTACATCCCATGAGCAGTTACAATATTTAAAAAAATGCGAGGAAATGTAAATCTACGCTATTACATCCTGTGAACAGTTACAATATATAGGAAAATGCGAGGAATTAAAGTTCTAAATTATTACAACCAAGAAATAATGTTAATGCTTTTTTTTTTTTTTTTTTTAAAGAAAAGGATTTTAGGATTAGTAAATAAAAGATTTTTAAGGTTAATGGTAATAAAAAATTAAATAATTAAGTACAAATTAATCCTAAAGTCTAATTAATCTTAATTAAAACTAATTCTAAATTAATGTCCTTTTGTACCCTTTTTTGCAATGATTTTGAATAATAAAAATAATTAAAAGTCAAAACTTTAATTATTTACAAATTAATTAAGTTAATTAATAAAAATAAAAAAAGAATCAAAAAGTTGATTAACTAATTAAAAAAAACTAAATTCTAATTTTTTGTTAATTATATACAAATTAAGCTAATTAATTAAAAAAACTTAAATGTCTAATTGATTTTAATTAAAAAAAACTAAAGTCTAAATTAATTATTGTTAAAAAAAAAAAAAAAATTCAAATTCGCCTGGTACTGTTCATCGTCTTCAACCTTTTTCCTGCGAATTCTGCTGCGAATTTCCTGCATTTTTTGAAACACCATGAAAACACCAAATAAATTAATCAAAAGGCCATGGTTCGATTGGAAACAAGCCCCTGAATCCAATGGTGGCCTTAGTTTTGTCTAAAAACGCATGTATAGTGGGATTCGAATAACATCCTCTTTGTGCCCTAACAATGGCAAGTCTTGATTCCTGCACCAAAGCTTGTTAGTAGTTGATCAAAACCAATCTAAACATCATAATCAGTAATAATATAAACATGAACAACATTTATAATGCATGAAAGACGAGATTTAAAAGGTGGAAAATTCAAGAAATGGCCATGGCTTGATGTGCGCGTTTCACTTGCTTCTAACCTTCAAGAATGATGGGGATTGACTCCTGGGATTGTTTTGAGACGATTTGGACGTGAAAAAGTCGTGAAAACTTGCTATGAAATGTTTTTATGATTTTTCTAGTTTTGCCTTTTTTGAAAATATTTTTGGAATGCTTGATGTGATTTTTTTCGTGTCCTTCAGGTTTGGATATGGCCATGTATTTATAGGAGAGGAATTAGGTTGAAAAATTCCATGGGCTTGGATCAAAACTTGAATGATAATGAATGGTGTTCAAAACTTACCATTTTCTCCCATTTGGCCATCCAATCTTCCCTTAACAATCTTGCACGAATTTAAATCAGATAATATGCTCATAAACCTCAATATTTGATTCCATAATCAACCACAAATCAAATCTCTTGATTTTTTTTATATTTATTTTGATTTAAATTGAATATAAGGATTTAAATCCAATAAAATATGGAATAAATAATAAAAAATCAGAAAATGTGATCAAATGGTCGTGGACCATCTTAAAATGAAGTTTGGGTTGTCACAAAATGGGCCCTTTTGGCAAAAGGTGGAGTTTGGCCATTATTTGCTTTGTGCACCTCCTCAAAATTGTCCAACTTTGGCAATGCATAATTTCCTCAATTTTTATCATTTGGATGTGTTCTTAGACTTTTTAGAAACCTCAAGATGTCCTCTAATCATTCCTTTTGGTCCCATGTCAATTTTATCTCCCATGTTCAAGTTATGAGCTTTTGAAAAATGTTGACTTTTGTTGACTTTCAAAATGACCTATAATGTCTTGGCTCATATCTCCCGAATGAAGCATTTCTGGACTTGGCTTGTGAGACACAAAGTTGTAGGGAATTAAATTTCCTTCAAGATGGACTTTGGTTGAGGAATTTTTGATGAAGTATGTGGAAGTTATGCCTGGTCAAAGTACATTTGACTTTTCCTACAAAACCCTAATTTAGTAACTCCCGATTCTTGATGATTCTGAGGTTTCCTTGATGAATCATGATCAACCCTTGATCAAAAGATGAATTTCACCCCATAATCTTGATGTTGACCAAAAATCTTGAGGTTTGACTTTGTGTTGACCACAGTTGACTTTTTGACCAAGTTAATTGATTTTTGACTGTCTGAACATCTGACTGACCAAACTTGTAAGGAAAGTCTTGAAACTTGTTATGAGGATTCTTTGAAGTGTATGGGACATAATGAAGTCCACTTGAGGTTTGAGAAGTCCAATTTGCCTTGAGAAACACAAAACCCTAATTTGAAATCCACTGCTTAGGAGGAGGTTTTGTCTGATCAAACCTTGAGTTCCTTTGAGCAATTGAAGATCTTATAAATCACTAGGAGACCTCTTGAGGCATATTGTCTCGAATATGTGAGGGCAAATTTTGGGGTACAACAATCATCATCATCATCATCATCATTAACCTCAACATTATCATCATCCGCAATAACACCTCCTGTGCTTGCCCCCTCCGAATAGAACGGGCGCCTGTCCCCAGGCCAATTTGCATAAGCGTCGAACGACTCCCTTATAGGAAAAGGAGTGTACTCCGTAGGATGCGTTTGAAAATGATAGAGTTGCTGCATACAATCAAAATTAAACTGATTCGATCTGTGTAGTGACTCACCCATATCCCAAGTGTAGTTAAACGCCGTTTTCATATCGAAAACGGATGAGTCAGTTTCATCTGCCTGACCACTTCCTTGACCTCCAGAACTACTTCCCATCTTAGCAGCTTTCTTTTTCTTCCTTTCTTCCTTTGACTTGCAAAACCGATCCAAATAGTTATCATCCACCAGAAATTCCAGTTTCTCATTGATCACACCTGGAAAAAGAATGTCAGTCTGATAAATTAAGCCTAAACCAGGCAAGAAAAGATGATGGGAGCATCATCATGCACTCCCGGCCTCCGAGTATTATCAACAAAAGTTTTCATCTCCCAATCAATGATTTGTGCGATATCCACCTCCTTGTCCTTCATAATACAGTACATAAGGAGTCATGTATCAAGAGGGACAGAAGATCGGTGATACCGCGGCCTTACGTTATAACAAAGCAATAGAAGAACGACCTGAGCCTCAGGAGTCATGTTTTTCCTACTGTATTTGATTGGCTCCCGTTTTGCATTCCGATCTACCTTGCAACCTGGTTTGAGAATCACGCTGGCAACGACTTTGTGATCATGCTTTTCTTTTGAAAGCTTCACAAAATCATCGGTATGCAGACTTCCTAAACTACTAGGATTTCCCAAGATCTTATTGATGGCGTCCCTGCTGAAGCTGATTACTCGACCCCTTACAAAGGTCTTAAATCTGTAGAACTCGCCTTCGGGCTGAAGCGCATTAGCATAGAATTCTCTAATAAGTTGGTAGCAAACACGATCAGTCGGGTTCAGCAGCTTATCCCACTTTTTCTTTTCGAAGATCGCCTGAATTCTCCGGTAGTCACCCTTACGGTGTATTACAAACCTCTTTTCAGAGAGAACACTTATGCCCTCGAGAGAGTTGATTCTCGCTTCATGCTCAACAGACAAAAACTGGCTGCTGTCATACTCAAGTGGAATATCTGAAACATTTGATGAGGAGGCAACACTCTTTTGCTTCTTCTTTGAAGTATGTTGTAGAGCAAAGCGGCCAGACATCTGCACAAACCAAACAATAACAGCACAACACCGACATATATACATTAGCCCTATCAGTCATACGAAAAAAAACGAAACAAACAGTGAAAACCCCAAACTGGGCACAATAGGGTTGGCGCCCCAGCAGCGCCGGGCGACGCACGAGTGAAGCTGCGCCCCTCTACCGTCGGGCGGTACTTGCGCAATCAGGAGAAATTTTTAACAGCATCAATGTTCTTTTCTTTAACATCCTACTTCAAACCCATAACTAGTATACAACAGGGATAGCAAAAATAAAAACATGCAAGTTTGAAGAAGGAACTAACATCTATCTCAATCTATCACTCAACATAAAACTTAACCACAATTGTATTAATGAATAATGATGAAGAGAAGCAAGATACAAAGTAAAGTGAAGACATGCATACCTTAAGTTTGAAAGTTCTGAGATGAGGGGACGTGAGAGAGCAAAGGGAGAGAGTAAGCTAGGGTTTGCCAAAGAATGAGAGAAAAGTTTCCAAACTTTCTCTCTAGGCTTTTATAACACAAGGGTAAAATGCGAAAAGTACCCAATTGGAATTACTAAAACTTAAATTAAATCAGAAATGTTTCAAAATTCCCCCCTTAACTCTCTCGCCTGGCCAATCAGAGGCGAGGCCTTTGCTAATTTACTGGCACCGCCGGGAGGTAGAAACCAGCGCCGAGCGCTCCACACCAGATAGCAGATTTTTCTGCTATGGTGTTACAAACCAGTTTTTCTGCAGTAAAATTACACTCAACTCACAACATGCAGAAAACTTACAATTAACTCATAAGGCAATGCAAACACTAAAAACACTAAAAAGCAAGAAATACTTACAATGTTGGGGTGCCTCCCAACAAGCGCTTGTTTAACGTCGGCTAAGCTCGAGGGTCCAAGATGATCAATGATCATCAAGAAACACAGAACCAATTTCGCGATCAAAATCGCCTCCAAGATAAATTTTCAGGCGTTGGCTGTTTACGATCCAACTTTCTTTTTTCTGCAAATCATCAATCACGGCAGCTCCATAATGCTTAACCTCCCCGGCAACGGCGCCAATTTATTGATAAGTATTTAGGGGGTGTTTTATCGTATCCATAGAGATTGCGTATATTGCCGCCTTTCTATAGTTAAAAGGGTTTCAAACTTTAATCGGAACAAAGGGTTTGGTAATTTTCAATCGGATTGTTTGCATTCGAAATTAAGAAATCAACGGTAAAAGGATTGGGTTTTAAAGATTTGTAAAAACATGCCAAGATTAGTAGCCGGTAATCTGTTTCGTACGTATATCCTCGAAAAAGCGTGTGAACTTGCTAACAATAAATAAACTCACATATCCTCTCAACAAGTTTCTCTCGAACACTTGTTGTGGGATTTATCATATTGATCCTTTGTTGATCTCTCACACAAACAATCAATATAATAACATTAAAGAACAATATTTATGAACATCAACATTCAAAACTATCTCTAGCCTCATGAATATTGATGGATTTAAACTTAGGTCAAGTTTTAACACATATCTCTCAATCATGAATCAAAACAAAGTATGAACCATAAAAACAAAGTTTCTTCTCTATATTTATCATTAACAAAGTTCACAAACTTAATACAAGATCAATACATACAAAAATGATGGATTACCTCCACTAATCTTGACACTAGAGTTGCTTAGCTACCCATTATCATGGTAGCTTGATCAACAAGTAATGTTGCAAAGCTTTTGGAGCATCAGTCTTCAAAGGATCAAGGATTGAAGCATAAAAGCTTGGAAACTAAGAAAAAGGGTTTTAATGGAGTTTTTCTCCTCACACAATGTTTTTGGTTACAAGAGTAGGTAATGAAAAGTAGTGATATCCCAAAATATCTAACAAAATGAGCCTATATACTTGTTTAGCCCAGAAAGCAGCGGTGGGCGGTGCTTTATAGCGATGGGCAGTGGCAAAAAAATGAGCCCACGTGACAGCAACAGCGTCACCTGGACCTCAGAAAATATCTGAGAGAGCCGGGCGATGGAACCAGAGCGTCGGGCGATGAGTGCAGCGCTGGGCGATGCTTCAGGAGGCGCAACCTGGAATAATTCTGGAATTTGGATGAAAATGGGGAACAGCGCCCCTGCAGCGTCGGGCGATGATGCCCTCCTGTGCCCTAACAGCGCCGGGCGGTGCAGGGGCCCAAGATCCGACACGCAGCTTTTCCATATTTGTCGTTTCCGCGCGAATCGTGTCGCGCTCTTTTCACCAAAATTGCTGTAAAAAATCACAAACACATCAAAATACCTAAAATTCACAAAAATACAAGAATCGCTTAAATAATAAGTCGTTTCCCGATTAAAGCGATTAAAAGAGCTTAAAGGCGTCAAAATTAATTATGAAAATAAGCACTTCTTAACACCTAACAGCGACATCCTGCAGGTGGTGGTGTCGGGCTTCTGGAGTCGACCGGTGGTGTCTTTCGCGGGGAAGGAGAACGACTAGGAGATGGAGGGCGATGATGTCTCCGCGGAGGAGAGCATCGTGGTCGCCCCCTTTCGAACGCTTCAATCCTCACGTTCTGCTGGGAGATCAGTTGGTTGGTCTGATTGATCAAAGTGAACAGGGCCACCGTGCTTGGATCAGTATTTGGTGGCGTAGCGAATGGCTGGTAGACAATGGGAGCATTGTCCTGTTGGGCGGCGTGGTAGGCCGCGTCGTCAGAGAAAGAGGAGGCAGTCTGCTCGTTCCTTTCGTCGCCTTCTTCGACGTGGACGACCGCGACGTCCTTGCGGTGGTCTCCATTATAGAACTGCGCAAAGGTGGTGTCCGGAGTCTTGTTCTCAAGTTGGGAGCTGGCCATGGTTGTCAGAAAAGTAGAGGTTACTTTGGTTTTTCGAAGAGGAAAACGGGGAAGCAAGAGTTTCCCACAAACGACGCCACTGATCGTACCTGATCAGAAAGGAACTAGTGGCCAACAACGTCGTGAGGTCCTCAACTCCGGTAGTGATGAAATGGTGCGGGGGGGGGGGGTGCACCTGCAAGGTACTCCGATGCCAAAGTCAGGAAAAAGGAGTAAACAAGTACAGAAGGCAAATAGTGAGTTGGAAAATATTGCGTAACCCGACCTTCTCAAATGAGAGGGTATTTATAGGTTGCCCCCAACGCGGGGCCAACGGTCACCTGCCCTGGGCTGGATTGCAAGGCCCAGTCCAGGTGACTGCCAGGGCTTATGTGGCGTAAGGAAGACCAGCACGTGGTCTTCGCCCTAGGGTAACGGTCCCAAGATATCTGGAAGGTGGGAAGACCGACTCTTTTGGAGGTGGGCAGTTACATGATGACGTGTCCTCGAGGAGGAACACGTGGAGATCGTGGGGAAAAGTTTGTCCTCTCCTAGGTGCATGCAGCCTCTGCTCGACATAGCCTGCCATCATGTGCTCGACGTCGAGGAGGTTTAAGTGTGCTCGACACTGAGTAGACTTGGGTCTTATTGGGCCACACCAGTATTGGGCTGGACCTGCCCAACGGATGGGAAGGCGCCGACCCAGTCCAGAACAGTATATGTCGAAGATGAAGGAGTCAAATATGCTATATTCTGCATAAAGTCTTGGAGAGCATCAGGACCTGATGGTTTCCAAACAGACTTTTATCAGAAATCTTAAAATATAATGGGAGAAAAATTTTGTGAGTTTGTCAAGAAAACCCGGGACAATCGTCCCAGCGAGATTGTTGTTGTTAATCAAACAGATATATGCCTAATTCCTAAGATAAACCAATCGAAATTTGTCAATCAATTCAGGCCAATCTTTTTGTGTAACTCGATCTATAAAGTTGTTAGTAAGGTTGTTGTGGCGTGTCTCAAGGATTGCATTCCCACACTTATGTCACCGTTTCAAGCTGGTTTTGTACCAGGAAGAAATATTCATGAAAACATTATTGTGGCACAAGATCTACAACCCAACATGAACACGAGTGAAAGGAAGAAAATGTTTTTTCGTAATCACGGTTGATCTCTCAAAGGCGTTTGACAAGTTAAGCTGGAACCTTATCTGAAAAATTATGCAGGAAATTAAATTACCAATTGTTAGTTCTTGTATTGGCTGGAATTTTGGTAAAATAAAGTTGAACAATGTTGATGTCATATGTCTGATGTCATAACATTGGTTCCTAACATTAGTTGTTGCAGGTTTGAAGTTTTATATGCTGATGTTAAACTTGATGTCTTGACATCAGTTATCAGAACATCAGGTTGTGATGTTTTAGGGCTGCGCGTGTTAGTTTGTTTTGAGGAGATCTGTTAGAGAGATTGGATGCAAATTTCTTGGAGAAGATATTTATATTTTCAATCAGATATGGAGCAGATCATGTAACTAACATTAGGGCTGATTTGAAAAGATTTAAAAAGATTAGAAGATCAAATCTGTTTTAAATTATGATTAATAACAAATCAAATCAGATTATTTTGGAAGAGGTCTAAGCCCAAGTCAGAATTCTATAAAAAGCAGCCTCAACCCTTGTTGAAGAAGAACGAAGAAAGAGAGCTAAAGACTGAGTGTCAATTGTGTCTTCGTGTGTGTTTTGTAAATAATTCATGTTTGAATTGGTGTTACTATTTTGAGTTGTAAGTGTATTCAATCTAGAGCTTTTAAGCAAGAGTGTTGTTAGTTTCTTGGATTGGCTGGAATTTTGGTAAAACAAAGGTTGTTCAATGGTTGATGTCAAGGTGGTGATGCCACAACATTGAGTCTTAACACTGGGCTGTGTTAAGTGGTTAAGTTGCTGAAGTTTGGATGTCTGATGTCACAAGCGATGTTGTGACATTAGATCTGCAGAATTAATAACATCAGGTTTTGTGATGTTGTTAGGGTTTGCGTATTAGCTGGAGTTGTGGAGAGCAGGTAGTCTCATTGGATGCGAATATCTTGGGATAGATATTTTCTGTTGCATAGAGATTTGATGCAGATTTGTAGGCGATTTAAAAGGTTGAATATTTGAAAAGATTTTGGGGATAAAATCTGTTTTGAAGATTCAGTTTTAAATAACAAATCAGATCAAATATTGCAAGGAGTCCAAGCCTAATTCAAAGAGCTATATAAAGCGCACCAGTACTGAAGAAAAAGTAACGAAGAAAGAGAGCTAAAGACTGAGTGTCGATTGTGTCTTCGTGTATGTTTTGTAAAACATTCGAGTGTGAATTGGTATTGATGTTTTGAGTTGTTCTTGATCAAAGCTGTGAAGCAGAATCAAGTAGTGTTATTCAAAGTGTGTGATCTTTGAAGTGTTTTAGGGATTGAGTAGTGTTCTCATATCTAAGTGGTTTCTTAGGTAGAAAGTCACTAGTAGGAATTAAGATTAGGAGATTGTCAACTGGGTTGTTGAGTCAGTAATTTAATTCTACAAGTAGTGAATTTCATCCCTGGCTTGGTAGCCCCCAGACGTAGGTAGTTAGACCGAACTGGGTGAACATTTTGGTGTGTTATTCTGCTGTTTTATTTGTCCATTGTGCAGAGTGTGTTGTTGTGACATCGCACTTAACATCACACGTCTGATACCAGAATTTCAATTGGTATCAGAGCAGGCATCCTGTCTGTCTTTGGGTGAGATCTAGGGAAGTTACTTTCTGGTGTAAAGGTGGAACAAAGAAGGAGGTGTCCCAACCAATGTCTCAGCATCAAACAAAGAGGCATGATTCTACACCTAAGAAGGTTACTTATCCACAGCCTCAGAATATTGAGAAGAAGAATGCTCATCATCAGAAGAAGGTGCAGTCTCAGGGAGCTAGTCAGTATATGCCACCTCAATATCACAAGAGCATGCAAGCTGCCAAGTTCAAGTAGGACATGTCTCATCAGATGTCTCAACATCAGGGAAACCGGTATGGATATGGATATGAATACAACAATGTTGTGCCTCATTACTATGGAAGAAGGAAGCCTCATCACCATAGGAGACAGCATAGGAGACAGCATCCTTAGTACAGGAGAAGACAACCGCCCCATAGAAGACAGGCCAACTATGGTAGAAGGAGAAATCATTATGGGTGGCAGCACCAACAGTATCATCATCAAAGTGGCAGAAGGTTTAACCACTTCAGAGATGACAGAGTCAGATGCTTCTATTGTGGCAGGTTTGGACATATACAGTCCTCGTGCTTCAAGCTTCATGGTTACCCAAATTCTGCTCCTCAACCTAGACAGAAGGAGGTCAGGCCCAAGGTGGTGAAACAATGGGTTCCTAAAGCTCAGGTCACATGTCTATTGGCTCACACATCAGATGGACATTTTGCTATGGATGCATGGTACTTTGACAGTGGATGTTCAAAGCACATGACTGGATCCAAGAAGCATTTGGTAGAGTTCAATCCTTGCCATGCAAATGATGTTAGTTTTGGCAATGGTGAAAAAGGAGTAGTAGAAGGAGTTGGAAGAGTGAAGAATCATGATGGTCTTACTCTTGATAATGTGCTCCTTGTTCAAGGGTTGAGTGCTAATTTAATTAGCATAAGTCAACTTTGTGATGAAGGTTACAAGGTAAGCTACACCAAAGATGAATGTGTGGTAGCTGATGAGTAGAATGAGGTAGTGATGAAGGGAGTAAGATCCAAAGATAATTGCTATCAGTGGATACCTCAAGTGGACAACTTATCTAGTGATGTTAAGGTTGATGTTGTAACATCAGATGGTGACATCAAGTGTGAAAGTATGGTGAAAAGTCAATCTGGGTTAATGACTTATGGTGTTGTTACTCCTAAGTTGGATGATGTGTTAAAAGCCAACTTGAGTAGTCAGTTATGTGAGCAAGATAAAGGAGTCAACAATGCTGATGGAAGGATCAAAAGTTGTGACCTTAAGAAGTGTTGGGAGCTGAATACTTGCAAGGCCAAGAAAGATGACAGCCTGACTAATGACTCCTATAGTGCAGAAGAAAAATTTCACAAAGTGACAATCCTTAGGTTGGAAGATGCAGATGCTAGAGCTGATGTTAAAACATCTCAAGTCAAGAAAGGTACTTCTAGACTTAAAATAAAGAAGAGTGATGATGAACAAATTGCAAAAGTGGTTCCAGGGGTTGCTAAACGACTGAAATCAAGGAAGAGGAAAGCTATTGAGTCACCTCCAAAGATGAGAACTGATAAGCAGAAGATCTATGTGGATGGTACTACAAAATCCAGGAGTAAAGTATTCATCTCTTCCAGAAATAGGAAGATCAGAGATAAGTCTGATGATAATGTCCAGGATATCTCTCAAATGAAGGAAGCCGTTGTTGTTAGAACTTCTGAGAAAATTCAAAAGGCCATACCAGATAACATTCCTGTGTTTTTCATAAAATGGTGGAAGTATGTTCTGGAAAAAGAATTTGGTATAGATACTCTGGATATGGTTGAGTGTGCTAGGATATGGTTCAGAGAGGGTGTGGGAACTTATGGTATTCAGGTGTGTATGAATAAGTTGCTCTGACTGTGTTTTTTTTGGGAGCTTCTTGAAGGATTTCTTTGTGCAATGAGTCCTTTGAATGGTGGTGAGAAGCTGATGTCCCAAAAGATGTTATAACATCATGTTTGCTAGTGGATGATTAAGATTGGACATGTGGAGTTGGATGCTCTAGCATTTTTGGTCAGAAGAGGTGGAGATTATGGTCATGTGTTTAGTAGTTTGTTCTGGCAAAGCATGACTACTGTCTTTGAAGACTTCACCAGTTTCAACAACTACTGGTGGATGTAAGGATGGAGGAATTGTGATCTCTTGAAGAGACTGGATCTCAGTAAAGCTTATAAGTAAACTGAGAATTTGTGGAGTTTGTGACACAGTGTTGAGTTTGGATTATTTTTGCTGATAGTAAATCCAGTAGTGGAGCATATGTAATACCCTGGTGTCAAGAGTGTCAAGAGTATCCTTGGTGAAGGATGTCTTTGTTCTGGATCTGAAGCTTAGTGCTTACATTATATCTCAGGAGCACCTACATAGTCATACGGGAGAATGATGAAGTAGAAGGTTTGCCTTGGATGGTGAAGATGAAGTGTATGATAGCCTTTGGAGAAAGGGACAGTGGTACCAAAATGCATGTACTCAGAAAATGTGCTCAAATGTTCATCTCCATCTAGAGCATTTGTTAATCATGACAGGGGGAGTACTTGTCTATGGATTTTGCACCAAAGGTGCATTTATTGTGAAGATTCCTTGCTGATCAAGCTTGTGGAGATTGGTTGCCTCTTATGAGGATATAATGTCAGATAGCATGTTATTACATTAGGCTGTTGATTGGTGTTTTGGTGTGGCCTTGAATGGTTCTAGTCATATGAAGCAAATTGTTTGAATCTTATGCGCACATGCTTCTGAGGAGATGTCTGAAGACAAGATTGAATCATGGCCTTGAATAGATTGTACACTTGTCTTGGTATGTGTTATTCTAAGTGTGAGGAGTTGACTTAGAGTTTAGTGGAAGGCATTGTGTGTGTGCTTCAGATCTTGTGGATGATTGTGTGAAGCCTTCATAACTGGATGGATGAAGAATATGTCTGGATTTTCAAAATGTGGATATTGCTGATAGAAGAAGTATGGTTTTGTACAGGGTGTCATAAGAGTTACTTGTTGAGGTTTGTCCAATTGTGGCTAAAAAGGGGGAGAAATAGTCAAGAGTCAGTCAAGATGCAAGAGGTGCTGCAATGACAAGGAGTGTTGCTATTTGTGATGCAGAAGTGCAGATATTGAGGGGGAGAGTTGTTGAACAGCTTGTATGCTGGTTCTTACCTTGAGGGGGAGATTTATTCCATGCTGCTGGTTAGTGTTGAAGTTTGTGTACAGCTGAGTATTGGAGTGTTTGCGCAGCATGCTGAAAGCATTGTGAAGTGTAGCTATTTGTGAAGACTGTGCTGCTGCTGCAAAGGTTGGAAAAATCATATTTTTATCCGCTGCTAAAGTCTCTGAAGGTGCAGAGATTGTTTTAGCCAAAATTAGCCAAAGGGGGAGATTGTTAGTTTCTTGGATTGGCTGGAATTTTGGTAAAACAAAGGTTGTTCAATGGTTGATGTCAAGGTGGTGATGTCACAACATTGAGTCTTAACACTGGGCTGTGTTAAGTGGTTAAGTTGCTGAAGTTTGGATGTCTGATGTCACAAGCGATGTTGTGACATTAGATCTGCAGAATTAATAACATCAGGTTTTGTGATGTTGTTAGGGTTTGCGTGTTAGCTGGAGTTGTGGAGAGCAGGTGGTCTCATTGGATGCGAATATCTTGGGATAGATATTTTCTGTTGTATAGAGATTTGATGCAGATTTATAGGAGATTTAAAAGGTTGAAGATTTGAAAAGATTTTGGGGATAAAATCTGTTTTGAAGATTCAGTTTTAAATAACAAATCAGATCAAATATTGCAAGGAGTCCAAGCCCAATTCAAAGAGCTATATAAAGCGCACCAGTACTGAAGAAAAAGTAACGAAGAAAGAGAGCTAAAGACTGAGTGTCGATTGTGTCTTCGTGTATGTTTTGTAAACCATTCGAGTGTGAATTGGTATTGATGTTTTGAGTTGTTCTTGATCAAAGCTGTGAAGCAGAATCAAGTAGTGTTATTCAAAGTGTGTGATCTTTGAAGTGTTTTAGGGATTGAGTAGTGTTCTCACATCTAAGTGGTTTCTTAGGTAGAAAGTCACTAGTAGGAATTAAGATTAGGAGATTGTCAACTGGGTTGTTGAGTCTATAATTTAATTCTACAAGTAATGAATTTCATCCCTGGCTTGGTAGCCCCCAGACGTAGGTAGTTAGACCGAACTGGGTGAACATTTTGGTGTGTTATTCTGCTGTTTTATTTGTCCATTGTGCAGAGTGTGTTGTTGTGACATCGCACTTAACATCACACGTCTGATACCAGAATTTCAAGTGTGGTGTTCTTGATCAAAGTTGTTAAGCAGGATCAAGGTGGGTTTTATAGTGTAATCTTTGAATTGTATCACTTAGGTGATTTAGGGAGTGAGTGGTTTCTCATACCTAAGTGGTTTCTTAGGTAGAAGTGTCATTGGGTAGTGATTAAGTTAGGTAGATGTCAATTGGGATTGTTGAGTCTGTAATTTAATACTACTTATAGTGAATTTCCTCCCTGGCTTGGTAGCCCCCAGACGTAGGTAGTTAGACCGAACTGGGTGAACAATTCATTGTGTTTATTTACTGTTGTTTATTGCCTTATTCATAGCAGATTGTGTTGTTGTGACATCACACTTAACATCACACATCTGATACCAGAATTTCAATTGGTATCAGAGCAGGCATCCTGCTCTGCATCTGGGTGAGATCTAGGGCTGATACTTTCTGGTGCAATGGACAAGGAGTGTGGTGGATTTGTGAATAGACCCCCTATTCTAGATGGCTCAAATTATGACTATTGGAAACCTCGTATGGTTACATTCTTGAAGTCATTAGACAACACAGTCTGGAAGGCTATTTTGAAAGAATGGAATCATCCTGTTATTGTGGAAAAGGATGAGAATGGAAATGAAGTAGAGGGTAGCTCAAAATTGAACCCTGAAGAAGAATGGACCAAGGAAGAAGATGAGCTTGCCCTTGGGAATTCTAAATCCTTGAATGCCATATTCAATGGTGTTGATAAGAACATCTTCAGGTTGGTCAACACTTGTGAAGTAGCTAAGGAAGCATGGGATATCTTGAAGACTACTCATGAAGGAACCTCCAAAGTCAAGATGTCAAGACTTCAACTTTTGACAACAAAGTTTGAAAATCTGAAGATGAAGGATGATGAGACCATCCATGATTTCCACATGAACATCCTTGAGCTGTCAAATGCTTCTAGTGCCCTGGGAGAGAGTATAACACCCCACTTCCCATCGCGAATAAATAATACATAATCAAATCAGAGTAAATAAAAATTTATTTTTTCTGACAGGAACAAGGATGCCACATTTAAAGAAAGAATACACCATCCCTGCTCACAAAGTTTTGATACATAACACAAAATGGAATCACCTTAAAGGGAAACTTTTTCCATATAAAAGGAAAGTTCAATTATGGAATAAAGCGGAAAGATCCACAACGGACTTGTTTTACAAAATAAATTGTTTCATAACGTCAAAATATTCATACAAAAGTATTACAAAATATATCTAACAAAGGCATACATATATAACATAATCGTTCCCCGACTCCCGTGCTACGTATCAGAGCAGACACCAAGGCCGACAAAAGAATGGAGAACTAATCTTCACAAAAGCCTCCAAGACACAAATCTGCAATTGCCTCATAGAGCAACAAATCACAGCAGAAGGGTGAGAAATAACAACTAAATCAAGATTGCATAATAATATGCAAAACATATAAATTCACATACATAGTTATTCTCACCACAAGCATCACATATTAATACACGTAACATATACCAATTATACTAACATAATCACATATTCACACATAAGGCACACCATAGTCATAACATATGAAAACACACCACCACATCACATAGCACATGTCTACACATAAGACATATTATCCACAACCAATGCATTTATCACATATGCACATCAATTCACCAATTCAAACATAAATCTCAACACATAATCAATCAATTCATGAATTTCCACACATAATCAATCCATTCATGATTTTCCACATATAATGCATCCATTTACAATTCTCACACATAATCAATCCATTCATGATTTATGCAAATGCACAGAGACCGACACAACGACTCTATGCAATGCACATGCGGTACCACCCATCCATCATTTCTCAACATTAGTTCACTCAGGAACTATTGGAATCATCGCCTGTTACTTAGTGTAACTCCCTGATAAGTGCAAAATGTACCTATTTTTGTATATAAGTTTTGTTGCACTTATCATTACTTTGTGTTAAAATTGGTTGAATAAACCCCGCTTTGTTCGTAAATACGTTTACTTTACGTTTTCGGTGTATAGTGTGGTACCGTGTAAATATCATTGAGTTTAATTGATTTTCATTTATTTTTACAGGTGTTCCAGCAATGGGATTTTTCCATATTCATAAAGAGCATTGAATAAGCTTTCCAACGCTTTAAACTGTGCGTCAATCGGAGTTACGGTTCATGAGTTATGATCAAAACAAATTCTGGTTTGCTGTCATGTTCGCACTGCGAACCCCCGTGGCGAGCACTCGCTAGCGAGTTTGCACTGCGAACCCGGGGCGAATAAAAAGTGTCTGGAAGCATGAAAAACACCATTCTGGAGGAAGTTAAGGCGGTATATGTTCGCAGTGCGAACCTGGGCAGCAAAAACCACCTATAAACTTCATTTTTCAGCATTTTTTAGAGGATGGTTTTGGGGATTCTTGCTCCAACTCCATCAAACTTCATTTTTTCAGTAGATTAGCTTAGAAAACAACATGGAAGCTTACATACGGATGATCCGGGGTGGATTGATCGTCGACCGACGTTGACAAACCGCGAGATTTTTGGTTCATTTCTCTTCTTCTTTGTGTTTTTCTTCTATGTTGGGTTTTGTATATGTATTGACTATGATCTCATGTATATTTGTTGCCCATGGCGTTGTATAAAACTTGCTTTATAAATCTCTATTGGTGATTGTCTCTGATTTTTGCTTTACGCGCGGGGTTTGGGTTGCGTTAGAGATAACAGTCGCAAACTTCGATTAGGGATGATTGTCTGTTAGTTTCTGGATTCTAGAGATAGATTTAGAGCTAACAATCTTCAATAGGCGTCGAAGCTTAATGCCTTCTGTGTTTCGAGGCTTCGCTCGCGAGAGTGACGAAGAGAGTGACACGGTTGTTATCTCAACTGTGCGTTAGACATAACCTTTGTTGTGAGCGATGCTGGGTGATATTGAGGAGTATTGTAGGTGGAGTATAACTGGTCGGTAAGTTTAAGTTTGTGAGGAGTGATTTATATGCATTGCCGGACGAGTTTTTCTTGCTGAAGAATTAATTTTTTTTTTATGTTTTAATGTTTACTTTTCTGTTTTCATGTTTTAAACCATTTTAATCTAAACTTATTACCGCGAGAGACTGTCGAACAACATTCTTTCCCTCGAACCGATCTCTGTGGACACGACATAAATCCCGGAGGGAATTCTTCCGAAAATAAATATTTTTGCTTGCTTGCCCTATTCTGCATTCAACAAAATGGCGCCGTTGTCGGGGATTGGTTTTGATATTGAATCGCATTGCGATAGTTTCTTTATTTTTGAGTTTTGTATATATCGTATATATTTTCTATTTCCATTATGTTTGTTCAAGTGTTGTATACATTTTGTTCCCGTAATGTTTGTTTAAGTGTTTGGTTAGGGCACTTGCTTTTGGTTTGCGCGGTGAGGCATCACTATGGCATGAATGAAGGAAGTTTCTAGCTAAGCACCATAAAGGCGTCGAGCTTACGACGTAAAACAAGCATGTTTTATAGTTTTTCTTTTCTAATGTTTTGTTTGTTGTTTGGTTGCAAGTCTTGGTCGACTTATTTGAGGATGCTTTTGTGATTTTCCAAGTTGGTTCATTTCAACTTGCGAATGCATGGTAATGATATTGTTAAGTTTTGTACACGTCCAAGGTATGTGTTTATCGCTTTCTATACTTTAGCATATTCATGATACTTAGGCTTTTTACAAACTTCCATGCCATCCATTCTTTTGTATACTTGTTCTATTGTGAATCACTTTAGTTCTCAACCTTTTTGTGAGGAAGCCTTCTATTGTTCATATATGCACGGAGAACCAACATTCTTGTTCTAACTGGATTTTATTATGTTGAATCTTTTGTTTGTGGTGATTATATGAATGCATGAAAAGGATCAAGGCAATTGTTTCATTTTGAGCACAACTACCTTAGCCAAATAGTCAATTCACCTTGTGAGTGTGTGAGAATTCGTAACCCCTTTGAGCTTTTTGATCCATGTTTCTATTTGAACTTAATGCTTGTCTATGAGTATTTAGTTCACTTATTTTTGAATGGATTTTGTTTTTTTCTTGGACCTCGACTTTGTGTTGTTGTATGGATTTTTTTCCTTGCTTTAGAAAGTAGGGAGTATTCACATGATGGTGCGGTTGAATTCAAGTTGGGGAGAGGATGATTGTATACTCATTGGTTGGATTCTATGAGGATTGAAAAAGAAAAGAAAAAAGAGAAAAATTTGTGAAAGAGAAAAAGAAAGAAAAAAGAAGAAAAAGAAAAATCCGTGAAAAAGGAAACAAAAAGAGTTTCAATAATTGTGCTAAATAAGTATTGTGTGTTGTGTAGCACTTGGGATTGTGGAAGAAGTTGGTTGAAATTTTGTGTGTGAATCTTTGTGAATTTTCACTCCCTTAGGTTTAGGCAAGTTTTTGTTTCAATTACCTTTAGAAATCGCCCCTTGTTTGTTTACCCGACCATGTTACAACCTTGAAAGTCCTTGTGATTCTTGCCTTTGTATTTTCAATGTGAATTTGTGGATGTATGCATAATTTAGTCTTTCGTTTGCATGAGTGTTGTGTGAGTGTAAAGTACCTTATTGTGTGTTTTTCATCTACCGATGATTGTTTTTGCTAGGTGTGATTCACTTTGAAACTTGTGTTGTTTAAGAATGTTCGGCATGAATTTTTGTATTTTGCATTTGTTTCGTGACTATGTTGTCGTCGTAGTTTAGTGGTAAGTATTTACTTTTTGTGTGTACCATTTTCATTTGAACCATTCATTCGTTTCCGTTTTTCAAAACCTGTTGATTCGTCATTCTTTGGATATTGCTTGTGCATGTTCAAGTTTGTTTGATTCTTGTTTGTGGACAAACAATTATGTAAGTTGGGGAGAGTTTGATAAGTTCAAAATGTACCTATTTTTGTATATAATTTTTGTCGCACTTATCATTACTTTGTGTTAAAATTGGTTGAATAAACCCCGCTTTGTTCGTAAATACGTTTACTTTACGTTTTCGGTGTATAGTGCTGTACCGTGTAAATATCATTGAGTTTAATTGATTTTCATTTATTTTTACAGGTGTTCCAGCAATTGGATTTTTCCATATTCATAAAGAGCATTGAATAAGCTTTCCAACGCTTTAAACAGTGCGTCAATCGGAGTTACGGTTCATGAGTTATGATCAAAACAAATTCTGGTTTGCTGTCATGTTCGCACTGCGAACCCCCGTGGCGAGCACTCGCTAGCGAGTTCGCACTGCGAACCCGGGGCGAATAAAAAGTGCCTGGAAGCATAAAAACACCATTCTGGAGGAAGTTAAGGCGGCATATGTTCGCAGTGCGAACCTGGGCAGCAAAAACCACCTATAAACTTCATTTTTCAGCATTTTTTAGAGGATGGTTTTGGGGATTCTTGCTCCAACTCCATCAAACTTCATTTTTCAGTAGATTAGCTTAAAAAACAACATGGAAGCTTACATACGGATGATCCGGGGTGGATTGACCGTCGACCGGCGTTGACAAACCGCGATATTTTTGGTTCATTTCTCTTCTTCTTTGTGTTTTTCTTCTATGTTGGGTTTTGTATATGTATTGACTATGATCTCATGTATATTTGTCGCCCATGGCGTTGTATAAAACTTGCTTTACAAATCTCTATTGGTGATTGTCTCTGAATTTTGCTTTATGTGCGGGGTTTGGGTTGCGTTAGAGATAACCTTCGTAAACTTCGATTAGGGATGATTGTCTGTTAGTTTCTGGATTCTAGAGATAGATTTAGAGCTAACAATCTTCAATAGGCATCGAAGCTTAATGCCTTCTGTGTTTCGAGGCTTCGCTCGCGAGAGTGACACGGTTGTTATCTCAACTGTGCGTTAGACATAACCTTTGTTGTGAGCGATGCTGGGTGATATTGAGGAGTATTGTAGGTGGAGTATAACTGGTCGGTAAGTTTAAGTTAGTGAGGAGTGATTTATATGCATTGCCGGACGAGTTTTTCTTGCTGAAGAATGAATTTGTTTTTATGTTTTAATGTTTACTTTTCGGTTTTCATGTTTTAAACCATTTTAATCTAAACTCATTACCGCGAGAGACTGTCGAACGACATTCTTTCCCTCGAACCGATCTCTATGGACACGACATAAATCCCGGAGGGAATTCTTCCGAAAATAAATATTTTTGCTTGCTTGCCCTATTCTGCATTCAACACTCCCCGTCGGGCAAACGATGTTCCCCGTCGCTCACACCTCTTATTTTTTTAAGGAAGTCGACGTTTATGGATCGCTCACACCTCTTTTTATAAGGCACACGACCCGATCGCTCACACCTCTTTGTATAAGGCACACGATCGTCTATAATCATCGCTCACACCTCTTTGTATAAGGCACACGATGTTATAGCAGATTCCCTCTGGAACCGATTCGTCGCTCACACCCACTGGGGCACACGACATCACAAGATGCATATCATGATGCTTGACACACAAGAACTCATGACAATCAAATGCATCACCACAATTCAACAATATGAATTATCTCATCATCATTATTCATGCATTGAAAACACTTCAAACAATGCATTTCATCACAAATCCCAACAATCATGCAATCACAATTACTTCCACAAGGAATTCACACCACAAAGGATACCCACAACACATCATAACAACATACATTGATATTCAATCCAACAATGTATTTTACCACACAACAACATCATTATCATACATTGAAATCAAACCCAAAACAACACATGTATTTCTCCATAAGACCACAAACCATCATCACCAACACTCATCATATATATTCACCTCATATAACAGCACACAAGCTATACGATACATATTAAAAGCATGTCATATGATAACACGTCAATCACATACAATTACGACGGTAAAAGTCGACCAAAGGATACATTTCCAAACCCCCGACATAATTAATCGGTCAACCAATATCAAAACCATTTAATAAGAAAGAACAGATCATAAGCTTTCCAACACATTAAACCGCCCCTCAAACCGACTTACGAATCAAAACTTACAAAGAAAATAAATTGGAAACACTGTCATGTTCGCAATGCGAAGCTCCTAGCGAGTCCTTCTCCCCTTCATTCGCAGTGCAAATACCCCAGCGAACCATGACAGAAAGTAAAATAGCCTACAGTTCGCAGTGCGAACTCCCAGCAAACCTTCGTTGTCCCCTTTGCAGTGTGAATCCCCCAGCGAACCGTGGCAGAAAGAAAAACAACACAACGTTCACAGTGCGAACCTCACGCGAACGTTCGCTTTTCCCTTTGCTGGCCATTCGCAGTGTGAACCTGCGAAACCAGAAAAACCCAGCAGCGCTAACATAGGTCATTTGGGTCCAAATTCATTATTCTCCCACCCCAAACACTTCCAATTCATACTATAACGACCAAAACATGATCCAAACCTAATAACAAGTATTCTACTCAGTTTATACCGAATTTCATCCGTGAAAACATCGATTTCTATCAATCGTTCCTAATTTCAATTGATAAGAAAAGTCGTGAAACAACCAAAACAATTACAACAAACAACACATATACATACACAAGCAAAATATAATTGAAACTTCTCACCCTTACCCGATTAATCGCGCTCGAAACAGAGTTTTCCCGATTTTTCCTCTTTCTCCTCTTCTCTCTTTCTTTCTTCTCCTTTTCTTTCTCTTCTTTTTCTTTCCACTTTCTATTTATATAAAATATCTAAACCCCTAAAAGACTATTTTACCCCTCAGCTCAAATATCTCGCAAACGCTCTCAAAACGCGATAAAACATAACAACGATGAAAAATAATATATTGTCAAATAAAAGTCAAGAATAAAATAATATAATAACGAAAATAATTAAATCAACTCGATTAAATAAATAAGACAAAACCGGGGCGTTACAATTCTCCCCCACTTAGAGATTTTCGTCCTCGAAAATATACTGAGACGAACAACTCCGGACACGACTCTCGCCACCGACCAACAAACTAACATGCCCACAAGAGGCACCCCACGAATAACACAAACTGACAAACCACCTCGCTAACAGCAACCACAACAACGACGACAACCACCACGACAAAATGCAAAGCCCATACAATGCACTTGACGACCAACTCACGACTTAAAGAATAACCAAGTTACAAACACACACAGGTTCACTCTTGAACCAGAACACAACAAGAACATAAACTCCCACGACACAACATCATTTCAACAACCTCTACACAACCACAATACTAACATCCTTGTCACACAACAATATTACAACAATGTTACGATTCACCAATCGAACATATAACCAAAACATCCATCTACATATTAGTACCGGATTAACATTGAAACCTTCCACTTATCACTTCCATTATAGAACATCCCACGGTCTCATCATCCTTACCATTTCCCACTGTTCACCCTTTGAACTCTATCCAGTCACACACGCATATACGAAATGTGCCACATCACGCTTCCGCTGCGCACTCTGATTACTCGAAACCATCAAGTCTACCAATCTCACGTCCAAAGTCTAACTCTTTCTCATATTCTCCAAAAATCACTGTTCACTTTAATATACCCAACTTCACACTCTACTGTGTTATCTCACACACCATACACAAGTCTCTGAACTGCTCAAATAATTCTAATTCTCTGACCATCAAAACAAACTTACATAAAAACTTTCGGCTTAACTCATCAGGCACAACCTTAGCTTTTTCTGAAGGATAATCCAAGCCAAATTCATAACTCGTCACTAATTCCAACCCTCCTCGTTGTCTCATACTCTATTCCTTCATACCAAACAAGTACTCTAAACTCTTGCGATTACCAAACACTTCGAACCTAGAACCATAAAGATAATACCTCCAAATTTTCCAACACCATACAACCGCAACCAATTCCAAATCCTGAATAGTATAGATCCTTTTATGAATCCTCAATTGTCGTAAAGCGTAAGCCACGACTTTACCCTCTTGCATTAACACACTAACTAAACTCATCAAAGATACATCACAATACCTCACAACCGGTTTATTTGGATCGCACAGAATCAAAACTGAAACCGTAGACAGCTTCTACTTCAGCTCACCAAAACTTACTCACAACGAACATCCAAAACAAACGACTCACCCTTTGCAAGCCAACTGAGATACCAGAAGTACGAACTCAACAAAGTCTTCCATAACCTGCAATAACAACCAACTGAGCCCAAAAGTTTCTAATCTCCTTAACCAACTTTGGAGCCTCTCTTGTAGAGCTACATCTACTTCCGATAGATCCATAACAATACTCTCATCTGAAATAACATATCCAAGAAAACTAACCCTTTTCAACCAAAATTCTCACTCGAATAACTTAGCATAAAAATTCCTTCCTTTTCAACACTTGCAATCCGATTCTCAAACTCTCTACCTGATCTTCCTCTGAGTTTATAACAGATCCGAATATCCTCAATCAAAACCACCACGAACTTATCCAAATAAATATAGAAGATACGTTTCATATACTCCACAAACATTTCTGACACAATACTAACACCAAATAACATCACTGCCCATTGTAATGCCCAACCAAATTCCAAAAGATATAATTCTTAAAGCTTTTGCAAAACTTCTCACTGGGTAACTGGTTACTCACATACAAACTTAACCGAGTAAATAATAGCCTAATCCGATGATAACAAACCTAACCAGTCATATTAAATGGATTAAAGCCTCAACTCACAAAATTCGCTATCCTTATTAAACGTTCCAAACAATTGTAATTTCAATCCAACTCAACCAAACCATTCCAATCATCTATTCTTGAAAATGGACACTTATTCTCAATCGTTACCTTATTCCACTGTTAGTAATCCATACACAAGTTCTTCTCTTAACAATCCAAATTCCATAAATCCCAACATGTCGCAACAACCAGCCGAAAAGAACTCTTAAATATTACATCCACACCTAAGGGTTCTCTCAAAATTTCCATTAATGCTCTACAATTCTAAAGACTCCAAACCTCACCAGAACTCTAAGTTTTGCTTTCCATAGTCTCAATACCGTCATACACATCATGCTTGTTATTCCATTCAATCATCATTCCCTTTTATTACTATCAATACTGGAGCTCTCTAAGACGACACACTTGGTTTCACAAATCCCTTTTCCAGTAAATCTTCCAACCGCTCTTTCCATCTGAGTTTCACTTCCTAAAAGTTCTTCTACTTACTTAGCAGATCCAAACCTCAAATCTTCACCTTTTCCAAATTTGAGTTTACACTCTACTCTCTGAGAACAACCTTTAACAATACCCAATCGTTCTCTCTCAACGACTTCCCAACTGGACCAATATACCAAAGCCTCTAATTCGTCTCATCTTCCAGTATAATAATCTTCATCGACTCAACAAAACAATCCGTAAGCACTTTCTAAATTCCAAACAATTCATTGCACACACTATCACAGCCAGAAAGACACGTCTATTCCATCCAACATAATTCTCGTCTACTATCAACAAGAGATTAAGGGTGATCAGTTCCTCAATTTGTCAATAGACAGCCGACAATCATGATGGGGCATAAACCCTCTTTACCAAACTATAATAGCATTCCTTACATCTCATGCACAAAACTACCTAAGGCACAAATCCTTAGTCGACATAAACCTTACCTCCGTATTCCCTCTGGAATCGGGAGCAACACTGTCCAAACAACACTTACAATCTTGCAACCAACGGTACACTGAGCCAACACTCTACACTTGAAGCAACCTGGAGAAGTACAAGCTCCTCCCCCACTTATCTCATTCTCAATCCTGAAGACAAAAGATTAGGAAACCAGAAATTACTGACAGTGCTCCACACACATATCACGTATTAAGGGACCAACAACATCGACAATATTCAACTGTCACACCAACTGACTCAACAACTTGGCCGGACGGATCGACCTACTCTGATACCACTATTATAACACCCCACTTCCCATCGCGAATAAATAATACATAATAATATCAGAGTAAATAAAAATTTATTTTATCCGACAGGAACAAGGATGCCACATTTAAAGAAATAATACACCATCCCTGCTCACAAAGTTTTGATACATAACACAAAATGGAATCACCTCAAAGGGAAACTTTTTCCATATAAAAGGAAAGTTCAATTATGGAATAAAGCGGAAAGATCCATAACGGACTTGTTTTACAAAATAAATTGTTTCATAACGTCAAAATATTCATACCAAAGTATTACAAAATATATCTAACAAAGGTATACATATATAACATAATCGTTCCCCGACTCCCGTGCTACGTATCAGAGCAGACACCAAGACCGACAAAAGAATGGAGAACTAATCTTCACAAAAGCCTCCAAGACACAAATCTACAATTGCCTCATAGAGCAACAAACCATAGCAGAAGGGTGAGAAATAACAACTAAATCAAGATTGCATAATAATATGCAAAACATATAAATTCACATACATAGTTATTCTCACCACAAGCATCACATATTAATACACGTAACATATACTAATTATACTAACATAATCACATATTCACACATAAGGCACACCATAGTCATAACATATGAAAACACACCACCACATCACATAGCACATGTCTACACATAAGACATATTATCCACAACCAATGCATTTATCACATATGCACATCAATTCACCAATTCAAACATAAATCTCAACACATAATCAATCAATTCATGAATTTCCACACATAATCAATCCATTCATGATTTTTCACATATAATGCATCCATTCACAATTCTCACACATAATCAATCCATTCATGATTTATGCAAATGCACAGAGACCGACACAACGACTCTATGCAATGCACATGCAGTACCATCCATCCATCATTTCTCAACATTAGTTCACTCAGGAACTATTGGAATCATCGCTTGTTACTTAGTGTAACTCCCCGTCGGGAAAACGATGTTCTCCGTCGCTCACACCTCTTATTTTTTTAAGGCACACGACGTTTATGGATCGCTCACACCTCTTTGTATAAGGCACACGACCCGATCGCTCACACCTCTTTGTATAAGGCACACAATCGTCTATAATCATCGCTCACACCTCTTTGTATAAGGCACACGATGTTATAGCGGATTCCCACTGGAACCAATTCGTCGCTCACACCCACTAGGGCACACGACATCACAAGATGCATATCATGATGCTTGACACATAAGAACTCATGACAATCAAATGCATCACCACAATTCAACAATATGAATTATCTCATCATCATTATTAATGCATTGAAAACACTTCAAACAATGCATTTCATCACAAACCCCAACAATCATGCAATCACAATTACTTCAACAAGGAATTCACACCACAAAGGATACCCACAACACATCATAACAACATACATTAATATTCAATCCAACAATGTATTTTACCACACAACAACATCATTATCATACATTGAAATCAAACCCAAAACAACACATGTATTTCTCCATAAGACCACAAATCATCATCACCAACACTCATCATATATATTCACCTCATATAACAGCACACAAGCTATACGATACATATTAAAAGCATGTCACATGATAACACGTTAATCACATACAATTACGACGGTAAAAGTCGACCAAACGATACATTTCCAAACCCCCGACATAATTAATCGGTCAACCAATATCAAACCATTTAATAAGAAAGAACAGATCATAAGCTTTCCAACACATTAAACCGCGCCTCAAACCGACTTACGAATCAAAAGTTACAAAGAAAACAAATTGGAAACACTGTCATGTTCGCAATGCGAAGCTCCTAGCGAGTCCTTCGCCCCTTCATTCGCAGTGCGAATACCCCAGCGAACCATGGCAGAAAGGAAAATAGCCTACAGTTCGCAGTGCGAACTCCCAGCAAACCTTCGCTGTCCCCTTCGCAGTGCGAATCCCCCAGCGAACCGTGGCAGAAAGAAAAACAACACAACATTCGCAGTGCGAACCTCACGCGAACGTTCGCTTTTCCCTTCACTAGCCATTCGCAGTGCGAACCTGCGAAACCAGAAAAACCCAGCAGCGCTAACATAGGTCATTTGGGTCCAAATTCATCATTCTCCCACCCCAAACACTTCCAATTCATACTAAAACGACCAAAACATGATCCAAACCTAATAACAAGTATTCTACTCAGTTTATACCGAATTTCATCCGTGAAAACATCGATTTCTATCAATCGTTCCTAATTTCAATTGATAAGAAAAGTCGTGAAACAACCAAAACAATTACAACAAACAACACATATACATACACAAGCAAAATATAACTGAAACTTCTCACCCTTACCCGATTAATCGCGCTCGAAACGGAGTTTTCCCGATTTTTCCTCTTTCTCCTCTTCTCTCTTTCTTTCTTCTCCTTTTCTTTCTCTTATTTTTCTTTCCACTTTATATTTATATAAAATATCTAAACCCCTAAAAGACTATTTTACCACTCAACTCAAATATCTCGCAAACGCTCTCAAAACGCGATAAAACATAACAACGATGAAAAATAATATATTGTCAAATAAAAGTCAAGAATAAAATAATATAATAACGAAAATAATTAAATCAACTCGATTAAATAAATAAGACAAAACTGGGGCGTTACAGAGAGGATGACTGAAGAGAAGCTGGTGAGGAAAATTCTTAGATCTTTTCCCAAGAAATATAAAATGAAGGTGACAACTATTGAAGAAGCCCAAGACATCAGCAAGATGAGGGTTGATGAGCTGATAGGTTCTCTTCAAAACTTTGAATTAGGAATGGAAGAGGAACCTGAAAAGAAAACCAAAAGTATAGCTTTGGTATCTAGTTCTGAAGATTCTAAGAAAGAGAATGGTGCTGAGTCTCAGGAGGAGCTGTCCCATGCCATTGTTTTGCTGGGAAGACAGTTTAATAAGGTTATGAAGAGGATAAATAGGAGTTATAATCCTAATGTCAAGAACATCACATCTGACACCAACAGATCAGGAGATCAGGGGAAGAAAACTAGAGATGAAGAAAAGTCCAATAATGACAAAGGAGTCCAATGCTATGAGTGTGAAGGGTATGGTCATGTCAAGAAGGATTGTCCTACTTATCTCAAAAAGCAGAAAAAGGGGTTATCTGCTTCCTGGTCTGATAGTGAGAGTGAATCTGAAGAAGAATCAGCTAAGCTTGTTAGAGCTATGATTAGGGTTTGTGAGTCAGATGATGATTCTTGTGATGATGAGGTTACCTATGAAGAGCTTGCTGCCTCTTATAAAGAACTGTGCATGAGAAGTGAACAAGTGAGTCTTGAAGGAGAGAAGCTGAAGAAAACCATAGTGCAGTTAGAAGCTGAAAAGACTGAACTTGAAAATGAAGTCAGTATGCTTAACTCTAAACTGGATTCTATGACCAAAACTGTCAGAATGTTGAACAATGGTACTGATGCTCTAGACAACATTCTTAGTATTGGGAAAATTGCTGGAGACAAAAGTGGTTTGGGATTCAACAATGTTGCAGCTTCTAATGATGTTATTACCAGTTCCAAACCAGTGATGTTAAAACAGATGTTTAAACATCCTGACAGGATTCCTTCTAGGAAGAAATTCAGGCGCTGGAGATGTCATCACTGTGGGCGTTTTGGACACATAAAGGCCTACTGTTATAAGCTACATGGGTATCCTCAGAAGGCACATCAGTTTGTTCCCAGACAGAACTTTCACAGAGGTAGTCAGGTCACCAAGTCTAAGAAGCAATGGGTTCCAAAAGGTAAAATTACCAGCTTAATAGCTCACACTTCTCTTAGGGTTTCTACCAAAGAAGACTGGTACTTTGATAGTGGGTGTTCAAGACACATGACAGGAGTAAAGAATTTGTTGGTAGATGTTAACCTTCAGTCTTCAGGTCATGTAACATTTGGTGATAGTGTCAAAGGAGAAATCAAGGGGATGGGAAAGCTGAATTGTGCTAGTGCTCCTAGAATGGATGATGTTCTACTTGTCAAAGGGTTGACAACAAATTTGATCAGTATTAGTCAACTTTGTGATCAAGGATTTAAAGTAGACTTTACAAAATCTGAGTGCAATGTCACAAATGAGAAAGGAGAAGTCACCATGAAGGGTGTTAGGTATAAGGACAACTGTTATCTATGGGTGCAACAAGACTCAAGTACCTCAATATGTGTGTTGGCTAGAGATGATGAAGTCAAAATTTGGCATCAAAAGTTGGGACATCTTCATCTGAAGGGAATGAAGAGAATAATATTTTCAGAAGCTGTCAGAGGAATCCCTAAACTCAATATCGAAGAAGGAAGAGTTTGTGGAGATTGTCAAATAGGGAAGCAGACCAAGATGTCACATCAGAAGCTTCAACATAACACCACCTCCAAAGTTTTGGAACTTCTTCATATGGACTTGATGGGACCTATGCAGGTAGAAAGTCTAGGTGGGAAGAAGTATGCTTATGTTGTTGTAGATGACTATTCTAGGTACACCTGGGTGAGCTTCATTAAAGACAAATCAGAGGTGTTTGATGTTTTTAAAGATCTTTGTCAAAGACTCCAAAGGGAAAAGGAGAGTAATGTTATTAGAATAAGGAGTGATCATGGAAGAGAGTTTGAAAATAGCAAGTTTGCTGAATATTGTTCTGCTGAAGGCATAAGTCATGAGTTTTCTTCTCCAATTACTCCTCAGCAAAATGGAGTTGTTGAAAGAAAGAATAGAGCTATTCAAGAGTCTGCTAGGGCAATGATTCATGCCAAAAAGCTTCCTTACCATTTCTGGGCTGAAGCCATGAACACTGCTTGTTATATTCACAACAGAGTTACCTTTAGAAGGGGCACTTCAGCTACTCTGTATGAACTGTGGAAAGGGAGAAAGCCAACTGTGAAGTACTTTCATGTTTTTGGAAGTAAATGTTACATTTTGTCAGATCGTGAACAGAGGAGAAAATTGGATCCTAAAAGTGATGAGGGAATCTTTCTAGGCTACTCTACAAATTGCAGAGCTTACAGGGTTTTCAACTCCAGAACGAAGGTTATGATGGAGTCTATAAATGTGGTAATTGATGACATTGATAAACAGGTAGATGCTGATGTCCTGGATAATGTTGAAACATCAGTTGAAGAAGTCACAGTAGAAACTGAAGACAGAAGTGGGTCTCCCAGTCCTGTTGATGCTGAGCCTGAACCTGAACAATCTAATAAAGAACCATCTATTAGAGTGCTAAAGGACCATCCAAGGGAGCTTATCATAGGTGATCCTAAATCAGGGGTTAGCACTAGATCAAGAGAGGTTGTGTCAAATTCTTGTTTTGTTTCAAAAATTGAGCCCAAGAATGTCAAAGAAGCTTTGACTGATGAGTTTTGGATTAATGCCATGCATGAAGAGCTGGAACAATTCAAAAGGAATGAAGTGTGGGATCTTGTACCAAGGCCTGATGGAGTTAATGTGATTGGCACCAAGTGGATCTACAAGAACAAGTTTGATGAACAAGGAGTGGTCACCAGAAATAAGGCAAGATTAGTTGCTCAGGGATACACTCAGGTTGAAGGAATTGATTATGATGAAACCTTTGCTCCTGTGGCAAGACTGGAATCTATCAGATTACTCTTAGGGGTGGCTTGTAATTTCAAATTCAAGCTCTTTCAGATGGATGTTAAGAGTGCCTTCTTGAATGGTTACTTAAATGAAGAGGTGTATGTTGATCAACCAAAAGGATTTATTGATCCAACATTTCCTGACCATGTTTACAAACTAAGGAAAGCTCTCTATGGTTTGAAGCAAGCACCAAGAGCTTGGTATGAAAGGCTTACTGAATTCCTGGCTGTGAATGGCTACAGAAAAGGAGGGATTGACAAGACTTTGTTTGTTAAAGAGGAAGGAGGAAAACTAATGATAGCTCAAATATATGTTGATGACATAGTATTTGGTGGGATGTCAGATGCAATGGTGAAACATTTTGTGGAACAGATGCAGTCTGAATTTGAAATGAGTCTTGTTGGTGAGCTGAACTATTTTCTTGGTCTACAAGTTAGACAAATGGAGGACTCCATTTGTCTAGACAAATGGAGGACTACTTTGTTCCAGAGCAAGTATGCAAAGAACATAATGAAGAAGTTTGGTCTAGAGAATGCTAATCACAAGAGGACACCTGCTCCTACTCATTTAAAGTTGTCCAAGGATGAACATGGTGTTAGTGTGGATCAAAGTTTATACAGAAGCATGATTGGTAGTATATTGTATCTCACAGCTAGAAGGCATGATATTTCTTTTGTTGTTGGAGTTTGTGCCAGATATCAATTTGAGCCTAAAGTTAGTCACTTGAATCAAATGAAGAGGATTTTGAAATATGTGAATGGGACTTGTGACTATGGAATGCTTTATAGTCATGGATCAGGTACTGAGTTATGTGGTTTTTGTGATGCTGATTGGGCAGGGAGTGCTGATGATAGAAAAAGTACTTCAGGAGGTTGCTTCTTCTTAGGGAATAATTTGATATCATGGTTTAGTAAAAAGCAGAACTGTGTGTCTCTTTCTACTGCTGAAGCTGAGTACATAGCAGCAGGGAGTAGTTGTTCTCAACTTGTTTGGATGAAGCAGATGTTAACAGAATATAATGTCAAGCAAGATGTCATGACATTGTACTATGATAATCTGAGTGCTATCAATATCTCTAAGAATCCTATTCAACATAGCAGAACTAAGCATATTGATATCAGACATCATTTTATAAGAGATTTGGTTGAAGACAAAGTAGTTGCTTTGGAACATGTTGCTACAGATAAACAATTAGCTGATATTTTTACTAAAGCCTTAGATGCAAATCAATTTGAAAGTTTAAGAAGCAAACTGGGAATTTGCATTTATGGGGATTAGGCGTGCTGGAAGGAGTGTTGTGCAGTTGTGATTTTGCATATGTTTAAAGTAAACAAATTTTTATTCAAATGATGAAAGCATACAAGATTGGTTTTTTAGTACATCAAAAGCAACATATAAAGGGTCTATAAATTATCCCAACCCCCTGCATCAAGAAAAGTTTTCCAATCTTCATCCCATTCATCATCAGAAGCATGAAGTTGCACTGGAGATTTTTTGATGTTTTTTGTCTCTGATGGTTTTCTTGTTCTTGTTGCTCCTGAAGAAGTCCCAATGGCTGTCCTTGTTGTGTTCTTGTTCTTCAGTGGACCTGGTTTGTTGTCCTCCTGCTTGTGTTGCTTTCCTGCATCTTTGTTGGACTGACTCATACTTGTTTATTGTCTGGTGCTGTTAGAAGGAAGAAGGCTTGGATTTTATAGTTCTATAAGAATCCATTGTTTGTATCGCCTGACCAGTCAAAGTTTTTGGAATGTGTGTTCCTTGGGAAGCTTGTTTATTTGACCATGTCTTAATGGCTGTCAGATCTTTTTTTGGAATGTGTGTTCCTTGGTATGCTGATGTAGTTGTCCAATTATGGCTAAAAAGGGGGAGAGTTAGCCTTTGTGCAGTTAGCCTTTGTGCCTATGTGTTGACTGATGTGGTTCTAAGTTTGAGGGGGAGTGTGCAGGTTTGAACAGCTGGTATGCTGGTTCTTATTTTGAGGGGGAGTTTAGCATATTTGAATGTGATTACTGTTGTGAGTATGAAGTTTTTCCGCTGCAGGTACCTCTGATGTTGGCAGAGATTGTTTTAGCCAAAATTCGCCAAAGAGGGAGATTGTTAGTTCTTGTATTGGCTGTAATTTTGGTAAAACAAAGTTGAACAATGTTGATGTCATATGTCTGATGTCATAACATTGGTTCCTAACATTAGTTGTTGCAGGTTTGAAGTTTTATATGCTGATGTTAAACTTGATGTCTTGACATCAATTATCAGAACATCAGATCATCAGGTTGTGATGTTTTAGGGCTGCGCGTGTTAGTTTGTTTTGAGGAGATCTGTTAGAGAGATTGGATGCGAATTTCTTGGAGAAGATATTTATATTTTCAATCAGATATGGAGCAGATCATGTAACTAACATTAGGGCTGATTTGAAAAGATTTAAAAAGATTAGAAGATCAAATCTGTTTTAAATTATGATTAATAACAAATCAAATCAGATTATTTTGGAAGAGGTCCAAGCCCAAGTCAGAATTATATAAAAAGCAGCCTCAACCCTTGTTGAAGAAGAACGAAGAAAGAGAGCTAAAGACTGAGTGTCAATTGTGTCTTCGTGTGTGTTTTGTAAATAATTCATGTTTGAATTGGTGTTACTATTTTGAGTTGTAAGTGTATTCACTCTATAGCTTTTAAGCAAGAGTGTGGTGTTCTTGATCAAAGCTGTTAAGCATGATCAAGGTGGGTTTTATAGTGTAATCTTTGAATTGTATCACTGAGGTGATTTAGGGAGTGAGTGGTTTCTCATACCTAAGTGGTTTCTTAGGTAGAAGTGTCATTGGGTAGTGATTAAGTTAGGTAGATGTTGTCGCTCCCGGGATTTTCATCCAAGTACAAACGCGAAAGTGGCACGAAATAGAGTAGCCAACAATGTGTATTTATCCCAAGAGAGGGAAAGGAAACACTGCATAAACCTGAGGGGAAGGAAAGAGCATGGTCTTGCGACCAAGAGAACTGGGTTCGGGAGTCGGTTACACGAGAGGAAGGTATTAGCACCCCATCGCATCCATCGTACCCGATGGGATTCACGCTTGCTTGTCTCAAACAAAGGGTGATAGAAAAGATGCTGAAAAAGAACTGCTAGCTGGAGAACCGGAAAAGGAATGGAAAGAAAGAGGAACAAATGTAGGGAAAATAAAAGAAGTACTCGAATGGGCCCTACCCCACTGCCTACGTATCTCATCGGGAGCATGAGAATCAGAGCGACGTAGTTCCCCTCACCTAGGGAAAGTTGTATGTGTTTTTTAGTGGAAACGTCAACGTTCGCATCCTAGCAATTAGGTGTTGCAGCTCGCTGTAGGGAGACTTAGGCGTTACCTGTTTGCGGTAGAACGGAAATGACGCCTCCTTAAGGAAGGAGTGAATGAGATGAGAAGAGAATTCCCGAAGGAAAGACGTTGTTGTTTGTTTGAAGTTTTTTAGAAAGAAGTGTTTTTTGCAATTATTTGTAACTTGCATTGCACCCAAGTCTACAACATAGGAACGAATACATCGCGTATCGTCCCCAACAGGACGTACACTAGGTACCCTATAAGAATGAAGGGAAACCCCCCCCCCCCCCCCATTATTCACTTCCCACATTTAACGCTCATGCGCAATACACGTTTAACCTTTATTAAGTGTTTTTTACTTTTGTTTTGAGATGAGAAGAAAAGAGACTCAAAGGAGGAAAAGGTAAAAACTAAAGAGGGAGACTAATACTCAATCTTAATGTTATCATACATGGGGATCCTATGGTTAATGTGGTTTAAGAAATCTAACCCTAAAAGAAAAGAGAAGAAGGAGATAGAAAGTAACTTACTTCCAAGATGGAAGTTAAGTTATTTCTAAGAGGGAAGAAAGAAGATCATGAAAGCAAAGCATCATTGAATGCTTAAACAACACAAATTGAATGATTAAAATATGAAGGAAGAAAATAGAATGTGGATGCATATCCACACTCAAGTGACTTACCATTAGCCCCTGAAATGGTTAGTACAATCATTTACAAATGAAGAAACTAATTAAGATGAACAAATGAAACTTAAACAAGTCAAGAACCTAAAATAAAAGCGTCTTAAAGGTTAAGGAAAGCATAAGGTCAGAATACACCTCATGAGAATGTTCTCTAATAATATGAGAGCAAACACAAATCAAATGCACACAAACAATGCCTTAACCCACAAAGAAATGCATTATGAAAGAAGTAGATGAAGAATGAGTGGATATGCAAAGTGATCATGCAATAATGCTTCAAGTAATGTCAAAGTCAGAATGTAGATGACCTAAACATGTGCCTAAACATGATGTACAAATGTCATATGAGGCATACAATCAAGCATCCAAGCATTAAGAGTGATTAGGAGAAGAAGTGAGAAGATATGAACATGAATTTAACATGGAAAGAAAATACTTAAGGCATAAGTCCAACCTAAAAAAAGTTCAAGATGAAACTCAAGTATCAAAGTCAGAAGTGATATGACATGTTAGGATGAATATAAGATGCATAAGCCAATCACATTCAAGCAATTACAAGTCATTTAGAAGCTAGAAGAAAAAGAAACATGCATTTGGATGAAACATGTTCAAGTATGCAAAGTAAGACATGAATGGCATATGGGATGAATGCAATGCATTAAAGTCAGAGGCATACATCATATGAAATGAAAATGGATATATAGCATGGCATAAACAAACCAATTACAAGTCAAGTTGGAGCCTAGATGAAAAGGATGAGGAATTTGGTCAAAAGGAGACATGTGAAACAAGTATTGAACATGTACACAAAGAAAGCATCAACTTCAAACCAATGGCCTATAACTTCATTAAAAAGACCTATAATGATCTAAACATGGCTCAAGAAGTCAAAAAAAATGATCTCATACAATGGCACAAGTGCCTTCTCAAGCAAGTAAACAAAACATGATCAAAGAAGTTCACAAAAAGGGACCTCAAACAAGAGTCATCAAACAAATACCAAACATGATTCAAAAATCATCAAATTAGGTCTCAAGGGACCTCAACCAGAGACAAATGTCATACCAAAAGCTCATGCAAAGAATCACAAAGAAACTCAATCAAACAAACATGGCAAAGTAACTAGGGTTTCACATGATCAAGCACAAAGAAATGGCTCAAAGAGGATGCCAAGATGATCTTAAAAATATGAAAAAAAATTTATATGCTTCAAAGTGTCCTCTGAAACATGTAAAAAGAATGAGGATCAAACTATGTACCAATGATGAGAAATAAAATCAGCAATGCAAAGTGTTCACAAATGAAACATTTCAAAAAGAAATTCAAACAACAATTAATTCAGATGCAAAAAATAATAGAAACATGGAAAATAAAATTTGTAAAATTTTTATAAAACTATAAAGATGATTCATGATTTTTTTATGATTTTTAAATGCATTAAACTAATTTTAAAAATTAAAAATGAAAATGATATGCAAAATAAAAAAAACAAAAAAAAAACATAGCATGGGCCAGGGGTGCAGTCATAGTAATTCTCACGTTGGAAGATTAAATGGGCTCAAGGAGGGGGGGTGCAGATATCAACCCAGTCCATAACAAAAAAACAAGCGCAGTCCAACAAAAATAAGGATCCAGTCAAACAACTTGACTCAACATCAACCATTGGATCAGATCTACGCATGATATCAAGTCAACAAGTCCACTCAATGTACAAGATAAAAGGCCAGGATCAAGAGTTCATGATAACAAAGGTACACGCGCGCACATCCACATCATTCAGAAATTAAAAGCAGAGCACATGAATATCACATGTTAATTTAATGTGTTGGCAGAATCACCATCATCAGATCAATCAAACGTGCCAGATCAAGTCAACAGATCACAAAATCATGCAAGATCAAGGGTCCAGATCCGTGTGTGCACAATAAGAAGCATGGATTGTAAACACACAATTAGTAAAATATGTGAAGATTTTAAATGATCTGGCAACACAAGAGCCATCAGATCTGGACCACCAACGGTCCAGATTTCATCTTCTTCCTTTAAACCCTCACCTGCCTGAAAACAAACCAGACGCCGGAGCCCTAGCTCCGATCTTCTTCTCCGGCGACCTCAGCATCAAAATTTCTCAGAAATCACAAACAAGTACATCATTCCACTCAGATTTCAATAAGGATCATGAATATCACACTCAAATCAACAGATCATGCATAGATTAAATAAATCGAAGACAAAAAGTTTGAACTCAAAAACTTCAGATCCACGATTCAGCCATAATACACGTCCAAAATAAAAAAAATCACATCAGGATGATCAGTAAAGCATGAGGAACAATATGCACACAAGAAAATCAAGTTCTAGGATCATGAATTTCACACTAACCTGAAACTTATAGAACTCAGAATACACCAAGAAAACCTTCAGAAAGCTGCAGATCTACTCCTTGGAACTTCTGATTGCAAAATAAATGCAATATGAGGCTTGAATCAGGCTGGATCTTGAAGTTTAAAAGTGAGCAACTCAAATTTGAATTAGATGAAAACCTTGCTTAGAGCTTCAAACAATGGTTGATTCTTGTTCTATGGAGTATGTGGATCATGAATATGGAAAAAGTTCTTCAGAAAATCTTGTGAGGAGTGAGTTTCGAAGAAGGAAAAATTTGAGTGAAAAATGAAATTCAGAGCAAATAAGAGTGCATGAGTCTGAAATGAACGTGTGAGTCTCTTTATATATATCCTTGGTTATCATTCTGATCGTGGTTAGGGTTTTGTTAAACCCTTGGTTAAAGCTCTTGGAAGTGTTTTGCAAATTGGCAAGTTGGTGTGTACTCCCTCATCCACACATGTATGGTCATGCTTATGATGATGGATCACTCTCATTTCATGTACTGATCACCAATGAATTGAAATTGGGCCTTGTGGTTGATTGGTTTGTGAGTTTTGGATCATCATGCACATTTGCACATTGTGAAAAAAAGTGAGGTATATGGCATGAAATGAATTGATTCAAAGGCCAAATCTGGTCCTCATGGAGTGTACTTGAATATGGCAATGTTACTTGAGTCATTAGAAACAATTACAAGTCATTTTGAACCAAAATGCAAAAGGTGGAAAAATGGATACATGTGAAAACCCTAAAAAGCACCTTGCCTTCTTTTGGTCATATCTTGAGTTTCACAAATGGTATGAAGATAATCTAGTACTTTTTGGAAAGGGGAGAGAGAGAGACCTTCAACTTTCATGTTTGAGTAAAATTAATTTGAAGCTGTTTTGATGATGAAAAGTCAAGTTGAAGATGGTTTGAAAAGTTGCCAAAAATGGAAATTTCACATTATAGGTCATTTTCCAAAAATAGTAACTTTTGCCCTACTTCTTGATTCTTGATGAATGACATGAATCTTAACATTTGAGGACCACATGAAGGTCTATGGACTTGGGAGTCATGATTTGAACCTTTGAAAATCCATGGTAGACTTTCCTTTTGAACTGTTGACTTTTTCCCCAATTTCTTGATTATCAATCAACTGATCAATTGAACCTCTTCTGAAATGAATCAATGGCCAACGTTCCATCCTTAGACACTTGATATCATGTAGAAAACATTGAGACTAGGTTTGAATCAAAATTTCATCAGGAGACCACTTGAATCCAAAACCCTAATTTTGACTGCTTTTTGTGATAGGAGGTGATGCACTGTCCAAACTTCTTGATGAGTTAGCATCTTCCAATGACTTGTGAGATCAAATGGGGATGATATATGATGTAATAGACCCTTGAGGCTTATGAGAAACACTTGGATTTTATTCTCTTGCTTTGGATGACCCACACCTTTGAGGAACAACTGATCACATGCCCTTATGCAAGATGCAATGCTAAATGCATTATGTTTTATTTTTCTATGCTTGAATGCAATGCAATGAAATGAAAGCCTATGCTAAATGATATGAAAATGAGAGGACAAATTTTGGGGTATTACAGCTGCCCCTATTCAATCATTGTAGACCTGAATGGACGATAGCGATTGCTATCAGACTTTCAAGGTATGGAGGGATTGAATACGGAAAATAACCAAAAAATTTGCACTCTATGGAGAAGAAGAAAAGGGTTATAAACCCAAACAAATGAATTCTGCTTGCATAAAAACTCTGATGGGAAGAATAGCATTGGAGAACTGTCTTTTGTACAATGCCAGACGACTACTGGCTTGCCACGCTACGGGTGGACTTTAGCAACGTCTTTTGTACAACGCCAGACGACTACTGGCATGCCACACTGCGGGTGGACTTTAACAACATCTTTTGTACAATGCCAGGAGACTACTGGCTTGCCACACTACGGGTGGACTTTTGCAACGTCTTTTGTACAACTCCAGGCGACTACTGGCTTGCCACACTACGGGTGGACTTTTGCAACGTCTTTTGTACAACGCCAGACGACTACTGGCTTGCCACACTACGGGTGGACTTTTGCAACGTCTTTTGTACAACGCCAGACGACTACTGGCTTGCCACACTGCGGGTGAACTTTAGCAGCTGATTTGCCACCCTTGGATGGACTTTTGCCAATCTACGGTTGGACTTGCTGATTTGTCACCCTTGGATAGACTTTTGCCAATCTACGGTTGGACTTTGCTGCTTTGCCACCCTTGGATGGACTTTTGCCAATCTACGGTTGGACTTTGCTGCTTTTCCACCCTTGGATGGACTTTTTCCAATCTACGGTTGGACTTGCTGATTTGCCACCCTTGGATGGACTTTTGCTAATCTACGGTTGGACTTTGAGAATTTGCCACCCTTGGATGGACTTTTGCCAATCTACGGTTGGACTTTGAGAATTTGCCACCCTTGGATGGACTTTTGCCAATCTACGGTTGGACTTTGAGAATTTGCCACCCTTGGATAAACTTTTGCCAATCTACGGTTGAACTTTGATGCTTCCATACTGGATTACGCTCTTCATACATGTCATACATCCCTGCTGACTCTGCTAAGGAACAATGATCAATAATTTGATCTCAGGGACTCCTGAAGGATAATATCTCTGCCGGAGAATGACTGAACAATCCGTCTGCTTCGAACTGTAACGCTTTCCAAAAATAAATTAGACTTTGAGATATGAGGGAATGATGACTCTGCCAGGAATTACTTCATCTGACTGGGGATGAATTCTGGTCATAGCAACTCCGCTGGGGATGAGAATTTTCTGACTTGGCTGGGGGAAGAATGTACTAACACTCTACCGAAGAAGACAAGTCATTAAAACTCTGCTTGGGGATCTATCAAACCCGAGAAGAACATGCTAACACCCTGCTGAGGAAGAGATTCTGTTGATCTACTAAACCTCTGCGGGGAGAACAAAAACTCAGCTGGGGAGTATTGTTGACAAGAATCAATGCTGAACTTTGTGGGGAGTACAACTACCAGAGATACGATCTTGCTGGGGATCAAGGCTACTCCGTCGGGGATATTTTAGAGATATGCTGGGGAAACCCAAAGCAAATCCAAAGTAATCTGCTGAGGAACAAAACTGTCGAGCTTAGGATAAGTGTCACAATGCCCCATGTTAGGCGAACTTTCCGTGTGACAACTCTGCTGGGGATAATGAGTTTACAACAAGCTCTGTTGGGGAGAACCGCCTCAAAGCGTCTCGTGCTGGGGATGTCTCTTAGGAGAATTTTACAGAAGACCGAGCGTCTTCATACTCTACTGGGGATAATAGATCTGGAACATCTCCTGCCGGGGAAATTCAATAATGCCCCATGTTGGAGAGGATCAACGACTTGCTTTTGCCCCATGATACAAGACTGATCTGAAGAAAACGTCATAAGAGGATTTTACAGAAGATTAAGCATATTCAAACTCCTGGAGACTTCACTGGGGATTGACCATTAACTTCGGTGTCTGCGAAGCAACTCTGTTGGAGAATTTGCAACCATTATCGACATAGAAAAGCTTGTAGCTGTTGGAAGTATTGAATTAGAGAATCAACTTAATAAGATACAACGATACCCAGTTGGACTTAATTCACCAATATCGAATCTTCGTGACCGACCACCGACCGAATGGTGGACTCAATCAGTAAACATTGTGACAAAAGGGTGACAAGTGAACCCTTCCCTGAACATGATTTCCCCAGTCTTCTGCGTGGGAATAAGTGACTACTTATCTAGGAGAGATACCTCTTGTGCTTGACATCATCTGGATCCGTTACCTGCAACAAAAGAATACACACATGCCCCGGAATATTGTGTGGTTTGAATCCACCATCCAGGATTATTCAACATTCAAAGTAATTTTAAATGTTTTTCTGCGCATGTTATTGTAAAGCCACCATGTTTTCAAATGCAATGTTTTATCAAAAATTCGGACGTTTTTGCAAACAAAGCAGTAAAACAAAATAAGTAGCTTTTTACTGAAATTCAATTTATTGATCGAAAAGCCCAGAATAGGCAATTACATCAGGAAGCAATCCCCTGGAAAGAGGTAATCGCTGAAAATTGAGAAAAGAAACTATCCTAATGGCAATGTGAAAATGACATTCCACTGAGTTTCGATTCTGCTATGGCCAGTATGTCTTCAAAACTCCCCGACCTTGCCTTCTGAGGAATGATCAGACCGATTCCTACCCTTTAGAATGTCAGTTGTTGAAACGGTGATGGAGTACAGATAACTCAGATCGTAATCGTTCACTTAAATCCCTCTTTTGCGTGGACCGCCCTTTTGGGTTTTCAATCCACCGGGATACCCTTTTTTGCCTGAGTTGTCCTTACGGATTTTCAACTCACCGGGTGTACCATTTTTTTATTTTATATCCCTAATTTTTGCCCGAACCTTTTTTTTATTCTGTTTTTGTGGTTCGCCGGGATGCCCTTTTTTGCCTGGACTTTTCTTTTTTTTGTCCAACGGGTCTATTTATGCGAAGTATTTTTTGACTACGTCTGAGTTGACAGGGGATGAAAAGTCTTCGCCGTCCATGGTTGTAAGTAATAAGGCTCCGCCCGAGAAAACTTTCTTAACCACGAATGAACCTTCATAGTTGGGAGTCCATTTGCCCCTGTGATCTGTACTAGGAGGAAGGATCCTTTTAAGTACCCCATCTCCAACTTTGTAAACCCAAGGACGCACCTTTTAGTCAAATGCCTGCTTCATCCTTCGCTGGTATAACTGCCCATGACATACTGCTTCCAGTCGTTTATCCTCAATAAGGCTCAACTGATTAAATCTGGCACGAACCCATTCAGCTTCGTCTAGCTTGACATCCATCATGACTCTGAGGGATGGAATCTCAACTTCAACCGGTAGTACTGCCTCCATACCGTATACAAGTGAGAACGGCGTTGCCCCAATGGACGTGCGTACTGACGTTTGGTACCCATGCAAGGCAAATGGTAGAATCTCATGCCAATCCTTATATGTGACAACCATTTTTTGCACAATCTTCTTAATATTCTTATTAGCCGCCTCCACAGCGCCATTCATCTTCGGGCGATACGGAGAAGAATTATGGTGTTCAATTTTGAAGTCCCGGCACAGCTCAGCCATCATTTTGTTGTTCAGATTAGAACCATTATCAGTAATGATTCTCTCGGGCACTCTATAGCGACAAATGATATCCCGTTTCAGGAAACGAGCTACTACTTGCTTAGTGACGTTGGCATAAGATGCTGCTTCAACCCATTTAGTGAAATAATCAATGGCGACCAAGATGAAACGATGGCCGTTTGAAGCAGTAGGCTCAATCTTTCTGATCATGTCAATGCCCCACATTACAAAGGGCCAAGGCGAGGACATGACACTCAACAGATTTGGAGGCACATGCACTTTGTCTGCATAAATTTGGCACTTGTGAAATTTGCGGGTGTACTTGCAATAATCTGACTCCATTGTTAACCAATAATACCCCGACCTCAGTAGTTTCTTTGCCATTGCATGTCCTCCGGCATGGGTACTGAAAGAGCCTTCATGTACTTCCTGCATTAACAGGTCTGCTTCGTGTCTATCCACGCATCTGAGCAGAACCATGTCAAAATTCCGTTTGTACAGCACATCATCGTGATTCAAGAAGAAGCTACCAGACAACCTTCTCAATGTCTTCTTATCTTTGGTAGATGCCCCAGGCGGGTACTCTTGACTTTTCAAGAAACACTTGATGTCATGAAACCATGGCTTGTCATCAGACGTTGCATCAACAGCAAACACAAATGCAGGTCTGTCAAGACGAGACACTTCAATCTTAGGTACATGGTTCCATCTTTGCACTTTAATCATAGAAGACAAAGTAGCCAAGGCATCAGCAAACTTATTCTCATCTCGAGGAACATGGTACAACTTCACTGTTGTGAAAAATGTCAATAATCTCCTTGTATAATCTCTATACGGAACCAGATTTGCTTGGTGCGTGTACCAACTCCCTTTCACTTGATTGATTACCAAAGCTAAATCACCGAAGATATCAAGGGTCTTAATTCGCAAATTAATGGCCTCCTCAATCCCCATTATACAAGCTTCATATTCTGCTTCATTGTTGGTGCATCCGAAAGTTATTCGGGCAGTGAAAGGCATATGAACACCTTCCCGTGTGATAAGAACTGCTCCAACTCCGCATCCATTCATGTTGACAGCCCCATCAAACATCAAACTCCATTTGGATTCAGGATCCGGCCCCTCCTCCGGGAGTGGTTCCTCGCAATCTTTTGCTTTGAGAAACATGATGTCCTCATCAGGGAAATCAAATTTCATGGGTTGGTAATCATCGATCGGTTGTTGCACAAGATAGTCTGACAGGAAGCTTCCTTTGATGGCCTTTTGGGAAGTATACTGGATATCATTATCTGTCAAAACCATTTGCCACCGTGCAACTCTGCCTGTTAGTGTTGGTTTCTTGAAAATGTATTTGATAGGATCCATTTTTGAAATCAACAGAGTCGTGTGCCTGATCATATACTGCCTCAATCGCTTAACAGCCCATGCAAGTACACAACATGTATTTTCAAGCATTGAGTATCGGGACTCACAGTCATTGAACTTTTTGCTCAGGTAGTAGATAGCATGCTCTTTCCTACCTGTCTCGTCGTGTTGACCGAGAACACAACCCATAGAACCTTCAAGCACTGTCAAATACATTATCAAAGGCCTTCCTAAAACCGGAGGCATGAGAATTGGAGGTTCCTGCAAGTATTCTTTTATTTTATCGAACGCCAATTGGCAATCGTCATTCCACTTGACCGTTTGATCTTTTCTTAGCAGTTTGAATATTGGTTCGCATGTGGCTGTTAGGTGAGATATGAACCTTGCAATGTAATTCAATCTACCCAGAAAACCACGAACCTCTTTTTCTGTTCTCGGCTCAGGCATATCTTGTATTGCTTTCACTTTGGCAGGATCAACCTCAATTCCTTTTTTGCTCACAATGAAACCCAGCAACTTTCCAGAACGCACCCCAAAAGTGAACTTGTTTGGATTCAACCTTAAACAGAACTTTCTCAACCTTTCAAACAACTCTTTCAAGTTAATCAGATGCTCTTCTTCCATTCGCGACTTGGCAATCATGTCATCCACATAACATTCAATCTCTTTGTGAATCAAGTCATGAAATAATGTTACCATTGCCCACTGGTACGTTGCCCCTGTGTTTTTCAACCCAAAAGGCATCACTTTGTAACAATATGTACCCCATGGAGTAATGAACGTGGTCTTCTCCATATCCTCAGGTGCCATCTTAATCTGGTTGTACCCGGAGAAACCGTCCATAAACGAGAACACTAAAAACTGAGCTGTATTGTCAACCAACACATCTATGTGGGGTAGTGGAAAATCATCTTTCGGGCTAGCTTTATTAAGATCTCGATAATCCACACACATTCTCACCTTTTCGTCTTTCTTTGGTACTGGCACGATGTTGGCTACCCAGGGAGGATAATTAGTCACAGCAAGAAACCCTGCGTCCCACTGCTTCTGAACTTCTTCTTTGATCTTTATGGCCATATCGGGATGAGTCCGACGAAGTTTCAGCTTGATTGGCGGGCATTCTTCTCTCAATGGCAGCTTGTGCACAACAATATCAGTATCCAACCCTGGCATGTCTTGATACGACCAGGCGAAGATATCAACATATTCACACAACATTTCAGTCAAAGCTTTCTTCACATCTGCTCGCAGGCTGGCACCAATCTTGATCTCTTTCTTAGCATCCTCGGTACCAATATTGATGATCTCTATGGTCTCTTGATGAGGCTGGATGACCCTTTCCTCTTGTTTTAACAATCTGGCCAGTTCCTCAGGGAGTTCACATCCCTTCTCATCCCCTTCTTCGGCTTGATAAATTGGTTTGTCAAAGTCATACATAGCCATAGCAGAACCGTTATCAATGGAATTCGGAGGATCAAGTCTGCACGAACGGGTTCATGATTTATTTTAGAATTTATTTTTAAAACAAAAAGAAACGAAACATTGCCATTTTATTTTTGTGCAAAAATAAAAACAGGAAAGACAGGGAACGAAATTTGAGTGCAAAACGTCCTTTATTGATGATTAAAATTGCAAATGCAAACAGGTGGCCCTACAAATGAATCTATACGCCTTGGGCAGAGCGCAAGATTTTAACATGCATTATGGTTAGAAAAACAAAGAAAATTACTCTGTTTGAAGAGTAACTCAGATGACTTCTTCAACGGACCAATTCTGCAATGGTTGTCCCGGAGCACGTGGGCGTACCCAGTTGTCCAAGTCACAATCACTGTCAACGCCATCCTCTGTAGCTGCACAAGACTGATCCGGGTAAATGATTCCCCCACTGCTGAAAGTAATGGGTCAACTGTTCTCTGCAACTGAAGTCATAGAAGGATGATAGCCAATACCAAACTTATCCTCCTTCATTGGTGTCTCTATCAGCTTGCCCCATCCTTGGGCATTACCCGCTCTGACAACCTCGAAAGCTTGTTTATAGGACGAAATGGATGTACCGGCTCTATCTGGTGCAAGGGAAGATTCAGGCACGTTATCAATATTCACCGCTTCAAACGACTGACAAAGCATTTCGTGAATTTCCCCATCCATTTCAACATACTTGAACGTGGACAAGTGACTGACAAAAATGTCTTCTTCACCACACACATTCACTACTTGTCCCTCGAACTCGTATTTCAGCTTCTGGTGTAAGGTGGATGTAACAGCCCCGGTCGCATGAATCCATGGGCGGCCTAATAAGCAGCTATAAGCAGGCTGTATATCCATCACATGGAATGTAGATTTGAACACTTGCGGTCCAATTTGCACGGGTAATTCCACCTCTCCAAACACAGATCTTTTCGTCCCATCGAACGCCCTGACAACCAAATCACTTGGCCTTAATATCAAACCATCAACTTCTAACTTCATTAGTGCCTTTTTAGGCAATACATTGAGTGAGGAACCAGTGTCTACCAACACTGCACCCCTACACTCCATTGTAATGTGCAAAGCTTTGTTGTGGTTTCTTCCTTCAGACGTCAAATCTCTGCTTGTGAAACCCAATCCATGGCTGACGTTGACATTAGAAATCACACCCTCAAGCTGATTAACAGTGATTTCTTGTGGAACATAGGCTCTCTTCAACACTTTCAGCAAAGCCTCTCGGTGCGCGTCAGAACACATCAATAATGACAAAATTGAAATCTTCGAGGGCGTCTGGTTCAGTTGATTGACAATCTTGTAATCACTTTTCTTTATTATCCGCATAAACTCTTCTACCTCATTGTCAAAGGTAATCTTGGTCTCTGTTTCAGGCACATGCACACTCTCAGCCACCTGTTTTCCTTTAGCTTTTGCTGCAGCTTCAACTTCTTTATCACTTCGCAAAGTTTGGGGAGCAAACAACCTTCCGCTCCTAGTAAAGCCACCTACACCACCCACATTATCAATATTTAAACTGGCTGATGTCCCGACTTCCTGCTTTTTCCCTTCATAATACACGTCTGCCCCATAGTGCCATGGGATTGCTTTCGTAGATGTAAACGGAACTGGTCCTGGCACCGCGATGGTAATAGGACTGGATCTTTCTTGCATAATACTTGCTACGAGAGCTGTACTTGCAGGCACCTGAATCTCAGCGGGAGTATAATAGATGGTCACAGTTGACACCTCATCAGTATTTTTCACAGCCCGGTCAAACTGTAGACGGCTTTCGTCAATCAGACTCTGCAAACCAACTCTCAATTTATTACAGCCATTCTCCTAACTCATACACTCAGAACAATCTTACTCACAACCTGGGAACACCTGTCCCTTCAATAGACGATCTTTTACAACCAGCAATGAAGTCTTCACCTGATTGATATCTACCACCAAGTTCAATCTCTTTCCATCTTCAATAGCATGCACATCTGCCACACCATGATCAGGCATGGGGTTCTGGAGAACATTAGGAGGTAGAGAGAAATCGATTGCTTTAGCATCTATCAAATCTTGCACCTTATGATGAAACGCCCAACACTTTTCAATGGTGTGCCCCGGAGCACCGGAATGGAACTCGCAGCGAACATTGGCATCATAGTTAAGTGGCAAGTTTCCAGCAGCAGGAGGTCTCATTGTACGAAGTTCAACCAACTTTAACTTGAGTAACTGTGGCAACAGTGCTGAGTAAGTCATAGGGAGAGGGTCAATTTTACGGTCCCTCTGCCTAGACCTTGGCTGGATCGGAGGTTGCTGCTGTTGCTGAACCTGCTGCTGTGGTTGCTGTTGCTGAACGGCTGGTGCTGGAATCGTCACTGCACCTACTTGATGGTAAGCTTGAGAACGACCTCTTCCCCGTCCTCTATACACAGCGTTTGTATCACATTCTCTCCTTTTCTGACTACTAGCAAAAGGTTTCTTCATCCCAGAGGAACCAGCCCCACTTACGTCTTGAATCTTCCCCAGCTTCAACAGACTCTCGATCCTTTCACCCGCAATCACGATGTCAGAAAATCCTGTTGATGGACAGGCAGCCAATCTATCAAGGAATGCCCCTTGCAGGGTGCCCATAAACATATCTGCCATTTCTCTATCCAACAAAGGAGGTTGAACCTGGGCAGCCATTTCCCTCCACCTTTGAGCGTACTCCTTGAAACTTTCCTTAACATTCCGTGACAACCCTTGCAGTTGAGTGCGGTTGGGTGCCATGTCGATATTGTACTGATATTGCTTTAGGAATGCTTCTGCCAGATCCTTCCAGCTTCTAACAACAGCTCTGTTCAATTTCATATACCAGGTCAACGATGCTCCAGCCAAACTGTCCTGAAAATAATGCACCCATAACTTCTCATCATCAGTATGGGCTGAGATCCTCCCAAAATAAGCCTGGATATGTGTCTGGGGACACATATTACCATGATATTTGTCGAAAGTGGGTGGCTTGAATTTTGGAGGGATTCTGACCCCTGGTACTAGACCCAGATTGGTGACATCAATGCCCATAGAATTCTTGCACTCCATAGCCCTTATCTTCTCAGCCAACTCATCGTACCTTCTATCATTAGGATTGCCCATATCAGCATCCAGCAGGGTAAACTGATCTTCCTGAACATCTTCCTAAACAACACCAACATTTCTGCCATTTCCATTACCCAGATTACCAACAGGAGGAGGATTGCCAACAGGAGGAGGAGTGCCATGAGTCTGTAAATTGTCAACCTGATTACCTCCCGGCGTAGTCTCTGGACGCTCGACTAGAAGTCTCAATCTTTCTTGAGTCTGTGCCATACCAGTCATGAGAGTCATGAACTGGTCCATGCGTGCCCTCATTTCAGCCAAATTATTCTGCATTTGATCTATTATCCTTGCTTGATTTCTTCGAGTTGAGTATCGGTGAATGTGATTCTCAGCTATAATGCCTGAAACCAAATAAGGTTAAAGATCTCCTGCAAAAAGTACCTGTTATGCAAAAATGCTTATGATTATGAGGATGCAAATGCAAATGCAAATGCAAACAATCATATTTAACATTTCCAGGGCATATCTGCTTTGATTCCAGCCTTGAAATCGGGCAAGGGATCGGACATAACATCGGAAAATAAATCCGAATCCAGAAATATTGCAGAATCAATCAAAGGAAGACCCCTTTCAAACAACTGATAGCTATTGAGACAACTACGACTGAACCAAATATTGTAATATCATAGCATAAGAAGTCATACAGATAGGTTCGATACAATCAAAAGTGATTCCATCAACAATCCTGATGGTAATCATAGCAAAATACAAACAACAGAATTATGACAAGTCAATTCCAAATAAACTGGCTTCAATCTCCTCAAGAAGGTTCACAGTGTCTGGATGAGTAGGTCTTTCTAGCAATCCCTTGATCAGTCTGTTTCTCTTCTCAACATCCTGATTCAGCTTAGCAATCTGCTCTTCAACATCATTGCCTTCGTGCTTTGACTTCTTGATTCCCGCTTGCAGTTTGAGCTCCTCAATTTCTTTCTGTGCTACTTTCCACTTACCACAGAAGTGTTTCTTATCTTCCTTCATTCTTTGAAGCTCTTCTTTTAACTCCCTATTCTCAATCTTGAGCTCTTCCAACATCTCCTGATATGTGGCAAGCTTGTCTTCAGTTTTGGTCAAGAGCTTTTTGGTTTCCCTGTAGGCTTTGCCGGATGATCCAGCAGTCATGCTGATCTTTCTACAATGTTGAGCTTTGTCATCAAGATCCTTCTCCCTTTTTCCCAAACGCTCGGTCAGATCTTGGACCTTCCATTTCATCTCCAAGTTGTTATGTAAAGCGCCCTGGAGTCTGCTACTCATACTAGCATTTTCCTCTCTCAACTCTTGCACCAGTTTTCACTGCTTATCGAATTCTTCAATTGGTACGGTGATTCTTTCCTCTATCATTTTGGGATACAAGGGAGGCGCCCAATCAAAAGGCAAATAGTACTCTTCGACTCTCTTCTTTATCCATTGATCATATGGAGGAAAAGTTTGATTGTTAGGTACACCCCAAATGGTTTTTCCTCTCTTCTGTTTACTGAGCCATGCTTTGGAAGCTTTCTGCGCCATATCTATTCCATCGTCAGCCATGCGAAAATACAGAGACTCTTCCAATTCATTTTCAACCGGGGGACTTCTTAGAGCATACCCAAACTGCCGGATAGCCAAGGAAGGGTTATAGTTAATACCTCCTTTTCTCCATATCAACGGGACATTGGGGTATTCACCACAACTGTGCAAAATGTCTTTACCCAGCACTCCGTGATTCACCCAAACAATATCCTTAGCGTTTAGACCCATCAGACGTTGGCTCCATTTCAGAGAATTCTTAGTATCCTTGAAAGCACCTGACTGGGGTAGACAATTGGCAAACCACTTATAGAAAAGAGGTGCACAACAATAAACTGTCCCACCTCGTTTTTTCTCGTTCCTGTTGTATAAAGCATAATGAAGATCTCCTAATAAGGTCGGCACCAGATTCTGATTTACAAATATCTTAATAGCATCCGTGTCAACAAAATCAGGCTCGTTCGGGAATAAGACAATACCATACACACAGAGAGCCAACACTGCATTGAAGACATTCCACTTCTCCTCCTTTGCTGCCTCTTGAGCCTTGCTTGCCAAGTATGATAAGTGATAGCCACAAACCTTTCCCTTGCCAGAAATATCAGCTTCCAAAGTTGACTTGCTCAAATAAAGAGCACCCGCCACAGCTTGGAAATCAAGATCTGCCTTCGACCCACAGAAAGGAACACCTTCTTTGATGGAAATTCCTAGGATGTTGGAATACTTCTCCAGAGTGGGAACCAAAACATAATCTGTCAATACAAAGCATCTCAGGAACGGATCATAGAACTGCATCAAGGTGTGCAAGCCGTTATATTCATATTCACTGATGTTACGAACAAAGGATAGGATCCAACCATACTTCTCTCCGAACATTCCTAACACTTCCGGACTGGCCATCTCTTGTAATTTACAAATTTGACCCAGGAGAAGCTTCGGGAACTTGTACACAATGATATTATTCCTACCCTTCTTGGTGTCCATCCCTATGACTGCCCTTTGACTGGAATCAAAATCAGATACTGCCTGGAAAATGAAAAAATATGAACGCTAGAAAAAAAATGCAATGCAAGGCATGTGATCAAAGTGCCACGTGTCTGCGCTGGACTGTAATAGTTGAATAAATTCAGGGCTCAAGTTCTCCAGAATTTCAGAACAACAGAGTAACCACATAAATAAACCATACTGATAAGAAATCCAGTGTACCAGGTATGTTGAAAGTTAAGGGTACCTGCAAACCTGCAAACAGCCCGTCCCTCTCACATGTGGGTACTAGAAAGGTGAGGATCCTCAATATCACGGGCTCTCAGGTCGAGAAATGATGATACGTTCACCATTTCTGGTTTAGCATCATCATCAATCGAGGAGGCCTCAACTGATTCCCCTAAAAAAGGATATCCTATAGCAAGTTCCCAGCATTGGGTCCTCAGATCGAGAATGTGCAATGGGTTTGCCACAAAGCGTGGTCTGCCACTGTCACAACTCGGGAGGAGTGTCGCAACTGAGTTCTCGGGAATGGTCACCAGAGTCGACAATTCCTCTAGAGAATATCTACTGGCCTGTATCAAACATACAGTAGCAGATAGCTCCGAATAGAACCTCGTCTGGTTGTAGGTCTCGTGAACACCCACACGTGGCCAAACACCACGGGAGTGACACGTCCACCCACACTAATACCTATGTGTATGCTCAAGCCTGGGTAGTGGGCTTATCTCTCAGAACACCCTGCCTGCCAAACAGAAAATAACAGCACAGTCCAGCATAATAGTGATATGTAAATGCAGTGAATGCGATAAATACAGTAAAGTAGTAATACTATAAACATCAATACACTAAAACAGTAAACACAACACAATACAACTCCAAAATAAACACCCAATGAAAGAGAAACAAACAAGCCCTAGGATTGACCCGCTAATGAAACCAGAGATTCTGGGTTCGATCCCCAGCAGAGTCGCCAGCTGTCGCTCCCAGGATTTTCATCCAAGTACAAACACGAAAGTGGCACGAAACAGAGTCACCAGCAATGTGTATTTATCCCAAGAGAGGGAAAGGAAACACTGCATAAACCTGAGGGGAAGGAAAGAGCATGGTCTTGCGACCAAGAGAACTGGGTTCGGGAGTCGGTTACGCGAGAGGAAGGTATTAGCACCCCCTCGCGTCCATCGTACCCGATGGGATCCACACTTGCTTGTCTCAAACAAAGGGTGATAGAAAAGATGCTGAAAAAGAACTGCTAGCTGGAGAACCGGAAAAGGAATGGAAAGAAAGAGGAACAAATGTAGGGAAAATAAAAGAAGTTCTCGAATGGGCCCTACCCCACTGCTTACGTATCTCATCGGGAGCATGAGAATCAGAGCGACGTAGTTCCCCTCACCTAGGGAAAGTTGTTTGTGTTTTTTAGTGGAAACATCAACGTTCGCGTCCTAGCAATTAGGTGTTGCAGCTCGCTGTAGGGAGACTTAGGCGTTACCTATTTGCGGTAGAACGGAAATGACGCCTCCTTAAGGAAGGAGTGAATGAGATGAGAAGAGAATTCCCAAAGGAAAGACGTTGTTGTTTGTTTGAAGTTTTTTAGAAAGAAGTGTTTTTTACAGTTATTTGTAACTTGCATTGCACCCAAGTCTACAACATAGGAACGAATACATCGCGTATCGTCCCCAACAGGACGTACACTAGGTACCCTAGAAGAATGAAGGGAAACCCTCCCCATTATTCACTTCCCACATTTAAGGCTCATGCGCAATACACGTTTAACCTTTATTAAGTGTTTTTTACTTTTGTTTTGAGATGAGAAGAAAAGAGACTCAATGGAGGAAAAGGTAAAAACTAAAGAGGGAGACTAATACTCAATCTTAATGTTATCATACATGGGGATCCTATGGTTAATGTGGTTTAAGAAATATAACCCTAAAAAAAGAGAAGAAGGAGATAGAAAGTAACTTACTTCTAAGATGGAAGTTAAGTTATTTCTAAGAGGTAAGAAAAAAGATCATGAAAGCAAAGCATTATTGAATGCTTAAACAACACAAATTTAATGATTAAAAGATGAAGGAAGAAAATATAATGTGGATGCATATCCACACTCAAGTGACTTACCATTAGCCCCTGAAATGGTTAGTACAATCATTTACAAATGAAGAAACCAATTAAGATGAACAAATGAAACTTAAACAAGTCAAGAACCCAAAATAAAAGCATCTTAAAGGTTAAGGAAAGCATAAGGTCAGAATGCACCTCATGAGAATGTTCTCTAATAATATGAGAGCAAACACAAATCAAATGCACACAAACAATGCCTTAACCCACAAAGAAATGCATTATGAAAGAAGTAGATGAAGAATGAGTGGATATGCAAAGTGATCATGCAATAATGCTTCAAGTAATGTCAAAGTCAGAATGTAGATGACCTAAACATGTGCCTAAACATGATGTACAAATGTCATATGAGGCATACAATCAAGCATCCAAGCATTAAGAGTGATTAGGAGAAGAAGTGAGAAGATATGAACATGAATTTAACATGGAAAGAAAATACTTAAGGCATAAGTCCAACCTAAAAAAAGTTCAAGATGAAACTCAAGTATCAAAGTCAGAAGTGATATGACATGTTAGGATGAAGATAAGATGCACAAGCCAATCACATTCAAGCAATTACAAGTCATTTAGAAGCTAGAAGAAAAAGAAACATGCATTTGGATGAAACATGTTCAAGTATGCAAAGTAAGACATGAATGGCATATGGGATGAATGCAATGCATTAAAGTCAGAGGCATACATCATATGAAATGCAAATGGATAGTATAGCATGGCATAAACAAACCAATTACAAGTCAAGTAGGAACCTAGATGAAAAGGATGAGGAATTAGGTCAAAAGGAGACATGTGAAACAAGTATTGAACATGTACACAAAGAAAGCATCAACTTCAAAACAATGACCTATAACTTCATTCAAAAGACCTATAATGATCTAAACATGGCTCAAGAAGTAAAAAAAATGATCTCATACAATGGCACAAGTGCCTTCTCAAGCAAGTAAACAAAACATGATAAAAGAAGTTCACAAAAAGGGACCTCAAACAAGAGTCATCAAACAAATACCAAACACGATTCAACAATCATCAAATTAGGTCTCAAGGGACCTCAACCAGAGGCAAATGTCATACCAAAAGCTCATGCAAAGAATCACAAAGAAACTCAATCAAACAAACATGGCAAAGTAACTAGGGATTCACATGATCATGCACAAAGAAGTGGCTCAAAGAGGATGCCAAGATGATCTTAAAAATATGAAAAAAAAATTTATATGCTTCGAAGTGTCCTCTGAAATATGCAAAAAGAATGAGGATCAAACTATGTACCAATGATGAGAAATAAAATCAGCAATGCAAAGTGTTCACAAATGAAACATTTCAAAAAGAAATTCAAACAACAATTAATTCAGATGCAAAAAATAATAGAAACATGGAAAATAAAATTTGTAAAAATTTTATAAAACTATAAAGATGATTCATGATTTTTTTTATGATTTTTAAATGCATTAAACTAACTTTAAAAATTAAAAATGAAAATGATATGCAAAATAAAAAATAAATAAAAAAACATAGCATGGGCCAGGGGTGCAGTCATAGTAATTCTCACGTTGGAAGATTAAATGGGCTCAAGGAGGGGGGTGCAGATATCAACCCAGTCCATAACAAAAAAACAAGCGCAGTCCAACAAAAATAAGGATCCAGTCAAACAACTTGACTCAACATCAACCATTGGATCAGATCTACGCATGATATCAAGTCAACAAGTCCACTCAGTGTACAAGATGAAAGGCCAGGATCAAGAGTTCATGATAACAAAGGTACACGCGCGCACATCCACATCATTCAGAAATTAAAAGCAGAGCACGTGAATAACACATGTTAATTTAATGTGTTGGCAGAATCACCATCATCAGATCAATCAAACGTGCCAGATCAAGTCAACAGATCACAAAATCATGCAAGATCAAGGGTCCAAATCCGTGTGTGCACAATAAGAAGCATGGATTATAAACACACAATTAATAAAATATGTGAAGATTTTAAATGATCTGGCAACACAAGAGCCATCAGATCTAGACCACCAACGGTCCAGATTTCATCTCCTTCCTTTAAACCCTCACCTGCCTGAAAACAAACCAGACGCCGGAGCCCTAGCTCTGGTCGTCTTCTCCGGCGACCTTAGCATCAAAATTTCTCAGAAATCACAAACAAGTACATCATTCCACTCAGATTTCAACAAGGATCATGAATATCACACTCAAATCAACAGATCATGCATAGATTAAACAAATCGAAGACAAAAAGTTTGAACTCAAAAACTTCAGATCCACGATTCAGGCATAATACACGTCCAAAATCAAAATAAATCACATCAGGATGATCAACAAAGCATGAGGAACAATATGCACACAAGAAAATCAAGTTCTAGGATCATGAATTTCACACTAACCTGAAACTTGTAGAACTCAGAATACACCAAGAAAACCTTCAGAAAGCTGCAGATCTACTCCTTGGAACTTCTGATTGCAAAATAAATGCAATATGAGGCTTGAATTAGGCTGGATCTTGAAGTTTGAAAGTGAGCAACTCAAATTCGAATATGATGAAAACCTTGCTTAGAGCTTCAAACAATGGTTGATTCTTGTTCTATGGAGTATGTGGATCAAGAATATGGAAAAAGTTCTTCAGAAACCCTTGTGAGGAGTGAGTTTCGAAGAAGGAAAGTTTTGAGTGAAAAATGAAATTCAGAGCAAATGAGAGTGCATGAGTCTGAAATGAACGTGTGAGTCTTTTTATATATCCTTGGTTATCATTCTGATCGTGGTTAGGGTTTTGTTAAACCCTTGGTTAAAGCTCTTGGAAGTGTTTTGCAAATTGGCAAGTTGGTGTGTACACCCTCATCCACACGTGCATGGTCATGCTTATGATGATGGATCACTCTAATTTCATTTACTGATCACCAATGAATTGAAATTGGGCCTTGTGGTTGATTGGTTTGTGAGTTTTGGATCATCTTGCACATTTGCACATTGTGAAAAAAAGTGAGGTATATGGCATGAAATGAATTGATTCAAAGGCCAAATCTGGTCCTCATGGAGTGTACTTGAATATGACAATGTGACTTGAGTCATTAGAAACAATTACAAGTCATTTTGAACCAAAATGCAAAAGGTGGAAAAATGGATACATGTGAAAACCCTAAAAAGCACCTTGCCTTCTTTTGGTCATATCTTGAGTTTCACAAATGGTATGAAGATAATATAGTACTTTTTGGAAAGGGGAGAGAGAGACCTTCAACTTTCATGTTTGAGTAAAATTCATTTGAAGCTTTTTTGATGATGAAAAGTCAAGTTGAAGATGGTTTGAAAAGTTGCCAAAAATGGAAATTTCACATTATAGGTCATTTTCCAAAAATAGTAACTTTTGCCCTACTTCTTGATTCTTGATGAATGACATGAATCTTAACATTTGAGGACCACATGAAGGTCTATGGACTTGGGAGTCATGATTTGAACCTTTGAAAATCCATGGTAGACTTTCCTTTTGAACTGTTGACTTTTTCCCCAATTTCTTGATTATCAATCAACTGATCAATTGAACCTCTTCTGAAATAAATCAATGGCCAACCTTCCATCCTTAGACACTTGATATCATGTAGAAAACATTGAGACCAGATTTGAATCAAAATTTCATTAGGAGACCACTTGAATCCAAAACCCTAATTTTGACTGCTTTTAGTGATAGGAGGTGATGCACTGTCCAAACTTCTTGATGAGTTAGCATCTTCTAATGACTTGTGAGATCAAATGGGGATGATATATGATGTAATAGACCCTTGAGGCTTGTGAGAAACACTTGGCTTTTATTCTCTTGCTTTGGATGACCCACACCTTTGAGGAACAACTGATCACATGCCCTTATGCAAGATGCAATGCTAAATGCTTTATGTTTTATTTTTCTATGCTTGAATGCAATGCAATGAAATGAAAGCCTATGCTAAATGATATGAAAATGAGAGGGAAAATTTTGGGGTATTACAGATGTCAACTGGGATTGTTGAGTCTGTAATTTAATACTACTTATAGTGAATTTCCTCTCTGGCTTGGTCGCCCCCAGACGTAGGTAGTTAGACCGAACTGGGTGAACAATTCATTGTGTTTATTTACTGTTGTTTATTGCCTTGTTCATAGCAGATTGTGTTGTTGTGACATCACACTTAACATCACACATCTGATACCAGAATTTCACCAATGAAAATGATCGATATAATTATGCATGAGGTGACTAGTGTGGAAACAAACATTAAATGGAATGACTCAAAATCTTAATACTTCAGACCTAGTAGGGGAATTCGTCAAAGTGGTCCAATCTTTCCATACCTCTTTGTGTTGTGTTTAGATAAGTGATCTCATCTTATCTCGTATGTAGTGGAAAAAGGTAACTAGAAGGATTTTAAGGTGGGAAAACAAGGTCCTTTGGTCTCCCAACTTATGTTCGCATATGATCTTCTTTTATTCGGAGAAGCAACAGTTGATCAACCTCATTGTGTGAATAGAATTCTTAATCAATTTTGCAAGATGTCGGGCAACAAGTGAGTCAAGAAAAGACGAGAATATATTTTTCAAAGAATGTCACTCGTAATGTTCGTGATCAACTGGTGCAATATTCGGGTTTACTGAAACAACATTCTTGGGAAAATACTTAAGTGTCCCTCTAACTGGGAGAGCTCCTAAAAAAGAAGACTACATATTCATCATTAACCAAGTGAATGTCAGACTTACTGCATGGAAAGGTAATCAATCAGCTTTTGCATAAAGAATAACTCTAGCTAAAAGTGTGATAGAATCTCTACCTATCTATCAAATGATGACAACTACTATTCATATAGTTTGCATTAAAGAGATTCACAAATTGCAAAAGAAGTTTATATGGGGAGAAGGGAGAGATGCAAAAATATATCATGCAGTTCGGTAGAGTAACATCATGAAACCAAAAGTTGCAGGTGGGCTAGGGTTAATGAGATTTGATGTAATGAACAAAACATGCATCTTGAACATAGGTTGGAATTTACATGCAAGTAAGAGTGAATTGTGGAGTTCTATTTTGTGGGGCAAATATAACTCCAATGGCAATAAAGTGGAGACACGTATGAAGGCTACTGACTCTAGTTTATGTAAGAGCATTGTTAAACTTTGGGCAAAGATAAATGAAAGCTGCTTTTGGTCTATGGGTGATGGTAAGTCAGTTAATCCTCAGACCACCAAGTGGATTGAACCGAGTTTCAAAATCACTAATTTAAATCTTGACATTCCTAGTTAAATCAAGATGGAAAAAGTTACTGATATGTTGAATGATATAGGAGACTAGAATCAACAGGTTTTAAATGCTTGGCTTTTAGAGAACAACTTGAATAAAATAACAAGTATTCACCGTTTGTATTGATACAAGTCCAGACTTGAGAATAGATATTGGAGATGATATGGATGGATTTTCTATTGGAAGAGCTTATAACTTTCTCGTTAGTCATGATAGCGAGAATGATGGTGAAGTTTGGAACATTTAAGCTCTCGAAAGAATCTGGTGTTTCATTTGGATTTTGTGCTGTGATGGTTTGCTAACTATTTGAAACAAGAGTCGTATGGGATTAGAAGGCGCAATGTGCAAGTTTTGTGGAGATATTGAAGAAGACAAATTACATGTGCTTTGAGATTGTCCTCTAGTTATACCTTTGTGGCTATCGGCAGTTCATACTCGCATGCACATAAGTTTCTTCTCAGGTGATGTGCATCATTAAATCAAGTTGAATATAAGTAACAACTTGGGTTGGAACGTGGATAGAGATTGGAAGGTGTTTTGGGCATCTTCTTTTCATAGTCTTTAGAAATGGCATAACAAAGGGCTCTATGATGACAATTTATTTAGACCCAATAACCTAATGGGTCAAGTGTATACGATGATGAAAGATTATCGAAGCGCGAAACTAGCATCAAACATCATTATGCACCATCAAATAGACTTGCTATTAATCAGATAGGTGGCACTTGCATTGGCATGGGTTAAGGTTAATACTGATGGAGATAGGAACAATAAAGGTAGGGCAGATTGTGGAGGAATAATAAGAGGTAAAGAAGGGGAGTGGCTAGGATGTTTTACAACGAGAATTGGTGAATGTAGTGCTTATATGGCAGAGTTATGAAGTTTGTTTAAAGGTTTGAAGCTTGCGAAAAGATTGTGATTTAGAACAGTTGAAGTAAATATTAATTCTCAACTAGTAGTGAAGGCCATCAATGCTAAGTAAATATTAATTATTATGCTGATGCTTTAGCTAGGATTTTAATTGATCATCCCGAAACTATGTGTATTTTTTATGCATACCTGACCTTCATTAATCATGTGTTAGAGAATGATTTGTTGGGACCTCATGTTTCCTAGTAAATACCGATATAATTTTTTTTTTTGACTTTTGTCCTCCTTCTAATAAAAAAAGGTCTTTATTAATTAAAATGACATGCTAATAAATAACTGAATGTAGAGAATGTCGGAATCTAAATAACAAAAAAAAATTATATTATTCATATTTAAAGATGAGATAAATACTAAATAGAAAAAAATATATTATTCATAATTATAGGTGAGATAAATATTAAATAAGAAAAAATTTATATTTCTCATATTAATTAATATCTATAATATAAGAAATCTATGTGTTCTGGTTAAAACTACACTAACCCTTTGCCAAACAATGCCACATCATGGATTAAGGGGTAAATTGTGTCTAAATCTAACAATTTGCAACTGGATTAGACATTAGTTACACAACAACTACACGGTTAGCTTGAAATAAACACAATAAGTGTTGGACAGTTACAAATGAAACAATATTTTACGTTTGCTGTAACAAGACTTTGGGTGTGGGTGCAACTACCGATGTTGCTTTTGCTGAGAAAAGACATGGGTGCAGATTGTCTTCATCTCACCTCCATTTTTTTTGAAATTTCATTCTCTCTCTTGCTCCTTAATCTCTTTCTCTTTCTCTCCCCTCTTCTTTCTTTTCCAATCTGACTCTTTCTTTTTCTCTGTCATCTTCATATTTTCCAAATCCGAAAATCAATTCATATTACTATTCTCTTCCATCTTCATCTTCATTAATAATATCTTCATCTTCATGATGGTTTAGATAAAGATAGGTGGAGTTAGGGTTTGGAAGATGATGAATATGGAAGGTTGGTTAGAGTTATGAGCGAGGAATTTGTGTGTATTGGTTTCTCTTTTCTTTTTCTACCATGGAAATGTGTTAGCGACATCATTGTTTACTAATTTTGACTAATTTTTTTTTGTTTTGCAGAAGAAGACCCAAACTTCCTACTTTTCTATGGAGGTTCAAGATCTGTTAGTATATCATGTACAATCTGCATAAGAATACTGATGTAGACTCTATTTTATTTTATTTTATTTTATTGAAAAATAATTTGTTTGTTGGTGTTGATTAATGAAAAAGGGGATAATTTGTGGTTAGGGATTTTAGATTGGAAATTGGGTTTGATGAAAAATAATTTGGTTTGATTTACTGCAGATTTGGAGATGAAAAAACATATTGCAGAAATTGGGTTACATGAATCAGTTTAAGTTTTAACCACTTTGTATTAAAGCATCTGATAAGTTTTTGTTTAACTTTCCTTCATATGTTTCAAATATTGTTGTTTTCCGTTTCGATTTTTTTGAACCGTTTTTGTTATTTTTCTACAAAAATGGATATTACAAATTGGAGAATATTAAGGAATATAGTATATAGATCTATGGCGGCGACAACGCGTTTCTGTCAGATCCTACCATGTTACGGATTTATATATGGTACTGGAGGTTGAACTTGTAAGTTTAGAACAAGTACATTGTTTCATACTTTTATATCTTCTGTAGAGTTTTTTTCGCAACTATGTATTCATGTTTTGTTTGATAAAGAATATTCTTTTAGTTGCAGGGGACTGGGGTGAAGCTGTTCCAGAACCACAACTAATTCACACTCCTGGAATTGAATATGTGCTAGCAACCGGATGGGATTAAACAAGTTTATGATCTTATGATGTTCCATGATATGATCTAAGTTAGCTCACATGTAAGGCTCTCATATCTCCTCTTATTATTTCATGATAATATCAATTTCGAAACATTTAAAAACTCTTTGTAGGTGTAATATTAGATGCTACAAAGGCTATTGAAGTTAATCTTAAATATTCAAAGGTTCTCCAGCTCTTAAAACTTTAGATCCTCTACTGTATTTAGTTATTTTTGATATAAGTATTTGTTTCAAACAATTATGCTTTTTTGTTATAGAGATATTACAGGCGAGGTGCTGCTTATCTTAGGTTGGAAAAATTCAAGGAAGCACTAAAAGATTTTCAGCAGGTAACTAAGATATTTGTAATCTATTGCAATGCATCTATAATATAGGAACTTTAGTGGTTATGGAAACCACTAAAGTAACCTTTGCCTTAATGATGCCACATCAGATTTTTAGGGGCATTTTATGTCTAATTCTAACTAAATCTAACTAAATTATGGAGTGATTACAATACAACTAGCCTAATTGCACTATATTTCTTACTTTTGCACCAATTAATTAATGAAAAGTTGAAAGTGGAACAACTCCAAGTCTCTGGTCAGAAAAAACAGCCTGGCATTGGGTACAATTCTGGAAATCACTCAACATGTTCTTGCCAGAAGGAATGTTGAAAATAACAGGTATGTAATATAATACCAATCATAGTAAAAAGGCCAACCTCTGATATAGTACCAATCACAAATTTTATGCTAAACGTTCCATGACGAAATGCCTGAGATTTAGTTTGTGAAGAAGTTGTTAGAGATTCTGCAGAAGATGTTTCAGTTTCAGGTCCCTATTTTCTGTTGTTTGAATCTAATGGCAATGTTTCACTTTCAGTTCTTCTTTTCTCTTCTTTGGTTAGCTTAAGTTATCATTGTTTACGAAAACTAATATGTAAACTATTGAATTTTTTGAGACAGGAATTGCAAGATTTTTTGAATTTGAACAACCTCAACAAAGTTGAGCCGTCTTGGTCGGTATTGAGATAACATAGCCAAATATAAAGAGGTGGAATTCAACAACTGGTAAGAATAAACATTTGTAGATGATTTTTCTGTTGGATTTTCTACTACTACTACTACTACTACTATTTATCAATTCTTTATAGTGAAATATGGACAAATAATTGGTACTAAGGGAATCTATCATGGTTGAGCTGGTTAAATATTGGTACTGGGGAAGTCTAAGGAAAAGGGGTATTAAGCATTATGTTGGTAAGCACATTGCAGCCCCTCTAAATGTTGCTTATTAAGTCTTTTTTTTATATATTTCTTTTCTATTATATTCTTCATTTGCTTGTAGTGATTCACTGAACATCTTCAATTTTTCATCCAAAAAGAGTGGGATTAAGTTTTTTTATTTCAAATTCACTAGACTCTTAGTTTTCTATCAGAACTAAATTACAGTTTTTTTAACATTACCTTTTTGGTTTTATTATATTACTTCATTATCATGATATCTATTTATCTTGGACACATGTGAAGAAATAAAGAGGTGGACTTTGATGGTTATAGGGAAACTTTTTATCTAATGATTGTTAAATGTTACTTAAATAGACCATCTCTTACTTGCTTCATGTTTAACTTGTCTTTGTTTCTGCCAATGTATTATTAGTAAAAGAGTTATGTTACAAACATTACATTATTGCATTTATGTTTCTGTGATATGCCATTCATGCATACACACTTGGGTTCACATCTCACCAGTTTGACCTTCCATTTGGTTTAAAGTTGCGTATTGGTTATCTCCTCAAGTTTGTTATTGAGCAATGTAACATAAACCAATAAAATTTCTTAGTTGTTTGTGAGACTGAGTTGTATGTAGTTTAGAATGATTTTGGAATAATTCATATAAATAGATTAAAGTTACTTTATATTTTTGCTATAAAAATGGCTTATAGATAAGCATTTATCATGATAAACACTTATATAATAAGCTGCAAATAAGTCGGAGTTACATAACAGGTCATTTCATTACCATTCAAGTTATGTTTACATAATACATGATTTCTTACTGTATTATAAAATATACAATTCAGGTCAGAGCTTGTATCTATCACATGATTTCAGTTAATTTCAGGTCTGAGTGTTCATTAGTTGTCGTGATTCCCTGTTTTATTTCCATTTATACAGTCGTGTTTTTTGGTGCTGATTAGGTGGTGTCATGTGTTGCAGAGAGTTGGGCACTGTTTCGGCACTCACTATCAACCATTATCGACGGTTCTAAAAGCTCTGCCGCCGGAAATCAAGGTGATTCTTCGACGTTCACTTTGTTATCACTCCCTCTTGCATATTTTTGGTATTGGTATTATATAGTATACAAGTATGAGCTCATCAAAATGAATCATTTTAGGGGATTATCACTTTGTTAATTTGAATGGATTGAAAGTAAGAGGAGATTCAGCAAGGAAGAACTCTATGTAGTGCCGCAGAAAGAGGCGAAAATCATATGAGTTATCATGTTGTGGCAACTGTCATAAAGAGAGCGTATGGTCATAAAACAATAGTGAAACCAAGCATAAGAACAGATAACAAGAAGGTGGTCAATGTTCTCGGCAGTGGAACAATCTTTATATGAATTGAGCAGTGGAACAATCTTATGGAGTTTAAACCATCTACTGTGAATAACATCTATTTTTCTAATTTTAGTTCTGTTTTGTATTCAAATAGCAAATCAAGTTGATTACTTTTGGTCTTCGTATGGAAATGGTTAACACGCATCCGTTAACAATCAATGGTTGACACTAAATAACAGATTTGATAATTGAATTGTTTACAAAATATTGTGTAGTCAACTTTTAATTGATGTTTTTTTGTGTCATTCAGGGAAGAACAAAAGAAATTCAGACGTGTCAGCTGCCGGAATATCAGCGGATGCAAATGCAATGATGGAATAATATTTGTGTGTATACTTGGTAGGTATAGGTGGATACAAAAGACAAAAATGTGATGGCATTACGTTGTTAACTTGAACTGAGTAATTAGTATGCTTTCTTAATATTTCCTTTTTTTTTTTTTTTTACTTTTGTATGGTTAAAGAATGAAAGCTTTGATTTAATAGTTTGAGTTGTTCAATTGCTGTTATATTTCTTAGAAGGAATGTCATTTATTCGAGCAACCTAACCTCTTCAAGTTATCTTCGATTTTTAACTTATTGCTTAATGCAACACTTTTACCAATTTATCAATCTAAACGTTTTCTGTTTAATGCATCAATCACAACTATGTGTGTTTTTTTGTTCATGTTCCAAACAAAAGCTGCTAATGTATCAGTGTGAATGTTTTGTCCGGACAACAATGAACGGAAATAATAAATGACATTAATGCTTTTTATTTTCTATTATTATATAATAACTAATAAATGTCAATTAACTTGATTAATTCTATTGCTATTAAATTTTTATTATTCACTACTTAAATTTATGGATCCTACATTGATGTTTTATATCTGTTGATTCTATTTCAAGAAATTTAAATGTCTATTGAAATCCCTATTTTCAAATTTACTTTGTTTTAACTTGATTTTTTTTTTTTATATTTTAATGGTTTGATTTTGAAAAAAAAACATGTCTATTATGTTTTGTTAATTTCGTTTTAATTGAAATTAAATTATATGAAATTAACGAGATTATAAAATTAGATGCTTCATGTGAAAAAGAGAGATTAAAAAAAGCACAAACATATATAAATTTTAATACGGTGTTTTAACCATTTATGTATATTGTGTTTTTTATAATATAAAAAAAATTATGTACATTAATTTTCAAAAAGTTTTATATTAATTTTTCCTCTCCTTACTTAATGACTTGGGTGAGTAAGTATCTTTACAAATTTTGTATTTTTTATGGTTAGTATAATTTTTTTTAATATTTTCTTCAATTAACAAAAATATTAAATTATTCTATTAATTCAAATCAACTTTATTAATTAGCTATTTTTAATATAAATATATTGTGTAATAACATTACCTTATAAAATTAAATACATTTATGATTTTTTAAATATAACACCTATAAATTAAAAAGAAATATTGATACTATACATATGTTATTACCAATTTTAGTATCTATTTTTTTAAATAAAAAGTTCACATTCCATGTTGTAACCATAACATTCATATCAAAACTCATAATGTTTGAAATTAAATGTGATGAGTAAAATAATATTTTTAATTATAAATATTTCTCTAATATTTTAGTTTATGTCTCTCAATATATATTTATTTAATGATCTTTAAGTTATATAAATGTTATATTAAAAATCATAAATAATTTTTTATTTAATGCATTTTAAATATGTTTTTAATAATATAGATTATTATTTTATTTAAATAAAGAAGAAAAATATTTTCACAGTTATTATGTGTTTTTTAGGTTTACAATATTTACAAGTTTTATAACAATTTTAGTAGTGGTTAAAGTAAGTGTTACTCTATTTCTTAAATCCATAGTCTTTAATATTTATACAGGACTAAAAAGGATGTTAGACATTTTTATAATTAAACACAAATTATAAACGGGAGAAAAATAAAAATAATAAAAATATTTTTAAAAATGGCAAAATAAAATTTTTAGTTCAATTTGTTTACCTATGTACTTACACCAACATCCAGACCAAATTATTAAGTTACACATTATAATACTAACACCAGTGCTCGTGGGAACGCACGGGTATCCATACCAGAATTCATATACCAGAATTCGTATGAACGCACCTGTTATTATAATTTTTTAAATAATTAAAGAAATTAAAAGTAAATATATTTTAAATAATATATGAATTCAAACACGACCAAAATATGTTTATTTATGTTACTAATAATTATTTTAATAATTAAAATAATATTTACAAATCCTATATTATTATTAGTTGATATTTATAAAATTAAATAATTACATAAATATTTTAATAAATAATATTAAAATAAATTAATATTTTTTCTCCAAATGTACAATTGATCCAAACATTTGTATATAGGGGAAACTATATTTATGTTCCAAATATAAATAAAAATATGTTTTTCTTTTAAAAATAATAAACTTTTTTGGTTAAAGTATTGTTTTTATATTTTTTACAATTTTATTACATTTAAAAACAAATGTATGTAACACACCCGTCTTCATGCGAACACACCAGTATCGACACCAGTATCCGTGCGAACACACATGTTATTATATTTTTGTACAATTAAAGAAAATAAAAATAAATATATTTAAAATAATGTATAAATCCAAACACGGGAAAATTTTATTTTTAAAAATAATAAGCTCTTTTGCTAAACAAAATTATTTTTCTTTTTCACATTCTTATTATATTTTAAAAACAAATGCGCGTAAAATATATTTAAAACAATGTCTAAATTCAAATACGGGTAAAATGTGTTTATTTATATTACAAATATTTATTTATACAATAAAACAATATTTACAAATACTATGTTATTAGTTAATTTTTATAAAACTAAATGATTGTATAAATATTTTTATAAATAATGCAAAAACAATATTAATATTTACATAAAAACATATGGTTGATCCAAATATCTGTATATATGGAATAATTATATTTATGTTATAATTATAAATAAAAATTACTTTTCTTTTAAAAGTAATAAATTTTCATGGTTAAATAATTTTTTCTTTTTCTTTTTCTTTTGTATTATATGTTTGAAACAAATGCGCGTAACACGCCGGTACCGTGCGAATGCACGGGTATTCCCCTAGTTCTAAATAAGAAAAGTTATATTTCTCATTTTAATTAATATTCTAATAGTTAGTCATAGTTTTATTTTGTAGCGCTAGTAAAGTATAACGTTACTAATTTGAAGAGTCTCCTTAGTCGTCAAGTTTTCCCCGCTTCCTTCATTCGGAGCTAGGTTTACGGGCGAATTTGCTGAAGCTGTTTGAGTCTTCATTTCATTGGAATACAAACATCCTCCGGAGAAAAGAAAGTTTCATCCGCTAACAGGTATTTGATAGTTCTACATTTGTTTCTTTTTCTTTTCTTAGTTCTACATTTGTTTATTTTTCTTTCCTTTTTTTTTCTGTCAATGGACGCAGTTTGTCACCAAGATTGCTGAGCCTGGTGAACTGGAATATTCTCCGCCTATGTCTGTGGTTGAAACTACTGTAATGTCAATTCTCTTAAGACCGATTTTGTGATGATATTGATTTGAATGTGTTATGCATAGCTTCATTATTTTTTTCTTGCATATGGAATTTTTGTGGAGGTTTGATTTGATGCATTGCGTTTTATTTTTTGCTATAATTTTTTTTTGACTCTTCTATTCATGTTATCCATGTTTTTACTGATTGCCTTTTCAAAAAAGGTCTTTAAGGAAACATTTACTTTAGTTATTAGATTGCAAGAAAATATTTGTGCCTTTTCAAAAAAGGTCTTTAAGGTAACATTTACTTTAGTTATTAGATTGCAAGAAAATATTTGTGTTCATGCTCATAAGTGTCTTTATGTTATTGGCTGATGTTAAGTTTTACTTCATCTAGATTATTGCTAGCACAATGTTTAACTAACCAACTTTGACTCCTGCTTGCCTACTCTCTCGTATGGTACTAATCCCTTTTCTGATGTCTGATACCACAGAAGAACCCAACCATGGACCCAACCATGGCCGTAGAAGTTGAATATGCATTAGGCATATTGGAAATGGCCAAAAACAAACATGAGAAAATGTCTGATCGTATTTCACTCCTCGGCGAAGTTATCCAAATCATGGTAAATATGTAACATGTAATGTCTATTATGTCATTTTTAATGTGGTAGGATGTTTTTTTAGCTTATTATGATCAATTTAATCAATTCAACACCAGGAGAATGCATTTCCCAAATCTAAGGTGCTCTTTCACCATTTGTTTGATGCCTATGGCTTACGTGCCCTCTCTCAGCAGCAAGTTAACCCTAAATCAATGGTATAAGTAGTTTTTTCAAGTTTTTATAATACAACAACCTCACAATTCAAGTTTCTGTTATGCATTATGTTTAACTTATCTTCACTTTTATGTAAAACAGAGAATTGTCAAAGATTGTAGGGCTGCTTTATCTCAATGGATGAAGGCTGACATATATCCCACCATTATGTTGTATAATATAATCGACCTACTGCAAGTGAAGGTTTTTTTTGCCCCTAATAAGTAATTATGTTTTTTTTTTCTTCGTAAAATTGATATGTAATGTTTTGTTCTCCCAATGCTATTTTTAGGCTACAACGGAACTCTCGGATGAATTGTACTCACTGGTGACAAGGATTTTAGAACAAAAGTGTGCCGCTTCTATCAAGGAACGGTTGTCCGCGTTGTGGACGGCTAGAAGGCTCAGTCACCCGTTCTGCATTTCTCCCATTATTGAAGCACTCGTGAATGATAAATCTCCTGAGCTACAAAAAAACCTTGTATAAAAAGGCAAACGCCAATGTGGAAGAGGAATGTTTATCCGCCAATGCCAAGGAAATTTCAGAAAACACAGATAGTAGCATTAAGTTTGTACTAGCATATGCTCATCTTGAAAAGAGCAAGCAACTAGCCTCTGTCACTGAGGTACATAGTTAATATTTCAATTAAAATAACTTAATGATACAAATGACATGCACTCAATGTGTTACATATTTAATATTTCAATATTTTCTCAGAATTTATCCTATCTCTTTTGTTCTTTAGGCTTTGTTCTATGCTTCAAAATCGGAGACTTATTTTAAAGTCTACCTTGACAATAGTACATTTGAAGAATTGATTTCGAGAGAATTCAAAGTTTGCCTATTGGAAACAAAATCAATTAACTTCAAAGATACTTACATTTCACCTTGGAAAGCAATTCAAGGTTACCTAGAGTGTCTTCTCCAGATTGGAATCTTATATGAAAGGATGGGGCTCGGATCCGAGGCTGAAAAAAATTTCACTTTGGGATTAGAGAAAAGCATTTCTCTCCACTTTCTCTTGCCAACTAGAATTTTTTCTATTCATATAGGTATGTTTTCTCCTTTTGGGATTGAAGACAAACATTTATAAGTTTTTTAATACTCTGATTTGATTTATCTAGAGCTAATTATCCTATTTTTTGGTGTGACTATACCAGGAAAGTTATATGTTAGAGGGCTTCGTGAGTCACCAACAGTATTCACACACTTTCAAGCTGCACACAAAATTTTGGAAGATACCAATGATATGTCAGTGTGGGGTTGCAAAACGTGCAACTCCCTGATTCAATCCACTCTTCACGGAGAATATGGTCTTCAATCAGAATCAAATTCAAGGGCCAAAAAACATTACCGTTTTGCCATCAAAGAATTAAACAATCCGTTATGGCAAAGACTCCCTTCTCAAACTAAATCTAATTCTCTAGAGAATTGGATTAGCTTAAAATGGGGATGTGTTCGAAGGCAGCTAGCAATAGAGCTGCATACGGAGAAATTAGGTATCAATTGATTTATTTAATTATGACATTTGTTTACAGATTAATTAATTTTTTTCTAATTTGTCAATTGTCATTTGTTTACAGAAAAATGTTATTCTCAAGTGGTGGATAAAAGAAGAGAAACCATTTTGAAAAACATTTCACTTTTGGTTGGCAAAAATCACTTGGACCAGACTTATGAATCTATTGATATAAATTTTTTTGAAAAGTTTGTTGCAATAGAGAGTCCAGGAGACATTTTTTCTGTACAACGAGCTGAAATAATTCATACTATATGTTGGAATGTGTTGAGATATCGCAACAACAGCTCCGAGTTTGCGAGGTACGTTTTATGAAAAAGTTTTATTTGAATTGGATTTAACTTACTATCAGCCAGTTTATATTGGCTATCATTGGTCACACTTAAAAACACATGTTCACGTCATATATTGTCCGATGTGGGACTTTTCACATAACATAATCACGGCTGCATTACGATGAAAAGCAACTACATTTGAGGCAGTGTTATCAAATTGCCCTGCCATGGCCGCTATGGCGGATTTACATGGCGTTTTTTGGGCTAGCCGCAATGGTAAATATCGGTCGCTATTGCGGGTTTTTCCGCCATAATCCGCAATAACGGCGCCGCAAAGCGACCGGTATGGCGGGATTTTGCCTCTCCGCCATGGACCGCCATCGACAACACTGATTTGAGGTCATGAGATGTGGTGTTGGGTTGGTTGTGACTGATATGATGTCATGGCTGCACCAGCTGAATATGTAAGTCCCAACTTCAGTTTCTTCTCATTGGAAACTTGCATTTCCTGCTGCAGGGGTGATGAGGAGAGAGAGAGAGCAGCAATATGCATAACTATGAGAATAATAATGAAGTGTTTCGAACCCTGTTTTCGTTCTGGTAGGGGAAAACAAAAAACTGGGGGATAGTTTAATAAAAGTAGGGGAAAAGAGGGATTTAATGGTCTGCTAATCATAGCAGCTGACATGCAATTTATCTACTTTTTGGCCATCCCTTAAATCAAGTCACTTATCTTCACTTAACAAAATGTGACATGAAACTTCACACAATACTGTGCTCCATTATCATGGCAGTGATGCTATTATGTTATTAACTGCTATATGCCTTAACTACTAGCGTTATCAATCACGTGCAGTAGCCACGTAACTGCTTGTAGTGGCCCCTAGCTGCTGCAGTGCCCTTCGTTGCGTCGCGGTTCATTGTTGCCAACATTGTGATCGTTTACTCAACAAAAAGTGCAGTTATTGTGGAATATTAGTGCCACACCGTGAGTGCAAACTGAAATTTCAAAAAAGCCCTACAAAATTAATGTTTGAGCTTTTCTTGGATTTCGGAAGAAAAACTAGAACTAGAACCCCCTCAAGTTTGCAACTGAGGCTTAAATCTCAGTTTCTCATTTCCTCTCTCTTTGTTCTTAGACCAACCAACTGGCTATCTTTGGTTTGCGCCTCCTTTCTCTCACATGCTTCTCTCACCTGAAAAAATTTGTTGATTTTTTAATTAGACTTGTAAGATACGGGGTACCATTTCTTAAAGAACTCTAATGTGAGATTTGGGTTTTTTCCGATAAACCCCCTCAAGGTCCATTGTTGTTAGGCTTGCTTGGATATTATTTTTGCGTACCAGAATCACAACAACACAGATGATATAGAAAAAAATAATTAAAATGTACTAATCCTGGAATAACAATGTACCATCGATGATGAAAAAGGACAATGCAGTAGATAAGTAGATCTCATATCTACACATAGCAATGCTCTTTCTGGGAAGGTATCTCTGCCCAAACCTTCTAAGGCCGATACTAAAATTTTCTCAATGATCCCTTTTCTCTCTCTATTCAGTCCCTATGTGTTCGAAAACATGCACACCCCATCCCTTGCCACATCAGCATTCCCTTTTTTCCATCTTTTATTTTCTTATCATAAATTTCCATACTGGGTGGTTATAACCAATATGATGGGTGGTCCTATGGGTAACTTCTGGCACTATGTTAGCCTTTTGCATTGCGCTGACTCATCCTTACAAACTAGCTTGTAAGGTGAGAGGTGTTCTTTATAAACTCTGATGCGCGGCTTCGGTTTTTCTGTATGTTTTTATTATGAATGAATGTGATAAACTGTAATTTTATCATTTTCGAGAATGCATATGTATATAGTTCAAAAACTAAAAAAAATTCGGAATAGCTTACTTGGGGTCGGCGGGATCCGTAGCACTGATTATTTAAAATTTAGAATGCTTGCATTTAATTATGCTTTTTGTAAATGAATATGCTTATTGCTCCTATCTGAGTGTGTTAGTACATGATGGAACCCTTTAGAGTTTATTGCTTCTTTATGAGTTGTTCTCCGAGGTTGTTCTACATTTGATTGTCTGTAGTTCTCGTTTCTCATTTGTTTTAATCTTTACAGGCTTATGTTGATTCGGTTCTTGATTTAGCTTCGCATTTTATTACCCTAGTGTTGTTAGGTAAAAAAACAAATTGTAATCTTGAAAAGAAAAAAAGGAATTAGCAATATATGAAGAAGCACCCAAGTCGTGGAGAGTGACAAATATGAGAAAAGCCTACTTACTAGCCTCCGTGATAGGATACCACTTAGGTAGATGCTAGGGATTGGCGAGTTAGGGCAGCGAGGGATGGTGTGACATTCCTGGTCATTGCATCGATGAGAACGATGGCTGATGATATCCGAGAAGATTAGGCACCGTCAGCTTTTTTACCTCAAAGTAAACTCGTGCTTTTTGTCGTCCTTCCCTATCTAGAGCTGGAACTAATATCCAAGTATTTAACGAGGAGTTTAGCAACAGTTTTTGAATTGAGAAACTCGTACCTCACATGAGAAACAATACCATTTTTTGTTGTTGTTGGTGTTATACTAAGCCATGTGAGATTGGAGCTAGGTGTAAGCAATCTTTGACAGGATTCAACACTTGTAAGAGTTAGGAGTGGCCCCATCAAAATCTGCAACACGATTTGCAGAGGCAGAATTACTTGAGATTGGAGCTAGGTGTAAGCAATCTTTGATAGGTTTCAACACTTGTAAGAGTTAGGAGTGGCCCCATCAAAATCTGCAACACAATTTGCAGAGACAGAATTACTTGCAGTGGTAGGGGCAAAATCAGATTTGCCCTTGTTGTTGCCACAAGGATATCAATGTAGTTGTTCTAAAGCACTAATTTGCACATTTTGGCTTTTTCCTGTATATTGTTTTTACTAACTCTGAATCGCTTTGCATCTTTGGCTTTTTCTTGTAGATACTTTTTTGGTGATCTATTTTCTATGGACTTTGGAAAATTAGCTTCTTATCTCAAACTAGCTTTTGTGTTGTCTCGAGAGGTTCCTCTTATTTTACAAAAGGTATTATTCTCCATCTTAATGTTATTATTTGTCGTTTAATTTTTCTGCAATTTAGTATTGTAATAACAGAGATAGGCTAAATGTTCTTTCAGGTGTCTACACTACTAAGTGTAATGTACGTTGTTTCTTGTTCAAACAAGGAACTTTCTCTATCTTCAACTTCAAATGGTTTAAGCGAAAGTATTTGGTCCTCGCTTAAACCATTTGAAGTTGAAGATAGAGAAAGTTCCTTGTTTGAACAAGAAACAACGTACATTACACTTAGTAGTGTAGACACCTGAAAGAACATTTAGCCTATCTCTGTTATTACAATACTAAATTGCAGAAAAATTAAACGACAAATAATAACATTAAGATGGAGAATAATACCTTTTGTAAAATAAGAGGAACCTCTCGAGACACCACAAAAGCTAATTTGAGATAAGAAGCTAATTTTCCAAAGTCCATAAAAAATAGATCACCAAAAATTGAATAGGCAAAATATGAATACAGTGTTAAAAAATCTGGTGGAAGATTTGAGACCAAACTGCAAATTGGTAGATGAAATCGAGTGTCTTTTAGAAATTCTTCTGAAGACCATCAATCTTTTGAGGAGGTAGCAGCTTTGGAAAGGAAGTTTTTAATTGCTAAAAAACGCTGTTATAGAGCGTTGATTAACATGCTGTCTAAAGGGAAGAAAAAAGACAATGCGATTGAAGGAGTATTCGAACGAGCCTTCAATGCTATGAAAGGGCATGGTCAAGTGAGAAAGCCTATTATCCTTGTCCTTGATTATGAGTTACAGGTAATAGTTTATTTGTGTTTTTTTTAACTGATATCTGTTTTTAGTCTATTTATATATACCCTCTATTTATATATACCGACTATTTTCACCGATGATCCCTATTTTTACAGATGATCCCTTGGGAAAGTTTACCGACAACAAGGAAAAGCGAAATCTATCGCATGCCTTCAATTAGTAGTATATTCACCGTTCTGGCGTATCAGAGAAGAAGAAACCAGAAAGAACTTCCTTCCATGGATCCTTTGGATGCTTTCTATTTACTAAATCCAACGAACGATCCTAGAATGTGGTTTCTAGGTCTAGAACGGCTTTTTGGATCTCAATCTCTTAAGGTATTTGATAAAAATAATATTACATGTTAGTTTTTGTTGTTGTTCTTCCTTTTTAACCTAGAGATATATTGATTAAATATTTGTCCTTTTCTCAATAGGGATGGAGTCGCTGTAATCCCACAAATAAAGAATTGGCTTCCAACCTCAAAACTCATGATCTTTTTATGTACTATGGACATAAATGGGGTAAAATATCTAACCTTAACATTTTTACTTATTAAAGTTTGTCTATTACTTATAAAAGTTTGTCTATACTTGTAGTGTGGCCTGTGTGGGATTACATTCGGTCTAACATTGGGTCTACATGCATTGAGAGAGAAGATAGTCATGCCACAGTGATGCTAATGGGATGCGAATCGGGTGAATTTGAGTTACAAGGAAGGTATAACCCAAAATGCTATCCATATTCTTATTTACTGACAGGCTGTCCAGCGGTCATTGCCAATCTGTGGGTGGTTACAGACCAAGGAGTAGATGCAGCTTGTGAAACATTATATAGAGCATGGCTTGAAGAAAGATCAGATGATACATGTCGGGACAAACGTGGAATCATGGCTTTCATGCCACGGGCACGCAAAAGTTGTGATCGTCCTTTCATCACCGGAGCATCCATGATATGCTACGGTGTTCCAACCACAATATGCAACAAAGATACACTGCAGTCCCGCTCTGACAAGAAAAGCAAACACAAACGGGATTGCAAGTGCAAGGTTGAGCAAGAGCGCGAGCACAAGAAGGCTAAATTCAACTCATGAGGCCTTTGTCATTCATTACTTTTACCTCTCCACATTATTTTGATAGAAATAGATTCGTAATTCATTAGAGATGTCCCTCCTGTTTGTAGATGAGGACGAGGCCTTTGTCATTCACTACTTTTACATCTACACATTATTGTGATAGAAATAGGTTGGTTACTGATGTGCCTCCTGTTTGTAGATGAGGATGTAGCCCCTTGGGCTTTTTGCTATCATCTGGTTTTATTGGGTTATCAAAAATTTCAGTTCCACTCTTCCGTGCTTTCTGACAGATTGCATAAGACATGATTGTTATACATTTAATAACTTAAATCGATCACATAGTGGACTGGAGTTAAAGAATGGAGGTAGTTTTTGTTAGTTGATAATCATACTTTGTGGCAGGGATTATTGGTGGCAGGGATCATGCAGTTCCATAATCAAAATTGGCAAGATATTTATTTAAGTCCATAGAAAGCTTAAAAGTGTTTTTAAGCTTTCCTTGGCATCTACTCCTCAAGTAGGTCCAATCCCTAGCCCACTTCATTTTAATTCCTTTCATTATATTTTTAAAATAGACTTATCTACATATGTTTATTATCAATTATTTTGTACGGTTTAGCTATATGAAAACAATCACAGTTAATTTAAAACTCTCAAATGCATTCTTCTTGATTGTTTGTGTAGGATTATAAATGATCGATTCAATAAATATTTTTTCTTGAAGCAGACTTAAAAACCACTTAGAACAAGAAAATAAATTATTAATTTATTTTTATAAAATATAATTAATTTTTTTATTAAGTTGATTGTGTTTATGGAGGTGTTTTACCAAATACTTCCGTAGCATATGCGAATAGAGTTATTTATCTTTGTTTAGTTTTATATTTTGATGCATTTTTTTATTAAGTTGATTGTGTTTAAGTTTTAATATGAACCTTGTTTTCCCACCTTAAAATTCTTCCGGTTACCTTTTTCCACTACATGCGAGATAAGATGAGATCACTTATCTAAACACAACACAAAGAAATATGGAAAGATTGGATCACTTTGACGAATTTCCCTACGAGGTCTGAAGTATTAAGATTTTGAGCCATTCCATTTAATGTTTGTTTCCACACTAATCACCTCATGCATAATATAACTAACAGGAATGGGAGGAGGAAGAACCCGAATTATTTTCAATATTGTATAATTGTTACTAGTATCATTCCAAACAGAATCTGAACAGCAGCATGTTGAAGAAAAAGCAGGAGCAGCAATTTGATAGTTGTCTACTGGTGTAAAATTTGGACCACAGAAGATATGGACACAACCTCAAAAGAAAGCATTCGCAATTTCACCACCATGAGTAGAGTAAACAATTCGTGCAAGTGTCCTAACATCACTTGGACGATCAAATGGATCAAATTTAACCTGCTTTGATTTATCCAGAATAGGTTCAGAATTCAGATACCTTTTGCACATCAGTAGTGATTCCATTAGCAAGCGATTGATGGTTCTTTAAATTATTTGTTGGAGGTATGCTCATGTTCACTTTGGTAGGAGGTTGTCCACCCATACTAGAGGTAGGGTTCCCAAATATAGGATGGAGAACAACACGTTGTAAAGATGATTCCCAGCGTTCATGTAATTGACGGGCCTTCATCCGGATCAGAAGGAGACATGTATTGTCCTGTAGAAGTACAATCAGTTATGCATCCTTTTTCAATTCAATCATCTGCTCACATGAAACCTCTGGTATAATATTCTGTCAAATATGCATTATAACAAGCGTTATTACAACCTTGAATCAGTGAGTGGAAAGTGTGAAAAAAAAGTGAAAACAAGAAAATGTAGAGAGAATGAGAGAAACTTCAGTCCAATCTGAACTATATTTTTTTAACATTCATAAGAATAACATGTGCCTCTATCTATAGATGTCCATCTTCAGTTCCAGTTTATAAACTAAACACAACAGAAAATATAACTAACAACTAATGCTAACACAAAAAAAGAGTATTATGTGCAAGAGGTTGCACAATATATCCATATTGTACCTTGCTTAATGGATCAAGGCCGCAACACAAAACATAAAGCAACCATATGACTAAGTGAGACTCTTCAATTAGTAAGGTTACACTTTAATAGGGCTACAAAATAAAACTATGACTAACTATTAGATTTTATTAGCTTTAAAAAAAATTAATTGTAAACTCTTTATTTTTTAATTTAAACATATTTTATATAAATTAAAATACCAAATTTAACATCTAATAATATATATATATATATATATATATATATATATATATATATATATATATATATATATATATATATATATATATATATATATTGTTATTGAATTTAAAATAATCACATAATTAAAAAAAAACATTATTTAAAAATGATTTTTTAGATAAACTCAAATTTAACTGAAATTTTTTAAAATTTTAATACTCAAAAAATTATAATAAAAGAGTGAAATAGATAAAATAACATTTAAAAAAAATTGATTTAGTTTTTTATCTGAAGTTATTTTTTTTAATTGTAAAAAAAATTATTTTGCAAAATACCTTTAACATTAGGATTTTTAAATTCAAACTCACCAAATACACAACAAACTTTCTAAGAAACAAGTTAAATCATAGATAAAAATATGTATGAAATTTGAAATTCGGACCCACAATTTATGGATGTTAAAATCACGAAGCACCACTTGATTTGCCCTATATAGTTTGGTTTTATTGTTTGTCCCATTTATTATCTTTTACTCTATCCGGTCACAATTATAAGGCAAAATAACTATTTTTACATATATTAAGAAAGTTAGTTAAGTGTAATTAATTTTCTTGATTTCATGTACAATTAAAGTAAAATTTATAATAATATTCTTAATTTATTTGATGAATCAACTTTTAACATTAAATACTTTTGAATTAAATTAAGAATATACTCCCTCCGTTTTTTATTATAAGTCGTTTTTGACTTTTCACACATATTAAGAAATGTAATTGACCGTGAAGGCTGAATCAGATCCTGTAGAATTAGGCCGCCAAGTGCGTCAGGGATGTTGGTCGTATGGAGAGGAGGAGGGGGTGTACCTGCAAGGCACTTCGACGCTCAAGTAAGTAAAGGTCAGAGAAAAAGGGGCAAGTACAAAGAGTGAATTCTTAGGGCGAATATTCGATACCTAACCCTCTCAAGCGAGAGGGTTTATATAGAGCCCCCAGCGCGTGGCCAACGGTCCTATTTTCGGGGCGAAAAAACTGTTTTCCCCAAAGAATAGGTAACGTCCCAAACTAGCCGTTAGGCCGGGCAGGGTGCTCGAAACTAGCTGTTATGTCGGGCATAAATGCAGTTCCGGGCACCTGTCTTTTGATGTTCGGGCAGTGAGGAAGCCATGCATAACGGGCAGTAATTCCGGGGAGGAACTTTTCCTTGCCCGGTTGGAGGGGCAGAAAGGTCACTTTTGCCCCTCTGTGGATTGGACTTAAGCAATTTGGGCCGCTCTAGAGCAGAGGCGGATTGAGCCGATCTAGCCATTGGTCCAGTCCAGAACAGGAGCCCCCCAAGTCGTTGCTCTCGAGCATGAGAGTGATGACTTAAGGACTGTTCGTTGCTCCGGGGAGCTAGCATAGAGTCGTCGTTTGGAGACGAGGAGGATTGTCTCGAAGTGCTCGTGGCACTCCGTGTCCGTGATATTCGTGGTCGCGACCTTATTGCTCGGTATTCGGGGAGATTAAGCGTTAGACAGAATTGGAAACGTTGGGTTGCCACGTGTGCCTCGAGTCCCGTGTAGCAGTTAATAGGTAATGATGGCTAGTGGGTAGTCATTATGGCCAACGGGCGCGTGTGTGCACGTGTCCCTCAGTATAAAAGGGGGAAGATTGTCCCATTTTGCACTTTTTCTTTCTGATTTCTCTTCGCCTCTTCTGCGTTCTTGCCTGTCATCGTCTTCAGTGCTTCCGACCACAGGCCAAGCTTCGAGCAATCTCTTTCTTCTACTCAAATCAAGTAAGTTTTTTGATTTGTAGCTTGTTTTACTTCCTTTTATTGTTAGTGGTAGATTGCATGCGGTTAGGGTTAGCTTTAGGTGATAAAATAAGTGGATTTCTGGCGATTGTTGGTGGTGGACGGTGGTTGTGCCATTTTTTCGCCTTCAGCACTTCCGGGGACGTTGTCCTCAGCCTTTTGCGCGCCCTTTCACTTGACTTGGCAGTGGAAGGGTGGATTTGATTTCCTGTCGAATTCACTGTCTTTCTCTGCTTTTCAGGTGATCGTAATGGCGACGGGGCCAGACAGAGAAGTTATTCTAGACACGTCCGAGGAGGAAACTGGCTCCGAGGAAAATAGTAGCTCAACGGCTTCGAGCTCTGAGGCTTCGAGCTCGGCAGCTTCAAGTTCGTTCAGCAATACTGGGGAGGAAGAAGAGGTTCGGGATGATATGGAGGAGGATGACGTCGAGGGGTTCTTCGCGGAGGAGTGGGAGGTGGCCGAACCTTCCGAGCATATTTCTACGTTCGCGAAGTCTTTGGCAGACGTCTTTACGAGGTAGGACCAGAAGGGGAGTGGAAGGTGCACTTCCCTACTTTGAACGAGCGGGTCTGCTCGGATTTCGGGGACCGCTTTACGATGTACGAGTACGCCTTCAAAGAGCTGGGACTGAGGCTGCCTTTCACTGATTTCCAGCGGTCGGTGTTCGAGCATTTGAAGTTGGCCCCCTCTCAACTTCACCCTAATTCGCTGGCCTTCATCAGGGCTTTTGAATTGGTGTGTGAGCATCTCTCTCTGGGGACTACTCTCCCTCTGTTCTTCGCTGTTTTCCATCTTCAAAGGCAGCTGACGGGGAAGAAGTACAGATGGGTTTCTTTGAAGCAGCCCAGAAAACTGTTTAAGCCGTTCTCGGAGTCGATCCGGACTTTCAAGGAGCGGTACTTCGTCGTTGAACCCGTGTCTGAGGTGGCCCAGGACAGCACATACGTCTGGGAAATCAAGGTTGACGAGGATGGAAATGAGCTTCTTAACGAGGAGGGGAAATATATTGGGCAGAGGCTCTACAGGTTCCCCATCCGCCGGGCACCCGACCATTTCTCCAAGAAGCCCAGCGCTTATGTCTTTCAGCCGAGCGAGCTGTGCGGGTAGGACGCTGTGGCGTACGAGAGACTGGTGAACTGGGTCAACTCCTTCAGTCTTGCAAGCTGCTGGACGAGTAAGGGCAGCCCTATCTTCGAGGAGGATGGGAGCCAGAGAGTTGAGCGCAGATTCGTCAGTGTTAAGGCACTGTTGGAGTGCAAGACTCCCGCGGACGCTGAGAAGCTGCTCGGTAGTCTTGGTTATTTAGATTTTGTTTGTGTTATCTCTTTTCCTCATAGCTAACGTGCTCTTTTTTTTTCATTCGTGCAGGTGAGATGCCTCAGGCTCGCGATCGCGTGGTGAGGAATGCTATGGCGAAGAATAAAGCTGGAGCGGCTCCTCCTAAATCCCGGCCTGCTGGTGCCCGTGCTCCTCCCCTTGTTCAAACTGCCGTGAGGACCTCTTCTTCTCCCTCTCCTGCTCCACGGGGATCTCCACTGCCTTTGACCGGGCGGGCGAAGCGGCCAAGGACATTAGATGTTGTGGACCTTACTCGTGTGCCGGAGAAAGGGAAGTTTGAGTTACCTCCGTGCATCCTTGACAGGAGGTTCTTTGAAGGCAACTCTCTGGTCGTTCCTCGGGCGGAATCCCTTTGCTTGGAAGACATGGATCGCCCGAGCAAGAGGGCGCTGGTGGCCCAAGATGCTTCTGCCCTGGTCAGGATGTTGGAGATGGCTGCTGTCTATGCCAAAGGGGATTCTACACTTGAGTCCGAACTTAATGCTGCCCGGGCTTCTGAGGCGGCCCTTAAGGAGGAAGTTAAGAGTGCCCGTGAGGCTCGGAAGAAGGCCGAAGAGGAGGCGGTCAGGCTGAAAGAGGATGTCTCCAAGCTGGCGGAGGAGAAAAAGGTTGCCGAGGAGCTGAACAAAGAGTTGATGGCGGCCAGCGCCCCGGGTGCCGACGAACCGGATGATATAAAAGAGCTGAAGACTAGGTCTGAGCTGGTTGCTCGCATCCTACTGGCCGAAGATGACGGTATCGCCGTGGCAGAGGAGTCTTTTCAAAGCGCTGTGTCTCAATTGCGGGTGGTGAACCCTGGGCTTGAGATCTCTGCCGAGGGTACTCACTATCTTGCGCGCGTTGAGGATGGTCGCATTGTCTTGCCCGCAGGCCTTGTTCTAGATACCCCCGAGGTTCAGCCCGAGGACCAGCCCGAGGAGGACCAGAGACCTGAGCCGGCGTCAACCGAGCATGCGGATGAATGAGGAGTTTTGTTATTTTGATGTTGTTGTATCTTGTCCGGCCTGCGTGCTGTTGGATTATTTGTAATTTTATTTTTGGGGGCATGGCCCCATTTTATGTAATAACGCACAATCATGGCCCTTGTGGCCACCTGTTATGTTAATTATATTTCTGGCTTCTTCGCGTGCATGATTTTACTAGCGTTTATTTTTGCTAAGTGTTGTATGCATGCTTGCTGTGAATGTTTATCTGCCCGTGTTCGGGAGCTTTTGACCTGTGCGAATATTTATGGGGGATTGCTCGTTGTATGTGTATTCGACAGTGTAGAGAACTGGTCGAACGGCCGGGGAATATCCTGGTCGGGGAGCGGAGCTCAGGTCGCGTTTGAGGCCTGAGTTCGCGGCGTGAACGTCCCATCGCGAGTTGGGGTTCTGCCAATCATGGTACTTTGACGACGGCGATGCTCGATCGAGGACCGCTGTTGAGCAACTACCCAGCTCGTTACTGAGCAGGGTTGTGCTTTAATCGTATGCGACGCTTGTACCTAGACGCGCATAGTGGTCGGTAGTTGACGTTCGTCGTTGCGACGAGTCGAACCGAGGATTTAGCTGTAGTATTGTTTTAGCTTTTCGGCGTTCCATGGTCGAGCGAGTTCTTCCCTAGTGAGATGTTCTAGGTAGTAGGCCCCATTTTCCATTTTTGCCCGGATGCGATAGGGTCCCTCCCAGTTGGCTGCTAGCTTGTCTTCGCGAGAGTCTTTGTGGTTTCTTCTTAGGACAAGGCTTCCCACGTCGAACTCTCGTCGTATCACTTTGGCGTTGTGCCTGATGGTGATCTTTTGTTTCAGTGAGGCCTCGCGGAGAGCTGTCCCGGTTCTGATTTCCTCGACGAGGTCGAGCTCTTCCCTTAAAGATTCGTCGTTCATCTCTTCTTCTAGGGGTGACTCTGTCCGCCTAGAGGGCACGTGAACTTCGACGGGAATTACAGCCTCGGTTCCGTATGCTAAACGGAAAGGTGTTTCCCCGGTCGTTGAATGGGGAGTTGTACGGTAAGCCCAGAGCACGCTGTGTAGCTCCTCGACCCACGCCTTCTTTGTTTCGTCTAGCCTTCGCTTGAGGCCTCGAAGGATGACTCGGTTAGCTACCTCAGCCTGCCCGTTTGTTTGGGGGTGTTCGACGGATGCGAAGTGTTGCTTCGTGCCCAGTTGGGCGATGAAGTCCTGAAACTTCCTGTCCGTGAACTGCGTCCCGTTGTCCGTTACTATCGCTTGAGGAATACCGAAGCGTGCAATGATGTTTCGTTTGTAGAAACACAGGATGTTGAGGGCAGTTATTTTGGCTAGAGGTTCAGCTTCTATCCACTTTGTGAAATAATCCACACCCACTATGAGGTACTTGTTCTGACTTGATCCTACCACGAAGGGTCCTAGGATGTCTAGGCCCCACCAGGCGAATGGCCACGGGGAGGACATAGTCTTGAGCTCGTTAGGCAGGGCTAGGTGCATGTCCCCGTGCCGTTGGCATTTATCGCACTTCTTTACATGCTCTTTTTCGTCATTTTGCATAGTCGGCCAGTAGTATCCTGCTCGGAGGGCCTTTCGAGCAAGGGACCTTCCGCCGAGATGTTGGGCGTTGATTTCTTCGTGGATTTCGCGCAGGATATGCGTGACCATTTCTTCCTCGACAAATTTGAGCAGCGGAATAGAGAATCCCCGTTTGTATAGTTTGTCTTCGACCAAGACATAAGAGTAGGCCCTTCGCCTGACTATGCCGGCCTCCTTTGGGTCGGACGGGAGTTCGTCCTTGGCGAGGTAGTTGTAGACTGGGGTCATCCAGCAGTTGTTGTCGCCGATCACCTGCACGTCGAGTGTCGGGGAGGCCTTCTCGATGCTGGGTCGAGGAAGTACTTCTTGTATGACGGATTTGTTTCCGCCTTTCTACTTCGTGCTGGCCAATTTGGACAGCACGTCCGCTCGTACGTTATGTTCGCGGGGAACGTGTTTTACTTCGACTGTTGTGAAATTTACCATTTCCCTCTTTACCAGGGCCAGGTATTCGGTTAGGTTGTCGTTTTTGGCTTGGTATTCACCTCGGACCTGGAGGGCCACTAGTTGTGAATCCGTGCAAATGACGACTTCTTCCGCTCCCAGATCCTCGGCAAGGTGTAGCCCCGCGAGGAAGGCTTCGTATTCAGCCTGGTTATTGGAAGTTGGGAAAGACAGTGTAAGTGATACCTCGATGATAGTCCCTTTGTTGCTCTCCAGTATAATGCCCGCGCCGCTACCTGCCGAGCTTGAGGCACTGTCGACGAAGATGGTCCACTTACGTGTCTCGCTCGTGGGGGAGTCCGCGAAGGTCATCTCCGCGACGAAGTCGTCAGAGCTTGGGCCTTAAGGGCTTTTCTGCCTTCGTACCGGATGTCAAATTCAGATAGTTCTAGAGACCATTTAAGCATTCGTCCGGCCATATCTGGTCGCCCAAGCAGCTGCTTTATGGCCTGATCTGTTCGAACCACGATCATGTGGGCTAGGAAGTAGTGCCTTAATCTCCTGGCAGCGTTGATGAGGGCCAATGCCACCTTCTCTATCTGCTGGTATCGTAACTCTGGTCCTTGCAGCGCCTTGCTCGTGAAATATATGGGCTTTTGCCCGTCAGGTGTCTCGCGGATGAGAGCGGCGCTCACTGCTTCGGCTGCTACGGCCATGTATAGGTATAGCGTTTCGCCATTGTCCGGGCGAGAGAGAACCGGTGGCTCTGAGAGTACTCGTTTTAGATGGAGAAGGGCCTTGTCGCACTCCTCGGTCCATTCGAATGCGGCCTCTTTGAGGAGGAGCTTGAAGAACGGTAGGGCGTGCTGGACGGACTTGGCCACGAAACGAGATAGTGATGCAAGCATCCCGTTGAGGGACTGGATGGATTTTTTGGACTTGGGCGTAGGAAACTCGGAGAATGCCCGACATTTATCGGGATTGGCTTCGATTCCTCGTTCCGTTAAGTAGAAGCCGAGAAATTTGCCTGCTCGGACACCGAACGTGCACTTCTCCGGATTAAAACACATTTTGTATTTCCTGGCCTGTTCGAAGACCTTTCGCAAGTGGGCGGTATGATCGGTTTCCTCGTGGGACTTTACGATTATGTCATCCATGTATACTTCGAGCATGTCGCCTATTTCTCCCTGAAATACTTTATTCATCATTCGTTGGTATGTTGCTCCGGCGTTCTTCAGACCGAAGGGCATTACGTTGTAGTAATAATTCCCTGATTCGGTCATGAAGGCCGTATATTTTTTGTCGGACATTGCCATTGGGATTTGATTGTAGCCCGAGTAGGCGTCCATGAATGATAAAAGTTTAAAACCAGCGGAATTATCAACAAGTTTATCAATATTGGGGAGGGGGTAGGCATCCTTCGGGCATGCCTTATTGAGATCGGTATAATCAACGCACATACACCATTTTCCATTAGATTTTTTGACCAATACAACGTTGGACAACCAAGTGGTGTACTTGGCTTCCGAAATAAATTTGGCCTCGAGGAGGTCCTTTACAGCTTTTTCAGTAGCCTCCATTTTCTCCGGAGTCTGCTTTCTCCTACGTTGTGCTACGGCCTTAATGGCCGGGTCAATGGTCAGCTGGTGACATGCCATGGACGGGTCTAAACCGGACATCTCTGCGGCGCTCCAAGCGAAGAGGTCGACATTCTCCCGGAGGCATGCTTTGAGCTGCTTCCTAGCGATGTCAGGTAGGTCTGCTCCGATCTTCACTCCCCGTTGGGGATCTTCGTCGAACAGAACTATCTCGAAGTCGCCATCCGGGATCGGGTGCATCGGATGGGAGCTGCTGCTGGATGCTGTAGATGGGCCGGCTGACGCGGCTCGTTCCTCCTGATGGTCCTCGGGGAAGCGACTGTCGAGGTCGATAGAGTCGACCTGGGGCAGAGGCTTGGCTTCCTCAGAGCTGCTTGGCAGTGTTGGCTTACTCGACACCTTTGGCTTGGGCGCAATGGTGTTGAGCCCCTTTGCGGCTGCTTTAAAGCACCGTCGGGCAGCTTCTATGTCACCGTGGAGGGTGGCGACCTTCCCTTTCGAAGTGTAATACTTCATCTTCAGGTGGACGGTTGAAGGAACTGCTACTAGCTCGGCCAGAGTTGGCCTTCTGAAAATGCACTGGTAAAGCGACGGGCAGTCGATTACCAGGAACTGCACCTTGATGGATCTGGCCGTTTCTACTGATCCGAAGGTCACGATCAGCTCGACGTAACCCCACAGCTTTGTTACAGACCCGTTGAATCCCTGCAAGTCGGATCCCACGTAGGGAGTGAGGTGAGATTCGTCCAGCTGAAGTGTTGAGAACAGCTGGGAGTACATGATGTCGACCGAGCTGCCCTGGTCGACGAGTATCCTGCGAACGTCGAAGTTCGCCATCCGGGCTCTGACGAGCAGAGGTATGCTGGAGTTCGGGGACCCGCCGAGGAGTTCCTCCTTGTAAAAGGAGATTGGGACGGAGCCCCTCTGGGCCTGATCAAGCGTCGTCACTTTGTTGCAGCTGGTGTTGATCAGGTGGTCGAACTTCTGTTTCACGGAGCCCACAGTGACTTTGTTGAATCCCCCGCCAGAAATGACCATGGCGGAAGGAAAAGTCTCCCACGGGCTGTGGGCCGCGAAATAAGCAGGGGCGTTGAGCCTGTCCGGGACGTAGAAGTCCTCTGGCCGGGATATGGACATGGCTACCTGTACGTTGGTGTCATCCGAGGAAGGTACTTCTTCCTCGACCTTCTTGGATTCCTAGGCGTCTTGCCGAGGAGTGTCCTTCTTCTTTGCAAACTGTTTCAGGTGCCCGTCCCTGATCAGTATCTCTATGGCATCCTTCAGATGGATGCAGTCCTCTGTAGTATGGCCGTGACTTTTGTGGAAGCGGCAGTACTTCGACTTATCCACGTTTGGTCTGTTCGGCAGCTGTTTGGGGAAACGGACCCCGGCTTGTTTGAACTCCGAATTGGCACACTCGGACAGAATCTTTTCCCTGGAAATGGTCAGGGGAGTGTAATCGTGGAAACGCCCGGAGGGGCCTTTGCTGTCACGGGAGTCGCGGGGACGGTCCTCGTGCCTTCGTTCACCCCGACGTGAAGTCGAGGCTTCCTCTCCTTTGGAAGCCCGGGCGTTCTCCTGACGGCGAGACGCTCGGACGTTGCTGGCCGCAATCTTCTCCTCGTATTGGATATGAGACTGGGCTTTGAGGAGGAGAGCGTCTAAGCTCCTCGGTGGCGCGAGGCCAATGGCTTTAGCGAACTCGGAGTCTGGGCGGACACCTTGTTCGAGCAGGAACTTCTTCATCTTGTCTGTCGTCGGGACTTGGACAACTTCCTTGTTGAACCTCTCGATATATGCGCGGAGAGGTTCGTCTTTCCCCTGGATTATGGTTCTGAGGGAGGCCTCAGTTTTGGGATGGCAGCGAGATGTTGTGAAGTGCCGCGAGAACATCCTGCCGAGCTGTTTCCACGAGGTGATGGATTCCTCGGGCAGTTGTTTATACCATGTCATCGCTCCCTTTCGGAGCGTGGTCGGGAACAGTCCGCAGTTGATGGCGCCCCGTACGCTGCGGTAGTCTAAGAGCGCATCGATATTCTCGATGTGCTCGTCTGGGTCAGTGGTCCCGTCGTACGTGCCAAGCGACGGGGGTTTCTCCAAGCCTTTCGGGAGTCGGGTATCCAGGATCTCTTGGGACAACGGGCCTCGAGGCTCGTCGTCGCTGCTAGTACTGGTGTATGATGGTGACCGGATGGGATACTCGCGTCGGCGGTTCCTTCGCGGAGAATGTGAGCGGTTCCTTCGAGGGGAAGGTGAGTGCTTCCTTCGAGGAGAAGGCGAGTGGTTCCTTCGGGGAGAAGGTGAGCGTGCCCTTCCTTTGGACTTGATCGGAGGAGATTGCTCGTTCCTACGAGTCCGTTTATGGTCGTGAGCGTGCTGGTCACGCGGGGAGATCTGGTCGCGCTTTCGGGATACGCGAGGATCTGCCTCTTGGCACAGTCTACGGTCGATTTCTCTGCGTGGCTGCGGACTTCTTGATCGCCTCTGGTTCCTCCACGTAGGAGGGGATCTTGGACGGTGAGACTCTTCCAGTGCCCCGATCCTCTCGTTCTGCTGCAGGATCAGGGTGTTAGTCTTGTTGAGCGCCTCCAGGAGAGCTGCCACGGCTGGGTCGGCGTTGGGTGGAACAGGGATGGACTGGAGGTCAAGAGAGGGTTGATCGTTGTGGCGATCAGCAGGAGTTGGGGAAGGAGAAGCGGTGGCTCCGTCCCTCAGGAAACGGGCATCTCAGAGGAGAGATGATTGGCTGTCAACGTCAGATTTGTTGACGGGGAGGATGGTGGAATGAAGAGCATCCTGGGTGCGATCTTGGGAGGCCATGATCGTGATGATGTTCGAAAGTTGTTTTGATATTCGGTTAAAGAAAGAAGGGGAGAACAAAGGTTCCCACAGACGGCGCCACTGATCGTGAAGGCTGGATCAGATCCTGTAGAATCAGGCCGCCAAGTGCGTCAGGGATGCTGGTCGTATGGAGAGGAGGAGGGGGTGTACCTGCAAGGCACTCTGACGCTTAAGTAAGTAAAGGTCAGAGAAAAAGGGGCAAGTACAAAGAGTGAATTCTTAGGGCGAATATTCGATACCTGACCCTCTCAAGCGAGAGGGTTTATATAGAACCCCCAGCGCGTGACCAACGGTCCTATTTTCGGGGCGAAATAACCGTTTTCCCCAAAGAATAGGTAACTGCCCAAACTAGCCGTTAGGCCGGGCAGGGTGCTCGAAACTAGCTGTTATGTCGGGCATAAGTGCAGTTCCGGGCACCTGTCTTTTGATGTTCGGGCAGTGAGGAAGCCGTGCATAACGGGCAGTAATTCCGGGGAAGAACTTTGCGTTCCTTGCCCGGTTGGAGGGGCAGAAAGGTCACTTTTGCCCCTCTGTGGATTGGACTTAGGCAATTTGGGCCGCTCTGGAGCAGAGGCGGATTGGGCCGATTCTAGCCATTGGTCCAGTCCAGAACAGTAATAAATGTAGTATGGAAAAGAGAAATTATGAATGATTTTACAAAATTGTCATTTATTAATGATATTGGAAAGATAAATTTACATAATTAAAACGAGAGAGAATAATAAATATTTAAGGGTATAGTAGGAAAAATAACATTAATTATTCATTGATATTATAAAACGACTTATATTGTGGTACAATTTTTTTTCCCAAAACGACTTATAAAAAAAACAGAGGTAGTAATAGTAATACAAGTATTAATTAGTCTAAAATTTAATGATTTTTTCTTATAATAGTGACCAAAATTTAAGATGTTTTTTTTACTTATAATAGTGACCAGATGGAATATCATTATCGCTTTCGTAATTTAATCTCCTCTAAGTTAGATTTTTGTGCATATCTTAAAATTGAGTGTTATTCTTTAAATCATGTATTTGCATTCACAAATTGAACATTTGGAAAAAAAGTCAATACAATATGATTTAAGTTAAATTAGTCGATTATTTGGATCGAGAAATTCTTGAATGAATGGTTCTTATCATACTAAGTTTATATTTAATATTATACTTCAATTTACTTCAAAAATCAATTTTTAAAATGTGATTCTCCCAGTTTAATTTGAATCATGACATTCTTGACTCAAATCATGACATAGTTAAGTTAAATCACATAAAGCTTGACTCGAATCATGACATTGTTGACACCAAATTACAGAAAGCTTGTCATTTTATAAATAAATAAAATATAAAAAAATATTTAAAATATTTTATTTAGTATGTGCTAAAACACCTGCTTATAACTTTTCTTTCAGACTATGAGAAATATTACTTTTTTTGGTAGTATCGAAATGAGAAATATAATTTTTCTTATTTAGAATATTAATTAAAATGAAAAGTATAACTTTTCTTATTTAGAATATTAATTAAAATGAGAAATATAACTTTTTTCTATCTCACCTTTAATTATAAATAATATAATTTTTTCTATTTAGCATTTATCTCATTCACAACATACTCACTGGGTGGGATTTCTCTTCTTATCATTGTGCGAATCAAGTGGATGGGGAACTGTTTGTGGAACATGATGCAAGTGGAAGTGGAAGAAGCCCTAAGTGTGTCAATCAAACGACTGATTTAGAAGATGGTTTTGAAGATGATTTAGAAGTCAGTGATGAAGAGATTGTTGAAGGCTTGAACGATAGTGAGGATGAGAGGACCACTGCTCTTGAAGATGGTTTTGAAGGTATTGATGTGACTATACCAGTTAGTCAAGGTCCAATAATAAGAGGGTTCTTAACTTGTTCTAGTAAGAAAGATGTGGATGATGAGGAGTATGTTAGTGAAGAACTATTGAGCTCTGATGTTGATAACTCAGAAGATGAAAAAAAACCAATGTTTGAGAAGTTTAAGAAAGAAGAACTGAATAAGAATTTCAAGTTTGAGTGGGGTATGAAGTTCAATTCCCTAGATGACTTTAGGGAGGCAATTCGCGAGTGGACTGTTTTAAATGGGAGGGAAATAAGATTTGTGAAAAATGAGGAGTATAGGGTGAGAGTGGAATGTAAGGCAAAGTGTGGTTTTTTAATACTTTGTTCCAAAGTGGGCCATAAGCACACTTATGCAATTAAGACTATAAAGGACACCCACACATGTGCTAGGGTTTTGGATAACAAAACTGCAAGTTCAAAATGGGTGGCCAAGGTTGTGGTAAAGAAAATGCAAACTTCAGAAAAAGTCAGGATCACTGATATTATCCAAGATATGAGGCAAAACTATTTAGTTGAGCCAACTGCTGCAAGTGTTGAGCCAACTCAAACTGAGGATTCATTGTATGGGGACATCACTGATGACATGCTAGCAAGCCTACCCGACATAATTTCTAAAAACAAAGGCAAGGCAAAGGTCAAAGAGGAAATCAAACCATTGAGAAAGAGAAAAAGTGAGAGAATTAAGGAGAATTTTTTTAAAAAACCAAAACCATTTAAAGGTCCTGGTTCAGACCCACATCAACCACTGTGTTTGACTGAAGAAGATGAAGGACATGCCTCACAAACTACAAGAAATGCTCCTAAGAAGGCACCAAAAAGTTCACCCAAAAAGGCTTCAAAAAGTACTCCTAAGAGGGCTCAAAAGGAGAAATTTATCAATGATCTTTAAATTTTATGCTATGCACACCTTTTGTAATGATTTGCAATGTTTTGACATGCAAAACTTCTGCTACTTATTTCAAGCACACTTTTGGTGCTATTATGTTTTTCTGTTAGTTATTTCAAGCACACTTTTGGTGCTATTATGTAATGACAACATACTTTTGTAATGCTATATTATGTGTTTTGGTAATGTTATATAACTTGTTTTGTTATTGTTATGTTTTGGTAATGTTATACAACATGTTTACTTATAACCAGAAAAACTGGTGACAACTAGTGACAATATAAGACAACTTGTTTCAATAATGAACACAATATCTTCCATATAACCAGAAAAATACAATATCTTTCCATTGATATACAGAACTTTCAAAATACATATAACCAGAAAATAAACACCTATTGAACCTACTTAACATTACATAAATTTATACAATATGGCAATAATCAAACAAAGCATCACAATTGCAATCTTCAGCTTCAAATTAACCCTTCTTTGAACTTCAAGCTTCATCTTCACTTTCTCTAATTTCTTTGTCATTGATTCAAAATTCACTTCTTCTATTACACACTTCTTAAAAAATGATTCAATAACACTACTCCCTTTGATTGAGTCTTCAATTTCATCATCCCATAAAAATAATTCACAGCCATTCCCAGCATTGCGACATTTCCAGAACTTTCTGTTGCGGTTTTTGCTTGTATTGGAGACCCACATCTTCATTGCTCTACCACAAACGGGTAAACCTGAAAACGAAACTGAATTCTCACTGCTTCCACAATACATGCTACCAACAAACTTGCAGAAACACGATCGTTATAACGACGAACAAGAAAAGGAAGAAATCGACCGAAGAAGATGAACGAAGAAACCGACGGCTGGAAAGTGAAGAAGATGAACGAAGAAGAGGGTGAGGAAACGCAGAAGAAATTGAAGAAACCCTAGCAATTGGGGATTATATTCAATCGTTAATTGCATACCTAATTGCACAATAATGTGGAACAATCGCTAAGGGAAAATTTAAAGGTCATTGCAACCAAATTCTAGGTTCGGGAGTCGGTTACGCAAGAGGGAAGGTATTAGCACCCTCTACGTCCATTGTACTCAACGGGAACCTCTTGATTCGATTCGGGAGATAAGTTAACTAGGTTTGTTTGTTTTCTTCTAAGAGAAGTAGGATTTGTTTTCTAAGGGGAAAATGGATGGTTTTTTATTAGGGTGCTCGCCAAGGATTGGGGCCCTTGTGCCTATGTATTCCCTCGTGCAATGGGAAAGTCAGAGCATTCGTAGTTCGTGGGACTACGGTTGGTTGGTGTCTTTTATGAACGAGTGTTTAGGTCGCATTCTAACTGCTAAACATTGGCTTGTCTGCTCGCTAGGGGAGGCTGAAGCACTAGTTTATATGCGCGAAAGATTGGAATAAACAATGTTCTTTATGAAATGTTGTTTGAATAAGGATTAAGTGTGTTAAAGATTTGATTGAGAAAACAGTTTGATTTGCGTGTGTTTTAGGGTTTCGATTGTATGGGAAGTGTTTGGTTTATTAAGTATTTTAGAGGAAAAATGACGATTATTCGATAAACGAGATATCGGCCTTGCAACCAATTAATCGGGGCATTACTGAGATGCTGGATCTCAACGACACCTTTTTCATTCTATTAATTATAAATTGTGTTTGTTGGACAATGAGCTTCTTTGTCCATGTAATTAGGGCAAGTATTTTAGGAACAAAAGATCGGAATGAACACAACCCAAAGCGTGCGCCTCAAGAGCGTTCGTTCAAGGGCCCAAGAAGTGCTAGACCTCAAGAGTCCACTACTTTCATAATTAATTAATAAAAAGGTTTTGATTTGATTAAAGTATTTTAATTAGACGTATTAAACCAGATTAGAGGTTTGAACGAATTAAGAGTTTTTTAGGAGGATTAAGTGTTTTAGTAGGATTGGGAGTTTTTAAGTTTAGAAATGGAAGATCGAAACGAACACAAACTCAAGGCGTGCGCCCCAAGAGCGATCGTTCAAGGACCCAAGGAGTGTTAGACCCTAAAAGCCCACTACTTCCATAATTAGTTAAGAAAATGTTTAGAAATATTAATTAGAAAGACTTTAATTAAAAAAAATATTTTAAGTATTTTAAAGTAGATTATGATTTTAGTTAAGAGAATATTTGTAAAAGATTAAGTAGTTGTTTTAAAAATTGAATTATGATTTTTAAGTTAAGAAAGTGTTTTAAAATGATTAAGATGTAAATGAATTATGATTTTTTTAATTTAATTTAATTGAATAATTGTAAAGGTTAATTATTTTTGATTAAGCAAAGATGAATTGTTTTAAGTATTTTATAAACGAAAGACGAAATGAACACAACTCAAAGCGTGCGCCTCAAGAGCATTCATCCAAGGACCCAAGAAGTGCTAGACCTCAAGAGTCCACTACTTTCGTAATTAATTAGAAAATAGTTTTAAGTATTAACCAAAGTGAAGCCTTAATTAATAAAATATTCTTAGTATTTTTAAGTAATATATTCCTATTAGAAAAATAATATCAATTAACCTCTAAGATCAAATGATCAAAAGGGCATAATAAGTTATTAATATTAGCATTTTAATAAAAATGATTAAGGGAACTATGCATGACTCATATAATTAATTAGTCAATTAGTCTTAATTAAACTTGTTCATTAAAAAAAAAGTAATTAGATAAAAGGAGAAAGCTTAGATTTAAGAGGGTGTGTTTAGAAATTTCCCAGGCCCAAGGTCTAGAGGATCAAATTCTCTTAACCCTAGCCGTTTATCTTGGTCAATTTAAAACAAAGCAAGTGTTAAAAGTATCATAATGGGTGGCGGCACATGAGGCTAGGGATACGCATGCCCACCGCCTGGGATATCAAACCGTTGACAGCACTTAATGCAGTTAACTAAAATTAAAATATAAAAAAACTTGTTCCAAAAAAATTAAATCAGTTTCTAAATTAAATCTGTCTCTTCAGATTCAAACATAAAAAAATTCGACTGCCGCAATCACAAACAACAACAATATTGCAAAAACAACAAAGGAATCATAAGGAAAGAGTTCACACATCAATGCACATCAGAGGTCATAGCATTTATCAGAAGCAAATGGAGTTGATCAAGAGTAAGAAATGTTACCTTCCGGAAGTTACCGGAGAAAAAGAGTCTTAACAGGTAGATCCTCTTGCTGTTGCGCCTTGTATCTCCCCGTTTCTTCCCAATTCCTTCATTTCCTTTATCGCGCTATGTTCTGAGAGTGTGTAGGTGTGGTCAAGCTCAAAGCTTACTCAGATTCTGATGATGAATCTGAGAGCCTTTGTTTACAAGAGCGTTGGAGTGAGGGTTTTGAGGAACGATTTTAGCAGAGTTTCAATAGGGTTTTTCTTTGTGTTTTGTGAGTGAATAGTGAGGTCTATTTATAGGCTCAGAAATTAGGGTTTTTGTATGAAAACTTGGAGAGGAAGGATAATAGTACAAGATGCCATTTTGAAATTTGGGTGGAATGCGTCCTTGTACGAATTCCAGGATTCTGAGGTTGTTTTTTTGAAAATTTTGTCTGTAGTGAATTGGAATTGCTTCTAGAATGTGCAACTTTTGTTTGATTTTTTCAATGTGTATACGTGGTTTTTACTGCTTGTAAATATGTAATTCTTGTATTTTACCACTCTTGAACTTGTGCTGATGTGGCAGTTTTGACTTTAGAATTTTTCATGTTCGTTGGTCTTTTGCAGGATATTGGAGTTCAATGAATTGATCATGGAAAATACTTATGGAACTCGCACATGAGGAGGTATTGTCCTTGCTCTGAATAATTATTTACAAGTTCTGTTGTATTTGGATGGTATAAGTAGGAAGCATTTGACACTTCTGTAGGATCATTGATAAAGACAAATGAACTTATTTTTGTTCACTGCCAGGGTCCTTCCATCGCAAGCTTCAAAACTTGGTGACATTAGGATTCTTCTTTTGATGGATTTCTGATAGTGTTTCTTTTTATCATAGCTAGTGATATGGTATGTTGTGTATTCTTCTGTCATTTACACTCCATACTTATAGCAACTCTGTTTTTGTGTTGATTTTCATCTTGATGCTGATTGAAATTTTCACCAGATCTTCATCTTCACTTTGATGTGTATGAATTTTGCTTAGATGCCCTGTTACATTGACTGAAACTTTTTTGTTTGCTCTTGAAGGAGGTTGTGCTTCTTGGTTCAATGAAGTTTATCTACCAAGAGAAGATTTTGATGGTGAAACACGAAGGCAAATGGAAAAGAAGAATGAGTGCTGGGTGATATGTGCTGAGGTAAACTCTTTACCAAGGTTCTGTTATCTTGCTTTGTGAGATTAATCCATTTTTGAATCTATTGCTGGGATATTGTTATTGATTGGTTCATCTGGTAAAGAAACAGTTACTGTCAGTTCATTTGTGAAGTTGCCATGATAATGTGTGTGTTTTGCGATTTTGAGCTCCATGCCTACTGCGAGTAGTTCTTTTGTATGATATCCCCCACCTTCCTAATTTCTTTTTCATGTATGCACTTATGGAGCACACTTTGCATGATAATCAAGTACACTCTTGCACTTGGAGAGGCTTGTTGGAATGCTTGGATCGATGGAACTCAAATGGAAATTGGTATGAAGTTGACCTTTGGTTTGTGATTCTTTTGTGCATTGTATCTTGAAATTTGTTTCATGGAAGTTCCTTGTAAATTTGGCACGTGTTTGGAACAAATATAATTGATTTGTATTCTCAAAAATCTATATGTCTTGTTGGATTAGGCCTGTTATTGCTTTGGCCCATTTCCATGGCCTAATATGATACTGCTAGAGTCTTTTGGCATGAGTATCTGATTCTTATTTGAGAATGCAGTAGTTTTGGTCACCTTTATGGCTTGTGATATAGGAAACTCATAATGATTCAATTTTATCCGTTTCTGTAAGTTCACTATTATTAGCAGTGGCTGATGAATGCAGGCTTCAAATTGACGTGGATCCATCCATTTTAGTGGAAACAACAACTTTGACCCTACCAGAATTTGCGGCTACTTCTTGTGAACCAAAGCTCTGAGTCTCACTTGTGAATTTTTGTTGTAATTAGCTAGGATAAAAATTGATTTAGACCTTCTGTACCCATACTGTCATGAATCCAGAAATTGGAAAATTTCATGTGCATCAACATGTAATAGGAAATAACTTGTATTTAACATCACCTTTATGTTGTGTTAATTAAAACTTATGAGTTTTGGAACCATGTTGTGCATTGTACTCAAAATTTTCTACTGGTGTAAAACTCGCTTTCTTGTTGGACGTGGGTGAGGTGGGACCCAAGGCTTGTGACTTGTTTAGTGTTAGAATTAAGGCACTGATCCAGAATTGAGTTGCAGGCGTATAAAAGCCATTCACCAGTTTGCTTTTGCCAATATTCTTGAGTAGCATCAAGATATCATGGCCTGTACCTATAAAGCTCTTCCTATTTTCCAAAATGAATTGGGCCGTGGAATTAGTATTTAGTGCCTTATGATTACTTGGAACCTGTAACCTTGTAATGCTTTGTACTTCATGATCTTGTCCTTGTAATTTTTAATAATTTAATCAAGCATATTTCCATCTTGAAACCAAATTGGTTCTTGAATCTTTATGACTTGAATTAGGTTACCAAAGTTATCATCACTTGTGAGTTTTAAAAGAATGTTCTTGACTTGACGTTATACCTCATAATACTAGAACCATAACCAAAATAACCTTATCATGTATCATACCTTGGGCAACAATTTGACAACAAAACTTGCTCCCAAACGTAACCTCTCACAAGATCTAGATTGAGCACATACTTCAATTACCAATTGGCTATACCATAAGCCCCTTGAAGCCTTGACTTGCATATGACCTAAAACTACCCATCAACCTTGAAACCACTTCAAACTTGGATTAAACATAACCTAAAGAGGAATCATCTTTTCCTTGAATCGAGAATAGCCATTCCTTATCTTGTTTAGCCATAAAGCCCTAGTGTTACACTTGGAATATGGCTAAAAATCTTTGATCATGGCTTAAAACTTCAAGCAATCTTAATCTTGGTCTTGAGGAATAGAGCCTAACCATTGTAGTAGAATCATCTTAGGTTATCACCTGAGTCTTAGAAGGTGGTTGGCCAGAAGCCAAGTAATCTTGCGGTAGGTAGGACAAATTTGGGGTATGACAAATCCCCATATCTAATTGTCTTGAACCCGAGAGAATGAACTGCCGCATGGCGTTCATTTTTTGGGTAGAAGCCAATTAGATATAAGAAGACCCCAAAATTTGTCTGAAAAAAGAGTCGAGCCGACAAAATGAGGTAGCGGGATTCAAACTGAATAAAATAACTTGAGGTCTTCTGGGTCGTCGAAGCAGTCCCTTATCCATTAAGGTTCCTCGATGATACCAAAGCAGTGTCTCTGAAGGCAGACGATTCTCTGGGTCGTCGAATCAGACCCTTATCCATTAAGGTTCCTCGATGATACCTAAGCAGTATCTCTGAAGGCAGACGATTCTCTGGGTCATCGAAGCAGTCCCTTATCCATCAAGGTTCTTCGATGATACCAAAGCAGTATCTCTGAAGGCAGACGATTCTCTAGGTCATCGAAGCTGTCCCTTATCCATTAAGGTTCCTCGATGATCTCAAAGCAGTATCTCTGAAGGCAGATGATTCTCTGGGTCGTCGAAGCAGTCCCTTATCAATCAAGGTTCTTCGATGATACCAAAGCAGTATCTCTGAAGGCAGAAGATTCTCTGGGTCGTCGAAGCAGTCCCTTATCCATCAAGGTTTTTCGATGATACCAAAGCAGTATCTCTGAAGGCAGACGACTCTCTGGGTCGTCGAAGCAGTCCCTTATCCATCAAGGTTCTTCGATGATACCAAAGCAGTGTCTCTGAAGGCAGACGATTCTCTGGGTCGTCGAAGCAGTCCCTTATCCATTAAGGTTCCTCGATGATACCAAAGCAGTATCTCTGAAGGCAGACGATTCTCTGGGTCGTCGAAGCAGTCCCTTATCCATTAAGGTTCTTCGATGATACCAAAACAGTATCTCTGAAGGTAGACGATTCTCTGGGTCGTCGAAGCAGTCCCTTATCCATTAAGGTTCCTCGATGATACCAAAACAGTATATCTGAAGGCACACGATTCTCTGGGTCGTCGAAGCAGTCCCTTATCCATTAAGGTTCTTTGATGATACCAAAGCAGTATCTCTGAAGGCAGACGATTCTCTAGGTCGTCGAAGCAGTCCCTTATCCATTAAGGTTCCTCGATGATGCCAAAGCAGTATCTCTGTGGTAAATTTGTTGGGGGATAATTGAGCAAGATTCCTGTAAGAGGAAATGTGCTGGCTCTGCAAGGGAAAGCTCACAAGAAACTTTCTAGGGTAACCTCTGCTTGGGGAACACTGACAACAGCTGTTGGGGATTATCATTATCAACTGCATGCTTGAAGAATGACTTGTTGGGGAATAGGACTTCCTTGTGCACATGCGGGGTATCTTTTCAAAAGAATACTACCGGATTTGATGGAGGACTGGCCAAGATGCTTGTGAGTCGATCCTGGATCCTGTTATGCTATGTTGTTGGGGATGGATATGCCATGCATTACATGATGCCCTGAAACACATATTAAGATGCAACTGCTAGGGAATCTAATGCACGTATGATATGATAGTGCTTGATATGATTATGTAATGTTATGCTAACATGTTATGCACATGACGATACAAATGATCGAGCGCGCTGGGGATAGGTTTCCTTGTCGAGGGTATCACCAGGGATTGAATTTGGTAATTGCCAAATGAAATTGGACTTTAGTTATTTGGTGTTTGCCAATAAATTAGACTTTCAGGTTTTATGAGGATGATAATGAAGTGAACTTTTAGTGGTTGCCAATGAAGACTGGACTTTAAAGGGTAAGTTTGGAGGTACCAACGAGTGTGGTTTTTTGGGTACTTGCCAATAAACGATTGGACTTCGGGTTGCGCCAAATGAAATTGGATCACGAAGGTGCCAACGAAAGTTGACTTTTGGGTAGTTGCCAATAAAGGATTTGTCTTTATGAGGTGCCCAGCAGGGTTGGACTTTTGGTAGTTGCCAAGCAAGGTTGGACTTTAGGAGGTGCCAAGCAAGATTGGACTTTTGGTAGTTGCCAAGTAAGGTTGGACTTTATTTGGTGAAATGATTTGATTTCCCGATACTCGGTATTGGATGATGCAATGATCAGAAGATAGATGTAGGTGCTTCTGGTGCCCCAAGTTTGATCATTTGCAGAAGTTATGTACTTGTTCCTGAGAGAACCTCAACTTTCTAGCTGATGTGCCATGATGGCTTGCAAATGATAGTATGGGCACAACGACGTAACCAATGCATGTTGATTGTATGAGCGTAGCGACTTAACCAATGCATGTTGATTGTGCTTTTGCTCTGCTCAAGGCTTTTGACACTTGTTGACCTCCACAATTACTAGTGTATTACATGGTCAACTTGACCAGCTTGAAAGCATGGAGGGAATTGTCCCTATTCAACTAGTCAGCCCCAGTCTGTAGGGTCTTTATAAGAATTCACCTTGAAAATGATCATACCCTGGCGTCGTTTGAGACAATTTGCCCCAGTGTCTGAATCTCGCAGTGGTTTGCCCTTAATTAAGCCTTCGAGGGATTTGCCCCAGATTGACTGAACGTGCTGATTGCAAAGGTCTGCTCCGGATGAACTGAGAACCAAACTGATACTTGGAGATTCATTTCAGTATGACCGATTCCATTGGTCAACATAGTCATTAGATGTCATGCCCCTGTTCCATATGGCTATGAGGTGAAATCGATTCGAGTCAGCATTATTGGATGATCAAGTTCCTCTGATTGTTGCTTGGAATTTCTTTGATGCCAAGTACTGACTTGTAGTAAAAAATTGAATGGTAATTTTAATGCAATGTTCATGTAAGTTTTGAAAATCAGTCATTATTTGAATGTTGTGAAAGTGTGTGACAAATTGGACCCTTAGTCCATATGTAGTGTTAATTTAGCTGGTGTGAAAGATATAGCAAGAATATGACACCAATTTAGCAAATCTGCAGGATTCAGTTTACGCAACCTTGCTGTAGTATACTTTTAGAATAAACCCCGCCTCAATTAGGTCTTTTAAGGGTTGTAACATGGTCTGGTTCACAGTTATAGAAACAAAGGATATAAGGCTCAAAATTTGTTTTATACCCTCCCATTCTTCGTGATGATCTCCAGTCCTACGTTCAGTTAAATTGACACACATTCATCTTCTAAGAGAGCTTGACGGTGCGATGAGGATTCAAGGTTTGCTTGAAATGGCAGTCACCTTATTTGCTTTTGTCATGATGTCAGTGACCTCTTTTGATTTTTGATATGATGGGCACTGAATCTTATTTTGTTTTTTTCTTAAGGCTTTGAGGACCTCTTTTGCTTTGTTTTTTTATCCTTAATTTTTGCTTGGACTAATTTTGTTTTTTCAAGTCCACCGGGATTTGACCTAATTTTTGCCTAAGTCGTCTCTTTGGGTATTCGACTTAGCGGGCTTTTTGAATTTTTTTCCTATTTTTTCTTTGTTTTGGAAAGGCTTGTGACTGCCAAGTCATTGGCCATTGAAGGACAACCGCCATAGCTTTTGCATAATTCCTCCGACACATCACGATGTGCGCGAAGAGTAGCATATGACTAATCCTCAGATGGGATGCTTGATCTTGTGTAGTTAGATTAACTGAACAGCTACCCATGCCCCAGGTTAAGTGTAAGGGTTTAGAAATTCGAAGGAAACCCCTACTTCTAGGCTCAAAGTGGTTAACTAGGGATTAACTCCTTATTTCTCCAGTGTTTGGGGATTTGAAATAATGCCTGTACATCATTAGCAGGATTTTATTCGAAAGCATACCATCAACAATTATGGGTATCTCGTTTTCGTCATCCTCCCTCCAATCTTTGCTAAACAACAATTTGGTAAAGAAAACGAAAGAGAGGTATATGGATGAATTTTTTTGTTTTTTTATATAACTGAAGAAAAATGAGTGAATGCGACGTGATTAACTTAGAAAATGGATGATCACTTCATTAATATTACCATTCAAAACAACAATGTTCAAAAACAAGTAGCATTTAACATAAAGAAATTACAAATGCAAAAAATGTCCAAGGATTGTCGGCTCTGAGGATGTCTTCCTATCTGAACCACTGGCTTGAGAAGATGCCTCTTGGAATCTTCAAACTCATTTGGGCGAGATGCTGATACTCCCAACGAAATTACCTTCTTAAAAGGATATGTACTTCTTGTCAGTCAAGTGTTGCACCTTGGCTTGGAAAGCTTTACAATCTTCAGTTGAGTGCCGCATTGATCCAGCATGATAGCCACAATGCGCATTGGGATCGTACCCAGGAGGGTATGGTTCTGGAACTGGCTTGAGAGGCTTAGGCTCCACTAGTGAGTTTAGAATCAAATGTGGCAGAAGCTGAGTGTAGGACATAGAAATTGGATCGAATGGAGCATTCCTTCTTTCCAAGTTGTTGCGAGGCCTTATTTGATTCTGGCGTGGATTCTGATTTCCTCGATAATGAGCTCGTTGATTTGCATTGGGAGCAGCCCAAGGTTTTTGGTATGGTGCCCTAGGCACCGTTGGTTGCCTTTTTGGGACCCAAAGGTTGATGTCATCATTCTCATCAATACCACTGGAATGCTCTCCAAAGTCCTTTTTCAAAGCTTCCTCACAAGATACATCCCTTTTGGCCTCCCCTTCCAGCTCTTCTCTTGAGTTGGTTGCATCCCGGACCATGGTTCTAACATGATTATCAGAGAAATAAGACGTCTCATCTGCCATAAGCTCGACCTTTTCCTTGTGGTACAAGATTCTGAGTGGTCCACGAAACTCTTGTATTTTCTCTTTGCCAGATCTTTGGATTAAACCATTCATGCTAGGGTCTTCTTTTCTGGTCAATTTTTGCAATTTGTTTCGAAAGCTTTCACATTCTTTAACAGCATGCCCTATGGTTCCAGTATGATACTCACACGCTACCCCTAAGTTGTCTTCCTCAAAGACTAGGCGTTTGTTGTTAATTAGCTCTTGAACCTTATTCTTGAATGACCAACAGTCTTCAATAAAGTGCCCCATCGCACCTTTATGGTATTCACACTGTGCATTTGGATCATATCCAGGTGGAGGAGGGGTACGAACCGGCCCGAGGGGTGTGGGTACCACCAATGAATTCTGAATTAAGTATGATAGCAGTTGTCTACATGGTATAGGAATAGGGTCGAGAATAGGGCGCAACTTAGACTTCTTGCGGCCTATTCGATTTAGATTCTCGTGCCGTTTGGACAAAATGGGTGATAAGCACTGATTCTGAGGCTTTGGAAGAATTGGTTGGGGATAAAACCCAGGAGGAACAACACACAATGGGTTATTCACTGCAGGCTGTGGAGTGGAAGGAACTACGAGAGTAACACTCCTAGTTTGGAGCCTTCTTGAGGCTTATTTTTTCTTCTCCCCATAGTTGTTATAGCTTCAGGCATCTGCTTTATCTTGCCTTTCATGCTATTCTCGTCTTTTCTCAAATCAACTTGATTCTGTCTCAAGCACTCCATGGTTCTCCCAGAGTAATCTCAAGTCCAATACGTGTGTCGGGAACTCAACTGTGGATTACGGATAAAGGATGGATGAGTTTTTTTTGGTTTTGGAAGATGATATGCAATGCAAATGCAATTGTATGCAAATGAATGCAATGCAGGTAGATTCAGGATCCAGGATAACACGAGCATTTGCAAAACACCCTAACACGTAGGCTTCATAAGGGAAGTTCTAGAATCTTTACCCATAAACCCACTCATAGGATAGCTCATACGTTGATGGATAAGGTTCCCAGGATTACGGACACCAATCGCATAAACACCACGCAACATGCTAGCTGCATTGTGACGGGAATACGAAAAGGCCTCTCCTGAGTGTAGTCTTCATGCTAGGTCCACGAGAAGCGAGTCCTCGGAGACTAACACTAATGACCACCAAGATAGAAACTGGTGCTAAGAGTGGTTCCCAGAGTCATGGACCCTTCATGAATCAAGTCGTGTGACAGGCTAGCTACGTTACAATAAGATCTACGAAAAGGTCTACTCCAGGGGAAGTTTTCATGCTAGGCACACAAGGAGCGAGTCCTTGGGGACTAACACTAATTACTTCCAAAATCTAAACTAGGTGTTCTCTCTTCTTTTTCCAAGACTCGGGTATAGAGCCTTACTTGTGATATCATCCCAAGATCCAACAGGCAAATATGATAAAGAAACATATAATAAAGAGAAAGTAACACAAAGCAAATAAAGAAGTAATAGGAGAAAACAAACAAGAATAAATCAAACAAGCGAAGCTAACACTCTCGAATCGAGTCAAGTTAGGCTTGACTCTCTCTAGCATAGGGCAATGCATTATCCATCCCCAGTGGAGTCGCCATTTGTCGTACCTCGAAAAATACGATCCTCGCGATGGACGCGGAAAAAACGTTCGAACAGAGTCGCCACCGAACTTTATTCATTCCAAGGAAGGAATAGGGAAATATCGATAAAACCTTTAGAGGGTAAGAAAATGGTCATTGCAACCAAATTCTAGGTTCGGGAGTCGGTTACGAAAGAGGGAAGGTATTAGCACCCTCTACGTCCGTTGTACTCAACGGGAACCTCTTGATTCGATTCGGGAGATAAGTTAGCTAGGTTTGTTTGTTTTCTTCTAAGGGAATTAGGATTTGTTTTCTAAGGGGAAAATGGATGGTTTTTTATTAGGGTGCTCGCCAAGGATTGGGGCCCTTGTGCCTACGTATTCCCTCGTGCAATGGGAAAGTCAGAGCATTCGTAGTTCGTGGGACTACGGTTGATTGGTGTCTTTTATGAACGAGTGTTTAGGTCGCATTCTAACTGCTAAACACTGGCTTGTCTGCTCGCTAGGGGAGGCTGAAGCACTAGTTTATATGCGCGGAAGACTGGACTAAACAATGTTCTTTATGAAATGTTGTTTGAATAAGGATTAAGTGTGTTAAATATTTGATTGAGAAAACAAGTTGATTTGCGTGTGTTTTAGGGTTTCGATTGTATGGGAAGTGTTTGGTTTGTTAAGTATTTTAGAGGAAAAATGACGATTATTCGATAAACGAGACGTCGGCCTTGCAACCAATTAATCGGGGCATTACTGAGATGCTGGATCTCAACGACACCTTTTTCATTCTATTAATTATGAAATTGTGTTTGTTGGACAATGGGCTTCTTTGTCCATGTAATTAGGGCAAGTATTTTAGGAACGAAACATCGGAACGAACACAACCCAAAGCGTGCGCCTCAAGAGCGTTCGTTCAAGGGCCCAAGAAGTGCTAGACCTCAAGAGTCCACTACTTTCATAATTAATTAAGAAAAAGGTTTTGATTTGATTAAAGTATTTTAATTAGACGTATTAAACTGGATTAGAGGTTTGAACGAATTAAGAGTTTTTTAGGAGGATTAAGTGTTTTAGTAGGATTGGAAGTTTTTAAGTTTAGAAATAGAAGATCGAAACGAACACAAACCCAAGGCGTGCGCCCCAAGAGCGATCGTTCAAGGACCCAAGGAGTGCTAGACCCCAAAAGCCCACTACTTCCATAATTAATTAAGAAAATGTTTAGAAATATTAATTAGAAAGACTTTAATTAAAAAAATATTTTAAGTATTTTAAAGTAGATTATGATTTTAGTTAAAAGAATATTTGTAAAAGATTAAGTAGTTGTTTTAAAAATTGAATTATGATTTTTAAGTTAAGAAAGTGTTTTAAAATGATTAAGATGTAAATGAATTATGGTTTTTTTAATTTAATTTAATTGAATAATTGTAAAGGTTAATTATTTTTTATAAAGCAAAGATGAATTGTTTTAAGTATTTTATAAACGAAAGACGAAATGAACACAACTCAAAGCGTGCGCCTCAAGAGCATTCATCCAAGGACCCAAGAAGTGCTAGACCTCAAGAGTCCACTACTTTCGTAATTAATTAGAAAATAGTTTTAAGTATTAACCAAAGTGAAGCCTTAATTAATAAAATATTCTTAGTATTTTTAAGTAATATATTCCTATTAGAAAAATAATATCAATTAACCTCTAAGATCAAATGATCAAAAGGGCATAATAAGTTATTAATATTAGCATTTTAATAAAAATGATTAAGGGAACTATGCATGACTCATATAATTAATTAGCCAATTAGTCTTAATTAAACTCGTTCATTAAAAAAAAAAAGTAATTAGATAAAAGGAGAAAGCTTAGATTTAAGAGGGTGTGTTTAGAAATTTCCCAGGCCCAAGGACTAGAGGATTAAATTCTCTTAACCCTAGTCGTTTATCTTGGTCAATTTAAAACAAAGCAAGTGTTAAAAGTATCATAATGGGTGGTGGCACATGAGGCTAGGGATACGCATGCCCACCGCCTGGGATATCAAACCGTTGACAACACTTAATGCAGTTAACTAAAATTAAAATATAAAAAAAACTTGTTCCTAAAAAATTAAATTTGTCTCTACATTTTCCAACATCTCATTCTTTCATTATTATTATTATTCTTTAAAAGAAAACATTATCATCATTGAATCTTGAAATAAGGCTTTAAAGAAGGAATAAAAAAACAATAAAACCAGAAAGCCAAACCAAATCAAATCATTTTCGCTCTCTCAGATTCACTTTTGTTTTCTCTCTTCTCATAAAATCCGTGTTTCTCCCTCTCATTCTAGCTCCTTCATTCCTACTTCTAAACAAACGGAACCGTTCGTCCCCTTACACAATCTTAAAAGAAAATCAAGGATTCTTCATATTCAAACATCCAAAAATTCGACTTCCGCAATCACAAACAAAAACAATATTGCAAAAACAACAAAGGAATCACAAGGAAAGAGTTCACACATCAATGCACATCAGAGGTCATAGCATTTATCAGAAGCAAATGGAGTTGATCAAGAGTAAGAAATGTTACCTTCCAGATGTTACCGAAGAAAAAGAGTCTTAACAGGTAGATCCTCTTGCTGTTGCGCCTTGTATCTCCCCGTTTCTTCCCAGTTCCTTCCTTTCCTTTATCGCGCTATGTTCTGAGAGTGTGTAGGTGTGGCCAAGCTCAAAGCTTACTCAGATTCTGTTGATGAATCTGAGAGCCTTCGTTTACAAGAGCGTTGGAGTGAGGGTTTTGAGGAACGATTTTAGCAGAGTTTCAATAGGCTTTTTCTTTGTGTTTTGTGAGTGAATAGTAAGGTCTATTTATAGGCTCAGAAATTTGGGTTTTTGTATGAAAACTTGGGGAGGAAGGATAATAGTACAAGATGCCATTTTGAAATTTGGGTGGAATGTGTCCTTGTACGAATTCCAGGATTCTGAGGTTGTTTTTTTTGAAAATTTTGTCTGTAGTGAATTGGAATTGCTTCTAGAATGTGCAACTTTTTTTTTATTTTTTCACTGTGAATACGTGGTTTTTACTGCTTGTAAATATGTAATTCTTGTATTTTACCACTCTTGAACTTGTGCTTATGTGGCAGTTTTGACTTTAGAATTTTTCATGTTCGTTGGTCTTTTGCAGGATATTGGAGTTCAATGAATTGATCATGGAAAATACTTATGGAACTCGCACATGAGGAGGTATTGTCCTTGCTCTGAATAATTATTTACAAGTTCTGTTGTATTTGGATGGTATAAGTAAGAAGCATTTGACACTTCTATAGGATCATTGATAAAGACAAATGAACTTATTTTTGTTCACTGCCAGGGTCCTTCCATCGCAAGCTTCAAAACTTTGTGACATTAGGATTCTTCTTTTGATGGATTTCTAATAGTGTTTCTTTTTATCATAGCTAGTGATATGGTATGTTGTGTATTCTTCTGTCATTTACACTCCATACTTATAGCAACTCTGTTTTTGTGTTGATTTTCATCTTGATGCTGATTGAAATTTTCACCAGATCTTCATCTTCACTTTGATGTGTATGAATTTTGCTTAGATGCCCTGTTACATTGACTGAAACTTTTTTGTTTGCTCTTGAAGGAGGTTGTGCTTCTTGGTTCAATGAAGATTAGCTACCAAGAGAAGATTTTGATGGTGAAACACGAAGGCAAATGGAAAAGAAGAATGAGTGATGGGTAATATGTGCTGAGGTAAACTCTTTACCAAGGTTCTGTTATCTTGCTTTGTGAGATTAATCCATTTTTGAATCTATTGCGAGGATATTGTTATTGATTGGTTCATCTGGTAAAAAAACAGTTACTGTCAGTTCATTTGTGAAGTTGCCATGATAATGTGTGTTTTGCGATTTTGAGCTCCATGCCTAATGCGAGTAGTTCTTTTGTATGATATCCCCCACCTTCCTAATTTATTTTTCATGTATGCACTTATGGAGCACACTTTGCATGATAATCAAGTACACTCTTGCACTTGGAGAGGCTTGTTGGAACGCTTGGATCGATGGAACTAAAATGGAAATTGGTATGAAGTTGACCTTTGGTTTGTGATTCTTTTGTGCATTGTATCTTGAAACTTGTTTCATGGAAGTTCCTTGTAAATTTGGCACGTGTTTGGAACAAATATAATTGATTTGTGTTCTAAAAAATCTATATGTCTTGTTGGATTAGGCCTGTTATTGCTTTGGCCTATTTCCATGGCCTAATATGATACTGCTAGAGTCTTTTGGCATGAGTATCTGATTCTTATTTGAGAATGTAGTAGTTTTGGTCACCTTTATGGCTTGTGATATAGGAAACTCATAATGATTCAATTTTATCCGTTTCTGCAGGTTCACTATTATTGGCAATGGCTGATGAATGCAGGCTTCAAATTAACGTGGATCCATCCATTTTAGTGGAAACAACAACTTCGAGCCTACCAGAATTTGCGGCTACTTCTTGTGAACCAAAGCTCCGAGTCTCACTTGTGAATTTTTGTTGTAATTAGCTAGGATAAAAATTGATTTAGACCTTCTGTACCCATATTGTCATGAATCCAGAAATTGGAAAATTTCATGTGCATCAACATGTAATAGGAAAGAACTTGTATTTAACATCACCTTTATGTTGTGTTAATTAAAACTTACGAGTTTTGGAACCATGCTGTGCATTGTACTCACAATTTGCTACTGGTGTAAAACTCGCTTTCTTGTTGGACGTGGGTGAGGTGGGACCCAAGGCTTGTGACTTGTTTAGTGTTAGAATTAAGGCACTGATCCAGAATTAAGTTGCAGGCGTATAAAACCCATTCACCATTTTGCTTTTGCCAATATTCTTGAGTAGCATCAAGATATCATGGCATGTACCTATAAAGCTCTTCCTATTTTCCAAAATGAATTGGGCCGTGGAATTAGTATTTAGTGCCTTATGATTACTTGGAACCTATAACCTTGTAACGCTTTGTACTTCATGATCTTGTCCTTGTAATTTTTAATAATTTAATCAAGCATATTTCCATCTTGAAACCAAATTGGTTCTTGAATCTTTATGACTTGAATTAGGTTACCAAAGTTATCATCACTTGTGAGTTTTAAAAGAATGTTCTTGACTTGACGTTATACCTCATAATACTAGAACCATAACCAAAATAACCTTATCATGTATCATACCTTGGGCAACAATTTGACTACAAAACTTGATCCCAAATGTAACCTCTCACAAGATCTAGATTGAGCACATACTTCGATTACCAATTGGCTATGCCATAAGCCCCTTGAAGCCTTGACTTGCATATGACCTAAAAGTACCCATCAACCTTGAAACCACTTCAAACTTGGATTAAACATAACCTAAAGAGGAATCATCTTTTCCTTGAATCGAGAATGGCCATTCCTTATCTTGTTTAGCCATAAAGCCCTAGTGTCACACTTGGAATATGGCTAAAAATCTTTGATCATGGCTAAAAACTTCAAGCAATCTTAAGCTTGGTCTTGAGGAATAGAGCCTAACCATTGTAGTAGAATCATCTTGGGTTATCACCTGAGTCTTAGAAGGTGATTGGCCAGAAGCCAAGTAATCTTGCGGTAGGTAGGACAAATTTGGGGTATGACACCATGTTAATTACTGCCCAGTCAGCAACACCAGTAAAAGGGTGTGGTAAAAGATGGTTTTTGGTTTTATAAGGGGTGGTTCAAAAAAAAAAACTTCAGGGGGGCAATATCAAATATCGCCCTAATGGCAGGGTGGTTTCATATAATTAACCCTATTTTTTATTGACCGTGTCAGAGAGTGAAAGTTGTGATTAGTTTATTTTATCAATGATTTGCATGAATTCACTAATATCTGTTAGTAAACCAGGTTATGGTGGAGCCTATTGTTTGAAGTTGATTGGTGGGATACTGTCAGCTGCACCCAGAGTACTGGTGAGGATGGTATCAGTAAGACTGTGCTTGTTCTTTAGTTTGTTAGATTAAAATATGTTAGCTGAAAAATAACTCATGTAATTCTCATTTTACCTGGCATTTACGCCTTGGTCATCCCAATCCCCATACTATGAAACTTGTTCTAACACAATGTATTATTCCCTATTCTAATAACGTTAATTCCATGTTTTGTTCAACCTCCTGTATGGGCAAAGCTCATAGACTGCATTCCCCTCATTCACAAACTCAATATGTCTCACCACTTGAACTAATTTTCAGTGATCTTTGGGGTCCAACTCCAGTCAAATCCTCACAAAATTTTCACTATTATATCACATTTGTTGATGCATACATAAGATTTACCTGGATTTATATGCTTAAAACTAAATTTGAGGCATTAAACATTTTTAAACAATTCAAGGCCATAACTGAACTGCAGTTTGGCTATCCTATCAAAGCTTTTCAAACAAACAGACTGGGGTGGTGAATTTCGCCCATTTACAAAATTTCTTTCTGACCTTGGAATCATTCATCGTCTCATTTGTCCTGATACTCATCATCAAAATGGTGTGGTATAGAGAAAGCATATGTATATAGTTGATCTGGGCCTTACTTTTCTTAGCCATGTCTCTCTTCCTCTCAAATTTTGAGACCATGCTTTTTTAAATGCTGTCTATCTCATCAATCATTTACCAACAGTGTCTCTTAATAATAAAATTCCTTATTCTGTGATGTTCAATCAGAATCCTGATTATGGATTCCTTAGAGTCTTTGGTTGTGCATGCTTTCCTCTTCTTCATCCCTACAACCATCACAAATTTGATTTTAGATCACATGAGTGTCTCTTTTTAGGGTACTCTACAGCTCACAAAGGTTATAAGTGTCTCTCCCCAAGTGGCAGAATCTTCATTTCCAAAGATGTGCTATTTAATGAGACTAAGTTTCCCTTTCATAATTTGTTTCCAAAGCCAACCTCTCTTCCCTCTACCTCTATTCCATCTTCCTCCTCCTCCACCATCACATTACATACTCCAGTTCTCCGTGTTGTTTCTCCTCCTACTAAGGTTTCTATGTCTTCTAACCCTGGGCGTGCTACTGCAGAACCTATGTCCTCCAACTCTGCACCTTCTTTATCCAGTAATTTCGTCTCCATTGAATCTGCTCCTTCTATGGCTAATGCTCAAACCAATTCACTTGCTTCACCATCCTCCTCTTCTGTCACTATTCATAGGGATCCTTCCCTTCAACCTCTTCCAATTAATTCTCATCCTATGACTACCAGAACCAAGTCTGGTGTTCTTTTCACTAGACTTCATCCCTTAGTATTTCTTATTCATTATGAGCCTAGTAGTTTTAAACAAGCCCTTCAAGATCCTAAGTGGTTTGCTGTTATGCAAGAGGAGTACAATGCCTTGGAAAGAAACAAAACCTGGTCATTAGTTCCTCTTTCTTCAAACAGGAAAGTTATAGGGTGTAAGTGGGTCTTTCGAGTTAAGGAAAATGCTGATGGATCAGTCAATAAATACAAGACCAGGCTTGTTGCTAAAGGGTTTCATCAAGTTTATGATTTTGATTTTAATGAAACCTTCTCTCCTGTTATTAAGCATGTTACTATTAGATTGATTATTACTTTAGCTCTCACTCATAACTGGCCTTTGCAGCAGTTGGATGCTAATATTGCTTTTTTGAATGGCCTGCTTGAAGAGGAAATTTATATGGTGAAGCCTCCTGGTTTCACATCTTCTGATTCTTCCTTGGTCTGTCGTTTACATAAGGCCTTGAATGGCCTCAAACTGGCCCCAAGACAATGGTTTGAGAGACTTAAAACCACACTTTTGGCTTTTGGTTTTGTCAGCAGCAAGTGTGATACTTTTCTGTTTATCTACAAACATCACAGTGCCACTGTCTATATGCTAGTGTATGTTGATGATATCATCATCACAGGCAGCTCAGTTGCTCTTATTCAACAAATCACCCTCAATCTCAATCAGGTTTTCGCTCTTAAATAACTTGGGGACTTGGACTATTTTCTTGGTCTTGAGGTAAAGAAGTTGTCCAATGGCAACTTGCTTCTTACTCAATCTAAATATCTGAGGGACCTTCTTACCAAAATTGACATGTCTGACTCCAATTCTGTAGCTACCTCTATGGCTTCCACTACCAAACTTACCAAAACTAATTTTGTTGGGTTCTCTGATCCTTCTCTTTACAGGTCTATTGTGGGGAATTTGCAGTATGCTACTATCACCCGTCCTGAGATTTGTTATGCAGTCAATAAAGTGTACTAGTTTATGGCACATCCTTTGGAATCTCACTAGCTGGCTGTCAAACGCATCCTGCGTTATCTAAAGGGTACTCTCACCTCTGGGCTACTGTTTACCCCTGCCTTGCCTGCGCATCCTTTCTCTCTTTAAGCATTCTGTGATGCAGATTGAGCTGCTGACTTTGATGATAGAAGGTCTACTTCTGGTTCATATGTATTCTTGGGGCCTAATCTGATTTCCTGGTGGTTAAAGAAACAGACTGTTGTGGCTCGCTTTAGTGCAGAAGCTGAATATCGAAGCTTGGCTCAAACAACTGCTGAGTTTTTGTGGGTCCAAATGCTACTTGCAGAACTGAATGTTCCTTTCACAACTCTTACCATTTTCTGTGACAATCAAAGTACTGTTGCTATGGCACATAATCCAGTTCTCCATGCTCGAACCAAACACGTGGAAATAGATCTATTTTTATTGTGAGGGAAGAGGTTCACAACAAAACTCTAGCAGCGTGTCACATTCCTGATGTTGATCAGAAAGCTGATATTCTTACTAAACCTCTCTCAAGTGCAAGATTTCTGGAGTTGAGAGACAAGCTCAACCTGACTGCTTCCAGTGTTCCTTCACAGCCACCTTGAGCTTTTGGGGGAGTATTAGAGAATAGTCTAGAATGCCACATCAGCATTGTAACACCCTTCTACCCAACAAACAAATCACAACATATATAAACAGAATATCAGAGTAGTTCACCACAAGGGCGTCACATTTCGTCATAAAAAATCAAGTAATAACATCTTGCTCCGTAACACGGGTTACAACATCAAAATTAAAATATAATACTTCGCAGCGGAAATCTTCAAAAAAAACATCATCATAATTTATAACTCAAAAGTTTTAAAACCACTTCAACACATCATAATATCACCAAATAAAAGAACACTATGGTTCGACTTAAACGTCCCGACCCGATATTACATATCAGAGCAAGACCCTCTACTCGACCAAAATAATCAAAATATTTCGAGTCAGATCTTCACGCACCAAAAAGCTAATCCTGATCACCTGCACGTTACCCACATGGTGGCAACATTCAAACAGGCAGAGTGAGTAATCATAAATCATTATACACGATATAGGATAAAAATAATAAGGTAGCATGCATCATAATAAAACAGCATCGTCATTATACATCATCATCATAATCATACATCATGAAAATCATGTCATCAACATCATCCATTCACAATCATGCAATGCCACATAATATGAAATGCACAACACAGACTCATGCATGTGGTACCAGTTCGTCATGTTTGATGGACATTGGGCCATCACCCTTCAAAGATCCCCACCAATAGGATCGATTCTACACAAGAACCAGAGCAACGTCATACACCCCAATCCACACAATGGGATTGATGCCACCACTGGACCGAAGTCCTAAAACCGTCACTGGACCGAAGTCCTAGAATGCTATGAATGCATGATGCAAATGTCATAATCTTCATCGTCACAAAATCTTCATATTGCATCATCATTCATAAAAAAAATCTCATTAAGCATCATGGTCACACATCATTATATACATAAAAAATATTCATAACATGTCATAATCATCACATATTACTCATCAAAACATGACACATCAAATATCCAAGGCCTACGATCAACAAGACATAAGGCTGCACAAAGCAAAAGAAAATAAAATAAAATCATTGATCCTGCTCGCCTGGAGCTCGTCCGGCGAAGCAGCGTGCTGGCCAGGGTTTCGCACGACGAAGCTGGGGCGAAATATCTTCCCCCATACAAAATCCAGAAACCCCATTTTTCACACTCTCCTAGGGCTGGAAATGAGTCGAGTCGAGTCAAACTCACCTCAGTTCGGCTCGACTCATTAAAAATTGATTCAACTCAAATTTCGGTTCGAGTTTGACACGAACTTTTTTTAAGCTCAAACTCGACTCACTATAAGTTCACGAACAGCTCGGTTCAGCTCGTTAGGTTCATCTCGTTAGGTTCATCTCACTTGCTTCACGGACTTAAAAGTCATTTTTTAAGTCTATTTTTTTATATATTTGATATTTTTAATTAATATTTTTTAAAAAGAACACGTTGAAATAAAATAAAAGATATTTGATTGGAATTTTACTTTGTCTCAAAAATCTACTAATTCAAAAACTACACAGCTTTCAAGAGATACATTCGAAAGTCTAATTCAAAAACTACTCAATTGAAGTCTAAATTTGTCTCAAAAATCAACAACTTCATCTAAATATTTAAGAACCTTACAAATTTAATGAAATAGTAGGCCAAATATTGCTAGAAATTAATACGTTTCCATCATATAATGTGTACATCTATTTCAACCTTCATTACACGTGCTATTTTCGTAAATGTCATAATGCCTCCAACAAGGATAATTCTAAATGCAATTCTCATATTTACTTCATAACTAGTACGAAAGGGACAATATAGGGTTAAAATTTAGAGTAAATCCTTAAACCTTCTCTTAAAGACAATACAATCATCCTCATATATAATCGAGTTGACTCATGAACCTAACGAGTCGAACTATGTATAGTTCAAGTTCAGCTTATTTAGTCAACGAACTTGGTTTTCGTTCATATTTAGATCATTTGGTTCATGAACCTAGTTCAACGATTTAATTATCGAACAGAGTTCCGAACTATTTTCGAGTTGGTTTGGTTCATTGTCAGCCCTACACTCTCCCTTCGCTTCTATTTTCTCCTTGCGAAGCAGCTCGCTCTCCTGGACTTCGCCTGGTGAATCAGGGGCGAATCCCACACTCTCATACAAAATCCAGTAGCACCCTCTTTCCATCTTCCCTTTGCTTCCACTTTCGCCCGGCGAGGTTGAGGCGAATTCGCTTCGCCCGGCGAGCAGGGAATTTCTCCCAGCAAACACGTGCAAACCTGCAACTCTTAGTTGCGATTTTGCACTATCTCAGACCCTCAAAAGCTTACGATTTCACTACTAAACAGTCCAAATTATTCATAATTGACCATAGAAACAACACAACAACAACAACACATCATGGAGGGTTTCATTCATAACATCTAATACCTTCCAAAACCCCAATTCCGTCATGAACTCGTCAATTTCCCCAAAAAACCCACTACCTATATGTTTCTACACCTATATCAATTATAATGATAAAAGTTTTCTCCCCATACCTTATAAAATTGCTTTCCGATTCCTCCTCTCTGAGTTCTTCTGAAACTTTTCTAAGCCCTAGAGTTTCTTCTCCTTTTCTTCAGAGCTTTCTTTTCCAAATTACGACCGTATAACTGAACTTCTTCACTCTCTCTTTTCTCTTTGTCCAACTTACCCCTAGGACCCCTAATAGACTTTTCCAACCTTGTCCTTACTTAACTCGTCCAATTTTACCATCTTGCCCCTAATGTTTCACTTAATTATTTGTAATAATAGTAATAGTAATATATTTCACATAATTTCATATTATTATTACCAAAATAATCTTAATAATCCTCATACTTCTAAATACATTCAGCATCCCCTTAACATCATAATACCCCACAAATCAAGACATTAGTCATCAAAATAATTCATCAAAAATTCACCGAAAATACGAATATTTATAATAAACCAGTTAAATAAATATTCTACTCATTTTGGGGTGTTACAACTCTCCCCCACTTAAAGAATTTTCGTCTTCGAAAATTACCTGAAGAAAACAGAGTGAGATACGACTCCTTCATCTGATCCTCGCGCTCCCAAGTCCTACTCTCACCAGCTGGTCCACCCCATAACATCTTCACCAAAGATATATCTTTACCCCGCAGTTGATTCATTTCTCTTCCATCTATCCGCACAAGTAATGCTTCAACGGTCTGATTATCCCTCACCTGTACGTCATCCATCTGAATCACATGCGATGGATCCATAATGTACTTCCTCAACTAAGACACATGGAACACATCCTGTAAATTTGCAAGCGACAGCGGTAAAGCAATCCGATAGGCTACCTCCTATATCCTCTGCAAAATTTGATACGAGCCAACAAAACGTGGAGTGAGCTTCCTAGACTTCAAAGGTCGACCACACCAATCACTGGCGTAACTCTCAAAAACATGTGATCTCCCTCTTGGAATTCGAGTGCCTTCCTTCTCTTATCATGATAACTCTTCTGACGACTCTGTGAAGCTTTCATCCTCTCTTGGATCATCTTAATCTTCTTATTCGTCTTCTGCACAATCTCAGGTCCGAGTACAACACTCTCGCCTGAGTCATACCAACACAATGGAGTCCTACACCTCCTCCCATACAACACTTCATACGATTCCATCCCAATACTAGCATGAAAGTTGTTGTATGTGAACTCAATTAACGATAAATGGCTATCTCAAGATCCTACTTGTTAGTTCTTGGATTGGCTGAAATTTTGGTAAAACAAAGTATATGCAATGGTGATGTCAAGGTGCTGATGTTGCAACATTGAAGTCTTAACACTGGGCTGTGTTAAGTAATTAATTGCTGAAGTTGGATGTCTGATGTCACATAGGTGATGTTGTAACATCAGACCTGCAGAATTAACAACAGCAGGCTGTGATGTTGTTAGGGTTGCGTATTAGCTGGAATTGTGGAGAGCAAGCTGTCTCATTGGATGCGAATATCTTGGGATAGATATTTGCTGCTGCATAGGAGATCTGGTGCAGATTTGTAGGAGATTTAAAAGGTTGAAGATTTAAAAAGATTTTAGAAAATCTGTTTTAAATATTCAGTTTTAAATAACAAATCTGGGAGATATGGTAGCAAGTCCAAGACCAATTCAAGGAGCTATATAAAGTGCACAAGACCAAAGGAAAAAGTGACAGAAAACATTCAGAAGATCAGGAGCTGGAGGCTTAGTATCTAGAGTTTGTTTAGAGTGCTTGTATTTACACTATTCTAGGGTTTGAATAGGTGTTGTGTTTCTGTCCTCTCTAGAAGCTGTGAAGCAATAGAGAGTGGTTGCTTGATCGAAGCTGTGAAGTAAGATCAAGATTACTCAAAGTGGTCTCTTTGAGTGTTTGTAAGGGATTGAGTGGTGTTCTCATACCTAGGTGGTTTCTTAGGTAGGAAGTCATTAGTAGAGTATAAGTTTAGGAGATTGTCAACGGGTTGTTGAGTATGTAAATTATATCTACAAGTAGTGAATTCCATCCCTGGCTTGGTAGCCCCCAGAGTAGGTTGGTTGTAACCGAACTGGGTCAACAATTCTTGGTGTTATTTTACTGTTATTACTGTCCATTGTGCAGAGTGTGTTGTTGTGACATCACACCTTAACATCACACGTATGATACCAGAATTTCAATTGGTATCAGAGCAGGCATCCTGTCTGTCTCTGGGTGAGATCTAGGGAAGTTACTTTCTGGTGTAAAGATAGACAAAGAAGTTGGAGGATTCGTCAACAGACCCCCTATTTTGGATGGATCCAATTATGATTATTGGAAGCCAAGGATGACCACCTTCTTAAAATCCTTGGGCAGCAGGGCTTGGAAGGCTGTTATTAAAGAATGGAAAGCACATGTCATGTGTGAAAAAGATGATGCCGGCAAAGATAAAGAAGGCACCTCTAAGCCTAAGCCTGAAGAAGAGTGGACCAAGGAGGAAGATGAGCTTGCCCTTGGTAATTCCAAAGCTCTAAATGCCATCTTCAATGGAGTGGATAAGAATATCTTCAGGTTAATCAATACCTGTGAAGTTGCTAAGGAAGCGTGGGATATCTTGCAGGCTACTCACGAAGGAACATCTAGAGTCAAGATGTCAAGACTTCAGATTTTAACATCAAAATTTGAAAGCCTGAAGATGAAGGATGATGAGACTATTCATGACTTCCACATGAATGTTCTGGAGCTGGCTAATGCATCCAGTGCTCTTGGTGAGAAGATGTCAGATGAAAAGCTTGTTAGGAAGATCCTTAGGTCCCTACCTAAGAAGTATAAAATGAAGGTAACTGCCATTGAAGAATCACAAGACATCAGCAATATGAGAGTTGATGAGCTCATTGGATCTCTTCAAACTTTTGAGCTTGGGTTGAATGAGGAAGAACCAGAAAAGAAGCCAAAAAGTATAGCCTTGGTGTCAAATGATGCAGAAGAAAAAGGAAAGAGTTCTGAATCGCAGGAGGATCTATCTCAGGCCATAGTGATGTTGGGAAGATAGTTCACCAAAGTATTCAAGAGAATGAATAATAACTCCAGGCCTAATGTCAATAACATATCTTCTGACATCAGCAAGTCAAAAGAGAAGGATGAAGAGAAAACTGCCCAAGATAAAGGAGTTCAGTGCTTTGAGTGTGAAGGATATGGGCATGTCAAGAAAGAATGTCCCACCTTCTTGAAAAAGCAGAAGAAGGGCATGACAGTTTCCTGGTCTGACTCAGATAGTGAAAGTGGAAGTGAGTCAGCGAAGCATGTGAGAGCCCTAATAGGAGTTGTCGTTTCTGATGATGATTCTAGTGATGGAGAAGTAACTTATGAGGAGTTAGCATCTACTTATCAAGAGCTATGTTTAAAAAATGCTGAGATTTGTCAAGAAAACAAGTGCCACAAGCAACAGATTGCTCAGCTAGAGAATGAAAAGACTGATTTGGAAAATGAAGTTGTGCTAGTTAGAGCTCACCTTGATCAAATGACCAAGTCTGTTAGAATGCTGAACTGTGGTACAGACACACTTGATAAGATTCTTCAGTCAGAGAAAGCTGCTGGAGATAAATCAGGCATAGGATTTGTGGCTGAGAAAAAGGTATCTGCTGAAGCAAGCACTTCAGGAACCAAGAAGGAGATGTCTCAACCAATGTCTCAGCATCAAACAAAGAGACATGATTCTACACCTAAGAAGGTTACTCATCCACAGCCTCAGAATGTTGAGAAGAAGAATGCTCATCATCAGAAGAAGGTGCAGTCTCAGGGAGCTAGTCAGTATATGCCACCTCAATATCACAAGAGCATGAAGGCTGCTAGGTTCAATCAGAACATGTTTAATCAACATCAGGGGAACATGTATGAATATGGATATGGATACAACAATGTTGTGCCTCATTACTATGGAAGAAGGAAGCCTCATCACCATAGGAGACAGTTCAAAAGACAGTATCCTTACCATAGAAGACAGTCAAACTATGGTAGTAGAAGACAACAACCTTACCATAGAAGAAGAAATCAACACTATGGATGGCAGCACCAGCAACATCATCATCATAATGGTAGACGATATAACCAATTCAGAGATGACAGAGTTAGATGCTTCTATTGTGGAAGGTTTGGACATATGCAGTACTCTTGTTTTAAACTGCATGGTTATCCACAATCTGCTCCTCAAAGAAAACTAAAGGAGGTCAGGCCCAAAGTTGTTAAACAATGGGTTCCTAAAGCTCAGGTCACATGTCTATTGGCTCACACATCAGATGGACATTTTGCTATGGATGCATGGTACTTTGACAGTGGATGTTCAAAGCACATGACTGGATCCAAGAAGCATTTGGTAGAGTTCAATCCTTGCCATGCAAATGATGTTATTTTTGGCAATGGTGAAAAAGGAGTAGTAGAAGGAGTTGGAAGAGTGAAGAATCATGATGGTCTTACTCTTGATAATGTGCTCCTTGTTCAAGGGTTGAGTGCTAATTTAATTAGCATAAGTCAACTTTGTGATGAAGGTTACAAGGTAAGCTACACCAAAGATGAATCTGTGGTAGCTGATGAGCAGAATGAGGTAGTGATGAAGGGAGTAAGATCCAAAGATAATTGCTATCAGTGGATACCTCAAGTGGACAGCTTATCTAGTGATGTTAAGGTTAATGTTGTAACATCAGATGGTGACATCAAGTGTGAAAGTATGGTGAAAAGTCAATCTGGGTTAATGACTTATGGTGCTGTTACTCCTAAGTTGGATGATGTGTTAAAAGCCAACTTGAGTAGTCAGTTATGTGAGCAAGATGAAGGAGTCAACAATGCTGATGGAAGGATCAAAAGCTGTGACCTTAAGAAGTGTTGGGAGCTGAATACTTGCGAGGCCAAGAAAGATGACAACCTGACTAATGACTCCTATAGTTCAGAAGAAAAATTTCACAGGTTGACAATCCTTAGGTTGGAAGATGCAGATGTTAGAGCTGATGTTAAAATATCTCAAGTCAAGAAAGGTACTTCAAGCCTTAAAATAAAGAAGAGTGATGATGAACTAATTGCAAAAGTGGTTCCTGGGGTTGCTAAACGACTGAAATCAAGGAAGAGGAAAGCTATTGAGTCACCTCCAAAGATGAGAACTGATAAGCAGAAGATCTATGTGGATGGTACTAAAAAATCCAGGAGTAAAGTGTTCATCTCTTCCAGAAATAGGAAGATCAGAGATAAGTCTGATGATAATGTCTAGGATATCTCTCAAATGAAGGAAGTCGTTGTTGTTAGAACTTCTGAGAAAATTCAAAAGGCCATACTGGATAACATTCCTGTGCTTTTCATAAAATGGTGGAAGTATGTTCTGGAAAAAGAATTTGGTATAGATACTCTGGATATGGTTGAGTTTACTAGGATATGGTTCAGAGAGGGTGTGGGAACTTATGGTATTCAGGTGTGTATGAATAAGTTGCTCTGACTGTGTTTTATTGGGAGCTTCTTGAAGGACTTCATTGTGCAATGAGTCCTTTGAATGGTGATGAGAAGCTGATGTCCCAAAAGATGTTATAGCATCATGTTTGCTGGTGGTTATATCTGGAAGATGGTTAAGATTGGACATGTGGAGTTGGATGCTCTAGCATTTTTGGTCAGAAGAGGTGGAGATTATGGTCATGTGTTTAGTAGCTTGTTCTGGCAAAGCATGACTACTGTCTTTGAAGACTTCACCAGTTTCAACAACTACTGGTGGATGTAAGGATGGAGGAATTGTGATCTCTTGAAGAGACTGGATCTCAGTAAAGCTTATAAGTAGACTGAGAATTTGTGGAGTTTGTGACACAGTGTTGAGTTTGGATTATTTTGCTGATAGTAAATCCAGTAGTGGAGCATATATAATACCCTGGTGTCAAGAGTGTCAAGAGTATCCTTGGTGAAGAATGTCTTTGTTCTGGATCTGAAGCTTAGTGCTTACATTATATCTAAGGAGCATCTACATAGTCATACGGGAGAATGATGAAGTAGAAGGTTTGCCTTGGATGGTGAAGATGAATTATATGATAGCCTTTGGAGAAAGGGACAGTGGTACCAAAATATATGTACTCAGAAAATGTGCTCAATTGTTCATCTCCATCTAGAGCATTTGTTAATCATGACAGGGGGAGTACTTGTCTATGGATTTCGCAGCAAAGGTGCATTTATCAAGCTTGTGGAGATTGGTTGCCTCTTATGAGGATATAATGTCAGATAGCATTAGGTTGTTGATTGGTGTTTTGGTGTGGCCTTGAATGGTTCTAGTCATATGAAGAAAATTGTTTGAATCTTGCGCGCACATGCTTCTGAGGAGATGTCTGAAGACAAGATTGAATCATGGCCTTGAATAGATTGTACACTTGTCTTGGTGTGTGTTATTCTAAGTGTGAGGAGTTGACTTAGAGTTCAGTGGAAGACATTGTGTGTGTGCTTCAGATCTTGTGGATGATTGTGTGAAGCCTTCATAACTGGATGGATGAAGAATATGTCTGGATATTCAAAATGTGGATATTGCTGACAGAAGAAGTATGGTTGAGGTTTGTCAAATTGTGGCTAAAAAGGGGGAGAAATAGCCAAGAGAGTCAAGAGTATCAAAGAATGCCAAATGCTGCTAATGTGATGCAGATATTAAAGGGGAGTAATTGACAGCTGCTATGCTGGTTGTTGCATTGAGGGGGAGTGCTCATTGCTGCTAATAATGAAATATGTGCAGCTGTTGAAGATAATATGTGCAGCTGTTTTGAAGCATAATGATATATGTTGAAGTAAATTGAAGATGCTGCTAATGAGGTGCTGCAACAGAGTATTCTGAGGTTAATTGAAGATTGATATATGCTGAAGTTTTTATGTGATCAGCAGAGTTTTGTGAATTAAAGATGCTACTGATGCTGCTGCCTGGAGGTTCAAATTATTAATTGAAGTTTTATTCCGCTGCTAAAGTCTCTGAAGGTGCAGAGTGCAGAGTTTGTTTGCAGAGTGCAGAGTTTGTTTTAGCCAAAATTAGCCAAAGGGGGAGATTGTTAGTTCTTGGATTGGCTGGAATTTTGGTAAAACAAAGTATATGCAATGTTGATGTCAAGGTGCTGATGTTGCAACATTGAAGTCTTAACACTGGGCTGTGTTAAGTAATTAATTGCTGAAGTTGGATGTCTGATGTCACATAGGTGATGTTGTAACATCAGACCTGCAGAATTAACAACAGCAGGCTGTGATGTTGTTAGGGTTGTGTATTAGCTGGAATTGTGAAGAGCAAACTGTCTCATTGGATGCGAATATCTTGGGATAGATATTTGCTGCTGCATAGGAGATCTGGTGCAGATTTGTAGGAGATTTAAAAGGTTGAAGATTTAAAAAGATTTTAGAAAATCTGTTTTAAATATTCAGTTTTAAATAACAAATCTGGGAGATATGGTAGCAAGTCCAAGACCAATTCAAGGAGTTATATAAAGCGCACAAGACCAAAGGAAAAAGCGACAGAAAACATTCAGAAGATCAGGAGCTGGAGGCTTAGTATCTAGAGTTTGTTTAGAGTGCTTGTATTTACACTATTCTAGGGTTTGAATAGGTGTTGTGTTTCTGTCCTCTCTAGAAGTTGTGAAGCAATAGAGAGTGGTTGCTTGATCGAAGCTGTGAAGTAAGATCAAGATTACTCAAAGTGGTCTCTTTGAGTGTTTGTAAGGGATTGAGTGGTGTTCTCATACCTAGGTGGTTTCTTAGGTAGGAAGTCATTAGTATAGTATAAGTTTAGGAGATTGTCAACGGGTTGTTGAGTATGTAAATTATATCTACAAGTAGTGAATTCCATCCCTGGCTTGGTAGTCCCCAGAGTAGGTTGGTTGTAACCGAACTGGGTCAACAATTCTTGGTGTTATTTTACTGTTATTACTGTCCATTGTGCAGAGTGTGTTGTTGTGACATCACACCTTAACATCACACGTCTGATACCAGAATTTCACTACTTGATCCAATACACAAGCCCTCAACAAATCCTCCAAAAATTGGACAGTCCTCTCTGTCTGGCCATTCGTCTACGGATGACATGCATAACTTATCCTCAACGTAGTACCCAAAGCATCCTGTAAACTTTTCCAGAACCTCGAGGTAAATCTCGGGTCTCTGTCGGATACAATACTCGAAGGAATCCCTTGCAACTTCACAATATCCTCAATGTACATCTCAGCTAACTTCTGCATAGAAAGGTTAATCTTCATCAGCAAGGAATGAGCCGATTTAGTCAACTTGTCTACAATCACCCAGATAGAATCATTCCCTTTTGCAGTCTTCGGCAATCCCCAAAATACATGGAAATACTATCCCATTTCCATTCTGGAATATGCAATGGTTGCATCATACCCAAAGGCTTCTGATGTTCAATCTTGGACTTCTGATAAATCAAACAGGCATAAACAAACTCCGCAATATCTTTCTTCATACCTTGCCACCAAAACAATTTCTGCAAATCCTGGTACATCTTCGTAGCACCGGGATGAATACTCAATTTAATTCTATGTCCTTCTTCAAGAATACTCTTCTTAATTTCAGGAACGTCTAGGACACACACTCTGTCTTTGAACCTCATCACACCATTCTCATCAATCCGAAATTCACCTCCGTTACACCGGTTAATTAAAATTGACTGATCAACCAACTTCAAATCAGATTGCTGTCCCACTCTGATCTCTTCCAAAATACCACTAGTCAACTTCAACATACCCAATTTCACATTGTCAGGAGTCTCTTCACATACCAAACTCAAATCTTGGAATTGCTCAATTAATTTCAAGTCTCTCACCATAAGCATGGACATATGCAATGACTTCCTGCTCAATACATCGGCCACCACATTTACCTTACCAGGATGGTAATTCAAATCGAAATCATAGTCTTTCAACAATTCCAACCACCTCCTCTGCCTCATGTTCAACTCTTTCTGATCGAATAAGTACTTCAAACTCTTATGATCACTAAACACTTCAAATTTAGAGCAAAAAAGGTAATGTCTCCGGATTTTCAACACGAACACCACAGTTGCCAATTCTAAGTCATACGTAGGATAATTCCTTTCATGAACTCTCAATTGTCTCGAAGCATAGGCAGTAACCTGTCCATTCTGCATCAACACTCCACCAAGACCCATCTTCGAGGCATCACAATACACCAAAAAAGATTCATTCGGATTAGGCAAAATCAAAACCGGAGCGGTCATCAATTTCTTTTTCAATTCCACAAAACTCTCTTCACATGCTACATCCCACACATAAGCTTAACCCTTTCGAGTCAACCGAGTCAACAGTAACGTCAATCTAGAAAAACCTTCTTTGAACTTGCGATAGTAACCTGCCAACCCCAGAAAACTTTGTATCTCAGTAGCTGACTTCGGAGTCTCCCATTGTAGTACAACATCGATCTTAGAAGGATCAACAACAATTCCACCACTTGAAATCACATGGCCAAGAAAACTCACCTCTTTCAACTAAAACTCACACTTCGGCATCACAATGTATTCATAGTGACCATACCTCATCCTGAAAGCTGTCTTCGAAATATTATCCGGCTTAACACAAATCTGATAATAACCAGACCTCAAATCGATCTTACTGAACACACAAGCACCTACTAGCTGATCCATCAAATTGTCGATTCTCGGAAGTGGATACTTAGTCTTGATAGTCGCCTTATTTAACTGACGATAATCAACACACAACCTCATGCTACCATCTTTCTTCTTCACTAACAACACAGGAGCACCCCACAGAGAAACACTCGGTCGAAAAAATTTCTTCTCAAGCAATTCTTCCAGTTGTTTCTTTAATTCACTTAGCTCAAAAGCTGACATCCGATAAGGAGCCATTGACATCAGACTCGTACCTGGTATCAAATCAACCGCAAACTCTACTTCACATTCTGGAGACAAATCACTTATGTCATCCAGAAACACTTCTGGGAATTAGTAGACGATAAGTAATTCGACACTCGCAGCTTCACGATCAACTTGCAACGATGCAAACAACGCAAACATCAAGGCTTCGTCTTCTAAGAGTTCGTCTACTTGCTTAGCAGACATGAACATCAGCTCTCCATTATCACCAACCTCGGGAAACTCCACAGTCTTATTATAACGGTTGATGTGAACGTAGTTGAACTCCAACCAGTTCATCCCCAACATCACATCGATTTGGTGCAAGGGAAAACACACCAAATCCATCACAAAACTCTTCCCAAAAATCACTAAAGGACATCTCGAACACACAAAAGTAGTAGTAACAGAACCATTAGCAGGAGTCTCTATTACCATACTACCATTCATATTAGACAATTTCAAACCCAATCTATTAGCACATTCAAGCAAACTAAACGAATGAGTAACACCAGTATCACTAATAGCGACCAACTCAATGCTATTAATAAAATAAGTACCTCGAATCAAGTTATCCTTCTTAGGAACCTCTGAACCACTCAAAGTAAACACTCTGCCATTAGTCTGGGCAGCAGTAGCAGTCTTCTTCGGCTTCTAACATTAAGTATTGATGTGACCTTGTTCACCATAGTTGAAACAAGTCGGACCCTCATCTTTGCAGTCAGTAGCTCTGTGACCTCTCTTACCACATCTGCAGCACCTCAACTCACTATTGCCACAAACTTCAGCACAGTAGCCTTGCTCACCACACCTGTAACACTTCACAGAAGTGGGAGCTGCTCCCCCATTTATCTTTTTCCCATCTGAAGCCTTCTATTTCCCTTTGTCAGCTGGAGTCACATAAGGCTTTCCTCTGAACTGTCCCTTCTCTTTATTCTCACTAAGATGCTTGTAGTGAGCAGACCGAGCTCGGCTGTCCTCATCATAGATTCTACTTTTATCCACCGGCTCAGCATACCTTCGAATCTGTTGGTAACTAATACCCTGTTTGATCTCTGGTCTCAGCCCATTCTCAAACTTAAGGCATTTGGACATCTCAGCATCAACACAATTATAATGCGGGCAAAACTTCACCAGCGCCTCAAACTTTGCCGCATATTCTGCCACAGTCATGTTTCATTGCTTCAGCTCAAGGAATTCTACCTCCTTCTTGTCGCGAGCATCTTCAGGAAAATATTTTCCCAAAAACTCTCTCTTAAACACAACCCATGTTATCTCGGTACCAACATCCTTCAGCCTCTGACGGGTGTTATCCTACTAATCTTCGGCTTCTTTTGACAGCATATGAGTTCCAAACTGAACTTGTTGAGCATCCATACACCCCATCACTCGGAAGATATTCTCGATCACCTTGACCTATTTATGTGCGCTCTCCGGATTATGAGTGCCCACGAAAGTTGGCGGGTTTTCCTATGGAATTTCCCCAAAGCACGGAACTCATCAGGAGCTTCACCATTCTGATTGTTCTGAGCCATCACTTAAGCAAGTGATTCCAGCGCGTCAGAAATAGCACAGTCGCTTCTTCCAGCCATTCTGCACACCATCAAACAACATTAAAGGAAACAAAACATCAATAGTGTACACACACTCATCGACTGACAGGGAGTTGGCATCATACAAAGACCTAGTCGGACAAACCGACCTGCTATGATACCACTAAAGTAACACCCTTCTACCCAACAAACAAATCACGACATATATAAACAGAATATCAGAGTAATTCACCGCAAGGGCGTCACATTTCGTCATAAAACATCAAGTAATAACATCCTGCTCCGTAACACGGGTTACAACATCAAAATTAAAATCAAATACTTCGCAGCGGAAAACTTCAAAAAAAACATCATCATAATTTATAACTCAAAAGTTTTAAAACCACTTCAACACATCATAATATCACCAAATAAAAGAACACTATGGTTCGACTCAAACGTCCCGACCCGATGTTACATATCAGAGCAAGACCCTCTACTCGACCAAAATAATCAAAATACTTTGAATCATATCTTCACGCACCAAAATGCTAATCCTGATCACCTGCACGTTACCCATGTGGAAGCAACATTCAAACAGGCAGGGTAAGTAATCATAAACCATTATACAAGATATAGGATAAAAATAATAAGGTAGCATGCATCATAATAAACCAACATCATCATTATACATCATCATCATCATATATCATGAAAATCATGTCATCAACATCATCCATTCACAATCATGCAATGCCACATAATATGAAATGCACAACACAGACTCATGCATGTGGTACCAATTTGTCATGTTTGATGGACACTGGGCCATCACCCTCCAATGATCCCCACCAATAGGATCAATTCTACACAAGAACCAGAGCAACGTCATACACCCCAATCCACACAATGGGATTGAAGCCACCACTGGACCGAAGTCCTAAAACCGTCATTGGACCAAAGTCCTAGAATGCTATGAATGCATGATGCAAACGTCATAATCTTCATCGTCACAAAATCTTTATATTGCATCATCATTCATAAAAAAAAATCTCATTAAGCATCGTGGTCACACATCATTATATACATCAAAAATCTTCATAACATGTCATAATCATCACATATTACTCATCAAAACACGACAAATCAAATATCCAAGGCTTACGATCAACAAGGCACAAGGCAGCACAAAGCAAAAGAAAATAAAATAAAATCATTGTTCCTGCTCGCCCGGAGCTCGCCTGGTGAAGGAGCACGCTCGCCAGGGTTTTTCCCGGCAAAGTAGTGGCGAAATATCTTCCCCCATACAAAATCTAGAAACCCCACTTTTCACACTCTCCCTTCGTTTCTATTTTTGCCCGGCGAAGCAGGGGCGAATCCCAAACTCTCATCCAAAATCCAGTAGCACCCTCTTTCCTCCTTCCCTTCGCTTCCACTTTCGCCCAGCGAGGTTAGGGCTAATTCGCTTCGTCCGGTGAACACGTGCGAACCTGCAACTCTTAGTTGCGATTTTGCACTATCTTAGACCCTCAAAAGTTTATGATTTCAGTACTAAATAGTCAAAATTATTCATAATTGACCATAGAAACAACACAACAACAACAACACATCATGGAGGGTTTCATCCCTAACATCTAATACCTTCCAAAACCCCAATTCCGTCATGAACTCGTTAATTTCCCTGAAAAACCCACTACCTATATGTTTCTACACCTATATCAATTATAATGATAAAAGACTTCTCCCCATACCTTAGAAAATTGCTTTCCGATTCCTCCTCTCTGAGTTCTTCTGAAACTTCTCTGAGCCCTAGCTTTTCTTCTCGTTTTCTTCAGAGCTTTCTTTTCCAGATTACGATCGTACAACTGAACTTCTCCACTCTCTATTTTCTTTTTGTCCAACTTACCCCTAGGACCCCTAATAGACTTTTCCAACCTTGTCCTCACTTAACTTGTCCAATTTTACCATCTTACCCCTAATGTTTCACTTAATTATTTATAATAATAATAATAATAATAATAATATATTTCACATAATTTCATATTATTATTACCAAAATAATATTAATAATCCTCATACTTCTAAATACCTTCAGCATCCCCTTAACATCATAATACCCCATAAATCAAGACATCAGTCATCAAAATAATTCATCAAAAATTCACCGAAAATACGAACATTTATAATAAATCAATTAAATAAATATTATACTCATTTTGAGGTGTTAAAAGCATAACCAACTTATAGTTAGTTATGTTGTGGTGTAGGTTAAGCTAGCTAGTGCATAGGTTTAGAATGAATATATAATCATTGTATCACTGTAAACTGTTCAAGAATAATAATAAAATTCAATTTTAGTTAAATTCTCTCTCTCTCTCTCTCTCTCTCTCTCTCTCTCTCTCATATAATTGAATTACGGTTGGAAAGTTATTAAAGGCATGTCCATTTTATCTCATTCCATTTAAATAGGATATCAAAGGGGTAGTTTAATTAATTAACATGCAATTCCGAAGAGTTTCTCTGATGAAAAATAAAAATTTATAGTTTTAATTGTTATAACAATTACCAAAATATAAAGAATAAAAGAGGCAGACCAAGGCTTCCATCATGTTCAGATTTGAAGAGAGTTAAGTCTCACCCCTTTATCACCAACTTACACATGATGTCTTTTCCGATTTTAGCAAGAATACCATTACAATAAATAACCAAATTAAATCTAAATAAATACTATATACTAGAATTCCTTAACTGGATTTTGAGGTCCTGTATATGACTATATGGCATAGCTGAAGTAAACAAGAAGTTAGGTGATGCATACATTTTTTTATTCCCTTAACCGGAGAAAGGGAAGTTCGAGCTTCCTTCTTGCATCCTTGATAGGAGATTTTTTTAGGGAAACTCTTTGGTCGTGCCCCGGGTGGATTCTCTTCGCTTGGAAAGTATGGACCGCCCGAGCAAGAGGGCGTTGGTGGCTCAGGACGCTTCTGCTTTGGTTAGGATGCTGGAGATGGCAGCCGTTTATGCTGAAGGGGACTCTGCAACTGAGTCCGAACTTAATGCTGCCTGGGCTGCTCTGGCGTCCCTCAAAGAAGAAGCCAAGGGTGCAGACGAAGCTCGGAAGAAGGATGAGGAGGAGGTAGCTCGGTTGAAGAAAGAGAATTCCACGCTGGCGGCGGAGAAGAAAGCTTCCGAGGAGCTGGTCCAGCAGCTGAGGGCGGTCAATGCCCAGGGTGAAGATGAGCCGGAAGATGTGAAGAAATTGAAGACGAGATCCGAGCTGGTCGCCTGTATGCTGATGGCTGAGGATGACAGTATTACCGTCGCAGATGAATCCTTCAGAAACGCAGTGGCTCAACTGCGGGTGGTGAACCCCGAGCTTGACTTTTCTGTCGAGGGTACCCACTATCTGGCGCATGTTGAGGATGGTCGGATCGTTATGCCCGACGCTCTCCTTGAAGGGAACACCGAGGATCAGCCCGTGGAGGACCAGGGGCCTCAGCCTGAGCCTGCTGAGCACATGGACGAGTGAGGAGTCTATTTTTTTGTTGTTGTAACTTGTCCGGCCTGCGTGCCGAGTGATTGTTGTAATTTATTTTTTGGGGGGGCATGGCCCCCATTTTATGTAACCCAGTACAGTCGTGGTCCTAGTGGCCACTTATTATATTTAAATTATATGTCCAATTCTGTTATTTGTATGGTTTTACTTGCTTTTATTTTCTGCTAAGTGTTGTACTCATGCTCGTTGTGAATGCGTGTCTGCCCGTGATAGGGAGTATTTGACTTATGCGAATTTTTAGGGGAATTGCTCGTTGTAGATGTGTTCGGCAGTGAGGGGTACTGATCGAACGGCCGGGGAAAATCCTGGCGGGGATGCGGAACTTAGGTCGCGTTTGAGGCCTGAGTTCGCAGCGTGAACGTCCCATCGCGAGCTGGGGTTTTGCCAGTCATGGTACTTTGACGACGGTGATGCTCGATCGAGGACCGCCATCGAGCAGTTACTCGGCTCGCTACTGAGCGGGGTTCTGCTTTGCTGGTATGCGACGGTTGTACCTAGGAGTGCATAGTGGTCGGTAGCTAATGTTCGTCGTTGTGACGAGTCGCACCGAGAATTATGGCCTTAGCTATAGTATTGTTTTAGCTTTTCGGTGTTCCATGGTCGAGCAAGTTCTTTCCCGTTGAGATGTTCTAGGTAGTAGGCCCCATTTTCCGTTTTTGCTAGGACGCGATAGGGTCCTTCCCAGTTGGCTGCTAGTTTGCCTTCGCGAGAGTCTTTGTGGTTTCTTCTTAGAACAAGGCTTCCCACATCGAACTCTCATCGTATCACCTTGGCGTTGTGCCTGATGATAATTTTTTGTTTTAGTGAGGCTTCGCGGAGGGCTGCCCCAGTTCGGATTTCCTCGACGAGGTTGAGTTCTTCTCTTAATGATTCGTCGTTCATCTCCTCGTCTAGGGGCGACTCCGTCCGCCTGGAGGGTACGTGAACTTCGACGGGGATTACAGCCTCGGTCCCGTATGCTAGACGGAAAGGTGTTTCCCAGGTTGTAGAGTGTGGGGTTGTACGGTATGCCCATAACACGCTGTGTAGTTGCTCGACCCATGCCTTCTTAGTTTCGTCTAGCCTTCGTTTGAGGCCTCGAAGGATGACTGGTTAGCTGTTTCAGCCTGCCCGTTTGTTTGAGTGCTCGACGGATGCGAAGTGCTGCTTCGTGCCCAATTGGGCGACGAAGTCCTGAAACTTCCTGTCTGTGAATTGCGTCCCATTGTCCGTCACTATTGCTTGGGGAATGCCAAAATGTGCAAGGATGTTTCATTTGTAGAAACGCAGTATGTTGAGGGCGGTTATTTTGGCTAGAGCCTCCGCTTTTATCCATTTTGTGAAGTAGTCCACGCCCACTATTAGGTATTTGTTCTGATTCTATCCTACCATGAAGGGTCCTAGGATGTCTAGGCCCCACCAGGCAAATGGCCACGGGGAGGACATAGCCTTGAGCTCGTTAGGTGGAGCCAGGTGCATGTCCCCGTGCCGTTAGCATTTATCGCATTTCTTCACGTGTTCTTTAGCGTCGTGCTGCATGGTCGGTCAGTAGTATCCTGCTCGGAGGGCCTTTCGGGCAAGTGACCTTCCGCCGAGATGTTGGACGTTAATTCCCTCGTGAATTTTGCGCCGGATGTGTGCGACCATTTCTTCCTCGACACATTTGAGCAGCGGAATGGAGAATCCCCGCCTGTAGAGTTTATCTTCGACCAGGACGTAGGAGCAAGCTCTTCGCCTAACTATGCTGGCCTCTTTTGGGTCGGACGAAAGTTCGTCTTTAGCGAGATAGTTGTACACGGGGGTCATCCAGCAGTTGTTGTCACCGATCACTTATACGTCGAGAGTCGGGGAGGCCTTCTCGATATTGGGTCGAGGAAGTACCTCCTGTATGACGGACTTGTTTCCGCCTTTCTTCTTTGTGCTGGCTAGTTTGGATAGAACATCTGCTCGTAGGTTATGTTCGCGGGGAACATGTTTCACTTCCACTGTTGCGAACTTCGCCATTTCCTTCTTAACCAGGGCTAAGTACTAGGTCAGGTTATTATTTTTGGCTTGATATTCTCCTCGGACCTGAAGGGCCACGAGTTGTGAATCTGTGCAGATGCCGACTTCTTCTGCGCCCAGGTCCTCGGCTAGGTGTAGCCCAGCGATGAAGGCCTCGTATTCAGTCTGGTTGTTTGAGGTTGGGAAGGATAGGTGATGACACTAAATTATACTGTATTTTCGACTCTGATTTCACATGCATATTAGTTTATTTTTATTTTTTATGCTTTGTTATTGTTATGTTTTCCTTTTTTTCAGGTTTTTAATAAAATCGAGGTCCCAGACGAAAAAGGATGCAAAAGGAGCTAAAATTCAAGTTTGGCAGCAATTTACTCTGGTCGCTTCTCTTGTCGTGGGAGCGGTAGGCCTGTCGCGGGCGCGACAAGGCAAAATTAGTTCCTGCCCATTTTTCAAGCCAAGGTCACTTTTGTCTTTGCACCATGCCAACTTTGCCTATAAATACTCTCAGAACTCGAATCTTAGGATCATCCAATCTTAGTTTACTTCACCCTAGGCATAAATTTCACTCTTGTAAAGCGGTAATCTTCTCACATCGAGGAGTTATTGCACTGTGTGTGATCGAGTTTGTAATCAAGTCTTGGAGTGTCTGTAATCAAGTTGGAGCACTTTGGTAGAAGTAATCCTGCCAGCATTTTCTTTTCCGTACATTGTACCAGATTTAAAGACTCCGCTTTGGAGCAGGTTTTATTTTAATCGCATTTACTTTCATTTATTTCTTGCACTTGCTTTATTTTGTTTATTTATTGTCTTGCCTTACTTTTCAAAACTTTACTTTTCAAAAGACTTAATTCCATACATGATAAGAATTAACATGACTGTTATAACTACCATTGCTGGCTAAGTTTTAGATAGGTAAGAATGTAAAGACCATAATCACCGTAATACGTCTATATGTTAATAGAAATACTTAAGGGCTGTTTTAATCTTTAACACAAGTTTTCTGTACTTAAAAGCAATGTTGGGTAAGATCGAAAGCCGTCCAACCCTTTGCGAACTTGTTTAGTTCTCAACTGATCAAATACAGCGAAAGCGCTTTGCTCAGTCGAGTAGGGATTTTTAACACTTTAGAAAAGAGATTTTAAAACTATTTTCGGACGCGTTAGTGGGATTAGAATCTGGTTCATTTTGAACCTCTTTAGTTTAGAGATTTCAGGTCAAAATACATTTCTGTTTAGTTTAGAATTTACATTTCTTAAAAGTAAGTTTTCCATGACTCTAACACAATGCGCACCTTTTTATAAGTGACAATAAAGGGGTTAGTTTAGAGGGTAAACTTGGTTCTGACTACGCGAAAGCGACAATTCCTGTTAAATTGAATTCTTTTCTTAAAATAAAAGATATTGCCCGTAAGTAGTTCTGTTGATGAATATAGAAATATTATCGGTTATGAGAATTACATTCAAGCCTATTGTTTTGTCCGAATTTTATTACCTCGTCATTTACTTTTATTTATTTTCCTCTGCATTAGTAAACCCTGAATTGAACTGCCCTAGATAAGCACTATAACAAACAGAATTCGTTAGATCGACATTTGGTCTTTGTGGATACGATAACTTTTTATATTACTCTGACGCGATTCGTACACTTGCGAATACAACGCATCAAGTTTTTGGCGCCGTTGTCGGGGACCAATTTCGCCGAATTTCGAATTTCGTTTGTTATCACCGTTTAGACTAGGGCCGCACGAACTGGTCGATGCGAAGATCTCGCAGCTCCAGTAGTGTAATAGATCCTTTAGTGGAACCAGAACGTTACGCTCGCGCACGACTTTGGCTTCGTCGAATTAAGCAAGCTATGGCCGAAGATCGTAACCAAAGACCCCTTAAGGAATTCGTTCAGCCTGCTGACGAAGAACCGAGCTCTAGTATAGTTAACCCTACCATACCTGCCAATAATTTTGAACTAAAACCGTCCCTATTACAACTAGTTCAACAAAACCAATTCGCAGGACTACCATCTGAAAACCCAAACCAACATCTAAAAGTCTTTATCCAGTTGTCAAACACCTTTAAGACCAATGGTGCTAGTCCTGAGGCGATTCGTTTAAGACTATTTCCCTTTTCCCTTAGAGACAAAGCCCTAACTTGGTTAGATTCCCTTCCAGCCAATTCTATAACAACATGGGAAGACCTTAGGAGAACATTCCTTGCTAGATACTTTCCCCCAAGCAAAACAACCGTTCTCCGAAACCAAATAACAAGATTTAGCCAAAACCAAGGAGAATCGCTATTTAAAGCTTGGGAGAGGTATAAAGACCTTCTAAGGGCTTGTCCACACCACGGTTTGGAGCAATGGTTGATTATACATACCTTTTACCACGGACTTCATTATAACATAAAGATGTCCATCGACGCTGCCGCTGGCGGTGCCCTGATGAACAAACCCTATCCTGACGCTTGTAGTCTCATTGAAGATATGGCTCAAAACCATCATTAATGGGGAAACGAAAGAGCAACAGTGGAAAAGAAAGAAGCCCAAGGAGGTAAACATGAGGTAAGCTCTATAGACATGATGCAAGCCAAAATGGATGCTATGGCCCTCAAGATCGATCAAATGTACGCACAACCAACCGCTGCAGCAGCAGTAGTATCGGATTGCGAACTTTGTGGTACTAAAGGTCATCAATCAGCTGACTGCCATTTGTTAAACGAGACTAACCCAGACCCAGTCAATTATGCCCAAGGAAACCCGTTCTCAAATACTTACAACCCTGGATGGAGGAATCACCCTAATTTTTCCTACAAAAATAATAACCCTATCCAAAACCAAGCACCTCCGAGATCAACCAACAATCAAGCACCTAGACAAAACCAACCTATGCAAGCAGTGCCACCTAAGCCAAATATTGAGAAAGTGCTAAATAATTTTATGACAGCACAAGCCCAGCAAAACAAAGAGTTCCTAAATCAGAATATTCATGTGAATGAGCTGCTTACCCAACTAGGAACCAAAATGGATCAAATGGCCACCCACAGCAAGATGCTTGAAACCCAGATCTGTCAGGTAGCCTTAAAGCAAGCACCCCAAACTACTCCTGGAGGACAATTTCCTGGACAACCTCAACAGAACCCTCGAGGGCAAGCTAACGATGTTACCTTACGAAGTGGAACCACTTATGAAGGGCCTAAAAACCCAACATTGAGTGACTCCGAAATTTCCAAAAAGGATGCTACCCCCGAAGGTGAGAAACCCGTAGAAATTGAGAAACCAAAAGACAAAGATAAAGGAGAAGTTACGGACGAAGCTTCAACACCCCCTCAGCCATACAAACCACCAATTCCCTATCCACAAAGACTTAAACAAACTAAGATCAATGACCAATTCCAGAAGTTTGTTAAAGTTATAGAAAAACTCCATGTAGAGATTCCTTTTACAGAAGCCATCACCCAAATACCATCTTATACTAAATTCCTGAAGGACATCCTCACCAATAAACGTAGACTTGACGATCTAAAACCAGTGGAGTGTAATTCCATTTCTGAGAACAAACTTGCCAAAAAAGACAAAGATCTGGGGAATTTCTCCATACCTTGTATTTTGGGGAATCATGTCATAGATAAAGCCTTTCTGGACTTAGGAGCCAGTGTAAGCCTAATGCCCCTCGCAGTTTTTGAACGATTGAAACTAGGAGATTTGCAACCTACTAAGATGTCTCTCCAATTAGCTGACAGATCTATAGAATACCCTGTAGGCGTATTAGAAGACATCCCAGTTCGAATAGGCAAGTTGTTCATTCCCACCGACTTCGTCGTAATGGACATCAAAGAAGATAAAGATATCCCAATCCTCCTAGGTAGACCATTCCTATCAACTGCAGGAGCCATAATAGATGTCAAGAAAGGAAAATTGACTTTTGAGGTAGGTAACGAAAAAATAGAGTTTGTCCTAGCAAAGTTTCTCACGGCACCAGTAATAGGAGATGCATGTTATGCAGTTGATGTCATTGATGAATGTGTCCGTGAACTTAACCAGGAAGAGCCAATAGAAAGAATAAAACTACCTTCAACGCCCATTGAGAAAGATGATGACAGTATGGAACCCTACATAGATGATAACCTTTTTGAATGTTTATTCTTAACTCCAGATCCTATACAAAACCCCAGCAAACCAACCTTAGAATTAAAAGAATTACCCAAGAATCTAATATATGAGTTTTTAGACAAAGAAATTGACAGACCAGTTATAGTCAGTGCCGTTCTGAACCAAAATGAAACAAACCAACTCTTAGATGTCTTGCGAAGATATCCCTCAGCACTAGGGTACGACATCTCAGATCTTAAAGGAATAAGTCCATCTGTGTGCATGCACCGGATTTCACTTGAAGAAGATGCTAAACCTTCGAGAGAACACCAAAGAAGGATTAACCCTATAATGAGTGAGGTAGTTAAGAAGGAAGTTCTTAAGTTGTTGGAAGCAGGAATAATATATCAGATCTCGGACAGTAAATGGGTAAGCCCTGTGCATGTAGTACCTAAAAAGGGAGGCATCACCGTGGTATAGAACGAAAAAGGTGAGCACGTTACAAAACGGATAGAAGGAGGTTGGCGTATGTGCATAGATTACAGAAAGTTAAACAAAGCCACTAGGAAAGACCATTTCCCATTGCCTTTTATAGATCAGATGTTGGAACGTCTAGCTAGACATTCCTACTTCTGTTACCTCGACGGATATTCAGGTTTTTTCCAAATTCCTATACACCCTGATGACCAAGAGAAAACAACCTTCACATGCCCATATGGAACTTTTTCCTATAGATGTATGCCTTTCGGACTCTGTAATGCCCCAGCAACTTTCCAGCGTTGCATGATGTCAATCTTCGCTGATTATCTTGATGGAATTATGGAAGTATTCATGGACGATTTCTCAGTCTGCGGATTTGATTTCAATAACTGTCTAGTCAACCTTGAAAAGATCTTGAAGAGATGTGTCGAAGTAAACCTGGTATTAAATTGGGAGAAATGTCACTTCATGGTCACTGAAGGTATAGTTCTAGGACATATCGTTTCTGAAAAAGGCATTGAAGTTGATAAAGCCAAGATCGAGGTGATAGAGAGTCTTAAACCACCCAAAACAATTAGAGAAGTTCGAAGTTTTCTTGGACATGCTGGATTTTACCGGCGTTTCATTAAAAACTTCTCTAAGATCACTAAACCTTTGACAGGTCTTCTGATGAAAGATGCCGAGTTCATTTTTGATGAAAAATGCAACGAAGCATTCAACCTTTTAAAACAAGCTTTAATCTCAGCACCCATTATGCAACCACCAGATTGGACAAAACCTTTTGAAATCATGTGTGATGCTAGTGATTACGCTGTAGGAGCAGTGCTAGGGAAAAGATCTGATAAGAAGTTACATGTGATTTACTACGCCAGTAGAACTCTAGATGCCGCTCAGCTAAACTATACAACCACAGAAAAAGAACTCCTAGCCGTAGTTTTCGCCATAGACAAATTTAGATCCTATTTGGTGGGAGCCAAAATAATTGTTTACACTGATCATGCCGCCATCCGATACCTTTTGAATAAAAAGGATGCTAAACCTAGATTACTCCGGTGGATACTTTTATTGCAAGAATTTGACCTTGATATCAGAGATAAGAAAGGCACTGAGAATGTAGTTGCCGATCACCTTTCCAGGCTTGAGTTCTTGAAACCTGATGTAGTACCCATAAATGATGACTTTGCTTATGACAGGTTAATCGCTAAGCTAGATGCCATTGGAGATGTAAGTTTAGAAACCTTAGAAGATTCTGAAAAATCCTTAGCGGTAAATAATGTACCTTGGTATGCAGATTTTGTTAACTATCTTGCTGCAGATATAATACCTCCTGACCTCAGCTATCAGCAGAAAAAGAAGTTCTTCAATGACGTTAAACATTTCTATTGGGACGAACCACTCCTTTTTAAGAGAGGAACTGACGGAATCTTTCGCCGGTGTGTTCCAGAGGAAGAAGTGCACCATATCATAGAACATTGTCACTCAGCACCCTACGGAGGACACGCAAGCACATCTAAGACTCACGCTAAGATCTTACAAGCTGGTCTTTATTGGCCAACTATATGGCGTAATGTTCATACATATATAACCAAGTGTGACCCGTGTCAACGCTCCGGAAACATCTTGAGGAGAAATGAAATGCCATTAAGAAACATTCAAGAAGTAGAACTTTTTGATGTTTGGGGAATCGACTTTATGGGACCTTTTCCATCATCCTTAGGAAACAAATATATTTTAGTCGCTGTCGATTACGTGTCCAAATGGATTGAAGCTATAGCTGCACCCACAAACGACACCCGAGTGGTGATTAAGATGTTCAAGCAGAATATATTCCCTAGATTCGGAGTTCCCAGGCTAGTCATAAGTGATGGAGGATCACATTTTATATCTAGGATTTTTGACAAACTGTTGAGGAAGTATGGAGTTAAACATAGAGTAGCCACACCTTACCACCCGCAAACCAGTGAGCAAGTAGAAGTATCCAATAGAGAGATCAAGCATATCTTAGAAAAAACTATCTCGATATCCAGAAAGGATTGGTCACAGAAGCTTTCAGAAGCACTGTGGGCCTACAAGACAGCCTATAAGACTCCCATTGGAACAACCCCTTACCAACTAGTTTACGGAAAATCATGTCAATTACCCTTTGAATTGGAACACAAAGCATATTGGGTCATTAGAACCTTAAATTTTGATTACCTAGCAGCTGGTGAGAAACGCATCTTAGACATACATAAGCTAGAAGAGCTCCGACAATCAGCCTATGAAAATGCCATCATATATAAAGAGAGAACCAAAGCATGGCATGACAAGAAGATCGTCAAGAAAGACTTCAACATAGGTGACCCTGTTCTTCTATACAATTCAAGACTGCGACTTTTTCCAGGTAAGCTTCGATCTAGATGGACGGGCCCGTTCGAAGTTTCCAAAGTCCTGAAATCCGGGGCAGTGGAAATTAAGAACAAATCTTGCAGTCCGTTCGTTGTAAATGGACAAAGGCTTAAGCATTATTAAGGAGGTGACATTCCAGCATACTACTCCAGGTTCACGTTAACAGACCCACCTATCCTCGCACCAGATACATGACTTGAACTCGTCGAGCTAACGACGTTAAGCAAGCGCTGCATGGGAGGCAACCCATGGTTCTTTTCCTTTTCGTATTTATTTTCTTTCCGTTTATTTTGATTTACGTTTGTTTATTTGTTTGTACATATATGTCTAACTTGTTTGGTGTGTTTGATTTCAGGGCCTGTTTTACCTAACCTTTTCTTTCAGGATGCCACCAGTCGATGACATGCACGTGACCTTTAGAGACGACGCCCAGAGAGAGCGTTATGCGATGCTTTCACTCAGACCTATGGCACCCACTCGCTACCCAGACAGTGATTGCATGGAAGCTTTGGACATAGAGCCCAGTATCCGATACTTGACCCACCAGCTCAAATGGGACCAGTACGCTGATGATTTGCATCCCACCTATAAGAACCTCACTCTGGAGTTCCTCAGCTCTTTCTCCTATGATCCGTACTTGGGACCAGATGGCCACACCAGCTTCAAGTTATTTGGCACAGAGTATTCGTTCACCCATACTGAGTTCGGTGATCTTCTTGGATTTGAGACTGGAGTTGGCGCTATCCCTGAGCTGCCCATGGGTTACGTCATGAGTAGAGACGTGGAGAAATTTTGGAGTGACATCTCTGGAGGCGGAGGCTCTGACCCTGATACTCACATTTCGCAGGTTATCCATAACCCATCTCTCCGATACTTTCAGATGATCATTGCCCATACATTCTTTGGGAGAGCAGACGCTGATGACCACGTTACTGAGGAGGACATATTTTTCATGTTCTGTGCGAATCAGTCGCGTCGTTTAGCTTGTGGTAACTTTATGCTGTATTCTTTTAGTGGTGTTGCCACCTGGGCAGGAGGACCTATACATGTAGGAGGTAATGTGACTGAGATTGCTGCTGCTCTAGGCCTTGGCCGAAAGCTATTTCATTTTACTCCCTACTGCAGCCATACCACCATGGATATTGATTTTTGTTTAGATCGGGGGCTGATGAGAAGGAACTCCTTTAATCCCTCTCAGTTCAGACTCCTGATCGATGGTGAGACCATACATCATTTCACTTTGCCAGATCCTGTTATGACCAGTGTCCATGACCCAGCAAACTGGACATATGCCTTAGAAGGACACGGTGAGACGGTGGACACACCACGACCCTGCCCAGAGCCAGAGTACGTTCCAGCTCCACCACCTGACAGGACCACGGTGTGGTCAAATAATCATTCATTAGGTACTCCAGATATGCAGACCCAGATGGCGATGATGCGCCAAGAGATAGCAGATCTCCAACAGACTCTTGGTGACCTACACCTGGGGATGGAAGTGTCAGAGCTGACCCACGCTATTGAGTACGATGTGCTATATGAAGACATGGCGGAGCTCCGTCGTGAGATAGCAAGACTCCGTGGAGATGACCAGACTGATGACCAGACATCTTGATTTCCATTTCCGTATTATTTACTATATTTCTTATGCATTAATTTACTTCCAGTATCACCCAGACATATTTCCTACTATTTGCATTTGATATATTTCCGATTTATATTAAGGTTTGAGTTTTTTATGTTTATATGCTAATTTTTTCTTTTATTTTGGTCAAATATTTAAGAAAAAAAATTATTATAAAAGATATATATGCTTGTGAAAATTTTGTGCAAAACTACATTTTTAGGACATATGGAATGCTAAAAAGACCCCCCAAGGCCAAATGAAGGACAAAAAGCCCATTCAAAAAAGACAAATTGAGGCCCATCAGCGGATTTGCTCTCATCGCGCCCGTGACACACCTGTCGCGCCCGCGGCAGCGTCCTTGTAAAATCGGGACAGAACCTCCATTTCCACCATTTTTGAAACTCCAACCTTTTCAAACCCATTTTTTCCCTCCGAAAAATCCCTATAAAACCCCATTGAAATTCATATCTCTAGCATTCACCAATCATCTCTTAACTTTCCATTTCAATTTCCATCAACAAAAACCCAAAAAAAATCCAACCTTTATCATACCACTTTTCTCCCACCCTCTTCACCATCTTCATCAATGGAGTTTAATGGAGTCATTCTTCGGGAAGGACAATCCGGGAATAGGCAGAGGTGGCAACTTGAAAAGCTTCAGGATCGAGAAATTCTCTCGACGAGGTATGTCGACGATACTTGCTTGCACGCTTTAGGGGTTCATCATAGCGTTTTCCATATGTTAGACTTTGTAGGTTTAGGCACTGTTTTCACCACAAAAGAACCCACCTATGAGAGGATGACGGTTGAGTTTTTGAGTTCATTGGTTTATATCGTTCGTCCTGACACTGCTAGGACAGTCGGTACCGTGCATTTTAGATTGTTTGCTGTTGAGTATCAGTTCAGTACCGATGAACTAGCAGGTCTATTGGGATTCCCTCATGGGGAGGGTGCTGTTTGTGAGGCTCCTTCAGATGCTGAATGGTCAGTCGGGATATTCGCCTTCTGGCACAGGTTGTCAGATACTATTGTTGATTCCTTTAAGGGAATACTCGCCTCGACCATTCATAACCCGACCATAAGAATTTTCAGATATCTTTTGGCATGCTCTATTTTTGGCCGGGAGAATCAAAACAAAGTTAATAGCAAAGAACTTTTGTTCTTGCAAGGATGCCTCACAAATGTAAGAATCAATCCGGTTCCATTTATGATCGCCCACATGTGCTTAACGGTAAATAAGCGTGGACCGATAGTTTTTGGCGGATTGATTACGTCTATTGCTCGGGCACTAAATTTGAATGATGAGATCGCTCCTTTAGAACCACTGCCCCCTCGCACAATTAATTTAAAATTTCTGAAAGACATGAAATTGTGCCGATCGAGGAGGGCTGGTGGTTATGAGTTGATGATTCACGGGGTAGCCGTCGAATCAATTGTTATGCCGTGCAGTAGACGTACAGATGTACGATTCGAGAGGAACTGGATCTATGACCTTACTGCCCCACCTTTTCTAGGTCCAATTCCTCTTAATGTCCATGACAATGAGGGGCCTGACACAGATGATGAGTATGACCATAGAGAGCGTGTGTCCCCCCTCGCCCTACACAATCACACACCGCACCATCTTCTTCTAACACTTTTGCAGGAGCTGCTCCCGGATTTTATATTACGGAGGAGATGTGGCGAGACCATATGGCTAGAGAAGCACGGCATGAAGACCTGCTTTCTTCCATTCAGCAACAGATGGCGGACCAGATGACCTTTATGCAAGAGTCGCAGCGGAGAGCGGACCAATCTTATGAGACCATCTCCCGTACTCTGCTTGCGGTCACCACTGAGCAGTCTCGTCAACAGCAATATAACCATCAGCACTTTCAGCTTATGGAGGCCACTCAGGGTTCCATCTTAGGTAACCTTCGTGAGGTGAAAGCTGCTCAGACAGAATTGCAGGCTAGGATGGACCAGCGAGACCATCACCGTAGCAGATCCCGTCATTCCGAGCGTTCAGCACAGGGCGGCGAGGGCACCAGCGGTCCTCACTAGTTTTGCCAGGTTCCTTTCTCCTTAGCTTACTTCGAAACATTGGGGACAATGTTTGATTTAAGTGTGGGAGGAGATTTTATCGTTTTTATTTCCGTCATTTTAGTAGTTTGTTTTTTCCTTCAGTTATTTACTTTTGTCATTTTAGTAGTTTGTTTTTTCCTTCAGTTATTTACTTTTGTTTCTGTTTTAGAAAATGCATGTGTTTGAAGAGTCATTAGTATAAGTATATTTTTTTGGTTCACCTTCATTTTTTCCCACATATTTTAACCCAAAAAAAAATATATATATATATATATAATAAATTTTTTTTTTTAGAAAAAAGTGTTGTTCTGAAAAATTTCTGGACTTTAAGACAGGTTCGGGTTAGGATGCGGTGACTTGGGAGAACCTTCGAAACATCAGTATCGTCCTTACACCATGAACTTTGTAAATATAAGAAACACGCCTGAACCCCCATGTACCATGGCCCTAATTTCATTTCAAAATCATCCTTAGTAGTTTATTTCAGCAAACAGCTCCGGCCTAAACATGTTCTAAGTAGGAGACCGACGAATATAAGTGACTGATCTGAGTGCAAGAAAAAAGCAAAAAGAAAAAAATTTATTTTTTATCTGCACCGTTGCTTTATTTTGTTAAAAAAAAAAAAGAAAAAGAAAAAAAAAAGGTAATAAGATGTTTAGCTTGCTCATTTCAGTTGGTTCAGAGGTATCTGGCGCTGAACTCGGTAGGGCGGATTACGATCCGATCCCCCACAACTGCACTTGAGAGGAATAAAAGGATTTTACACAGTTCCTTGTGCCAGAAATCCGGTATGAAAAGATCAGAATCACTAACAGGTCACTCTACCATGAAGTATGTGCGGAAAACGGGCTTAATGTGATTGCGCTTGAATGAAAAGGACTCAAAAGAGATGGAAAAGGAAGGCCTAAGTATTGTGGGATATAATGGGTTGATTAGTATAGGAGCGAAGTTTATGTCCGTATTTGCGGATTAGTGTCATCACGATGCCCTTGGTTCACTCAGTTAGTACCGACCACTGCATCCAGACTCGGACTTAGAAGCCCTTTTTGCCCAAAAATCATCGATCGACACTGATTTTTCTATGAGCTTTAAATGTTTTGCTTGAGGACAAGCAAATGTCTAAGTGTGGGAGAATTTGATGACACTAAATTATACTGTATTTTCGACTCTGATTTCACATGCATATTAGTTTTTTTTTTTTATGCTTTGTTATTGTTATGTTTTCCTTTTTTTCAGGTTTTTAATAAAATCGAGGTCCCAGACGAAAAAGGATGCAAAAGGAGCTAGAATTCAAGTTTGGCAGCAATTTACTCTGGTCGCTTCTCTTGTCGCGGGCGCCCCAGGGTAGGCGACGACGTGTCCCATGATCTCCACAACTCAACTGCCACGTTCCCACGATCAAGCACTCACCTTTGCCGTTTTCTTCGTGTCGCGGGCGCGACAAGGCAAAATTAGTTACCGCCCATTTTTCAAGCCAAGGTCACTTTTGTCTTTGCACCATGCCAACTTTGCCTATAAATACTCTCAGAACTCGAATTTTAGGATCATCCAATCTTAGTTTACTTCACCCTAGGCATAAATTTCACTCTTGTAAAGCGGTAATCTTCTCACATCGAGGAGTTATTGCACTGTGTGTGATCGAGTTTGTAATAGAGTCTTGGAGTGTCTGTAATCAAGTTGGAGCACTTTGGTAGAAGTAATCCTGCCAGCATTTTCTTTTCCGTACATTGTACCAGATTTAAAGACTCCGCTTTGGAGCAGGTTTTATTTTAATCGCATTTACTTTCATTTATTTCTTGCACTTGCTTTATTTTGTTTATTTATTGTCTTGCCTTACTTTTCAAAACTTTACTTTTCAAAAGACTTAATTCCATACATGATAAGAATTAACATGACTGTTATAACTACCATGGCTGGCTAAGTTTTAGATAGGTAAGAATGTAAAGACCATAATCACCGTAATACGTCTATATGTTAATAGAAATACTTAAGGGCTGTTTTAATCTTTAACACAAGTTTTCTGTACTTAAAAGCAATGTTGGGTAAGATCGAAAGCCGTCCAACCCTTTGTGAACTTGTTTAGTTCTCAACTGATCAAATACAGCGAAAGCGCTTTGCTCAGTCGAGTAGGGATTTTTAACACTTTAGAAAAGAGATTTTAAAACTATTTTCGGACGCGTTAGTGGGATTAGAATCTGGTTCATTTTGAACCTCTTTAGTTTAGAGATTTCAGGTCAAAATACTTTTCTGTTTAGTTTAGAATTTACATTTCTTAAAAGTAAGTTTTCCATGACTCTAACGCAATGCGCGCCTTTTTATAAGTGACAATAAAGGGGTTAGTTTAGAGGGTAAACTTGGTTCTGACTACGCGAAAGCGACAGTTCCTGTTAAATTGAATTCTTTTCTTAAAATAGAAGATATTTCCCGTAAGTAGTTCTGTTGATGAATATAGAAATATTATCGGTTATGAGAATTACATTCAAGCCTATTGTTTTGTCCAAATTTTATTACCTCGTCATTTACTTTTATTTATTTTCCTCTGCATTAGTAAACCCTGAATTGAACTGCCCTAGATAAGCACTGTAACAAACAGAATTCGTTAGATCGACATTTGGTCTCTGTGGATACGATAACTTTTTATATTACTCTGACGCGATTCGTACACTTGCGAATACAACGCATCAATAGGGTGAGTGATACTTCGACAATGATTTCTTCGTTGCTTTCCAGTATGATGCCCGCACCTCTCCCTGCCGAGCTTGATGCATCGTCCACAAAAATGGTCCATTTGCGTGCCTCGCTCGCGGGGGGGTCTTCGAATGTCATTTCTGCGACAAAGTCGGCCAGAGCCTGGGCTTTGAGAGCTTTCCTGCCTTCATATCGGATGTCAAATTCGGATATTTCAAGCGACCATTTGAGCATTCGACCGGCCATGTTTGGTCGTCCCAGTAGCTGTTTTATGGGTTGATCTGTTCGAATCACGATCGTGTGGGCCAGGAAGTAGTGTCTCAGTCTTCTGGCTGCGTTGATGAGGGCTAGTGCCACTTTCTCTATCTATTGGTACCTTAGTTCTGGTCCCTACAGTACTTTGCTTATGAAGTATATGGGCTTCTGCCCGTCAGGTGTCTCGCGGATGAGAGCGGCACTCACTGCTTCGGTTGCTACGGCGAGGTACAAGTACAACGTTTTGCCATTGTCAGCCCGGGAGAGGACTGATGGCTCTGAGAGTGCCCGTTTCATATGGAGAAGGGCCTTGTTACATTCCTCGGTCCATTCAAATATTGCCTTCTTGCAGAGGAGTTTGAAGAATGGTAGGGCATGTTGTGCAGATTTGGCCACGAAACGAGATAGTGACGCGAGCATCCCGTTGAGGGACTGGATGGATTTCTTGGACTTGGGCGTAGGAAACTCGGAGAATGCTCGACATTTTTCGGGATTGGCTTTAATTCCTCGTTCCGTTAAGTAGAAGCCGAGGAACTTGCCTGCTCGGACACCGAACGTGCACTTCTCCGGGTTAAAACGCATCTTGTATTTCCTGGCCTGTTCGAAGACCTTTCTCAAATGGGCAGTATGATCGGTTTCCTCGTGGGATTTCACGATCATGTCGTCCATGTAGACTTCGAGTATGTTGCTTATTTCTCCCCGGAAGACATTGTTCATCATTCTTTGGTAGGTTGCCCCGGCGTTCTTCAGGCCGAAGGGCATTACGTTGTAGTAATAGTTGCCCGATTCGGTCATGAAGGCCATGTATTTTTTGTCGGCCATTGCCATTGGAATTTGATTATAGCCGAAGTAGGCATCCATGAACGATAAAAGTTTAAAACCAGCAGAATTATCAACAAGTTTATCAATATTGGGGAGGGGGTAGGCATCCTTCGGGTATGCCTTATTGAGATCGGTGTAATCAATGCACATGCGCCATTTTCCATTAGATTTTTTAACTAGTACAACGTTGGACAACCAAGTGGTGTAATTGGCCTCCGAAATAAATTTGGCCTCGAGGAGGTCCTTTACAGCTTTTTCAGCAGCCTCTGTTTTCTCCGGAGACTGCTTTCTCCTACGTTGTGCTACGACCTTGACGACCGGGTCAATTGTCAGCTGGTGGCAGGCGACGGATGGATCCAAGCCAGGCATTTCGGCGGCGCTCCATGCGAAGAGGTCGGCATTCTCACGGAGGCATGCTTTGAGCTGCTTCCTCGCGATGTCGGGCAGGTCTGCTCCGATCTTCACTCCCCGCTGAGGGTAGTCGCCGAACAGGACAATCTCGAAGTTGCCATCTGGGATTGGACGCATCGGATGGGAGCTGCTGCTAGACGATGTAGACGGGTTGGCTGAAGCTGCCCGCTCCTCCTGTTGGTCTTCTTCAGGGAAGCGACTGTCGAGGTCGATGAAGTCGACCTAGGGCAGAGGCTTGGCTTCCTCGGAGCTGCATGGCAATGTTGGCTTGCTCGACGCTTTTGGCTTGGACGCAATGGTGTTGAGCCCCTTTGTAGCTGCTTCGAAACACCGTCACGCAGCTTCGCTATCGCCGTGGAGGGTGGCGGCCATCCCTTTTGGAGTGTAATACTTCATCTTCAGGTGGGCTGTTGAAGGCACCGCTACCAACTCGGCCAGAGTTGGCCTTCCAAATATGCACTGGTAAAGCGACGGGCAGTCGATTACCAAAAATTGTACCTTGACAGATCTGGCCGTCTCAGCTGAACCAAAGGTTACGATCAGTTCGACATATCCCCATGGCTTGGTCACATGATGTCGACCGAGCTGCCCTGGTCGACGAGGATTCTGCGAACGTCGAAGTTCGCCATTCGGGCTCTGACGAGCAAAGGTATGCTCGAGTTCGGGGAACCCCCGAGGAGCTCTTCCCAGTAGAAGGAGATGGGGACGGAGCCCTTCTGGAACTGATCAAGCGTGGTTACCTTATTGGAGCTTGTGTTGATCAGATGCTCGAATTTTCGTTTCACGGAGCCCACCGTGACTTTGTTGAAGCCCCCGCCAGAGATGACCATGGTGGAGTGGATGTCTCCCACGGGCTGTGGGCCGCGAAATAAGCAAGGGCGTTGAGCCCGTCCGGGAGGTAGAAGTCCTCTGGTCGCGATATGGACATAGCGACCTGGATGTTGGCCTCTTCTGAGGGAGGCACCTCTTCCTCTATCTTCTGGGACTCTTGGGCGTCCTTCCGAGGAGTGTCCTTCTTCTTTACGAACTGTTTCAAGTGGCTGTCCCTGATCAGTATCTCAATAGCATCCTTCAGATGGATGCAGTCTTCAGTAGTGTCTTCAATTTGTCCATATTTGGTCTGGCCGACAGTTGTTTGGGGAAGCGGACCCCTGCCTGCTTGAACTCCGAATTAGCACATTCAGACAATATCTTCTCCCTGGAGACGGTCAGGATGGTATAGTCATGGATCCGCCCGGAGGGTCCCTTGCTATCGCGGGAGTCTCGGGGACGGTCCTCGCGCCTCCGTTCACCCCGACGAGATGTCGAGGCTTCCTCTCCTCTGGAGGCCCGAGCGTTCTCTTGATGGCGTGATGCTCGGACGTTGCTGGCCGCAACCTTCTCTTCGTACTGAATGTGCGATTGGGCTTTGAGGAGGAGGGCGTCTAAGTTCCTCGGCGGTGCGAGGCCAACGGCTTTCAAAAACTCGGAACTCGGGCGGAGTCCTTGCTCGAGCAGAAACTTCTTCATTTCGTCCTTTGTAGGGACCTGTACTGCTTCCTTATTGAACCTCTCGATATATGCGCGGAGAGGTTCGTCCTTTCCTTGGATTATGGCCCCAAGGGAGGCCTCAGTCTTGGGGTGACGGCGAGATGCTGTGAAATGCCGCGAGAACATCCTGCCCAATTGTCTCCATGAGGTAATGGACTTATCGGGTAGCTGCTTGTACCACGTCATCGCTCTCTTGCGGAGCGTGGTCGGAAATAGTCGGCATTTGATGGTGCCCCGCACGCCACGGTAGTCCAATAGCGCATCAATGTTCTCGATGTGCTCGTCGGGGTCAGTGGTCCCGTCGTACGTGCCCAGTGACGGGGGCTTCTCCAGGCCTTTAGGTAGACGGGTAGCCAAGATTTCCTGGGACAATGGGCCGTGAGGCTCATCATCGCTGCTAGAACTGGTGAATGATGGGGACCGAAGGGGACACTCGCGGCAGCGGTTCCTCCGGGGAGAAGGAGAGTGGTTCCTTCGTGGAGAAGGTGAGTGGTTCCATCGGGGAGTAGGCGAACGGTTCCTTCGGGGAGATGGTGAACAGGCCCGGCCTTTAGACTTGACCGGGGGAGATTGCTCATTCTTTCGAGTCCTCTTGTGGCCGGGAGAGTGCTGGTCACGCGGGGAAATCTGGTCATGCTTCCGGGCTGCGCGAGGGTCAGGCTCTTGGCGCAGTCTTCGGTCGATGTCTCTCCGAGGCTGCGGGCTCCTTGATCGTCGCTGGTTCCTCCGCGGAGGAGAAGACCTAGGACGGTTGGACTCTTCTAATGCCTCGATCCTCTCGTTCTGCTGCAGGATCAGGGTGTTGGTTTTGTTGATCGCCTCCAGGAGGGCTGCCACAGCCGGGTCGGCGTTGGGCAGAACAGGAACGGGCTGGACGTCAAGTGAAGAATGATCGTTGTTGCGATCAGCAGGGGTAGGGGAAGGAGAAGCAGTGGCTCCGTCCCTTAGAAAACGGGCATCTCGGAGGAGAGATGAATGGCCGTCAATGTCAGATTTGTTGACGGGGAAGATAGCGGTTTGGAGAGCATCTTTGGCACGATCTTGAGAGGCCGTGATGATGATGATCTTTGAGAATTGTTTTGATCTTCGGTTTCCGGGGAAAGATAGATGGGGAGAACAATGATTCCCACAGACAGCGCCACTGATTGTGAAGGTTGGATCAGATCCTGTAGAAGTGGGCTACCAAGTGCGTATGGGATGCTGGTCGTATGGAGAGGAGGGGGTGTACCTGCAAGGCACTCCGACGCTCAAGTAAGAAAGGGTCAGAGAAGAAGGGCAAGTACAAAGTATTAGTTCGTAGGGTGAATATTGGATACCTGACCCTCTCAAGCGAGAGGGTTTATATAGAGCCCCCAGCACGTGGCCAACGGTCCTATTTTCGGGGCGAAATAAACATTTTCCCAAAGAATAGGTAACTACCCAAACTAGCCGATATGTCGGGCAGAGTGCCCGAAACTAGCCGTTATGTCGGGCACAGGCATGGCTTCGGGCACCTGCCCTTGACTGTTCGGGGAGCAATGGAGCCGTGCGTAATGGGCAGTAATTCCGAGGAGGAACGATGCATTCCTTGCCCGGTTGGAGGGGCAGAAAGGTAACTTTTGCCCCCTTGCGGGTTGGACTTAGGCGATTTGGGCCGCTCTGGAGCAAAAGGGGATTGGGCCATGTCTAGCCATTGGTCCCGTCCATAACAAATTCCTATATACAAAAATGGGAATATTCTATATGGCTGTGTAAATAGGTATAAATGTATTCATATAATACAATTATAAAATCTGCATTGTTGTCCCTTATTAATGGTTGCATAGCTGTGCCTTAATGGTTGCAGATCAGCAACCAACACTCCCCCTCAAGTTGGGTCATAGATGTCTATCATGCCCAACTTGAATCTTAAGTTTTCATAGTTGGTTCTAGGAAGTGCCTTGGTTAAGATATCAGATGTTTGATGACTTGAGGGTGTGTGCTGAAGGGAAACTAATTCGTTGTCAATCTTCTCCTTGATAAAATGACTATCAATTTCTACATGCTTTGTCTTGTCGTGTTGCACATGATTTTTAGCAATACTTATGGCAGCTTTGTTGTCACACAATAGACTTACTTCATGGTAAGTATGAACTTGTAGTTCCGCAAACATCCTTTAGAGCCACATCCCTTCACAAATCCCATGAGCCATTGACCTAAATTCTGCTTCAGCACTGTTTCTTGCAACCACATATTATTTCTTGCTTCTCCATGTCACTAAGTTGCTCTATACAAATGAGCAATACCCACTGGTTGATCTTCTATCAGTTACTGAGCCAACCCAATCTGCATCTGTGAATATTTCTATTTTCCTGCTTGTGTCCTTTTTGAAATGCAACCCCTTCCCTGGTGCCTTTTTGAGATACTGTAGAATACGGTTAACTGCTTTCATGCGAGTCTCTTTGGGATCATTCATTTAGTGGCTAGCCATGCTGACAGAAAAAACCAATATCTGGCCGTGTATGGATTAGGTAGATAAGTCTCCCAACCAATCTTTGATACATCTCTTTATCAACTGGTGGACTCTCTTTTTCCTCTCCTATTTTTACATTAGATTCCATAGGAGTGTCTGCTGGCCGACATCCTAACATTCCCGTTTCTTGAAGTAAATCAAGAGTATATTTCCTTTGAGACAAATAAATTCCAAAATTTGATCGTGCCACTGCCATTCCAAGAAAATACCTTAACTGACCAAGGTCTTTAACTTCAAATTCCTTAGCTAGTAACAATTTTAACCCTTCAATTCCAGTATAGTTATCACCTGTAATAATAATGTCGTCTACGTAAACAATGAAGATGGTTACCTTGCCTTCCTCTGAATGCTTTAAGAACATTGTGTGGTCTGTTTGACATTGAGAGAAACCATGCATCCTAACCACTCGTGTAAGCCTATCAAACCAAGCCCGTGGGGATTGCTTGAGCCCGTATAGTGATCTTTTGAGCTTACATACCTTACCCGAGTTTTCTGACGTCTCAAGTTCAGGTGGCATTCTCATGTAAACATCTTCTTCAAGTTCACCATTTAGGAAAGCATTTTATATATCTAGTTGATGAAGTGGCCAATCCAAATTTACTGCCAAGGAAAGGAGAACACATACTGAATTTAATTTTGCTACAGGTGCAAAGGTCTCTTCATAATCTAACCCATAAGACTGAGTGAATTCTGTTCACACTCCCGTCCACATTATATTTCACCAAAAATATCCATTTGCATCCAACTGGCTTATTTCCATCTGGAAGGTGACAGAGCTACCATGTACCATTCTTTTTTAGTGCCTTGATTTCTTCCACAATCGCAACCTTCCACTCTGGAACTAGGATAGCTTCATGGAAATTTTGAGGAATGTGGGTGTTGTCCGCTGAGTTGATGAAATTATTGTACTCATGCGATAATTTTTCACTAGAAACATGGTTCCCAATTGGATGTTTGGTACAAGACCTCACTCCCTTTCTTATGGAAATAGGTAAGTTTAAGTTCTGGTCATAATTATCATTATCCAATAAATTAGAAGATGAGTCAATGCATGGTAATTTACTTTTGTGAGTAGGTTCAGAATCTGAATTTTGGGCAGAGCCTTGGTTCTGCTTCGGGAGAGTGCATGTTTCTACTTCCTTAAGAGTTTGAATCTTGTTTTTCTTCCTTGTGTATACTTGTACTTCTTTTCTTCCATTTGTTATCTTGGTAACATCAAGAGCGGTTACTTGCTGGTCCAATTCAGGTTCAACTATTATTTGGGCAGATTCTTAATTTTTAGTGGTTGAGCCAGGTTTCGGTGGGTTAGATTTTGGGACAAATTCTTGCGGGACAGATTCTGGTACAGTATCTGGAACGGTTTCTAGGACAGATTTGGGTGCATTTTCTGGAATGGTTTCTGGGACAGATTGCGGGACATATTTTGGTATAATAATTTCCCAAGGTTGGTGTTCATCAATTGTCACTTTCTCCCCTTGAATGGCAACCTTGGAATAAAAAGCATTCCCTTCATAAAATGTGACATCTATAGTGTGATAGATTCGTCTTTTCTGAGGACAATAACATTTATATCCTTTCTTGGTAGGAGAGTATCCCAAAAATATACATTTGATGGCTTTTCGGTCCAGCTTGTTAGGATTTGGTTTTTGATCATGTACAAATGTAGTACATCTAAAAATCTTTGGTGGGAGATTTGTGATGAGTTTAGTCGAAGAATAAAAGGACAAGAGGGTTTGGTGAGGTGTGTTTAGGTTGAGGGTTTTGGAGGGCATTCTATTTATTAGGTATGATGAAGAAAGAACCGCATCTCCCCAAAAATGGCTAGGTACATTCATGGACAACATAAGGGCTCGAGTGACTTCTAATAGGTGTCTATTTTTCCTCTCTGCTGTTCTATTTTGTTGGGGAGAATACGGACATGAAGTTTGGTGTACAATCCCATTTTTGGCAAGGTATGTACCAAGGGTGTGGTGGAAGTACTCCCCTCCATTATCAGTTCTTAGAATTTGAATGTTGCTTTGAAATTGGGTTTGAACCATTTTATGGAAGTTCTTAAATAAACCCCTTACCCCTGACTTTTCTTTCATGAGAAACGCCCAAGTGACTCTTGTATGGTCATCAATAAAGGTGACAAACCACCTTGACCCAGTGAAGATCGGAGCAGACCTGCCCGACATCGCAAGGAAGCAGCTCAAAGCATGCCTCCGTGAGAATGCCGACCTCTTCGCATGGAGCACAGCCGAAATGCCCGGCTTGGATCCATCCGTCGCCTGCCACCAGCTGACAATTGACCCGGCCGTCAAGGCCGTAGCATAACGTAGGAGAAAGCAGTCTTCGGAGAAAACGGAGGCTGCTGAAAAAGTTGTAAAGGACCTCCCCGAGCCCAAATTTATTTCGGAGGCCAAGTACACCACTTGGCTGTCCAACGTTGTACTAGTTAAAAAATCTAATAGAAAATGGCGCATGTGCATTGATTACACCGATCTCAATAAGGCATGCCCGAAGGATGCCTACCCCCTCCCCAATATTGATAAACTTGTTGATAATTCTGCCGGTATTAAACTTTTATCGTTCATGGACGCCTACTCGGGCTATAATCAAATACCAATGGCAATGACCGACAAAAAATACACGACCTTCATGACCGAATCGGGCAACTATTACTACAATTTAATGCCCTTCGGCCTGAAGAACGTCGGAGCAACCTACCAAAGAATGATGAACAAGGTCTTCCGGGGAGAAATAGGTGACATGCTCGAAGTCTACATGGACGACATGATCGTGAAATCCCACGAGGAAACTGATCATACTGCCCATTTGAGAAAGGTCTTCGAACATGCCAGGAAATACAAAATGCGTTTTAACCCGGAGAAGTGCACGTTCGGTGTCCGAGCAGGCAAGTTCCTCGGTTTCTACTTAACGGAACGAGGAATTGAGGCCAATCCTGATAAGTGTCGAGCATTCTCCGAGTTTCCTACGCCCAAGTCCAAGAAGTTCATCCAGTCCCTCAATGGGATGCTCGCGTCACTATCTCGTTTCATGGCCAAGTCAGCCTAGCACGCCCTACCATTCTTCAAACTCCTCCGCAAGGAGGAAGCATTCGAATGGACCGAGGAACGTGACAAGGCCCTTCTCCATCTGAAACGAGCACTCTCAGAGCCACCAGTCCTCTCTCGCCCGGACAATGGCGAAACGTTGTACCTGTACCTCGCCGTAGCAACCGAAGCAGTGAGCGCCACTCTCATCTGCGAGACACCTGACAGGTAGTAGCCCATATATTTCACGAGCAAAGCGCTGCAAGGACCAGAGTTAAAATACCAACAGATAGAGAAAGTGGTTCTGGCCCTAATCAACGCTGCCAGAAGATTAAGACACTACTTCCTAGCTCACACGATCGTGGTTCGAACAGATCAACCCATAAAACAGCTACTGGGACGACCAGACATAGCCGGTCGAATGCTCAAATGGTCGCTAGAACTGTCCGAATTTGACATCCAATACGAAAGCAGGAAAGCCCTCAAGGCCCAAGCTCTGGCCGACTTCGTCGTGGAAATGACGTTCGCGGACTCCCCCGCGAGCGAAGCGTGCAAATGGACCATTTTTGTGGACGGTGCATCAAGCTCGGCAGGGAGCGGCTCGGGCATCATACTAGAAAGCAATGAAGGAATCATCGTCGAAGTATCACTCACCCTATCCTTCCCAACCTCGAATAACCAGGATGAATACGAGGCCTTCATCGCTGGGATACGCCAAGCCGAGGACCTGGGCGCAGAAGAAGTCGTCATCTGCACAGATTCAAAACTCGTGGCCCTTCAGGTCCGAGGAGAATATCAAGCCAAAAACGACAACCTGACTGAGTACTTAGCCCTGGTTAAGAAGGAAATGGCAAAGTTCGCAACAGTGGAAGTGAAACATGTTCCCCGCGAACATAACGTGCGAGCAGATGTTCTATCCAAACTAGCCAGCACAAAGAAGAAAGGCAGAAACAAGTCCGTCATACAGTAGGTACTTCCTCGACCCAGTATCGAGAAGGCCTCCCCGACTCTCGACATACAAGTGATCGGCGACAACAACTGCTGGATGACCCTCGTGTACAACTATCTCGCTAAAGACGAACTTCCGTCCGACCCAAAAGAGGCCAGAATAGTTAGGCAAAGAGCTTGATCCTACGTCCTGGTCGAAGATAAACTCTATAGGCGGGGATTCTCCATTCCATTGCTCAAATGTGTCGAGGAAGAAATGGTCGCACACATCCTGCACGAAATCCACGAGGGAATCAACGCCCAACATCTCGGCGGAAGGTCACTTGCCCGAAAGGCCCTCCGAGCAGGATAATAATGGCCGACCATGCAGCACGACGCTAAAGAACACGTGAAGAAATGCGATAAATGCCAACGGCACGGGGACATGTACCTGGCTCCACCTAACGAGCTCAAAGCAATGTCTTCCCCGTGGCCATTTGCCTGGTGGGGCCTGGACATCCTAGGACCCATCGTGGTAGGATCGAATCAGAACAAATACCTAATAGTGGGCATGGACTACTTCACAAAATGGATAGAAGCGGAGGCTCTAGCCAAAATAACCGCCCAACATACTGCATTTCTACAAACAAAACATCCTTGAACGTTTCGGCATTCCCCATGCAATAGTGACGGACAATGAGACGCAATTCACGGACAGGAAGTTTCAGGACTTCGTCGCCAAACTGGGCACGAAGCAGCACTTCGCATCTGTCGAGCACCCTCAAACAAACGGGCAGGCTGAAGCAGCTAACCGAGTCATCCTTCGAGGCCTCAAACGAATGCTAGACGAAACTAAGAAGGCTTGGGTCGAGGAACTGCACAGCGTGTTGTGGGCATACCATACAACCCCACACTCTACAACTAGGGAAACACCTTTCCGTCTGGCATACGAGACCGAGGCTGTAATCCTCGTCGAAGTTCACATACCCTCCAAGCAGACCGAGTCGCCCCTAGACGAGGAGATGAACGACGAATCATTAAAATAAGAACTCGACCTCGTCGAGGAAATCCGAACTGGGGAAGCCCTCCGCGAAGCCTCACTAAAACAAAAAATTACCATCAGGCACAACGCCAAGGTGATACGACGAGAGTTCGACATGGGAAGCCTTGTTCTAAGAAGAAACCACAAAGACTCTCGCGAAGGCAAACTAGCAGCCAACTGGGAATGACCCTATCGCGTCCGAGCAAAAACGGAAAATGGGGCCTACTACCTAGAACATCTCAACGGGAAAGAACTTGCTCGACCATGCAACGCCGAAAAGCTAAAACAATATTATAGTTAAGGCCCTAATTCTCGGAGCGACCCGTTACAACGACGAACGTCAGTTACCGACCACTATGCCCGCCTAGGTAAAAGCGTCGCATACCAGCAAAGTAGAACCCCGCTCAGTAACGAGCCGAGTAACTGCTCGACGACGGTCCTCGATCGAGCATCGCCGTCGTCAAAGTACCATGACTGGCAGAACCCCAGCTCGCGATGAGACGTTCATGCCGCGAACTCAGGCCTCAAACACGACCTGAGCTCTGCATCCCCGCCAGGATTTTCCCCGGCCGTTCGACCAGTACCCTTCACTGCCGAACACATCTACAATGAGCAATTCCCCTAAAAATTCGCATAAGTCAAATACTCCCTATCACGGGCAGACACGCATTCACAACGAGCATGAGTATAACACTTAGCAGAAAATAAAAGCAAGTAAAACCATGCAAATAACAGAATCGAACATATAATTTAAATATAATAAGTGGCCACTAGGACCACAGCTATACTGGGTTACATAAAATGGGGGCAATGCCCCCCCAAAAATAAATTACAACAATTACTCAGCACGCAGGCCGGACAAGTAACAACAACAAAAAAATAGACTCCTCACTCGTCCATGTGCTCAGCAGGCTCAGGCTGAGGCCCCTGGTCCTCCACGGGCTGATCCTCGGTGTTGCGGTGAGAATCGGATAACAAGCTATTAATTAACTTGCATCGCATTTCTTTGAATTCACAACCGACTTTGATTTATCCAAAGGAAAGGTTCAAGATCGAGAAAAACCTAAAAGGGGGGGAGATCTAAGGTTCGGGGGTTGGTTACGCCTAGGGAAGGTATTAGCACCCTAAATGTCCGTAGTACTCTACGGGAACCTCTTGTTTTAACTTGTTATATCTTACTCGCTTGCTAAGGGTGCTATGCTAAAGGTTGAAAACCCTAGGGGTTTGTATCTAAGTATACTCGACAAAGCATCGCACTTTGCGCCTACGTATCCTTACGGGAGTGGAATCAGAGTATCCGTAGTTCACCGATCTAAGGGTGAAGGATAGGAACCATTGACTATGGCCAAAGTTCCAAGGGGAAATAAGTATGAGCTCATTCTAGAGTTCACGATAACTCTCTAAATCTACGTTATAAGGGAAAGTGAGTTCTCATGATGATGAGAATCACATGGAGTTTAAGAACTCCAACCTACTTCTAAGTTATGATTTCATTGGCTCTCATGAGCCCAAGAAATAAGAGTGAACCTAGAAGGATAAGGTAAGGTGGTTGTTTAGTGACTCATGAGTCAATTTTTAAGAAGGTCTCCCTTTGGAATGGAGGGAAAAGATAATAGTTGTAAAAGTACTAAAAGATAGAGAAGTTAATTCAAACATGATGATACAAAATAAATATGAATAAGATAGTGAGATGAAAGAAAATGATGATGTTAATGCAAAGCTAAGAATCATACATATTAGACAATGATCAAACATGATAGATAGACATAACATAGCATGATGAATAAGGAAACGCAATAAAAACCCTAATAATCATTCTTAATCTAATCAAGCATAAAGGCCTCAATATTAAATATTCTTAACAATTCCTTTTATATTTGAAAAGTAAATTCAGTTGGGAGAACATAGCATAAAGAATGGGGGAGAAAAAGATATAAAATAACCAAGTTATGGGATTTTGAAAATTGGGATATGAACTATAAAACAAATAGAATAACCAAGTGCTAAAAAGAATAGGGAAGTGGTACACCTAGGGATTGAACCCAGGCCCTCTTGCCTACAGCGTAAAACCTGTTCCACTAAGCCAAGGCGTGCGTTTGGAAACATAATGGAAACAAAAACACATATTTCAAGTAGAGCAAAAAAAACAGAAAAAAACTAAAAGGACTGGGGCGAGGGGGATTCGAACCCCAGTCCCAGAGGTAGGCAAGGCACGTGTTTGTGTGTGCTTGCCACTAGGGTGGCTGTTACATCCAATATTATGTTTACTTCAATAAATATATAACACAAATATGCACATATATTTCAAACAAACTATGCAAACCGCCCCACATAAAAAAAAATTGGTCGCCACTTGCAAACTTCCCTACCATGTTATCCAACACCAGTCATATTAAGATAAGAACAGAGAGATGATCATTCACTCAAAATCCAGAAATACCACTCATATCAAATGCCAAGCAAGTTCAAACATGCGAATTGGTCATCCAAGGGCAACAATCACTTGAATACATAAAGCAATGAAGACTATTGCAGCCATAATAGCAGCAAGTTAAAGTAGATCAATGCAAAATCTTGGAAAGCAAACAAGCATGCAATTCACAGTTACGAATGGCAATGGAGTTCAGCTCATATATGTCAAAATAAACTTAAGACTTAACACACTTAATTCAAGCAAGGACATGTTTTAAACATAATAAACATACATACCAAGAGATCCAAAACAGTATGGCATGGTTCTTAAACATAAACTGAATATTTGACAACCAAATTAACACAAAAAGCAAAGTGAACTAGCAGCAAGCATCAATCAAATGAGGTGAAAACAATTTGGAAAACAATTTAGACAAACACATAGATGTAGCTCAACATAACAAGTTCAGTTCACACATCAAAATAATCTCAAGACTTAAGCATGCTTTGAAGGAGAGAAAGGTAGCAGATTTGTGCTAGCCTTTAGGTCATATGATTGACAAAATTACAAGTTGAAAAGCAAGAGAAAGAGATGTGCTAGGTCATAGTAATAAGTCAGTTTCAATGATGTTTCTCAAGATTCCAAAAACAGTTCAAGCATGTTGATCTATTCGCAAAAACAAAGTTAGGGGATACCCTAACATGGATCCAATATCAATGGTTAGTTTAGAAAACATGTTAGATGGGGAATCATGATAGGATGATATCATAGGGCAGAACATCAACAGGCAATAACCTCAATGCTAACAGGTCAGTCATAGTACATAGGGCAAAGATGATAAATACCAATGCTAACATACAAAGCAAAAAACATCCAGAGCTTACATATCTTCCATGCATATTTAGGTCAAATTATTAGAATGCCAAATAGTCATAATGTGAAAATAGAGAAAGCATAGTGTTGAGTCATGAAAACAAAGCTAGGTTTAAAGGTTGACCAAACACATATGAAATCAAGACAGGCTATGTAGGTTCAGAGCATTCAGTACATCATAAAGGATATATCAACATGAAAACGACATTCCAAACCAAAAGTAGCTAGCAAACTGAATTGCAAGCAGGCTGTCATACATTCACCCAAGTGATACAAGCATAGTGGCATGTATACAAACATCATGAAGGTTGAGAGCAAACACACATATGCAAGGATAGGACGAGTTACAAAATAGTATAACAATCTAACTCAAACAAGTGGTAACATTTAGAGGTAGGCAGTAGTAAAAGACTTAATAAAAACCAATTTGGGCAATAATCAAACAAATATCTCCACCTAACATATATGTATGAAGTAAAGGCATCACAAAGGCATGGCTTCTGAGATTAACAGCTTTGATAGAATGGTTTTTGTACGCACAAAATGAAATGTCAAGCATAAACAAAATGAAATTGCAAGTTGTAGACCAATGAGGCACATGACAGGAACAATATCAAGGCAAGACATACAAATTCATCATTCAATCTTTAAACATATATTGCCACAAAAATCATTCCAACAGGGGATAATACAAGTAAACGGCTAACAGGTCATATAATCCAACCTTAAACATATGATCAAACATCAATAAAGACAGTAATGCATACAGCTGTGAACAACACTATCAATCTCACAACATCCACAAAGATAAGGGTAAAAACCATAACTGAGTTCACAAACATGTCTTATATTAGTGGTGGCAGAAAAAAGACATTCATGCTATTTAAACAAGAACCGATTAAACCATAATAAAGATTGCTAAACTCAAATATTCCACAACCTAAGAACACATCAGAAATTCAAAGAGGGACAAAGGTCTACGAGTTTCTTAACTCAAAGTCTCATACATATAACATCCAAGTAGTTCAACCAACATCAAACATTAACCTTATCAAAATAAAACCACAATGAGAACTTAGCCACAACCATTTGATGGACAAAACAGAGGTATTAATATTCAACACCAAGGCATTCATGTGTATCAAATCAATGAATAAAACATTACTTTACTTTGAGAACTCAGGTCATGAACATATAAGCAAAATATTCAAGCACATATCAATCAGACACGCATACAAAAAACAATGAAATACATAATGAAAACATTAAATGAGCATTCTTAACAAAAGTGTAGGAATACAATACCAAGTGGAATAATGTCCACTGTCTTCAATTATGATGACTGCCTTTCCTTCCAAAGCAAACTCCAAGGTCAAACTCCAACTTGCTTGCTCGAAACTTTTATGGAATCTCGGAGGAATTTAGGGTGTTTTTGAGATAGTTGTTGATGATCTTGTTATGTAGAAGAGAGTCCCTTTTATAGGCTGAACAAGGGTTGTGTGAGTCCAAACATCAAACACTTGGAGTGCTGAGTGGAGGCCAGTGTTACAACGTCTCTTTTGAATTCAAACGGTCCATTCCTTGGAGACAAATCCGCTGCTCATGCTGTGCAAAATCTCAGATGTGCAGAGTTAATTCACAATTTCACGTATTGCTTCTGAGCTCCTTACTTGAGGTCATTGGGAGAGGTATCAAATGAGGTAAATGTTGGAGATGGCGTGAAGAGGTTCGCAGGCGAGGACAGTTTGAACGTCGAAACTGGTAAATCCTCAGAATCACTTTTATAAACCAAACAGTTGAGAGCTCAAAAGGGATTGGCTTCTTGGAGAATTCAAACTAAACAAATTGCGCGCCAAGGATTGAATTGAAGTGGGTTCTTGAATGAATTGACGATCTTGCATTTTGAATTTCTCCTTTTCCATTCTAAATTCGCAAGTATGAACGAGGAAGAAAGAACAATTTGGTTGTTTTTGGTTCCTTGTGTGCCACATGTCATTTCCTCATTGGTTGGAAAATGAGTTGAAAAGTCAACACAACTATACTCGATTTCTATTGGTTATTTGGTTAAGAAAATCAATTCCAAAATAGTTTGCAATTCACTTTGTACGTTGGGCCAATAAAATATGGGCTTATGAAATGAAATGAAAAATGGTTTTCCATCTTTGTTATAGGAAGGAAATGAAATATTAGGAAAATGATAATGGTGGATTAATTAATTAGGGTTTTAGACATGGTTTAGGAGAATTAAAATAATGACAAATGGATAAAATTGGTTAAATGAAAAGGCTAATGAAATAGGTTTAGAAAATGAAGGTGATAATTGAGGATAGATAAAGTGGGTAGAAAATTGGTTGTGGAGAGGATTAGGGTTATGGAAGTAACTCTTAGAGACTTGCTTGATTCAATGCTCTATCCAAAATCTTGATTAAACACCTCTTGAATCATCTTAAGATAAAACCTGATAAAAAAAGAACAAACACAAACAAAACCTGATAAAACGGTTAGCTATGCAGCATGATTGACCTAATATGACATGCAAGAGATTAATGGATCTAAGGGTAAAATTTGGGGTACAACAGTTGCCCCTATTTAAATATCTTCACCGGATGGCACAAGGAACGAAGATCCTTGGGACATCAAGGTGAAAGGTATTTAAATATAGCAAACCGAAAATTTTTCCCTTAGATACAAAGACATACAATGCTACTAATATGATGATATGATGCCATGAAAGATGCAAAAATGCAGACAAAATAGGACACTAAAGAACAAAGAGCTACCAAACACAGAAGAGCTTCACTGGGGAAGCAAAGAAAGATTAGTATCCACAAGGAATGCTCCTTGGGGATGCAGGCTAACCAACAAAAGAGACTCACTGGGAGAGACTCTGAGGAAACACTGGGGATAGAAAAAAGAAAAGGGATTCTCCACTGGAGAAAGATCCAGGGAGGTGGACGACAGGTTCAAATATGACCGGACGACACCGGGGAAAAGACACAATCTTACTGGGCATGAAACCAGAAAGAAAATACGATCTCCACCGGGGATCAGTTGAAACAAAAGGATAGACACCCGAAAAAGATTTTCTGGGGATTTCTTATACTGAAGAGTTCAAACGGGATCTTCAAGAAAAAACAGAAAAGACAGGGATGAATTCTGCGCGCCAGATAAAGCACCTGGAGTTTAAAAAGTAATAAGGCTAACGAGCCAAAATAGACTCTGGTATTCATAAGAGTTGGTTGAAATAACACATAATTGCTTTATGAAGAAAAATAATATGAACTGGATTTGTAATTTGGGTTTAGGTTCATATTTAACCAGATTTGAGCAATACAGGTTCACGATAACCGGAAAGACACAAATGGTTCATGATAACCCAAAAAAGAACAACTGGTTCACGATAACCAGAAATAGAAAAGCTGGTTCACAATAACCAGAAATACAGGCTCACAATAACCTGATTTCAAACAAAGTGGTTCACGATAACCAGAAATACAGATTCACGATAATCTGATTACAAACAAAGTGGTTCACGATAACCAGAAATACAGATTCACGATAATCTGATTTCAAACAAAGTGGTTCACGATAACCAGAAATACAGATTCGCGATAATCTGATTTCAAACAAAGTGGTTCACGATAACCAGAAATACAGATTCACGATAATCTGATTTCAAACAAAGTGGTTCACGATAACCGGAAATACAGATTCACGATAATCTGATTTCAAACAAAGTGGTTCACGATAACCAGAGGTTTATAGTGTTAGTGGTTACTGAAATGTTAGGTATCCAAATGAGGTGATATAGGTGATAAAAGGTTACAGGTTAGACTTCCTGGGGAATACCGCACAAATGGTCAAAACCGGGCGCACAGAGGCAAAGAAACCGGACACACGCAAAACAAAGACAAAGACCCAAAGACTCACCAAAGGGGAAAGGGAAAGAAAAACAAAACAAAACCACACACACAAGACACCCAAATGCAAAGATGCTCAATGCTATGGTATGATGCGCATGTTCAATGATATGCAAGAAACGACAGACCGGAAATAGCCAGAAGAAAAAAAACACTGTGTCCACCTGTTGGCACTAGATTTCGACTGGAAGTTGATGTCTAGAGACTTCCAAGGCAAGCCGACGCAGGAAAGAGGTACAAGGGGGTGTCAAGTCGACACCAGCAGAAAGACGTGTCGGAGGACCGTCGATAAGTCCTGATGTCGGAGACAAGCTGATGTCGATTTCAAGAAACAAGTGTTTAGGCGGGAAAAGTTTGAAATTTCCAAGACTATGGGAAGTTGAAAAGAGAGTGGGGTGCCACGTGTCAGCTTCAGGAAACGTTTGGGCAGACAAACAGTTATTTTTAAGCCTATATAAGGCATTGCTTTTTTCATTTGAGGGGTTGCATTTTTTCACATTGTAAGGGGAAAATACTCAAAGTACCAAGCTTAGAGAGAAACGAGTTCACTCCCGCAAACAAATGTACACTTGCGCCCAAACCTTACTTAATGCAATTTATTTTCTGCATATAATTTAAAGTCTTTACTTTTTTTGTTCTTTTTCCGCTCTGCTTTCCCTTGCATTTCTTTGTTTTTTCTTGCAAACCAACTCGCAACCGTTAAGATACTTTTTGCGTCACCCAAGTCACCTAAGCGTGACACTTAAACAAATATAAACGCAGTGCAAACATACGCTTCAAATTCCAAGTTCTGGGATTCGTCTGGCCGGTCCGCAAGCGAACCTACGACGGAAGGCCAGTGTTTGTTCGTGCGGGCGAACAAAGTGGCACGCCCGGTGGGACACATGTGAATTGAGTATATGTTTTTGCGTAGTGGTAAAATGGTAACACCACGACCAAACGAAGAACCGTCTCCGACGGAAATGGCGGTAGGGACACACACAACTGATGTTGGCTCTGGTACCATATCAGCAGTGTCAACCTCTCCTAGGGGACCAATTACAACACCGCGTCGAAACGACCCTAGGCCGACAATGGCTGGGACTACGGGGTAATATGTGCCTAGTATCACCATGCCCATACCTAGATTATATGGAATGCCACCAGAGTTTATGTCAAGTGTGCATTCTAGCGGACATTTGTTTGGAGAGAATTCATCCCCAGTATTTTCGACTTATCAAGGGATAGGACCCTTGTCGAACCCGATGGTTCGACCTCCGGGATTCAACATGTCCTCTCAATCCATACCGACTTTTACCTCTAGTTCCGTCGCGGTCATGAGGCAACAAATGGACGAGAGTAACCATGAGATGGTTCACATGTTGACTCAGCAGATGGGTACAATATTAAGGCCATTGATACAAGAATCAACCCAGAGTTACCAGCAACTGGCAACTCAGATGACACGAATCGGTGATTTCTTAGGCGCACCTAGGGTTCAGGGTCGACAAACCCCACCACCGCGACCGGTGACGCCACCTCGTCAGGACGAAGTCTTCGACGAAACCATAGAACAACCCCGCGAGTTCGAAGAAACTCCTAGGAGGGTTCAAAGACCACATATAATCGTCCATAGGCACCAAGATCCAGATTTTGTTGTCTAACAAGTTCGACAGGACGCCCTGGTCGGAGAACATAACTTGGAAGCTGTGGTCGAACGTATCATGGTCCGTAATGGGGCGAACCCTGGCATTCGACGGCCAACCTATACATCTCCTTTGCCAGATTTTGTCCTACAAACAGAATTACCTAGGGGATGGAAAGTGCCAAAGTTTACCAAGTTCGCTGGGGAAACACAAAAGTCCACCGTCGAATACGTCGCTAGGTATTAAACCGAAGCGGGTGATATAGCGAACAATGAGGATTTGAAATTGAAATATTTCCCAAGCTCCCTCACGGCGAATGCGTTCACGTGGTTCACCACGTTGCCCCCACAATCCATTCATACATGGGCACAATTGGAGAGGCTTTTCCACGAACAATTCTATATGGGACAGTCAAAAATAAGTTTAAAAGAATTGGCAAGCGTCAAACGCAAGGCCGCGGAGTCGGTAGACCAGTACTTAAATAGGTTTAGACTTTTGAAAGCACGTTGCTTTACTCAAGTCCCTGAACATGAGTTAGTCGAAATGGCCACTGGCGGCCTAGACTATTCGATCAGGAAAAAGTTGGACACGCAATATCTTAGAGATATGGCGCAATTAGCTGATCGGGTTCGCCAGGTCGAAAGATTGAAAGCTGAAAAAGCTCAGTCTAACAGATATCGAAAAAAGGAAAAAGTGGCTTATGTGGCTACAGACGAATACTCGTCCGACGAAGAAGAATCCGTCGATGAAAGCGAGATCCACGTGGCTGAACTTAAGCCATGACCTCCCTATACATGCAAATTATTGAAACCATCGAATGGGAAAAATCCCACAGAAACTAACAAGACGGATAAATACGTCGCTAAAACTTATACTTTTGACGTTTCGAAATGTGATGAAATATTTGATTTACTAGTTAAAGATGATCAAATTATTATTCCGTCTGGTTTGAAAGACCCCCCTCTAGAACAAAAGAAAAAGAGAGGATTTTGTAAGTTTCATAATTTCCTTGGTCTTAAAACAGCTCAATGTGTTATTTTCAGGGATTTGGTGCAAAAGGCTTTGAAGGAGGGTCGACTCCAATTTGGAGAAAAGCCGAAGATGCAGGTGGACACTGACCCACTGAAGGTCGAAGAGGCTTTGTATTCAGAAGTGTACGAGTGTTTGATGGTCGAAGCTACTGAAGGCCTCGACAAACCACCAAGGGTTGAAGTGTTGGAATGCATGATGGTCGAAACTACTGAGGGTTCCGACAAGAAAGCAAAGGGCAGACTCGAAGAAGTGTACCCCCAGGCTGGTCAAAGTTTGGAAGATTTTCAGGAAAAGTGCAGGATAAGCGGCTCCAAAGCCACACTATGCCCTAGGTGTAATGTCGTGTTCGATGAGAAAGCTGCTGAGAGGTACGAGGAAAGCAAGAAAGAAGTGCTGTCAGATAACAAGCCATCTGTCCCAAGGTTTGTGTTCGACAAGAGCGGGGTCCCTCGTCGAAACGAAGAGTACAGAAAGTTGTTCCAAGGGGCAAGGCCCAAAACTTCCGTGCCCCCATCAGACTCCCCACAGGAAAGGTGGATGGCCCCGGTGAATCAGAAAGGAAGCAAGAGGCCAAAGTGGAAAGCTCTTGATTTGGAGAAGGAGGGGAATGTCGCTGATGAAAGGGTCGAGCAAGCAGGATATAGAGTGTCCCCCAACTACAAAGGAAAGAACCCTATGACCAGGACCCAATGGAGGCGCTATCAGCGCAATAAGAAGGCTGAAAGAGAGGCTACAACTTCAAAGGCAAAGGCTGTCGGAGTGTCCGTGCAGAAACGCCAGTACCCGAAAGGAAAGTGGGTCGAGAAGAGCAAGGTGGCGACAAACCAGACCATGGCAGTAACTTTGAACGCTTCAAGAGGGAAGGAAGTGGTGTCGACTCAAAGCTCAAAGTGCACTTCGTTGGCAGAAAACAAGAAAGAACCAGAGTATACTCCTCAGTCAGACGAAGAGGAGCCAAAATACCCTCCTCAGTCCGATGAAGAGTATGACCCATCACCTGAAGGTGATTTTGATGAAGACATGTATGACGACACCAATGACGACACCTATGGCGAAGATTTCGTGGTATACTGTGGTATCGTGTCGGTGCTACCAGCTGAGTACGACGTAGTGTCGGAGATCTCCGAGACTGGAGACGACTTCATCACAGGGGAAAATGTGGATGACAAGCCATTATGTTATTACATGATGAACAGTGGCGTGGTCGAGGAACAAACGGCTATGTTCGAACGTCTTACCCCTAGGATGATGTATCATTTGAAGCCTTTGTTCATAAAGGCAAAGATTGATGGAGTGTCGGTCAACAAGGTATTTGTGGATGGTGGAGCGACTGTGAACCTAATGCCTCACAGTTTGTTTAAGAGAATTGGAAAGACGGAGGCTGACCTCCGACAGCACAACATGGTTTTGTCCAACTATGAAGGCAAGACCAGTAACATCCTGGGGGTTGTCCAAGTGGATTTGGCAGTAGGTACAACCAACAGGCTGACACTCTTCATGGTCATCAAGTCGAAGGCAAACTTCAATCTATTGGTGGGGCGTGAGTGGATCCATGGAATTGGGGCAGTACCATCAACTATGCATCAGAGGTTGATCATTTGGAGGAAGGACGGCGTCGTCGAAAATATTGAAGCAGACCAAAGCTATTACAAAGTCAACGAAGCCATGGGGACTAAGAAATCTTTCGACCAGCACTTAGCCAATGTGGCTCCTTGTGATGACGGATCAGGATCATACACCTCCATCGACACGGGTCGTGTCCTGAACCTAGATCCCGACTATGGGTTCATCTGGGACGTTGCTGACGCAGGTATGGAGCCAATGGAAATGCCACCAACAGGGTGGTCTACTACTGGTGAAGATGACTGTTGAGTCCGAAAGCATGACTCAGATTTTGGCCTATTTGGCTGAGAACAGAAAAATGTCGGCACTCGAAAAAGACGAGACTCCCCAAACAACTAAGGGAGCCGACCATGACAAAGAAAATCAGAGGCTTGATGGTATTTACGATGATGAGCCTCTAGGGTTTGAAAAGGGGCCAGATCATGAACTACAAAGGATGCAAGCCCAAGACCCACTTGAGGAAGTCGACTTAGGGGATGGAACGACCAAAAGGCCCACCTACGTGAGCACCAAGGTGGGACCAACAATGAAAGCTAAACTGGTTAAAGTGTTGAAGGAATACAAAGACTGCTTTGCCTGGGATTATGGCGAAATGCCTGGGCTGAGTGCTGAGTCAGAGCGTGGTCGAGCATCGCCTCCCAATCCAGCCAGGCAAGAGGCCAGTAAAGCAACCCCCTAGACGTTTCGCCCCAGAAGTGACGTCGAAGATCAAACAAGAAATCGAAAGGTTGCTCAAAAGTCGGTTCATCAGAACCGCGAGGTATGTAGAGTGGATAGCAAACATAGTTCCTGTTATTAAGAAAAATAGGACCCTTCGAGTATGCATTGACTTTAGGGATTTGAACAATGCTACTCCTAAAGACGAATATTCAATGCCCGTGGCAGAGATGCTAGTCGACTCAGCTGCGGGATTTGAGTATTTGAGCATGCTCGACGGTTATTCCGATTACAATCAAATTCTTATAGCCGAAGAAGATGTCCCCAAAACCGCATTTCGATGCCCTGGAGCTTTGGGGACATATGAATGGGTGGTGATGCCTTTCGGGTTGAAAAACGCGGGGGCAACCTACCAAAGGGCTATGAATGCTATATTCCATGATTTTATTGAGAATTTCATGCAGGTATACATTGATGACATAGTCATAAAATCGTCATCAGAGGATGGTCTCCTCGATCACCTTCGACGCTCATTTGAGCGAATGAGAAAATATGGATTAAAAATGAATCCACTAAAATGTGCTTTTGGTGTTCGTGCAGGGGATTTCCTGGGTTTCGTAGTCCACAAGCGAGGCATCGAGATCAACCAGAACAAAACAAAGGCAATCTTAGATCTCAAGCCTCCGACAATAAAGAAGCAGCTCCAATCTTTGTTGGGGAAGATAAATTTCTTGAGGAGGTTCATCTCAAACCTAAGTGGAAAGACGAAAGTGTTTTCACCACTGCTCAAGACCAAGAAAGAAAGTGAATTCCGCTGGGGGCAAGAACAACAAGAGGCTTTCGACGTGATCAAAGAATATCTTACAAAGCCTCAAATCCTACTACCACCTAGTATAAATAAAAACATGAAGTTGTACATTGCAGCGTCGGACACGACCATAGGCAGTATGTTAGCACAAGAGGATGATGGTGGTGTCGAAAGACCCATCTATTACCTTAGTAGGATATTGATAGATGTTGAGACTAGATACACTATGATTGAAAAGTTGTGTCTATGTTTGTACTTCTCATGTATGAAATTGAAGCAATATATCAAACCAGTTAACGTTCATGTTTCGTCGCATTTTGATGTTATTAAGCATATGTTGCCCAAACCTATTTTGCATAGTCGAATTGGGAAATGGGCACTAGCGTTAACTGAATTCTCCCTAATATACGTCCCTTTAAGGGCGATGAAGGGTCAAATAGTGGCTGACTTCATTGTCGACCACGCTGTGATCGAAACGTCAATACATAGCATCGACGTCGCCCCATGGAAATTGTACTTTGATCGGTCGAACCATAAAAATGGGGCAGGTGTCGGAGTCCTAATAATCTCCCCGCAGGGGATTCCAACTACCTTTAAATGCAAAGTCAATGGCAAATGTTCAAATAACGAGGCAGAATACGAAGCCTTAATTACTGGTCTCAAGATACTCAAAGACTTGGGAGCCAAAGAGTTGGATATAAAAGGGGATTCCGAATTGGTGATTAAACAAATTACCAGAGAGTATAAATGCGTAAGTGAACATCTTTTAAGTTACTTTTCGCTGGCGAAGCGTTGGTTGGAACATTTCAAAGTTGTCAGCATCTCGCATGTGCCAAGGATGGAAAACCAGAAAGCTAACGAACTGGCACAAATTGCGTCGGGGTATAAAGTGTCGGAAGGTAAGTTGAGAGGCTTCGTCGAAACTAGAAAGAAGATAGTGTCAAATGTACGCGCGCCACCAAGCCGGTCGATACCCAAAGACTCGATGAGTTTGGTCGAAGGTTTAGAAAGTTGTGAGGTTTTTGTTAATGATATGCCACCAACAGACTGGCGAAGGGCAATTATAGAGTATCTGGAGAACCCACAGGGCAGCACCAATTGAAGGACCAAGTATAGAGCCATAAACTATGTCCTAATGGGAAACGAGTTACTGAAGAAAACTCCAGAAGGGGTGTTGCTAAAGTGTCTGGGGGACACTGATGCATATTTGGAAACCTCGGGGGTACACAGTGGGGCTTGTGGGGCTCACCAGGCCGGCCAGAAAATGAAATGGCTTTTGTGTCGACAAGGTTTCTATTGGCCCAGCATGCTTAAGGATTGTATAGATTTCGCGAAAGGGTGCCAGGACTGTCAAAAGCACGCCAACATCCAGCATGTCCCAGCCAGCGAATTACATGTGGTTGTCAAACCATGGCCTTTTCGGGGATGGGCTTTGGACGTAATAGGAGAGATTCGGCCAGCTTCGTCAAAGCAGCAAAAGTTTATCCTCGTAGGAATAGACTATTTCACGAAATGGATAGAGGTCGTGCCTTTGGTGAAAGTGGATCAAGAGGCTGTGATAAACTTCATCCAAAATCATATCTTGTATAGATTTGGGATACCCGAGACAGTCACAACAGACCAGGGTTCTGTGTTTATGGGGCAGAAGATGCAAGAGTTTGCGGCAGAAACGGGTTTCAAGTTGGTTACTTCAACGCCATACTATGCCCAGGCAAATGGTCAGGTTGAAGCAACCAACAAAGTAATAATTGGCTTAATCAAAAAGCATGTTGCGAACAAGCCAAAGAACTGGCATAAAACGCTGAGTCAAGTGCTGTGGGCATGTTGGACATCACCCAAAGCGTCGACAAACTCGACTCCATTCCGTCTAACCTACGGACACGACGTTGTGTTACCTGCGGAAGTACACTTGCAATCCGTCAGAGTGCAGCGACAATATGAGATTCCATCGGAGCAATACTGGGAGATGATGTTAGATGAGCTTGTAGACTTAGACGAGGAAAGGATGGTAGCTTTAAACGTGTTGCTATGCCAGAAGGCTCGAGTCGCCAGGGCATACAATAAAAAAGTCCAGGAGAAAACCTTTGCCGCAAATGACTATGTTTGGAAAGTGGTGTTGCCCATGGATCGACGAGATCAAACGATGGGAAAATGGTCACCTAACTGGGAGGGACCATTTAAGGTGACGCGAACGTTCAGTAACAACGCATACGAAGTACAGGAGTTGGGGGCAGACCAACGAGTCTTAAGAGTAAATGGGAAATATTTAAAAAAATACAGACCCATGCTACAAGAGGTTCGCATCAAAACATAAATTTCATTAAATTTAAGGCCAAGAATGGCTTACAAAATGGTGCATTACATTGTATCAATATAAAACCTAAGGGAATTCAGGGAATCTAGCCTTAAAATCATCAAAGAGGGCCTTCTCATGAGTTATTTTGCTCTCAAGAATAATATTTCGTCGTTGCATACGGCTGATAGCGTCCTTAATCTTCATCGCCGCTTTGACATGTACAAGGCCCTGAGCAACTTCGTGGTCGATGGTTTCTTGAGAGGGCAAAGGCTCGGCCGAGTCCAAAGAGGCTTTCTGATGTTCGACCTCGGCTATTCTTTTCATCAGCTCCGTGATCTGGGCTTGATACTCAGATATCTACTGATCGAAGGCTTGGCATTTGTTGGAATGTTCTTGTTTCTTGGCTTTGTAGTCTCCAAGCTTCTGTTCACAGACGGAACTAAGATGCCATTCGCACTTCATGTCTTCGTGGCGAAACCGAATTTGGGCGTCGACCTGATGATGCGTCGAGAGATCCTTGGCCATTTGAATAAAGAAAGCTTCAAACTCAATTAGATAGGTGGCCATGGGGGCAGGAAGCCGGAACTCAGAGAGTTCACTTAGGAGGTTGAAGACGTCATTAGCTATGTCGGATTCCTCAGCAACGGCCGCCAGAAACTGTTCCTCAAAAAGGTAAGACCTCAGCTGCTGAAGTTTGAGATTGAAAGAAGCATCCACTTCTGGAGTGGGGATCGAGGTCGAACTGGTGGTTTGAATCTCTTCAGTTGTCTGTCGAAGTTTGTGTAGCGCTCTTAGAGTTGCAGCTGGATTTGTGGCTTTGTCTCCTAAGAGTGCCTCTGGAGTAGGAGATTCCTCAGCAGCAGGTGTGGCCTTCTCTGGTTGGTGTTCAGGAATCTGGAGTTTCTCTCCGGCGACGGTGCTCACGGCAGGCGGAGGAATGATAGTGACCTCAGGGAGTGTATCATCAGGCTCGATATTTTCAGTTGAAGCAGGAGGTGTCTTCGCCAAGTTTTCCTCATGCACAAGGGAATGAAATTCGTCAGTCTTTTGGGGACTTGGCGTAATGGTTGCACTAGCGTTGGGAGCGTCTGCGGCCGATCCAGTATCACCCTCACCAACAGTGGTCGAAATGACCACGTGCTCCTACCCAAAAATAAAATACCAGTGAGCTTCGTCACCCCCAAGGTCAACTAGGACGTAAATAAATTCGAATTACCTGCACAGGAGTCGTTGTCTTGGGGAGGGCGACAGAAGGAATTGGTTCGAAAGCGTCCTCAAGGTTAAGCGAAACAACATCCGTTGTCGAGATGTTGGTTTTTGAGGGTGTCCGTCGCGTTATATCCTTTTTCTTCCTCACCAAAGGGGTAGCGTGAGGAGACGCTGGAGCTGTCGCAGTAAAAACTCGGGAGTGAGTGCTCTCGTTCGATTCAGTCCTTTCGGGGGACGTTGCCTTCTCAGAAACCTGCACAGAAATAATATGAGAACAAGGGGATGACAAAGCCACAAAACAAGGAAATAAACATACCTGTACAAGGTTGGCCCTAGGTTTTTTGGCAGGTCTAGTGGAAGTTGACCCAGTAGTTGTTTCCCGTTTGCGCCCCTGAAAGCAACATTGCCGCTATTTAGTCCAGACTTACAAAAAAAAAAATATATATATATATATATATAATCAAGAGTCTGGGATCTACCTTTGTTGAAATTTCATCTGCAAGATCGACATCCACGATGGTCGACGGCTTAGGGATACCAGCTGTAGACGCAAAGGCGTCGACCACGTTTGCCAGAAAGAGGTTGGGAGTGAAAACTTGAGTTTGGTACTCCAACCACCAAGCATCAAATTCCTGAGTGGTGAAAAAGGAAGGACGGAAGGAGAAAACCGGTAGCTCCAAATGTTGAGAGGCTCTGACGAACCTCATGCAAGCTTTGTGACCAACGTGAGTTAGGCGTCAACCAGACCGGACTATGTCATCAGGATGCCTCACTAAAGGTTTTGGCAACATTTGGCTCAAGCCAAATTGTCGAGCAACCAAATTTGGACAATAGTTCATAAAACTATACCCATTGTTCCCTGTTTCGATACGGAAAGAAATCATGGTCGGAGTAAGAAACGCCCGCCATACAGCATTCGACAGTGCAGCAGCCTGAGGTGAGACTCCAGGGAATGGGTTTCTGAACTAGTCGGGCCCAAACTTACGCTCCACAAATGGCGCCATGTCAGGAACGAAAGAGGAAGTTTCCACAAACATACTCAGATACCTCATGAAGAGGGATTGTCTTGGAGCTTCTTGAGTGGTCATCAAAGCTAGTCGCAGTCCCTCGACAGAACGCGTTTTGTTGAGAATCTCCATCTTTACAGAGGCTGGATATCCCAGCTTGTGCTCGAATGTGGCGTTGAGCCAATGCTGCAACAACCACATAGGCCCTGAAATGTTTAAGGCTTTAGTGGTCTGATGTAGGAGTTTTAGTCTCATGGCCGACAGGCCAAGAGAATGATAAAGGGAGGCCAACAGGAGTTTGGCCAGAGATATTTGTCGGCCTTCATGAATCTGAATGGCCAAATTAATGAAGCTTTTGTCTATTTGCAGGGAGCCAGGGCAAAACATGTAGTACGATAACCAGAGGGTTAAGAAGGTGATGTGTTCTTCGTCAGAGACTTCTTGGGAGTTTTTGTCATGGTGATCATCTATGTAGTTTTGGAAACTAGCACGCTCGAAGTCAAAAGCGTTCTCCGTCTCCCAAGTCGGGTCGAAAGTCTCACCCAGTGGCGAAAGGCCAGTAATGGATGACACATCAAAAAGTGTCGGCGTGAACATGCCATAAGGGAGGTGGAATGTGTTTGTCGACCCTTCCCAAAAGTACATCGACGACAAGAGCAAACAAGGGTTAACCCTGTGGGCAGTTCAGGAGAGCTGGATGGCGTCGAAGATGCCATAATTCTTCCATTGTTGTTGACGTTTCCCTTCAACCTTGTCGAGCCAAGCGAGATAATCCTTGTTGCCTGGAGTTGGCATAGACCTGAAAACTTTCGATTTTGGTGCCATGTATTTGAGATCCAAGGTACCCCTTTTCTCGAAAGCGGGTGGAATCGTTTGATCAAAACAAGGGAAGAACTTTTGGAGTTCTTGAGGACTAGGTTTGTTGTCTGGGAAAGGACCATGGAAACCACACAGCGTGTTTTCCACTGCAAACAGAATGACCATTTGATGGCGCCAGTTGGATACCACCGTCTCGTCAGCTGAAGAGGGTTGAGGAAGAGATTGATGTGTTTCCGCTTCTGAAAGTCGTATGCAATCGGGTTGTTGCCAGTGGTTTGAGGAATGCGAGTGGTAGTTGTTCTTGATGAAGCCATTGGAAGAAAGAAGCGAAAAAGGGTGCAAAGCGTCAGGGAAGGAAAATATCACAAAGCTGTTTAGAGCAAATGAGGGTTTCGTGAAAGAGGAGTTGTGAAAGTGAGAAGAGTTTCTAAAGAGGATTATTTATAGGGCGCATGCAGAAAATGAGAAGTCAAGACTATCCAACTTCTGAAAGTAAGTGGTGTTTGGTGTCAAAGCCCATAACTTGGATGAGACTTGCCATCATGGCATTTTTCTTGGAAATCGTGGGAAGAGATTTCCATCATCACGTCAGGCGGCGCTTGCCACGTGTTAAGAAAGAAGACAACGGTTTGCAAAAAAAAAAAAAGGAGATCCGTCGAAAGCTTGTGAGAAACCAAAAAGCCAGATTTCTCCATCGACACAGTACTCAGTCGAAACTGGCCTTTTTGAGGGGGCAATTTGTTGGCACTTGATTTCGACTGGCAGTTGGTGTCTAGAGACTTCCAAGGCAAGCCGACGCAGGAAAGAGGTACAAGGGGGTGTCGAGTCGACACCAGCAGAAAGACGTGTCGGAGGACCGTCGATAAGTCCTGATGTCGGAGACAAGCTGATGTCGATTTCAAGAAACAAGTGTTTAGGCGGGAAAAGTTTGAAATTTCCAAGACTATGGGAAGTTGAAAAGAGAGTGGGGTGCCACGTGTCAGCTTCAGAAAATGTTTGGGCAGACAAACAATTATTTTTTAAGCCTATATAAGGCATTGCTTTTTTCATTTGAGGGGTCGCATTTTTTCACATTGTAAGGGGAAAATACTTAAAGTACCAAGCTTAGAGAGAAACGAGTTCACTCCCGCAAACAAATGTACACTTGCGCCCAAACCTTACTTAATGCCATTTATTTTCCGCATATAATTTAAAGTCTTTACTTTTTTTGTTCTTTTTCCGCTCTGCTTTCCCTTGCATTTCTTTGTTTTTTCTTGCAAACCAACTCGCAGCCGTTAAGATACTTTTTGCATCACCCAAGTCACCTAAGCGTGACACTTAAACAAATATAAACGCAGTGCAAACATACGCTTCCAATTCCAAGTTCTGGGATTCGTCTGGCCGGTCCCGCAAGCGAACCTACGACGGAAGGCCAGCATTTGTTCGCGCGGGCGAACACCACCACAAAGAATCACACTGAAATCTGAGCAGATAGTCAGCCTTCAAAGCCAATATGGGAACATTTGTAATTTACTGGGGCAACAACTTCTTGCCAAACATCTTGTGTGGATACCGGTGAGACGTCCTTAATGGTTAACCATTGTTAAAGCATTTAAGTTAGGGAGACATTGCCAATCTTCTTTTAGAGCTCAAAGTTTTTCAAAACATTCCGCTTTTAAAATCGTTATTAATAAATGAGTGAAGTTTTGCATAACAACGAAAAATATCAGAGTAACGATAAATATCAAGCAAAAAAATGGCTCAAGAAAACTGATTTCATTAGAATGGTAACTTGCTAATAGCGAAGTTCCATGGATCATTACAATTGAAAAATGGCAAAAAGGAAAGGATTACATCATATTCAATGACCTACTCCCTAACGACTAAAATTCTAGAATTCTTTTCAAGCATAATATTTCCGTACAGAGTCAGCGTTCACAGGGTTTGTGTGCTGTTCACCGTCCATTGTTGAGAGGAATAAAGAACCTCCTGAAAATACAGTCTTTACCACAAACGGACCCTCATAGTTAGGCGCCCATTTTCCACGAGCATCCCTTTGAGATGGCAGAATCTTCTTGAGCACGAGCTCTCCTTCTCAAAATTCCCGAACGCGGACCTTCTTGTCAAATGCCTTCTTTACTCTTTTCTGATACAGATGACCATGACACATGGCAGTCAGTCGCTTCTCGTCGATGAGGTTCAGTTGGTCATATCTCTCTCTAACCCATTCAGCTTCGTCAAGCTTAGTTTCCATCAAGATTCTCAAAGATGGTATTTCTACTTTAATGGGGAGTACTGCATCTATTCCATATACAAGGGAAAAAGGGGTTGCCCCTGTTGAGGTTCGAACCGAAGTTCTGTATCCGTGCAGAGCAAATGGTAACATCTCGTTCCAATCTTTATAAGTCTTAACCATTTTCTGCAGGATTTTCTTGATGTTTTTGTTGGCAGCCTCGACAGCTCCATTCATCTTGGGACGGTAAGGTGAGTAATTATGATGCTCAATCTTGAAACTGTCACATAACTCTTTCATCGTTTTGTTGTTCAAATTTGTTCCGTTGTCAGTGATGATCCTGTTGGGAATTCCGTAACGACAAATAATGTTATTCTTGATGAAACGAGCAACTACTTGCCTGGTCACATTGGTAAAAGAAGCAGCTTCAACCCATTTGGTGAAATAATCAATGGCCACTAAAATGAAACGATGACCATTGGAAGCTTTTGGCTCGATGGCTCCAATCATGTCAATGCCCCATATGGAGAAAGGCCAAGGGGATGACAACACATTCAACAAAGTAGGAGGGATGTGCATTTTATCAGCGTAGATCTGGCATTTATGACATTTCCTGGCATATTAGATGCAATCAGCTTCCATAGTTAACCAATAATATCCAGCCCTCAAGATTTTCTTAACCATGGCATGTCCGTTGGCGTGAGTGCCAAAGGCTCCTTCGTGAATGTCGTGAATCAATAGGTCTACTTCTCGTGTATCAACACATCTTAGCAGGACCATATCATGATTCCTCTTGTAAAGCACATTGTTACTGAGAAAGAATTTGGATGCCAATCTTCGCAAAGTTTTCTTATCAAGATTAGAAGCATTGATAGGGTATTCTTGAGTCTTCAAATAATTCATGATGTCATGAAACCAAGGTTTCCCATCTGTCTCTTCTTCAACTGCCTGGCAATAAGCGGGCTCGGTCTTGCGTTCGATACTGATGAGAGGTGCTTCATTGTGAAACCTGACTTGCCACATTGAAGCTAACATAGCTAGGGAATCAGCCATGTGGTTTTCAGTACGGGGTACATTACGGAAAGTGATTTCATCAAAACACTTAATCAATTCCATAATGTAAGCACGGTATGGAATGAGCTTCTCATCCTTGGTTTCCCATTCACCCTTGACTTGATAAATGACCAACGCAGAATCACCCATAACTTCAAGAACATTGATTCCAAGATCAATTGCAGCTTCTAGTCCCAAAATACACGCTTCGTACTCAGCAATATTGTTTGTGCATTCAAAATCCAGCCTTGCTATGAAAGGGGTGTAACCACCATCGAGGTTTATCAATACAACACCTACGCCATGTCCTTTGAAATTAGAAGAACCATCAAACATCATCTTCATTTATAACTGGTCTCAAAACCTTCGTTAGGGCCAAGCTCTTCACAATCTTTTATTACCATAATGTCTTCATTTGGGAAATCAAACTTGAGCGGTTCATAATCTTCAACAGGCTGGTCTGCGAGGTATTCTGATAATATACTTCCTTTGATAGCCTTCTGAGGTACATACTGGATATCATATTCTGACAATAGCATATGCCAATGGGCGAGTCTTCCTGTCTGAGCAGGCTTCTCAAAGATGTACTTTATTGGATCCATTTTCGAGATCAACAAAGTAGTGTGGCATATCAGATGCTGCCTCAAATGTTTAGCGGCCCATGCTAAGGCACAACAGGTTTTCTCAAGTAATGAATAACGACTTTCACTACTAACAAACTTCTTACACAAATAATAAATGGCATGTTCTTTGCGACCAGTTTCATCACGTTGGCCCAATACACAACCCATGGATCCCTCTAGAACAGTCATGTACATAATGAGAGTTCTTCCAGGAATAGGAGGAATCAGAATAGGTGGTTCCTGCAAATAGCTCTTGAGCTTCTCAAAAGCTTGTTGGCAATCGGAATTCCACTCTACAGTCTGGTCTTTACGAAGCAGTTTGAAGATCGGTTCGCAAATTGGAGTCATGTTGGAAATGAATCTGGATATATAGTTTAAGCGACCCAGAAATCCTCTCACTTGTGATTCAGTTTGTGGAGCTGGCATTTCTTGAATAGCTCGTACTTTGTCAGGATCTACTTCAATTCCTTTCTGGCTGACGATAAAACCAAGCAACTTCCCTGACCTGACACCAAAGGTACATTTGGACGGATTCAACTTCAATTGATATTCCAGAGTCTCTTAAACAACTTCAAAAGATGGTCCAAATGTTCTTCCTCGCTTCGGGATTTAGCAATCATGTCATCCACCTATACTTCAATTTCCTTGTGGATCATGTCGTGGAATAAAGTTACCATAGCTCTCTGGTAGGTTGCCCCTGCGTTCTTCAAACCAAAGGGCATGACTTTGTAACAGTAGGTTCCCCACGGGGTGATAAATGTAGTTTTATGCATGTCAGTTGGGTCCATTCTGATCTGGTTGTAGCCGGAAAAACCGTCCATGAAAGAGAAAACTGCGAACTTAGCTGTATTATCCACAAGAGTATCAATATGCGGTAGGGGAAAGTCATCTTTGGGACTAGCTTTGTTGAGATCCCTATAATCTACGCACATTCGTACTTTACCATTTTTCTTCATAACTGGCACAATGTTGGCTACCCATTCTGGATATTTTGAAACTGCCAAGAATTCTGCATCCAATTGCTTCTTAACCTCATCTTTGATTTGGAGAGCCATATCTGGTCTACTTCTACGGAGCTTTTGCTTCACGGGCGGACACTCAGGCTTGAGTGGTAGTTTATGAACTACTACGGAGCTTTTGGTACATTGGTTGCTTCCATCGAGGGCTCTGGGTCTTTCCTGCCATGATGGCATTGGTTTCTCCTTCCTTCTTCTTATGAGAATGACTAGGAGACTTCTTAGTACTGATACCAGCTGAACTACTCGGAGAACCGATTACCTTTCCACTCTTTAATCCTGCTTCTACCTTCACGCCAATGGCCACAATATCAACGAAATTTGCACTGACACTGCTGATCATCCTCTCATAAAACTCAGGCTTTACTGTGTCTACAAACCAATTGGCCAACTCTTTCTCAGTCAATGGTGGTTCGACCTGAGAAGCAGTCTCTCTCCAACGTTGTGCGTATTCTTTGAAGGTCTCAGTACCTTTCTGGGCCATACTCAATAACTGTCTATGGTCAGGAGCTAGATCCATATTGTACTTGTAGTGTGTCACAAAAGCATCAGTCACGTCTTGGAAACAACGGATCTGGGACTGGTCTAGACTCAAATACCATTTGGAAGCAACTCCTTTCAAACTGTCCTGGAAATAGTGGATCATCAGCTTGTCATTACCTACGTGCGCGGCCATTCTTCGGTAATACATGATTAAGTGGGATTTGGGACATGTGGCCCCTGAATACAACTCAAAGCTTGGTAACTTGAATTTGGGTGGGATTACCAAATCCGAAACCAAACACATGTCTTTGATATCAGTACTGAATGCATTACTCAACTCCATCGCCTTTATTTTCCTCTGCATTGTTTCAACACTTTCTCTCAACTTCTCGTGTCTATCATCTCCTTCTGCTGACACATCAACATAATCATAAGGATGGTGGTTATGGAAAACCGGATGCACTTGCGTTTGCACTGCTGGCGGAGCATAAGTAGGAATAGCTTGTAGATTCTCATGGACCAAAGGAACTGTTTGTTGCGTGGATAAAGGAACTGTAGCACGAATAAAATCCACGGACATACCTAGGGTAGGGTTTGCGACAGGGATGATATGAGGTTCTACCATTGTAGTGACGATTTCAGAGACCACAGTGGTCTGGGTGTCCATCTTTGCCTTCATAACATTAATTGCCTCGAGGATTTGTCCCATTCCTCCTCTTATCTCGTTCAGCTCATTGTTGACTCTGTCCATTTCCCCGTATGCCTCTGACATCCTGAATCGAGCTTGGGCCCGAGTGTTGTAGCTGTGTCTGGGATTCAGTGTGACGATTCTGGAGAGAACATGGTGACATAAGACAAATACAAGGAAAGAAATGCACATGAAGATGCAAATGAGGATGCAAATGCAAATGCAGGCTAAACCATCAAGAAACCAAAGAAATTTTGCAAATAATATAGATGATAGATTCTTGATAAAATAAAACTTCTTCATTCAAGAGTCTGGTGAACATTACATCGGGAGCAATGCATCCCATACTCCAAGTACATAAGTAGAAATACATCAAAATGAAAGGGAACATTAACAATAGAAATAACAATAGTAACACTAGAGATTGAATCCACCGGTTGATGATCCCTCTCCTCCATTGATTACTCTCATTATTTTGATGATGAGCTTCTTTGTTTCCTCCTTTGCGAGAACCAATTCTCCTAACTCTTCCACCATCCTCTGCTTTGTCTTGGAAGGTGATTCATGGTAAGGATGTGGTTTCATCATTACATGAGCTATGTCACGAGACCATTGCAAGTGAGCCTCTGTGACTGGGCATTCAACTTTCCATAATTGTCTGTTAATCTGGCGCCAAGCGCGCTCCAAACGCATCTTCATTTCAAAACCTCATCTTTCATCATAAAACATCATCTGCATATCCTCGTCATCTGGAATTCCCTCCTTCAGATGACCCAACTGACGGCGTGCAAGGACAGGGTTGTAATTGATATAACTGTTTCTTCCCATGAGAGGCACATTGGGGCAGTCCCCACAGCTATGGATTATGATGATTCCTTCGTCAGTTGAATCATACCACTCGATGTCGGTATGTTTCAATTCCATCAGTTTTTTAGACCAAATCTTACCGTCTTCGACCTCCCAGAAAGTCGGAGTCTTTGGCAGATAAGAAACGAACCACTTGTAAAAGAGGGCTACGCAGCAAACAATTGGCCCACAGCCTCTTGTGTATCTGGTCTGTATGGAATGGTAAATATCAGCTAGCAGTGTTGGGACCGGATTGTTAATTGTAAAAAGCTGAATGGCTTGGGTATCCACAAAGTTCTTGGCATTTGGGAACACAAACAAACCATATATCATAAGAGCTAGGGTTGATTCAAACAAAGCTTCACTTCCTCTGTTTTTTAAGTACAAAGCCTTTTCCATCAAGAACTGAGCAGGCAGTCCACACTTTCCTCCTTTGTTAGTCAGGTTGGCTTGGATGTCAGATAATCTGATTCTGGTCACTCTGGAGATGTCTCTGGCAGAAGGCATTTCTTCAATCCCAGAAAAGATGGGGGCTTCTCTGACTGGAATTCCTATCATGGCTGAGAACTCCTCTAGGGTTGGCACCAGCTGGAATTCAGGGAACACGAAACAGCGGTAAGCGGGATGATACAACTGGACCAAAACTTTAAGGGGCCCTACAGTCACTGGTGTCTTCATTAGTGAAATGAGACATCCATATCTGTCATCGAAGGCTGACTGGTCTTCAACCATCTCTCCCAACCACAACAAACGCTCCACCTCTGGTAGTCCAAAGAAATAAGGCCAAACTCTTTTCCCTGTAGCATCCATTTCTACAAAATCTGCAAAACAAAATTAGTATCTTGATAGTTTAGCAGGAATTCAAGATGCAATGCAAAGTTTCATGGAATTCAGACACTTGCAAAATATCAAGAGATATCATAAGACCTCATTTCATTAAGTAAAAAGTGAATTACAAGAGTCGATACACTTTCAAAAGCCCTAAACATAAAACTAAATAAAAGCTAGAAAGTCCTAAGGAAATTCTCCTAAGAGCCTTGTGTTGAGTCTTCTGATTTCTTTCTCCATCTGATATCTTTCTGCGCGAGGTTGTCAAGAATTCATTTCCAAGCAGGAGGCTGAATGTTGGAGGAGCTAGGATCTTCCAGGGCTTTTCTCTTCTTGCACGAAAGTAACTCTTCATTCTTGGTCTGTAGCTGCTTCTGGAGTTCTAAGTTTTCTTCAACAACCACTTGATACTTGAGCTTCCAGGCTTCTTCTGACCTTTGGGCTTGTCTTAAAGAAATCTCCAATTCTTCTTCTTTTGACATGAAGTATAAAACAGGCTCTTTCTTCACAGTAATTGGTTCTTGCCTTTTGTAGGGCATCTTTAACTCTATAGCTCTTCTTCTGACCCATTGGAGATAAGGCTCCAAGGACACACAATTAGGTCTTCCTAAAGAACTTCTTCCTCTTTTGCGTTTGCTACCCCAAGCATTCAAGATCAACTTCTTCTGTTCTTCGTTCTTGTCATATGCTTCAAAGTAGATGCTTTCCACGTGAACACTGAGAGGCTTATCTTCCAAAGGATACCCTAATTGGCGTCGTACTAATACGGGGTTATAGCTGATTCCACCTTTAATGCCAAGAAGAGGCACATTTCCATAATTTCCACAGCTATCTATAATTAGGATTCCATCATACACCCTATTATACCAGTCAATGTCTGCATGTGAGAGTGCCATAACTTTCTGCGACCACCATCCTTTCTTGGAATCCCAGAATGCACCTGCCTTTGGTAGTTGCGAAATAAACCATCTATATAGTATGAGGACACAGCAGGTAATCTGTCAATTCTTGTGAGCGTTTCTTGTATGGACTGAGTGATAGGCTTCAGCAAGCAGGGTAGGTACTGGATTCTGTTTCAAGAAGATTTTGATTGCATTTAGATCCACGAAGTTGTCAATGTTCGGAAACAAGAAAAATCCATAGATAAGCAATGCAAAAACAACTTCAAAGGCATCCCTGTTGGAGTTTTTAGCAAAGTAACGAGCCTTTCCAATCAAGAACTTAGCAGTTAACCCAAAAATTCCTCCCTTGGAAGTTAAATTGCTTTTGATGTCAACTAACTCCATATAAGTTTTCTCGGCTATTTCTTCTTCTTTAGGATCCTTCTCGAAGATAGGGAACGGGGACTCATCCTTGAGAGGCAAACCAATTATCTGAGAGTATTCCTCGAGGGTGGGTAAGAGTTGATAGTCAGGAAACGTGAAGCAGTGATACTTTGGATCATAAAACTGAAGCAGAGTTGAGAGGAGTCCTTCATCAATGGTCTTCTTCAACAAAACCCACAACTTCCCATATCTATTTATGAATCCTTCAGGGTCTGTTAGCAAATCTCCCAATTTCCTTAGGTCATCCAATTTTGGACTCTTGAAAGTGTATTTGATGGTGTTTCTTCTTGAGCTATCCATGATATCCCTCTGATATAATAAAGAAATCTGAGTTCCATGAAACAGATGCAGCATGAATGCTTATGATGTATGAATGCAAAGCATGCACAAAGCACACAAAACACAAGCAAAGGGGAAGAGGTCGAGCATGGGGCTAGGGTTCACCCTCCCATTGGCATGTACTATTGGTTTTCATTTGCTGAACAGGGTTCTAAGAAGTTTCCAGAGTCAGCAATCCATCTTTTGGATTTTAAGGATTTCCCAGATTACTTGGTAACCAATAAAATTCTCAAGAGGATCTCGTCTGAGTGTAGTATCGCGTGACAACCAATTCAGAAATAGACTCCATCATGCTCACCGCACTACATCCTAAAAAGGCTTAGTGGGGTTTGGTAACTACGGTTCTCAATATCATGGGCTCTTAGGTTGAGAGTAGCACGTCTTCACGAACGGATTCGTTCAACATAACTAGACTCTCAAGAGGGCCTCAACTGAGTGATGGTGTCTCAATTCAACTTTTCAGGATTCGACTCCCTAAAAGCCTCCTTGAATACCATCGTCCTATCCTAATCGCACTCAAATCCAGGTATAGGATTTACCACTCAAGAACCAAGCCAACAAAAGATAATCAGGCAAAACATATATACAGGCAATCAAACAGATATACACAAATATAGCAAAATAAAACAAGCAAAAACAAGGTGGGCTTAACCCTAAAAAACAAAAGAGTATCCCCAGTGAAGTCGTCATTTCTGTTGCGGTGAGAATCAGATAACAAGCTATTAATTAACTTGCATCGCATTTCTTAGAATTCACAACCGACTTTGATTTATCCAAAGGAAAGGTTCAAGATCGAGAAAAACCTAAAAGGGGGGAGATCTAAGGTTCGGGGGTTGGTTACGCCTAGGGAAGGTATTAGCACCCTAAACGTCCGTAGTACTCTACGGGAACCTCTTGTTTTAACTTGTTATATCTTACTCGCTTGCTAAGGGTGCTATGTTAAAGGTTGAAAACCCTAGGGGTTTGTATCTAAGTATACTCGACAAAGCATCGCACTTTGAGCCTACGTATCCTTACGGGAGTGGAATCAGAGTATCCGTAGTTCACCGATCTAAGGGTGAAGGATAGGAACCATTGACTATGGCCAAAGTTCCAAGGGGAAATGAGTATGAGCTCAATCTAGAGTTCACGATAACTCTCTAAATCTATGTTATAAGGGAAAGTGAGTTCTCATGATGATGAGAATCACATGGAGTTTAAGAACTCCAACCTACTTCTAAGTTATGATTTCATTGGCTCTCATGAGGCCAATAAATAAGGGTGAACCTAGAAGGATAAGGTAAGGTGGTTGTTTAGTGACTCATGAGTCAATTTTTAAGAAGGTCTCCCTTTGGAATGAAGGGAAAAGATAATAGTTGTAAAAGTACTAAAAGATAGAGAAGTTAATTCAAACATGATGATACAAAATAAATATGAATAAGATAATGAGATGAAAGAAAATGTTGATGTTAATGCAAATCTAAGAATCATACATATTAGACAATGATCAAACATGATAGATAGACATAACATAGCATGATGAATAAGGAAATGCAATAAAAACCCTAATAATCATTCTTAATCTAATCAAGCATAAAGGCCTTAATATTAAATATTCTTAATAATTCCTTTTATATTTGAAAAGTAAATTCAGTTGGGAGAACATAGCAAAAAGAATTGGGAGAAAAAGATATAAAATAACCAAGTTATGGGATTTTGAAAATTGGGATATGAACTATAAAACAAATAGAATAACCAAGAGCTAAAAAGAATAGGGAAGTGGTACACCTAGGGATTGAACCCAGGTCCTCTTGCCTACAGCGTAAAACCTGTTCCACTAAGCCAAGGCGCGCGTTTGGAAACATAATGGAAACAAAAACACATATTTCAAGTAGAGCAAAAAAACAGAAAAAAAAAACTAAAAGGACTGGGGCGAAGGGGATTCGAACCCCAGTCCCAGAGGTAGGCAAGGCGCGTGTTTATGTGTGCTTGCCACTGGGGTGGCTGTTACATCCAATATTATGTTTACTTCAATAAATATATAACACAAATATGCACATATATTTCAAACAAACTAAGCAAACCGCCCCACATAAAAAAAATTGCTCGCCACTTGCAAACTTCCCTACCATGTTATCCAACACCAGTCATATTAAGATAAGAACAGAGAGATGATCATTCACTCAAAATCCAGAAATACCACTCATATCAAATGCCAAGCAAGTTTAAACATGTGAATTGGTCATCCAAGGGCAACAATCACTTGAATACATAAAGCAATGAAGACTATTGCAGCCATAATAGTAGCAAGTTAAAGTAGATTCAATGCAAAATCTTGAAAAGCAAACAAGCATGCAATTCACAGTTACGAATGGCAATGGAGTTCAGCTCATATATGTCAAAATAAACTTAAGACTTAACACACTTAATTCAAGCAAGGACATGTTTTAAACATAATAAACATACAGACCAAAAGATCCAAAACAGTATGGCATGGTTCTTAAACATAAACTGGATTTTTAACAACCAAATTAACACAAAAAGCAAAGTGAACTAGCAGCAAGCATCAATCAAATGAGGTGAAAACAATTTGGAAAATAATTTAGACAAACACATAGATGTAGCTCAACATAACAAGTTCAGTTCACACATCAAAATAATCTCAAGACTTAAGCATGCTTTGAAGGAGAGAAATGTAGCAGATCTGTGCTAGCCTTTAGGTCATATGATTGACAAAATTACAAGTTGAAAAGCAAGAGAAAGAGATATGCTAGGTCATAGTAATAAGTCAGTTTCAATGATGCTTCTCAAGATTCCAAAAACAATTCAAGCATGTTGATCTATTCGCAAAAACAAAGTTAGGGGATACCCTAATATGGATCCAATATCAATGATTAGTTTAGAAAACATGCTAGATGGGGAATCATGATAGGATGATATCATAGGGCAGAACATCAACAGGCAATAACCTCAATGCTAACAGGTCAGTCATAGTACATAGGGCAAAGATGATAAATACCAATGCTAACATACAAAGCAAAAAACATCCAGAGCTTACATATCTTCCATGCATATTTAGGTCAAATTATTAGAATGCCAAACAGTCATAATGTGAAAACAGAGAAAGCATAGTGTTGAGTCATGAAAACAAAGCTAGGTTTAAAGTTTGACCAAACACATATGAAATCAAGACAGGCTATGTAGGTTCAGAGCATTCAGTACATCATAAAGCATATATCAACATGAAAACGACATTCTAAACCAAAAGTAGCTAGCAAACTGAATTACAAGCAGGCTGTCATACATTCACCCAAGTGATACAAGCATAGTGACATGTATACAAACATCATGAAGGTTGAGAGCAAACACACATATGCAAGGATAAGACAAGTTACAAAATAGTATAACAATCTAACTCAAACAAGTGGTAACATTTAGAGATATGCAGTAGTAAAAGACTTAATAAAAACCAATTTGGGCAATAATCAAACAAATATCTCCACCTAACATATATGTATGAAGTAAAGGCATCACAAAGGCATGGCTTCTGAGATTAACAGCTTTGATAGAATGGTTTTTGTACACACAAAATGAAATGTCAAGCACAAACAAAATGAAATGGCAAGTTGTAGACCAATGAGGCGCATGACAGGAACAATATCAAGGCAAGACATACAAATTCATCATTCAATCTTTAAACATATATTGCCACAAAAATCATTCCAATAGGGGATAATATAAGTCAACGGCTAACAGTTCATACAATCCAACCTTAAACATATGATCAAACATCCATAAAGACAGTAATGCATACAGCTGTGAACAACACTATCAATCTCACAACATCCACAAAGATAAGGTTAAAAACCATAACTGAGTACACAAACATGCTCTTATATTAGTGGTGGTAGAAAAAAGACACTCATGATATTTAAACAAGAACCGATTAAACCATAATAAAGATTGCTAAACTCAAATATTCCACAACCTAAGAACACATCAGAAATTGAAAGAGGGACAAAGGTCTACGAGTTTCTTAACTCAAAGTCTCATACATATAACATCTAAGTAGTTCAACAAACATCAAACATTAACCTTATCAAAATAAAACCACAATGAGAACTTAGTCACAACCATTTGATGGACAAAACAGAGGTATTAATATTCAACACCAAGGCATTCATGTGTATCAATTTAATGAATAAAACATTACTTTACTTTGAGAACTCAGGTCATGAACATATAAGCAAAATATTCAAGCACATATCAATCATACACGCATACAAAAAACAATGAAAACATTAAGGTCATGTTGTGCAAAATCTCAGATGTGCAGTGTTAATTCACAATTTCACGTATTGCTTCTAAGCTCCTTACTTGAGGTCATTGGGAGAGGTATCAAATGAGGTAAATGTTGGAGATGGCGTGAAGAGGTTCGCAGGCGAGGACAGTCTGAATGTCGAAACTATTAAATCCTCAGAATCACTTTTATAAACCAAACAGTTGAGAGCTCAAAAGGGAATGGCTTCTTGGAGAATTCAAACTAAACAAATTGCGCGCCAAGGATTGAATTGAAGTAGGTTCTTGAATGAATTGACGAGCTTGCATTTTGAATTTCTCCTTTTCCATTCTGAATTCGCAAGTATGAACGAGGAAGAAAGAACAATTTGGTTGTTTTTGGTTCCTTGTGCGCCACATGTCATTTCCTCATTGGTTGGCAAATGAGTTGAAAAGTCAACACAACCATACTCGATTTCTATTGGTTATTTGGTTAAGAAAATCAATTCCAAAATAGTTTGCAATTCACTTTGTACGTTGGGCCAATCAAATGTGGGCTTATGAAATGAAATGAGAAATGGTTTTCCATCTTTGTTATAGGAAGGAAATGAAATATTATGAAAATGATAATGGTGGATTAATTAATTAGGGTTTTAGACATGGTTTAGAAGAATTAAAATAATGACAAATGGATAAAATTGGTTAAATGAAAAGGCTAATGAAATAGGTTTAGAAAATGAAGGTGATAATTGAGGATAGATAAAGTGGGTAGAAAATTGGTTGTGGAGAGGATTAGGGTTATGGAAGTAACTTTTAGAGACTTGCTTGATTCAATGCTCCATCCAAAATCTTGATTAAACACCTATTGAATCCTCTTAAGATAAAACCTGATAAAAAAAGAACAAACACAAACAAAACCTGATAAAAGGGTTAGCTATGCAGCATTATTGACCTAATATGACATGCAAGAGATCAATGGATCTAAGGGTAAAATTTGGGGTACCACACTCGGTGTTCCCTTCAAGGAGAGCGTCGGGCATAACGATCCGGCCATCCTCAACATGCGCCAGATAGTGGGTACCCTCGACAGAAAAGTCAAGCTCCGGGTTCACCACCCGCAGTTGAGCCACGACATTTCTGAAGGATTCATCTGCGACGGCAATACTGTCATCCTCGGCCATCAGCATACGGGCGACCAGCTCAGATCTCGTCTTCATTTCCTTCACATCTTCTGGCTCATCTTCACCCGGGGCATTGACCGCCCTCAGCTGCTGGACCAGCTCCTCAGCAGCTTTCTTCTCCGCCGCCAGCGTGGAGTTCTCCTTCTTCAACCTGGCCATCTCATCCTCAGCCTTCTTCCGAGCGACGTCTGCACCCTTGACTTTTTCTTTAAGGGACGCCATGGTAGCCCGGGCAGCATTAAGTTTAGACTCAGTTGCAGAGTCTCCTTCACCATAAACGGTTGCCATCTCCAACATCCTGACCAAAGCAGAAGCGTCCTGAGCCACCAACGCCCTCTTGCTCGGGCGGTCCATACTTTCCAAGCGAAGAGACTCCGCCCGGGGCAAGACCAAAGAGTTTCCCTCAAAAAATATCCTATCAAGGATGCAAGGAGGAAGCTCGAACTTCCCTTTCTCCGGTACCCGAGTGAGATCCACAGCGTCAGTAACCCTTGGCCGCTTGGATCGTCCAGTCAAAGGAAGGGGAGATCCCCGGGGAGCCGAAGTAGGAGAAGAGGTCCCCGAAACAGTGTGGCCGTGACTCTTGTGGAAATGGCAGTACTTCGATTTGTCCACGTTTGGTCTGGCCGACAGTTGTTTGGGGAAGCGGACCCCTGCCTGCTTGAACTCCGAATTGGCACATTCGGACAATATCTTCTCCCTGGAGACGGTCAGGGGGGTATAGTCATGGAACCGCCCGGAGGGTCCCTTGCTGTCGCGGGAGTCCCGAGGACGGTCCTCGTGCCTCTGTTCACCCCGACGAGATGTGAGGCTTCCTCTCCTCTGGAGGCCCGAGCGTTCTCCTAATGGCGTGATGCTCGGACGTTGCTGGCCGCAACCTTCTCTTCGTACTGAATGTGCGATTGGGCTTTGAGGAGGAAGGCATCTAAGTTCCTCGGCGGTGCGAGGCCAACAGCTTTCGAAAACTCAGAACCCGGGCGGAGTCCTTGCTCGAGCAGAAACTTCTTCATTTTGTCCGTTGTAGGGACCTGTACTGCTTCCTTATTGAACCTCTCGATATATGCGCGGAGAGGTTCGTCCTTTCCTTGGATTATGGCCCCAAGGGAGGCGTCAGTCTTGGGGTGACGGTGAGATGCTGTGAAATGCCGCGAGAACATCCTGCCCTGTTGTCTCCATGAGGTAATGGACTCCTCGGTAGCTGCTTGTACCACGTCATCGCTCCCTTTCGGAGCGTGGTCAGAAATAGTCGGCATTTGATGGCGCCCCGTATACCACGGTAGTCCAATAGCGCATCGATGTTCTCGATGTGCTCGTCGGGGCCAGTGGCCCCGTCGTACGTGCCCAGTGACGGGGGCTTCTTCAGGCCTTTAGGGAGACCGGTAGCCAAGATTTCCTGGGACAATGGGCCGTGAGGCTCATCGTCGCTGCTAGAACTGATGAATGATGGGGACCAAAAGGGACACTCGTGGCGGTGGTTCCTCCGGGGAGAAGGAGCGTGGTTCCTTCGAGGAGAAGGTGAGTGGTTCCATCAGGGAGTAGGCGAACGGTTCCTTCGGGGAGATGGTGAACGGGCCCGACCTTTAGACTTGACCGGGCGAGATAAATCGTTCCTTCGAGTCCTCTTGTGGCCGGGAGAGTGCTGGTCACACGGGGAAATCTGGTCACGCTTCCGGGCTGCGCGAGGGTCAGGCTCTTGGCGCAGTCTTCGGTCGATGTCTCTCCAGGGCTGCGGGCTCCTTGATCGTCGCTGGTTCCTCCGCGGAGGAGGGGACCTTGGACGGTTGGACTCTTCTAATGCCTCGATCCTCTCGTTCTGCTGCAGGATCAGGGTGTTGGTTTTGTTGATCACCTCCAGGAGGGCTGCCACGGTCGGGTCGGCGTTGGGCGGAACAGGAAGGGGCTTGACGTCAAGTGAAGACTGATCATTGTTGCGATCAGCAGGGGTAGGGGAAGGAGAAGTAGTGGCTCCGTCCCTTAGAAAACGGGCATCTCGGGGGAGAGATGAATGACCGTCAACGTCAGATTTGTTGACGGGGAAGATAGCGGTTTGGAGAGCATCCTTGGCGCGATCTTGAGAGGCTATGATGATGATGATCTTTGAGAATTGTTTTGATATTCGGTTTCCGGGGAAAGAAAGATGGGAAGAACAATGATTCCCACAGACGACGCCAATGATCGTGAAGGATGGATCAGATCCTGTAGAAGTGGGCTACCAAGTGCCTCTGGGATGCTGGTCGTATGGAGAGGAGGGGGTGTACTTGCAAGGCACTCCGACGCTTAAGTAAGAAAGGGTCAGAGAAGAAGGGCAAGTACAAAGTATTAGTTCGTAGGGCGAATATTGGATACCTGACCCTCTCAAGCGAGAGGGTATATATAGAGCCCCCAACACGCGGCCAACGTGCCCGAAACTAGCCGTTATGTCGGGCAGAGTGCCCGAAACTAGCCGTTATGTCAGGTACAGACATGGTTTCGGGCACCTGCCCTTGACTGTTCGGGAAGCAATGGAGCCGTGCGTAAGAGGCAGTAATTCCAGGGAGGAACGATGCATTCCTTGTCCGGTTGGAGGGGCAGAAAGGTAACTTTTGCCCCTTTGCGGGTTGGACTTAGGCGATTTGGGCCGCTTTGGAACAGAAGTGGATTGGGCCATGTCCAGCCATTGGTCCAGTCCAGAACAAAAATATTAAGTGATTATTACCATAATAAGGCCTTTGATAATTTGGTCACTGTAATAATCAGGTTGTGATTGTTGCAAACAAGAGGTTCTGTTCTAATTTTTATATAGCCGGCCCTAACAAACAAGAGGCTTTGTTCTAATTTTTATAGTAGACCATTAATAAAATAAAATATAATTTACTCTAACTTTACTATAACATCATTAAATCAACAAAATTATTATTTTTTGTTAGATTTAAAAAAAAAATTGGTGTTTGTTTAAATATTTGGTTCAAAATATTAAATGTTTACAAATACTCCATGTTTACCAATCAAAATACCAATTTTTTTTTTATAGTTTTTGCTGAATATTTTATCAAAATATCTAACTTTTTTGTGTAATCCATGAAGTTTGTGTTGAAAGTGTAATTCTGTGTGTCAAAGCACAATTTTGACATCTGTTGTTGTCAAAATGTCCTGCACAAAAATTTGTATAGTTGTCGAATTGTTGAAGAAATCTGTCTTTGACATAAATTTAAGACTTAGCTTTATTTTGTATTTTTAGCCGAGTTAGGTTAGTTGGAGATTGTTTAGTGTGCAAGCAATCTCAGACTATAAATAGGGAGGTACCTTATCATAGTAAAAAGTAGTTGCATAGAGAAAAGATTGAATAAATTTCAGTTTGTAGGCAAAGAGAAACTCTGCATAAGTATTTTCAATCTTCCCGCTTTCTCTCAAACCTTAATTTCTCTTTTCTTCCCCAATTCATTTTTTCATTTCTTAAATTTCTGTGCAGTGGAATCATCTTGAAGCCAATGTGTGGGTGAAATCAATCGGAAGAATTGATTCTTGTTCATCTAGAGTGATTCGAAATTCTCCAAGTCTTGGGTGAAATTTCAACATCAAAGATTCGTCGAAATTCCAACATCTGGTATAAGAGCACTGACTGAGTGATTTTTGGGAAGCATATTGTAACACCCTTTTCTACCCCATAATTAATCACGACAAAATATACAATTTATCAAAGTAAACATCAGAACCATCTCAAAGGGTGCACATTTCTCAAAACTCAAAATAATGCAATTGCTCCGTAAACAACGTGTTTTCCTCAAAATAACTCAAAAAGCCTTCATATGACAGCGGAACTCAATAATTCAAAATAAAAAGGTTTTCAATAAAAGCCATCAAAATTGGCAGCAGAACCACCATAACCACAAATATTCAAAAAGGTTTTTAAAATAAACCATATCATCAAAGAACAACAAAATAACGAAATCAACATGGTTCGACGCAACGACCCAACCCGATGTTACATTATCAGAGCAAGACCCTCTATATCGACCAAAAGCAAATAAACTTCAAAATTTCTTGAAGGCATCCACAACTAAGTCTGATCACCTGCACGTTACCCACGTGGAGGCAACATTCAAACAGGCAGGGTGAGTAATCACAATTCATTATAATCAATATAAAAATAGGATATGCATAAGTAACAAAAGTAGTAGTAAAAGTATTAGAGGGGTATAGATCCACAAAATTCTATGAATAGTAGCACCGTCCAAAATATTAGGGAATTTCTTACCACACCACCCAACCTTCTTAGGCACCATGCGCGGTGACGAAAATACCCCTGGTTTCAGATGTGCAAATTCGGACGCACCGTTTTTTTAAAAATTTTCAGTTTTTCCCGGATGTGCACATCCGGTAAACGTCTGTATTTGCAAATCCGGAATAAAACCTGATGCAGAACACCAAAATTCCAACAATGTTTCTCATATTCATAAATAAAATTGGGATTACATTCAGAAATTCGCCATGACATCGACAGCAATTTAAACATTACAAGATCAATAGCTCGGTGGACGTTTGCACATCTCTAAGATGTCATCGACCGTTATTCGTATTTTGACGGTCGCCTCGAACTCGAGCGGGAATCGTTCTTCGTAACCGAAAAAAGTTTGCCACATCGCTCTAACATCCTCTTGATTCTTAAGCTCAACAAGGCTGTAAGCGACGTTCCCTTCGTTGTCAAACGAAGGTGAACGATACTGAAGCTTCGCAACCTTCCATTTGTCTTTGTAAGGTAGGAGATGTTCGATGTCGGCCATGATCTCACCGGTGGAGATGTCCCTCGTTAGCTTATACTTGCGACCGCGTGTTATGCCGTCGGTATATGACACACTTGCGACATACCAATGGATCTTGATATCATACAATTGAGACATTTAGTGTTTGTGTGAATGATATCAAATGAAACCCCTAATTTATAGAAAAGTTAGGGTAAAGTTATTTCTGCATAAGTTAGTTCCGGATGTGCAGATCCGGACAAACCCTACAAATATTGGTTTCAGATTTGTATATCCGAAACTTTCTCGTATATGCAAATCAAAATATTTTACTGATACATTTTTAAAACAGAATTGAATATGTTATGCAGCCACTTGGAATACTTTCATTACAATAAAATTCATAAGTGTATTAAAAAGACATATGAATAAAAATTCAATATATTTCACTTCAAAAATGTACATTATGTCGTATGATTATACAAAATAGTTAAAACAAAAATCTCTGTCTAAATCTATCGGAGCTTGACCTTTCGACTTTTCCGCATTTGATGCCTTTTCAATTGTGTTCAATCTTTCGAATTTAAGCATCCTTTCAACAAAACTATCCGGCCACGACTCGGCAATTGCGGTTGCATGCGTCGCCCATTGCGGTGATTTAGGTGGTATGGGGCATCCGGGTTTCAAGATAACTTGTACAAAATGTCTTGATTTCGCAAGTCATCCGATACACATGATGCGATCATTTGGATTGGACAGAGGTGTGGTGTGGAATAGAAAAAAGGTTTCTGAAAAGCCGTATCGCGTCAAGTCGATACACACCATATCGTAGGCGCATGCGATAAGATGCCCCATCTCGGGGAAGCTCATCCATTTCGATACCGGGGCCGGACAAGTCAACCACGGAACAAGTGACTCGCATACCTTGTCGTATTTTTCTTGATTTTCATAGAGACGCAAGTATGCTTCTTTACGCGTCTCCAACTCTACCATAAGTTGATGACAGACAAGTGCATGACCTTCCTCTCCTTTACCGAGTAGAGCCGACACGACTCGGTAACCATAATTACCATCCCCTACAACATCGATTATACCGTCGATATGCTTATGGAGTTTGTCAATGTGCTCATAATATGAAGGAGACCGAGTTGTCGAGTTGTCATTCGGTGTAGGCTTCAACTTCTTCGGAGCACCCTTTGTCTTAACCGGTTGAGACGGCGGTATCATTGCGGTTGTTTCGGGGAAGACAATCTTTCTCAACTCTTCTTTGATGTGTAGCTTCATATTGTCATCGGCCTTCAAAAATCTCGCTTGAATCGCTTCCAATTCGGCCAAAATAGAGATATCCGGTTTATCTCCTTCCTTACAACCATCATCATCAAAACTAAGTCTCATCCAATGAGGGAAAACTTCGTCAATTTGTATTAGCTCACATAGTTTCAACTTTGTAGCAATGGCATAAGCACAAAGAATACCGTAGGTTTTCACAATAGTTCAACCAAACTTTGCGCTATCGGAACCTACCGTTTCGGCTCGGTTGGCCTCGTGAAAAATATAACCCAACCCCGCCCGAGACATGTTGCCGATCAATTGAGAGTAGAGGAAGTTACCTTTAAACCGATGTTCCAAAACTGTAATGCTCCGTACAAAAGTGGTTTGTATCTCATTGTGTTGGTTTTTAATCATTAGATGCACGGGGTCCCAATCTCGGCATAAATCCCCCTTGTTATTCCCCAACCAATTCTTCAAAGTGGCATGTGCCTACTCAACTCTATTGGTGGTAGTGTTTCCAAGATGTCGTACATTATCGGTCCACGCACAAACAATCTTTTCTTTCACTTGATCAAGAATGGTGGATTCAACATATTTCAACAAAGCGGGGTACCTTTCGCACACTTTCTGGAATTTCATGACCGAATCGACATATAATTCCTGATCGTGAAGACTGGATCAGATCCTGTTAGAGTGGGCCACCAAGTACGTCTGAGATGCTGGGCGTATGGAGAGGAGGATGAGGTGTATCTGCAAGGCACTCCGACGCTCAAGTAAGAAAGGGTCAGAGAAAAGGGGCAAGTACAAAGTATTAGTTCGTAGGATGAATATTCGATACCCGACCCTCTCAAGTGAGAGGGTTTATATAGTGCCCCCAGCGCATGGCCAACGATCCTATTTTCTGGGCGAAATAACCGTTTTCCCGAAGAATAGGTAACTGCCCAAACTAGCTGTTATGACGGGCAGGGTGCCCGAAACTAGCCGTTATGTTGGGCATAGACTTGGTTTCGGGCACCTGTCCTTAGCTGTTCGGGGAGCAAGAGCTGTGCAGGACGGGCAAGTATTCCGGGGAGGAGTGATGCAATCCTTGCCCGGTAGGAAGGGCAGAAAGGTAACCTTCGTCCCTCTGTGGACTGGACTTAAGCAACTGGGCCGTTTTGGGAGAAGAAGTGGATTGGGCCTTACCTGGCCGTTGGTCCAGTCCAGAACAGGAGCCTCCCAAGTCGTTGCTCCCGAGCAAGGAGTGATGACTTAAGGATAACTCGTGGCTTTGGGGAGTCAGTATGAAATCATCGTTTGGTGACGGGGAAGTTGCTCCTTGGTGCCCGTGACCCTTGACGTTTTTGGCAGTGATGTCCGTGTCTTAGTTGCCTGTGGTACAAGGAGACTAACGGTTAGGAGGAATGAGAAACTTTACGGCGCCACGTGGGCCTCGAGCCTTGTGCAGCAGTTATTAGGCAATGATGGCTAGTTAATAGTCATCATGACATACGAGGGCGTGCCACTGCATGTGCCCCTCAGTATAAAAGGGGGAGACCCGTTTCATTTTGAACCTTTCTTTCCCGCTTCTCTTTGTCTTCTTCAGAGTTCTTGTCCGTTCACTTTGCTCGTGAATCTGACCACCGTATCAGACTTCGGGCAACCGTTTTTCTACTTCTTAGTCCAAGTAAGTTTGCTGATCTCGTGCTTTGTTATTCCTTTTAATGATTATTTTTAGGTTGCACGCGGTTAGGACTAGGTTTAGACGACGATTAGCCCTGTCTCCAGCGGTTGTTGGTGGTGGACGATGGCTAGGTCATTTTCTTCCGCCATTGCGGCCGCTGGAGTCTTAGGATATTCCGGCGAGGAGGGCAGTTTCTTGCGTCGTTGTGATGATGATGCATGTGTAACCGCAGTGATTGTTCATATTCTGGAGGGACGGTGAATTTTACGGTTGAGCATTAGCAGTTTCCGGTAAGGCTTTGCTTTTTCTGGCGGAGCTTTAAACTGAAACTGGGAATAGACTCAGGGAAGTTCTTCGTATGGGACGGGTTTGTCCCGAGCATCTCCTCGCGGGGAGGTTCTTGAATTCTCCCGTTGATGTTAGGGCTTAGGTCGGGGACGTCGTCCTCAGCCCTTTGCGTGCCCTTTCACCTGACCAGCGGTGGAAGGGTGGATTTTATTTTCGTCGAATTCACTTTTTTCTCTGCTTTTCAGGTGATTGACATGGCAACGGGGCCAGACGAAGAAATTATCTTGGACTCTCCTGAGAAGGAATCGAGCTCCTCGGATAACAGTAGCCCAACGGCCTCGAGTGTCCCCAACGAAGTCGGGGAGGAAGAGGAGATGGAAGAGGACGTAGTTGAGGATTCTTCGGAAGAGTGGGTGGTGGTCGAACCGGCCGAGCACGTGTCCACCTTTGTCAAGTATTTGGGGGATTTCCATACGGTCGTAGGGCCAGAGGGGGAGTGGAAGGTGCACTTTCCCTCCGAGGACGACAGAGTCTGTACGAACTTTGGGGAGCACTTTACTATGTACGAGTATGCTTTCAAGGAGTTGGGCTTGAGGTTACCGTTCACTGATTTTCAGCAATTGATGTTTGTGCACTTGAACTTAGCTCCAACGCAGTTGCATCCGAACTCGTTGGCCTTTATCCGGGCGTTTGAGCTAACATGCGATTTTTTAAAGATAGGGGCTACTCTTCCATTGTTCTTCATCATCTTCCATCTCCAACGGCAGATGACGGGGAAGAGGTATGGTTGGGTTTCGTTGAAGCAACTTAGCAAACTGTTCAAGCCTTTCTCGGAATCGATACAGACGTTCAAGGAGAGGTATTACATCATAGTGCATGTGTCTGAAGCTGCCTAGGATTGTACTTTTGTCTGGGAGGTCAAAGTTGGCGAAGATGGTAATGACCTGCGCGATGAGGACGGGAAGTTTATTGGGGAGAGGCTGCTCAAGTTCCCCTTTCACTAGGGACCGGACCATTTCATGAAGGCGCCCAACGAGTACGTCCTCCAGCCGAACAACCTGGACGAGCAGGATGCTGCTTCTTACGACACACTAGTGAGGTATGTTAGCTCGTTTCGCCTGGCTGAGTGCGTTACGAAGAAATGGGCCGCGATCTACGAGGATGATGGCAGGAAGCGCGTGGAGTTCCGTTTCATCAATATTAAGGCACTGCTGGAGTGCAAGACTCCTGCAGATGCTTACAAACTGCTCGGTAGTCTTTAGTTTTTTGATCTGTCTAACATGTTTTTCTTCGTTGTCTAACGTTTTTCTTTTGTTTTTGCAGGTGAGATGCCTTCTACCCATGAAAGGATGGTCAAGAATGCAGCTGCAAGGAATAAGCTTGGAACTGTTGCCCCTAAAAGTCGGTTTCCTCAGCGTGCCTCTACCCCTACTCATGCTGCCTCGGGGAGTGCCTCGCGCTGCCCCTACCCAAGGATCCCCATTGCCACTGGCCTCTAGGTTCAAGCGGACAAGGGTTAGTGAAGCGGTGGACCTCAGCCGGGCACCAGAGAAGGGGGAATTTGAGCTTCCTCCGTGCATCCTAGACAGGAATTTCTTCGAAGGGACGTCTTTGGTTGTCCAGCGGGTAGAGTCTCTTCAGTTGTAGGGAATGGAGCACCCGAGCAAGAGGGCGTTGGTGGCCCAAGACGCTTCTGCGTTGGTCAGGATGCTGGAGATGGCGACTGTATATGCTGAAGGGGATTCTGTAACTGAGTCTAAACTGAGAGCTGCCCGCGTTACTGTAGCGTCCTTGGAAAAGACGGTGAGGAAAGCCAAGGTGGAGGCTAGAAGTGCTGAGGATGCCCGAAAGGTGGCGGACGAGGAGGTGACCAGGCTAAAGGGGGAGAACACGAAGCTGACCGCAGAGAAAAAGGTAGCCAAGGAATTGGCTGAGCAGCTGAGATCGGCTAATGCTTTGGGGGAGGATGAACCCGAGGACGTGAATGAGCAGAAGACGAGGGCTGAGCTGGTATCCCAGATGTTGGCAGTCGAGGATGACAACATTGTCATCGCGGATGAGTCTTTCAGGGATGTCGTGTCTCAATTGCGGGTGGTGAACCCCGGACTTGATATTGCTACGGAGGGCATTCATTATTTGGCGCACGTTGAAGACAGGAGAATTGTCAGGCCGGACTCCCTCCTCGAAGAGCATGGCGAGAACCAAACCCCGGAAGGCCAGGATCCTCAGCCCGTTGTCGAGCAGGTTGATGATATTGAAGAGTGAAGTGATTTGTGGTTGTTGTTATTTGTCCGGCCTGCGTGTCGTGTATTTCTGTTGTAATGTATTTTGTTTAGGGGGCGTGGCCCCTCTTTTAGGTAATCTCGTACAATGGTGGCCCTTGAGGCCGGTTTTAATTATGTGCCCAGTGCTTCTGGCCGGTTTTATGACTTGCACCATTTTTATCTGCTTTAAATTTCGCTAAGTGTCGTACTTATGTTCGTTGTGTATGAACGTCTGCCGTGACAGTGAGTATTTTGATTGGTGTTACGTTTCATGGGATTGCTCGTTGTAGATGTGTTTGGCAGTGAGGGGTACTGGTCGAACGGACGGGGAATATCTTAGCGAGGATGCGGAGCTCAGGTCGCATTTGAGGCCTGAGTTCGCGGCGTGAACGTCCCATCGCGGGCTGGGTGTTCTGCCAATTGTGGTACTTTGACGACGACGATGCTCGATTGAGGACCGCTGTCGAGTAGATACCCAGCTCGTTTCTTGAGCGGGGTCCTACTTTAGTGACATGCGATGCTTGTACCTAGGCGTGCATCGTGGTCGGTAGGCGACGCTCGTTGTCGCGGCGGGTCGAACAAATAATTAGGGCCTTAGCTAAATTATTGTTTCAGCTTTTCGGCATACCATGGTTGAGCAAGTTCTTCCTCGTTGAGGTGTTCTAGGAAATATGCCCCATTCTCCATTTTTGCTCGTACGCGATAGGGTCCTTCCTAGTTAGCGGCCAACTTGCCTTCGCGGGAGTCCTTATGGTTTCTCTCTTAGTGCTTGATCATTTCCTCGTGTAGGGGTGATTCTGTTCGCCTAGAGGGTACGTGAACTTCGACGGGGATCACGTCCTCTGTTCCGTATGCTAGACGAAAGGGGGTTTCCCCAGTTGAAGAGTGTGGAGTTGTACGGTATGCCCACAAGACGTTGTGCAACTCCTTGACCCAGGCCTTCTTTGTCTCGTCCAGCCTTCGTTTGAGGCCCCGGAGGATGACCCGGTTTTCTGCTTCGGCTTGCCCGTTCGTTTGGGAGTGTTTGACGGATGCGAAGTGTTACTTCGTGCCTAGATGGGCGACGAAGTCCTGGAACTTCTTGTCTGTGAACTGTGTCCCATTGTCCGTGACTATCGCTTGGGGAATACCGAAGCGTGCGGGGATGTTTCGTTTGTAGAAACGCAGTATGTTAAGGGCAGTTATTTCGGCTATAGCCTCTGCTTCTATCCATTTTGTGAAGTAGTCCACGCCTACTATTAGGTATTTGTTCTGGTTTGAGCCCACTACGAAGGGTCCTAGGATGTCGAGGCCCCACCAGGCGAATGGCCACGAGGAGGACATATGCTTGAGCTCGTTAGGTGGGGCCAGGTGTATGTCCCCGTGCCGTTGGCATTTATCGCATTTCTTCACGTGCTCTTTAGCATCGTGTTGCATGGCTGGCCAGTAATATCCTGCTCGGAGGGCCTTTCGGGCAAGGGACTTTCCACTGAGGTGTTGGCCGTTGATTCCCTCGTGGATTTCACGTAGGATATGGGCGACCATTTCTTCCTCAACGCATTTGAGCAGCGGGATGGAGAATCCTCGCCGGTAGAGCTTATCTTCGACCAGGACATACGAGGAAGCTCTTCGCCTGACTACGCTGACCTCTTTGGGGTCGGCCGAGAGTTCGTCCTTGGCGAGGTAGTTGTAAACGGGGGTCATCCAGCAATTGCTGTCCCTGATCACTTGTACGTCGAGGGTTGGTGGAACCTTCTCGATGCTGGGTCGAGGAAGGACCTCCTGTATGACGAAATTGTTTCCGCCTTTCTTCTTGGTGCTGGCTAGTTTGGACAGGACGTCTGCCCGGACATTGTGTTTGCGGGGAACATGCCTTACCTCAACCACTGCGAACTTCGTCATCTCTTTCTTGACCAGGGCTAAGTATTCGGCCAGGTTGTCATTTTTGGCTTGATATTCTCCTCGAACCTGAATGGCCACGAGTGGTGAATCCGTGCAGATGACGACTTCTTCTGCGCCTAGTTCTTTGGCCAATCGTAATCCAGCGAGGAAGGCTTCGTATTCAGCCTGGTTATTATAGGTGGGGAAGGATAGGGTGAGCGATACTTCCACGATGATACCCTCGTTGCTTTCTAGTATGATGTCCGCGCCGCTCCCTGCCGATCTGGAGGCCCCGTTTACGAAAATGGTCCATATTATAGTAAGGTACTAGTGCAAAACCTAAACGAAACCAGAATTACAAAGCATTCCCATAATCTCCAACCTCTCTTCATGCATACACACAATCAAAATACATATAATCATTTTTTGATTGGGTGACCCTCTAGATTAGGGTTGATATCGTCCAATTAGGTTGGTGTAACCAAGAATATTGGGTTGGGATCTTTGTGTGTTTCAAATAAGAAAACCAAGTTGGGGTTTTCCTTCAAGATCATTGTGATTTGAAGGTTTTGGACAAGATCACGTAAATACAGATTTAACCGAGTGAAGTCCTTGGGACAAGGTGGTTACTTGCAAGGGAGTAGCGCGAGACGGTGAACCGTGTTCGTGAATCTTGGGTTCAACAAGTGCGTGCTAAGGATTAATTCAACCGAGCAAAAACCTTGAATAGGAGGAGGTTTTGCAAGCAAGTAGTCAATACTGGTGGATTTTAGCAGCATTATTGGTGACTTGATAAAACTGTGATCAAGGGTTTGGAGGTGGTAGAATCAACAATAAACCAATGATTTGTGGGGTTAGAGTTATTCATCTCTTGTATAAACATTTTTACAAAGATAGGGTTAATTGCAAGTATCTTAATTCAATTTAGAATTGAGGGTAGACGTACTCATAGCGAGGTCGATTGAGGAACTGCCTAAATAAATCTTTGTGTCTCTTTATCTCTATCTCTCTATATCTCTTTAAATTGTTGTTCTTGCAAATTATCGAGTTCATTATTGTTTGGATCAATTCAACTTAAATTGTTTTTCCACTATCTTTTAAAGTGTTGTTGTTGATATAATCATAACCACTTTGATTGTGATTGGATTTTAACATCAACAAAACAAATTGAATTTCCAAACGTTATTGATCGCACAAAAAGTGTTCGATAAATTGCCTTTGAGTATTTTAATTGAATTTTATTCATTGGAAATAAGCTCTATGCATAGCTTAGCATTTAATTGATTTGTGAATTAATCATTCTTGAACAATTTGTGTTCATTATAATCCAATTGGTTTGTGCTACACATATCAGAGCTTTTCGATAGTAGGTTCGGTTAGACAATTCGATTCAGGTTGTTTCCATTGTGCCATAAATATTTTGAAAACAATTTTTCCCAAAATATTTGTTTTTAAATTTGTGATCTATTCACCCCTTCTAGATCGAAGCATATCTTCTAACACCATCGTGTGTAACAATCACCCCTTGATCCTACCGATGCCTTGAGCGATGAACTGTCTGAAGATTTGAGAAGAACTCTACCTTGTTTGTAGCCTTTCACACAATCACTGCCAAGGTAATCTAGAGATAAAAACCTTCTTCTTTTCACTGGAATTTGTCAGTTCCAATGACAATAATCTCAATCTTGCAAGCTACCTGAAAATTTCATCCAAATATTTAATAACGATTAGTTTTAAGACGACATTTCCCTCAATCAATTACAAATCTCTCATGATCGAGATCTGAAATCAAACTATAGGTTGAAGATTCAAGAATTTTGTTGTAAGAGTTTTTGAACTTTCAAAAGGAGAGAGTGTTGTTTTCACAAAATCACAATGCAAAAATGTTGTAAGTTTGTGTACAACTGTTTGTAAAATGAGGGCAAAAATATTTTATATGTGTTTGAGATTAAACACAAGAATGAGTGGAAAAAGTTAGTTAGATTTGAATCAAAAGAATTTCATGATTTGAGTTAAATGAGTAAGTGAAGTAAAACAAGAAAGTAAAATGATTTTGACCCATCTCTCAGCTGATTCGAATCAAGAGCAAAGTCTGATTCAAATTAGAAAGTTTGTGATTCAAATCAAGTGTAAATTCTGATTCGAATCAATTCAAACACAAACAAAAGAGAAATGTGAAATAAACTGTCTGATTCGAATAGGGTGTAAAGTCTGATTCAAATCAAAACAAGCAGAGGTGACCCAGATCATTTTGATTCGAATCAAGTGTAAAGTCTGATTCGAATCACAAAGTTTCCTGATTTTGAATCACGTTAAAAATTTGATTCGAGTTAGAGTGTTTGAAAAATTTTGGTTTGCCTCTATTCAATTTAATTCGAGTCAGGATATGTACATAATTCAAATCATCCACACAAAATCTCGATTTTTAACAGTTTTCAAAATACCGAGATTTTTCTTTCCAACTAACTTAGATAAATAACACACATGGTCCTTATTCCACTGACTCATGCAATTGACTAAAAGCATCATGATCAAATTCAAATATAACCAATGCTAAAAACGAATTGATTCAAACTTGATTAAGAGATGATGTGCAATGATGAAAGAGACTAAATGAACGAAAGTAAATGAAAACGAAAGTGATAATACAAGCAACAAAACCACGATATTGGGGTTCACCCCCTGAATGTGTTAGGGACATAGAACTTATGTCTCCCCTAGGGATATATAGCTTTAATTGTTTCTCATACTTAAACACCCTATTTGAATACATAATCCTTTTCCATAGTTCTGTTACATACTCTTGTCTATTAACCTCGACAAACTCTTTACACTTTGTACCAATATTTTTTGCAACATGGAAAGCACACAAGAGGTAGACAACAACTTCAATGACATTCATCAAAGAAAGTTCCCGATCAAACAACATGACCTTGGAAAAGAAACTTCTTGGATGTGAACAACTCCATTAACTTCTCTTTTGCTCATGTAAAATTTACCTCCCTTTCATGTTCCAAGTAAGCAAACTCAACAGAAAATGTCAACTCGGTTGACATAACACCAACAACCTAAAGTAATGGTAGCCTATACAAGTTGGTTTTATACGTACATTTAAAAATCAAAACCATATGAAACATATTCAAAAGCTTATCTAAGTTAAGATGTGTCTAAAATATATCACCCTTAACATTTGAGTTCATCCTGTTTCCTAGTCCAACAAAAATACTTCTCATTATGAATTAAGCTCAACAAATGTTACATTTTCGTGAATGAGCCTCTAGTAATAGAATAATATGTAGCTCTTGCTTTACAGAATATCTATACACTTTTCAAATTCTCAACATTAGCACCCATTATGTACTTCGACGCTATATTGTACTTTGTCATGTTCACAAACTATCTTTGTCTGCGTTTTAGACGGTCTAATATGTCATGACCATCTAATTCCTCATTTATACGATAGTTGTGAATATCATACCTAACTTTTATATTCCAACCACAACCATTTGACACAAATCTCAACCGAAACGGCCACTCAAACCTTCAACTACATGTAACTTGCGGTTTTTCTTTATTCTTGTAATTTCCTCGCCTCTCACAATCATGCATACGATGGAAATAGATATAAGTTATGACATAAAATAAACTTCTCAAAGACTTCCATAACTTGCTCAAAAATTTCAAAAATTCATATAAAACTTTTAAGTAAAACATATCCTATCAAGTTAGTGGTGAAGAATTGTATAAAATCTTTTGGACCTTCATCCATCTCATATTCATTCATTTAAAACACTTTAAACAAAAAAAAGATGACCATAAAGATTTAAAGAGAAACATCAAAAAAAAAAAAAAAAAATATATATATATATATATATATATATATATTAAATTGGATTTTTAATATTGAGCTTCATCACACGCTGAATCCATATGTTAATGTTCTTAAGACTGATTTGTACAAAACAAAACCCTAAATATCTACAATTTGAATCTCAAAATGGATCAGCACCAGCCTTCAGAATCACAATCGAGTACTGGAGAAGTATCTTCAGCAACAGCAGTTCTACTAGGAGCTCTTGCTCCCGGTGTTAACGTCTCTACTCTCGTTTCCCCCTTTCTCAATTTCATTTTCCTTGTTCCCATTTTCATTAGATTTTGCGATTGATCACTTTTTTTAGCTTATTGTTTCAGGGAGCTACATGGAATACATTAAAGTCTGCGTTTTTATTGTTGGGTCTATGTCTTGCTGTTATGTTGGGATTAGCATTCTCTTCTAGCGATTCGTGGTTGGTGCTTCATGTTGCGTTCCTTGTTCTAATTTGTGTTACCCTCTTCTTTCTTCTTTGCTGGTACTTTTACTCTTACCCTTTGAGTATTTTATCCCTTCTGTAATTGTAATTGCTTTGATTATCATTCATGTTTTGTATGCAAAGTTCGAGGGAAGTATAAATTGAACATGAACCAATTCATATTCCCTTTTGTTTTTATTTCTGGGTGCTGCTGATTGATTGTTGAGTCGCTTGCTACATAATCTGCTAGCCATAATGTAAGGAATCGGGTTTTATGTTGTGTTTGGGTGCTGATCCGGTGACTTGTATTTTGAATTGTATTTTAAAGCTTGTTTGGTTAAACTAGATGAGTTGTCTGATCTTCATCCAATGGTCGAGTTCTCGGCTCTTGAATCTGCGACTACGTATTTGATGAATCATTTAGCTTTAGATCTATCCTTTCAAATGGTTTAACCTTTCCTTTGTGCCCCTATCTTTGACTACTATTTTGCCCACCATTTGGTCTCACTAAAAATAGCATATCTAGGAATATGAAGATAAAAAGGTAATACATCTCAGTTTCACTAGAAGAGTTAGAGCAAAAGAAAACAACGTATAGAACCTATCTTTTCCATTCCATCTGCAATTGAAATGCTGTCTTTTCTTCATTTTGTTGGCATTAAGTATTTAATGCGACATTATTTTTATCATGTTGATGTTGTGTAAACAGTTTGGAAGTAATGTCATTGGTATGGGCGTGAGTTTTCTGTTGATCTTCCAATGCTTTTATTTTTCTACAGGTTTCTTGCAGAAACTGGTTTAGTCTCTGTTGAACATCAAATGCGAGAGATGGGCTTGGACGTTAAGGCTCCTGTAGAGACAAACAAAAAGGGCGAATAGCTACTATCTTGTGTCTGGTGATCTCCGATAAATGACCTAATTAGAGTACACGGTGAACATAGAACACTCGGCTCGATTTATATTTTCAATTTTTGTAAATACTTTACTCTCCTCCATTTGATGTGGCTTCAGGATGCCTTGTGCCGCCGCAAGTGGTATGTATTCTCTTTTTTGTATTTTATAAGGGTAATGATAGAGTGAAGATAAGAAGATTTTGTAGTCAGGAGAGGAGATTATATAGAAAAAAGCTGAATCACTAGCGATAATAAAAGAATCTAGAAAAATTGTAAAAGAAACTAATGAGATTTAGAGATTAACGAGTTTGATAGATATACAATTGACCAGGATTATGCCGATGGTAGTATGGGAGATTTTGATTAATTCTTTAGCTACAAATTAGTACATCAAGTTTGTCATTAAATTTTTTCTGGATTCCTCTTGACACATGTTTTGACTTTGATAATCAATGTAGGAGAATTTTACCTGCCACCCCCACAATTAAACCTGACACCTTCCATTACTTGTGAAAAGACATATTAGTCCCTCTCAAAAAAATATTTCTCCATTTCCAAATATTCGGTAGACGCATGGATTTTTCAAATTCTCAGAAGATACCAGGAATTTCAAGCGCCTACCGGGAATTTCGAATTAACAAGTAAGAATTTCCGGATTTTTTGAAATAATCGGTGAATATTACCGGTAATTTCAAAAATCCCGGTAACATCCTACCGGGAATTTTGAAATTACTGGTAATCGCCACCGGAGATTTCAAAAAATCCGGTAGTTGTAAATTTTTCCTTTTTTCGGAAATTTCAAAATATTCGGTATTTTATCAATATTTGTTATTTTTTTTAATCTTATTTTTTTTTTCCAGTGAAAACCAGAGGCCGTGATGGTAGCATTGCTGGGAGGGCGCTTGATTTGGCGGGAGGTGGTAGGGGTAGAGGTACAGTAGTTCCTGATGCTAAGTTTGCACATGTATGGGCAGGCCAGGTGGTCCCAACTGGTTCACACCAGAGGCGGATGGCCGAGCAGCGGGGGCGTTTCCAGGCACCTCGGTCTGTTAGGTGACGTGGAGGTCTTTCCTCAGTGCAGGCCACAGATGAGGACGTCTCTGTTCTTCAGCCGGAGGAGGCTATTATTGGAGATGTTCCGGAGGAGACTGCAGTTAGGGATGTGGTAGAGGAGATTGATTTTACAGTGGCAGTTGAGGATGAGGAGGTGGGTGATGCTGATACAGGAGAGGCGGCTGGTACAGCAGAGACAGCTGGTACAGTAGAGGTTGCTGGCACAACAGAGGTTTCAGGGCATAACCGGATTTTTAACCACTTACCGGGAAATTTGAAATTACCGGTATACCGGGAATTTCAAATACACTACCGGAAATTTTGAACAATACCGGAAATTTTTTTAACATTACCGGAAAATTCGTCCGGAGATTGTTTGAAAAAATTTAAGAGATGTTTTTGCCATTTAAAAAATTACGGGGGTGCCAGGTTTAATTGGGGGGGTAAGAGGTAAAATTCTTTCAATGTAGATAGAAGCAGGTATGGTGCTAGCTATTCATGAAAAAAAATTAATTGTTACTACGACGATACAACTCTTGCACCGTCATAAATTCTAAAACATGTTCGTTCCATCAAAAGCATAATACTTGATTAGTGGATGTGTCCGATTAAAATGTTGCTGCTTTATCAGACAAATGTTGATCACGAAATAACTTAAATATTGATAATTCAAATCTATAACATTCATTATACTAATTGAATGGACAAAAAAAATGAAACAGGATATTAAATAAACACTGATGTCACAACAAAATCGATTAACTTATTTGTGTTAGTAGCGTCGAAACGGACACTATCGAGCCTGTTTGTCCATTTTTTCTTTAATGTATATGTGTGACAAAATATAAAGTATTTTTTATTTAATTTTGAACTTAACTCAAATTATTTATATAATAAATTATGTGATATTAATTTTAATCTTAATTTAAAATAAATTTTACATTATATATGTGATAAATATAACACAATTAATATATAATTATCTAAAATAAACATCAATAAAATATAACTTAGTAAATTGGTTCTGATAAAAATTCCAAAAATCAATTAATTAATTAATTAATGGTGATAATTATCTATATTGTGTGGAAGGATACTCATTGAATTAAATATAAAATATCGAAAGTAAAAAAATAATATTGTCAAACAAAAAATTAAAATCAACATTAGTCTATAACTTATTAATAGTTATGGATTAGAAGGACAATAATAAATTTTAAAAAGTAATTAATTAATCATTAAATAAATAGTAAATTTAAATTAGATTGTAGTAAGATTAATTTGAAAGCAATATAATTGAACATACAATACATCACAACATAAATTATATGAAAAAACAATATTTAATCCAAAAAAATTACATGAAACTAATAACATGTTAGAAATAAAATAAAATTTTTGAAAAAAAAACCAAAATTCAATAGAGATAGTAGAAGATATAGTACGCACCGAAAAATGCAGTTAATAATGCTTTTGAGCACTTATCTAAAGAACATGTTTTCCATGGATGTATGGATATGTTAATTTTAAAACACTCACAATATAGAGTTTAACAAAATGAAATTAAATCCCCATACATAAAAGAAAATTAAATTAAATTCTCAAATATTTTAAATAAAACAAAATCACAAAAATAATTGAACAAATTTTCAACGCAATTCATGTGTGGGAATTAATTCAAGAGTAATAAAGATGTCAAAAATAAATAATTGAGAATAAAGAAAATTAAAAGAAATTGAAGTTGATGAATCCTCACTATTAAAGGACAATAGAAAACATTATTATTTCTCAGTTTACTCACCCTTGTGGCAAGGTGATGCATTTATTTACACTAATTTATTTTTCCTTTGGGTTTGCTTCATCCCTCCCTGTTGCAACAACAACTTCTCCTTTTCTATATTTCTAATGAATAGAACGCATAAACCACATGAAATAACATAAATATATAAGAATAAGATATAAGACATGAAAATAGAAGAAATAGTGTGTTATTATCCTGGTTTGAGATTAGTTATGAAACTGGCAGAAATCACATCGAAACAAAATAAAACAGTAGGGATAACATGATTCTCCAACCCATCAAATTTATTTAAAATCGTTCACAGTATTAAGCATAGCAACAAAAAAAAAGCTAATTACTAAAGTATATTAAAGATACCTTAAAGATGGAAGATTTGATGCAGCAGTGTGAAATATTATCTTATAAAAAATTAACCGAAATAAATATTAAACATTACAACAAATTACATTATTTATCTGAAATCAACGCATTAAAGTAATAAAGATGATGTTACTGTAATTTTTTTTGCAGAGTTTAAAAAGAATATTGCAGCATAGAGAGTAAATAGTAACCGTAAGATAAAGAGCCATCTTGCATTGTAGTGGTGGTGGAAGTTACACAATTTATGATATTATTTAGTAACTGTTTTTTTTTGTAATTTTTTTTAATAATTAAGAGAAATTCTATTCATTTTAATAACTTTTTTTTTAAAAAAAGAAGAAAAAAGGCCAACCCATTTTCCTCTATTTCTTTTATCTACACTAGCGTTCAAACAGGCACTCTCATATCCGTTTATATATACGCGTAGACGTCGAAATATAAACAAATATTTTTTTTATATATAACTTGCACTCAAACGGACATTCTCATGCCCGTTTGTTCGCTTTTTTAATCCGCACACGGGCCACAACGTTAATTTGTTTTTTATTTAGATTTGGTCGTAATTTAAATTATTTATTTAATAAATTTTGTGAAAAAACACATAACTAATCAAAATGAGAAAATAACAATAATAAAAAACAAAGTCACAACAAATCCTAAAATATGAGACAAACGTGGCCTATAAAGACTAATTACGGTGAGAATCAACATTAACATTTTAAAATTTTTGTAAATTCTTTATCTTAACAATATTTTCGTAGTCTCATAAAAAATATCATATTTAAACAATGCACGGTTATTAAGAAAATGATTAGTTGTGTTGAGTTTAATAATTAAATTAATATTATTCACTAATATAATTTTATTAATTGTAGTTAATATATTGATTGAATAATTTGAAAGTTAATAAATAAGGATATATAGTGAAATAATTATTTTGAAACAGAAAAATAAAGCAAATGAGATACTTTTATGAGATGGATAGACTCTCCCTCTCCCTCTCCTTCTCTCTGTTAACATTTCATTAATATTTAATTATTTAATGTGTTATAATAATGGCAAATTAATGGTAAGTGAAAAATAAAATTGTCATAATACTATAGTTAACGGATCTTAAAACTCAATGCATTTATTTTTTTAATTTAATTTTACCATTTATAGGCAACTAAATCATAAAATGGATTATAGTTTAAAATGTTATAACACAATTAAATTGAACTTCTGTGGAGTATGTTATAAATTATTTTTTAAGATGCATTTTAAGATACATGATATTTCTTATTTAATCAGATATTTTTTAAACTAAAAATATTTCTCTCATAATCTCTTAACTTCTAATGTTAATTCATTTTCACATTATATGGTTTAAATGACAGAAACTAATTTGTATTGCTTAACTAAAATAAAACATTCAAAAATAATTGAAAGAGAGATCACTAAATAGAAAATGGAGAAGTGATGCAGTAGATATTTTTATGATTAGAAATTCATTAAGTGAGAGAGATACAATCATTTTTTTAGGTACATACGTAATAACTCCTTCTCATGTTGCATCTTTCATAGTGATAACTAAAAAAAATTGTTATTGTTATAGAATATAGATAATTGTATAATAAATTACATTGATTTTCAATGCGTCTTTGAAAAGAAAATGGTACCATTTTTAAATAAGAACGAAAATTGAAGAAAAAATAGAGTATGTCTAATTGATGCATTGAGAAATAGAGTTAGAGGAGAGTTAATATTTGCACTTAAGAATTGGGAGTTAATAATAATTAATTTGTAACCTCTATTGATAGTTATTATTAATGTGGTTATTTTGTAAATGTATAAGTGGTTAAAGGATAACTTTGGAAGGAAAATAGATCAATCCATTTTTTTCTGTCCTCTTTATATATAGGTATAAATGTATAGATAAAATTAAAACGGTCAAGAAAGTTATTTTGTTAAATAAAAACTGATAATAGGTGACCTTTTGCTATGTAGTTAAAAATTCTTCACTCAATATTAAGAACCGTATTACGTGGAAGTTATAACAAAATTATACAGGGTTTTTTAATGCATCACCCAAGTTTCTTAGGCACCACGTGAAATTATTTTTTTGCCCCCTGATTTCGGATGTGCACATCCGGACGCACCAAATATTTAAAAAACGCAGAGTTGTTACGGATATGCATATCGGGAAATAATTCTGATGTGCACTTCCGGAAGGATTTCTTATTAATTCGCGTCAGACCTTCTTCCTCCCCCTCATTCTTCAATTTTCCATTTTCCAAACTCTCTCAAACTCTCAAACTCTCAAATTTTCAATCCCACAAATCTCGATTTTTTCCACTCAAGTTCGGCGTAGAGCAACTTCTACAACGATCAAGACACTCCAAATCCGCTGTATCTCATTTTAATCGGTAAGTTTTCAAATTTTAGAGTTTCAGAGTTATTTTCGAGTAATCGATTTAGAGTAGACATTTAGGTATAGAAATTGTTAGGTTGTATAATAACATAGGTTAGAGACAATGTAAGTCATTTTTACTACTTCAAACGGACGATCAGGGCATTAAAATGCCCTTTTGCATGTTACAGTGGCCATGGCTGCCATTTTTAAACTTCAAAAAATGTACCAGATGTGCAGATCCGGAAAGACTTTAACGTTTAGTTTTCTGAGTGTTTCCGGATGTGCACATCCGGAAATACCCAACGTTAAAAATTCGGTGTCCTTCCGGATGTGCACATTCGGAAGACTATTCTTTTTTATTTTGTTTGTTTGTTTTTGTTTAATTATTTTAAAAAAATTAATTTATTTATTATGCTTTGCAGATTAGATGGCTGGCAGAGACGATCGTACCATACATGGACGGACAACTCAGCACGCATCTGTCCGACATGAGCGGATGCAGTCTACAGCCGAGGCTTCCGGCGTAGAGGGAGTTGGGGTAGCCCCTACAGCTGAGGGACATCCTACACCACAACCATCCACATCACAGGTTCAGGCCACTTCCACATCACAGGTTCAGGCCACTCCCCCGTCAGCCGCCGATTCTACATCTTGGAGGCGTCGGGATTCTACTGCAAGTTCATCAGGGTCCCAGCCCGCACGCAGGCGACGTCGGGAGACTCCAGCTCCATCAGCTGCTCCTCCTCGTTCCCCTGTTCCTGTTCCTGTTCCAGAGGGTGATCACCCAACACATGAGGGTGTTGACGCTGATGACGATTTCGATGAGCTAGGCGGTTACCCTGGGGGACCGTCTAATATGTCCCTACTCGTAGGGTACTCTGAGCATACTGACAGATATGTCTGGCTAGGACAGGTAACCTTTCTCGGTTTATTTATAGAATTGTATTCGTTGAAAATATGTTCATTTGTAACATTATTTTATTTGGAAATTTTCAGGAGAAGGATTCACAGAAGTTCTATAACCATGGGGGCAAGGTTATGGACACGATTGAGATGTTGCCTGAGGCTGAGTGGTTCACGTCTGCACTTGTGGAGTCTGGTCTTGGAGGCCTGTCTAGGATTGGGTATTCCCAGATCCAGTACGGTATTCTGATGGCATTTGTTGAGAGATGGCACCCTGAGACATCCTCATTCCATCTACCGTACGACGAGATCACGATCACGCTGGACGACATCTCGTGCCTCTTACATCTACCGATCACAGGTACCCTTCTTCGTCACGGTAGGATGACGAAGGCGGACGACATGGAGTTGCTGGTTACAGAGCTTGGGGCTAGCGCAGAGAAGGCACATGCGGAGGTGCACCAGTTGAGGGGTGCACACGTCCGGTTCTCGTTTCTGATGGATAGATTTGCTGAGGCGCTTGCAGAGGCAGGACGGGCAGATGGTGATCCAGCTAAGGTGGATATCCACAGGACGCGTGCCCTGAGATGCTACTACTTGTTTTTGCTGGGCACACAGGTGTTTGTGGACACCAGCGCCTATTATGTTGATATCGTCTACCTCAGGTACCTTTCAGATCAGACAGAGATCCATGGGTACAACTAGGGGGCGGCTGCGCTGGCATTCACCTATTCCAGGCTCTCTGATGGTTGCCGCTGGGCAGCCAAGACTGTGACAGGCAGCTGTACGTTATACGTAGTAACAATATAATATTCTAAGTGATTTTTTCATTTCTTTTCTTTCTGTATTCATTATAATGTTTGACACCCATGTTATGTTTTCCATTTCAGGCGTGGATTTTACAGCACTTTCCCTACATTACTGGTTGGGGGAGTGTCCAGGGGTACACTGAGGATATGCCACGTGCTGCTGCATTTGTCCTGCTCAGAGGGAACCAGGCGCCGGACCCCTTCAGAGTGTATCTAGATCGGATGGCTGCTGAGGACGTTTTGTATTGCCCCTATGTTGCTCACCGTGTGACGCGCCCGTTCGATGAGGTTTGTTTGTTCTCAGGATGGTTGGCATGCAGTTCGACCGTTACTGACCGATACTTGCCGGAACGCGTCTTGCGTCAGTTCGGTTACACGCAGACGATCCCCAGGATGCCTCATGAGTCTGCTCCTCTAGGCTTGACCCGCAGGCAGATAGATGACATATATCCTGACTTCCAGTCCCACTTGGTACCGAAAGAGGCTCAGGCGACCAGACCGGAGAGAGACTGGAGCGTTGCTGCCAGGTACATTGTGTGGTTCTACACTGTCTCACACCCATGCATGGTGCCCACTGCTGAGGGATCGCCACCCAGACCTGCTCATCAGGAGATATTAGAGGAGCGGCACTCTCAGCTGGACCACACTCAGGATGTCCTACCACGCTGTCATCAGATAGAGCAGATAGCGTAGCAGGCCATTGTGGACGGTCACCTCCCTGAGGGCTCTGGTGCCAGACTTGTCGTGGACAGGATTATTGCGATTGCTCGAGGGGCACTTCAGTACCGCAGACATCGATCCAGGATGGCGGGTATGGGTAGAGGAGCAGGGGAGCCAGGAGAGATCCTTCGCCATACGCAGTAGTTTATTTTATATATTGATGTTGTCAAATGTATATTAAGTTGCGACGATATATTAACATATGCGATCACGCAACAAAACCGATTTAAAAAAAAAAATTAAGTTCTGCTGTTTTCCGGATCTGCATATCAGGAAAGTTTCCGGATGTGCACTTCCGGAACGCATCAGCGTTTTTAAAAAAAATGGTGCGTCCGGATGTGCACATCCGGAATAAGGGGGCAAAACCGAAAATTCAGATGGTGCCTAAGAAACAAGTGTGGTGTGATAAGAAATCCTCAAATTATAAAGGGTATAATGGGTAGAAAAATAGGCTACATCATAAGAATGTTTTGGATTTATACATTGTTATAGATTATCACCAAAATCGATTAACTTATTTGTGTTATTATGAATGATTGAAATATCTTTGGTTTACCAAAGAAATGTTAGTTATGAAATATTCAAAATTACCATGATGTTAATATTTAATTGCTTTATTATTATTATTTAATTCATTTTGTCAGGGAAATTATTATTAAAAAGAAGAGGCAATAATAATGTAAGTATTATAAGGAATGAGATAATATAACTTTATGTGTTTATTGTTACACACTTGACTTAAAGACAAGGGGGGTGAATTCTAATTAAAGAAAACTTAAACAAATTAAAGTGACTTTTAAGTCAATTTTAAAAATGAGGTAGTATAAGAGAATGATAACATAACGATAAATGTCAATAAGATAAAAGCCAATGGAAAAGGAAGGAGCACACTAGAATTATACTATCTTATCAGAGTTGAAGATAACAATCCTATTTTGATTTACAATTATCGATCAGAAAATATAGTAGTGGTTGCACAATAAATCTCTACTAAGTAGTTACTCTCTTAGCATTAGAGTTATACATGAAGTGAATGTGAAAATTAGGAGCAATGTGAAATAGAGAATAACATGTTTTTTTTAAGAAAACTTGTGTGTTTTGAAATGAATACAATGTTGGACAAGATACTCCCCGAACAAAATGGGGATTGTGGATTCAAAATTAGTGATTAATTTTAAGGTTTTATTACTTAAAAAGAAAATTGTGTTATAGAGAGAAAAAGAAATGGAAAATAAATAAAGCAACAAAGCAAATAAAAGTGATAGAGTTAGAGAGGCGACACTAGAGAGTTATACAGATTTGACCGAATGTTGGCCTAGTCCTATCCCCAAGATATCTTTTTGAGATTTTACTATAATATTTAGCTTTTATAGGTTATGCCCACGACTCTTTGATACAATCGAATCGAGAGATTTTACACAGACTTATCCCCCATAACCAAAAGAGAGCTTTTTCACGGGATGAACTCACGAACAGAGTAGAGATTTCATCGGTTGATCTAAATAATCGATAAGGGTAATGATAACTAACTATACATGCCTCAATTCTATTTCAAATTTATTTATGTTCATAAGCTAACTCATTGTCTAGATTACCAACTCATTTTTAACAACTCTACTTGTTTAATACAGAACTCCTACTCAAAGAAGATGATTTGTGCATCTGATTTGAAAGGTGCACTGTACATTCTCAATCATCCTCAAGTTGTAGTCTCCAACACACTCTCTTGCATTTCTGATTCATGTATCAAAACTCTACATTTGAAGCATACTACATATGTCAACCCTATTAATCCCCATGATTCTTCACATCACAATTCTTGTAACATTTGGCATTTAATATTTGACCACCTTTCTGATGACAAATTAATTAAAATAAAGAAATCATTTCCTTTTGTCCAAATTTTGAAGTCTTGTGATATTTGCTTCTATGCCAAGCAAAAAAAACTTCCTTTTCCTAACAAAACTGTTCCTAACAAAACTCATAAATATATTAACAACATTGATTTAATTCATATGGATATTTGGGGGGCATTATCTATACCTTATATTAATGGCCATAGATACTTCTTAATAGTTGTAGATGACAAAAGCAGACATACATGGATTTTTCTCATGAAGTGTAAATTAGAAACTCAAAACCTTGTTAAAGATTTTGTATATATGGTTCACATTCCATTTAATACCAAAATCAAGTGTCTTAGATCAGATAATGGTAATGAGTTTATCCTTAAAGATTTCTATAAGGAAATTGGTATTGTAAATCAAGCCTCATGTGTTAGTACCCCTCAACAAAATGTCATAGTTGACAGAAAACACCAACATTAAGACCCACCTTAAATGACAAATTTAGCATTAAGGATCTAGTAGTTCTCAAATACTTTCTAGGTTTTGAAGTGAACAAGTTCAATAAAGGCATTATATTATGTTAAAGAAAGTATAATCTAATGCATTCCTTCCTACAGCTTCACAAAGACTCTGGTAACCTATTATCTGATCAACAACATAAAGAAGATTAATTAAGATACTTTTGTACTTGACACACTCTAGGCTAGAGATTTCTTATGATGTATGCAAACTTAGGCAATTCTTAAGTGCGCCAACTGATGAACACATGCTGGTAGGCTTGCATGTTTTGAAATACCTCAAATGTAGCCCTAGTAATGGTTTGTTCTTCAGTTCATCATCAACATTGACACTTAAAGGATTCTCTGATTCTGATTGGGGAGCATCTCCAGATACTAAAAGATCTACAACTGGTTTGTGCTTCTTCCTTGGAACCTCTTTAATTAGTTGGAAAAGCAAGAGGAAAATTGTAGTTTCCAGATCATCAACAGAGGCTGAGTATAGAGCCCTAGATCAGGCAACATGTGAGGGTTAATGAATCATATACCTGTTACAACACTTCCACATTAATCATCCTTCTCCTTTTGTGATTTACTGTAACAACATGACAACTTTCCACATAGATGCAAATCTAGTTTTTTCATGAGAGAACTAAGCATATAGAGATTAATTGCCATGTGGTAAAAGACAAGGTCCAAGAAGGAGTTCTTCATTTGCTTTTTATTGCATCAAAATATCAAGTGGTTGACATCAGGACTAAGTCATTACATGTAGGGCCATTAACAACCTTCAAAGCAAGTTAGAAATGATGAATATATTCTCTAACTTAAAGGGGATGGTAAGCATAGAGATTAATGGTGGTTGATACAGTTGCATGCTTAGCACGTCAACTTAAGCATTTATGCGATCTTTAGTTTAACTTATCAATAACTAACTTGCAATAGGTTGTTATAAGTTGTTGAAAGGTAGTTAATAATGATAACTAACTGATCGTACCTGATCGGAAAGTAGAACAGTGGCCAGCAACGTCGTGAGATCAGCAACTCCGGTAGTGATGGAACGACCGGGGGGTGTGCCGGCAAGGTACTCCGATGCCAAAGTCAGGAAAAGGGAGTAAGCAAGTACAGAAAAATAGGTGTGAGAGTTAGAATGTAATGTAACCTGACCTTCTCAAGTGAGAGGGTATTTATAGGCTGCCCCCCAGTGCGGGGTCAACAGTCATCTACATTGGGCCTTGCGACCCAGCCCAGTGCAAATAACTGACAGGGCTTATGTGGCGTAGGGAAGACCAGCACGTGGTCTTCGCCCTGGGGTAACGGTCCCGAGGTCTCTGGAAGGTGGGCAGCCTGATTCTTTCGGAGGTGGGAGGTTACAAGATGACGTGTCCTCGCGGGGAGGAGCACGTGGAGGCCGAAGAGAGACGTGCTCCCCAAGACTCGAAGCCTCTGCTCGACAATGTCTGTCCAACACGTGCTAGACGAGGTAGAGGTTTAAACGTGCTCGACACTGGATAAACATGGGCTTTGTTGGGCCACCTCAGATCATTGGGTTGGGCCTGCCCGACTAATGGGCAGGCGCTGGCCCAGTCCAGAATAGGAGCCCCCCCAAGTCGTTGTTCTGAAGTGTCGGAGTAATGACTTAAGGGTCAGCCCCTATGTCGAGGACACAATAGGCGTGTTCGAAGGACCGGGTTGGATGTAGTTGTCTGATACCTGTAGGTAATCCTTTGTCGGGGAGACTCATTAAACGGGGAAGTGTCCCCGCGATAACGAGCTTGTGACGACGGAAGGGCCACGAGCAAGGGATGCTAGGCGGGCATGAATTTTGAAGTCTGCTCGAATTTCGCATGTCGCTGTTGGGTGACATTGCGGGGAGATGAAAAGTTGTGGACTCGAGCACCAAAGCAAACGAAAGGACATATGCGGGAATCCGTGAGCCACGTGTCACTCGTCATTATTAATTAGGGCGGCTAGGCTATGGTTAGGGTACTCGATTACCTAGGGACGCCTCGAGTCCCGCGAGGGGCTTATAAAAATGGATCAGTCCGTGCCATTTACACGTTTCCCTCTTCTTCGCTCCCTCTTTTTCTCTCCAAGTCTCTCTCATCTTCTCTTAGCTTCCGCCGCCGTCTCTCCACCGTACTGCCGCACCGGAACTCGCAACCACCGTCATAAGTAAGCTTCTCTCCCTTTCTTTGCATTTTACGTTTTCTACGATGGTTCTTCCGGTGGACTGATGAAGTCCCAGGGAGGCCACGGAGTTTTCGGCGAAAGCGGCGGAGCTCCCTTTAGATTTCTGGTGAATGCTGCGGGGAGTTAGGATGAACATCCCGGGGACATGTTGAAGCTCCCGAGGAGAGGTGATGAATTTCCCAGAGACACTGGATGAAGACGTCGGGGACCTACTGAAGGTCCCGAGAACGTTCGATGAATGCCCCGAGGACGCTGGGTGATTGTTTCGGGCACACGCGATAGAGATACCAAACACGTACGCATGTCTCCCCGATCGTCGTGGTCGGAGGCTCGTCTCCCCGCATATCTTCGCCCTTACACTTGATCAACGGTGGAAGGGTGAATTTGATCTAGGATATCGAATTCACCAGTTTCCTCTGATTTTCAGGTAAAAATGGATGCCGAGGGGATTAAAGGGAATATTGAAACAGACGATGAGCCCGACTCCCCTGTGGCGCTGGAGAGTGGTGCCCGACCACCCGAGGATTGGATTGGGGACGAGCCTCTCGGCTTCCCTTCACTATTTGTCCCTGGTGGTCCTGGTGCCTTCGTTACTATCGAGGATGTACGCCAAGGTTCCCCGCCGAGTGGACGGGCATACAGGCCGCTAGAGCATCACAAGATATGCTCGACATTCAAAAGAACCTGATTTCCCATGTACGAATTCAAGTTTCAAGTGGCGGGCATACGTATGCCCTTCAGTGGTTTCCAAATGGGGGTGTTTTCTTGGTTACAGCTGGCGCATTCCCAACTCCATCCAAATGCCATTGCCTTTGTTCGGGCTTTCGAGCTCGTTTGTAAACATCTTGATGTCGAGCCACCGTCCCTCTATTTTTCCGGATCTTCCACCTGTAACGACAAACAGTGGAGGGTCGTCACAGTTGGGTGTCGTTTAAACAGCCGAGGAGGCTGTTTCGGACATATATGGACGATGTCCAGAATTTCAAAACTCGGTGGTACGTCATTATGCCTCTTACCCGCGCAGCTACTGACACCCTTTATAACTGTAGAACAGTAGAGATGGAAGGTGATCGGCGGAGGGAGGTCCTCGATGCTAAGTGCCCCCTGGAATGGACAGAGGAGCATTTCAAGTTGAGCACTGAGAGTTATATCGTTGGCCCAAGCGCATTATGCAAGGAGGACCAGCAGGCCTATGAGAAGATAGTGAAGTTTGTCCAGGGTTTTAGCAAAGCAAAGTTGGTGACCCCGGACTGAAACTTCATAACCAACGACCTCGGGCAGACCCTGGGCACGCCCTCGACTCGGGGTCCACTATTGCTCTTTTCGTTTGTTTACTGATGTTTACTCTCTTTTTGCAAGTGCCATGTCGAGTCTGGAAGAATGTGTGAAGAAGTTGACCTCTACTCGAGGCTCGAAGAAAGTTGGGAAATGACGGGTCGAGCAGGTCAAATAGCAGGCGCTGGATCCCGTGCCGACTCCCGGGGACTCCTCCAGTTCTCCACAAGGCAGCTAGTCTCCTGACTCTCAGGGGTCTCCGAAGAGACAAAAGGTCGTCGAAACGGCGCACGCCGACCTCACTGGGAGCCCCCTCCACTACTACAAAACGCTAAAACAACAACGCCAGGCTTACAACGCATCCTTTTATGCCGTTGTAATAGGATAAAAATTTCGCGCCCATGTAAAAGCTGAGTCATTTAATGACGGTTGAATGAAACCACCGTAGTAATAAATAAAATGTATCAAGCTTCGTTTCCCTGCAACTACATTTTTTCTATTTTTTAGAGTATATTTAGCGTGTGTCAATTAAGTCCATTATTTAAAAAAAATTGTAAATTATTTTACAACGGTTAAGATGAACAACCGTAGTAATAAATGAAATGTAACAAGCTTCGATTCCATGCAACTACATTTTTTCTATTTTTTAGAGTACATTTAGCGTGTGTCACTTAAGTCCATTATTTAAAAAATAAATTGTAAATTATTTTACAACGGTTAATATGTACAACCGTAGTAATAAATGAAATTTACAAGCTTCGATTCCCTACAACACATTTTTTCCTTTTTTTAGGATACACTTAGCGTGTGTCACTTAAGATTCCACTACGGTTTGTTTCTCCAACCGAGATTAAAAGGTTTACTGATAAATTAAAACAAAACTTATTATGTATTTCTTTCATAAGACGCCCTAATCGAAGAAGTGAGCCAGAAACGCCCTAACCTTTACCCTCAAATAAGGTACTCTTCAACATTTTCATTCCTTTTTTCTTGGTTTATACTCAAATATTGACCGTCTTCATTCATTTGCTTCTTTAGCTTCGAAGTAAGGTTCTCTTCAACATCTTCATTCCTTTTTTCTTGGTTTATGCTCAAATATTGACCGTCTTCATCATTCATTTACTTCTTCAGCTTCGAAGTAAGGTTCTCTTCAACATCTTCATTCCTTTTTTCTTGGTTTATGCTCAAATATTGACCGTCTTCATTCATTTGCTTCTTTAGCTTCGAAGTAAGGTTCTCTTCAACATCTTCATTCATTTTTTCTTGGTTTATGCTCAAATATTGATCGTCTTCATCATTCATTTGCTTCTTCAGCTTCGAAGTAAGGTTCTCTTCAACATCTTCATTTCTTTTTTCTTTGTTCATATTGTATATGCTCAAGTCAGAATGAGATGTTTCATATGCTTTACGTTTAGTATGAGAGTACATCTTCATTGATTTTTTCTTTGTTCATACTGTATATGCATATGCTTGAGTTTTTGGATTAGATTTTGGTGTGTCATTCACATTATTATACATGTATAAATTTCAGAAGTTGTAATGGATCGTAGTTGGATGAAAACCAATAGATTAGATCTAGTTTATGAGAACGGAGTTTGTGAATTCCTGGAATACGCTGATAAACATCTTTCTGGCAATGATGGTATCTTTTATTGTCCTTGTGTTGTTTGCGCTAATATCAAAAAGGGTACAAAGAAAGAAATACACAATCACCTTTGTTGTGATGATATATGTCAAAATTATATAATATGAACGTGGCATGGTGAAGTGGATAATAAGGAAAGTCGGGCCTCACAAAGTCAAAGAGTGGAGGAAGATGAATATATGGAAGATCACCTAGAGGATATGTTCCGTGATATTGGGGAATCTTCTTTTATGAATGCTCATATTTATGATAATTTATGTAGTGATAAAGGCACCCCTTTATATAAGGGATGTGAAATTCTGGTATCAGACGTGTGATGTTAAGGTGTGCTGTCACAACAACACACTCTGCACAATGGACAACAATAACAGTAAAATAACACCAAGAATTGTTGACCCAGTTCAGTTACAACCAACCTACTCTGGGGGCTACCAAGCCAGGGATGGAATTCACTACTTGTAGATATAATTTACAGACTCAACAACCCGTTGACAATCTCCTAAACTTATACTCTACTAATGACTTGCTACCTAAGAAACCACTTAGGTATGAGAACACCACTCAATCCCTTACAAACACTCAAAGAGACCACTTTGAGTACCCTTGATCTTACTTCACAGTTTCGATCAAATCACACAACTCTCTTTGCTTCACAGCTTTAGAGAGGACAGAAACTCAACACCTATTCAAACCCTAGAATAGTGTAAATACAAGCACTTTAAACAAACTCTAGACACTAAGCCTCCTGCTCTTGATCTTCTGAATGTTTTCTGTACCTTTTCCTTTGGTCTTGTGCGCTTTATATAGCTCCTTGAATTGGGCTTGGACTTGTCACAATATTTGATCAGATTTGTTAATTAAAACTGAATCTTCAAAACAGATTTTATCCCCAAAATCTTTTTAAATCTTTAACCTTTTAATTGTCCAACAAACCTGCAATCAAATCTCCCATGTAACAGAAAATATCTATCCCAAGATATTCTCATCCAATGAGTCAACCACTCTCCACAATTCCAGCTAATACGCGTGCCCTAACAACCTGATGTTGTTATTAATTCTGCAGGTCTGATGTTACAACATCACCTGTGTGACATCAGACATCCAACTTCAGCACTTAACTACTTAACACAGCCCAGTGTTAAGACTTCAATGTTACAACATCAGCACCTTGACATCAACATTGAATAACCTTTGTTTTACCAAAATTCCAGCCAATCCAGGAACTATCAATCTCCCCCTTTGGCTAATTTTGGCTAAAACAATCTCTGCACTCTGCAAACAACTTCTGCACTCTGCACCTTCAGAGATTTCAGCAGCGGAATAATCTTCAATCAATTTGAAACTCATTAATCAGCAGCAGTTTGATAATCTTCAAAGTCTTCATCACTTGATCTGCTGCAGCACCATCTTCATTATTGACAACAGCCAATTGGTGGTGCTCCCCCTCAAAAACATGAACCAGCATCACAACTGTTCAGTAGCTCATAATGTGCAGCACATTACTCCCCCTAGATGTCTGCTTGGCTGCACTCTCCTCATGTCATGATATCTTCAATACTCCCCCTCAATGACTGCATCACATCAGTAGCATATGGCAATAATCCTCTTGACTATCTTGGCTATCTTCTCCCCCTTTTTAGCCATAATTAGGTAACCTTCACCTGGCAGTTGACTATACATTTTCAGAACCACCCCAACTGCCCACAACCTCTCTAGCAGATTCAGTCTTCAGAAATGCAGATTCCCAATTTGCTTCTTAATCTTTCAAATTGGTTTGCATCCAAGGCTTTAGTGAATATGTCAGCCAGCTGGTTCTCTGTAGCTACATGTTCCAAGGTAACAACTTTTTCTTCTACCAGATCCCTTATGAAATGATGCCTTATGTCTATGTACTTTTTCCTACTGTGCTGTATAGGATTTTTAGATATATTAATTGCACTCAGATTATCGCAGTACAAAGTCATAACATCTTGTTTAACATTGTATTCACTCAACATCTGCTTCATCCAGACCAGTTGAGAGCAACTACTTTCTGCTGCTATATACTCAGTTTCAGCAGTTGAGAGAGATACACAATTCTGCTTCTTGCTGAACCAAGAAATCAGATTGTTCCCTAGAAAGAAACATCCTCCTGAGGTGCTTTTTCTATCATCTGCACTTCCAGCACAATCAGCATCACAGTATCCTTTTAAAACAATCCCAGAATCACGGCTATATAACATTCCATAGTCACTTGTGCCATTTACATATTTCAGAATCCTCTTCACTTGATTCAAGTGACTTACCTTTGGATCAGACTGATATCTAGCACAAACTCCAACAGCAAAGGAAATATCAGGTATGCTTGCTGTGAGATATAGTAAACTCCCAATCATACTTCTGTACAAGCTGTGATCCACACTCACTCCATTCTCATCCTTGGACAGCTTCAAATGGGTGGGAGCAGGTGTCCTTTTGTGATTTGCTTTATCTAGGCCAAACTTCTTTACTATGCTTTTAGCATATTTGCTTTGAGAAATAAAGATAGAATCCTCCATTTGTCTGACTTACAATCCAAGAAAGTAGCTAAGTTCTCCAACCAAACTCATTTCAAATTCTGATTGCATTTGTTGTACAAACTGTTTTACCATAGCATCTGACATCCCCCCAAATACAATGTCATCCACATAAATTTGGGCTATCATTAATTTTCCTCATTCTTCCTTGACAAACAAGGTTTTGTCAATGCCTCCTTTTCTATACCCATTTGCTACTAAGAATTCTGTCAACCGCTCATACCAGGCCCTTGGAGCTTGTTTTAAGCCATACAGTGCCTTCCTCAGTTTGAACACATGATTGGGGAAGATTGGATCAGCGAATCCTTTAGGTTGATCTACATAGACTTCTTCATTCAGATAGCCATTTAGAAATGCACTCTTCACATCCATTTGGAACAGCTTGAATCTTAGGTTACAAGCCATACCCAAAAGTAGTCTGATGGATTCTAGTCTCGCCACTGGAGCAAACGTCTCATCAAAGTCGATTCCCTCCACTTGAGTATAACCTTGTGCAACAAGTCTCGCTTTTTTTCTTGTAACCACTCCAAGCTCATCTGACTTGTTTTTGTAGATCCACTTTGTTCCAATAACATTCACCCATTCTGGTCTTGGCACAAGATCCCAGACTTCATTTCTCTTGAACTGCTCCAGTTCTTCTTGCATGGCATTTATCCAAAATTCATCTGTCAGAGCTTCCTTGACATTTTTTGGCTCAACTTTGGATACAAAGCACGAGCTAGCTATGATTTCTCTGGACCTAGTTCTTACTCCAGAATTTGGATCACCTATGATCAGCTCCTTAGGATGATCCTTCTGAATTCTGATAGAAGGATCTTTCTGAGGTTGCTCAGGCTCAGTGTCAGCAGTACTAGGGGATGGATTTCTTTCTTCAACTTCAACAGCTACCTCATCAGTTAATGTTCCAACATCTTCTACAACATTTGTTTCCTCAGCCATGTCTTCTCTCTGATCAGCGTCTTTACAAACTTCAGACTCTTCAACAACAGACATAGCAAGTCTATGGAGATTCGTTGCAGCACTTTACATGTCCTCCTTCTCCTTTTCAGTAGGCATTTGTCTCAGTAGTCTCGATATACCTTTGACAGGAAGACCTTTATCAAGGATCTTGTCAACAATCTGATCTATGCTCTTGTCAACATCCACCCTTTCCTCAACATTTTGAGACGTGGATGACCTAGGTGCTGTCTTATCACGAAAGAGAACACTAGTAACAATCCTCTTTGTTTCATTATCTTTAAAGATAGTCCCAGCCCTTTTTGAAACAAGTTTAGGAGGTCTAGATTTACCAGATTCTGGGAGTATCACAGAGATGGGTTCCACATTCAAAGCTTCTTCTGCAAACCCTTCTTTTGTGGAAAACCTAGCCATTCCTTTTGCAGACCTTTGACCCGCAGATTTCTTAGACGGAGACGCCATGAATCCTTTGAGATGGGTACGATTTAGTGAGGATTGATTCTTGAAGGCGAAGAAGATGAACCGTTGTGAGAACAGGACTTTGAAAAACCGTGATGTTGCTCCAAAAGAAAATGATGGTCTGAGGTATGGCGCCAGATTTTCTGTATTTATTAAAGACCCATCACTAATTTTCTCCCTCCATAAAGACTTTCCTTTAAAAAAATTCACATCAGAACATACTAACTCTGAGTGCCCTTTCAGCATCCTGATGTCATAGTCTGATGTTATAACATCAATCTGAGCATCAATAGTTGAATTTCCTTCAAGAGAAATCCACTGATAGCAGTTATCCTTGGTTCTGGCACCCTTCATAACAATCTGATTATGCTCATCAGAAACCACACACTCATCCTTAGTGTAGTTTACCTTGTAACCTTCATCACACAACTGGCTTATGCTGATCAAATTTGCTTTTAATCCACTGACAAACATCACATTGTCAAGATCTGGTCTACCATCACCTTCCACTTTCCCAAATCCTGCAACTATACCTTTCTCTCCATTTCCAAACACAACCTTATGAGAGGAACAATGACTGACTTCAGCGAACATAGATCTACATCCAGACATGTGTTTGGAACACCCACTGTCAAAGTACCATGTTCCTTCTTTAGCCTCTTTGTCATCCAGGTGAGCCAATAAGCACTTCACCTTCTCCTTAGGTACCCATTGTTTAACAACTTTGGGCCTGTGCTCTCTCCATCTGTTTTGAGGCTGAGGGTATCCATGCAGCTTGTGGCAAGAGTACTGCATATGTCCAAATCTTCCACAATAATAGCATCTCACCCTTTCATCTCTGAATCTTCTGCCATGATGAGATTGCCTATGCTTCCATCCATGATGTGGTCTCCTTCTACCATAACTGCCCTGCCATCTATTCTGTTGATATCTTCTCCCATAAGTCGGTTGAGAATGTTGTTTCCTAGATTGTCTCCCATGATGGTGAGGCTTTCTTCTTCCATAAGGAACATCATTGGTGTATCCATAACCATACCTATACCAGTTGTCCTGATGTTGAGACATCTGATGAGACATGTGCTGTTTGAACTGAGCAGCTTGCATGCTCTTATGGTATTGTGGGGGCATATATTGGCTAGCTCCCAGTGGCTGCTTTCTCTTCTGATAGGGACCAGTCTTCTTCTCAATCTTCTTAGGTTGTGAAACATCAGCTTTCTTAGGGGTAGGATCCTGATGTTGAGATGAAAGTTGGGACACTTCCTTCTTTGAACCTGAAGTGCTTCCTTCTGAAGTTCCCTTATCCACAGCCACATATCCTATCCCAGCTTTATCTCCAGCAGCTTTTTCTGACTGAAGTATCTTGTCAAGTGTGTCTGTACCACAGCTCAGCATCCTAACAGACTTGGTCATTTGATCAAGATGAGCTCTAACTAGCACCACTTCATTTTCAAGATCAATCTTTTCATTCTCTAGCTGAGCAATCTGTTGCTTGTGGCACTTGTTTTCTTGACAAATCTCAGCACTCTTTAAACACAACTCTTGATAGGTGGATGCCAACTCCTCATAAGTTACTTCTCCATCACTAGAATCATCATCATAAATCACAGCTCCTGTTAAAGCTCTCACATGCTTTGCTGACTCGCCTTCACTTTCACTATCAGAGTCAGACCAGGAAACTGTCATGCCCTTCTTCTGCTTTTTCAAGAAGGTGGGACATTCTTTCTTGACATGTCCATACCCTTCGCACTCAAAGCACTGCACTCCTTTATCTTGGGCAGTTTTCTCTTCATCCTTCTTGCTGGTGTCAGAGGTCATGTTCTTGACATTAGGCCTGGAGTTATTATTCATTCGCTTGAATACTTTGGTGAACTGTCTTCCCAACATCACTATGGCCTGAGATAAATCCTCCTGGGATTCAGAACTCTTTCCTTTATCTTCTTCATTATTTGACACCAGGGCTATACTCTTTGGCTTCTTTTCTGGTTCTTCCTCATTCAACCCAAGCTCAAAGGTTTGAAGAGATCCAATGAGCTCATCTACTCTCATCTTGCTGATGTCTTGTGATTCTTCAATGGCAGTAACCTTCATCTTATACTTCTTAGGTAGGGACCTAAGGATCTTCCTCACAAGCTTTTCATCTGACATCTTCTCTCCAAGGGCACTAGATGCATTGGCCAGCTCAAGAACACTCATGTGGAAATCGTGAATAGTCTCATCTTTCTTCATCTTCAGGCTTTCAAATTTTGATGTTAAGATCTGAAGTCTCGACATCTTAACTCTAGACGTTCCTTCATGTGTAGCCTGCAAGATATCCCACGCTTCCTTAGCAACTTCACAGGTATTGATTAACCTGAAGATATTCTTATCCACTCCATTGAAGATAGCATTCAGAGCTTTGGAATTTCCAAGGGCAAGCACATCTTCCTCCTTGGTCCACTTTTCTCCAGGCTTTGGCTTAGAGGTGCCTTCTTTATCTTTGCCAGCATCATCCTTCTCACATATGACAGGAGCTTTCCATTCTTTAATAACAACTTTCCAAGCCCTACTGTCCAAGGATTTTAAGAAGGTGGTCATCCTTGGCTTCCAATAGTCATAATTGGATCCATCCAAAATAGGGGGTCTGTTGACGAATCCTCCAACTTCTTTGTCCATCTTTACACCAGAAAGTAACTTCCCTAGATCTCACCCAGAGACAGACAGGATGCCTGCTCTGATACCAATTAAAATTCTGGTATCAGACGTGTGATGTTAAGGTGTGATGTCACAACAACACACTCTACACAATGGACAGCAATAACAGTAAAATAACACCAAGAATTGTTGACCCAGTTCGGTTACAACCAACCTACTCTGGGGGCTACCAAGCCAGGGATGGAATTCACTACTTGTAGATATAATTTACAGACTCAATAACCCGTTGACAATCTCCTAAACTTATACTCTACTAATGACTTCCTACCTAAGAAACCACTTAGGTATGAGAACACCACTCAATCCCTTACAAACACTCAAAGAGACCACTTTGAGTACCCTTGATCTTACTTCACAGTTTCGATCAAATCACACAACTCTCTTTGCTTCACAGCTTTAGAGAGGACAGAAACTCAACACCTATTCAAACCCTAGAATAGTGTAAATACAAGCACTTTAAACAAACTCTAGACACTAAGCCTCCTGCTCTTGATCTTCTGAATGTTTTCTATACCTTTTCTTTTGGTCTTGTGCGCTTTATATAGCTCCTTGAATTGGGCTTGGACTTGTCACAATATTTGATCAGATTTGTTAATTAAAACTGAATCTTCAAAACAGATTTTATCCCCAAAATCTTTTTAAATCTTCAACCTTTTAATTCTCCAACAAACCTGCAATCAAATCTCCCATGTAACAGAAAATATCTATCCCAAGATATTCTCATCCAATGAGTCAACCACTCTCCACAATTCCAGCTAATACGCGTGCCTTAACAACCTGCTGTTGTTATTAATTCTGCAGGTCTGATGTTACAACATCACCTGTGTGACATCAGACATCCAACTTCAGCACTTAACTACTTAACACAGCCCAGTGTTAAGACTTCAATGTTACAACATCAGCACCTTGACATCAACATTGAATAACCTTTGTTTTACCAAAATTCCAGCCAATCCAGGAACTATCAGGATGCACAGAGTTCACACGGTTGTCGGCGGTGTTAAAGTTGTTTAATCTGAAGGCAAAAAATGGATGGTCAGATAAAAGTTTCACGGAATTACTTGAATTGCTACAGCAAATGTTACCAGAAGATAACAAATTGCCGGATCGTTGCTATGAGGCCAATAAGATATTTTGTCCATTGGGTCTGGAGTATATCAAGATACATGCTTGACCTAATGATTGCATATTATACCGGAAAGAGTATGAAGACTTGTTTCAATGTCTGAAATGTGGTGTGTCGCGTTACAAGCTGAAGGCTAGCAATGGTGATGACAATGATCACTATGACAATGTTAGTAGGAAGCATCCTCCTGCTAAAGTGTTATGGTACTTGCCAATACTTTCACGATTAAAGAGAATTTTTGCTAATTCGAATGACGCAAAGAATCTTAGATGACATTCAGATGAAAGGATTCGTGATGGAAACATTCGCCATGTAGCTGATTCTTTGTAATGGAAGCAAATTGATTCGTTGTTTCCGGATTTTGGAGTCGAGCCAAGAAATCTTAGGCTTGGGATTGCCACCGATGGAATGAACCCCTTTGGTAATCTGAGCACTAATCATACTTCGTGGCCTGTTCTTCTCACTATTTATAACCTATCTCCTTGGTTGTGCATGAAGCGCAAGTTATACTGTTAAGTATGATGATTTCTGGACCACGACAACCTGGTAACGACATAGATGTTTATCTTAGTCCATTAATTGATGAATTACGACTCTTGTGGGATGAAGGCATTGAAGTTGATAATGCATATTCTGGGGAAAAGTTTAATATGCGTGCAATGTTATTTTGCACAATTAACGACTTTCCGGCTTACGGTAACTTGGCGGGATACAGTGTCAAAGAACATAAAGCGTGTCCTATATGTGAAGATGATACTTGTTATCACCAACTTGAGTTTGGAAAAAAGATTGTTTACCTTAGGCATCAAAAATTTCTAAAACCAGGTCATCCTTATCGTAGATTGCAAAAGGCTTTTAATGGAGAGCAAGAGTTTGGTGAGGCTCCTAAACTTTTAACCGGGGATGAAGTTTATCAACGGCAAGAATACATTAATGTTGTCCTTGGGAAGAGAGAAAAAGAAAAAAGTGGGAAGAGAGAAAAAGAAAAAGCTGGGAAGAGAGGAAAAGAAACATGGGCAGTTGCGAAAAATATATGGAAAAAGAGGTCCATCTTCTTTGATCTTCCATATTGGTCAAGTCTTGATGTTAGACATTGTCTTGATGTGATGCACGTGGAGAAAAATGTGTGTGATAATTTGATTGACACACTTCTAAACATTCCGGTCAAGACTAAAGATAGTAAGGCTTCCCGTCTTGATATGGAGAAGATGGGTATACGAAAACAGTTGGCTCCAATAGAGAAAGGAAAAAGAACTTATCTGCCTCCAGCATGTCACACTCTATCTAAAAAGGAAAAGAAGATGTTCTGCGAGTGTTTGCAAGGTATTAAAGTTCCGCAAGGTTACTCATTAAACATCAAGAAACTTGTATCAATGAAAGATCTCAAGTTAATTGGTTTAAAATCTTATGATTGTCATGTATTGATGCAACAACTTCTACTAGTGGCTATCTGTGGGATCCTTCCGAAAAATGTGAGAGTAACTATAACGAGACTGTGTTTATTCTTCAATGCCATATGTAATAAAGTTCTTGATTTCAAAAAATTGGATGAATTAGAAGATGAGGCTGCCATAATCTTGTGTCAATTGGAGATGTATTTCCCGCCATCATTTTTTGACATTATGGTTCACTTACTTGTTCATCTCGTAAGAGAAATCAGAATTTGTGGTCCAAATTATTTAAGGTGGATGTATCCAATAGAGCGATATATGAAGATCTTTAAAGGATATACGAAGAATCATCACCGACCGAAAGCTTCGATTGTTTAAAGGTGTCATACCCTAAATTTTGACCTCTTTTATTGCAAATATTTTTCGTTTGTCCGACTGAATATTTTTTCGCCTTTGCTTCATTTATGCACGATATATCATATATTGTGTTAATTTCTAATTTTTTTAGTCATTTAATTCGATCTCTCATTTACGTTTTATTTTTTTTTGCATAAACTAAAAATCCAAAATATAAATATAAATACATATATATATATATATATATATATATATATATATATATATATATATATATATATATATATATATATATAGATGTTTATATGTATTTCACTTTTTATATATATATATAACTTTGTTAATTTTTATTATAAAAGAAAAAATATAATATGATGAAAAAAATAATAAAAAAATATATGTATATATGTTGTTACGCCACTTTAGGTATATATATATACAAAAATTTTGTTTTTTTTAACATAATGTCACATATTTGCTTTTTTGTTTTATTTATGATTTTTTTATTATTTAATGGGTTTTTTTGTTTTTTTATGAATTTTGTCTTAAATAAATTTTGTTTCTTACTAATTTTGTTTTTTTCACAATTTGTTTTACACACATTAAAACATAACAAACTTTGAAAAAAATTGAGTCAAGACTCATGATTTTATTTGAATCTTGGAGGCCAAGTTTTGAACTTTGAATCAAAACTTTGAATGTCATTTTTAATTGTCTTTTGAATCTTCATTCACAAGTCTTGTTTGTCTATAAATAGGGATTCAATTTCATTTTTAAAACTACCCCAAACTTGTTAAAAACTTATTTCTCATTTCTTCCTCCATCTCATACATGTTTGTAACTAAAAATTTTTGAATTATGAAGCATGTAGCAAGAGGGTGCAGCGCCCTCCTTTCATCATCATTTCAACCTTTATGTTTCTCTTTTAAATTTTCACATACATACACATAGGGAGAGGGCACAAAGCCTCCCTCACACACAATTATAACTCGGTTTGTGCATAGAATTAATAACAACATAATCTTGTTTTTTTTTCTCTCATCAGTGTACAGTTTTACAGAGAGATTTCCTACAAAACTTGCTAAAATTTCTTCACCAGTTGACACAATGTGAACATAATCATGGTGATGAATTGTGCTGCTGTAACAAATTCCTACTTGTACTTAAGTTATGGAACCCAATGGAACAGTACCTTAACACCTGCAAAAATTCAGAAACAGGATGCAACAATTTAATTCCCTGCAGAACAAGAACAAAACCTACAGCATAACAATACAACACGATTCAATTTTCATAATTTTCAAATTCAACTTCATAAATTTATGTTCTATCTAATTCAATAATTAACATATTTATGTTTGCTACTATAGGTCTGAGAAACTGAATTACAACAACAACATAGAGCTGAAAATCTGCATCGAATTTCAGAACCAAAGCTACTACAACTTACGACATCGCCGATACGTCGAAATCACCATAATCAGCAGTATCACACAGTTTCTGCAACAACAATTGCAGAACTCAGAATTCAACATGACTTTGCAATCAATTTATAAATTTCAATTCATGATTAACGAATTACCAAATTCAATTGAAAAATCAAATTTTACATGTTCAAATTTTTTTACAGGTTTTTGTGAAGAACAGAGAAATCAATGAATATGAAACCTCGTAATTACATCAATTCTTACCTGAATCAAACAACCACCGCGACGGAGGAAATTCATGTAGGAAGAATCACGGCCAAGGATCACAGATGAATCACCAAAACTCGTCTCCACCATCCGCCATCATCGCGCCGGGAAGGAGAAAGGTCACCATCAACAAACCGCGATGGAAGGATCGTCGACGCCGCAACAACAATCAGAGACGGGATTCGAAACACACATCACGGTCGAAACCGGACACGCCGGAATCGCACGGAGGGGGGCACATCGCCGCGAGGAAACCCGTCGGAAGAAACGCGATCGAGACGGGAGAGATTCGTGGAAGGGAGAGAGATCGTGGAAGACGTTGTGACAAAGAGAGTCCTTTTTCACGAAGAAGGAGAAAAATGTGTTGCTACCAAGCACATTTATATGTGATTCCTCGTTTTCTCTGCTTGTTTGGTTTTCCATTTGATACAGGAATTCTTAATCGATACCTCGAAGATCATTGGATGATCAGCTGATGCTTTGAGTTTTGTCGAGGACCTTGGGGATCGTTATCTCGCTTCTGGAAGTCTGAGAAGAGGCATTGGACCTTGCTCCAATAGGTAATTTTTCTTGAACTCATTATCCATATTTTTTCACGATGCTTTTCCGTGTATATTTTCAATTGCCATGATATCACGATGTTCTTCCGTGTATATTTTATCACATGATGTTTTTCCATGTATTCAGTTTCACACACGATGTTTTGCCGTGTATATGCTTTTATTCTCCGGATGTTTTTCCGTGTATATTATATCTGTTAGTTACCAGGATGCTTTGCTGTGTATTCATTTATTCCGTGATGTTTTGCCACGTATGCATGTTCCCTTAGGGTCTCTTAGTTCAAACTTAATTTTTGATTAGAGACAGACATTAGAATATTCAACCAAGCATGATAACTTTAGGTTAAATTTCCTCTCTCGCCGCCGTGCGATTTAAACTTTATTTTCTATAGTTCGTGCCCCGTAGGGGCGAACTACGACTGCTCTGATTTCTCAAGATACCATTGAGAATACGTAGGCATAAGACTGTAAAGTCTTAGCGAGCGACCTTTTTATTTTATCTCTTTACATCCAACGTTTTCCCGGATATTCGTATTTTTAACCTCTTATTTTATTTCTTTCAATCCGACATTTTCCCGGATATTCATATCGCTTCTTTTCAAAACAACTTTCCTTGTAATTTAAATTCAAATTCCTATTTGTTATCAAAACTTTCTTCAATTTCTTGAACAACTAACAAAACAGCATGGAAGCTCTACAACGGGTAAGTGTTTATCCGCTTTCTTTTACTGCTTTCATATATATAACTGTATTGTGGGGCTGCTCACTGTAAGTCGCCTTTCATAAACTTTTACATACCAGTCATATATCAATTGTATATATACTAGTATAGTTATTTAGAGTTTTCCCCGGCAATTAGGTCTAGACCTAAGTAAAGCCTTGTTGGTCACTCTTTAATATAGTCAAAGCTAGATCCTCCATAGGAGCACCAGATACAGTCTTCTCTTCGGTTGTCACCCTTAGAACTTGTCAAAGGAATTCTACTCCCCGGAGTTGATCTATTCTCCGTGAATGGCATCTCCTGAGTTTCTTCCAAATTCTCGGTCTTTCCTGGCTTGATCTATTCTCGGTGAATGACATGTCTTGAACTTCTCGAGGTTTGGGGACCCACAGGCTTCTTAAAAGCACCCCCGCCTCCTCTTGGACGTTGTACAAGGACCCTTCGACTTTTTAGAAGTTTTCACAGCCTCCTCTTAGGCTTCATATAATGATTCTTCCTCAGCGAAGATAGCCTCCTCTTGGGCTTCGTACAAATTATCCCTTCGGCTTCTTAAAAGTTTCTCCTGCATTCTCTTGGGCTTTGTACAAATTGTCCCGACAACCTCTTAAAGGTATAGGAACAGAAACTAGTAATCTTGATAGAGCAGTTTTTCAATTGAGTCTAGATCTTCATTAGCCTCCTCTTGGGCATTGTACAAGGACACACCCCGTAGACTTGGACAATCTAAATACCCTTGAGTCTCAAAGACATTCTCAAACACCTTTAGCCTCCGTCCCGGGCCTCGTACGAGATACATACAAAAACACTCTCTTGTTGAGTCAAACCCTTTTAGCCTCCATCTTGGGCGTTGTACAAGATACACATATAAACACTCTCTTGTTAAGTAAGTTAGCCTCTTCTTAGGCTTTGTATAAAGAAATCCCCGGTTGAGTCAATCAACCTTTTAGCATCAAAACATGCTTCGCTCACAGCAGACAAACATCAACAACTCCTCTTTAGAGATGACAAAATCCCCCTCAATTAGGACCCCTTTAGCTTCACATCTTGGGCTTTGAACAAGATACAATCATACCCTTTAGCTTCATGCTTTGGGCTTTGAACAAGACACCAAAGCAACCCTTTCCTCTTTTTTAACATCCGACGCTTTCTCGGATATTCCTTTTCTTTACATCCGACACTTTTCCAGATATTCCTTCTATTTTCATCCGATATTTTTCCCGGATATTCATATCTCAACCTTTAATCTCTTTACTCTTTCAATCAATTCCCACAAACATCCTTTTAGCCTCTGTCTTGGGCTTTGAACAAGACACCAAAACATTTTTTCCTCCCATAGAATAGGAGGAACTACGATTTCTCTGATTTCCCTATTTTCTTTAACGGGAATACGTAGGCATAAGATTGTGAAATCTTAGCGATCACACTAAACAAAAACCTTAGGTCCAGTACCTTACCAAAAACATCAAAAAACCCGAAAACAACAAAAATATCTTTTCAACATCTCTCAACCTTCCCAAAGGAGAAACTTTCCCAATTACAACAGATAAACACCAGTAAGCAGAAAATAGTAGAACAGTAAGGAAAACTGCTAACAACCCATGGATAACCATGTATAGGATGGGTAGTTGACAACTCCCCATTCTATAACCTGACCCAGAAATCCCCAATCTCTTAGCATTTGTTAAAGAAAACATTTGCGTGCAAGGTTAGTTTGAGATAGCTTCCCTTTCCTTTCCAGCTTCATAGGATAAATAAGAAATCAGAAGGTAGCACCCAATCCCATCCGCAGGCGGATGTGGGCGGTCACGAAAACCGCGCTATAGAAAAAATGGCGACTCTTCTGGGGACGCAAACTAGGATTAGAATTCCTAAGAGGTCTAGGTTGTTAGAAATTTTTCTATATACTATATAATATATATATATATATATATATATATATATATATATCACTTTTCCTAATTGATATCTGTGTTTATTTTCCTGCTAATGGGACTGCGTGTGATGCCGCATGTGGAAAGATTGAGTATACACCTAAGATAGGTGATGGCAATGCGGGTAATCTTGCGGGGAGTGAATCCCAGTTAAGAGTCCCCGATCGACCATCAAACTCAGTGGAGACTCCCTTTGCAGATACATTGCCTATACGACTTTGGTTGTTGAAAGTAGTGTGGTTGACTGGGTTATCTGAGAAGCTGAGGTTTTTAGTAGACTAAAACCATTTTGTAGTGCGGAAGCTATCGGAAATAGTTGTCACGCGATACTACCCTCATTTGAGGCTGATGACCTATTCTCGATGAATAGCATTTACTCTAAGATACTGCAGCTCGCTGGTGATCCGATTGCTGTTGTTATCCTGGGAGGAGCTGATGATTTTGAGGACAGGTACAAAAAATCACCAGTATAAACCTTTGGGGGGTGGGTAGAGCCTTGACTTCATAACACCGAAGCTTTGACCCCATGTTTTTTTTCTATGTTTTTGTGTGCTGCATCCATGCATTGCATTTGCATCCCTTGCATATTTCATACATATGTCCGGGTCATCGTCAATTCATTCCAACCTTCTGTCTTTCAGTCATCTGTAAGTCGTTAAACTGATTCCTCATCATCGATACAGAACTGAAACTTCAAATCAACTTCAGCTCAATTACTTCCCAAAGACAGGACATCTCATCCTTGTGTTTGATTAGTCACTGACCTTGTTTCTGTCTATTTTGCATTTTCCTTGTTTGTATCATAGTTGCTTTCAGCTTGTTTATCTTTAAATGTAAGTTTTAATGAAATGAGCATGTACATTATTTTGATTCAAATCATCTGTTCATTTACATATTTATGCTTTCTCTTTCAAAAAACAAAAACATTAAAAAAAAAACTTTCAAAAAATAATACACCTCTTTTTCAAATTTTTTACTATGCAAATATTTGTGGGAGGATGACGAAGACATAATACCCATAATTGATGTCGGTATGCTTTCAAATAAAAAACTTTGCTGACGATGTAAGGCATTTTTTTCAATTCCCAAACACTGGAGATATAAGGAAGATAATCCCTCGTTAACCCCTTTGAGCCTTGAAGTAGGAGTTTCTTTCTTTATAAAAAACCCATAGTTTTAACCTGGGTCAGGGTAGTTCTCAGTTTAATTTGGGTTATGTATTCAAGTTCGGAAAGTTTACTTACAACAAGTAGATGCTGAAAACGTCTTTCAAATCAAAAGCCAGTGATGGTCCATCGTAATCATCAAATCTAGCCGTCACTTTCTTTCTAAGAAGAAATCAAAAAGAAAAAGGCCGCTAAGTCAAAAAGCTTAGGCAAAAACTAGGGCGTCCCGCTGACTATAAAATTTAAAAGAAATAGTTCAGGCAAAAGTTAGGGATAACACAGAGAAGAGATCCTTAAATCCTCGATTTTCAAAAAGTCCACAAAGACGAAAAACAACTAAATGTTGTAAAGAAGCAGTAGTTGCTGTCTCAAGACTTCTGGACCATCGTCATCACTATCATAAGTACAATTCCGAAACCTTTTTGAACCTGAATGCACAATTTAAGTTTAACTGAGCATAGGATTGGAGAACATCACGAAGGGGGTGGACACCAAATATACTTTGAGCCTTTATCTTTCTTTCATAAACCGTGAACCATGCCACGTTATAACCCTCAAAAGACCTAATTGAAGTAAAGTTATTTTGAGAGCATACTATAGAAAGGTGGCGTAAATTGACTCCAAAATTATTTTTTGCAAATCATTTGTTTTGGTATCATACCTCTGTTTTACTTTTCATTCAAAATGTTTTAAACCATCGTGTTGTTAACCAGTAATCCATATTACTGAATTTTTTCTAAAAAAAACAATGGTTTTGTTTTCAAAAATTTTGCATGAACTTTGCATTAAATTTTCCATGTTTAAATAAACATTTTTTATTGCAAACTAGCTTTCCTCTCAAGGAATTTTCAAAACAGTTTAGAAACTTGGTCAGTGATCCTATCAGGGGCAAGTTCTTTCCAGAGCTTGTTAAGAATCAATTCAAGATTTGTTCAGTGCAAGTCCTTCTCAGAATTGATTTATTCAGAAAAACTTTCAAGACTCATTACTGGGGCAAGCCTTCCTAGTATACAACATACAATCATTATCATTCAAGCTGAAGCAATAATCAGTTCATCTACAACAGTCTGTAAGTCTGGGGCAATTTATTTGGAAAAATCCCCAAGCAGCTCTCCGACCCTCCTCCAAGGGTTATAAACTTGATACAGTTTACCAGTCTGACAAAGAGACGTTTAACAAACCGCATTTTCAGTCCCTAAGCAGTGGCAGTGATCTCTGTGTTGATGGATCAGTTTGGTCTGTCACTCCCCAAAAGAGTATAAACTTGTTGATTTTCACTCTTCAAAGCGTCTAAACTTGTTGTCGGTAGGCATGGCAAGAAAACCCGGGCCCGCTGGGGCCGGCCGGACTCGGCCCGAAATTAACGGGGGAAACCCTTTTTGATTGGGTCGGGTGCGGGTGCGGGTAAAACCCGGTTTGTAATTGCGGGTGCAGGTGCGGGGGCAGGGGGATGCTACTACCCGCCCGCACCCGTGTAACGCCCTGTTATTTAAATAACTATTTAATTAAATATATTTGTATATTTGGTGTTGATTTGTGCTGATTATCGGAATTGTTTTGTGTTGAGTTGCTAAGTTGGTTTTAGCCGAATTAATTTGATTAAGTTGATTTAAGTCGTGTTGTGGTTGGTTGAATTTATTAAGCTGATTTGAGTTGTAGAAATGATATGTTGCTATTATATTAGAATTATAAAAGAAAGTATGTGGGCTTAGTTGGTAGTAGCAATGTTGGGGGTGTAGTAAGTTAGCCCAATAGAAATAAGAGAGTAAGTGGAGTTAGTGGCAAAAGGAAGTTACAGGAAAATACGAGGTTATTGGAAAAAGTCTTGGAAGAGAAGTGCAGAGAAAAAATTAGGTTTTTGGAGAACACGAGAAGTTGCAGAGAAAGTGGAGCAAGAGGTTTTGGAGAATTACGTTGGAATTTCAGAACCGGAAATCCAATCGAAGAGTAGAGCGACCTTCAATCCAAGGTAAGGGTGGGGTTCTGACTCTATAATTGGGTTTATGATAAATAATATGTGGGATTGAGTTATTGAAATTGCTGTTGTCTGTGTGTTAGTTTGTTGTGAATGTTTATGAAATTGATAGAATTTGTATTTTGGTATATTATAGAGACCAATTCATTATTGAATTAAATATTTGGTAGGTGATATTTTGGAATGATACTGTAATGCCACTTAGCAATCCAACGAATTGAGTGATGTTTTGAACTGTATCACTTATACACTTAAGCGCCACTTGAAAACATAATACATTTTTATTTTTATGAGCCGTAGCGGTATCTTAGTATATAAATGAGGAAGTGATAAGTCTGGTTGAATTAGTAACAGTAGAGCATAATTCAAGCGAACCTGTGATGGTTTCATCATATTGATCCCTGTAGCGCTACTTTGTATGAAAAAGGAAAACACGAGGTTCATTAAAATATGTCTAGTAATGTATAAGCCACTTGAAATGTGATGGAATGGTGATATAGGTACTTCCTAAAAGTGATGTTCCAATTAATCTTGTAGCTACCATATAAATATTAAATACCAATATAACCTGATACTACTAAGTATTACTTTTTAGTTTCTACTGTTTATGAAGAGACGAGTTTAGAAAAATATTTTTAATTAAAGAGGTATTCTCCATATTGGAAATTAGTTTGTTTGGTTAATTGAATGAGAAAATTGTTAACTGTTAGGGACTTAGTATTATTTAACCATTAGAGTTTTAACAACTAATGATTATTACTTGACTATGCTATAAAATTGGAGGAATTGGTAGATGTCATCAAATTAATCGGAGGATAATTAATTCACGCTGTTGGAGTAGAATTATCCATGTTGCTGTAGCACGATGTATTGGAAGAATTAGTTGAGGATGAGTATACGGGAACGAGAGAACAGAGGAGAAGGATGAGAGAACAGAGAGAACGCAGGTTTTGAGGTTGAACGCAGTTTTGGGAGCCATGACGACCGTCATGGAAGTGTGACGAGCGTCACACGGGTTACGACCGTCATGGAACGTGACGACCGTCATGCAGACAGTTTCTGGGTGCTGTGTTGTTTCCTGCGTTGATGGTTGGTTTGGCTGCTTGTTATGGATGTGTCTGAGTGTAAATATGATGTACCTTGTGAGAATTACTCGTGTAACCGGATGATAATCATGGCATAGAAGTGAATTCGGAATTGTTGGCAGGATGTTAGTAACATTAGTATAATATCCATTTAGAAAGGAATTAATTGAGTAAGCAGTAACATGATAAATTAGTGATACTTAAAGGGGAGTTATTTAAGTAGCAGTAGCAATGATAATTGTTGACAGGAGTTGTCTAGTAGTAGTAGTGATAATAGGATGTATTAGGTAGTATTTTTGGTAGCAGTGTCGTGATGATAAAGTAATATGTGGCGGGTGATATTTTTATAGCAGAATTTAACCAATAATAGTATCGGAACAGTCTTAATAATTAATGCAGAGTAGGAATACTAATAATCTTAGTAGAAGAGTTAGGCATTAGAGTGGCAGTGTAATTGAGTTGTTCTTTGTGTTGTGCTCCCTGTTGCAAGTTGTGAAGTTGTTAGTCGTGGATTTTGTTGCAGAACCTTATTAGTTGTTGTTGTTAATAAGTTGAAGGCCTATGGCCAGTGTTGATTTGTTATTGTTGAGTTGATGTTGAAATGTAGTCGTTATGTCGCTGTTGAAATGTTGATACCAAGTTTGTAGGCCTATGGCCAGTGTTGAAATTGTCGCGAAGTTGTTGTTGAATTGATATTAAGTTGTAGGCCTATGGCCAATGCTGATTTGCTGTTGTGCTGATAGATATAATTATCAGTGTTGTTATTATGATGTTCATGATTGGGTCACATGGCATAACATATTAAACTGGCCTAGATTGGCAAAAATATTAAGCTGGCCTGGATTGGCAAAAATTATTAAGCTGGCCTGGATTGGCAAAATATTAAGCGGAAGGCTTATGCCTTGTTGACGTCAATATTAATTGGCAGATTTTTAAGCTGGGAGTTCTGCTCCAATGGTACCACATGCATGTGCATATTGATTCGCATTTCATGTTGCATCTTGAGTTGCGGTGTTGATGGAATAGATGTTATATCGTGTTGATGATTTTGTTGGGATGATAAAATTTGTCGTTATATTATGTTGATGTTTGTGTTGTAACACGTGTTGTTTTAGAGTTGTGAAGTGGTGATTGTTTATAGTCTAATCTAATATGTTATTTATCATACATCTTATTATATTGTTAGATATCTCACCCCTTCTGCTGATGTTTCCCCTAATATGGGAAATGGGCAGGTACCCAAGAATAGCAGTGGCAGTTCGGGATAGTTTTTGGAGTCCTTATGTTGCTTTATTGCAAGTCAAGAGGGTCTTGCTCTGATACTAACACTCGGGGGGATGAACGACTGTTGTTTTATTGTTGTTGTTACTTTAGTTGTTGAATTTTAAGTTGATGTCGTTGAATACTTGTTGTGTTGAAGTTGATTCGGTTGAAAAAAAGATGTTATGTCATTTGAGTTGAAAATTGTGATTTCGGTGTTTAGTTAATAAAAGTTATTTTATTTTAAATACTAAAATTTGTTGTTATCGGTTCATCCGAGCTCTATGTGTTATGTATCTGTTGTACATGCGAGTAAATGAAGTTGTTTTCAAGAAGTAAGTGTAACATCTCATGTGAATGTTGAAATTTTGAAACTCTGATTTTATTATTATCTGCCTGGTAGAAATAGGGTGTTACATTAGTGGTATCAGAGCCTGGTTGGTCCGTCCGGCCAAGTTGTCTAACGTTGTTTATTCCTTAGTGCGCGGCATGTGTGTGAAACACTGTCGATACTTGCTTATTAGTTTTCTAACTGTTTGTCTCCAGGAGTTGGTTTGAAATAAGTGGGGGAAAAGCTTGCTTCCCGAAAATGTTAATGGTATGTGAAGTTGAATCAAGGCGATATTGATTGCAAGAGTGCAAATGTTATTGGAACGGGGTTGCGAACCGACGAGAGTATGGACTCATGATTCTTATCGGTCAAGTTTGAGACGCCTTTGAGGGAGAACGAGCCGATAATTGCGATTGGCCTCTGAAGTGTAGATCAGAGTTTGGGGACAGTTAAGAGATGATTGAGGTTAAGGATTCACTCCAAAGAAAATGATTATTCGATGGATCAATTGGTAGACTAGTATGTTTTGAGTATAATTGGATTGAAGTCGGATGATTTTCAGAGTTGGGTGAAAAGCAAGGATAGTTGGAAGAGTTTGGAAGCAAGAGAAAGAGGTAGAACTCATGTTCACCAATTTCGGATTTTATTTTCGTATTTATGGAACAACCTTCAGTATAAGAGGCATAACTTTCTACTCGTAACCCCGATGAAAGCGAATCTGGACTTTTCGGAAAGTTTACAAAATTCCCTACAGTTTGCATATAAATTTTATCTTCGGCATGTTTTTGAAGAGAGAGAAAAACGCGTATGAATTTTTGGGTCTGATGCTGATTTTGGTGGAAGTATGTATACGGGATTCCTGGATCAGCCGCCATTGCACAGGCGATAACTTTTTACTCGTAACTCGAATTTAAGCGATTCTTGAAGTTCTGAAATCTACATGAACTTCCCTTCATTTTGGAATATAATTTTGTGTCTGGGAGGTCTGTATTGAAGAAGATAATCGTGTTTGAAGTTGGACAATTCTTGATGGAAATAGTAAAAGATGAAGTCAAGTATAAAATGTTTGGTAATGGGAAGAAGATAAGAGTATCGGAGGAGCACATGGAAGTGCGGCATATAATAGTTGAAAATGATTGAAGTATAGAAATATTTGAGGAAGGTTAAATAGTAAAGTGGATTGTGTGTTATTGGCGAGATGTGTCGACATGAGTTGGAAATTTTTGGAAGTTCTATCACCAACCAGATGATGAGATGCTATTGTTGAGATTGTGATTGGAATGAGAATCAAGTGTGAAACTATATGGATCATTGAAGTTATGAAATTAAGAAGAAAGACGAAGGATTTTTTAGTGTTGTTAAAGCTCTTAACTTGGATAAATGTTTCGGTGGAAGTGGACCGATTTGGATGGTACTTGATATGGTAGCGATTCCGGTACTAGAAGGATATTTAATGATTGTGTTGTACAACTAACTTGTATAGGAGAATATGTGTTGGATTTTGGACGTTGTGTATCACTGACGAAGTTGGAAATAAAGAAATTAAGAACACGTTTGTAAGCCTTAGAGGAATGGTGGAGCAGTATGCTTAGGTAATCTTGAGCGCAAGGTAAAGGACGCTATTGTAGTTGGGTAATGATGATTTATGCCACCATTATGGTTGTCGGCTGTCTATTGACAAATTGAGGAACTGATCACCCTTAATCTCTTGTTGATAGTAGACGGAATCATGTGGATGGAGTAGACGTGTCTTGCCAACTAGAATAGTACGCACAGTGAATTGTTTGGAGTTGAGCCAAGTGCTTATGAATTGTTTGAGTTGTCGATGCAGATTCCTATATAGGGAAATGAGGTTGCGGGTTGATCGGTGAGTAGTTTGGAAACTCACAGTTGCGTTCTGGATAACTTGGGCTTTGATTTGTGGTGGATCATGAATTTGATTGACATAAGACTTGGAGAATTGTAGAGATGATCCAAGGAGGAATTAAATGGAAATGTAAGACCATGATTTGACAAGGAGGTCGGATAAAGAATGATGGTGGCTGGTATGCCTTAACGTGTATATAGGAAATATGAATTGTATTTACCATACTTGTTCAGATAATGTTATAACTGGTGTTCGTTGTGGACGTTCTGATCTGCTATGGAATCAGAAGGAAGGCGCGTAGGGTATTTGAGAGTCGAGTCGCCAGTGTTGAAAAAAGTGAAGTTGTATGTTGAGTTATCAAAGTGTGATTTTGATTCGTAAAGATGAGTTTACTTGGTTGTGTTACTTCGGATGAGGATCATGGAGAATTGGGCTAGTATGAGTAGAACTTGATGAATTAAATGTTTGATTGGTTTGGTTAATATGCCATGTTAAGTGTAGGTTATTGCGGCTAAATCTATGGCTATTGAGTGTTCAGCACTGTTGGTAAGATGATTTTTTTTTCTTGTTGAGATTAATTGGACATTGTACCCTTATGTTGTTGTAATGTTGTTAGGTGTTTAAGACGAGTTGAGACAATGTGTTAATACAACATGGTAAAATTGTAGCTTGTGTTTTATGATGATTGGGGATTCATGAAAGTATCTATCCTATTCCTATTCAAGATTTGGAATTGGCTGCAGTTGTAGTTGTGTGGGATATTCGGAGGTATTATTTATGGATCTAAGTTCGGAGTAGTCACTAATCAAAGTGTAGAATACTTGTTGGTCGGAATTTTTGGAGAATTAAGTCGAAAGTCTTTTCTTATGTCTGTTTTGATAGTCGGACAATTAGATGTGAACTTGGTAGATTTGATGGTTGCTAGTACTCAGAGTGCGCAGTGAAAGCATGGTGTAGCACAATTTGTTCTTATGTGGGTAACGACGATGTTGGTGGTTTGATTACGTTGATGTTGTGTTATGACTTTTGTGCTCTTATCCTTGTTGTTGCCTCGTTACCTAGGGTGATGGTTCGAGTGCGAGTAGCTAATTCCTACGATGGGGAATTAGGGGAGTGTTGCCTATGGGAGGGTAACGATTGTGTTGTATTCTGGTTCATAGTGAACTTGGGTGTTCTTAACTTGATTATTCTTTGTGTATTGAGTTGTCGTTGGATGCGTTGCGTGAGCATTGTTTCATGTTGTTATTGTCGTTGATATGATGTATTGTATTTGGTGTTAGACGCGGGGTTGCCTTTATGGCGGGAAAGTTGAATTGTCAGATGAGATAACGTATCTGGAGTGTGGTGCATCGAGTAAATTTTCGAGGACGGAAATATCCTAAGTGGGGGAGAGCTGTAACGCCCGGTTATTTAATTAACTATTTAATTAAATATATTCGTATATTTGGTGTTGATTTGTGCTGATTATCGGAATTGTTTTGTGTTGAGTTGCTAAGTTGGTTTTAGCTGAATTAATTTGATTAAGTTGATTTAAGTCGTGTTGTGGTTGGTTGAATTTATTAAGCTGATTTGAGTTGTAGAAATGATATGTTGCTATTATATTAGAATTATAAAAGAAAATATGTGGGCTTAGTTGGTAGTAGCAATGTTTGGGGTGTAGTAAGTTGGCCCAATAGAAATAAGAGAGTAAGTGGAGTTAGTGGGAAAAGGAAGTTACAGGAAAATAAGAGGTTATTGGAAAAAGTCTTGGAAGAGAAGTGCAGAGAAAAAATTAGGTTTTTGGAGAACACGAGAAGTTGCAGAGAAAGTGGAGCAAGAGGTTTTGGAGAATTACGTTGGAATTTCAGAACCGGAAATCCAATCGAAGAGTAGAGCGACCTTCAATCCAAGGTAAGGTGGGGTTCTGACTCTATAATTGGGTTTATGATAAATAATATGTGGGATTGAGTTATTGAAATTGCTGCTGTTTGTGTGTTAGTTTGTTGTGAATGTTTATGAAATTGATAGAATTTGTATTTTGGTATATTATAGAGACCAATTCATTATTGAATTAAATATTTGGTAGGTGATATTTTGGAATGATACTGTAACGCCACTTAGCAATCCAAGGAATTGAGTGATGTTTTGAACTGTATCACTTATACACTTAAGCGCCACTTGAAAACATAATACATTTTTATTTTTATGAGCCGTAGCGGTATCTTAGTATATAAATGAGGAAGTGATAAGTCTTGTTGAATTAGTAACAGTAGAGCATAATTCAAGCGAACCTGTGATGGTTTCATCATATTGATCCCTGTAGCGCTACTTTGTATGAAAAAGGAAAACACGAGGTTCATTAAAATATGTCTAGTAATGTATAAGCCACTTGAAATGTGATGGAATGGTGATATAGGTACTTCCTAAAAGTGATGTTCCAATTAATCTTGTAGCTACCATATAAATATTGAATACCAATATAACCTGATACTACTAAGTATTACTTTTTAGTTTCTACTGTTTATGAAGAGACGAGTTTAGAAAAATATTTTTAATTAAAGAGGTATTCTCCATATTGGAAATTAGTTTGTTTGGTTAATTGAATGAGAAAATTGTTAACTGTTAGGGACTTAGTGTTATTTAACCATTAGAGTTTTAACAACTAATGATTATTACTTGACTATGCTATAAAATTGGAGGAATTGGTAGATGTCATCAAATTAATCGGAGGATAATTAATTCACGCTGTTGGAGTAGAATTATCCATGTTGCTGTAGCACGATGTATTGGAAGAATTAGTTGAGGATGAGTATACGGGAAGGAGATAACAGAGGAGAAGGATGAGAGAACGCAGGTTTTGAGGTTGAACGCAGTTTTGGGAGCCATGACGACTGTCATGGAAGTGTGACGAGCGTCACACGGGTCACGACCGTCATGGAACGTGACGACCATCATGCAGACAGTTTTTGGGTGCCTGAGTGTAAATATGCTGTACCTTGTGAGAAATACTCGTGTAACCGGATGATAATCATGGCATAAAAGTGAATTCGGAATTGTTGGCAGGATGTTAGTAACATTAGTTTAATATCCATTTAGAAAGGAATTAATTGACTAAGCAGTAACATGATAAATTAGTGATACTTAAAGGGGAGTTATTTAAGTAGCAGTAGCAATGATAATTGTTGACAGGAGTTGTCTAGTAGTAGTAGTGATAATAGGATGTATTAGGTAGTATTTTTGGTAGCAGTGTCGTGATGATAAAGTAATATGTGGCGGGTGACATTTCTATAGCAGAATTTAACCAATAATAGTATCGGAACAGTCTTAATAATTAATGCAGAGTAGGAATACTAATAATCTTAGTAGAAGAGTTAGGTATTAGAGTGGCAGTGTAATTGAGTTGTTCTTTGTGTTGTGCTCCCTGTTGCAAGTTGTGAAGTTGTTAGTTGTGGATTTTGTTGCAGAACCTTATTAGTTGTTGTTGTTGATAAGTTGAAGGCCTATGGCCAGTGTTGATTTGTTATTGTTGAGTTGCTGTTGAAATGTAGTCGTTATGTCGCTGTTGAAATGTTGATACCAAATTTGTAGGCCTATGGCCAGTGTTGAAATTGCCACGAAGTTGCTGTTGATTTGATATTAAGTTGTAGGCCTATGACCAATGCTGATTTGTTGTTGTGCTGATAGATATAATTATCAGTGTTGTTATTATGATGTTCATGATTGGGTCACATGGCATAACATATTAAGCTGGCCTGGATTGGCAAAAATATTAAGCTGGCCTGGATTGGCAAAAATTATTAAGCTGACCTGGATTGGCAAAATATTAAGCGGAAGGCTTATGCCTTGCTGACGTCAATATTAATTGGCAGATTTTTAAGCTGGGAGTTCTGCTCCAATGGTACCACATGCATGTGCATATTGAGTCGCATTTCATGTTGCATCTTGAGTTGCGGTGTTAATGGAATGGATGTTATATCGTGTTGATGATTTTGTTGGGATGATAAAATTTGTCGTTATATTATGTTGATGTTTGTGTTGTAACACATGTTGTTTTAGAGTTGTGAAGTGGTGATTGTTTATAGTCTAATCTAATATGTTATTTATCATACATCTTATTATATTGTTAGATATCTCACCCCTTCTGCTGATATTTGTAACACCCCCAATCTATACCCCAAAGCTATTAAAGCGATAAATAAAATTTCAAAATTTCATCAGAGTATATTTAAAACATGCACGGCATAGACCGAGGGCTCACATCAATTTGAAACAAACATACAACACCTGCTCATATAGATATGCAACACTCGCAGGTAGCAAATAAACAGAGGAACTTAGTTCCTACTACCCACAATTCAAATACAGAATAAAGCGGAAAATCTGTACTGAATCTCATATATATATATATATATATATATATCACATAAAAAGTTTGTCATACATCAAGTCATACATGTACAAGCCAAAAGATATATATATACATATACACATCAAACTACAAAACGATCCCCCTGACTACCCGGTGCCACATATCAGAGCCGATCGACAAAAGAATGAAATACTAAGCTTCACAAAAAAACCTCCAGCAGCTCTAATCTGCAATGCCTCGTAGAGCATTATAAAACAGCAGAAGGGTGAGAAAAACAATCATAATATAGTTGCATATAATTATATATTAATACAGAAACGCACAAGTCAAATATTCTCACCACAATTGCACCACAATCAATTACAACACAACACAGTACACTTATCAAGTATTCCACACCAATGCATATCAGTCATACACAATACACTCATCATCAATACAATTATACATATTCCATCTCATCGATTACATTCATAATTCCATACACAATTAATCCATGATTTATGCAAATGCATAAAGACCGACACAACGACTCTATGCATATGCCATGCGGTACCGACTTCCAATATTTCTCATCACTAGTTCACTCAGGAACTCTGTTGGAATCATCGCTCGTTACATTACTGTAACTCCCCGTCGGGAATACAATGTTCCCCGTCGCTCACACACCACACGAGCACACGACGTTTATGGATCGCTCACACCCCACACGGGCACACGACCCGATCGCTCACACCCCACATGGGCACACGATCGTCTATAACCATCGCTTTCGGTCCTCTTATTTTTAAGGCGATTCATACCTCTTATTTTTAAGGCTCACGATGTTATAGCAAATTCCCTCTGGAATCCATCCGTCACTCAGGACGTCACAAGAATGCATATCATGATGCTTGGCATACAAGGACTCATGACGTTCAAATGCACACATATATGCAACCATCTCTCTTAACATAAATCATGCTTGCAATCCGAGCCCAAAACAATGCATTTATTTGTATTACAGCCACAAACCATCATCACACCATCTAAACACATGCATTTATATCATATAATCCGTACACAAGTCATACAACTATATCTCAAGCATGTTGTGTAATAACGCCTCAAATACACACAGTTAAAAAGGTAAAAGTCGACACACAACACATTTCCAGATTCCCGACATAATTAAATCGGCTAACAATCTCAAACAATGATAAAGAACATTTCACAAGCTTTCGAACGCATCAAACCACGCCTCAAACTGACTCACGGATCAAAAGTTATAAGGAAAACAAATTGGGAAAAACTGTCATGTTCGCAGTGCGAAGCTCCTAGCGAGTCCTTCGCTTCTTCATTCGCAGTGCGAATGTCCCAGCGAACAGTGGCAGAAGGAAAATAGCCTAGAAAATTCCCAACGTTCGCAGTGCGAACCATCCAGCGAATGCTCGCTACCCCATTCGCAATGCGAATCCTCCAGCGAACAGTGGCAGAATGAAAAATAATACAACGTTCGCAGTGCGAACCTCACGCGAATGCTCGCCACTCCATTCGCTGGCCACTCGCAGTGCGAACCTGCGATTTCAGCAAAACCCAGCAGCGCACCAGTTCATCCAAAAATGATATTTTCTCAACCAAAACCTTTCCAAACCAACATATAACAATTAGAACATAACTCAAACATGGTAACAAGTATTCTACTACGTTTACACCGATTTTCGACCGTGAAAACATCGATATCACATTATATTTCTCATTTCAACCTAGAATCCAAAACTAGAGAAAGACAATAGCATATGCAAACACATACATACATAATCATACACAAGCATAAGATAATCTAGTTTCACACCCTTACCCGATTTAATCGTGTTCTGGAAAGTCGGTTGATTGATTTCCAAGTTTTCTCAAATTCTCTCTTTTTCTTCTCTTCTCCTCTTCTTTTCTCCTTCTCTTCCTTTTCTTACTATTTTTCTCTCTTTCTATTTTCTATTATATTCTAACTTAACAAAATAAATCAAAATGTCCAAAATACCCCTACACTCAAACAATCGTAAATGTTCCCAAAACGCGATAAAATATATTCATGATGAAAAATAACATATTTTCACATAAAAGTCAGAAATAAAATAATATAATAATAAAATAATAAAAAACGACTCAATTAAATAAAAACTGAAAAAACTGGGGCGTTACAACTCTCCCCCACTTAGAAATTTTCGTCCTCGAAAATATACCTGAGACGAACAACTCTGGATACGACTCCCGCATCCGACTCTCCAACTCCCAAGTCAAATTGCCCTCAGCAGCGCCTCCCCACGCCACTTTCACAAGTGCAATATCCTTGCCCCACAACCTCTTCAACTCTCGATCCAAAATCCTCACTGGTAATGCCTCAACCGTAAGGTTCTCCCTTACCTCAACCTCATCCATCGGAATCACATGCGACGGATCCGGAACATACTTCCGAAGCTGTGAAACATGGAACACATCGTGCAAATTCGACAGATTCGGCGGTAACGCCACCCTATAAGCCACAACACCCACTCTCGCAGATATCTGGTAAGGACCAATAAACCGAGAAGTAAGTTTCTTCGATTTCAATGCACGACCAACACCCGTTACCGGCGTAACTCTCAAAAATACATGATCGCCCTCTTGAAACTCAAGATCTTTTCTTCTCCGATCATGATAACTCTTTTGTCTACTCTGAGAAGCCTTCATTTTCTCACGAATAAACTTCACTTTTTCCGTAGTCTGTTGCACCAACTCTGGTCCAACTACCAAACTCTCACCTGATTCGTGCCAACACAACGGTGTTCGACATCTTCGTCCATACAGTGCTTCAAACGGTGCCATTCCAATACTCGAATGGAAACTATTATTATACGTGAATTCAATCAATACAAGATAACTATCCCACGCACCACCTTATTCAAGAACACAAGCTCTCAACAAATCTTCCAAAGACTGAATCGTTCTCTCCGTCTGTCCATCTGTCTGCGGATGATAAGCCGAACTCAATCTCAATTTAGAACCCAACGCCTTCTGTAAACTTTCCCAAAATCTCGAGGTAAACCTCGGATCTCGATCAGAAACAATACTCAATGGAACCCCATGCAACTTCACAATCACACTGATGTAAATCTTAGCCAACCTCTCCAAAGTAAAACTGATGTCAATCGGAATAAAATGAGCCGATTTAGTCATCCTATCAACAACCACCCAAATAGCATTATGCCCTCGCTGTGTATTCGGCAACCCTGTCACAAAATCCATGGAAATGCTGTCCCACTTCCACTCAGGAATATCCAACGGTTGCAACAAACCACTAGGCCTCAGATGTTCCACCTTCGACTCCTGGCACGTCGAACATGCATACACAAACCGAGCCACATCTCCTTTCAATCCAGACCACCAGAAAATCTTTTTCAAATCTTGGTACATCTTATTCGCTCCCGGATGTGTACTCAAATTACTCCAGTGTCCTTCCTCCAAAATCATCTTTTTCAACTCCGCATCATCAGGAATACAAATTCGACCTCGAAATCTCAAAACACCATTAATATCCACTTTAAAATCACTATTCGCATCTCTTTCTCCAACCAACATCAAGTCCACAAATTTCACATCCAACTTCTATTTCTCACTAACCGTCATCAGGAAATCATTAGTAATCATTAGCATTCCAAGCCTCACGCTATCCGACATCACTTCACAAACCAAACTCAAATCTCTAAACGATTCCAAAAGTTCCCACTCCTTAACCATTAAAGCGGACATATGCAAAGATTTCCGACTCAACGCATCGGCTACCACATTAGCTTTGCCAGGATGGTAATTCAAGCCAAAGTCGTAGTCCTTCAAAAATTCCAACCATCTACGCTGCCTCATATTTAACTCCTTCTGATCAAACAAATATTTCAAACTTTTATGATCACTAAAGACTTCAAACCTTGCACCGTAGAGATAATGCCTCCAAATCTTTAACACAAAAACCACAACCGCTAATTCAAGATCATGAGTAGGATAATTTTTCTCATGCACTCTCAATTGCCTTGAAGCATAAGCCACCACTTTACCTTCTTGCATCAGAACACCACCTAGACCAATCAAAGATGCATCACAATACACCACAAACAGTTCATTAAGATTCGGTAAAATCAAAATCGGAGCTATCGTCAATCTTCTCTTCAGCTCATTAAAACTTTCCTCACACCGAATATCCCAAATGAATGTTTGTCCTTTACAAGTCAACTGGGTCAAAGGAAGTGCTAGCTTAGAAAAACCTTCAATAAACCTTCGATAATATCCGGCCAAACCCAAAAAGCTTCGAATTTCAGTAACAGATCTCGGAGCCTCCCATTGTAGAACTGCTTCTACTTTAGATGGATCCACAGAAATACCATTACCTGAAATTACGTGTCCAAGAAAACTCACTTCCGACAACCAAAATTCACACTTAGACAATTTGGCAAAAAGCTTCTTTTCCTTCAAAACCTGCAAAACAATACGCAAATGCTCCGCGTGCTCCTCCCGAGACTTAGAATAAATCAAAATGTCATCAATAAACACAACAATAAATTGATCCAAATGCTCGTGAAAAATACGATTCATGTACTCCATAAACACACCTGGCGCATTAGAAACCCCGAACGGCATCAAGAATATTCATAATGACCGTAACGTGTCCTAAAAGCCGTCTTCTGAATATCTTCCTCTTTCACCCTAATCTGATGATATCCCGACCTTAAGTCAATCTTACTGAACACACAAGCACCAACCAACTGATCCATCAAATCATCAATTCTCAGAAGAGGATACTTATTCTTATTCGTCACCTTATTCAACTGGCGATAATCAATACACAATCGCATACTTCCGTCTTTCTTTTTCACCAATAAAACTGGAGCACCCCAAGGCGACACACTTGGTCTCACAAACCTCTTCTCCAACAATTCATTCAACTGTTTCTTTAACTCAACAAACTCAGATGCCGACATATGATATGGTGCCATAGAAATAGGTCTAGTACCAGGAACTAGATCTATAGAAAACTCCACCTCTCTCTCTGGCGGCAAGTCCGAAATATCCTCAGGAAACACTTCCGGAAAATCACACACAACAGGAAACACCTCAAGCGACACTTGACCATCCACCGCCAACGACGCAAACAACCCAAACAACTGAGCTTCATCCGCCAAAAGTCTCTTCAACTCTTTGGTAGATAAGAAACTCGAGTCTTCGTCTTCCTCAAGAGAAGGAAACCTTACTAACTTATGATAACAATCAATATGAACCCGATTGAATTGCAACCAATTCATTCCCAGAACCACATCTAAACCCTCCAACGGTAAACACACCAAATCCATCTCAAAGTCTTTACCATAAATGGTCAAAGGACAACCCAAACAAACCAAAGAAGTAGTTACTGACCCCATTGCTGGAGTATCAATAACCATCTTACCACCCATCGAAGACAACACAAGATTCAAACGCTTCGCGCACTCAGACGAAATAAACGAATGAGTCGCTCCAGTATCAATAATAGCAACTAAAGGAGTACTATTAATAAAACAAGTACCTCTGATCAGACGGTCTGCACTGGAAGTCTGAGTTCCCGCTAATGCAAAAAATTTCCCACCAGCTGGAGCTTGCTTCGGTTTCGAACACTTTGTACTAATATGACCAGGTTCACCACAGTTGAAACACTTCACCACATTCTTCCTTGCACAATCAGCTGCGACATGTCCTAAACCTCCACAATTAGTACACTTCCTCATATCTTTCCTGCACTCAAACTGACGATGCCCCAACTCACCACATTTATAACACCTCAGAGGACCAGACATACCTCCACCACTTGACCTTCGATCAAAAGTACCCCTTTGTTTACCCTTATCAGCTGGTGTTACATACGGACCACCACCGAACTGTTGCTTCCCTTTTCTCTCGCTCACACTCTTATAGTGCGTAGAACGAGCCTTACTATCCTCCTCATAGACCCTACAACATTCCACCAAATCATAAAACCTCTGAATCCTTTGATAACCAATAGCCTGCTTTATCTCAGGACGCAATCCGTTCTCAAACTTTACACACTTAGAAAATTCCGCGGTCGCTTCAGCATAATGAGGATAGAACTGTACAAGTTCCACAAGCTTAGCAGTATAATCAACAACAGACATACTACCTTGTTTTAACTCCAAGAACTCAATTTCCTTCTTTCCTCTTACATCTTCAGGAAAATACTTCCTCAAGAGCTCCCGGCTAAAAACTTCCCAAGTAATTTCTTCCTCCTCCGCAGCTTCCAACACATGACGTGTACCTACCCACCAATCATCAGCTTCTTCCAGTAACATGTGAGTACCCAGTCTCACCTTCTGATCCTCAGCACAATCCATCACTCGGAAAATTCCTTCAATCTCCTTCAGCCAACTCTGTGCACCATCAGGATCATATCTTCCTTTGAAGACAAGCGGTTTGTTCTTCCTGAACTCATCATTACCAGCAGCATTAGGTGCACCCTGCACAGCCCGAGCCATAGCTTGCATAGCAGCAGCCAAAGCAGCGTCATTCCTACCAACCATCTTCTGTTCACTTCCAATAACAGTAACTATGGTTAAACAAACAACTCAACCAACACCAAGACCGACAAGGACTGACACAAACTGACACAGACTGGCTCTGATACCACTTAATGTAACACCCCCAATCTATACCCCAAAGCTATTAAAGCGATAAATAAAAATTCAAAATTTCATCAGAGTATATTTAAAACATGCACGACATAGACCGAGGGGTCACATCAATTTGAAACAAACATACAACACCTGCTCATAAAGATATGCAACACTTGCAGGTAGCAAATAAACAGAGGAACTTAGTTCCTACTACCCACAATTCAAATACAGAATAAAGCGGAAAATCTGTACTGAATCTCATATATATATATATATATATCACATAAAAAGTTTGTCATACATGTACAAGTCAAAAGATATATATATATATATATATATATATATATATATATATATATATATATATATATATATATACATATACACATCAAACTACAAAACGATCCCCCTGACTACCCGGTGCCACATATCAGAGCCGACCGACAAAAGAATGAAGTCCTATGCTTCACAAAAAGACCTCCAGCAGCTCTAATCTGCAATGCCTCGTAGAGCATTATAAAACAGCAGAAGGGTGAGAAAAACAATCATAATACAGTTGCATATAATTATATATTAACACAGAAATGCACAAGTCAAATATTCTCACCACAATTGCACCACAATCAATTACAACACAACACAGTACACTTATCAAGTATTCCACACCAATGCACATCAGTCATACACAATACACTCATCATCAATACAATTATACATATTCCATCTCATCGATCACATTCATAATTCCATACACAATTAATCCATGATTTATGCAAATGCACAAAGACCGACACAACGACTCTATGCATATGCCATGCGGTACCGACTTCCAATATTTCTCATCACTAGTTCACTCAGAAACTCTGCTGGAATCATCGCCGTTACATCACTGTAACTCCCCGTAGGGCATACGATGTTCCCCGTCGCTCACACCCAACGGGCACACGACGTTTATGGATCGCTCACACCCCACACGGGCACACGACCCGATCGTTCACACCCCACATGGGCACACGATCGTCTATAACCATCGCTTTCGGTCCTCTTATTTTTAAGGCGATTCATACCTCTTATTTTTAAGGCTCACGATGTTATAGCAGATTCCCTCTGGAATCCATCCGTCACTCAGGACATTACAAGAATGCATATCATGATGCTTGGCATACAAGGACTCATGACATTCAAATGCACACATATATGCAACCATCTCTCTTAACATAAATCATGCTTGCAATCCGAGCCCAAAACAATGCATTTATTTGCATTACGGCCACAAACCATCATCACACCATCTAAACACATGCATTTATATCATATAATCCGCACACAAGTCATACAACTATATCTCAAGTATGTTGTGTAATAATGCCTCAAATACACACAGTTAAAACGGTAAAAGTCGACACACAACACATTTCCAGATTCCTGACATAATTAAATCAGCTAACAATCTCAAAACCATTACAATGATAAAGAACATTTCACAAGCTTTCTAACGCATCAAACCACGCCTCAAACCGACTCACGGATCAAAAGTTATAAGGAAAACAAATTGGGAAAAACTGTCATATTCGCAGTGCGAAGCTCCTAGCGAGTCCTTCGCTTCTTCATTCGCAGTGCGAATATCCCAGCGAACAGTGGCAGAAGCAAAATAGCCTAGAAAATTCCCAACATTCGCAGTGCGAACCATCCAGCGAATGCTCGCTACCCCATTCGCAATGCGAATCCTCCAGCGAACAGTGGCAGAATGAAAAATAATACAATGTTCGCAGTGCGAACCTCACGCGAACGCTCGCCACTCCATTCGCTGGCCATTCGCAGTGCGAACCTGCGATTTCAGCAAAACCCAGCAGCGCACCAGTTCGTCCAAAAATGATATTTTCTCAACCAAAACCTTTCCAAACCAACATATAACAATTATAACATAACTCAAACACGGTAACAAGTATTCTACTACGTTTACACCGATTTTCGACCATGAAAACATCGATATCACATTATATTTCTCATTTCAACCTAGAATCCAAAACTAGAGAAAGACAATAGCATATGCAAACACATACATACATAATCATACACAAGCATAAGATAATCGAGTTTCACACCCTTACCCGATTTAATCGTGTTCTAGAAAGTCGGTTGATTGATTTCCAAGTTTTCTCAAATTCTCTCTTTTTCTTCTCTTCTCCTCTTCTTTTCTCCTTCTCTTCTTTTTCTTACTATTTTTCTCTCTTTCTATTTTCTATTATATTCTAACTTAACAAAATAAATCAAAATGCCCAAAATACCCCTACACTCAAACATCTCGCAAATGTTCCCAAAACACGATAAAATATATTCACGATGAAAAATAACATATTTTCACATAAAAGTCAGAAATAAAATAATATAATGATAAAATAATAAAAAACGACTCAATTAAATAAAAACTGACAAAACTGAGGCGTTACAATATTTCCCCTACCATGGGAAATGGGCAGGTACCCAAGAATAACAGTGGCAGTTCGGGATAGTTTTTGGAGTCCTTATGTTGCTTTATTGCAAGTCAAGAGGGTCTTGCTCTGATACGTAACACTCGGGGGGATGGACGACTGTTGTTTTATTGTTGTTGTTACTTTAGTTGTTGAATTTTAAGTTGATGTCGTTGAATACTTGTTGTGTTGAAGTTGATTCGGTTGAACAAAAGATGTTATGTCATTTGAGTTGAAAATTGTGATTCCGCTGTTTAGTTAATAAAAGTTATTTTTTTTAAAGACTAAAATTTGTTGTTATCGGTTCATCCGAGCTCTATGTGTTATGTATCTGTTGTACATGCGAGTAAATGAAGTTGTTTTCAAGAAGTAAGTGTAACATCTCATGTGAATGTTGAAATTTTGAAACTCCGATTTTATTATTATCTGCCGGGTAGAAATGGGGTGTTACAACCCGCCCCCGCCCCCGCCCGGTCTTATAATATTTACTTTAATACCCATATTTAAATTATTTTATATCACATTTATTCACTTTTGAAGAAGTAATTAAAAATCCTCATTAGTCATTCCTCACCATTCACTAAAACTCACATCTTTAGAAACAAGTTTATTATTAAAATGGTTAAGTTTTTAATAAAATTGTTAATTTTTATTACTATTTAAAAAAATATTTTTTTTGCGGGTGGGGCCGGGTGCGGGTGCGGGCAAACCCATTTCTATCGGGAGCGGGTCTGGGTGGTAAATTTTCACCCCCGACTGGGTTTGGGGGCGGGGGCGGGTCTATAACAGGGAGACGGGTGCGGGTGCGACGCTAGCTAAACCCTCCCCCGACCCGCCCCATTGCCATGCCTAGTTGTCGGCATTTTCATTTGCATACATTTAATCATACATCATAACTTTTTCATATACTATGCATCCAAGAGTGTTTTAATCCTCATTTGTATTCATCAGTGATCGCGTTATTATCAACATCTTACCTTTCTACAAAGTCCAACTTATCTGGCACCTATACTTTTATGTCTTATCTGATGTTCTTCTGGATATGTCTATCTGTTCTGATGCTTTTCCAGAACTTTTCTCTGTCTCTATCCGATGTTCTTCCAGATATGTCTATCTATTCTGATGCTTTTCCAGAATGTTTCTCTATGTCTACCTGATGTTCTTCCAGATGTATCTTTTGGTTTTGAAGTTTTTCCAAAACCCGTTCTGATGTTTTTCCAGAACTTTCTTTGTCTTCATCTAATGTCTTTCCGGATATGTCTGTCTCTCTGATGCTCTCCCAGATATGACTTTCCTCATCTGATGCTTTTCCAGATGTAACTTTTGTTCTGATGTGCTTATCTGATGCTTTTCCGGATATGTCCATCATTCGGCCATTTAACGATTTTCTAAATGTTTCGGATTTACCTTCAAAAGTTATTTCAATGCACATTCAACGCTTTTCTAGATGTCATTAATATATCTTCAAGTTTGGTCAACAACTCGGTCCAATGCTTTTCTAGATGCCTTCGAGTTTGTTTCTCTTTCATTGCTTTTCTAGATGTTTCTGATATATTTTCTAGAGTATGATATTTCTTTAGCATCTGATGTTTTTCCGGATGTCTGTATCTTTGTTCCAGGGTTTATCCATCTCTTTCTAAATATTGTTGGATACTTTTATCGCACTGGCAAATTTCCACAATATCTTATATCCCAAGAAAATTCTGTTGGTCTGTCTCCTGTGGCATAATTCCCCACAGTGTTCAAAAGTCTTCCATTCATCACGTATCATTTCATCTGCATTTACGGTCAAAATTTTAGGTACTCTGATATTTAATCCTCTTATACCTCGAATGTCTAAAACACTTTGCTATTCATACCTTCAGGTCTAAGAAGATTAAATAGGGGCATCTGTCATACCCTAAATTTTGACCTCTTTTATTGCAAATATTTTTCGTTTGTCTGACTGAATATTTTTTCGCCTTTGCTTCATTTATGCACGATATATCATATATTGTGTTAATTTCTATTTTTTTTAGTCATTTAATTCGATCTCTCATTTACGTTTTATTTTTTTTGCATAAAGTAAAAATCCAAAATATAAATATAAATACATATATATAGATGTTTATATGTATTTCAATTTATATATATATATATATATATATATATATATATATATATATATATATATATATATATATATATATATATAACTTTGTTAATTTTTATTATAAAAGAAAAAATATAATATGATGAAAAAAATAATAAAAAAATATATGTATATATGTTGTTACGCCACTTTATGTATATATATATATACAAAAAATTTGTTTTTTTTAATATATAATGTCACATATTTACTTTTTTGTTTTATTTATGATTTTTTTATTATTTAATGGGTTTTTTTGTTTTTTTATGAATTTTGTCTTAAATAAATTTTGTTTCTTACTAATTTTGTTTTTTTCACAATTTGTTTTACACATATTAAAACATAACAAACTTTGAAAAAAATTGAGTCAAGACTCATGATTTTATTTGAATCTTGGAGGCCAAGTTTTGAACTTTGAATCAAAACTTTGAATGGCATTTTTAATTGTCTTTTGAATCTTCATTCACAAGTCTTGTTTGTCTATAAATAGGGATTCAATTTCATTTTTAAAACTTCCCCAAACTTGTTAAAAACTTGTTTCTCATTTCTTCCTCCATCTCATACATGTTTGTAACTAATTTTTTTTGAATTATGAAGCATGTAGCAAGAGGGTGCAGCGCCCTCCTTTCATCATCATTTCAACCTTTATGTTTCTCTTTTAAATTTTCACATACATACACATAGGTAGAGGGCACAAAGCCTCCCTCACACACAATTATAACTCGGTTTGTGCATAGAATTAATAACAACATAATCTTGTTTTTTTTCTCTCATCAGTGTACAATTTTACAGAGAGATTTCCTATAGAACTTGCTAAAATTTCTTCACCAGTTGACACAATGTGAACATAATCATGGTGATGAATGGTGCTGCTGTAACAAATTCCTACTTGTACTTAAGTTATGGAACAATAACTTAACACCTGCAAAAATTCAGAAACAGGATGCAACAATTCAATTCCCTGCAGAACAAGAACAAAACCCACGGCAGAACAACACAACACGATTCAATTTTCATAATTTTCAAATTCAACTTCATAAATTTATGTTCTATCTAATTCAATAATTAACATATTCATGTTTGCTACTACAGGCCTGAGAAACTGAATTACAACAACAACATAGAGCTGAAAATCTGCATTGAATTTCAGAACCAAAGCTGCTACAACTTACCGACATCGCCGACACGTCGAAATCACCATAATCAGCAGTTTCACACAGTTTCTGCAACAACAATTGCAGAACTCAGAATTCAACATGACTTTGCAATCAATTTAAAAATTTCAATTCATGATTAACGAATTACCAAATTCAATTGAAAAATCAAATTTTAAATGTTCAAATTTTTTTACAGGTTTTTGTGAAGAACAGATTGAATTTGAAACCTCATAATTACATCGATTCTTACCTGAATCAAACAACCACCGCGCCGGAAACAGAGTTGACGGAGGAAATTCGTGTAGGAAGAATCACGGCCAAGGGTCACGGATGAATCACCAAAACTCGTCTCCACCATCTGCCATTATCGCGCCAGGAAAGAGATAGGTCACCATCAACAAACCGCGACGGAAGGATTATCGGGGCCGCAACAACGATCGGAGACGGGATTCGAAACACACATCACGGATGAAACCGCACACGCCGGAATCGCACGGAGGGGGCACAGCATCGCGAGGAAACTCGCCGGAAGAAACGCGATCGAGACGGGAGAGATTTGCGTAAGGGAGAGAGATCGTGGAAGACGCTGCGACAAAGAGAGTCCTTTTTCACGAAGAAGGAGAAAAACGTGTTGCTACCAAGCACATTTCTATGTGATTCCTGGTTTTCTCTGCTTGTTTGGTTTTCCACTTGATACAGGAATTCTTAATCGATACCTCGAAGATCATTGGATGATCAGCTGATGTTTTGAGTTTTGTCGAGGACCTTGGGGATCGTTATCTCGCTTTTGGAAGTCTGAGAAGAGGCATTGGACCTTGCTCTAATAGGTAATTTTTCTTGAACTCATTATCCATATTTTTTCACGATGCTTTTCCGTGTATATTTTCAATTGCCATGATATCACGATGTTCTTCCGTGTATATTTTATCACATGATGTTTTTCCATGTATTCAGTTTCACACACGATGTTTTGCCGTGTATATGCTTTTATTCTCCGGATGTTTTTCCGTGTATATTATATCTGTTAGTTACCCGGATGCTTTGCTGTGTATTCATTTATTCCGTGATGTTTTGCCACGTATGCATGTTCCCTTAGGATCTCTTAGTTCAAACTTAATTTTTGATTAGAGACAGACATTAGAATATTCAACCAAGCATGATAACTTTAGGTTAAATTTCCCCTCTCGCTGTCGTGCGATTTAAACTTTATTTTCTGTAGTTCGTGCCCCATAGGGGCGAACTACGGCTGCTCTGATTTCTCAAGATACCATTGAGAATACGTAGGCATAAGACTGTAAAGTCTTAGCGAGCGACCTTTTTATTTTTATCTCTTTACATCCGAAGTTTTCCCGGATATTCGTATTTTTAACCTCTTATTTTATTTCTTTCAATCCGACGTTTTCCCGGATATTCATATCGCTTCTTTTCAAAACAACTTTCCTTGTAATTTAAATTCAAATTCCTATTTGTTATCAAAACTTTCTTCAATTTCTTGAACAACTAACAAAACAGCATGGAAGCTCTACAACGGGTAAGTGTTTATCCGCTTTCTTGTACTGCTTTCATATATATAACTGTATTGTGGGGCTGCTCACTGTAAGTCTCCTTTCATAAACTTTTACATACCAGTCATATATCAATTGTATATATACTAGTATAGTTATTTAGAGTTTTCCCCGGCAATTAGGTCTATACCTAGGTAAAGCCTTGTTGGTCACTCTTTAATATAGTCAAAGCTAGATCCCCCATAGGAGCACCAGATACAGTCTTCTCTTCGGCTGTCACCCTTAGAACTTGTCAAAGGAATTCTACTCCCCGGAGTTGATATATTCTCCGTGAATGCATCTCCTGAGTTTCTTCCAAATTCTCGGACTTTCCTGGCTTGATCTATTCTCGATGAATGGCATGTCTTGAACTTCTCGGGTTTTGGGGACCCACAGGCTTCTTAAAAGCACCCCCGCCTCTTCTTGGGCGTTGTACAAGGACCCTTCGGCTTCTTAGAAGTTTTCACAGCATCCTCTTAGGCTTCGTATAATGATTCTTCCTCAGCGAAGATAGCCTCCTCTTGGGCTCCGTACAAATTGTCCCTTCGGCTTCATAAAAGTTTCTCCAGCCTTCTCTTGGGCTTTGTACAAATAGTCCCGACGAACTCTTAAAGGTATAGGAACATAAACTAGTCATCTTGATAGAGCAGTTTTTCAATTGAGTCTAGATCTTCATTTGCCTCCTCTTAGGCATTGTACAAGGACACACCCCGTAGACTTGGACAGTCTAAATACCCTTGAGTCTCAAATACATTCTCAAACACCTTTAGCCTCCGTCTCGGGCCTCGTACGAGATACATACAAAAACACTCTCTTGTTGAGTCAAACCCTTTTAGCCTTCATCTTGGGCGTTGTACAAGATACACATATAAACACTCTCTTGTTAAGTAAGTTAACCTCCTCTTAGGCTTTGTATAAAGAAATCCCTGGTTGAGCCAATCAACCTTTTAGCATCAAAACATGCTTCGCTCACAGCAGACAAACATCAACAACTCCTCTTTAGAGATGAAAAAATCCCCCTCAATTAGGACCCCTTTAGCTTCACATCTTGGGCTTTGAACAAGATACAAACATACCCTTTAGATTCATGTCTTGGGCTTTGAACAAGACACCAAAGGAACCCTTTCCTTTTTTTAACATCCGACGCTTTCCCGGATATTCCTTTTCTTTACATCCGACGCTTTTCTGGATATTCCTTCTATTTTTATCCGATGTTTTGCCCGAATATTCATATCTCAACCTTTAATCTCTTCACTCTTCAATCAATTCCCACAAACATCCTTTTAGCCTCCGTCTTGGGCTTTGAACAAGACACTAAAACATTTTTTCCTCCCATAGAATAAGAGGAACTACGATTGCTCTGATTTCCCTGTTTTCTTTAACGGGAATACGTAGGCATAAGATTGTGAAATCTTAGAGAGCACACTAAACAAAAACCTTAGGTCCAGTACCTTACCAAAAACATCCAAAAAACCGAAAACAACAAAAATATCTTTTCAACATCTCTCAACCTTCCCAAAGGAGAAACTTTCCCAGTTACAACAGATAAACACCAGTAAGCAGAAAATAGTAGAACAGTAAGGAAAACTACTAACAACCCATGGATAACCATGTATAGGATGGGTAGTTGACAACTCCCCATTGTATAACCTGGCCCCGAACTCCCCAATCTCTTAGCATTTGTTAAAGAAAACATTTGCGTGCAAGGTTAGTTTGAGATAACTTCCCTTTCCTTTCCAACTTCATAGGATAAATAAGAAATCAGAAAGTAGCACCCAATCCCATCCGCAGGCGGATGTGGGCGGTCACGAAAACCCCGCTACAAAAGGTACATCACAGAAGAAGCTGTTGAGTTTTGTACAAACTATTTGTCAGATGCAGATTCTATAGGAATTCCAAAGTCTCGTCATGCTGACACAGACGAAAGAGGTATTCAAGGTCTAAATGTTAGGCAATGGCTCAGGATGTAGTTATTCAATCATATTTCTATATATTGAATAATATAGATGAGGTTTAAACTTTCATAGATACTCACAAAAGACTTATGAAGAAAAATATCCCCGAATGAATGACAAGTTGTTATTGATAGAGCATAACAATAGATTCATGGATTGGTTTTATAAAAGTGTATCTAATGATCCTAGTGCATCCGAGATACTTAAATGGTTGTCGTACGGGCCAAAAATTTGTGTCATTACCTGGAGTGCATACGACATTGGTCATTATACCTTTTATACAAAATCAAAAGATGATCGTAGTACAATGCAAAATAGTGGGGTTATGGTTGAAGCCAAATCGATGTATTTCTCTAGTTCGAAAGATAAGAATCCGGTATTGGCAACTACCGCGTTTTATGGTGTCATTGATGAGATTTGGGAGATTGATTATGTTATTTTCAAAGTGGCTTTATATAAATCCAAGTGGGTTCCCAACAATAGTAATGGTGTAGACATTGATGACTTAGGATTCACCTGGGTCGACCTTGGCAAGGCATCTTTTAATACAGAACCATTCATCATGGCTTCTCAAGCAAAACAGGTTTTCTATGTTTCCGATCCATCAGACAAATCGGGGAAATGGTCAATTGTTCTCCAAGGAAAATACATTCCTCTTAGTGATGAAAGTCTTGATATTACGTCCACACCTTCTTACACAACACAAGTTCCTACCTCATATGATGAAGTTGGTGGAGATGTCGTGCATGCTATACGACTCGATCATGAAAAAGGCATATGGGAAAATTAACAAGTACGTAATTTATTATTTATTCATAATATATTAATTGTATGTTATAGTTTAGAAGTATTTTTACTAACAAGTATAATTATTTGAAATCATAGGTATTTTGAGTCCAGACACCAGGCCAAGAGACAAGACACCAAGAGACAAGATACCAATACACCAAGTTACAATTATGTGAAGTTATGTAATGTGTGTAAACTGTAATATGGTGTATGTGATATTTTATATATGTAGGTTGTTTGTTCTGATAAACTGTAATCTGTTATATGTGATATAATGAATATGATACGATTAATATTATTATGAAAACTTTATCACAAAATTTGAATTGTATTTTTCTGCTGTGCTGTGATATGGGAACAATAATACAGGTAAAAAAATGGGATTAATTATAAAAGCAGGATCAAATTTGTTAATTTTGCAGAAACTTTAACGACAGTTATATTACATAGCCGTTATAATATATGACGCGCTGTCCAGGAAAAAATAAATATCAAAATTGCGCTGCTGGGAATCGAACCGAGGACAATTATATTTATTACAACGGTGTAATGTAAAACCGTTGTGATAGTTAGCGCGCTTTCCTGTTTATTACAACGCCTACAAGGTCGTCGTTGTAAGTATCACATATACAACGACAATCTACATAACAACGCCCTCGCCCGCGTCATTATATGTCATTCCTAACCGTTGTTAAATGGGTTTTTCGTAGTAGTGCTCGGTTTGTGTTTCCACCCTGTCATTCGAGGCCCAACTTCTTTTTGGGGGAAAACTCCCCGACCGTTATTGGTTCCGAGGCCCAGGCCATCTTGGTAGTTGACTGAGTTTTGAGGAGAAAGGACTTGGTGGAGGACATGGCCGCGATGATGCGGGTTTGCGCCACTGCGTTAGTCCTGAATGACGAAACATGTCCGTCGTCAGAGCTGACAAGACTGCAGAACAATTTCAAAATAGTTGAGGCTAAAATGAAGAAGCTGAGCAAGGACCTTGCGGAGTACAGGAAACAGAACGAGGCTGGAAGGGAAATTGGAGAAAGCTGCTAAGGAGAGGAAAAGTCTCCTGGCGAGGATAGCTGAGCTGGAGCAGGTTGTCCAACCCGCTGTAGTGGGGAAATTTGTGAGTGTAAGCTATTGATTAACTTAACTAAAAAAAACTAGATTTGCCACCGCACTTTTATTTTATCAAAAAAAGGAAAGGAAAAAGAGCGAACAAAACCTAAGGAGTTCTAAAAAACAAGAACAAACAGAGAATGGGTAAGGAGGGTTGGTTACGCAATGGGAAGGTATTAGCACCCAAAACGTCTATAGTACTCTATAGGAGCCCTTTGAAATATCTACCGCTTTTTGGTTTGAAAAGGTTTTCTTGAAAAGAGATTGGGGATATGAGAAGAGAAATATTTTTTTTAGATTTTTTTGTGTTTGGAGAGACTTATCGCCCCATGCCTACGTACCCACGAAGTGCAATGTAGGATCAAAACCTCGTAGTTCATTGAACAAAGGATAAAATTTCTTTGTTTTGGTTGATTTTAAGTGTAAAGACAAGTCGTCATTTCCAAGCGAATAATTCCGCTTAAAGAAATGAATCATGTCTAAACTTATGAAAAAATTTTAAAGGGAAAAAGTGCATAAGGAAATTTTTTTTTGATAAGTTTGGTGTTTTTTAAAGTCTTTTTGAAATGGTCAAAATATGATTAACATGGATTGACATTTATTAAAGAAAAAAATAAAGTTTAAAAATCACTTGACCGAAGTCAAGGTTAAGTTTGAAAACAAGAAAGTTTTGAAAAAAGGGAGAAGGTTTTAAAATTTTAAGAAAGGGGTGGAGAAGAAGTGACTATCCTAGTGCATAATAATAAAAGCTAGGGTAAGAAAGATCTAACCACATGGAGACACTCTTCACAACATAATAAGAAAAGAATTCCATCCTCTTAAGCCAATAAGCAAGCCAAATAAAGCCTAGGATACCAAACTCCATAATTTTCCAAAGCATAAGGGAGAGAATCCTAATTCTAAGTCCATAAGTCCACAATCAAGCCAAGAAGATCCTCCAAAGCAAGGGATAGTGGCCATAGTCCAACAATTAAGAACACAAGTCTTTTAGTTTTTTAATCCTTTATTAATGTTTTTGAGTCCAAATGGACAAAAGAAAAACAAAAGCACAATATAATATGGTCCAAGTGGACAAAAGAAAAATGACATAAACATAAACATGATATGATATATGATAATGAGCAATAAAAATAAAGAGAGATAGGGAGCGAGAAAGAAACATAAAAAAAGTTAGAAGTTAGTAATTAGTAGCACAAGGCTCTAGTGCCATAAGCCTTCACCGATTATTCTGTTTCGCGTTTTGAACTATAGTGATTAAACAACGTACTTAAGTCAAGGTTAATGTAGACTTGATAGAAGATTGGTAGAACCAAAGCCTCTACAACACCAAGTTTCAAAGATTTCGAACCTAATACAAAAGATTAACCAACATTGGGTTGACGCGACCAATCAAGGTCCGGACCACGAAAGTTAAAATTCTGAATTGGATAAAGAGGGACAAATGTAGCTCTATGTTAAGCAATCGTCGAGTAATTTACGAAGTAATTGCCCTACAATGAGGCCGGTCAATAGTGATCTTTGTGCTAATGCATGCTAGATGAACGATATGTAGATCGTCATCCGAAAGCAATACCGCACGAAAAGAAAATAGGTAACGATCTAGTCTTGATCAAGAATTCAACAAAGAAACTCTAAGATCCATAAGACTTTCATCGATCAAAATAAAAAAGAAATAGATGAAGAGAAAGCCAAATTGAATTACACTTTCAAGATCCTTTCATCTTCAAGTTCAATCACTTTTAATTGATAAGTTTAAGCGTGGAAATATATCACTAATTCAAAGCACCTCAAATGAATTCAACAATTCATTAAAAGATAGATTTGAACTAATGAATGTTTAATTACTTTAACCATATCCAAAGTCCATTGAAATTGAAGAGAAATTAATCTCAACAATGCATTTCAAGGCTAAAATAAGAAGAAAAGGGAAGAAGGAGGAAGAAAAACCAAAACAACCCAAAAAACAAGGCAAAATATGCATTCTGTTTCGAAGTAACTAGTTACTCACCAGATGATTACCAGTTACTTAGTTCAAAATAAGCGCAGTTTTTCAAAATTAACACAGAGTAACCGGTTACTCTGCACCAGAATGCAGAAATTTGTGCAAAATTCAGCATGATCCACTTTCAAAACTTTTTACAAACACCTTGTGATCATGGAACTGAAATTGCATGAAATTTTAAGTAAAACAACAGTGAAAACCATTAATTAAACACAATTACAAGATCCAAAGGATCAAGTAACAAAGATATCCAAAGATCTACATTATGGAAGATGAAGATGAAGCTTCAACAATGGTGAAAGATGAATTACCACTTCAAATATGAAAATTCCTTCAAATTGCTTCACGATTCAAACACCAAAGCCTTGATCTATGAGAATTGATGAAGAAAACAAGTTTGGATGAAATTTTAGCTCAAAGTTGAACAAGATTCAATGTGAATTCTTGTTAACTTTCAAAAGAAGAAAAGTGAGCTTTAGTGAAATTTGTGGTTGGGGAGAGAATTTGCAAGAGGTTTGTTTGCTGTCAAAAGCTTGTGAAATGAATGAAATGAGGCCTCTATTTATAGAATTTAGGCTTGGAAAAATTGATGGTTTGGAAATGAAAATTTGGCTTGGAATTCAAATTTGGAGGGAATTATCAAAAGAATGGTGATTAGTGAAGGTGCATGGTAGGAATTAATTATGATGATGTAGGGGAATTAAAATGAGATGGTCTAGAATATTCCACATGTGATTAAAATGATGAAAATTGGTGTCAATTGCTAAATTTGAATTTGCTATCATTTTTCAAATTTTCACTAGGGTAACCGGTTACTCATTGTAAATTTTGAAAAAATGCCCATTTTTAGTACACTGATGTGGTTCGGCTCGATTCTTTTGCTCGTCAAAGAAGGCATGGAAATAAACACATGAACCTCGGAGTCTCTTGAATAATAATCAATTAAATCTTGGAAACTCTTGATCAGATAATTTTTGAATTAATTACAGATCAACTTTGACTTTGTTCAGATGAAACTCATTTGAGCCGAGGGATTGTTGTTTTGGTAAACCCAAATATTTTTGGATTTTAATTAATGGTTAGTAAACATAAACAAATTAAGCAATAAAACGACTAACAAGCACGCACGTACCCGAAGATCCTTGCAAGGCACAATCCTATAGAAGAGGGAACCAATGTGTGATCTTGTTTATGGTATGAGATGCAAAAAGACATGTGGGATCTTAGGGGTAAAAATTAGGGTATTACACCTTCCGAGGGGGAGACTGGAGATGACAAGCTGTTGATTTCTCAGGCAGACTTGATCGCGAAGCTTCGGCAGACCGAGCAGGACGTTCTCCAGTCTGTCGCGCTGGGCTTCTCTAGAGTTGTGAATCAGCTCCAGATACTGAATCCAGGCCTCGTCACTGAGGGAAGTAGTACCTTCCATGAGGTAGCTGATAGTCATATCGTCGCTCCGGTGTCCGAGGATTAAGACGAAAATGGTGAAGAAGGGCAGCTCGGGGGAGACATGGACGCTTAGTTTTTCTTTGTTTGGCCTGCGCGCCAATTTTATTTTGACTTTGTTTGGTTTGGCCTGCGCGCCGTGATTTCTGTGATTTCCCGACCTACGTGCCAGGGGCTTTTTTGTACGTATAATTCGCACAATGGGCTTCTACCCGGTTTAATGCTTTTTCTTTTGTTTATCTGTGTGTGATGTTTGTATGCTTTGTTGATACATGTTTTGTTTTTGTATAAGTAATTTGGAGGTTTTGCTCGACTTTCTTGATCCTCGACAGTGTAGGGAACCGGTCGAGTGGTCGGAGCTGTATTCCGACCTTCGACGAAGCCAAGAGCTCGGTCGAGGTCTTAGATGCGTGGCTTGAACTTCCCATCATGAGCTGGGTGTTATGCCTAATTGGTACGGCGACGATGGAGCTCGGTCGAGGTATCCTCGTCGGATCAAGGGTCCTTGCGCACACACAACGCGGGCCCTTGTCTTCTTGTTTTGTGTAGGGGAGTCGCGCTTGTACCTTAGTGCGTCCCCGTAATCGTGACGTGGCAGTGTCGTGGGCAGTGTTTAACTGTAACATTGTTTAAGCTTCTCAGCATTCCATGGTCGAGCGAGTTCCTCCCCGTGTAGATTTTCGAGGTGGTAGGCTCCTGTCACCGTTTTCACGCGGATGCGGTAGGGGCCCTCCCAATTCGCGGCGAGATTGCCTTCTCGCGAATCTTTCTGGTTCCTTCGTAGGAGGAGGGTGCCTACTTGAAAATCACGTTTAATAACATTGTTGTTATAAAGCAGAGTTATTTTCTGTTTGAGCGAGGCCTCGCGGAGGGATGCGTCCGACCTTATCTCTTCGACAAAGTCGATCTCCTCCTTGAGGGCCTCATCGTTTGTCTCCTCGTCGAGGGGAGATTCCGTTCTCCTTAAAGGTTCTCTTATTTCTACGAGGATCGCCGCCTCAGTCCCGTAGGTCAATCGGAAGGGGGTCTCCTCGGTCGTGGAATACGAGGTTGTTCGGTAGGCCCAGAGGACCCTGTACAGCTCCTCGACCCACCTTTTCTTGGCGTCGCCTAGTCGGCGTTTTAGTCCTTGTAGCATCACTCTGTTCGCCGCTTCATCTTGCCCGTTCGTTTGAGGGTGCTCGACCGACGTGAAGTGCTTCTTCGTGCCTATCTTGGCGACAAAGTCTTGGAAGTTCTTGTCGGTGAACTGTGTCCCGTTTTCGGTGACAATCGCTTGGGGTACACCGAACCAGGCGAGTATGTTCCTCTTGTAGAAATGTAGTATGTTGTGAGCCATGATTTTGGCCAGGGTGTCGGCCTCGATCCACTTCGTGAAGTAGTCAACGCCGACGATAAGATATTTATTCTGGTACGACCCCACGACGAAGGGTCTGAGGATATCCATCCCCCACCACGCAAACGGCCACGGGGACGAGAGTGTCTTGAGCTCGCTTGGGGGTGCCAAGTGCACCTCCCCGTTACGCTGGCATCTATCGCATTTCTTGACGTGTTCCTTGGTGTTCTACTGCATGGTAGGCCAGTAGTATCCTGCTCGTAATGCTTTGTAGGCTAATGAGCGTCCGTTGAGGTGTTGGGCATTGATCCCCTCGTGGATTTCCTGGAGTATGTCGGGGACCTTAGATTCCTCGACACATCTTAGAAGGGGGATCGAGAAGTCACGTCGGTATAGCTTGTCCTCGATGATTGCATACGAATATGCCCGTCGCTTAACTACTCCGGCCTCTTTGGGATCGTCGGGCAGCTTTCCCGTGGTGAGATACTTGTATACTGGGGTTATCCAGCAGTTGCTGTCCCCGATGGCGTTCACGTCAGTCGTGGGGACGGGTTTATCGAAGCTTGGGCGCGAAAGCACTTCTTGTATGACAGATTTGTTCCCTCCCTTCTTCTTTGTGCTCGCTAGTTTCGATAAGACATCTGCTCGAGTATTGTGCTCGCGCGGGATGTGGGTTACTTCTGCTGTGGTGAATTTCTTCATCTTTTCCTTCACCAGGGTCAAGTACTCGATGAGGCTGTCATTCCTGGCTTGTTATTCTCCCCGAACCTAGGATTCCACGAGCTGGGAGTCTGTGAATACTTTAACCTCTTTGGCCCCGAGGTCTTCAGCCAGGCGTAACCCGACGAGGAAAGCCTCGTACTCGGACTGATTGTTCGACGTCGGGGAAGACAATGTGAGGGAGACTTCAAACAGGATGCCCTCCTCATTCTCAAGGATGATGCCCACTCCGCTGCCTTTTGAGCTGGATGCTCCGTCGACATAGATCGTCCACTTTTGGGATTCGTCGGTCGAAAGTTCAGGGAGGGTCATTTCTGCCACGAAGTCTGCCAGCACCTGAGCTTTCAGGGCCTTCCTCCCCTCGTATTGTATGTCGAATTCAGCGAGTTCGAGCGACCACCTGAGCATCCTCCCCGCCATATCTGATCGGCCGAGGAGTTGTCACACGGGTTGCTCGGTTCTTACCACGATTGTGTAGGGCAAGAAGTAATGGCGCAGTCTTCTAGCCGCGGTGACGAGGGCTAGGGCGACCTTCTCGATCTGCTGGTATCTAAGTTCCGGACCTTGGAGGGTGTTACTGACAAAGTAAGTTGGCTTCTGCCCGTCCGAGGTTTCCAGATAAGGACTGCGCTGACTGCTTCGCTCGTGATGGCGAGGTATAGGAAAAGTGTCTCCCTGTTCTCTGGTCGGGAGAGAACTGGGGGTTGTGAAAGAAATTGTTTGAGGTGGCGGAGGGCTTGCTCGCATTCCTCGGTCCATTAGAACGTGGCTTTCTATCTTAGAAGCTTGAAAAATGGGAGTGCGTGCTGTGCGGACTTGGCCACGAAACTGGAAAGCGGGGTCAGCATTCCATTCAACGATTGTATCGATTTTTTGAGTTCGGGGTCCAGATCTCGGAGAACGCCCTGCATTTGTCGGGGTTCGCCTCGTTTCCCCATTCCGTGAGGTAAAAGCCGAGGAACTTGCCTGCCCAGACGCCGAAGGTGCATTTGTCGGTGTTGAACCTTATCCTGCATTTTCTCGCTGTGTCGAAGACCTTTGTAAGATGAGCAGCATGGTCGACTTATTCTGTAGATTTGAATATCTTTTCGTCCAAGTACACCTCGAGCATATCGCCGATCTATTCCCAGAAGACTTTGTTCATCATCCGCTGGTAGGTGGCGCCGGCGTTCTTCAGTCCGAAGGGTATTACGTTGTAGTAGTAATTTTCCTACTCGGTCATGAAGGCAGTGTGCTGCTTGTCGGCATTGACCATGGGGATTTGATTGTACCCCGAGTAGGCATCCATGAAGGACAAAAGTTTGAAACCTGCAGAATTGTCGACCAGCTGGTCGATGTTAGGCAAAGGATAAGAATCTTTTGGGCACGCCCTATTAAGGTCGGTATAGTCAACACACATTCTCCATTTTCTATTACATTTTTTGACAAGTACAACGTTGGACAGCCAGGTCGTGTACCTGACCTCCGAAATGAAATTTGCCTCTAAGAGGTCTTTTACAACTTTTTCAGCAGCCTCCGCTTTTTCCGGAGACTGCCTACGCCTACGTTGTACTATGGTCCTAGCGGCCGGATCTATAGTGAGCTGATGACAAGCCACCTCTGGGTCGAGCCCAAGCATCTCTGAAGCGCTTCAGGCGAATAGATCAACGTTCTCACAGAGGCATGCCTTCAGCTGCTTCTTCGCCAGGTCGGGGAGCCTGATGCCAATCTTCACGCACCTATCTGGATCGTCTCCGAGGGCGACGAGCTCGAAGTCTCCGTCTGGGATAGGGGCACGTTGGGTGGAGAGGCTGCCCATTGCCTTCAGCTGGGAGGTCGTTGTCTGCTGCTCCTCCTTCTTCCTGCTCGGCGGGAAAACAACTGTAGAGGTCCACAGCGTTGACAAGAGGGAGTGGCTTCTACACCACATCCAGGGTTGACTTCTCTCCGGCCTTGGGCTTGGCATTGATCGAGCTTAGGCCCTCGGTCGCGGCTTCAAAGCACCTCCTTGCAGCTTCAATGTCCCCTCAGATAGTAACTACCCGACTCCGTACGATGTAGTACTTCATCTTCAGATGTACCGTAGATGGTACTGTCGTGAGCTCGGCCAGAGTTGTCCTCCCCAGGATGAAGTTGTAGAGGGACGGGCACTCTACCACGAGGAAATGGGTTTTGACTTGTCGGGTCGTGTCTTCATTCCCGAAAGTGACCATCAGTTTAACATAGCCCCACGGTCTGGTGGTGGTGTCGTTGAAGCCCTGGAGATCCGAGCCCACGTAAGGGGTCAGATGTTTCTCGTTTAGCTGGAGGGTCTCGAAGAGGTGGGCTTACATGATGTCCACCAAACTCCCGTGGTCGACCAGGATTCAACGGACATTGAAGTTTGCCAGCTGCGCCCTGATCAGGAGAGGGATGGTTGAGGTGGGCGCACCACCGGATAGTTCCTCGAGGTAGAAGGTGATGGGGTTTGACCTCCCTTGTACCTTCTCAAAAATGGCAGTCTGTCCTGAGGTCACGGATTCCAACTTGTCAAACTTCCGCTTGATTGACCCGACGGAAACCTTGTTGAAGCCCCCGCCTGATATAACCATCGCCGTGGGAAAACTTTCCCATGTGTTGTGGGCTGTGACTGGGTCCTCGGGGGGGGGGGGGGGGGGAGGAGTTCGCCCACATGCTGTGAACTGCCGCAGCGTCCTCGATCCCTTCGGGGGTGCAGAAGTCCTCAGGTCGAGTGACACTCATGGCGACTTGCAGTTGGTTCTCCCCGGGAGGAGGTGTCGTCTCCTCGACGCTTTGAGTGTCCCGGGCACTTGGACGAGGAGCGTTGTTCCTCTTGGCGTACTGCTTTAGATGCCCTTCCTTGATCAGGATCTCTATTGCATCCTTGAGGTGGATGCAATCTTCCGTGACATGTCCATGGCTCTGGTGGAACCTGCAGTACTTGGACTTGTCTGTATTTGATTTGGGGGGTGTCGGCTTTGGAAAGCGGACACCCCCTTTTTGAAACTCCGAGTTGGCGCACTAGGAGAGAATTCGCTCGCGGGGAGCGTTGAGCAGAGTGTACTCCATAAACCGGCCAGCTGGAGCCCTCGGCTCGCTAGAGTCCCTAGGACAGCCTTCGCCTCTTCTCTCTCCCCCACGCCGGAGGGCAGGAGAGCCTTTATCTATGTGGCCGCGGGGTCATCCGGCGTCGTGGTCGAGGGTGATTTGAGCGGCCTCCGACTCTTCGAACTCGATGTATGATTGAGCTCGGTGAAGGAGGTCTTCCAAGTTACGGGGTCTATGGATGCCCACAGACTTGGCAAACTCAGTCCCGTGACGTAGTCCCCGCATGATCAGGAACTTCTTCATGTCGTCGGTGGTGTGGACCTCGACAGCTTCTTGGTTGAATCTCTCAATGTAGTCTCTGAGAGATTCGTTCTTCTCTTGGAAGATGCCTTCCAACGAAGCCACCGTCTTCGGGTGTCGGCGAGAGACTTTAAAGTGCCTGCATAACTGCTTCTTCAGTTATTTCCAGGACGTGATGGATTCTGGTGCGAGGCTTTTGTACCAATTCATGGCACCTTTCCAGAGGGTGGTCGGGAAGAGCCTGCACTTAATGGCTCCCCGAACATTTCTGTAGTTGAGCATAGCCTCGAAGCTCTCGACTTGATCGTCAGGGTCGGAAGTTTTGTCATAGGTTCCCAAGGATGGGGGCTTCTCCATCCCCATAGGTAGAGGTGTGTCCATAATCTCCCTGGACAGGGGAGTTCGTTGGTCATCCTCGTCACTTCTGATTGGTGAACGTGACGGGGAGTGGTGGCCCCGACCATGACTGTGTCGCCGGGGAGATGTCCTTGGACGACTTTTCGGCTTTTAGTCGTCAGCTTTGCTCTTCTTCTGGACAGGGGAGTATCTTTGTTTCTTCCGAGGAGGAGAGCAATGGCGCTTCTGGGTGACCACGGGCTAGGGTCGTTCCAGGCGCGGGCGGCGTCCCACGGTCTGGGGAGAAGGGCTCTGGGAGTCGACCAGTGGTGTCCTTCGCGGGGAAGTAGAATGACTGAGAGATCGAGGAAGACAATGTCTCCGTGGGGGAGAGCGTCGTTGTCGCCCCCTTTTGAGAGCTTCAATCCTCATGTTCTGATGGGTGATCAACTGGTTGGTTTGATTCATTAGCGCAAACAGAGCCACCTTGTTCGGATCTGCGTTCGGTGGCCCGGGGATCGGCTGGTAGATATCTGGGGTGCTGTCTTGCTGGACGGCATTGTAATCCGCATCGTAAGAGGAAGGGGAGGCAGTTTTCCCATCCCTTTGGTCGCCTTCTTCGACGTGGATGACCACATTGTCTTCGTGGTGACCTCTGTTGTCGAACTGCGCAAAGGTGGCGTCTGGAGTCTGTTTCTCAGGCTGGGAGCTGGCCATGGTTGTTAGGAAAGTAGGGGTTGCTTTGGTTTTACGAAGAGGAAAACGGGGAAGCAATGGTTCCCACAGACGGCGCCACTGATCGTACTTGATCAGAAAGTAGAACAGTGACCAACAACGTGGTGAAATCAGAAACTCTGGTAGTGATGGAACGACTGGAGGGTGTACCTGCAAGGTACTCCGATGCTAAAGTCAGGAAAAAGGAGTAAGCAAGTATAGAAAAATAGGTGTGAGAGTTAGAATGTAATGTAACCTGACCCTCTCAAGTGAGAGGGTATTTATAGGCTGTCCCGAGCGTGGGGCCAACGGTCATCTACATTAGGCCTTGCGACCCAGCCCAGTGCAAATAACTGTCAGGGCTTACGTGGCGTAGGGAAGACCAGCACGTGGTCTTCGCCTTGGGGTAACGGTCCTAAGATCTCCGGAAGGTGGGTAGACCGATTCTTTCGGAGGTGGGAGGTTACAAGATGACGTGTCCTCGCAGGGAGGAACACGTGGAGGTCGAGGAGAGACGTGCTCCCCAAGACTCGAAGCCTCTTATAACACGGTGGGAGAACTGACCTTTTTTTGTTTTGTTTTCGCAAAACATGTTGCGGTTAGCAAGAGTCGCCACCGACTTTTCTTTTATCCAATAAGGAAAGGCTGAAAAGAACAGGAAAGACCTTGATAGATTTTGAGTTCGGGGGGTAAGTTATACAAAGGGAAGGTATTAACACCCTTTGTATCAATGGTTATCCACGGGCTCTTAAATGCTTAGCTCACTTTTTTTTACTTACTTTTTGAATGTGTGTGAACGTTTTTTTTATGAAAATATTTTGTAAAAGTTTGACTTTGTAATAATTCGTGTAAGAATGTGTACAAAGTGTTTGTTTTTTTTTTTGAAAATATTTTTGGAAAAGTGAGATATGAAAAGTATTTGTTTTTTAGTTGTGAGCAAGCATTTAAAAGTTACTTACCCCTAATTTGTAAGGTCTTTCTTGTACTTACCATTTTCCTTGAGAGATAATACTATCCATACCATTAATGGGCAGGTAGTACTGTCTATTGGATGTTGAGGGACAACGAAGGGTCATCGAATGGTCATAGAAGGTAACATGTAAGGATACCTTAGCAATGCGAAGGGACTATCATCATTTTTCAATAGGCTCGTCGAGGGACAAGATCATTTTTTTTGTAGGCAGCTCGAAGGGTCATCGAGGGACTATGATCTTTATATCGAAAGGACTATGATGATATTATTCGTAAGCGTCTTTTGCTAAAGTACCCCTACTTTCGAGGGACATGACCGTTTTAATCGTAAGGCAACAGAGAGAGGCTACCTTAGAGGTGAATATGTGCAATGTGCATTGATTCAATTATATTATCTTGAGTTATAGGTTATTCTAACATTTGATTTTAGATCTTGCCATACATGCCTATTTATCTAGCAAATAAAATATAAGTGCGAAAAATAAGTACCTACACTATTACATGGCTTATGGGCAGTTACATGATATAATTATGCGAGAATGTAACATAGACTATTACAAGGCTTATGGACAGTTACATAATATAATCGTGCGAGAAATGTAAACTACACTATTACAATTTATGCACAAACCTATACATTTATTCCAAGAAAATAAATGATAAACGAAAAGCAATTACATATTAAAAATCAAGTTAAATGTCCTAAATATTTAAGTCAATATTCGTTTTTTTTTTGAGAAATAATTTTAAAATAAATAAACCTAATTTCTAATTCATTTGTACAAAAATTAATTAATTATAAGCCTAAGTCTAAAAAATTAATTTTAATAAAAATAATCTATGTCTAAAAAATGATTACATAACCTAAACTATATTTTTTATTATTTTAACGGTTTTATGATTTTTCTTTATTGTTTTAATTTAATTGAAAAGAAATAAATAAATTAATTGAAATATGATAAAAGAAAGGGATTAGAAAATGGTTAAAAGGAAATTGCATGGGGTGGGAATCGAACCTTCAGGATGAGTATTTAATCCTTGGTTTGGATTGAGAATGATTGGAAATGGAGTTTTGAATTTTAACCTATTTTTTTTCAAGAATTTTGTGATTTGGAAGCCTTCCTTTTTGTGTACCTTCTCTTGTGTTTGAGCCTTGTATTTATAGGAGAAACATGGTAGACAAAGAATCATTGAAGAGCTAGGATCAAGGAACATTTTTCCAGCCATTTTAATTTTTTGAAAACCATGTTTCCTTCACTCTCTCCCACGGTTTTATTTGGGTTTTGATGGTCTTGAATGACATGTTTTAACCTTCTAGAAACTCCATTAAAAGGATCCATGTGCCCACCATTATTTGATTTATTTTGTTTTATTTAATTTTGTTTATTTCTTTGAATAAAATCAAAATAAAATAAAATAAAAATCAAAATAATACCAAAGTGAACTTTGAGGTCCTTGAATATGTCATAAACATGATTCAACCTTAAAAGATAGGCCCATTGGTCTAAAACCTAAAAAATGTTCAATGTAGGTTTCATGCGTTTCTCAAATTTTGCTCAACTTGCACCAATCATAACTCTCTCAATTTTTGTCATATGAAGGTGATCTTTGACTTTTTGGAACCCTCAAGATGTCCCCTACAACTTTCGTGTTGATCATTTTTTCATTTGAAGTCTTTATTTTTGTGTAAATTGCTTTGACGAAAAAAAGTGTCTTTTTGTTGACTTTCAAAATGACCTGTAAAGTTTTGGTCCATATCTCTCAAACGAGGCATTTTTGGCCTTGAGCTTAGAGAGACAAAGTTGTAGTAAATTGAATTTCCTTCAAAATGAGCTTTGGTTGAGGAATTTCTGATGAAGTATGTGAAAGTTGTACGTGGTCAAAGTTCAGTTGACTTTTCCTTAAGAAAACCCTAATTTGGCAATTTTTGACTTTTGAGTAAATCTTGATTTTCTTGAGGAATCATGATCAAACCTTGATCAAATGATGAATGGGACTTCAAAATCTTGATGTTGTCAAGAAATGATGACGTTTGACTGTAAATTGGTCAAAGTTGACTTTTGGTCCAATACAATCGACTGTTGATCATTTGAGCAATTGACTTAGCAAACTTGTGAAGTAAGGCTTGAGACTTGACATGAGGATACCCTAGAGCACATAGAGAACCATAAAGTCCATATGAGGTATTGAGAGCTCAATTCCTTTTGAGAAAAAATAAAACCCTAGTTGTAGGTTGATTGTTTAGGAGGAGAGCTTGTATGGTCAATCCTTGAGTAGTCTTGAGCTTTTGAGACTCCTAGGAGTGTGAGGAAGCTTCTTGAATCAATTTGTATCAAAGATGTGAGGGAAAATTTTGGGGTGCAACAGCTGCCCCTGTTCAATTTTGTTAAACCTGAAGAGTTAGATTGGCGCATCCGCCATTCGTGATCTGAAGGTGGAAGAGGATTGAATACTTAAGTGCCCAGAAATTTGCACTCACGGGTGCACGAAGTAACGCTGTTGGTTGATTATATTGCCTAAATGGGCTTAAAGATTCCATTCGGAAAGATGACAGGATGAAGATGGGCTTATGGATGCCATCTAAAGTAATTGTTGACAGGAGTATCAGAGGAGTCTAGATTTGACTGTATCTGAGGAGTATACTAAAATGAGTCCGTGTCCAACTGTATCTAGCAGATGTGCTGGGGAATGCCAGAATGAATCTACGCCTTGATTATATCATCTCTGAACTGAATCTGGGACATATTCTGGAATAAGTATCAGAATTAAATCTTCGTCTCGATCATCTCTGAACCATTTTTTTGGGTAAATCTTCTGGGATAAGTGTCAGAATTAAATCTCTGTCCTGATTATCTCTGAATTGTTGGAGTATTAGAATTAAATCTTTGGGTTAATTATCTATGAGTTGTTGAAGTATCAGAATTAGATCTCTGGGTTGATTATCTCTAAACTGTTTAAGTATCAGAATTAAATCTCTGGGTTGATTATATCTGAACTGTTTAAGTATCATAATTAAATCTCTGGGTTGATTATCTCTGAACTGTTTAAGTGTCAGAATTAAATCATCTGTCTTGATTATCTCTGAACTGCTGAAGTATCAGAATTAAATCATCTGTCTTGATTATGTCTGAACTGCTGAAGTATCAGAATTAAATCATCTGTCTTGATTATTTCTGAACTGTTGAAGTATCATAATTAAATTATCTGTCTTGATTATTTCTGAATTGTTGAAGTACCAGAATTAAATTTGTCTTTGATTCAGTGTCAGAATTAAATCGTTGTCTCGATTATCTCTGCACCGTATCTAGAAGATGATAATGTTTGTCTGATTGTGAACTCACCTGAAAAAGGCAAAGTTAGTTTTATGCAATGTCATGATGTATGTAATGCATTGCGTAATGATGCTCTCAAGATAAATGAGAATGTTATATGTTTTGTATGTATATGCTATGATATTCTGTACATGATGCATGGATGTCAATGTTGCTGACGACAGCGGTGACTTTGAATAGTAACGCCTGGCTGGGGAAAATAAATCCCTGTCTGTTGCTGGGAATGAAGAATATCACTCTTCATCTTTTGTTTGGAACGACTGTACTAGGAATTCCCGCTTTTCTGTTTGGGAATACTCCGATGGGGATCTTCGACTTCTGCTTGGGGATAAAAGCGTTCAAGGAGAGTTTGGCTGCATGTACCCTGACTGGGGATAAACGAGATGGATAATCCTCCGATGCAATATCTGGCCGGGTTCCAGATATGAGCGTCAACTATGCTGGGGGAGAGAATTTTGTTGGTGAATTTATAGTGTTAGAGGAATAAACTCAGCTGGGGAATTGAATTCTGTATACTACAAAGAGGGAATAATCTCTGATGGGGATTAGAATTTCATAGGCTGCGCTGAGGAAATTTCTGCTGTATGCTGGGGAAATGATCAATTTCCTTATCTGCTAGGGGACCCATTGGGGAAGATGATCATGCCAAGCTGTCCATCAAATATATGGAAGTGAACCGCTGGAAGATGCCCCAATTTCTGTCGGAGGGCATACTAATTCTGTCGGGGAATATATCTCTGTTGGGGATGAGCTTGTGAAGATAGCTCTATAGAGATAGTTCCATGGAGATTGCTCTGTGGGGATATTTCCATGAAACTGGCTCTATGGGGGTTCGTGGACATCTTGAACATTATCCCAACTCCTAGAGTCCTTAGTAAATGTTATTTCTGTTTTCACGTATATTTTTGGTAAACTTCAATCATATTCAAGTGCATATGTTCATTCAAAGTACCCATTGGACGTTTACGCAAACAAAACAGGGCAAGTAAAAACAATTTTGAATTTGAAAGTAGACTTGTATTGATTTTGAAATTGGCCTATAAACAGGCATTTTTTTTGTACAAGGAGACATAAATTCTAGTAAGAGGAAATTGTCGTAAAAATTGAAAAGGTGCAAAGTGATAAACAAAGAAAAAACAACTATGTGGAAATGATCCCATTGAGTTTCAACTCTGCTATTGCCACTATATCTTCAAGCATCTCATCCGTTGCTGTCGGAAGAAAGATGACTGGATTGATGTGCGCCATTCGAACAAAACTAAGCTGGAAGTAGATAAGTGATCCAACGGGACATAGACGTACGCTTTAATCCCTAACTTTTGCCTGGACCTCCTTTTCAGGTTTTGAGTCCACCGGGATACCCCTTTTTTTTTTGCCCAAGCCGCCTTTTCAGGTTTTCGACTTGCCGGGTGTACAGTTCTTTTGTATATATATCCCTAATTTTTGCCTGAACCCTTTTGGTTCGCCGGGATGCCCTTATTTTTGCCTAGGCCAGTCAACCTAGCGGGTCTCTTTTTATGCGTAGTATCTTTTGACTATGTCCGCGTTCACAGGGTGCGGGAAATCTTCACCGTCCATAGTAGTAAGCATCATAGCGCCGCCAGAAAATATTTTCTTGATTACAAATGGACCTTCATATGTGGGAGTCCATTTGCCTCTGGGATCACCCTGTGGTAGTATGATACGCTTTATTACCAAATCACCGGCCTGGTACACTTGGTGCTTGACTTTCTTGTTAAAGGCCTTGATCATACGCTTCTGATACATCTGGCCATGGCAGACAGCCGCGAGCCTCTTCTCATCAATCAAATTTATCTGATCAAGTCGAGTCTGAACCCATTCGTCTTCGTCTAAGTCTGCATCTTTCATAATCCTTAGGGAAGGAATCTGAACTTCAGCAGGTAAAACTGCCTCCATACCATAGACTAAAGAGAAAGGGGTTGCCCCTGTTGAGGTACGTACTGAGGTGCGATAACCATGAAGAGCAAATGGTAACATCTCATGCCAATCTTTGTATGTCACCGTCATCTTTTGCAAGATCTTCTTAATATTCTTGTTGGCGGCTTCCACTGCGCCATTCATCTTTGGTCGATATGGAGAAGAATTGTGATGCTTAATCTTGAACTGCGTGCAGAGTTCAGTGATCATAGTGTTGTTCAGATTAGTACCATTATCTGTGATAATCCTTTCAGGGATGCCATACCGACAGATAAGATTATGCTTGATGAACCGAGCTACAATATTCTTGGTAACCAAGCGAACGAGGCTGCTTCCACCCACTTCGTAAAGTAATCGATAGCAACAAGGATGAAACGATTTCCATTGGAAGCGGTAGGTTTAATCTCTCCTATCATATCAATGCCCCACATTGCAAAAGACCAAGGAGCAGTTAGAACATTCAACGGAACCGGAGGTACATGTACTTTGTCAGCATAGATCTGGCACTTGTGACAAGTTCTGGAGTGATGATGGCAATCAGTTTCCATGGTAGACCAGTAGTAACCTGCTCTCAAAATCTTCTTAGCCATTGTATGCCCACTGGAGTGAGTTCCAAAGATTCCGTCATGCATTTCTTCCATAATCTTTTCTGCTTCCTTCTTGTCTACACAGCGAAGCAAGGTTGAATCGTGGTTGCGTTTGTACAAAATTCCGTTACTCAGAAAGAACTTGGCAGAGAACCTCCTTAGAAACTTCTTGTCATTGATAGATGCCACTCCAGGATATTCCTGAGTTTCGAGATATCTTTTCACTTCGTGGAACCAAGGTTTCTCTTTTACCCCATCAGTATCAACTTCATAACAGTATACCGGCTCGTCTAGTCTATCAATAGTAATCCTAGGAGCCTCGTTGTCCCATCTGACTTTGAACATAGATGACATGGTGGCTAACGCGTCTGCCAACTGATTCTCTTCTCGTGGAATATGCTCAAAAGTGATTTCTTCAAAGTATGGAATCAAAGTCAACACATGTTCTCGGTAAGGAATGAGATTTGGATGCTTCGTGTCTCATTCTCCTTTAATCTGACTGATCACTAGGGCTGAGTCCCCATATACATTCAAGAATTTGATCCTCATATCAATGGCAGCTTTGATACCCATGATGCACGCTTCATATTCAGCCATATTATTGGTACAGTCAAAGCAAAGTCTAGCAGTAAACGGCGTATGGCAACCCTTAGGAGAGATAATTATAGCACCAATACCATTGCCAAGTGCGTTAGAAGCTCCATCAAAAATCATAGTCCATCGGGATCCTAGTTCAGGTCCTTCATATGGTCCAGGTTCTTCATAATCAGTAACAAGCATAATATTCTCATCTGGGAACTCAAAATTCATAGACTGATAGTCATCCACCGCTTGGTGAGTCAAATGATCAGCTAGTACATTTCCTTTGATTGCTTTCTGCGTAGTGTACTGGATGTCGTATTCTGTCAAGACCATCTGCCGTCTTGCTATTCGTCCGGAGAGAGCAGGTTTCTCAAATATGTATTTGATAGGATCCATTTTAGAGATCAATAAAGTGGTATGAGTCAACATATACTGTCTTAGTCGGCGAACAGCCCATGCCAAAGCGCAACAAGTTTTCTCGAGCAGTGAATATCTTGTTTCACAGTCGGTAAACTTTTTGCTAAGGTAGTATATTGCATGCTCTTTTCGACCAGACTCGTCATGTTGCCCCAACACACATCTCATTGAATTCTCTAGCACTGTTAAGTACATGATTAGAGGTCTTCCTTCAACTAGTGGCATCAGAATCGGAGGTTCTTGGAGATACTCCTTGATCTTATCAAAAGCTATCTGACATTTGTCGTTCCATTTCACTACTTGATCTTTCCTTAGTAATTTGAAGATTGGCTCACAAGTAGCGGTCAAATGGGAGATAAATCTGGCAATATAGTTCAAACGTCCTAAGAAACCTCTGACTTCTCTCTCAGTACGTGGAGCGGGCATATCTTGTATAGCTTTTACCTTTGTAGGGTCGACTTCAATACCTTTACCACTGACGATGAAACCCAAAAGTTTACCAGATCTAACCCCAAAGGTGCATTTGTTTGATTCAATCTCAACTTGTACTTCTTCAACCTCTCAAACAGCTTGTGTAGGTGGTCAAGGTGCTCTTCTTCATTCTGAGACTTGGCTATCATATCATCAACGTATACCTCTATCTCGTGATGGATCATATCCTGGAATAAAGCAACCATAGCGCGCTGGTATGTTGCCCCTGCGTTCTTCAAACCAAATGGCATTACCTTGTAACAAAAGGTGCCCCACTGTGTAACGAACGTAGTCTTCTCCATGTCTTCAGGTGCCATCTTGATTTGATTATAACCTGAGAAACCATCCATGAATAAGAATACCTTGTGCTGAGCAGTGTTGTCTACCAGAACATCAATATGTGGGAGAGGAAAGTCATCTTTGGGGCTTGCCCTGTTCAGATCCCTGTAGTCCACACACATACGAACTTTACCATCCTTCTTAGGCACTGGTACCACATTTGCAACCCACTGAGGATATGATGTGACAGCTAGAAAACCTGCATTGAACTGCTTCATAACCTCGCCTTTGATTTTTTCAGACATCTCAGGGCGCATACGACGAACCTTCTGCTTTATCGGAGGACATCCTTCCTTCATCGGTAAACGGTGAACCACGATATCGGTATCAAGTCCTGGCATATCTTCATAAGACCAAGCGAAAATCTCAGCATAATCACGTAGCATCTGAATCAGTCTTTTCTTGACACGGTCTTCTATTCCAGCACCTATCTTGATTTCTTTCTTATCCTCCTCAGTACCTAGATTTACGACCTCTATTGGCTCTTCGTGCGGTTGTATGGTCTTTTCTTCTTGCTCTAATAGTCTAGCAAGCTCTCCAGGCACTTCACAATCTTCCTCACCTTTGTCCTCAGCTTGGTAGATCGGATTTTCAAAGTCATAATTGACAATAGCAGAACCGTTATCAATGGGATCCAGGGTGGATGTGGATCTGCAGTTCGTCGCGTGGGTGTGTGTAAGAACACATAGCTATTTTGATGAAGATAAAGTAAAAGAAAAGATAAAGAGCGCAAAATTTGAATGCAAAACATCCATTGATTTATTGAATGAAAATATGCGATGAAATGACAACCCTAACAAATGGGCCACTGTGCCCTGGGCAAGGCATAAGGCTTAAAAGTTTTATTGTTGAAATTACAAAACCAAACTTTAAAAATAAGAAAAACAGAAAATAGCATTACTCCTGACTAAAGGAGATAGGAATAATGTCTCCAGTCTTCCAATTGTTGAGCCCACTGCCAATGGTAGGAAAGATCCAACTGTCTAGGTCACAGTCACTATCAGCATCTTCCACAACGTTGACCTGATCTTTATGAACTCCTTTGTTGGTGATACGAATAGCGTGAGCACGACGTACAACCCTCTGAGCCTCTGAAGTGAAGCCCAAACCAAATTTGTCAGTCTTGTAAGGAATGTCAGGAAGCTGACCCCAAATGGTACAACCACCTTCTTCAACCACAGCTCTAGCATCCTTTAGGGAAGCCATTGTAGGAGGTACTCTAGTAACCTTGGGAACAGTAGGAACTGGTTTAGCAATAGGAACAGTCTGAGGAGCCAATTCAAATGTTTGACAAGGAGTCTGAGGAGCCAAGTCAAATGTTTGACAAGGAGTCTCAAGGAATTCTCCATCCATCTCAACATACTTGAAGGTATTCAAATGACTAACCATGTACTCTTCTTCACCACAGACGGTGACAATCTTGCCTTTCGTAGGATACTTCAACTTCTGATGTAAGGTAGAAGTCACGGCGCCCGCCCCATGTATCCAAGGGCATCCAAGCAAATAGGAATAGGCAGGACGAATATCCATTACATAGAAAGTAGAATCAAAGACTTGAGAACCCACTCTAATCGGGAGATCAACCTCTCCATGCACCATTCTCTTCGAACCATCAAAGGCTCTTACCACGACGTCACTAGGTTTCAGCACAACCCTTTCATAGTCGAGTTTGTCTAGAACAGCCTTTGGCAACACATTCAATGAGGAACCATTGTCCACCAATACATGAGATATGGTAGTGCCCCTACACTCAATAGAGACGTACATAGCCTTATTGTGGTTCCTTCTGGCAGGAATCAGATCAGCATCAGAAAAGCCTAGACCATTATCAGTTGTCAGGCTAGTGACACAATTTTCAAGTTGGTCAACAGAGATTTCTTGCGGCACGTGCGTAGATTTCAAAAACTTCACCAAAGCTTTAGCATGGGCCTCGGAGCACAACAACGGAGATAGCATAGAGATCTTGGAGGGGGTGTGCCCCAACTGTTCAACAACATTGTAATCACTCTTGCGGATAATTTTTAGCACTTCCTTTATTTCTTGCTTGGAGGAATCTTCGATAGCAGTTTCACCCGGGGCCTCCATCTGGGCAGGCTCAATCATTGGTTCTTTGCCTCGAGTCTCAGTAATTGGCTCGGAGGCAGAGATACGAATTGGAGTAGTAACAGTCTTCGGAGAGATTTCTGGGGAGAAGATCCTTCCACTTCGGGTAACCTTACTAGTCCCAATGATATTGTCGACGTCAGGATTAGTAACTTCAGCAGTTCCATCAGTCAAAGGTTCTTGCTTGACACCATGAATGTAAACATCAGCACCATAATTCCAAGGGATAGCCTTGCTAGAGGAATATGGAATCGGACCGGGCGTAGTAATAATCAGGGGAGCCACTTTAGGCTCGACAGTAATCTTCACAGGACCTTTAGAGGTGATCCTCACTGGAGTTTTGGAATTAGTAACCACAGATACGCCCTCAAACTTCAGACCTCGGGACAAATTTTCACATAAGCTCTTCATAGAAGGAGTCTTCTCAAACAATATAGTACGGTCGCCCATCAAACGCTGAATGCCTTCTTTCAGCTTCACACAACCATTGGATTGAGATGCACAATAATAACAGTTTTCAACACAGCCCGGAAATAAACCGGCTTGCAACAGGTTCTTCTTAACAATTGATAGAGGAACAATCAAGTCAACCACAGTAGAAACACAAGAACCATCGTCAATAGCATTAACGATCTTGTCATGATTCGGCATAGGAGCGGTAATCACATTAGGAGTCTCAGGGGGATCAAACTCAATCTCCTTAGCGTCAATCATGTCATGAATCTTGTTCTTCAGTGCCCAATAGCTGTTCGTATCATGTCCAGGACTATTAGAATGGTATGCACACCTTGCATTGGGATTATAGCTAGGAGCGGAAGTATTAGGATTCCTAGGAGGATCCCTCAAAGTGATCAATTCTGCCTTCAACATATGCTGCAACGCCTAAGCCAATGGCATGTTAATCTTTGTAAACTGTCTCCTGGGTGCATCTTGCTTACGCTGACTACCCTGTTGTTGTTGTGGCACCGGTGCAGAGATCAGAACTGCCCAACAGATTTATTGCGGTCATTCTTATTACGACCCCTTTTGGTCGTACACAACATTAGACTCCTTCTTCCCATTATGTGGCTTTTTTGTAGTGTTTGAAGATGTAGCCACTTGTATTTTACCACTTCGAATTCCACTTTCAACACGTTCTCCTGTCAATACCAGCTCGGTGAAACCGGATGACGAGCTTCCAAGTAGATGACTATAGTAATGACCGGTTAGTGTGCTCATGAACATGTCAACCAACTCTCTGTCAGCTAAAGGAGGCTGAACCCTGCCCGCAAGATCTCTCCATTTCTGGGCGTACTCTTTGAAACTTTCATTAGGGCCCATGGACATGCTTTGGAGTTGCATTCGAGTTGGCGCCAAATCAGAGTTATATTGGTATTGCCGGTAGAAAGCTTCAGCTAAATCATTCCAGGTACGAATATTGGTACTCTCAAGTTGATAGTACCACTCCAGTTGAGCTCCAGACAAACTCTCTTGGAAAAAATGCATCCATAACTTTTTGTCAGTAGTACGTGGCTGAATCTTTCGGACATAAGATCTCAAATGCAGCTTTGGGCAAGACACACCGTCATATTGAGCAAACGTGGGAATTTTGAACCTAGGAGGAATGACAACTCCTGAAACCAAGCCTAAGTCCTCAAAATCCAAACCAGGTACTTTCTGAACCTCCATGGCCATCAGACGTTCTTCAAGTAATTTTTATTTCTCATCACCAGGGGGATACTGATCATCCAGATAATCATCTTCCTCTTCAGAGTGTCCACCGGTGCCGTGGTTACTATTTTCCTCACGTTTGTCACTTTCATAGTTGTCATCTAGTTCATCATCTTGGTCTACTGGGATCCCAATTTCCTTGACCTGTTTAGCCGGACCTTTGAATCTCCTCCCCATGTTGATGACGCCAGTTGATTTTCTTGCTTTCTTCTTCTTCTTGGTCAGAAGTGCTTTCAGTTCTTCTTACCCCTTGGACAAGTTCAGGATCAGCTCTTGGAACTGGGCGTTCTGGGCCTGGAGATCTTTGACGGTTTGCTCGAGAGCCATTTCTTCTAAAATAAACAGCGAGAAGATGAGAAACCTGTCTTAAAAACCTATTATGCAATGATTATGAGATGTAGATGCATATGCAATGATTTCAAGGACTTTAGAGTTTATCTTTGCAAACAAACAGAAATAAAAGGAAAACTTTTATTAGTAAACTCAAAATCCCTTTTTTTTTTCTTTTATGCCTCTTGGGCTACAATGAAAGGAAATTTCAAAAAGCAAATTAAAAAACACCTAAGACCTAGAACTCAAGACACAATTCTCCCACGGGCGCTTCCTCTTTGTGCCGATGTAAGCATTGATGCTCTGCTCCTCATGAAGTAATTTCGTCAACTCCAACACCTTCTTCTCACTAGCATAGAACTGAGTCTCAAAGGTGTCCCTTTCTTCTTTTATCTGAACCCAGGACTTCTGCAGCTCTTCAAGATCGGTAGGCATATCTGGATGGAGAATGACTTGAGGAACACCTCCTTCAAACTCAGGTTCAACAATCACTGGTATGACAGCTGGATATGGCATAATAAAATCTCGAGCACGAGTGAGCACCCATCTGAGGTAAGGCTCCAAAGGAATAGAGTTCTTCTATCCCAAGGTCTTGCTTTCAATCTTATACACCTTATTCCACGCGCGTATAAAGCTTTGACGGTAACCTTGAAGATCATCTTCATAATCGAATACAATACCCTGAATAAGCATATCATGAGGACCATCCCTTCGAGCATAACCAAATTGGCGCAAAGCTAGCGAAGGATTATAGGTGATGCCTCCCCTAATGCCAAGGAGTGGCACATTAGGGAATTCCCCACAATGATCAATAAGAGTGAAGTCTTTAAGAGATCGAGCACACCAATAGATATCTGAATGGGAGAGTGACATTATCCTTCGAGACCATTGTAACCTTTGTTCATTCTTCAACACTGACTGGGGAAGGTGCGAAATAAACCACCTGGATAGTAAGGGTACGCAACACATATGAGAGTCCCTCGCTCCTTGATAGTACGAGTGTGAAGCGAGTGTAGAATATCTCCGAACAAGGTAGGTACCGAGTTATGAGTCAGAAATATTTTGATAGCGTGCACGTCTATGAGTTGGTATGGATTAGGGAACAACACCAACCCATAGATCAACAAAGCCAATACTTCCTCAAAAGCATGGTAACTCATAGCGCTTAGGAACAATTGAGCCTTCTCAATTAGGAACTTAGCAAGAAACCCCTTGACTCCAGTCCTTGTTTCCCAGTTGGACACAATGTCTGACCTCTTCAGATGTAAAGCAGTTGCAATGACTTCAGGCTTTGGAACGTTTTCTAGAACGGTAAAAGGTATCTGATTGAGAATAGGTATTCCAAGTAGCTTAGAGAACTCCTCCATCGTGGGCACCAATTGGTAATTCGGGAAGGAGAAACAGTGGTGCTTAGGATCAAAGAACTGGAATAGGACTCTCATCATGTCTTCTTCAAAACCTGAGGTAACCAAGTTGAGTAGAAAACCATGCCTTTCGATGAATCGAGAGCCATCGGGAACCTTTGAGACCAATTCTTTAAGCTGGGAAGGAACCCTTACAAAGTTGACTCGGATGAAATTTCTAGGAACGGAAGCCATGGCCTGCAACGACGAATAAAGATAAATTCCTTGGTCCTTGAAATGGTTAGTGAAAATGATAGGTTATGATGTTATGATGTTATGATGTTATGATGTCATGTACATGTTAATAGTAAATAAGTAGCACACACAAACAATTTATACAAGAGCCTTAGGTTTAAAGGCTTGTATAAAGTCCAAAGGTAAGTACCCTTCCCCACTGAGGTTTAGTTGGCTCAACCTGTCATAGAATAGTAATCGGGTTTTAAAGGACTCATATCACGAATCTTTCTCGAAGGATTTATTTTAGTGCGACACTCGAGTGGCCGACCAAAACATCCCGAAAGTCTGACCTCAATGAGCGTAGCCTCGAGTATCAACCAACTTCAGTCTAAATCCAAAGCCGGCCATCTCACTACCTTCTAATGGCCAAAGATGAGTTAACTAGGGTTCTAAAGACTGTGACCATCATATCAACCATATCGGTACATGTCGTACAGTCTCCATGATCTATTGTCACTTACCTAAGGAATCACTAGGTCCGGGTGTAGGACCTTTCACACAAGTAACCCTAAAACAAAGCCCAATAGAAATAAAGCACATAAGTCAAACAATTTTAAGCAAGTGGTAAAGTGATCTAACTCTAAGGCAACCCCTCTTTTAATGTTTATCCCCAGCAGAGTCGCCAGTTCAGTAACACGGTGGGAGAACTGACCTTATTTGTTTTGTTTTCGCAAAACATGTTGCGGTTAGCAAGAGTCGCCACCGACGTTTCTTTTATCCAATAAGGAGAGGCTGAAAAGAACAGGAAAGACCTTGATAGATTTTGAGTTCGGGGGGTAAGTTATACAAAGGGAAGGTATTAGCACCCTTTGTATCCATGGTTATCCACGGGCTCTTAAATGCTTAGCTCACTTTTTTTTACTTACTTTTTGAATGTGTGTGATCGTTTTTTTTATGAAAATATTTTGTAAAAGTTTGACTTTGTAATAATTCGTGTAAGAATGTATACAAAGTGTTTGTTTTTTTTTTTTTGAAAATATTTTTGGAAAAGTGAGATATGAAAAGTATTTGTTTTTGAGTTGTGAGCAAGCATTTAAAAGTTACTTACCCCTAATTTGTAAGGTCTTTCTTGTACTTATCATTTTCCTTGAGAGATAATACTATCCATACCATTAATGGGCAGGTAGTACTGTCTATTAGATGTTGAGGGACAGCGAAGGGTCATCGAATGGTCATAGAAGGCAACATGTAAGGATACCTTAGCAATGCGAAGGGACTATCATCATTTTTCCATAGGGTCGTCAAGGGACAAGATCATTTTTTTTGTAGGCAGCTCGAAGGGTCATCGAGGGACTATGATCTTTATATCGAAAGGACTATGATGATATTATTCGTAAGCGTCTTTTGCTAAAGTACCCCTACTTTCGAGGGACATGACCGTTTTAATCGTAAGGCAACAGAGAGAGGCTACCTTAGAGGTGAATATGTGCAATGTGCGTTGATTCAATTATATTATCTTGAGTTATAGGTTATTCTAACGTTAGATTTTAGATCTTGCCATACATGCCTATTTATCTAGCAAATAAAATATAAGTGCGAAAAATAAGTACCTACACTATTACATGGCTTATGGGCAGTTACATGATATAATTATGCGAGAATGTAACAGACTATTACAAGGCTTATGGACAGTTACATAATATAATCGTGCGAGAAATGTAAACTACACTATTACAATTTATGCACAAACCTATACATTTATTCCAAGAAAATAAATGATAAACGAAAAGCAATTACATATTAAAAATCAAGTTAAATGTCCTAAATATTTAAGTCAATATTCGTTTTTTTTGAGAAATAATTTTAAAATAAATAAACCTAATTTCTAATTCATTTGTACAAAAATTAATTAATTATAAGCCTAAGTCTAAAAAATTAATTTTAATAAAAATAATCTATGTCTAAAAAATGATTACATAACCTAAACTATATTTTTTATTCTTTTAACGGTTTTATGATTTTTCTTTATTGTTTTAATTTAATTGAAAAGAAATAAATAAATTAATTGAAATATGATAAAAGAAAGGGATTAGAAAATGGTTAAAAGGAAATTGCATGGGGTGGGAATCGAACCTTCAGGATGAGTATTTAATCCTTGGTTTGGATTGAGAATGATTGGAAATGGAGTTTTGAATTTTCACCTATTTTTTTCAAGAATTTTGTGATTTGGAAGCCTTCCTTTTTGTGTACCTTCTCTTGTGTTTGAGCCTTGTATTTATAGGAGAAACATGGTAGACAAAGAATCATTGAAGAGCTAGGATCAAGGAACATTTTTCCAACCATTTTAATTTTTTGAAAACCATGTTTCCTTCACTCTCTCCCACGGTTTTATTTGGGTTTTGATGGCCTTGAATGACATGTTTTAACCTTCTAGAAACTCCATTAAAAGGATCCATGTGCCCACCATTATTTGATTTATTTTGTTTTATTTAATTTTGTTTATTTCTTTGAATAAAATCAAAATAAAATAAAATCAAAATCAAAATAATACCAAAGTGAACTTTGAGGTCCTTGAATATGTCATAAACATGATTCAACCTTAAAAGATAGGCCCATTGGTCCAAAAGCTAAAAAATGTTCAATGTAGGTTTCATGCGTTTCTCAAATTTTGCTCAACTTGCACCAATCGTAACTCTCTCAATTTTTGTCATATGAAGGTGATCTTGGACTTTTTGGAACCCTCAAGATGTCCCCTACAACTTTCGTGTTGATCATTTTTTCATTTGAAGTCTTTATTTTTGTGTAAATTGCTTTGACGAAAAAAAAAGTGTCTTTTTGTTGACTTTCAAAATGACCTGTAGAGTTTTGGTCCATATCTCTCAAACGAGGCATTTTTAGCCTTGAGCTTAGAGAGACAAAGTTGTAGAGAATTGAATTTCCTTAAAAATGAGCTTTAGTTGAGGAATTTCTGATGAAGTATGTGAAAGTTGTACGTGGTCAAAGTTCAGTTGACTTTTCCTTAAGAAAACCCTAATTTGGCAATTTTTTACTTTTAAGTAAATCTTGATTTTCTTGAGGAATCATGATCAACCCTTGATTAAATGATGAATGGGACTTCAAAATCTTGATGTTGGCAAGAAATGATGACGTTTGACTGTAAATTGGTCAAAGTTGACTTTTGGTCCAATACAATCGACTGTTGATCATTTGAGCAATTGACTGAGCAAACTTGTGAAGCAAGGCTTGAGACTTGACATGAGGATACCCTAGAGCACATAGAGAACCATGAAGTCCATCTGAGATATTGAGAGCTCAATTCCTTTTGAGAAAAAATAAAACCCTAGTTGTAGGATGATTGTTTAGGAGGAGAGCTTGTATGGTCAATCCTTGAGTAGTCTTGAGCTTTTGAGACTCCTAGGAGTGTGAGGAAGCTTCTTGAATCAATTTGTATCAAAGATGTTAGGGCAAATTTTGGGGTGCAACAGCTACCCCTGTTCAATTTTCTTAAACCTGAAGAGTTAGATTGGCGCATCCGCCATTCGTGATCTGAAGGTGGAAGAGGATTGAACACTTAAGTGCCCAGAAATTTGAACTCACGGGTGCACGAAGTAACGCTGTTGGTTGATTGTATTGCTTAAATGGGCTTAAAGATTCCATTCGGAAAGATGACAGGATGGAGATGGGCTTATGGATGTCATCCAAAGTAACTGTTGACAGGAGTATCAGAAGGAGTCTAGGTTTGACTGTATCTGAGGAGTATACTAGAATGAGTCCGTGTCCAACTGTATCTAGCAGATGTGTTGGGGAATGTCAGAATGAATCTACGCCTTGATTATATCATCTCTGAACTGAATCTGGGACATATTCTGGAATAAGTATCAGAATTAAATCTTCGTCTCGATCATCTCTGAACCATTTTTTTGGGAAAATCTTCTGGGATAAGTGTCAGAATTAAATCTCTGTCCTGATTATCTCTGAACTGTTGGAGTATTAGAACTAAATCTCTGGGTTGATTATCTATGAGCTGTTGAAGTATCAGAATTAAATCTCTGGGTTGATTATCTCTAAACTGTTTAAGTATCAGAATTAAATCTCTGGGTTGATTATCTCTGAACTGTTTAAGTGTCAGAATTAAATCGTCTGTCTTGATTATCTCTGAACTGCTGAAGTATCAGAATTAAATCATCTGTCTTGATTATCTCTGAACTGCTGAAGTATCAGAATTAAATCATCTGTCTTGATTATTTCTCAACTGTTGAAGTATCAGAATTAAATTATCTGTCTTGATTATTTCTGAATTGTTGAAGTACCAAAATTAAATTTGTCTTTGAATCAGTGTTAGAATTAAATCGTTGTCTCGATTATCTCTGCACCGTATCTAGAAGATGATAATGTTTGTCTGATTGTGAACTCACCTGAAAAAGGCAAAGTTAGTTTTATGCAATGTCGTGATGTATGTAATGCATTGCATAATGATGCTCTCAAGATAAATTAGAATGTTATATGCTTTGTATGTATATGCTATGATATTCTGTACATGATGCATGGATGTCAATGTTGCTGACGACAGCGGTGGCTTTGAATAGTAACGCCTGGCTGGGGAAAATAAATCCATGTCTGTTGCTGGGAATGAAGAATATCACTCGTCATCTTTTGTTTGGAACGACTGTACTGGGAATTCCCGCTTTTCTGTTTGGGAATACTCCGGTGGGGATCTTCGATTTCTGCTTGGGGATAAAAGCGTTCAAGGAGAGTTTGGATGCATGTACCCTGACTGGGATAAACGAGATGGATAATCCTCCGATGCAATATCTGCCCGGGTTCCAGATATGAGCGTCAACTATGTTGGGGGAGAGAATTTTGTTGGTGAATTTATAGTGTTAGAGGAATAAACTCAGCTGGGGAATTGAATTCTGTATACTACAAAGAGGGAATAATCTCTGATGGGGATTAGAATTTCATAGGTTGCGCTGAGGAAATTTCTGCTGTATGCTGGGGAAATGATCAATTTCCTTATCTGCTAGGGGACCCATTGGGGAAGATGATCATGCCAAGCTGTCCATCAAATATATGGAAGTGAACCGCTGGAAGATGCCCCAATTTCTGTCGGAGGGCATACTAATTCTGTCGGGGAATATATCTCTGTTGGGGATGAGCTTGTGAAGATAGCTCTATAGAGATAGTTCCATGGAGATTGCTCTGTGGGGATATTTCCATGAAACTGGCTCTATGGGGGTTCGTGGACATCTTGAACATTATCCCAACTCCTAGAGTCCTTAGTAAATGTTATTTCTGTTTTCACGTATATTTTTGGTAAACTTCAATCATATTCAAGTGCATATGTTCATTCAAAGTACCCATTGGACGTTTACGCAAACAAAACAGGGCAAGTAAAAATAATTTTGAATTTGAAAGTAGACTTGTATTGATTTTGAAATTGGCCTATAAACAGGCATTTTTTTGTACAAGGAGACATAAATTCTAGTAAGAGGAAATTGTCGTAAAAATTAAAAAGGTACAAAGTGATAAACAAAGAAAAAACAACTATGTGGAGATGATCTCATTGAGTTTCAACTCTGCTATGGCCACTATATCTTCAAGCATCTCATCCCTTGTTGTCGGAAGAAAGATGACTAGATTGATCTGCGCCGTTCGAACAAAACTAAGCTGGAAGTAGATAAGTGATCCAACGGGACATAGACGTACGCTTTAATCCCTAACTTTTGCCTGGACCGCCTTTTCAGGTTTTCAGTCCACCGGGATACCCGTTTTTTTTTTGCCCAAGCCGCCTTTTCAGGTTTTCGACTTGTCGGGTGTACTGTTCTTTTGTATATATATCCCTAATTTTTGCCCGAACCCTTTTGGTTCGCCGGGATGCCCTTATTTTTGCCTAGGCCAGTCAACCTAGCGGGTCTCTTTTTATGCGTAGTATCTTTTGACTATGTCCGCGTTCACAGGGTGCGGGAAATCTTCACCGTCCATAGTAGTAAGCATCATAGCGCCGCCAGAAAATATTTTCTTGATTACAAATGGACCTTCATATGTGGGAGTCCATTTGCCCCAGGGATCACCCTGTGGTAGTATGATACACTTTATTACCAAATCACCGGCCTGGTACACTTGGTGCTTGACTTTCTTGTTAAAGGCCTTGATCATACGCTTCTGATACATCTGGCCAGGGCAGACAGCCGCAAGCCTCTTCTCATCAATCAAATTTATCTGATCAAGTCGAGTCTGAACCCATTCGTCTTCGTCTAAGTCTGCATCTTTCATAATCCTTAGGGAAGGAATCTGAACTTCAGCAGGTAAAACTGCCTCCATACCATAGACTAAAGAGAAAGGGGTTGCCCCTGTTGAGGTACGTACTGAGGTGCGATAACCATGAAGAGCAGATGGTAACATCTCATGCCAATCTTTGTATGTCACCGTTGTCATACCCTAATTTTTTACCCTAAAATTTTGTTTTTTGTTTCGCATTGTCTTTACAGCATGCCATGCATTTCGTCTCGCATATTGCCTAAAATATTAGTCGGAATAATTTCTCGGATTTACAGACAGACTGGTCAAATTGAATTTCAGCAGTGTGTAAAATCAGTGGACGGAAAATTTTAAAATCGAACTTGCAGGCGTCAATTATATTATTCTACGGTTCGCGTAGTTTAACTTGGCGTGTTCGTTTTAATTTTTCGACAATTTTTCGTCGTATTTTGATCAATTTGAGCATTTTTACGAGTCAAAATTTATTTTAAAATCTGATCAAACGCTGTATTTTTCCGAGTCGTATATTCCATACCGATCTATTTTAGTGTACTCGATTTATTTTTTTCGATCACTTGCGTGTCCGATTTTATTTATTTGGGGTCTGTTTATTTTACTTTCTTTTTTTAACTAATATTATTTAGAATAAATAATTATAGTAATTAGTATTTTATTTTTATTTTAAATATTTATTTTCATTTTTATTATTATTTCTAATTTAAATAATGTTTAGAATAGATAAATAGGATAATTAGTATTTTTTTTAAATATTTATTTTTATTTTTAACTAATATTATTTTTCAAAAATAAATAGGATTTTTAATTTCTGTTTTAAATTTATTTTAATTGAATTGTTTAAATTTCATTTAGTTTTAATTTCATTTAATTTTTAATATTATTCTATTTGGGCCTCAAAATGGACACTAAGAATATTAGTGTCAATTTAAAAAATAGTTAACCCTAATTTGTTTCATTATATATATGGATACTGATGAGGCCGGAAGGGGGGGCATAAGCGGTTGTTTCCGAGAGAGATATCCACTGATTTTTTTAGACTTTCAGAAATTTAAGAGGAAGTTAGCATCTTAAGTCTTTTATGGTTTTCGACCGGCACTTTTTCGTGATATCGCAGCATAAATATTATGATTAATTTGTATTATTTCTAGTTGTACAGTTCGGTGTCCGTTTGAATTTTTTGATGTTTCTATCATGTCAATTTTAATTGATATTAACAATACCTTATTAAATTTCTATCATGTCAATTTGCTGCCTGTTTGAATTTCTTAAGTTTCTATCATATCAATTTCAATTTATATTAACAGTACCTTTGTTGGGTTTTTCTAATATCAGTTTTTTTAATTTTCTCTCATATCGATCTTGTTTGATAAGTTCACTTATATATATATATATATATATATATATATATATATATATATATTGGGTGTGTTTATATTTTGATCGAATCGTGTCGATACGTTGTTTGCATATTGGTGCATGATGCTGTAGGCTGCTAATTTCGACGCCAAGAAAATGGTTCAAAAGCAAATGGACAAAATTTTGACAGAGCGATTCGACAGGACATTTCAATTATAAGGGTTTTTTGATGAAAAAGGCAAGTCGAAGGCAAATGGTACTTAAGGGAAGCATTGACAGGTTTTTCTAAGTAAGGAGGATAATTTCGACGTAAGAAGAATCGGTCCTTTCGACGGGTGTTTGAATTTCAAATTTCAGGAGGGAGTTTCACTTTTGAAATTGGACGCGTGGAATGCATCTAGGAGGCGGATGCATGCAGAATGAGATTTGTCGCCATTAGGAGGAATAGCTGTTATGGGTAGTTATTTCGTTTGTATATAAATAGGAGGTCTTGGTGTTAGATTCGGTGTGTTCCAAACTTTGTACAAATTACCGTAAATACTCATAGTAACCGTGTGAGAGAAACGAGTGTTCTGGAAAATGTATGTATGGGAAACACCAATTTACATTTATGCATTTCAATAAAATTCCAAGTTTTTCTTCATTTCTTTACATTCAAGTCATGTTCTTTACTTCAGAAATATACTTTGTTTTCCGTTTAACTTTATCTTCAGTTACTTTTTCGCCATTATTGTGTCTTTGTTCTATTAGTCGAAAATACTATTAAAAGAAACCTTAGAAAACACAAAACGAATACATTCCTTTTCAAATCAAAGACATTCTCAAAAGCACTTTGTCCTAGGATTTGTTTGGTTGGTCCTGTTAGTAAACTAATTTTCATAAATTAGGAAACCAGAGATTGTTCTCCAAATTCACCAGCGAACAAATTGGCACGCCCAGTGGGACCTAGTGTATTTGTTTAGTTTGTCCTTTTGTTCTTATAGCAAATTCTTAGAAGAAATAGTTTTTATTTCGTTGTATGATTCTAAGGAGTGGCAAGTTAGACGTAAACAACTAAGAAAGACCAAAAAGAACAAGAACAAGAAGAATGGAAAATCAAAGCACGCCTAATAATCAAAATGTTAACAACTCAACGCCTATTCCTTCGACAGGAGACAATACGGCGTCAGTTTCTATGTCAGAAGCGATACCATCATCAATGGGGTCAATCCCAGCGTTTTCGGCATCCCAAAACGCGCCCAGTGTCTCTACAGTGGGACCCCAAATGCCTCAAGTGACTCCTCCTCCTTTAGGGGGTGTTCATAGGCCATTTGTGACGAATTTTTCAATGCCTCCACATAATAGAGAACATCCTTATGGAATGCCAACAACGGTGATGGCAAATTTGCACAATGCGTCGTCATTATATTCTGATCCTTTGGTTAATGTTACTTCGCCCCTACAAGGATCAGGCTCTGGTGCGAATCATATAGGCAGAATGGGTCAGCCTGTGCCAACGGGATACCAAACTTATATGTCTGCAATCACTAACAATTCTGCACAAGTAATTAGGCAACAAATGGACGAAAGCAACCATGATATGGTGCAGATGCTAACACAACAAATAGGGGTTGTGTTTAATCCTTTAATCTAAAACACCACCCAAACGAACCAATTATTAGCAGCGCAAATGACGTGCATTGCTGACTTCTTTGGTGTTCCTCAAACCCAACCAAGGGAACAAATAGTTCAGAATCCCAGAGTAGTTGTCGAAGAGGAACCCACAATAAACCAGAGGCCAGCGAATGTTCCTTAAGGGAACCCTAGAAACCAAGAGGTAGTGGTCGAACATCCTCATGTTGAAATTCCTGTCCAACAAGAGCCTAGAAGGGTGTTAGTCCATAGAGACCAATATGCTGATGATATTGTGCAACAATTGCGTCATAACAACATGCCAGCAGAAAACAACTTAGCAGCCATGGTCGAAAGGATTATGGCCAGAAATGGTATGAATGTGATACTGCAAAGGCCTAGTTATACATCCCCGTTGCTGAGTATATTTTGCAACAAGAATTACCCCCAAGGTGGAAAGTCCCCAAGTTTACCAAATTCTCAGGGGACACTAGCGAATCCACTGTCGAACATGTGGCCCGTTACTTGATCGAAGCAGGAGAAATTGCACGCAATGAAAATTTAAAAATGAAATATTTTCCAAGTTCTTTGACGAAAAATGCCTTTACTTGGTTCACATCTTTGCCTGCGAATTCGATCCACACGTGGGTCCAGTTAGAAAGGCTGTTCCATGAACAATTTTACATGGGACAAACAAAAATAAGTTTGAAGGAATTAGCTAGTGTTAAAAGAAAATTCTCTGAGCCGATTGATGATTATTTAAATAGGTTTAGGTTACTTAAGGCGAGATGTTTCACGCAAGCGCCTGAGCACGAATTAGTCGAAATGGCAGCAGGTGGTCTAGACTATTCAATTAGAAAGAAGCTAGACACTCAATATCTGAGGGATATGGCACAGTTGGCAGATAGGGTGAGACAGGTCGAACGTTTAAAAGCCGAAAAAGCTAGAGTAACTAAAAATAAGAAAGAAAGAGTGGCTTATGTGGGGGTATGTCAGGAAGATGATGATGACGAGAGCGAATCGTTTAGTTTCGACGAACAAGAAGTTGACTTAGCATAATTGAAACAGGGTCCGCCATACTCTTGTAAAGTATTGGCTCCGTCGAATGGAAAAAACTCAGTCGAACCTGAGAAGAATGATAAGTTTCCTAAAAGGACTTATACATTCGACGTCACCAAGTGTGACGAAATATTTGACTTGTTGGTTAAAGATGGCCAAATGATAGTGCCACCTGGCACCAAAGTGCCTCCTATAGAACAACAGAAAAAGAGAGGTTTTTGTAAGTACCATAACTTTTTAGGTCATAAAACATCTCAATGTTTCCTTTTCAGGGATCTGGTGCAAAATGCCATTTGTGACGGAAGATTGAAGTTCGGCGACAAGTCGAAGCCACCGATGAAGGTTGACTCAAATCCAATGCAAATGGTCGAAGCCCACTATGCTGAACCATTCACAGTGAACATCGTGGAGGTCGAAGAGGGTTCTGACTGCAGCTTTGAGATGATAGATGCCACTGAAGGTTTCGACGCAAATGTGAACATGGTAGAGATCGCTGAGATCCCTACAGACGAAAGTGATGTGGAGGAAATATCCGAAGATTTCGTCAATAAACCAGTGATGATCAAGGTTACTGAACACCTTGGCGAAGGAAACTTAAAGAATTGCATCAACAAAGAGGCCACTGAAGGCCTCAACGATGTGAACAAGGATGAAACCACTGAGGGTCTCAACTTTGTGAAGAATGACGAAGCTACTGAAGGCTTCGTCGAAGACAAGATTAAGGCTACTGAGGGCTTTAAGGGAGATAACGTGGAGTTTGGTGTTACTACCAACCAAGCCAATTCTGAGATTGGCGAAGGTGTCTCTAAGACAAACGCAAAGACTACTGATGGTCCTGCGAAGCCAACTGTTTATGGGATTCTAAGAAGAACAACAGAGGATCCTAGAGAGAAATGCGTGGGTTTTTGTTGCCAACATGACATTAAGAAGCCATCGCCAGAAGGGGATTTCGACATGGCAAAGAAGAAACATGAAATTGAGGAGGGACTAACTCTGAAGATGAACAAGTTAAGTATTGGAGATGGGCAAACAGCCAATGTTAATATGGTGGAGGTATCCCAGAAAGCTCCAATGCAGACTGACGAAGAGCGCCGTAGAGAGGAATATCAAAAGGTGGCGTATCCTAAAGAGGAAGAGAATTTGATTAAGTTCCTTCAAAGGTGTCAGAAGAAAAAATCTGAAGTTATGTTGTGCCCCCGTTGTAGCGCCGTGTTCGACAAGAAGGCAGCAGAAAACCTGGAGGGAATGGAAAAAGCCAAAAGGAAAGGAAACTGGGGGGCAGTTCCACCTGCGAGAACGGAGAGGTTCGACCCAAGGCGAATTGATCAAAACCAGCAAAAGTTTGGACGAAGGTACCCAAATACCTTCAAACCCACCAACAAAGCTCCTAATGACAAATGGGTTCAACCAATAAGGGAAGCCCAGGGACAGAGAAAGTGGAAAATTTTCGAAGTTCAGAGGGGTTCTTCTATGGCTGGCAACAAGGAAGGCGAAAGGCCAAAACCAAGGCCTTATCCCTCAGAGAATTATAAAGGCAAGAATCCCATGTCGAGGTCCCAATGGAGGCGATTCCAAAGACAAAAAAGGGCGGAAAAGGAGGCTGCTGAGAAAAGGGTTGCTGAGGAAGTCTCCGTCGAAAGAAGCAAACCAGAGTCAAGTAGCAACGTGGAAGTAGTGAATCAAAAAGAGGCATCTTACATCAACAATTCCTGCAATGTAATGGAACCAGTGCCATCCAAGGAAAAAATGAAGAGGATGACGAAATGACTGATGACTTCAGGTCTGAGTCGGACGCGTCCCTCGACATCGTGTGCAACGTGGTCTCTGTGCTTCCAAAAGAATACTACCAAATTATGGAGGTCGAAGAAGAGGAGGATGTTATGGAAAGGGAATTTATAGGGCACAGGCCAGTGTGTTACTATATTATGAATAACGGCTGTGTCGAGGAACAAAATGCCTTTTTCGAAAGGCCAGATGACTCCATGCGTGGCCATCTCAAGCCCCTATTCATAAAGGGGAAAATGGAGAATGTGGGAGTGAACAAAATCCTGGTTGATGGAGGGGCTGCAGTTAACTTAATGCCCCATTATATGTTGAAGCGAATTAGGAAAGACGAGTCTGATGCAAAGCCCCACAACATGGTATTGTCGAACTATGAAGGCAAAGTGGGAACTACTTTGGGTGTTATCCAAGTGGATTTGACTGTTGGAACTATAACTAGACCAACGATGTTCATGGTCATAGCCTCAAAGGCTAATTATAACTTACTTCTGGGTAGAGAATGGATCCATGGCGTGGGTGTTGTGCCCTCGTCGATGCATCAGCGTATAGCTATTTGGCGATCTGATGGAATTGTCGAAAACATAGAGGCGGATGAAAGCTATTTCATGGCTGAAGTAAACCATGTGGATCGATGCAGTTTCGACAAACACTTGGCCCATATAGCCCCATGCAGTCCAGTAACTTTCGACCTGAAGGCAACTGATAACGCTTTCTGTTCGCTGTATCTCCACCCCACATATGGTTTCCAGTGGGATATGGAAGTGGTCGACGAGGCAAACTATGTCTTTGGGACTGCACATATAGAGCCAACCGGATGGGGAAGTGAGTTTGGTGACGATGAGTCAATCATCAGCGCTCGAAAGGATTACGGCTTATATAGCCGAAAATAAACTCAAGGCGGCTCTTGAATCCGAAGTGAAGTACATGGCTGTTGAAGCCAATAAAAATCATTTTAACAAATAATGTCCTCTGAGGGACATTGAGGAGGATCTGTTCAACGCAGAAATTGGCGAATGGCAACATCAAAAGTTAGACCGCATTTATGATGACGAACCCTTAGGGTTTGAAAAGGATCCAACTTCGACGGATATGAAGATGGTGGCGCAGGACCCTTTGGAAGAGGTCGATTTAGGACTGGGGGCAGAAAAAAGGCCAACCTTCATAAGCGCCAAGATGGACCCTCAGTTAAAAGTCGAAATAGTCCAACTGCTGAAAGAGTTTAAAGATTGTTTCGCGTGGGACTACGACAAAATGCCTGGTCTCGACAAGAGTTTGGTCGAATTGAAGTTGCCCATAATAGCAGGAAAGAAGCCTGTAAAGCAAACTCCCAGACGCTTCGCACCAGAGATTTTGTCGAAGATTAAAGAGGAGGTCGAAAGACTTCTGAAATGTAAGTTCATCCGTACGACGAGGTATGTCGAATAGATTGTAAATATTGTTCCTGTAATAAAGAAAAATGGAAAATTAAGGGTATGCATTGACTTTTGAGATTTGAATTCAGCTACCCCTAAAGACGAATATCCTATGCCAGTAGCGGAAATGCTTATAGATTCTGCTGCAGGCCATGAGTATCTAAGTATGTTAGATGGATACTCTGGCTATAATCAAATTTTTATTACTGAAGAAGATGTCCCTAAGACGGCATTTCGTTGCCCTGGAGCCATAGGCACCTATGAATGGGTGGTAATGCCTTTTGGTTTAAAAAATGCTGGGGCAACTTATCAGCGAGCCATGAATTCGATTTTTCATGATTTTATCGAAACTTTTATGTAAATCTATATTGATGACATTGTAATTAAGTCTGTTTCAGGCAAAAATCATATTGACCATCTTCGACAGTCATTCGAAAGGATGAGGAAGTTTGGTTTAAAAATGAACCTTCTCAAATGTGCTTTTGGTGTGCAGACGGGAGATTTCCTTGGCTTTGTGGTCCACAAGAAGGGGATCGAAATCAATGAAAACAAAGCCAAAGCGATAATGGAGGCAAAAGCGCCATCGACAAAGAAGGAGTTGCAGTCTCTGCTAGGGAAGATCAACTTTCTCAGAAGGTTCATCTCCAACCTTAGTGGAAAAATGCAAGCCTTCTCCCCTCTACTTCGACTGAAGAAGGAAGATTTTATATGGGGGCAGGATCAACAAGCTGCGTTCGATAAGATCAAGGAATACTTGACCCATCCCCCAATCTTGATGTCTCCTTGTAGAAGTAAAAGTATGAGGTTGTATATAGCGGCATCAGATAGGACATTAGGAAGTATGTTATGTCAAGAGGATGAGAATGGCGTCGAAAGAGCCATCTACTACCTCAGTAGAGTCTTAAATGATGCCGAAACTAGGTATAGTGTAATAGAAAAGCTATGTCTGTGTGTTTACTTTTCGTGTATGAAGTTAAAGCACTACATAAAGCCAGTCGATGTATATATTTCCTCTCATTTTGACGTAATAAAGCATATGTTATCAAAATCAATTTTATATAGTCGAATTGGGAAATGGGGTTTGGCATTGACTGAATATTCCTTAATGTATTTGCCTCTGAAGGCTGTTAAGGGGCAAGTGATGGCTGACTTTATAGCTGACCACGCCATAAATGAAGATTATATTGAATATGTCGAAATAGAGTCGTGGAAGCTATACTTCGACGGTTCCAGTCATAAGAATGGAACTGGCATTGGGCTATTGATTATTTCTCCTAATAGAATTCCAACAAAATTCAAGTACAAAGTCGAAGGCTTATGTTCGAATAATGAAGCAGAATATGAAGCTTTGATAACTGGACTTAAAATTTTATTGGAATTGGGGGCAACTAGAGTCGAAATAATGGGAGACTCTGAGTTGGTAATAAAGCAAGTGACCAAGGAGTACAAGTGTGTTAAAGAAAATTTAATTATGTACTTCGTAATAGCTAACAGGCTCTTGAAGAAATTCGACAATGTAACTATCAGACATATTCCTCGAATGGAAAATCAAGTGGCGAATGATTTGGCACAACTCGCATCTGGTTATAAAGTGTCGAAAGAAAAGTTGGAAAAGGCCATTGAAGTAAGAGGAAGAGTTGTATCAACTAAGTTGTCCCCATCAGATTTGGAGACAATAAAGTTAGGGTATGGTGACGAAGAGAGTTTTGAGATATTTAATATAGACGATTCGATAGTCGAAGATTGGAGAAAGCCCATCAAGGACTATTTACAATACCCAAATTAGAAAGTCGAAAGAAAAGTTAAGTACAGAGCGTTAAGTTATGTGCTTTTTGGAAATGAGTTGTTTAAAAAGACTTCAGAGGGAGTTTTGTTAAAATGTTTGGGCGAAGATGAAGCTTTTATAGCATTGTCGAATGTGCACAGTGGAGCATGTGGTGCTCATCAAGCGGGCCATAAAATGAAGTGGTTATTATTTTGACAGGGAATATATTGGCCAACAATGTTGAAGGATTGTGTCGAATTTGCAAAAGGTTGTCAGGAATGTCAAGTACATGCCGGAATACCACACGTTCCTGCAAGTGAGTTGCATTCTATTGTGAAGCCTTGGCCATTTAGGGGTTGGGCTTTAGATTTGATTGGAGAAATTCGACCAGCATCGTCGAAAGGCCAAAGATACATCTTGGTTGGAATAGATTATTTCACAAAATGGATAGAAGCCATACCTTTGGTAAATGTTGATCAAGAAGCAGTCATAGAATTCATTCGAAAGCATATCATCTATAGATAATGGGATACATGAGACAATAACAACAGATCAAGGATCTGTGTTTACTGGGAAGAATATGCAAACATTTGCAAAGGAGATGGGGTTCAAGCTTCTCACTTCGACACCTTATTACGCTCAAGCAAATGGACAAGTCGAAGCAGCAAATAAAGTGGTGATAAGTTTGATTAAAAAGCACGTGGGGACAAAGCCTAAGAATTGGCATAAGACTTTGGATCAAATCTTATGGGCTTGTCGAACATCCCCTAAAGAAGCAACAAATGCTACTCCATTTAGATTGACATATGGACATGATGCAGTTTTACCAGTTGAGGTTTATTTGCAGTCGATTCAAATTCAGAGGCATCATGAAATTCCATCAGATACATATTGGAGTATGATGATGGACGAATTAGTTGATTTGGACGAAGAAAGATTAAATGCGTTGGATTTATTGAAAAGGCAAAAAGAAAGAGTCGAAAAATTTTACAATAAGAAAGTGAAACGTAAGGCCTTCCTAATTGGTGAGTTAGTTTGGAAAGTAATTCTCCCCATGGAACGAAAAAACAGACTTATGGGAAAATGGTCCCCTAAGTGGGAAGGACCTTTTCAAACTATACGAGTATTTTCCAATGGCGCATATGAAGTCGAAGAAGTGGATAAAGATAAGCGTATATTAAAAATAAACGGGAAATATTTGAAAAAATATAGGCCCACATTACAAGAAGTTAAAATAACAGTCGAATAATTATGCAGGAAAAAGCAACATGGCGGATTGAAAATCTTCTCACCAAATAATATATATCCAATGTCATTACAAAAAGGCCTTAAAAAAGCCAAAACAAAAAATTACGAATATTCAAACGGGAAAAGATTCTTTCAGCTTCTCAAATTTCGATCTCTGGATTTGGAGACGACGCTCACAAAGTGCCTTGCCTTTCGAAAGCTCCTCAATTTCCTCACCAAGCTTTCGGGCCCTATCAACATGATGCACACCAACTTCAAGCTCTTTACGGATTTCCTCTTCGTCGACCTGTTGCAGTTCTGCTTGACGCTTTTCCGCCTGAGAAATTTTGCTTTGAAGAGCAGCAATTTACTTCTTCCACTTGAGGATATTCTCACCACACAAGGTTGCCTCCTGCTTATTTTGTTCAGACATTCTCTCTAGTTCAGTTACTTTGTTGGACGAATTGGAAGCAGCATCTCACTCAGCAAGTTGGGTTTTTGTCTTATTTTTGAGCTTCTTGGAATACTCTCGAAGTCGATTAAAGTCAGTTACCACAAGATCTATCAAGGTAGTAAGGTCCAACACCACATCAGTGACTTCAGGGGGAGCCTCCAGGACATTGATTTGCTTAAGGATTTTCTTTAGGTCGAATTGAGCAGATGAGTCATTCTCCAGAAGTTGAAATAAGTCAATATCAGGAACTTTCTGTTGAATATTTGCCAGCGATTCGTCCACTGATTTGGCATCAGAAGTAGTCCCTGAGGTTGTCGAACTACTAATGGTAGTATCAGCAAAATTGTAGCGAGAACTATGAATGGTATTTAGGTACTCAAAAGGTCTTTGCACCTTCAGATTTTCAAGCTCCTCATGAGAAAGTTGGGTCGAAGCAGGTTTCTTTGTTTTACCAAGGTCTTCTTTGACGTTTTCTGGCTCTTCGTCCGTAGCAGCTATGGGAGTTGGCGACCTTTCGCTTTCTTTTTCTTCCTCCTCTTCGGCATCAGTTGCAACCTCCTCATCCTTTTCTTCGTCAGCAACTGGTGAGTTGAGGGGAGATTGATCTTCAGGTTCATTACTTGTGATAACCATTGCAGTAGGCATCACAGTATCCCCACCAGTGTCGACTAAGTCGTCAGTCTCAGGACCAGCTTCTTCTTCCACTACGTCTGGAATTCGTGTAGAAATAGCAGTGGGTTGATTTACTTCAGTAGCTGATTCCTTTGCCGAATTCTTAGGAGAAGATTTGGAGGCGCTGGTTGGTTTATAAGTGGGATCACTGCTGGTCTTGGGGAGAACTTGGACCATGGGATGTCCATGAGTATCGACAGGTACCTGAAAGATAAATAGATCAAAGAAGGTAATACAAGTAAACAACCTTTTTAGCGTCGAAAGGAAAAGAAAAATCATACCTTTGGAGTGTTAGTCTTTAAGCTAGAGCTTTCGCTTTCTGCTGGAGCAGGAGTAGTTTCCTCGCCTGGATTTTTGGGTAGAGTTTTTTCTAAAATTCTGGGAGTAGGAGGTTTCTGTGGTGGAGGTTTGGTCGTCTTCTTTTTCTTTTTGGTGGGTTTTACTTGGTCTGGTGACTCATCACCATCATCAGTGTCAACAACTTTGACTTCTTGTTCTTTCGCTTTCCTTTTCTTAGGCGTCGATGGCGGTCTTCGACTGCCCTGTGGGTCAAGCGAGATGTTTGTTAGTATTTCAGAAAATAAAACATTTGGTGACCTAAAAGAAAAGTAAAGTAATACCTTCGCGAAAGGTGTCTTGGCAGTGTCTTTTTGGGGATCTGCATCTCCAGCAGTTGTTGCTTCGCCTGTGGCGGGTTTTTTGGTCGAAATCTTGATAGCTAGAGAAGAAAAGAAGAAAAGAGTCAAGCATAAAATAACGTACATTTGAATAAATAAAAAGTGAGATTGAACTTCTTCCCATTTTTCACACCTTCATATATAGGAGTTTCCACACGAACGTGTTCTATGCCAATATGAAGGTGGCCTTTGAAATTGTCCAGGGTGTACTTAGTCGGAACCACTCGCTTGGCACGTTTATGGTTTTCTTGGCGAAGAATTTTCAGAGAATCCCCACAAATGAACCAATCTGGAAATGGAGGGCTAAGAGCCACGCCAAATTCAGCAGATGGTAGAGGGGGAAATTTTGGGCGATAAAGTTTAAAAGCTACCTTATAGCGTTGTTCTGGTCGAACATACGTAGGTAGTTTTAACTCATCAAGCTTTTCTGTAAACTTTTGTTTCAAAGTAACTGCTGCTTCGCGTATGGTTCGACTAAGATCATTAGGCCTGTAGGCAGTTTCAAAGTATTTCTGGAAAGCTTGGATTTCTTTGATGTGTCGAGAAGTACCTTTCTTGGTCTTGTCTTGCACAAGGGCAAAGGCTCTGGTAAGTTGAATGGTGAAAGAATCCACGTTAAACATTTGAGAATCATAGTAGGCTCTCCACCATTCGTCAAACTCTTGAGTGCAGAGGAAGCTAGGTCGAAAGACCACTGGTTAGATTTCGACCAGATTAGAATACTTCGCCAACAACTCAGAGCATTCGTCTTCAGTGTGAATCATATTATAATGAATCAAAGAACCTTTTCTAGAAAAGAGAGGTTTTGGTATTATTTGTATCAACCCAAACTGTCGAGAAACCAGATTGGGCTGATAATTGACAAGGGAAACTTTGAGTTTCGAAGGGCCAAGTTTGGAAACTAGAAGTCTAGGAGTAAGAAAAGATTCCCAGACGTTGAGGAATTCGTCTTCCAGAGACTTCGACTCAAGGGGAAGTTTTCTGGTAAACCATGAAGGTCCAACCTTCCTATCAGCAAAGGGAGCCATGTTGGGTGTAAAACTATAACGTTTAGCAAACATCATGACGTAGCTGGTAAAGGTTTGTTGGAGGCTCAGACCTTCGTCATGAGGTGTTAGTTGCGCCAAACGAAGACCTTCGACTCTTCTGTCCCCTAGAGCATCTGTATCCACAGTTGGTTTGTTGGGAAGGGAGGCTTCAAAAGTGGCATTGAGCCACAATTGTAAAATCCATAAAGGTCCTGATAACAGCAAAGTTTTCTTTTCTTTAATGTTCTTCAAGATGGCAACTCCTTCGCCCAAGGATTCGTATAGATTCGCCAAAATCATCTCGCTAAGACAAAGCCGATGCCCAGCGTGAAGCTGATTGGCTATGGTGATATAGCGCTTCGCCACTTGGAGAGATCTTGAGCAAAAGACGCATCTCGACAGCCAAAGGGCCAGTAAGGCTACATGCTCTTGATCAGATACTTCCTTGGTTTCCTTGTCATGATAGTTGGCAATATAGGCTGTAAAGGTGGCTTTGTTGGTGTCGAAGCCTATTGAATCATTAGCTAGCAAGTTTGGATCATAATCAACTCCTAGGGGGCTTAAGCCAGTAATGGCAGCTATGTCGAAAAGGGTAGGAGTAATCATCCCACAAGGAATGTGAAAGTTGTTGTAAGTGTTGTCCCAGAAATAAAGGGAAGCTAGAAGCATGGAAGGACAATATCCTGACCCTACTTTCGACAGCTGAATAAGATCATAAATACCCATGGTTTTCCAATCATTGCTTTTAACCTTTTCTACCTTGTCCAACCAAGCCAAATAATCGGAGGGGTCTTTCGACAAGGGGCAGGATCTAAAAATTCTGAAATTATTCATGTACTCTAGGTTTATGACTTCGTTAGAAGGGGTCCCTTGGCCATCTACTTTGGACTTTTCGTCTATAATTTTTTCCTTGTCCGTTCTAGGTCTAACCCCATTCGCTATGGGTTTGTAACGATGATAGGTTGGGAAAAACTCTCGTACCTTAATCGGGTCTAATTTCAAATCAGGTAAAGGTCCTAACATGGCGTGGGATTTACCAGAGATTAAGATAGGAATGAGTACTTGAGATTGGTAGATGCAGCGTTTTTCTTCTTCATTAGGGGGTTCCAGAACGTATTCTTGATTTCCTACCACTTTGGGGCCAAAGATCCTTTCTACTGGTGCTAAGCTGTTGGACTTCCGGGAATCTTTACCTGTGACTTTTGGAGTAGCAGAAGACGCCATTGTTGATTACAGAGCAATAGAGGGAAAAATGAAGAAGATAAAGTTTGAAGAGAGTTTGTGTTTTGGAAAGAGGAAACGTAAAAGTGAAAGAAGGAAGTCTTTAACTTATATATATATAAGTGGAAGAATAGAAGTGGTTGGTATTCAGAAATTGTGATGGAAAAAGTAATGGAAAGATTGTGGGACACATGGAGAGTGTGAAGTGGATGATTCTGACGGTGGCAGTTAGGGTTTTTGACCCACGATGTGATAGGGGTTATAGTATGGATGATGAAAATCTCAAAACGTGGGATGAGAAGACGTTTGGGGAAAAGCGTAATGATGATTCTGACATTTCTAACGTCTAAATCATATGAACAGTCACTAGTCGAATAATTCATGGCGCCGAATTGCATTGGCAAAAAATGTTTTTCTTCCTCGGTCGAAAATGCATTTTTTGGGGGGCAATTTATAGGCTGCTAATTTCGACGCCAAGAAAATGGTTCAAAAGCAAATGGACAAAATTTTGACAGGGCGATTCGACAGGACATTTCAATTATAAGGGTTTTTTGATGAAAAAGGCAAGTCGAAGGTAAATGGTACTTAGGGGAAGCATTGGCAGGTTTTTCTAAGTAAGGAGGATAATTTCGATGTAAGAAGAATCGGTCCTTTCGACGGGTGTTTGAATTTCAAATTTCAGGAGGGAGTTTCACTTTTGAAATTGGACGCGTGGAATGCATCTAGGAGGAGGATGCATGCAGAATGACATTTGTCGCCATTAGGAGGAATAGTTGTTATGGGTAGTTATTTCGTTTGTATATAAATAGGAGGTCTTGGTGTTAGATTCGGTGTGTTCCAAACTTTGTACAAATTACCGTAAATACTCATAGTAACCGTGTGAGAGAAACGAGTGTTCTGGAAAATGTATGTATGGGAAACACCAGTTTACATTTATGCATTTCAATAAAATTCCAAGCTTTTCTTCATTTCTTTACATTCAAGTCATGTTCTTTACTTCAGAAATTTACTTTGTTTTCCGTTTAACTTTATCTTCAGTTACTTTTTCGCCATTATCGTGTCTTTGTTCTATTAGTCGAAAACACTATTAAAAGAAACCTTAGAAAACATAAAACGAATACATTCCTTTTCAAATCAAAGACATTCTCAAAAGCACTTTGTCCTAGGATTTGTTTGGTTGGTCCTGTTAGTAAACTAATTTTCATAAATTAGGAAACCAGAGATTGTTCGCCAAATTCACAAGCGAACAGATGCGTGGCATTCATTTTGGTTCGATCCGGTTGCAATGATCACATTTTTGTGTTAGCAACATTGTTGATATTTTTTTAGCAATTTAAATTTACTTGTTTTATTCATTTTCTATCTCTAAAAAAAAATTCAGATTCGCACAATTTGGATCCGGTTGCGATGATCACATTTTTGTGTTAGCACCATTGTTGATTTTTTTAGCACGCTAAATTTATTTTTATATGAATTTTTTATTTTATAATTTTTAGATCCGCACAATTTGGATCCGGTTGCGATGATCACATTTTTGTGTTAGCACCATTGTTGATTTTTTTTAGCACGCTAAATTTATTTTTCCATGCATTTTTTATTTTATAATTTTTAGATCCGCACATTCTTAATCCCTATTGCGTGGATCACGTTAAGTGTAGCAAGGTAATTCGATTTTCATCGATTTTTATGCGGATCTATATTTGTTTATCGTTGCATTTCAATTTCGGAGTTAAAATCTAATTTAACTTTCGAGAACCGTTTTAGTGCTTATAGTCATTTGCTCAGCTTCTCATAGAGTGATTCCTACATGAATCCACTCTTAGTTAGCTTCAAAGCTAAATTCAGTTTCCATTCGATTTTGGTTGGTTTCGGACCCATATTTACTTGTTTGGTTGTGTAGTATTTCAGTCATTTACTTACTTCCCATTGATAAAATGTATCCCTCACCCTCATGTGTAATTGTTATTTGTTTTTACCGCTTCTATTTCTTTAGATAGATAATTGATAAAAAAAAACAAAAACAAAAAATCAATCTTTCAAAAAAATCAAAGAATTTGGTCAACACCAAGTTCCATTTTCAAAAATATTGGTCAACACCAATTGAACAACCAAACCCAAAGCTTTCTTGATCCATATATCAAGCCATACCCCAACTTGTAAGTCGACTGCTTTATAGCATCACCATCGACCTAATGCACACACTTGCACCTTTTCTTTGAATACGGTTTCGTTTACTATGAGCGCCCTTAGGGACTAGGTTTCGACTTAACTTTTTCTCAAAAACTCTCGATCCAACGTCGAGCCATTTTCCACCTATGTAAGTCGATCGCCTTTGGGCATCGCCATCAACCTTTGGTCACTAGACACAAGACTAGCACCACTTTGCTAACACTCTCGTTAAATCTTACAATTAATCGCGTAACATCCAAGGGAAAACCCCATGTATGGTAATCAATTATCGTGCATGGTGCATAACCATTCGCATTTCATACCTCCATAGGTTCACACCCTTTAGGATAAGTCAATTAGATAACTTAGGATAGATTTCCTAGGTTAGTCCCCCTTCAACTTTGATTTCTTTAATCAAACTTTAGCCCACCAAATTCTCCACATAAGAGAATTAGGTGTTAATCATCTCAAAGAAGGGACATACAATCCCATACCCCACAAAATACAAACATTTTCAAAACTGTGGTGGTTTTCTTAAGATGATGACTCATCTTCTCTCCTAAAATCTTTAAACATTTTAGTATCCTTAATAAGGAACTACAAGTGCTCTGATTCCCTCCTGACAGGATATGTAGGCACAAGATGCGATATCTTGTCGAGCACACTTAGGAATAAAAATCACCTACCCTTAAACCCTTAGCAAAACAGATAACAGATAATATAAAATAAATCAAGAGGTTCCTGTAGAGTACTACAGATATCTAGGATGCTAACACCTTCCCTAGGTATAACTAGCCCCCGAACTTAGAATCTTAGTGCATTTGCATTGCATTGTGGGAATTCGGGTTTTCTCCTTTCCCTTGGATAAAATCAAAGACCGGTGGTGACATTAAAAATGCGATACTAGTTAACCAATAACTATGGTATCCAATTTTCACCGCGACAGAAATGGCGACTTCACTGGGGAATCTCATAAGAGGGTTCCCCCTAACTTGATCTTTTTTTTTATGTTATCTGTTATATTTGTTGGTTTTGCCGTTTGGAGGGATTCTTGAGTGGTGAGAGTCCTAGACCCGGACTTGAGTGAATTATAGGAGATGATATGGTCAAGGGTACTTTGACGGAGTCGATTCCTGAAAAGTCGAATTGAGAAAATCATCGCTCAGTTTAGGTTCTTTTGAACTTAATATTGTTTGAACTAGTTCATTCGTGAAAACGGTATTAACTTTGACCAAGAACCCTTAAGACTGAGGACCGTAGCACCTTTAAACCCACTTGGCCTTTTAGAATGTAGTGCAGTAACTATGCGAGAGTCTATTTCCAAATAGTTGTCACGCGATACTACACTCGGACGAGATCCTCTTGAGAATATTATTGAATACCAAGTGATTTGGGAAGTCGATAATATCCGAAAGATGGGTCGTAGACTCTGGGAACTTTTAGAACCCGTTCGGCAGGTACATTTGAAACCATACTACCTTATGGGATGGGTAGACCTTGACTCCGTTCACGCTCATTTGAACCTAGGACCCTTGTTTGTTTGTTTGCTTATGTGTGCTCTGTGCTTTGTCTTTGTGTTTGCATCCATGCATCCATTAGCATCATATTATAAAGATTCGTGGAACTTAGTCTTGTTTGTAAACATCGTAAGGATATCATGGACTCTAAAAAAAAAACGTTGAAGTACACTTATAATAGTCTTAACTTGGACGATCTAAGGAGACTGAAGACTTTGCAGGCAAATGAAGAAAGGTTCAAGACCAGATATGGGAAGTTATCATCTTCGTTCTACTGACATCTATCATTATCAGTCGATACCTAACCCTGGAGAATCTTTCTCCACTAATGGAGCTACTAATTTAGGACAAGTATCCATCTCTCAATTTTGATTGATATTCGAGCTAAGATAACTACAAAAAGAGGATATATTGGAAAGAAGCTATTTCTTGCAAGAAAGGAAAAGCTCAAAGACGCCTTATTCCATTCTAATCTTCAGCCAACACTTCTAGAAGAAGCTCAATTGGAAGAAGCCAAAGGACTCAAAGAAGACCGTTGAAAGAGTCTCCTTAGATCCATCTTTATTAGTTTTTATTTAGCTTTACGTTATGACTGTTATAAGGTGTACATACGCGTTTTAATTTTTGTATTAAACCAATCATTTAGTATTCCGGTACTAATGACTGTAACCATTTTTTTTATGATTATTAAGACGAGCCTTTTGATATTCATTGATGATTATAAATAGCCGAGTTCCATGAATCTTGTTGCGTCATACGCATTATTTGCATTCGCATTTGCATTCCTTTGCATTCCAAGTTCTCATTCGTGTCTCTCTTCTCAGACCCCGAATCATCGATACGATACTCTAGTCGGTCGCAAGAAAAGGATGGATCATTTGGAACAGGAAAACCAAGCACTCCGAGCAGAGATTGCCACTCTAAAGGCCAACATGGAAACTTTTTCTACTATTATGAAGAATCTGATAGACATTCAAGAGCATGAAAAGAAAGAACTTCGCGACGAGGTTGCAGACTTAAAGATTACCAAGAGGAGCCTGATGGATTTGGTCAAAGAGTTGGCCATATCCCAACGCCAGGATGGATTTTCTGCCTCCTCAGCCAACCAGCCAGTTGAACGAAGTGGTGAATTTTTTGGATATCCTGTGCTCTACGCTAACCTGTTCCCTACCCTCTTACAATATGGTTTAATCAAGAAGGAAACTCCACTATCCGTCCCGGTGACCCATGGGAGTTATTTCAAAGTTGATGCCTTCTGTGCCTTCCATCAAGGGGCACCCGGCCATGACATCGAGGAATGTCATGTTTTGAAGAAGAAAGTGAAAGAGATGGTTCAGAAGGGAGTCTTGTCTTTCGAATTGTGCGAACCCCAAGTTGAGATACATCTCTTACTTGAACAAGAAGCAATACCCTCCTTGCACACGGTGGATTGATACAGAGGACGGTTTTCTCTAGGCTATGTCTCGCCATATTTTAAGCTTATTTGCTGTTTTCATATGCAATTTTCTGCGTTCGTTAATGCACTTGTTTTGCGTGTGAGGACTTGTTATTTTGAATAATTTATGCAATGAATAATGTTTGTCTTGAAGAAATCCATTCGTTTCACTCATTTTAAATGCTTTATTCTGTTAAAATGCCAATGCTACCCGATCTCTTGTTTAGGCAGAGAATTGGAGGGAGGATGACGAATCAAAAACACAAGATCTCTTGTTGTATGCTTTTAAATAAGACCCTGCTGAGGATGTAAGGCATTGTTTCAAATCCTAAACACCGGAGATATAAGGGAGATAAACCCTCTTTAACCCCTTGAGTCTTGAAGTAGGAGTTTTATTTTCTTTAAAATAAAAAAAAACCTCAATTTTAACCTGGGGCAGGGTAGTGTTCAGTTAAGCTGATCGAGCGCCCAGACTTTCCAAAAAAAGAAAAAAGGAGTGAACATCCGAGAATCCAATTTATCTCACACATTAGGAGGCTGGAAGTCGAATCCACAATGATTATCCCTCGACTATCTAAAGAGTGAGGCAGTCACAATCCTTTTCAAAAAGGTCAAAATGACTTAGAGTCACACGACTTGTTCATAAATCAAAAAGAAAAAAGAAAAGAGCCTGCTAAGTCAAAACCTATGAAGGAGACTTAGGCAAAATTAGGGCATCCTGCTGGACTTCAAATTTAAATCCAAGAGACTCAGTCCAGGCAAAAGTTAGGGAATGAAAAACAAAAAATGAAAATAAAGGATTATAAAGAAAAATCCTCAATAAATAACAAAGTCGTGTAATCGAACGCCAAAAGCAAATAGGTGAGTGACTGTCATGTCCAAAGCCTCTGTGGTTTCTCAACCATAAAAAAAAAACCTCCTTTTGAGAGATGAGTGCTCGTGCCAGGTTAACTGAATGTAGGACCGAAGAACATCACGAAGAAGGGGGTGGGTATAAATAAACTTTGAGCCTTTATCCTTTGTTTCATAAACCGTGAACCAAGCCACGATACCACCCTCGAAAGACCTAATTGAAGCAGGGTTTATTTTGAAAGCATACTAATTGAGATAACGTTTCCTGACTCCTATGAGCTATGCTCAAAATTTGTGTTGGCTTTGTAAAACTAATCAATTTCATATCCCAACTAGTGATTCGGTCACAGGTTATTGCGATATTTTTTTCAAAAAACTTCAAGACAAACGTGTGTGTTGCATTACCCACTTCAGAATTAACATTTTCTACATGCTAACGTTGCTCGACATCATTGAAGCTTGCATATGAGCATCAGTAATGAGCTTGGTCTTTTAGACTTGAAACTCTGATGAGTAAATGGAAAATTATTTCAGAAAGATGGTCGTATCCAGGGGCATGTTTCCTGAAGACTCCGCTGAACAGGAGCAAGTTATTCTCAGTTGCTGCTTCCATAATCTGACCCCAAGGGGCAAGTTTGAAGACTCAGTTGCACAGAATACAGTCAATCTGGGACAGTTATGTCGAGATTCTACAAATCTCTCAAGAGTTGGAAGACATTGGAACATTTTGGGATGCCAATTTTTTTGTAAAATCCTCTTGGAATGACTTCCACATAATACAGTCGATCTGGGGCAATTACGTCAAGATTAGATAAATCTCTCCAAATTCGAAGGCTTAGTTGTACAGAACACCATCAGTCTGGGGCAGTTACGTCGAGATTCTACAAATCTCTCTGAGAGTTTGAAAATATTGGGACAGTTGGATGTTAATTTTTGCTGTAAAATCCTCTTTGGATGACTTCTTCTCTTAAACCATGTAATCTGGGCCACTTGAGAATTGAATATTATTTTATCCATCCACAACAACTATTGTTCGAAATGGAGACTACTACATAGTTCATCAACGCAGAGTTACATTGTCCTCACAACATTCTTCACCCATGTCCCTAGTAAGCTCTATTTCAGCGGTCATGACAATTCCCCGGTGAATCTCTACTTCAAGCAGTTATGGCACGTTTGATGCAAGAATTCCCCAGTTGGTGACCTAAGAATTCCCAGTAAATCTCTTACAACTTCAATCTTCCCCAGCGAAGTGGATGTTTATTTCATCCCCATGAAGTCTCAACTCTGGCATCTTCAGTTTGCAACTTTGATCTGAGCTTCCCCCAATGAAGTGGATATTTATTTTATCCCCTGTGAGACCTCAGCTCTGGCATCTCCAACTCTCTTTCAAATTACTTCAGTTCGCAGTGGATATTTATTTTATCCCCCATGAAGTCTCTCCAATCATGAGTTTGATCATTTCCCAGCAGATCTTCCTCATCTCCAACAAAGTTGCATGATTCATCTTGACAATCCCCTAAGTAAAGTCAAGATGTTCATCCCCAAGTGGAGTGCTCTCTTTTCCCAGAGAAGCTGAAGCCTTGAAGCAGGACTTTGTTTCCATATGTGGTTTTCCATTTCATTCCCGTGATGATCTATCTTGCGAAGTTTGGCTGAGTATCCGTGTCGAGATGTTTATTTCATCTCCATCTTACTTCTCTTTGTCTGTTTTGTCAGCATAAGCATAACATGACATACATTCATTCATTTAGACACATGGCATTGGTGCATCTTGCATTTTGTTTTTGTTTGTTTATTCTTTCACTTTGGCTGTGTTTATCCCCAAGTGATAGGGTTTGCCTTTTCCCTCCAAGTAGAGTCGTCAGCCCTAAGCAGAAATAACACATCCTTTCTGATTCCCCACTGAGTTCGATCCTCGTGGAAGATGGTTGCTTTAGTTTTCTTTTCCATTTCTGGATAAAGATAAACCCCAATTGAGTTCATTCCTCATTGGATAGAGTCTTGCTCGACCGTTTCTTTTCAGTTACTTCCTAAATTGAACTTTGGTCCCTAACAATCACAATTTTTAAATCTCTCTAGGCTTGTGAACCTAGATTGAGCGTGCATTTATTTTGCACTTTGTCTCCCCAGGAAAGAATTTGTTTGAAGATCACCATTAAAGACAAAATATTTCTCTAAGCAGTGTTATTCCAACATCATCTTGGAATTTTTACCAAGACGACAAGTGGCCGCCTCTTTATTTGAGCAGCTTGTTTTGGTCTCATATTTTCTATTAGGACGACAAGTGGCAGCCTCTTTATTTGAGCAGCTTGTTTTGTTCTCAGATTTTCTATTAGGATGACAAATGGCAGTCTCTTTTCAAGACAATTTGTCTATCCCCAGAAATTATCAAGATTATCAACCCGTTCTCCATCAAATGGCATCTCTCCGGGTATCCGTCAGAGAAGTTTGTTGAGTACTTTACAAGTGTTTCTCTTTATTTGAGAATTCCTGTTACAAGGATTTTATTTCAAACTACAACAATATTGCTCCTCAGTGATATTCTCCCAGTGATCCCGCATTCGATTTACTTCCATCAAATGGCATCTCTTCGAGAAGTTTGGTGAAGATTCAGATGATCTTTCTCTTTATTTGAGAAGACATGTTTACAACTCAACCGGACCTCCATCTCTTCGGCAGATCCCCGGTGACATTTTCTAATCTCCAGTAAGTTATGGATTCCCGCTGAAGTCTTCAATCTCCACTGAAAATTCCAATCCCTTGTGAAGTTACTTTCCAATAAGTATTCGCCTTTCCAGGAGGAATTCAAGACCTTTGCTTGAGACAGACAACCTCGTAGCCTTTATTTCAAGACTTTGCTCGAGGCAGACAACCTCACAGCTTTTATTTCAAGACTTTGCTCGTGGCATACAACTTCGAAGCGTTTATTTTCGGACTTGCTCGTGGCATACAACCTTGTAGCATTCTATTTGAAAACCTGCTCGTGGCATACAACCTCGAAACGTTGAAAGGTTTATTTTACCCTTTTCAAGTGAAAGACCTTGATCAAAGAAGAAACTGAGACCCGTTCATGGCATACAACCTTGAAGCATTGGGGAAGCTTATTTACCCTTTCTAAGTGGAACATTTAGTTAAAGAAGAAGCTGAATCATATTTTGATCATGGAAGCTTATTTTGGTCAGACACCTGTGCTTAGGCTACCGTGTTTGGTAGTAGGTGATCTCTCCTTTTGGTTATTATCTTTGTTTAGGCTATCGTGTTTGATAATAGGTAATATACCGTATCTTTTTGTCAGATACCTTTGCTTAGGCTACCATGTTTGGTAGTAGGTCATCTTTCCCTCTGTGTTTACCTCTGCTTAGGCTATCATATGTTTGATAGTAGGTAACATGTCTTTTTTTGGTCAGACACCTCTACTTAGGCTGCCACAAATTGGCAGTAGGTGATCCTTCTTTCCTAGTCTATTGCCTCTGCTTAGGCTATCGTGTTTGATAGTAGGTAATATGTCTTTATTTTGGTCGGACACCTCTGCTTAGGCTGCCACAAATTGGCAGTAGGTGATCCTTCTTTTCCAGTCTATTACCTCTGCTTAGGCTATCGTGTTTGATAGTAGGTAATATGTCTTCACTTTGGTCAGATACCTTTGCTTAGGCTACCAAGCTTGGTAGTAAGTCATCTTCCCTTTTGTGTTTACCTCTGCTTAGGCTATCATATGTTTGATAGTAGGTAACATATCTTTTCTTTTGGTCGGACGCCTTTGCTTAGGCTGCCACAAGTTGGCAGTAGGTGATCCTTATTTTCAAGTCTATTACCTTTGCTTAGGCTATCATATGTTTGATAGTAGGTAATATACTGTATCTTCTTGGTCAGACACCTTTGCTTAGGCTACCGTGTTTGGTAGTAGGTGATCTCTCCTTTCAGGTTATTACCTCTACTTAGGCTATCATATGTTTGATGGTAGGTAATATGTGTATCTTTTTTGGTCAGATACCTTTTCTTAGGCTACCGTGTTTGGTAGCAGGCGATCTCTCCTCCCAAGTCTATTACCTTTGCTTAGGCTATCATATACTTGATAGTAGGTAATATACGTCCTTTCATTTCAACTGGATACCTTTGCTTAGGCTGCCACAAGTTATTGGTAGTAGGTTATCTTCCCCTTCAAGTTTCTTGCCTGATGTTTAGACTACCATATCCATGGTAGTAGACAATGCACATCTTTGTTCTATTTGGGGATACCATGTGTTTAAGCTACCATGTGATTGTCAGTTTGTAGTCTCTTCCCCAATGGAGTTGAGTTTCATCCCTAGTGGAGTTAGATCTTTCCCCATGGAGTCTTGCTAAGTTGTTCCTCGTCGGGTCTTCCATTCTTTAACTATGTTTTGACGTTAACTGTATGCTATTACCCCCTGTGACATCATTCCCCACAGGATCTTTGTCTTACATTCATATCATATCATTTCATATCATATGCATTTGTGGCATCTTAGGGCAAAAAATTGTGCGTGTTTGTATTTAAGCCTCTCCTATCTCGTCGAGACGAAGATTTCAATCTCCATATCTCCGGATAGAAGAAACTTAAATAGGGGCATCTGTCATAGCCTAATTTTTTACCCTAAAATTTTGTTTTTTGTTTCGCATTGTCTTTACAGCATGCCATGCATTTCGTCTCGCATATTGCCTAAAATATTAGTCGGAATAATGTCTCGGATTTACAGACAGACTGGTCAAATTGAATTTCAGCAGTGCGTAAAATCAGTGGACGGAAAATTTTAAAATCGAACTTGCAGACGTCAATTATATTATTCTACGGTTCGCGTAGTTTAACTTGGCGTGTTCGTTTTAATTTTTCGATAATTTTTCGTCGTATTTTGATCAATTTGAGCATTTTTACGAGTCAAAATTTATTTTAAAATCTGACCAAACGCTGTATTTTTTCGAGTCATATATTCCATACCGATCTATTTTAGTGTACTCGATTTATTTTTTTCGATCACTTGCGTGTCCGATTTTATTTATTTGGGGTCCGTTTATTTTACTTTCTTTTTTTAACTAATATTATTTAGAATAAATAATTATAGTAATTAGTATTTTATTTTTATTTTAAATATTTATTTTCATTTTTATTATTATTTCTAATTTAAATAATGTTTAGAATAGATAAATAGGATAATTAGTATTTTTTTTAAATATTTATTTTTATTTTTAACTAATATTATTTTTCATAAATAAATAGAATTTTTAATTTCTGTTTTAAATTTATTTTAATTGAATTGTTTAAATTTCATTTAGTTTTAATTTCATTTAATTTTTAATATTATTTTATTTGGGCCTCAAAATGGACACTACGAATATTAGTGTCAATTTAAAAAATAGTTAACCCTAATTTGTTTCATTGTATATATGGATACTGGTGAGGCCGGAAGGGGGGCATAAGCGGTTGTTTGCGAGAGAGATATCCACTTATTTTTTTAGACTTTCAGAAATTTAAGAGGAAGTTAGCATCTTAAGTCTTTTATGGTTTTCGACCGGCACTTTTTCGTGATATCGCAGCATAAATATTATGATTAATTTGTATTATTTCTAGTTGTACAGTTCGGTGTCCGTTTGAATTTTTTTATGTTTCTATCATGTCAATTTTAATTGATATTAACAATACCTTATTAAATTTCTATCATGTCAATTTGCTGCCTGTTTGAATTTCTTAAGTTTCTATCATATCAATTTCAATTTATATTAACAGTACCTTTGTTGGGTTTTTCTAATATCAGTTTTTTAATTTTCTCTCATATCGATCTCGTTTGATAAGTTCACTTTTATATATATATATATATATATATATTGGGTGTGTTTATATTTTGATCGAATCGTGTCGATACGCTGTTTGCATATTGGTGCATGATGCGTGGCATTCATTTTGGTTCGATCCGGTTGCGATGATCACATTTTTGTGTTACCAACATTGTTGATATTTTTTTAGCAATTTAAATTTACTTGTTTTATTCATTTTCTATCTCTAACAAAAAATTCAGATTCGCACAATTTGGATCCGGTTGCGATGATCACATTTTTGTGTTAGCACCATTGTTGATTTTTTTTAGCACGCTAAATTTATTTTTCTATGCATTTTTTATTTTATAATTTTTAGATCCGCACAATTTGGATCCGGTTGCGATGCTCACATTTTTGTGTTAGCACCATTGTTGATTTTTTTTAGCACGCTAAATTTATTTTTCCATGCATTTTTTATTTTATAATTTTTAGATCCGCACATTCTTAATCCCTATTGCGAGGATCACGTTAAGTGTAGCAAGGTAATTCGATTTTCATCGATTTTTATGCGGATCTATATTTGTTTATCGTTGCATTTCGATTTCGAAGTTAAAATCTAATTTAACTTTCGAGAACCGTTTGAGTGCTTATAGTCATTTGCTCAGCTTCTCATAGAGTGATTCCTACATGAATCCACTCTAAGTTAGCTTCAAAGCTAAATTCAGTTACCATTCGACTTCGGTTGGTTTCGGACCCATATTTACTTGTTTGGTTGTGTAGTATTTCAGTCATTTACTTACTTCCCATTGATAAAATGTATCCCTCACCCTCATGTGTAATTGTTATTTGTTTTTACCGCTTCTATTTCTTTAGATAGATAATTGATAAAAAAAAACAAAAAAAAAATCAATCTTTCAAAAAAATCAAAGAATTTGGTCAACACCAAGTTCCATTTTCAAAAATATTGGTCAACACCAATTGAACAACCAAACCCAAAGCTTTCTTGATCCATATATCAAGCCATACCCCAACTTGTAAGTCGATTGCTTTATAGCATCGCCATCGACCTAATGCACACACTTGCACCTTTTCTTTGAATACGGTTTCGTTTACTAGGAGCGCCCTTAGGGACTAGGTTTCGACTTAACTTTTTCTCAAAAACTCTCGATCCAACGTCGAGCCATTTTCCACCTATGTAAGTCGATCGCCTTTGGGCATCGCCATCAACCTTTGGTCACTAGACACAAGACTAGCACCACTTTGCTAGCACTCTCGTTAAATCTTACAATTAATCGCGTAACATCCAAGGGAAAACCCCATGTATGGTAATCAATTATCGTGCATGGTGCATAACCATTCGCATTTCATACCTCCATAGGTTCACACCCTTTAGGATAAGTCAATTAGATAACTTAGGATAGATTTCCTAGGTTAGTCCCCTTTCAACTTTGATTTCTTTAATCAAACTTTAGCCCACCAAATTCTCCACATAAGAGAATTAGATGTTAATCATCTCAAAGAAGGGACATACAATCCCATACCCCACAAAATACAAACATTTTCAAAACTGTGGTGGTTTTCTTAAGATGATGACTCATCTTCTCTCCTAAAACCTTTAAACATTTTAGTATCCTTAATAAGGAACTACAAGTGCTCTGATTCCCTCCTGACAGGATATGTAGGCACAAGATGCGATATCTTGTCGAGCACACTTAGGAATAAAAATCACCTACCCTTAAACCCTTAGCAAAACAGATAACAGATAATATAAAATAAATCAAGAGGTTCCTGTAGAGTACTACAAATATCTAGGATGCTAACACCTTCCCTAGGTATAACCAACCCCCGAACTTAGAATCTTAGTGCATTTGCATTGCATTGTGGGAATTCGGTTTTTCTCCCTTCCCTTGGATAAAATCAAAGACCGGTGGTGACATTAAAAATGCGATCCTAGTTAACCAATAACTATGGTATCCAATTTTCACCGCGACAACCGTCATCTTTTGCAAGATCTTCTTAATATTCTTGTTGGCGGCTTCCACTGCGCCATTCATCTTTGGTCGATATGGAGAAGAATTGTGATGCTTAATCTTGAACTGCGTGCAGAGTTCAGTGATCATAGTGTTGTTCAGATTAGTACCATTATATGTGATAATCCTTTCAGGGATACCATACCGACAGATAAGATTATGCTTGATGAACCGAGCTACAACATTCTTGGTAACAGAAGCGAACGAGGCTGCTTCCACCCACTTCGTAAAGTAATCGATAGCAACAAGGATGAAACGATGTCCATTGGAAGCGGTAGGTTTAATCTCTCCTATCATATCAATGCCCCACATTGCAAAAGGCCAAGGAGCAGTTAGAACATTCAACGGAACCGGAGGTACATGTACTTTGTCAGCATAGATCTGGCACTTGTGACAAGTTCTGGAGTGATGATGGCAATCAGTTTCCATGGTAGACCAGTAGTAACCTGCTCTCAAAATCTTCTTAGCCATTGTATGCCCACTGGAGTGAGTTCCAAAGATTCCGTCATGCATTTCTTCCATAATCTTTTCTGCTTCCTTCTTGTCTACACAACGAAGCAAGGTTGAATCGTGTTGCGTTTGTACAAAATTCCATTACTCAGAAAGAACTTGGCAGAGAACCTCCTTAGAAACTTCTTGTCATTGATAGATGCCCCTTCAGGATATTCCTGAGTTTCGAGATATCTTTTCACTTCGTGGAACCAAGGTTTCTCTTCTACCCCATCAGTATCAACTTCATAACAGTATACCGGCTCGTCTAGTCTGTCAATAGTAATCCTAGGAGCCTCGTTGTCCCATCTGACTTTGAACATAGATGACATGGTGGCTAACACGTCTGCCAACTGATTCTCTTCTCGTGGAATATGCTCAAAAGTGATTTCTTCAAAGTATGGAATCAAAGTCAACACATGTTCTCGGTAAGGAATGAGATTTGGATGCTTCGTGTCCCATTCTCCTTTAATCTGACTGATCACTAGGGCTGAGTCCCCATATACATTCAAGAATTTGATCCTCATATCAATGGCAGCTTTGATACCCATGATGCACGCTTCATATTCAGCCATATTGTTGGTACAGTCAAAGCAAAGTCTAGCAGTAAACGGCGTACGGCAACCCTTAGGAGAGATAATTACAGCACCAATACCATTGCCAAGTGCGTTAGAAGCTCCATCAAAAATCATAGTCCATCGGGATCCCAGTTCAGGTCCTTCATATGGTCCAGGTTCTTCATAATCAGTAACAAGCATAATATTCTCATTTGGGAACTCAAAATTCATAGACAGATAGTCATCCACCGCTTGGTGAGCCAAATGATCAGCTAGTACATTTCCTTTGATTGCTTTCTGCGTAGTGTACTGGATGTCGTATTCTGTCAAGACCAGCTGTCATCTTGCTATTCGTCCGGAGAGAGCAGGTTTCTCAAATATGTATTTGATAGGATCCATTTTAGAGATCAATAAAGTGGTATGAGTCAACATATAATGTCTTAGTCGGCGAACAGCCCATGCCAAAGCGCAGCAAGTTTTCTCGAGCAGTGAATATCTTGTTTCACAGTCGGTAAACTTTTTGCTAAGGTAGTATATTGCATGCTCTTTTCGACCAGACTCGTCATGTTGCCCCAACACACACCCCATTGAATTCTCTAGCACTGTTAAGTACATGATTAGAGGTATTTCTTCAACTGGTGGCATCAGAATCGGAGGTTCTTGGAGATACTCCTTGATCTTATCAAAAGCTATCTGACATTCATCGTTCCATTTCACTACTTGATCTTTCCTTAGTAATTTGAAGATTGGCTCACAAGTAGCAGTCAAATGGGAGATAAATGTGGCAATATAGTTCAAACGTCCCAAGAAACCTCTGACTTCTCTCTCAGTACGGGGAGCGGGCATATCTTGTATAGCTTTTACCTTTGCAGGGTCGACTTCAATACCTTTACCACTGACGATGAAACCCAAAAGTTTACCGGATCTAACCCCAAAGGTGCATTTGTTTGGATTCAATCTCAACTTGTACTTCTTCAACCTCTCAAACAGCTTGTGTAGGTGGTCAAGGTGCTCTTCTTCATTCTAAGACTTGGCTATCATATCATCAACGTATACCTCTATCTCGTGATGGATCATATCATGGAATAAAGCAACCATAGCGCGCTGGTATGTTGCCCCATGCGTTCTTCAAACCAAATGGCATTACCTTGTAACAAAAGGTGCCCCACTGTGTAACAAACATAGTCTTCTCCATGTCTTCAGGTGCCATCTTGATTTGATTATAACCTGAGAAACCATCCATGAATGAGAATACCTTGTGCTGAACAGTGTTGTCTACCAGAACATCAATATGTGGGAGAGGAAAGTTATCTTTGGGGCTTGCCCTGTTCAGATCCCTATAGTCCACACACATACAAACTTTACCATCCTTCTTAGGCACTGGTACCACATTTTCAACCCACTGAGGATATGATGTGACAGCTAGAAAACCTGCATTAAACTGCTTCATAACCTCGGCTTTGATTTTTTCAGACATCTCAGGGCGCATACAACGAACCTTCTGCTTTATCGGAGGACATCCTTCCTTCATCGGTAAACGGTGAACCACGATATCGGTATCAAGTCCTGGCATATCTTCATAAGACCAAGCGAAAATCTCAGCATAATCACGTAGCATCTGAATCAGTCTTTTCTTGACACGGTCTTCTAATCCAGCACCTATCTTGATTTCTTTCTTATCCTCCTCAGTACCTAGATTTACGACCTCGATTGGCTCTTCGTGCGGTTGTATGGTCTTTTCTTCTTGCTCTAATAGTCTAGCAAGCTCTCCAGGCACTTCATAATCTTCCTCACCTTCGTCCTCGGCTTGGTAGATCGGATTTTCAAAGTCATAATTGATAATAGCAGAACCGTTATCAATGGGATCCAGGGTGGATGTGGATCTGCAGTTCGTCGCGTGGGTGTGTGTAAGAACACATAGCTATTTTGATGAAGATAAATTAAAAGAAAAGACAAAGAGCGCAAAATTTGAATGCAAAACGTCCATTGATTTATTGAATGAAAATATGCGATGAAATGACAACCCTAACAAATGGGCCACTGTGCCCTGGGCAAGGCATAAGGCTTAAAAGTTTTATTGTTGAAATTACAAAACCAAACTTTGAAAATAAGAAAAACAGAAAATAGCATTACTCCTGACTAAAGGAGATAGGAATAATGTCTTCAGTCTTCCAATTGTTGAGCCCACTGCTAATGGTAGGAAAGATCCAACTGTCTAGGTCACAGTCACTATCAGCATCTTCCACAACGTTGACCTGATCTTTATGAACTCCTTTGTTGGTGATACGAATAGCGCGAGCACGACGTACAACCCTCTGAGCCTCTGAAGTGAAGCCTAAACCAAATTTTTCAGACTTGTAAGGAATGTCAGGAAGCTGACCCCAAATGGTACAACCACCTTCTTCAACCACAGCTCTAGCATCCTTTAGGAAAGCCATTGTAGGAGGTACTCTAGTAACCTTGGGAACAGTAGGAACTGGTTTAGCAATAGGAATAGTCTGAGGAGCTAATTCAAATGTTTGACAAGGAGTCTCAAGGAATTCTCCATCCATCTCAACATACTTGAAGGTATTCAAATGACTAACCATGTACTCTTCTTCACCACAGACGGTGACAATCTTGCCTTTCGCAGGATACTTCAACTTCTGATGTAAGGTAGAAGTCACAGCGCCTGCCCCATGTATCCAAGGGCGTCCAAGCAAATAGGAATAGGCGGGACGAATATCCATTACATAGAAAGTAGAATCAAAGACTTGAGAACCCACTCTGATCGGGAGATCAACCTCTCCATGTACCATTCTCTTCGAACCATCAAAGGGTCTTACCACGACGTCACTAGGTTTTAGCACAACCCTTTCATAGTCAAGTTTGTCTAAAACAGCCTTTGGCAACACATTCAATGAGGAACCATTGTCCACCAATACATGAGATAGGGTAGTGCCCCTACACTCAATAGAGACGTGTAGAGCCTTATTGTGATTCCTTCCGGCAGGAATCAGATCAGCATCAGAAAAGCCTAGACCATTATCAGTTGTCAGGCTAGTGACAAAATTTTCAAGCTGGTCAACAGAGATTTCTTGCGGCACGTGCGCAGATTTCAAAAACTTCACCAAAGCTTTAGCATGGGCCTCGGAGCACAACAACAGAGATAACATAGAGATCTTGGAGGGGGTGTGCCCCAACTGTTCAACAACATTGTAATCACTCTTGCGGATAATTTTCAGCACTTCCTCCATTTCTTCCTTGGAGGAATCTTCGATAGCAGTTTCACCCGGGGCCTCCATCTGGGCAGGCTCAATCATTGGTTCTTTGCCTCGAGTCTCAGTAATTGGCTCGGAGGCAGAGATACGAATTGGAGTAGTAACAGTCTTCGGAGAGATTTCTGGGGAGAAGATCCTTCCACTTCGGGTAAACTTACTAGTCCCAACGATATTGTCGACATCAGGATTAGTATCTTCAGCAGTTCCATTAGTCAAAGGTTCTTGCTTGACACCATGAATGTAAACATCAGCACCATAATTCCAAGGGATAGCCTTGCTAGAGGAATATGGAATCGTACCGGGCGTAGTAATAATCAGGGGAGCCACTCTAGGCTCGGCAGTAATCTTCACAGGACCTTTAGAGGTGATCCTCACTGGAGTTTTGGAATTAATAACCACAGATACGTCCTCAAACTTCAGACCTCGGGACAAATTTTCACATAAGCTCTTCATAGAAGGAGTCTTCTCAAACAATATAGTACGGCCGTCCATCAAACCCTGAATGCCTTCTTTTAGCTTCACACAACCATTGGATTGAGATGCACAATAATAACAGTTTTCAACGCAGCCCGAAAATAAACTGGCTTGCAACAGGTTCTTCTTAATAATAGATAAAGGAACAATCAAGTCAACCACAGTAGAAACACAAGAACCATCGTCAATAGCATTAACGATCTTGTCATGATTCGGCATAGGAGCGGTAATCACATTAGGAGTCTCAGGGGGATCAAACTCAATCTCCTTAGCGTCAATCATGTCTTGAATCTTGTTCTTCAGTGCCCAACAGTTGTTCGTATCATGTCCAGGACTATTAGAATGGTATGCACACCTTGCATTGGGATTATAGCTAGGAGCGGAAGTATTAGGATTCCTAGGAGGATCCCTCAAAGTAATCAATTCTGCCTTCAACATATGCTGCAACGCCTGAGCCAATGACATGTTGATCTTTGTAAACTATCTCCTGGGTGCATCCTGTTTACGCTGACTACCCTGTTGTTGTTGTGGCACCGGTGCAGAGATCAGAACTGCCCCAACAGATTGATTGCAGTCATTCTTATTACGACCCTTTTGGCCGTACACAACATTAGACTCCTTCTTCCCATTATGTGGCTTTTTTGTAGTGTTTGAAGATGTAGCCACTTGTATTTTACCACTTCGAATTCCACCTTCAACACGTTCTCCTGTCAATATCAGCTCGGTGAAACTGGATGACGAGCTTCCAAGTAGATGACTATAGAAATGACCGGTTAGTGTGCTCATGAACATGTCAACCAACTCTCTGTCAGCTAAAGGAGGTTGAACCCTGCCCGCAAGATCTCTCCATTTCTGGGCGTACTCTTTGAAACTTTCATTAGGGCCCATGGACATGCTTTGGAGTTGCATTCGAGTTGGCGCCAAATCAGAGTTATATTGGTATTGCCAGTAGAAAGCTTCAGCCAAATTATTCCAGGTACGAATATTGGTACTCTCAAGTTGATAGTACCACTCCAGTTGAGCTCTAGACAAACTCTCTTGGAAAAAAGGCATCCACAACTTTTTGTCAGTAGTACGTGGCTGAATCTTTCGGACATAAGATCTCAAATGCAGCTTTGGGCAAGACACACCGTCATATTGAGCAAACGTGGGAATTTTGAACCTAGGAGGGATGACAACTCCTGAAACCAAGCCCAAGTCCTCAAAATCCAAAACAGGTACTTTCTGAACCTCCGTGGCCATCAGACGTTCTTCAAGTAATTTGTATTTCTCATCACCAGGGGGATACTGATCATCCAGATAATCATCTTCCTCTTCAGAGTGTCCACCGGTGTCGTGGTTACTATTTTCCTCATGTTTGTCACTTTCATAGTTGTCATCCAGTTCATCATCTTGGTCTACTGGGATCCCAATTTCCTTGACCTGTTTAGCCGGACCTTTGAATCTCCTCCCCATGTTGATGACGCCAGTTGATTTTCTTGCTTTCTTCTTCTTCTTGGTCAGAAGTACTTTCAGTTCTTCTTTCCCCTTGGACAAGTTCAGGATCAGCTCTTGGAACTGGGCGTTCTGGGCCTGGAGATCTTTGACGGTTTGCTCGAGAGCCATTTCTTCTGAAATAAACAGCGAGAAGATGAGAAACCTGTCTTAAAAACCTGCTATGCAATGATTATGAGATGTAGATGCATATGCAATGATTTCAAGGACTTTAGAGTTTATCTTTGCAAACAAACAGAAACAAAAGGAAAACTTTTATTAGTAAACTCAAAATCCCTTTTTTTTTCTTTTATGCCTCTTGGGCTACAATGAAAGGAAATTTCAAAAAGCAAATTAAAAAATGCCTAAGACCTAGAACTCAAGACACAAGTCTCCCACGGGCGCTTCCTCTTTGTGCCGATGTAAGCATTGATGCTCTGCTCCTCATGAAGTAATTTCGTCAACTCCAACACCTTCTTCTCACTAGCATAGAACTGAGTCTCAAAGGTGTCCCTTTCTTCTTTCATCTGAACCCAGGACTTCTGCAGCTCTTCAAGATCGATAGGCATATATGGATGGAGAATGACTTGAGGAACACCTCCTTCAAACTCAGGTTCAACAATCACTGGTATGACAGCTGGATATGGCATAATAAAATCTCGAGCACGAGTGCGCACCCATATGAGGTAAGGCTCCAAAGGAATATAGTTCTTCTATCCCAAGGTCTTGCTTTTAATCTTATACACCTTATTCCACGCGCGTATAAAGCTTTGACGGTAACCTTGAGGATCATCTTCATAATCGAACACAATACCCTGAATAAGCATATCATGAGGACCATCCCTTTGAGCATAACCAAATTGGCGAAAAGCCAGGGAAGGATTATAGGTGATGCCTCCCCTAATGCCAAGGAGTGGCACATTAGGGAATTCCCCACAATGATCAATAAGAGTGAAGTCTTTAAGAGATCGGGCACACCAATAGATATCTGAATGGGAGAGTGACATTATCCTTCGAGACCACTGTAACCTTTGTTCATTCTTCAACACTGACCGGGGAAGGTGCGAAATAAACCACCTGGATAGTACGGGTACGCAACACATGAGAGTTCCTCGCTCCTTGATAGTACGAGTGTGAACCGAGTGCAGAATATCTCCAAGCAAGGTAGGTACCGGGTTATGAGTCAGAAATATTTTGATAACGTGCACGTCTATGAGTTGGTATGGATTAGGGAACAACACCAACCCATAGATCAACAAAGCCAATACTTCCTCAAAAGCATGGTAACTCATAGCGCTTAGGAACAATTGAGCCTTCTCAATCAGGAACTTAGCAAGAAACCCCTTGACTTCACTCCTTGTTTCCCAGTTGGACACAATGTCTGACCTCTTCAGATGTAAAGCAGCTGCAATGACTTCAGGCTTTGGAACGTTTTCTAGACCGGTAAAAGGTATCTGATTGAGAATAGGTATTCCAAGTAGCTTAGAGAACTCCTCCATCGTGGGCACCAATTGGTAATCCGGGAAGGTGAAACAGTGGTGCTTAGGATCAAAGAACTGGAATAGGACTCTCATCATGTCTTCTTCAAAACCTGAGGTAACCAAGTTGAGTAGAAAACCATGCCTTTCGATGAATCGAGAGCCATCGGGAACCTTTGAGACCAATTCTTTAAGCTGGGAAGGAACCCTTACAAAGTTGACTCGGATGAAATTTCTAGGAACGGAAGCCATGGCCTGCAACGACGAATAAAGATAAATTCCTTGGTCCTTGAAATGGTTAGTGAAAATGATATGTTATGATGTTATGATGTTATAATGTCATGTACATGTTAATAGTAAATAAGTAGCACACACAAACAAGTCATACAAGAGCCTTAGGTTTAAAGGCTTGTATGAAGTCCAAAGGTAAGTGCCCTTCCCCACTGAGGTTTAGTTGGCTCAACCTGTCATAGAATAGTAACCGGGTTTTAAAGGACTCATATCACGGATCTTTCTCGAAGGCTTTATTTTAGTGCGACACTCGAGTGGCCGACCAAAACATCCCGAAAGTCTGACCTCAATGAGCGTAGCCTCGAGTATCAACCAACTTCGGTCTAAATCCAAAGCCGGCCATCTCACTACCTTCTAATGGCCAAAGATGAGTTAACTAGGGTTCTAAAGACTGTGACCATCATATCAACCATATCGGTACATGTCGTACAGTCTCCATGATCTATTGTCACTTACCTAAGGAATCACTAGGTCCGGGTGTAGGACATTTCACACAAGTAACCCTAAAACAAAGCCCAATAGAAATAAAGCACATAAGTCAAACAATTTTAAGTAAGTGGTAAAGTGATCTAACTCTAAGGTAACCCCTCTTTTATTGTTTATCCATAGCAGAGTCGCCAGTTTTGTAACACGGTGGGAGAACTGACCTTTTTTTGTTTTGTTTTCGCAAAACATGTTACGGTTAGCAAGAGTCGCCACCGACTTTTCTTTTATCCAATAAGGAAAGGCTGAAAAGAACAGGAAAGACCTTGATAGATTTTGAGTTCGGGGGGTAAGTTATACAAAGGGAAGGTATTAGCACCCTTTGTATCCATGGTTATCCACGGGCTCTTAAATGCTTAACTCACTTTTTTTTTACTTACTTTTTGAATGTGTGTGAACGTTTTTTTTTTTTTAAAATATTTTGTAAAAGTTTGACTTTGTAATAATTCGTGTAAGAATGTATACAAAGTGTTTGTTTTTTTTTTTTTGAAAATATTTTTGGAAAAGTGAGATATGAAAAGTATTTGTTTTTGAGTTGTGAGCAAGCATTTAAAAGTTACTTACCCCTAATTTGTAAGGTTTTTCTTGTACTTATCATTTTCCTTGAGAGATAATATTATCCATACCATTAATGGGTAGGTAGTACTGTCTATTGGATGTTGAGGGACAGCGAAGGGTCATCGAGTGGTCATAGAAGGCAACATGTAAGGATACCTTAGCAATGCGAAGGGACTATCATCATTTTTCCATAGCTTCGTCGAGGGACAAGATCATTTTTTTTGTAGGCAGCTCGAAGGGTCATCGAGGGACTATGATCTTTATATCGAAAGGACTATGATGATATTATTCGTAAGCGTCTTTTGCTAAAGTACCCCTACTTTCAAGGGACATGACCGTTTTAATCGTAAGGCAACAGAGAGAGGCTACCTTAGAGGTGAATATGTGCAATGTGCGTTGATTCAATTATATTATCTTAAGTTATAGGTTATTCTAACGTTTGATTTTAGATCTTGCCATACATGCCTATTTATCTAGCAAATAAAATATAAGTGCGAAAAATAAGTACCTACACTATTACATGGCTTATGAGCAGTTACATGATATAATTATGCGAGAATGTAACATAGACTATTACAAGGCTTATGGACAGTTACACAATATAATCGTGCGAGAAATGTAAACTACACTATTACAATTTATGCACAAACCTATACATTTATTCCAAGAAAATAAATGATAAACGAAAAGCAATTACATATTAAAAATAAAGTTAAATGTCCTAAATATTTAAGTCAATATTCGTTTTTTTTTTTTGAGAAATAATTTTAAAATAAATAAACCTAATTTCTAATTCATTTGTACAAAAATTAATTAATTATAAGCCTAAATCTAAAAAATTAATTTTAATAAAAATAATCTATGTCTAAAAAATGATTACATAACCTAAACTATATTTTTTTATTCTTTTAACGGTTTTATGATTTTTTTTTATTTTTTTAATTTAATTGAAAAGAAATAAATAAATTAATTGAAATATGATAAAAGAAAGGGATTAGAAAATGGTTAAAAGGAAATTGCATGGGGTGGGAATCGAACCTTCAGGATGAGTATTTAATCCTTGGTTTGGATTGAGAATGATTGGAAATGGAGTTTTGAATTTTCACCTACTTTTTTTCAAGAATTTTGTGATTTGGAAGCCTTCCTTTTTGTGTACCTTCTCTTGTGTTTGAGCCTTGTATTTATAGGAGAAACTTGGTAGACAAAGAATCATTGAAGAGCTAGGATCAAGGAACATGTTTCCAACCATTTTAATTTTTTGAAAACCATATTTCCTTCACTCTCTCCCACGGTTTTATTTGGGTTTTGATGGCCTTGAATGACATGTTTTAACCTTCTAAAAACTCCATTAAAAGGATCCATGTGTCCACCATTATTTGATTTATTTTGTTTTATTTAATTTTGTTTATTTCTTTGAATAAAATCAAAATAAAATTAAATTAAAATCAAAATAATACCAAAGTGAACTTTGAGGTCCTTGAATATGTCATAAACATGATTCAACCTTAAAAGATAAGCCCATTGGTCCAAAAGCTAAAAAATGTTCAATGTAGGTTTCATGCGTTTCTCAAATTTTGCTCAACTAGCACCAATCGTAACTCTCTCATTTTTTGTCATATGAAGGTGATCTTGGACTTTTTGGAACCCTCAAGATGTCCCCTACAACTTTCGTGTTGATCATTTTTTCATTTGAAGTCTTTATTTTTGTGTAAATTGCTTTGACGAAAAAAAGTGTCTTTTTGTTGACTTTTAAAATGACCTGTAAAGTTTTGGTCCATATCTCTCAAACGAGGCATTTTTGGCCTTGAGCTTAGAGAGACAAAGTTGTAGAGAATTGAATTTCCTTCAAAATGAGCTTTGGTTGAGGAATTTCTGATGAAGTATGTGAAAGTTGTACGTGGTCAAAGTTTAGTTGACTTTTCCTTAAGAAAACCCTAATTTGGCAATTTTTTACTTTTAAGTAAATCTTGATTTTCTTGAGGAATCATGATCAATCCTTGATCAAATGATGAATGGGACTTCAAAATCTTGATGTTGGCAAGAAATGATGACGTTTGACTGTAAATTGGTCAAAGTTGACTTTTGGTCCAATACAATCGACTGTTGATCATTTGAGCAATTGACTGAGCAAACTTGTGAAGCAAGGCTTGAGACTTGACATGAGGATACCCTAGAGCACATAGAGAACCATGAAGTCCATCTGAGGTATTGAGAGCTCAATTCCTTTTGAGAAAAAATAAAACCCTAGTTGTAGGTTGATTGTTTAGGAGGAGAGCTTGTATGGTCAATCCTTGAGTAGTCTTGAGCTTTTGAGACTCCTAGGAGTGTGAGGAAGCTTCTTGAATCAATTTGTATCAAAGATGTGAGGGCAAATTTTGGGGTGCAACACCTCTGCTCGACAATGTCTGTCCAACACGTGCTCGACGAGGTAGAGGTTTGAACGTGCTCGACACTGGATAAACGTGAGCCTTGTTGGGCCACCTCAGATCATTGGGTTGGGCCTGCCCGACTAATGGGCAGGCGCTGACCCAGTCCAGAACACTAACTATATATGATATAAATATGGTGAGCTTGATCATTGTATATCAATGTATAGTAGATTTGTTGTAACTCCTTTTTAATTATGCAATACAAGTTATTTCTTTTTCTCATTTTAATGGTGTTCTTGTTTTAGTTTTTACAAGGTTTTTGTTAATATTTTGATTTTTTTTTTTTTGGGTAGAATTCAGGTATTCTCGGCACACAATTGCAGAGATTAAACTAGTTAAGTAAAATCATAAGAATAATAAATTCTTTTTAAAAAACTTTAACACTATTGCATACCCACGGTTGCATTTCTAGAATTAGAATTTGATGTTTCGTTAGTAATTAGTTTTGAATTTCTATAGTATTTCAAAATCTCTGAAAGAATAAGTACAGTGGGGGTTAGATATATTTGGAAATTTTGAAAATGGAAGAAATGATAATTTATAAAACTGAAAAACGAAATGCCATTATTTTCGAAATAGCTAAATAAAATTCATTAAAATACTCAATTCAAAGCATAATAAATTAAGTAATTAATACTTAAATTATTTATTACTTTATCAAATTAGTCAATTACATTGTCGATATTCTAAAATATATATATAAACGAGATTCATACATAGAGACCGGCATGATTAACATCTTGTAATTTAAAAGAACTTTTTAAAATATTGAAAATATAGATAATAAGTTTATACAATCCTATTTAGAGAAAAACTTGCGTAGAAACGAACTTAAATTCTTAGTGTTACAAACAACTAATAAGAAAGAGAAAAAATATTAAATTTATTTAAAATTTAATTTATTTTTAAATTGGATTTGTGATTATGAAGGAGAGAGAATATTATTTTTTTATTTTTTTATTAATTAAAAAAATATGATTGGTTGTTTCTAAAACCAGATGTTAGGTTTGTTTCTACCTAAGTTTTTTCCTCCTATTCACTAAAAAATAAACTTAATCATAAATTTTAATAAACAATCTAGAAAGAGGGGAAAAAAATAACCCGCCACGATAGATCCGGTTCAGAGAATCAAAACGACATATATCCGGCTCACGGTTTTACTGTGTAACCGGTCCGTTCGGTCTGGTCCGGTTCACTAATCACAACTCAAAATTGAAATTTGGTGAATTCTTATCTACTCAACTCAAAAAGTTGGGTAAGGTTACTTTCAATGTAAAATGCTTTGAAAACAACAAACAATTATACTATTTAATAAATAATTAAATAGGTTAAATTTAGATGGTATCATGTGATTGGTTGAAGGGACATTACCTATCTTTTGCATGACTGCATGTTCACTATACCTTCATTATAGTTCCTTACATTTCTTTACCACTCCTCTTTCCATCTTCACTAATCTTCTTCGTCTAAGTGCAATTTTCTTCATCATGGACCCGAAACTTCCCAATGCAAATCTGTGAGTATAATGCTGCATGCACGTTCTTTCATTTTCTTGCCATGCTTTCTTTTATTCTCTTTCTTATACACGTGTTCTTCTGCGTAGCTTACAAATCATCCTATATGATTACCTCAAGAAGAGAAGATTATCAAACACCGCCGAAGCTTTCCGAATTGAAACTCAACTTAATGGACCATTGCCCAATGGTATGCGTTATAGTATGGATATTAGAACAATTCATGTGTTTTCTTCTTGACTCATTTTGGTCAAGAATCGTTTCTTCGTTGATAGTTGATAATGATACCCCTTGCATTAATACATATGAACTTTGTTTTCAGAAATGGATCAACAACCATATGGATTCTTGTACAACTTCTGGAATTCATTGTATGAACCTCGATTTATTGAACGTCTGGCAAAGGCTCTAACACAAGAGGGTCATCAATGTTGGTGCGCAAATCAACAGGCTCCCTCGGATTCTTCTGGAAAGATATTCAATTAAACACCTTTCTAGTAAATTTTTATTCTCTAGTTCTTTGACATCACAATTCTGTTATTTCATATACTATAGTTCAGGAATCTGTCGTATCTCGTGAATTACGTATTGCAAGTGGTAAATTTGTTTATGAAATTGAGATGGCAATTTTTATTCTTTAGTTGATTCCATGTTTTCTTTAATTTGTAACACAAGGTTTTGAAAGCGGTCAGACACTTTTGTCTTGCGATATTTCATCAGATGGAAATGTTGTTGCAAGTGGCGGGAATGGGATGAAGGTGAATAATCAATGCGATAAAATTTCTAATTCCGTCTGTTTGCTCATTGTATTTATCTTTATATTGTGGTTTATACAGCCTTTCATTTGCTATGTGGGAACTCCACTTTCTGTTACTTCAGTCGAGTCACATTCATGTACCATCTTAGATGTTAGATTTCAACCAGGATCAAATATATTTGCAACAGCTTCAGTTGAGTAAAACTATGGGATGCAAATAATGCGAGTCTTTTTCTTTTCATGTCCACTGATCTTCTGCATTAGCCCTTTATATGTAACTTGAGGCCTAATTCATTATGTTTTCATTTCCAGTTTTGTTGGTCATAAATGGAGAGTAAGATCACTCGACTTCCACCCATTAGGCCGAATTCTTTGCTCATCCGATGCCGAAACTGTAATTAAAGTGTGGGATGTCAATCAGCAACTCCTTATGAGCAGCCATATGGTGAGTCTTACACTTCAAAACTGAATAACTACTCACATGTCACATGAGTATAATGAATTGTATAATATGAATTTCAGGTAGGTGGAAGCAAAGTGAGATTTCAGCCTGCACATGGGAGTCTTTTGGCAGTTGCTAATCGAAATGTTATCACCATACTTGATTCTTTTAATTTTACAGTTATTAACCATTTTAAGGTGAGCTTTACATATCATGTATAAGCTGTGTATCGTGACACTTGTATTACCGCACCATGAGCCTGAATCTCATTCCCTATTAGGGACACGTCAACGACATTGATTCCTTATGTTGGGATTTCACTGGAAAGATGATTGCGTCTGTCAGTGAAGATGGTGTACGTGTCTGGTCGCCGTATAAGAATGGACAATGTATTTATCTCTATCCATTAAACGAGGGGAGGTTTCATTATATCATATTCCATCCTCGATACAATGACGTTTTAGTTATTGGTGGCTCTGAGGTAAACTCATCTCTTCTATTCCTTAGAATGTGCTCTTATGATTCTTCCAACTGGTTACTCAAAAATATAAAAACTTTGATGTTTATGTATTTCAACTTAGAGTTTTGTCTTTGACTGTTATGTAGCAAGTGCAAAAGTTATTGCATAAATAGAAAATAATCTGTGGACAGTTTATTTCAGTGTCTGGAAATGTTACTTCTTGAAAAAGCGAAAATAAGTATTGCACGTTTCTCTAATGTATCAATCACTGGACTAGCAGCTACTACAGCGCAAAGTGAATACATTGCAGCGCAAAGTGAATACATTGCATCAGTTAGCCATCAACCTGATTCTGTGGTGAATATATGGAAATGAAGTTCTAGTTCTAGTTAATTTCTCTGTTCTTTGCTGTCAATTCTCCTCCCCAGCTTCAGTTTTTAGGATTTGTTAGATAATCTTTGTGTATAAGGACAACTAGTAACTAACCTGTGCGTTCGCACGGGCATGTCTGTTCGAGGATTTTATGTTATGGACGCGTAATTGTTAATCAAATTGAAAAGAAAAATGGTAAAATTATAAAAATAGATATGATTGAAATTGAATATTTGTATTAGTAAGTATGAGAAAATGCTGTGTGTTGGAAAAGAATGAATTAAATTAATTATTGATATAAATTTAAATAATGCAATGATGATTGAAAATATTAAACAAAAAATATTAATTAATAGGTAGACCAAAAACAAATGAAACTAAAGAATAATAGTAAATTTAAGAATAATAATATGATTAAAATTTAAGAATAATAGTAAAATTAATTAAGTTGAAATAATAATACATTTAGAAGATAAAAGGTAAACAAAAATATCAATAATAATATGATTAAAAAACTATTGAAAAGTAAAGATGTGTCCGTTTATACCAATAATATTTTTTTTCGTATATAAAAAATTTGAATCAAGATCAAAGTTCTGTCCGTCTATAACAATAGTATTTTTTTCGTATATAAACAAATTTGGATCAAAATTAAAGTTGTGCCCATTTATAACAATAGTATTTTTTTGTATATAAAAAAATTTTTGAATCAAAATTAAAGTTGTGCCCGTTTATAACAATAGAATTTTTTTCGTATATCAAAAAATTTGAATAAAAAGTAAAGGTGTGTCCGTTTATAACAATAATATTTTTTTCGTATATAAAATAATTTGAATCAAGATTAAAGTTGTGCCCGTTTATAACAATAGTATTTTTTTCGTATATAAAAAAATTTGAATCACAATTATAGTTGTGACCGTTTATAACAATAGTATTTTTTTCGTATATAAAAAAATTTGAATCAAAATTTAACTTGTGCCCGTTTATAACAATATTATTTTTTTCGTATATAAAAATATTTGAATTAAAATTATAGTCATCCCCATTTATAACAATAGTATTTTATATTATATAAAAAAATTTGAATCAAAATTAAAGTTGTGCCCGTTTATAACAATAGTAATTTTTTCTTATATAACAAAATTTGAATCAAAATTAAAATTGTGTCCGTTTATAACAATAGTATTTTTTCGTCTATAAAAATATATTGAATCAAAATTATAATTGTCCCCGTTTATAACAGTAGTATTTTATCTTATATAAAAAAATATGAATCAAAATTAAAGTTGAGTCCGTTTATAACAATAATACTTTTTCGTATATAACAAAATTTGAATCAAAATTAAAATTGTATCCGTTTATAACAGAAATATCTCATTTTACCTGTGTCACCATATGGTATGGCTTTTGGCATTTGCCTTTGCCTAAGGCGTCATATGGTATGGCGCCACCCTTGTTGCTACTTTTTCAAAGTCCGTCATTTTGGTACATTATTTGAAACAATGAATATTTATGTATTATTTTTTAATAATAGTGTTATGTTAAAAAAAAAAATTCACCATCATCACCTTTTCTGGTTTCACACTCAATTTTTTAATCCATTTTGTTTTTAAATTCTTATCCTCATATATTATGTCAACAATATTAGTAATAACATGTACCACTTGCTGACTTTTCTTCAATACAAATCAATTAATAGTTTATAGTCTGGATGCATAGTCTGACAGTACCGAATATGCACATTTGGAAATCAAATCACCTTGCATCAAGTACACATCAAACACTATGAAAGACAATCATTTATACCACTTTTCACAAATTATAATTCATTAAGGGGTTTGTTTGGTTGTGAAGAAAAAAGAAGAAGACAGAAGTAGGTAAGATAGAGTATGATAAAAGAGAAGTAGGTGAGAAATATAATAGATTTTAGCTATTGTTTGATTTAAAAGAAAGAGAAGAGAAATACAAGAATATCCTTATTTTTTAGCTTAAATAAAATAATTTATTAAATTACTTATTATTTTATTTAGTTAATTTAACTAATTTAATTAATCTCTCTAATCTACTCAAAAAAATCTCACTGATTAATAATTGCAATAATTTAAAATACTAATTTTAATTATTAATTAATTTAACATATTCACATTTTTTGTTTAATTTTAATCAAGTAAAAATTTGTCTTTTCACATAAAAAAACCTTGTCGTTCTTCATTATTAAAAACATATCATAAATTGTATGTTATCTTACTCTCATCACACCTATATCGTTCAAGCAATGATATGTATATTCCACTGAAACAATTGTCTTCACCTGTTAAGATTTCAAGTAGTATTTTCTTCAATCTGGTTTCTTAATTCATCCACCTTTACATCCTTTTGTATGATAAGAAGAGTATTTCTAAGCTAAATTTTAACACTTAAAACAATATAAGTGAATAACATAATGCATCAACCATGTTTGTCAAACGAAGAATGCATCAACAACCTTGATTTAAATTTGGTTCCAAGCATTCTATTTTATTTTGGAGGAGTACAAGGTTCAGTATCAGTTGTAGACTTTGTGCTCACTACCTCTCTTCACACAATACTTTGGCTACTCCATATAAATATTGTTAGTCTGTCTGATACAACAGTTAAATCGCTATGATAATTTTCCATGCTTTTATTTCTGCATGCTCATGAATCACAACTCTTACCTAAGCAGTGTCTAATTGATAGAGCAAAGTTTCATTGACAGTGGTGTTTTGGCAGTGTTCAAAATTGTCACTTCAAATACAAACAATGACACAAAAGCAAACTATTATAGTTGATCACTCTTCAGGCTACAACAATAATTAGTTTAATCAGTAATCAAAACATAATGAGAGACAAATGAACATAGAAATAGGAAACAACAAACTTTTTTGGCATCATGGTCTGCAATCTCTTTAGGAATGTCGCTAACAGCGTGAACCCCGATTCGACCAGAATTCTTCACTTTTTTCTGTCAACATACAATGACAATCAACAACAGCATCATTCAAATTTCAAGTCAGTGAACAATGGAACAATCTCTATGATCCGATTGATATTAGAAAGATTATAAAATTGTCGAGAGAGTAGGGACTAACTTGTATTTCCAATGTAAGTGACATAACAGATACATAATCATCAGCAACTTTAATATCAAGACATTCTCCATATGAAGGATCAACAACGACAAGCTTGTGAGAATCCATTTCTTCTAATGTCGAACCCGTCTCTTTCGCCAAATGAAAGATGAACGGAGCACTGCTTGCAGCAAGAACTTGTCCTCCCAAATCATAAACATTTCATGTATATACATTTGCACACATTCAAATTTCTCTTGTTCGATTATAAAAAAATATGTCCGATAAAACTGATTGCTGAACTCCGAAGCCTATTTTTCATACATAAATAGACATTCAACAGGCATCCCAAAAGATATAAAATAAATAATATATTAAGAATAAATGAGAGAAGTAGAATCAAGGAGAGGGCGAGAAATCTTCCAAAGCAGGAAAAGCCACATACAATAAAAACAAGAAAAATGTGAATTTAAAAATAACTTTTGAACGTTAAGAGGGAGAGTTCTTGAGAAAAAATATATATACGAAGATCAAACCTGAAATTTGTTCAGCATCTCCAACAACAGGTTGAGCCCAGTTTCAACAATGCTTCTTTCTGTATAGCCGAAATGCCCATATGATTGAATCCATAACAAACTTTAGTTGCTGACATATATTACAACCATCAGGTAGAGATAGCAAATTTTAAAATAGTCATGGTAAACTTCAAACGATGACAAATAAATTTACGTGTTATTCCTTTATCATGTTAGAGAAGAGTAAGAAATAGAACCTGACTTGACAAGCAAATCAACGCAGGGAAACAATGAGTAGATATGACATACCTTCAATTTCTACTGATTCACACATGCCACCAACTGTGTGATGTTTCTCAAAAACTGTAACATTCTTATAACCAAGCCTAGCTAATGAATAAGGAGCTGATAAGCCACTTGGACCTGCACCGATTATTCTGATTCTCGTGTTGGGCTGAAAATGTTAGAAATCAGCATAGCAATGAAAACTTGCTCAAGAAAACAAAATCAATTAAAAAAATAACTTACCTAATCAATTAAGTTGGATTATGAGTTTTTAGAAATACTTACAAGAAACCAATTATAGTTAATAATAGTCCATGATACACAATCTATATATGTCATTTCTTCTGACTTCTTCAACTTTTACTTGTTTTCCTAGATGGATGACATTTAAGAATACTCTTCTGACTTCTTCAACTTTTCCTTGTTTTCCTGAAATCACATACTCCATATCTTCCAATTCAGTACTTCATTTGAAAAATCAGATATATATAATCCAGTACTCCATATCTTCCAATTCAGTACTTCATTTGAAAAATCAGATATATATAAATAATCAATAACAGAACATCTAAAATTTGAGCTTATCTAATGAGATAAGCACTTCTGATACTGTTGGGAAAAGCTTCAGAAACAACTTATGATATGTTATAAGTTGGTTTCAGCTAATTTCCAATAGCTTATGAGAAAACAACTTACAACTTGTGAAATCCAAGAGTATATCAAAATGTGTACTAATCAAATTGCACATCAAATCAGAGCATATCAAAACGTTTTTCTTTCTAACGGACTTTCATCGAACATGTGAAATGCATTATTATTCCAAAACAATAAAAAGGAAAGACAATAACAAACTAAACATTACCTGCAGTTTGAATTATAAATCAGACGGACAGACTACTCTGAAATTGAATCCAAGAGTATGAAACCCTAAAATCTACACATATATAAAACACATGTAAAAAATCAGCACATATAAACGACATCAGACATTAACAACAACAACTTTTTCAAATAACACCAAAGAACATTCTTGATGGAAAGTCTCTAAAACACATACGCACTTTATCATCACATCAAGAAGAGGGGGTGCTCTCCAGTCTGCATTCTGGTAACTGCAATGAAATGACTTATAAACCTTCAAGAATGTAAGTAAGAATAAAACCAATAGTCATGCCATGTGAAATGAAAAATCTTTTATCTTAATACAGTGGAAAGACAAAACTGGTATAGAAAATAAAATATATAAATAAATAAAGACTCCGTACTCTTTGTTTGCAGTAACCCCACAATAGTGTTGCAAAAGATGTTGCAAACTGTATCTCTCCAATTTTAACACTCTAGAAGCCTGAGCAATGCAATCAAAATACATATTAGTTATATGTGATTAAAAGAAGGGTTCTTGCAATCAAAATACATATTAAATCAAAATACAAGTTTTACCGAAATTCATATATACAGATCAAATAAAAGTGAATGAGTTAATAACAAAACCTAAATTGAAAAAGTAACACAGTGTGCTCAGATGAAAAACTTTTCCTTCCTCATCATCTTGTGGATTAAGATGATTAAATTCTCGAAGCACCTGTTGTCAACTACCACATAATGTTAATAAGATTGTTGGTACAGTGATACCGTCAGAATAAAAAAACAAAAATCTAAGCGATCATCAAGGGATGCACACAGAACTTGAATGCAAGTAAAGTATAAATCAAATTCTTACATAACTAACGTGCGGAAGCATAATGAAATTATTGTAAGAAGCCATAGTCACTTTAGCGGCTGATAAAATAACAAAACCTGCAACAATAGATGCATTTTGACCAAGTTTAAGGTTGTTGACAATAGATCTGAATTTTTTGATGAGTTATTTCATCTTTGGCTAGGGCTTCATTAATAAGGTTGTTGATAGTAGATCTGAATTTGTTTTCGTTTTGCTTGTGTGAAAGATCCTTGCAAGAATCATTACATTTTGAAAATCGATGTGGCGAAGCATTAAGAGGAAGAACAAAGAAGAGGAAGAGCAGCGGGAGAGAGAGAAAGGAAAAAAATATTTTGAAGATGTAGCTTGTTGTCAAAGTGAAGGAAGAAGAGTAAGAGAGAGATGAAGAAGAGAGAGAGAGAGAGAGAAAAGAGGAAAAGATGCTGAAACATCATTTCAAAATTAGACATCGGTAGAAGAGAAAGTTGAATAATTTGAATTGGAAAGGTTTCTTTTGAACCAAATGCAATAAAACCAATTGTCATCATAGGAAAAGTGGAAGAAAATAGAGGAATTAGTAATCAAATTGGTTCAATATGCTAGTTTGGTTGGAAAAAGAGATTTTTGGACACAATTTGCCCTCAATTTGATGACGTGGCAAGATTAGAGAGAAGGGCAGAAGTGAGATTTCCACAACATCTTCTTTTCTTATATTATAGATTGTAGCTAGTAGCTAAGTGAAAAAATTTCGGTAGTATTGGTTTACACTTCTATGTATAAAGATGAATCATTTTTGTCAATGCACCAGAAGTCGACGCAGTGCACCAAAAGTCACTTGTAATTAAAAGGTTGTAAGAGATTGTTGTGATTATTTAGGTTTAACATTTTCATAACCTTTTGTTTAGAAACATGTAATATGAATTTTCTGTCTTTAACTATTGCTAAGCTTACCATGAGGTGTACTCTTGTGTTAGATAATGTGAAGTGTAATAAATTAGTTATCTTTTGATTGTGATTGTTTGTTGTTTTATAGCATGTTTCGTTCTTATGTTATTTTTTCTATATATTTAATTATGAGTATGATCAACTTAGGATTTGATACTCGTTTTTTTAAGTTACAATAGTATTTAGTAAATGTATATCAAGAACAAATATGGTTAATGGTTAATAGACATGTCAAGCTTACTTAGCTAGGTTAAAAACAGTGATTATATTTGTAGTGGTAAACATGACAAGTTTTATTTGAATTATAGAGGTAAAGAGTGCTTAGACATAAATGAAATTTAACACGTCATTACAAATTCTCATATTATTAACAACACTGCAAGATTTATTCTTAATTACAAATGATATGACATCACAAACAATTAGATGAATCATTATCCAATATTCTTGTCAATTATTATTTGTACTAGTCATTTAAATAAACTTGTTGCATGATATCACTTATTATCACTTTTTCTCATGAATTGCTTTCAAACTTTGAAAGATCGGTAAAATTTACATACAACAATTCTTGCAGAATCTATATTTTTATCACTTGTTACTTGCTCACTTTGTATATTTGTAAAACTTTTTAATTAACAAGTTTTTGGGGTCGCTTTTGAGGATTATTTGATGCAATTTATGATGTTTATTCTTTATGTTAGCAGCTCCGAATTGGAGTTAAAATATATGCTTTTTTTGAAATGGGTCATCTATAGTAAGTGTATATAATAAGGTGTGCATCGATCTGATAAGGTATAGTTTTTCGGAAACATTTTTCCACTTCGGAGTGGTCCACCTCAAGATCCATCCAGATACATCATGTGTATTGGGTGACTTTTAAAATCGCTACGTTTTGTTGAGGTTTATTTGAAACCGGAGTGTACTATGCAGTGTACTTCATTGAAGTGGAAGACACATTCCACAAAAGAGGCGGAAAATTGGTCGGATCAATTTCTGAAAATGATGGAAGAGTTCACCAAATTGTGCGATCTTGAAAGAGAATCAAATAAGGAAAAGTCGAATGAGGAACCAATAGTAGCTTTATGCGGTGATACATTTTAGATTGTAATCGATACACATTTTTGAATGTATTGTCGTCAACAATGTAATCTTGATACGATTTAATATATATTCAACAATGATGGTGGTAAATGTCGACTGTTTCAGTTTACAAATTTTATGGTTTAGTTTTTATATTTTTGTTTACACCGTTTCTGGTGTGAAACTGGTTCAGGGTGATTCCGAATATGTATATCTGGATACATTCCACACTAAATTAAAAAAACACACACAACATGACACTTTATGGATGTGCATATTTGTAATCACATTTTTTTTTGTAAAAAAACTGAGTTTATCTAGAGATGCATCTCCGAAAAGATGATGACAGGATAAGGTTTTTAAGGTCCAAAGTAACCCAAAATTTATATAAATAGGGTGTCTCTCATCTCATATTTTCTACAAAACACACCAAAATCATAGAATGACTACATATCCTCATCTTGCATTTGTGTATTTCAATGGCGCAAAGCACCCCACTTCAATTTCGAGTATGTAAGGACATACTTCTCATTGATCTAAAAATTAAATCTAGAAGGAACACTTAGTATTTTGATTAAAATTAACAATTTGTTATAAAACAAATGGTTAATAGGTATTTATCCTCTGCTATTTAGGGATTTTCTGACTTCGCCCTATAAATAAATAAATAAAAAACTGCCTTACCTTGACTTAAACATTTTAGTGACTATATTCACTTGAGAAGCTGATGTGGCAAACGGATGTTGACTGACTCTACAAAATGATTACCACATGTATGCTATTATGTAATGATATTTTGAATAACAATTGCACAACAGGTGCTATTATGTAATGATAATTGCACAACAAGTGCTATTATGTAATGATATTTTGGTTTGCTACAGTTGTTGTGATGATATTTTGATTTTGAGCTGATCGTACCTGGATCAGATAGTTTGAAGATGGCCAACGACGTTTGGAATTGTTGCTACTTCAATGGTGGTGAAAGACGGCGGAGGGGGGTGTACCTGCAGGGCACTCTGATGCTTAAGTCAGTGAGGGCACAGCAAATACAGAGAAAGTGAGTGAGAGTAAGAAGTTAACTATCCTGACCCTCTCAAGTGAGAGGGTATTTATAGGAGACCCCCAGCGCGTGGCCAACGGTTACTTGCAACGGGTGGGACCAGCGTGTGACCCGTTCCCAGTAACTGCTAGGGCTTACGTGTAGTAATAATGACCAGCTCGTGGTCAACGCCCTAGTGTAACCGTCCCTTTAATGCCATTAGTAGACGGTTACATGAAACGTATCTGTGTAGATAAGACCGTTAGTAGACTCCTCGGGGGAGAGTCTACAATGTCGAGGAAATATGGTGGTCGTGGTCTGGACATGACCTAACGGAGGAGAACTATGCTTGTCGAGGAGCTATGAGTCAACGAGATTAGGAGTATTCTCGCGGGGAGAAGCTAATCTGTCGAGGAGGTCCATTTCATCAGGGTGTGATGTCTTCCTTTCCTGTTTGTCCTCAGATGCTCGACACTGTCAAGGAGCCAGGTGCCCGACATACCTTTGGCCTCGCGTATGGCTGTCATGTGTCCTTCTCTAGGATTTTATTGGGCTTCTTCAAGTTGTATGGGTTGGGCCTGCTTGATTGTAGGAAACCACGACCCAGTCAAGAACAGGAGCCCCCCCAAGTCGTAGCTTTGAGGTATCAGAGTAATGACTTGAGGGTCAATAATCGTGTCGGGGAAATGCCAAGGGGTGATCCGAGGAGGATATCAGCATAGTCGAAATTTCCATGATTATCATGACGTCTGGCATTGATATCTTGCGGGCAATTATCATGAGGCGGGCACTGATAGCTTGCGGGCAACGAAGAGTTGCATCTGGTTGAAATGTTGGGGAGATGAGAAGTTTCCGTTTTGAAACGATGGGATGACGAAAGGACACGCTTGGATTTTTGACTGGTGCAAGTGTGCCACGTGTCACTTGTCATCATTGCATAGGGTGACTGCCTAGGGTAGAGCACTCGAGTGCCCCAGGCTTCTCGAGTTCTGTGATTTGTCTATAAATACTCGCTCTTCCCTTCATTTCTCAATTTTCGCTCTTTCGTTCAAGAATCGTGTTGCCCAGGCAAGCGGTAGATGCTGATGGGGAGCAGGGGAATCCCGAGGCAACTGTTGCTGATGCTACTGCGGAGTGATATTGTAGTCAGTTTGGCCTGCGTGTCAATTTTTTGTATTGACTGGCCTGCGTGTCGTACTTGTTGATTTGCCCGACCTAAGAGCCAGGGCTTTATGTAATATTTTTACAATGGGCTTGCCCGACTTAATATTTCCATTTTGCCTCTTTATCTGTTCTGTGTGTGGTATTTTACTTATTTTTATCTAAGTTATTTTGAAATTGCTGGATACTTGGGAGTTTGCTCGACTCTAGTGATCCTCGACTGCGAAGAGAGCTGGTCGAGCGGTTAGGGGTTGTACCCCGACCTTCAACGAAACTAAGAGGTCGATCGAGGTCTTAGTTTCATGGCGTGAACTTCCCATCGCGAGCTGGGTGTTCTGCCTACAAGGTACGTCGACGACGGAGCTCGATAGAGTACTCCTCGTCGGGCCAAAAGTTCAACGCACACACAACGTGACTTTTGACCTTCGTTAGCGTATAGAGGTGTCGTGCCTGTACCATGGCACGCTCCCTGTAACGGCAACTTTTGTATAGTTACATGCAGTGTTTAACTGTAATATTGTTTAAGCTTCTCAGCATTCCATGGTCGAGCAAGTTGTTCACCTAGGAGGTTTTCGAGGTAATAAGCACCTGTCCCCGTCTTTACAATGACGCGGTAGGAGCCCTCCCAGTTTGCGGCCAGCTTTCCTTCACGTGAATTTTTCTGATTTCGCCGTAAGACAAGACTGCCTATTTGGAAATCTCGTTTGATGACTTTGTCATTATAACGCAAAGTTATTTTTTGTTTTAAAGAGGCTTCTTTGAGGGATGCACCCGTCCTTATTTCTTCGACAAGGTCGAGTTCCTCGCAAAGGGCTTCGTTGTTCGCTTCTTTGTCAAGAGGAGCTTCTGTCCTTCTCGAAGGTTCCCTAATTTCCACGGGAATTACTGCCTCGGTTCCATATGTTAACCGGAATGGGGTCTCCCCGGTCGTGGAATGAGGGGTAGTTCGATATGCCTAGAGGACGCTGTGTAACTCCTCGACCCACCGTTGTTTGGCTTCGCCGAGTCGTCGTTTGAGTCCTCGGAGTATTACTCTGTTCGCTGCTTCAGCTTGCCCGTTGGTTTATGGGTGTTCGACCAATTTAAAGTGTTGCTTCGTACCCAGCTTGGCAACGAAGTCTTGGAAGTTTCCGTCTGTGAACTGTGTCCCATTGTCTGTGACAATGACCTGAGGCACGCCGAATCGGGCGAGTATATTTCTCTTGTAGAAACGTAATATGTTGAAAGCAGTGATCTTGGCTAATGGTTCTGCCTCGATCCACTTTGCGAAGTAATCTACCCCGACGATGAGGTACTTATTTTGGTATGATCCTACGACAAAAGGTCCGAGGATATCCATTCCCCACCATGTAAAGGGCCACGGGTATGACAATGATTTAAGCTCGTTTAGAGGAGCGAGGTGCATGTCCTCATGCCTCTGACAACGGTCACACTTTTTGACGTGTTCCTTTGCGTTTTGTAGCATAGCGAGCCAGTAATATCCTGCTCGAAGAGATTTTCGAGCCAAAGATCTTCCGCCTAGATGTTGCTCGTTGATTCCTTCATGCATTTCCTGGAGAATCTCTGAAACTTTACTTTCCTCGACGCACCGGAGTAGAGGGATGGAGAATCCTCGGCGATATAGTTTACCTTCGACTATGGTGTATGCACATGCCTGCCTCTTAACTATCCCAGCTTCTTTAGGATCGTCGGGCAGTATGCCCGTCATCAGGTATTCGTAAATTAGAGTCATCCAACAGTTTGCATCCCCGGTAACGTTCACCTCTGTGGTCGAGGTAGGTTTGTTGATGCTTGGATGGGTCAGTATCTCTTGGATCACTGATTTGTTCCCTCCTTTCTTCTTAGTGCTCGCTAGCTTGGAGAGCACGTCTGCTCGAGTGTTATGCTCGCGCGGGATGTGAGCCACCTCCGCGGAGACAAATTTCTTCAACTTTTCTTGTACCAAGGTTAGGTATTCAATGAGACTATCATTTTTTTCCTGAAATTCTCCCCGAACTTGTGATGCTACGAGCTGAGAGTCTGTAAAGATTTTGACTTCTTTTGCGACGAGGTCTTCTGGGAGTCGAAGTCCTACGAGGAATGCCTCATACTCAGCTTGGTTATTTGATGTTTTGAAAGATAGCTCTAGTGAGACTTCTATCAAGATGCCTTCCTCGTTTTCAAGGATAATGCCTGCCCCGCTGCCCTTTGCACTGGAGGCTCCGTCGACGTAAATTGTCCATTTTTGGGAGCCATTGGTCAAGGATTCGGGGACTGTCATTTCCGCTACGAAGTCGGCCAGTACCTGAGCTTTCAAGGCTTTTCTTCCTTCATATGGAACATCGAACTCGGATAGCTCGAGAGATCACCAGAGCATTCTGCCCGCCATATCTGGCCGACTGAGGAGCTGTCTGATAGGCTGCTCCGTTCTTACCACAATTGTGTGGGCCAGGAAGTGATGGCGTAGTCTTCTGGCTGCAGTTACGAGGGTCAAGGCGACTTTTTCAATCTGTTGATATCTGAGCTCGGGACCCTGAAGAGCTTTGCTCGTGAAATAAATCGGTTTCTGTCCGTCGGGGGTCTCCCGTATGAGGACAGCACTTACCGCTTCGCCGGTGATGGCCAGGTACAAGAAAAGTGTTTCCCCGTTATCTGGTCGGGGAATCTTCTCTTCTCTTATCCCCTCCTCGCCTAGGTGGAGGGGAGTCTTCCCTGTTTTGGCCGCGGGGGCCTTCTCTGCTTCTTAAATCAAGGGCAATCTGGGCTGCTTCTGCTTCCTCGAACTCAATGTGTGATTGAGCTCGTTCGAGGAAACCTTCGAAGCTGCGAGGACGGTGTAATCCAACAGATTCTGCGAAATTGGAACCAACCCGCAGTCGTTTGATGATGAGATATAATTTTATATGGTCGGTCGTATGGACCTCGACCGCTTCTTTGTTGAATCTCTCTATGTAGCTCCGGAGAGATTATTTCTTTTCTTGGAAGATGGCCTCCAAGGAGGATATAGTTTTTGGATGTCTTCGAGAAGCTGTAAAATGCTTCCTGAAACGTTCCCTTAGAGCTTTCCACGACGCTATTGATTCAGGTGCCAGGTTTTTATACTAAGCCATGGCCCCTTTCCGAAGAGTCGTAGGGAATAATCGACATTTGATAGCGCTGGAGACGTTTCTAAAGTCGAGAAGAGCCTCGAAGCTCTCGACATGGTCGTCCGGATCAGATGTTCCATCGTAAGTCCCCAAGGATGGAGGTCTCTCCGAGCCTTTAGGAATAGGAGCTTCCATTATTTGTCTGGATAGAGGAGTCCGGTAGTCGTCATCATCGCTGCCTTCCGGGGATACAGAAGGAGAATTATGACCACGAACATAGTGACGTCTCGGGGAGTTTTCCTTATGACGGCCTCTTGGCTCCTCGACATCAGGCTTACTCTTTTTAGTCTTCATGGAACGAGTGGGCCCTTTTGGTGGCGGGGAGCGATGACGCTTCTGTGGATGCTCGGTCTGGTTACGCTCCAAACGTGGCCGGCGACCTCTACTTACTGGGGAGGGGCTGCGAGATTCCACTGGAGATTGTGAATGTCCGGGATAAGGAGGTGGTCGGTGTCTTCGCGGGGAAGTTCGACCACGGCCTTTTTCTAGCTTCTCGATCCGTAAGATTTGGTTGAAGATCATTTGATTGGTCTGATTGACCAACGCAAACAAGGTAGCAATGTTCGAATCTGCATTTGGTGGTGGATCCACAGGATGGTAGGTGGGCTGGAAGATTGCTTCCTGTCCATCTTGTTGAGCAGTCTCGTATTCTACCTCATCAGAAGATGGGGAGGCGGTGATTCCATCTCTGACATCATTCTCCACGACAGGCTGAAGAGCATTGTTGTCGCCATGGGTGTTACCACCAAGTTGTGTGATGACATTGTCTATAGCTTGATTCGCCGACGGGTTGGCCATTGCTGGTAGTTGAATGAGGAAAGTTTGGTTTATCGCGAGGAAAACGGGGAAACTTATGAAATTCCCACAGACGGCGCCACTGATCGTACCTGGATCAGACAGTTTGAAGATGGCCAACGACGTCTGGAATTATTGCTACTTCAATGGTGGTGAAAGACGGCGGGGGGGGGGGGGGGGGGGGGGGGTATCTGCAGGGCACTCCGATGCTTAAGTCAGTGAGGGCATAGCAAATACAGAGAAAGTGAGTGAGAGTAAGAAGTTAACTATCCTGACCCTCTCAAGTGAGAGGGTATTTATAGGAGACCCCCAGCGCGTGGCCAACGGTTACTTGCAATGGGTGGGACCAGCGTGTGACCCGTTCCCAGTAACTGCTAGGGCTTACGTGTAGTAATAATGACCAGCTCGTGGTCAACGCCCTAGTGTAACCGTCCCTTTAATGCCATTAGTAGACGGTTACATGAAACGTATCTGTGTAGATAAGACCGTTAGTAGACTCCTCGGGGGAGAGTCTACAATGTCGAGGAAATATGGTGGTCGTGGTCTGGACATGACCTAACGGAGGAGAACTATGCTTGTCGAGGAGCTATGAGTCAACGAGATTAGGAGTATTCTCGCGGGGAGAAGCTAATCTGTCGAGGAGGTCCATTTCATCAGGGTGTGATGTCTTCCTTTCCTGTTTGTCCTCAGATGCTCGACACTGTCAAGGAGCCAGGTGTCCAACATACCTTTGGCCTCGCGTATGGCTGTCATGTGTCCTTCTCTAGGATTTTATTGGGCTTCTTCAAGTTGTATGGATTCGGCCTGTTTGATTGTAGGAAATCACAGCCCAGTCCAGAACATGAGCCAAACTCATATTGAAAAGTAATAATGCAATTAAACCAAACTCATTTTGTACCAAACTGAAATTGTACTCAAACCCATTTCAATTTGAAAATTCATTTTGAGACAAACTGATATTTTTACCATTGAAATCATTTAAAAATACAAGTACAACAACATATACATTGAAAGACCAAACTGTAATGAATCAAAGTGATATTGAATCAAACTGATATTTACTACTCATTCATTAAAATCCCAAATTGTTACAACTGAATAATTACTTCAAATTAAATACAAGTACAACAACTACTTCAAATTGTAATGAAACAACTACATCATATTGAATACAATAGGAAACAACACTCATGACACTATTAGTGCAACAGTTAACCAATAGCTTTTATTTCTTTTATGTTGCAGATTCTTCTTGGTTTTTTTTAGCAAGACTCCATGGCATACTTCTTCCCAAACTCCTTTGTGAATTCCTTGCTAAACTCTCTCAGGTAACCAATCATGTATTCTCCTTTGTTGCAATCACCTGCTAAGTTATTGTCAACTGTCTTAATTCCAGATTTCCACTCAATTTTATCAAGCTATCATCCCAAATAAACAAATCACAGCTAATACTTGTCTGCATTTAAGAACCAAAGGAAACATGAATTTAAGGGAGAATGAAAAATAAGAAACCCTGTTACATGATTTTCATACCTTTGGTCAATTCCTGCATCTCTAAAATTTTCTTTTGGGATTTTTCGACGTATTTGGGACCTAAATCTTCATAACCTGATTGCAACCACATTTAGGCATTTGTCTTCCATTCGAAGTACCGATTGAGGACAATTTATTGTATGCCATTTGCAACCCCTAATACGCGTGAATGGAGAAGGTACAAGATGGCCTAGGTTATGTGTAAATGAAGAAGGTGTAAGATGAATTAGGTCACCTGATGTGGCAAACATTTGGTACACATGGCAATCAATTTGTAGATTTAGACAACACCCATTTGCCACATCAGCTCCTCAAGTGAATCTGGCCACTAAAAGGTTTAACTCAAGGGAATCTTCATGTGGAAAAGTTTTTTTTTTTAAACTTTTACAGGGGGAAAACTAGAAGACCCCTAAATGGCAGGGGTAAATACCTATTAACCCTAAAATAAAAGAAAAAGAGGAACAAATTTCTGAGACAAAAATGATAAGATATGTATTATATTTTGTATCTACGTAACATAGATTAGTCTTATTTATAGGATATCATATCATATATTAAATTATTAGGAGGAAATCATCCATTATTTATAGGGTTAATACCTATTTTCACCTCTGCCATATGGGCGTGTTTTGAAAAAACCCCATACGAAAAAAAAAGTTGCAAGATTGGCCTTAACAAATTTCAAAAGTTACCATTTAGACCTTCATCAGGCCACATCATCAAAAATAATGATGTGGCAGTCATTTTTTTAATTTTTTAATGAAAAGAAATTCCACGTCATTAAAAGGCTTTGTGAAATGACTCTTATACCCCCACTTTTTAATTTTTTTAATTTAGTTTTTCTTTTATTTAATTTTTTTAGATTTTATTTAATTTATAATTTTTTTATTTATTTAATTTTTTCTTTAATTATTTTTCGTATTAATTTTATTTATTTAAATTGTTATTTTAAATTATCAAAATATTAAACTTGGGCCTAAGCCCATTTTTATTTCAATACAAACACACATACTCCAAGACTCTTTTCAATTCATTAATGTATATTATTGATTGGTATATATACACTTGTTTTGCTTCCATACCAACCGATGTGGGACTTGTTCTCACCTTAGCAACACTGTTACCATTAACCTTCAAACCAAAACCTTCAATCACACAATACTGTTACAATTTCAATCACAACCCAATTAACAAACCACAAAACACATACACACACACATTTACAGAAAGAAATCACACGCATCATCATCAACCACAACAACATCTGAGATTGCATGCTACAAGTCTATTGTCATAAAAAGCCCATTTACACTAATTCCACAAAAATGGAAAAGATTCATTATCATACAAAGAAAAAAGCTGACAATTGCCAAACTTGTTCACATCACCTAAACATTATAAAATAATAATAATGACAATAAACTCCAAGCCATGTACTATCTGCAGCATAAATGACAGCAAGAAAAATTAATAAACAAGGAGCCATGACCCTTGCGTATCAGTCCAAGTACTACCAAAGCTGCCAAAAAAATTGCAATAACACTGGCATAAAACAAATACACACCAGATTTTGTTCTAGCCAAAACCAAGTCCCTCAATTCCTTATGCGACCCCACCATTCGCAGCTGCAACTCACACTGTCGGTACCACACACAAGTCACTATCGGCTTGCATCAATGTGAAAGTGTTGGGGCAATGTCAGTTGGTGGTTGATAGCTTATCATCTAATAATCTTGTAAGCATCAAGACTAGCAACTGTAACTTCAAAATGAAAGTTTAAATTTCATCATGGCCATGGGAGAGTTTGCCTTAGTTCATGTGATTTTCATTTTATTCATATTATTTTTGGAATTCTAAGACTTGATTCTTTTGTTAATAACAAACTGCTCTTGTAGCAGTTCCTTGTAGGATTTTTTTTTATGAGGTATACACTTCCTCAAAAGTCATTATTAAATATTTTTGGCGTGATTTAATTTGGCTTTGAAGGTGGTGGCATGCTGTTTGAAGTTGGTTTGTGTTAAGGATTGTTGCGGGTTTGTGTTAAGGATTGTTATGGTAAGTTTTCCTCTATCTTTCTCTCTCTCTCTCCATTTCATTTTTCTTATAGCTCTCTATTTCACCTCTCTCTGATTTGAATCTCAGTTTCAGTTTTGTTTTTTATTTTAAGGTTTTAGTGTAGGAGTGTTTGAGTGTGTTAAGAATGTAGAGAGAGTTTTGGTTTTATAGCAGAGGTAATGTGAACTTCGTTTCTGCCGTTTTGAGAATTCTCCTGCGGTTTTCCATTGCATATTGTTGTGCAATTTTTTTTTTCCGTTTTGAGAGTGTTTGAGTGTGCAGTTTTTATAGCAGAGTGTTCTACAATTTTGCAGGTTTTAGAAGATGTTGGACGGCTCGATTTTGTAGCGTTATTGTAGGTTTGTCAATATACTTTATTGCAGGTTTTAGAAGATGTTGCACTACATACTTTATTTGTTAGTTCTTCATGCACTCTTCTTCACAGTAAGGAAACAAATAAGTCCCACATCGAAAGTATTGAACATACTAGTAGTGTTTATATATCAAACACACACAGTCTAATTTAAAATGAAAATAAACCAAAAGGGTTAAATAGAAATGTCAAATGCTTTGTCTTGAAATAAAAATGGGCTTAGGCCCAAGTTTAATATTTTGATAATTTAAAATAACAATTTAAATAAATAAAATTAATACGAAAAATAATTAAAGAAAAAATTAAATAAATAAAAAAATTATAAATTAAATAAAATCTAAAAAAATTAAATAAAAGAAAAACTAAATAAAAAAAAATTAAAAAATGGGGGTATAAGAGTCATTTCACAAAGCCTTTTAATGATGTGGAATTTCTTTTCAATAAAAAATTAAAAAAATGACTGCCACATCATTATTTTTTATGATGTGGCCTGATGAAGGTCTAAATGGTAACTTTTGAAATTTGTTAAGGCCAATCTTGCAACTTTTTTTTTCGTAGGGGGGTTTTTCAAAACACGCCCATATGGCAGGGGTGAAAATAGGTATTAACCCTTATTTATAATATAGTAGGAAACAATCATCCATTATTACTAACACCCCCTGCATGTTTGTTTAAGATATATCTCATTAAAACCTTACTAGAACAAATCCAATGAAAAAAATCTAGTGAAGGAAAAAAAATACAATATCATTTTAAGATAAATTTATTTCTCCCCCTCAGCTGAACGATCATTTCTTCGATGATGAAGACCAATTGTACTATTTGGTTAAAAATTCTACTTTGGAGTAACTTTGTGAAAAGTTCTGCAAGATTATCACATGAACAATTTTGTTGGATGATTATATCACCACTATTCTGAAGATTGCGAGTGGAAAAAAACTTTGGAGATATGTGTTTTGTTTGATCTCCTTTAATGTAATCATCTTTCAATTGAGCGATACATGTCGTATTATCTTTATTTATGATTGTTATATTTATTTTTCTGAAAGACAAACCACAAGTCTGCTTTATGTGTTGAATTAGGGATCTCAACCGAACATATTCTCTACTTGTCTCTTGTAGTGATGAAAGTTATGCATGATTAGATGAAGTTGTTGTCATGATTTATTTCATATATTTCCATGTAATTGTTGTACCACCATAAGCAAATAAAATATTATGTTTGTGATCTATCATTGTGAGAATCTGACGAGTAACTTGTATTTGCATAACCTGTTAATTCAAATTTGGATACTTTGGAGTAAAACAAACTTATGTCCATTGTAACCCTAATATGACAAAGTATATATTTGGCTTTGTTCCAATGTCTTCGTGTAAGAGAAGAATTATATCTTGCTAATAGAATTACATAAGTTGATATATCATGCTAGGGGTGGATAAAAATCCAAAGTCCGGCCGAAACTAGATAAACCGAGTTCAAAAACAGATAAACGGGTGGATTTAAACGGGTTTTCGGGTGAACCTTTTCGGGTTTTTTTTAGTATAGATGGACGTGCTCGGATGTCCAAAATTAATCCATTAAAAACTGAAACCGACCGTTGGACTATACACGTTTTTGTTTTTTACTCAAATACTCATATAATATGACGGAACTACATCACGTATAGCAGTACCTTGAGACTCACAATTTGTCAGATAGTAGTATAATTACTAATTAAATACTCCTTGTGACTAGAGTACATGTTACTGATTTGTTTTCAAAGTCTATATTATACTCTTCATGTGCTTACCTTTAATTTCTTTTATTTATTTCTGTATATCTCAAAGACTCACTTTTTCTCTTTGTACCCAGACCTACCTCTCTATTTTCATCCATCTTCTCTCATTCTTTATGTTCTTCTTTTTCTATGTTCACCTTGAAATCCCTTCAATGAAATATTCTTCTACATTTATGTGTTCCGTCAGCATCTCTACCGTCTTCACAAGTTAAATCTATTTTATTTTTTTATGTATTCAAAACCCTCTCTTCATCTTCTGTTATTTCTATATTTTTTGCCCAGAATAAATTTTGGTTGTTAATGATAATGGAGATGATAACTCGAAATAAACCAATCGAGACAACCATTACCCGTCAAAACCGAAATCCGACTAAATCGAAGACATAAACGGGCGGGAATAGATCTAGATTATGCAACTGTGGTTTCGATCAGATTGACATATTTGGTCTGTCACCGATCAAATCTGACTGTTTGTCCACCCCTATATCATGTGTGTATAATTATCAAGATATATCAGTACTTGAATACGCTGAGATATGGTACTTCAAGACCAAGTAGTTTTTCATCATTTTCTCGAGGTACGAAAGGATCTTCTATAGATTCGATGATCTAACAATCATTACAATAGTCAATAAATGAGATTTGTCCATATAGAAACATTTTATCATTTTTCTATATAATCTTCTTGGTGTATAAAAATTATATTGTCCAAATGTTCAATTAGTAATCTTAGACAAAACTTTGTCTTTCCCAAGTTCTTTATCTCAAATTTTTTCTTTAGGGGATTTATAGCTTTTGGAATCTCTTCAGGAGTTCCAATAATATTTATGTCATCCACATAGACAACTATTATAGCAAATTCTTTTCTAAATATTTTCATAAAAATTCAATGTAGATGGAGTTATTTGTATATTTCTCATTTTATCAAATTCACTGAGACGATTATACCACATGTGTCCATATTATTTTAACCCATATAAAGACTTGTTCAATTTAATTGAGTAACTTTCTCGAGATCCAAAATTATGTATCTCTGATATATTAAACCCTTTAGGGAGTTTCATGTAAATTTCACTATAAAGTGTACCATACAAATAAGTTGTTACCACATCCATCATGTTCAAATTAAGCCCTTCATGTGCTACAAGGCTAATTAAATATCAAAAATTGAATTGCATGCACTACAAGTGGATATGTTTCATCAAAATCAATCTTAGGTCTTTGCAAAAGTTATTGAGCAACAACTCAAGCTTTGTATCTCACAATTTCACCATTCTTATTTTGTTTTTTTTTTACAAAAACTCATTTACATCCAATTGGGTTCACACCTTTAGGTATATAGACTATAGGTCCAAAAGCGAGTCGCTTGTAAAGTGATTTTATTTCTTCTTTAATTTGGGTGTGTTCATTTTGGCCAATTCTCACTTTGTCTACAATTTTTGATAGATTTTGATTCATGATCTTCATTATCATTTATCATCTTTAGCGCTATATTGTATACAAAGACATTGTCAATATTGACTTTATTTTAGTTCCATCATATTCCATTCATGACATAATTTTTTGAGATCTCTTTATTTTCATAAGTTTCAAGTACCTAGTTAGTTCTTGTGGAACTAAAAAATAAATTATGTCAAAGTGCTCTTAGAACTTTCATATCCTCACTTGGGTCATCTTTAACTTTCTTTTTTTTTAGGTAAAGGAATTTTTACATTGGAACGGACTTTCCAACCACGCTTTAGGTGCAATTAGTGTAAAAATAAAAATAGGGAAAAGAGAAGGCGACTAGGGTTTCTATTAGAATGACAAAAAGTATATAATACAAGGTTTACCAGGCTAATATAAAGTAAAATATAAATAGACAATAATACCCTTAGCCAAAATATAATAAAATCCCATTGCACATTATCCAACATCTCCCCTCAAACTTACGATGTGTGAAGCAATGAGATTTTGTCAATCAAGCAACAAAAACATTTGGTGGAATGAGTTTTTGTGAATAAATCAGCAATCTATGAAGCAGAAGAAACAAACGGCAAAGTAATGGTGTCATGTTGAAAGTGATGACGAGTGAGATGACAATAAATCTCGATGTATTTTGTACGCTCACGAAAGATTGAGTTATGGGCAATTTGAATGGAACTCTTATTATTACGATACATAGGAGTCGGTCCAAAAAGAGAGACACCTATATTAGAAAGTAACCAACGTAACTAAACTATTTCAGCGGTGCTGAATGCCATTACACGATACTCTACTTATGTAGAAGAGTGGGGGACAATGTCTTGTTTTTTAATCTTCTAAGAGATGAGAGAGTCTCCAAGAAAGATACAAAACCTTATTATAGACTTATGATCAGTAGGATCACTAACCCAATCAGCATCAGAGTAAGCACATAATGCTAAGGGAGAGCTTGACGGGAATAAGAGACTTTGAAATTATGTTTCTCAATGATAACGGAGAATACAAAGAATAGTTGCCCAATATACTATAGTAGGAGAAACAACAAACTGACTCACAACATGAACTGCATAGTGAAAGTTAGGTTAGGGATATAATAAACTTCAGATAAAGATAAGTTAGTTCTGGAGATAGATCTTACACATGTTACTGGAATAGGAGTACCATCAGTAGTCAAGACAGACATGTATGATGCAATATTTAAAGATACAAAAGACTTATGATCATATGATATATGATGTGATGCACTAGAATCCAAAATCTATATGGAAGAAGATATACCTGACAATTTAGAGGAAGTCAAACCTTTAATAGATGAGGCAGACATAGCATGTGTTGAATGGCAAGAAACTTTTGAAACTGCTCGACAAGAAAAAAATATTTGTGAAATAGTCTCAGATGGGTATACATGATCAATACCATAATCATGAGGGATAGGAGCAACTGTAGAAGGAGGAGCAACAACAACAAGGGACACTGGAGTCTTAAAATTCTTTCTCCCTAACTTCAACAATTTTGGACATTCTGCTTTCCAATGCCCTTTTTCCTTGCAAAAAGAACATTCATCAACACCAACTCTTCCTTATGGTTTTCCTTTGTTAAAAGGAGCAGCAAAGACAAATGGAGAATGCAAAAGATTTCCTCTCCCATGATGCAAATGAGAGTGAGACTTGAGTCTTATTTCTTCTACCAACAACTCATTAACTATTGAATCAACACTAGGAATAGGAGTATGATGCAAATAGTCCCACGAAGCCCTTCAAAATCATCTCTATAAGCCATCAAAAATTGACAAATCCTTCTTTTTCTCTAAGATCAGTGTATGTTTTGAAAGCTCGCAATTAATCTAATTTATTGAAGGCCAATTGATCCCACAAATTAGACATGGCCGAATAAAATTCTTGAATAGTCATATAGTTCTGCTTTAGGACCCAAATATCAATCTGTAGCTGATATTATTTTGCAAAATTAGATGTGGCATACAAACGTTTCAAATGATCCCAAACATCCTTAGCAGTATCATATTTTGTAACCTGCATGTCTATCGACTGAGAAACAAAATTATTAATCAAAGTAAGAATCTTCGAATTATTAACCTCCCATGTTTAAAAATCCTTCTCATATTTCCCATCCTTTTTATCAATAGGACTAAATGAGGTTCCATCAACATAACTCCACATTCTCTTTCCTTTCAAAAAAATTCATTACATAACTTCAATGAGATAATTTTATCTAGGGTTAATAGCTATTTTGCCCCCTGCCATATAGGCGCTTTTTGAAGAAAAAAAACCCCTATAAAAAAAACTTGCAAAAAATACTCTAACATTTGAAGATTCTCTCAATTTTGACCTTCATCACATCCAGTCACCAAAAAAGCTGATGTGTCAGCGTTTTTTTTTTATGTGGAAGGCCAGGTGGTTTTTTAATTTTATTTTTTATTTATTTAAATGCCACGTTGGCATTTTGTTTTTCATTTATTTTTGATTTATTTTTAAAAACATGTTAAATGTTCAAAATGTGTTGTAGATAGAAATAGAACTCATGACCTCTCATCACAAAGCATCACTCATTACCACTAGGCCATGTTGTGTTTTGTGATATTGTTTGCAACTATAATATACATAATACATAATTAACTAGTTAATATTAATTTAGTAATAAAATGTTTTAGTATATTAATTTAGTAATAAAATGTTAATTTATTATGTTAATTTATTATATTAATTTAATATATTAATTTAGTATATTAATATGGTACAGTAATTAACATTTTAATTAGATTAAATAGATTAAATAAATATTAAGCTACAGTAAATTAAATTAAATAGTTAAATAAATATTTTAATATAAGCTACAGTAAATTAATATTAATATTAACGTAAATCAATATTTTAATATAAGCTACAATAAATTAAATTAAATAAGTAAATGAATATTTTAATATAAGCTACAGTAAATTAAATTAAATAAGTAAATGAATATTTTAATATAAGCTACAGTAAATTTAATTAAATAGGTAAATAAATATTTTTATATAATTACAGTATATTTACGTTATTATTATTAATATAAATTAAATTAACTTATTTAATTAAATTTACTATAGCTTATATTAAAATATTCATTTACTTATTTAATTTAATTTACTGTAGCTTATATTAAAATATTTATTTACTTATTTACCAATTCATTGTGGTCTATAATTACAGTATATTTACCTATTTAATTAAAATATACTGTGATGGGTGATTACAACAATGTATTGACTAGTAATGATAGAATTGGAGGAGCCATGGTGAATGAAGCTGAATACAAAGATCTTAATAGCATGATGCAAACCATTGGGCTGTATGAGGCTAGCACAAAAGGGCCTCACTTCACTTGGTCTAATAAGCACACAGTGGGGGTTATTTATTCAAGAATTGATAGGCTTATTGGGAATGTTGCTTGGTATAAAAAATTCCATGATGCTGTTGTTGAAATTCTGCAACCTCATATATCTGACCATGCTCCTATTAGAGTGAGGAATAGTGTACAAATTCCCTTCAGAAAAACCAGCTTCAAGTTTATTAATTGTATAACTCAGGATGCTTCTTATTTACAAGTGGTGGCACAAAGCTGGCAAGCTAATGTTAGAGGGACTGCTATGCATAGACTATGGAGGAAACTTCATAGATTACAACCAACTATTAAACCTCTAATAAAAAAGGTAACTGATATTCAAATGCAGATTGTAAAGGCAAGACAAGACCTTCTGATGGCTCAGGAGCATCTAAATTCCAATTTATTTGATAGCCAAGCCATGGAGCATGTGACAAATTGTAACAATCATCTTATCCATCTGAACCAAGTTGAGGAGGCTATGCTTATGCAAAAGGCAAAAATTAACTGGCTAAAACTAGGAGATAACAATAATTCCCTTTTTCATGCCTCGGTGAAAGAAAAGAATAAGCACAAAGGTTTATATTCTTTGACCTCTTTGGAGGGTAATCATCTCATCACCCATGAAGCTATAGAGAAAGAAATTACTGATTTCTACTCCACACTGGTTGGGACAGCAGCATCAGATTTAAGAGGGCTAGACATTCCTGCTATCAGAAGAGGTAATAACCTGTCTTGGGAGAGTGCTCAGAAGTTGATCAGACCTGTAAATGAAAAAGAGATTTGGGAGGCTCTTGAGACTATTGGCAACATTAAAGCCCCCGGAATTGATGGGTTTAATGCTTATTTCTTTAAATCTGCCTGGACTGTGGTAAAGCATGATGTTCAAGAAGCAATTATGGAATTCTTCTAAACTAAGGTCATGTATATAGCTGCAAATTGCTCTCTTGTTACCTTGATCCCCAAAAATCCTGAAGCTGCCACTGTCAAAGATATGAGGCCTATTGCTTGCTGTAGCACGATTTATAAAATTATTTCCAAAACTCTCACTAAGCGATTGGCTGATGTGATCCATGAAGTAATTGATGATAGCCAATCAGCTTTTGTGCCAGGGAGAGTGATCCATGACAACATTATGCTAGCCCAGGAATTGATAAGAGGTTATAATAAGAAGAATGTGTCTCCTAGATGTATGATCCAAATGGGCATACAAAAGGCTTACGACACAGTCGAGTGGTCTGCTCTTGTTCACATCATGAAGGAATTTGGTTTTCCTCAAACCTTCATTGATTGGATTGCAGCTTGTGTTACAACTGTTTCATATCGTTTTTCTATTGACGGTGTCCCTTCTAAGATTGTTAAAGCTAAAAGAGGACTGCGACAAGGCGATCCGATCTCACCTCTTCTTTTTGTTATGATTATGGAGTATCTTCATAGAAGTTTGCAGAGCCTTGATTCTATCCCCAACTTCAACTTCCATCCAAAGTGTGATAAATTGAAAATTACTAATCTGTGCTTTGCGGACGACCTTCTGCTATTTGCTCGAGGTGATGTAGAATCTGTGAAACTCATGATGGGTAAGTTTAGGGATTTCTCTGCGGCAACTGGCCTCAAAGCCAGCATCCAAAAAAGCAGAATTTACTATGGCGGTGTGGATGATACGACTAAGTTGCAAATTAAGGATGAAACTGGATTTGATATAGGCAGCATTCCGTTTAAATACCTGGGAGTCCCCCTGGCCAGTAGAAAGCTGTCTATTGCTTTGTGCCAGCCTCTTATTGATAAGATGTTGTCGCGGTTACATCATTGGAGTACGAGACTGTTATCGTATGCTGGCAGATTACAATTGGTGAAGAGTGTCTTATTTGCCATTGCCAATTATTGGATGCAAATATTCCCTCTCCCAAAGAAAATCATTCACCATATTGAAAGTATTTGTAGGAAGTTCCTTTGGACGGGTGAAAACAATGCTTCGAAGAAAGCCCCTATTTCTTGGGAGCAATTGTGCTATCCAATATCTGCAGGGGGAGAAATATCATTAATCTCTCCAATTGGAATAAAGCTATTATTGGTAAAATGTTGTGGAATGTTTGTGCTAAATCGGACAAATTATGGATCCGGTGGATTCACATCTATTACATCAAAAACAGGGATATTACGACTTTCCAACCGGCTGTGCATAGCTCTTGGATCCTTAAAGCTATGTTTAAACATAAAGATGCTCTTATGAATTCGGCCATGTGGAGAGACTTCCAAAATTCCAGTAAATATGTGACTAGAGGGATGTACAATATGCTTCAAGGAACTAAACCCAAAGTGAATTGGAGAAAAATCTTATTCGGAAACATTGCGCGTCCTAAGGCTGTATTTATTCTCTGGTTGGCTTGCCATATGCGACTTCCAACCAAGGACAGATTAAATAAGTTTGAAGTTATATCAGATGGAAAATGCATCTATTGTGGGGGTCTTGAATCTTGCAACCACTTGTTTTTTGAATGTGCAGTTACCACTAGAATTTGGGGTCAAATCCTTACCTGGATGAGTTATAGTCATGTGCCACAGAGGTGGGCGAATGAGATGCATTGGTGCAACGATATGGCAAAAGGTAAAGGCAGTAAAGCTAAGTTGTTCAAATGCGCTCTTGCTGAAACTGTCTACTCGATTTGGATGATTCGCAATCAAGCTATTTTCCAAAATCGTGAGAAAACGGATTTGAAAAGTACGGATATTATTCAGAATGTGCTTTGGCGAGTGGAAACCAATCACAAAGTAGCTAGATTTTGTAAGAGAAGTGTAAATTGATGTTTTTTGTTTCGTGTTCTTCCATGTCTGCTTGTATTTGAATTGAGCCTGGATCTTTGAATCGGCGAGCGTTTTAACGTTTTTGGAATAAAATTTTATTTATTTGATCCAAAAAATAAAAAAATAAAAATATTTTAATATAATTACAGTATATTTACGTTATTACTTTTAATATAAATTACGTTATATTAATTTAGTAATAAAATGCTAATTTATTATGTTAATTTAGTATATTAATTTAATATATTAATTTAATATATTAATATGGTACAATAATTAACATTTTAATTAGATTAAATAGATTAAATAAATATTAAGCTACAGTAAATTAAATTAAATAGTTAAATAAATATTTTAATATAAGCTACAGTAAATTAATATTAATATTAACGTAAATTAATATTTTAATATAAGCTACAATAAATTAAATTAAATAAGTAAATAAATATTTTAATATAAGCTACAGTAAATTAAATTAAATAGGTAAATGAATATTTTAATATAAGCTACAGTAAATTTAATTAAATAGGTAAATAAATATTTTAATATAATTACAGTATATTTACGTTATTATTATTAATATAAATTAAATTAAACTAAATTAAAAATTAAAAATATAAATTAATAAACTGGAATTAAAATAAAAAATAATTAAAAATTGCTAGAGTATAATTACTAAAATGATTTAATAGATTTTAGTTTAGTAAAAATATTAACTAATTAATTATGTATTATATATATTATAGTTGCAAACAATGTCACCAAACACAATATGGCCTAATGGTAGTGAGTGGTGATTTGTGTTGAGAGATCGTGGGTTCTATTCCCATCTTCAATACTTTTTGAACATTTAACATGTTTTTAAAAATAAATAAAAAATAAATGAAAAACAAAATGTCAACGTAGCATTTAAATAAATCAAAAATAAAATTAAAAAGCCACCTGGCCTTCCACATCAAAAAAAAAAAAAAAACACTGTCACATCAGCTTTTTTTGTGACTGGATGTGATGAAGGTCAAAATTGAGAGAATCTTCAAATGTAGTATTTTTTGCAAGTTTTTTTTTATAGGGGGGTTTTTCAAAAAACGCCTATAAAGCAGAGGGCAAAATAGCTATTAACCATTAATCTATTTAATTGAACAATAAATTGAAGAGAATCATCTTTATCACTAGCATTACATAATATTATATTATTAAAAAAAATTCATTACATAACTTATGAGAAAATAATATTATATTATTAAAAAAAATAACAATTCATTGTAGACACAATTCAAGGCTTTATCACTAATAAATAAAGTATCCTTAATTTTTTATTGAGGGTTGCTATTTTTACACCTAAAAAGATACACCGTATACTTACACCTTCAAAATATAGTATGGATATATGTCTATTTGTATTGGAAAAAAGAAAAAAATATTATTAAATTTAATAAACAAAACAAAAGTGTATAAATGTACGGTGTATGTGTAACTAAAAGTGTAGGAATAGCATTTCACTTGATTATTTATGGCATAGTAAACACAATTCAAGGCTTCCAATAATTAGCTAGCAATAAGCACCCACATAGCAACCAAGGCACGTCATAGTAACATAACAAAATCACCCACGTCACAGTAACATAAGTACCGCCACAGTAACATCAACCAAAAATTCAGTCACTGGTTGTTGTTGTATTTGGATGGCATTTCTTATGCCTTTTAATTATTAAAATTCAGTTTGGCTGTTTTCAAAAAAACATCAACCAAAAAAAAAAGGAAACCCTTGTAGCAAAAAGGATAATTAAGCCTATGCAAATTTATACCAATCGATAACAATTGCAAATAGAAGCGGAAACAAAAAAATATATGGCATAACCAAACCGAAATTAACCTTGCTCGGTGATACCATGTAAACAATAAAAATAGTGAAAAGAGAAAGAGGCTAAGGTTTCCATTAGAATGACAAAAAGTATAGAATATAAGGTTTACCAAGCTAATATATAGTAAAACATAAATAGACAATAATACACTTAGCCCAATTATAATAAAACCCATTACACATTATCTAACAATTATAACTCATTTTCAATATTAGGTTGTTTAATAGAAGAATCCACTTTGAGTGAAATATTAGCAGCTGATATTTTTTTCATAAATTTTACAAATGAATTGTGTTTTGAACTTCGAGAATCAAAATGATATAATAATATTTAATTCAAATTGTTCATTTAAACTTCTGATTCACACTTTTAGTTGCTTATCCCCTCCCTCTAATATTGAGATTATTGATTTATCAATTGATAATCATCATACTGGGCTTCAAAAAAGTATCCAATTATTGTCCCACTCAGAATTCCTCTGGGATTTTCTATCTTCTATCTAATATTTTTTGAATTTAATGGTGGAAATCAAGCATTGTATTTGGGACTCTAAAGACAATTGTCATACATTTAGCCATCTCAACGTTTGAGGTGACCCATTGGGATACTATTTCTTGGTTAAAGAGAAAATCATTTCATTTCGCCTCCCTTGTTAGATTGCGTGTTTTCAATTTTTTAATTATTACTTTCTCTATTTAAACCCACGATACACTCACTTCTCACACACTACGCAACTACTCTTCACATCCCACACTTAAAATCTTTTATCTTCCAAACTCTCCCTTTCCAAACCTAAAAGCTTAATATGGTTGATCAACATCAATAACTAGAGCAACTACAACAACGACAATATCAACAACAAAAACAAGAGCATCATAAATAACAATCTCAATAGGAAGCTGTTATGATGGAATGCATCCCTAAGATTTCATTATCTACTCTGGTGGATAAGTTAAAAGTTCTCTATGAATCAATTGTACATTTTGAGAACTTGAAACTAAATGGGTATGATCTCATAGGCGATGTTGCAATCCAAAGATGGGAAGTTTACTTCAACAGATTGAAAGGTTATGTGTCAACCCTACTGAAAGTAATGCATTATAGGATTGATTCATGGACCAGTCCAATTCTTGCTTCATTTTTCGCAAAGATCTTTCCTCTGAGGTTTTTTTGGGAAAATTCATATTCATACTGAATCGTTGTTCGGAGTTATTTAGAGATGCTGATAAGTTCCCAACTAGGACTAAGTTTTTGGCGCTTCCTGCACCAGATCATAATGAAGTTGACACCTCTATTGTTCAGAACGTAGCCACTCCGCTGTTACTCAAAACTTTTAGGATTCCTTTCTTTGAATAGAACTTGGGTCTTCCTTCTGAAGTTGTATAAACTTATGAGACTACACAGATCTTAGATTTTCAGCATGAAGTTGGAACAACTTTTGGAACTGCACAAAACTCAGAACCACAACATGAAGTTGGGACAACTTCTGGGAATGCTAATTCGGAACTCCATGCTTCTAAGGCCGTTACTTTTGTGATTCTGAAGACTCTAGATGAGCTGAAGAAGGAGAATGAGGTTGTAAGGACCAGTTTGGATTGCTAAGATAAGACCAACAATTAGATTCAGAACATGTTAACCACCATTATGTCTAGACTTCCAACCCCATTATAAACCTTGTTTATTTTTTTCTGACTATGTGTTACCTTGTTTTTCAATCTATAAAAAGTTTATTCTCTGTTTAATCTTATTCTTTTTTATTGATGACAAAGAGGAGAAAATATATGATTTTGATTCATGTTTATCCCAAGATATAAATCCCAAACATGTCCAGATTTATTGGATAATCTGTTGTGAATCAAAATTTTCTAAGTATTAAACTCATGGGAGAGCTTGCAAACCTCACTCTACGAAGTTATGCTAAGATAATTTAGGATTCTAAAATTCAGGAGGAGCTTTCAAACCTAACTCTGATTTTTAGCAGATTATTTGTTTGTTAAGTCAAAAAATTTCATCAAATTTATAATGTTTGTCATCATCAAGATTGTTGGAACAAGTTTGGTTCTACAACTATCCTTGAGTTTTTATGATAAAAAAGTATAAAAGAACAATTTTGTTTTCTAATAGTTTGTTTAGTGTGCAGGCTCTGAACATGCTAAAAGCTAACTAAAATTATATATGATTAAGTCAGAAGCTGAGTGAAGATGACTCGGAACAAACCAAGATGCAGAACAAAGCTGATCAAATCAGACTCTAAACTATGGTCTTAAAGAAACCCTGGATATGGAGACTCTGATAAAAGAGATTCTGAACATAGGACATCATCAGTATCTGAACCCAAGTGATCACTTGAAGTCATTCTGAAGTTAAAGTCATCTCTGGTTTTCACCAGTCAACACTTCTGAAGTAGACGTCTCTGATGCACTCGAATTCTTTCAAGCCTCATTTACTCATTAGATTTTGAAGTTTATTCTCAAGACTCTGAACTATGAACATGCGTTAAATCTCTCATATGCAAAAACAATGTTCTAGAGTGTTAAAATCAATTTATAGTCTATGTGAACAGTACAAGTTAAGCTACAAGATCAAAAGGGATGTATTTCAAACGACTATAAAATATTTTCTATCAACTACCCATGATTTGCGGTTGAACCTGCCTACTCTACAGTTGTGGTGTACTATTGACGAAGTTTTAATCCTATCCTTCAACGGTCTTATTTTTTTCTTCTATAAAGAGGATAAAGGAATTGTGAAGAAAAAATGTGTATGATGATGAATGATTGAAGAAGAACAAAAAGAAAGAGAAAGTATTTGACTTGTATAATCAGTTTGATTATTGGATTAAGTCCTTTTTGAGAAGGCAAAATCACTCAGACGAGTGGACTGCAAGTAGTTTCGTTAATAGTGAACCATGATTAAAAAAATAATTGTGTTCTTTATCTTTGTCTCATCTTTGTTGATTGAGATCTTGGGTGATAAAAAGTTTTAAATCTAGAAACCATATTCAAACCCATATTTCTTGTGTTTCTTGAACCTTCAACTAGTAGGTTTTCTTATCCTTTTGTGAGTTTCTGATTGAGACTCATTTTCCTTTTTTATTACTTGTGAGATAACCTCGTTAGTGTGGTATAGATATTTTAGGTGGTTAGGATGACAGGTAGTTATTCACAAGAATCTTAAGCTGCTTTTTGAGTATTTTTATCTTTAGGCAGTAGCGTAAAGTATAGGGTTGGTTACCTTATAATTTGGCATGCTGTAATCTGATCTATTTGGTAAGTCCCGAATGATGTTATCTTTAGTAGTGTCACAAAAACAGCAAAAAAATGGAGAAGAATAATATTTTATTGCCTTGCAATTGGTTTTTTGGACTGGACGGGCGAGAACTCTTGCACCTTCACGAGTTGACTTTAGAATCTTATCATCTAGCTTCACCAATCGAGGATCGAGTGTTTGCCTTAAGTCAAAGTGTGGTGGTGAATCTTCTATACCATTTTTGTTAGGATCTGATCTATTGATGGTTGATCTAGTTGATTTAAGCTCTAACTTGAGAGTAGCGTGGGTGGTTTTGTTTCAAGATGTCTCCTCCTGTTTGAGGCTTCGTGTTTTTATCGTGTATCTTGCTTTTGATGTTATTTCTAGACATCTCTTGTGCTATGTGATATTTTATTATATTTTGATTTCCTTTCGTTTTTAATATATAGATTTTTCCATGAAAAAAAACTAATCGAGTACATTAAAAACATGTGTAAAAATATATATTTTTTTATAAATTATTTACAGAAACTAACAAGCCAAACATCTAACAAAGATTTGAGTATGCAATTAGACACTTGAGTTAGATTCACTGGTTCTCATCTCTATGTAAAATTTAAATAGTAAACCAACAATTTTCCATAGTAGACTAGCAATTTTTCATAATAGATTAAATCAAATTAAAATAACTTACCTTATGCACAATGAATTTAAAAGAAAAATCCATAATTTTTTTCTTCTTCATATAAGCCTAAGAAGGGAAAAAAAATCCGTACTTGCGGATAAAATTCGTCACGAATATGAGACGCGGATAAAATTCGTCACGAATATGAGACGAGTAGCTTAATGAATATCCACTGATAAAATAAATAAATATTGAAATACACGTTTATTAATGGATAGAGATGCAGATTTAATGATATTCATGTTCGCAAATATCCATATTTGTTAGTAAATTATAAAATCATTTAAATATTATTATTTTATTATAACTTATCTGTTAATCTTTTAAAAAAATTAATCTTCTTATATTACTTTTTTTTTTTTTTTTTTTTTTTTGAAGAAAATTTTTCACATTTTATTTAAATTCTATTACTCATTTCATATTTAAACTATTCAATACTTATGTTTGAATCTAATTATATTTTGGTGAATAAGAAAAAAATCAATATGATGAAATTTATTGTTAAATTACGAGCGAATTGTATGAACGTTATATGATAATATTTTTGTGTCTTTAAAAAAATTAAAAATATTTTTTTCAAAAATAATTTTTATAAAATAATATTATCCATGCTATCTATAAATATCCACGAATATTCTAAAATCCACGGACTATCCGCTAAACAGATATCTGCGTGGATATAAAGTGAATATGAATATCATATTTATTCAATGAGACAAATACGGATAGCATATTATTCGTGTCCATAGATATCCATTTACATCATATGAGACAAACGCTTCACTTTTCATTCTTAAAGTTGTGGGAGAATATCGAAAAGCATTTACCGGATCAAATAGCATCAAATTTCAATGTTTGGTTCAATTTTTGCCGAGGTTAAAACTAAATTTTAACAAACATGAACCCAACAGTACCAGGCTTATTGTAGATCATACAGTGCCTGGTTTAAACCTTCTCCTTCCTCTCCCTCATGCAAATGATTATGAATATAGACTTTATGCTCAAATTTCCTATCGTTTTCTATGAAATAAGTAAAAACATATTCATTATTGCATTTTCTATGAAATTACTAAAAACATATAATGCACCATTGCCAGACTGAAGAGCTGTATCAATCCTCACTGCTTGGCAAGTTGGCATGTGATCCTTCCAACAAATATATCGGCTTTAGCATAGTCTTTTTGTGATTGAAGTTTGAGCTTTTCATCAGAGACCAAACTACTGCCCTACAGATAGGAGGACACATATTTTTCCTTCCTGGTAGCAGGACAATTTCACGATAGCAATATAAACTACTTTCTAAATCTTATGGGCAACCAATTTCAAGATAGTAATGAAATCGGGGGAAATTTTTGGAGTCTCAGATAAAACAACTAAGAGTAATTAATTTAGACTACATAGGAAATTATCCGCATTTCATTAGTAAAAGACTAGAACAGAATGATACTTAAATCAGATCAAACGATAGTCATATAGAACATCCACATATGACATTACAGCTATGCAACATCTTAAAATCCACCACGAAGGCGCAAAACAAGGTGAAGAGTAGACTCTTTCTGAATGTTGTAGTCAGCAAGAGTCCTTCCATCCTCCAATTGCTTCCCAGCAAAGATCAACCTCTGCTGATCTGGTGGGATTCCCTCCTTATCCTGTATTTTTGCCTTCACATTATCGATGGTGTCAGAACTTTCTACCTCCAAAGTAATGGTCTTTCCTGTCAAAGTTTTCACAAAGATCTGCATACCTCCCCTCAAACGAAGGACAAGATGAAGGGTGGATTCCTTCTGGATATTATAATCAGCCAAGGTACGGCCATCTTCGAGTTGTTTTCCAGCAAAAATCAATCTTTGCTGGTCTGGGGGTATGCCCTCCTTGTCCTGTATCTTAGCCTTCACATTGTCAATTGTGTCTGAGCTCTCTACCTCCAACGTAATTGTCTTGCCAGTAAGGGTTTTCACAAAAATCTGCATACCACCACGAAGTCTCAAAACAAGATGAAGAGTTGACTCTTTCTGGATGTTGTAATCAGCCAGGGTTCTTCCATCTTCGAGCTGCTTTCCAGCAAAAATCAACCTTTGCTGATCAGGTGGAATACCCTCTTTGTCCTGTATCTTGGCCTTGACATTGTCTATGGTGTCAGAACTCTCCACCTCAAGGGTGATGGTCTTTCCTGTGAGTGTCTTGACAAATATTTGCATACCACCACGAAGACGGAGCACCAGATGTAGGGTGGATTCTTTCTGGATGTTGTAATCTGCTAAAGTTCTGCCATCCTCAAGCTGTTTGCCAGCAAAGATGAGTCTCTGTTGGTCTGGCGGAATACCCTCTTTATCCTGAATTTTGGCCTTCACATTGTCAATGGTATCAGAGCTCTCTACCTCGAGGGTGATGGTCTTTCCAGTGAGAGTCTTTACAAAGATTTGCATCCCACCACGAAGACGGAGCACCAAATGGAGAGTTGATTCCTTCTGTATGTTGTAATCCGCAAGGGTACGCCCATCCTCGAGTTGTTTGCCAGCAAAAATGAGACGCTGCTGGTCGGGTGGGATCCCTTCCTTGTCTTGAATCTTGGCCTTAACATTGTCTATGGTATCTGAACTCTCAACTTCGAGAGTGATGGTCTTACCGGTGAGGGTCTTAACGAAGATTTGCATCTATAATATCCAAAACAAACAAAAACAAATGAATCAATCACCAATTATTGTGAACAGATTACATGTTACAGAGGACTGAAAGCACAATATCAACTAGTATTATCAATTCTATTTACAGAGAACATTTTAAAAACTTACTCATCAGACTATCCCAAACAACCAATCATCAAATTATCCCTAACTACCAATAAATCGGGTAACAGCACTGGATACAAGATTACAATTATATAAATAGTTTCCAACCCATTAGTTAATCGAATAAATATCCATGAACTAGTAAAATTAAAGGAAATTATAAAATCAAATAATACATAATCTAGAGCAGACAAATTATATATAGACCTTATCACAGATCTGAAGGTAGTCTTTGAACAACAAAAATTGAATTAATCAATTAAACAGTTTTCAGAAGAATTTCCACTACTTGAAGAAACAACAGTTGAAAAACTAAGCTGACAAACCCAATTATCAATTAAATAGAAACCACAAAACCCTAATAATCGATGTCTTAAAACCTATATCAAATTAAAAGTTGACGGATCGAAAGATCGATTAAACGATAATCGAAGTCTTAATGGGAAAGAAATGGAAAGATGATGATACCTTGAAACGGGGTTGTGTGATATGTATATGTAATTATGTATGAATCTCTTTTCTTGCAACGAAATAAGAGCTTGTAGTTTTGAGAGAATTCGTTTAACGGGTGTGGTTTTATAGGAAAAAAATCAGAGGAGGTTTTCATTACGGCACGGCAGCTTCGCCAATCGAATTCTGACACGTGGATATAGTGTGACCTGTAAGTAAACCACTACGATACGGCAACGTTTGGTGTAAGATCGTTTTTGGAAGTTGATGAGATGTTAATTAATGTATCCTCTTACAAACACGTCTAGAATCTGGGGGCGGGTCTTTGCACACTCTAGAAAACTCTTCTGCCTTAAGTTTTCTAGTTTTTTTCACGTATTCTTTAACGATAAATTATTGAATGCATCTAATCATACTTGCAGTTATGTTATTATACGTAAAATTATTGTAAATACAAGTATTCTTATTTACAAGAGTTTGATTATATCATGTACTGTATTATCGAAGTAAAAAGATCCATACTAAGCTCAATTCGCTTGAGAGCAGTTCATACGGTATAGGAAAATGGGGGACTAAACTGTGAACACCTTTAGTGACACAAACATCTAACTTAAATGCTCCCACGACCTCTTAGATGAAAGAATCACATGATTCTTTGATACGTCTCAAAAGACACTTGTTCTAAAAAATGTTTTAAAACTTATAAACACAAATAGAGAAATTATTCTCTAATCGGAGAATCAGTTACCTCTTAAGAAATATTTTGACACTCGTTTAGAGAGATTTAGACGTTCAGTCACCCAGTTTAAATTTGATTTTTGCGTTCAGTCACCCTTTTAAGATATTTAAATTGTGTGACTTGTGAGATAATATGATCTCCAACATTCGAGTATAGGTTAGAAACACTTTTTTTTTTTACTTACATTCCATATATTCTGTCTTACTTTTGCTTAAAAAAAACCATATGTTTCTAAGACTCGTCTCCAATATATTACATCTCACCTTGTGTCTGCACATTAGTGGATACCCCTTCATAGGTATCTTTGATATCTCGAATATAGGTGTTCATTATGTTTTAGGTCGGCCAAAGGCCTAAAAATGTAATGGCACAAATCAACTAAAACCCACTCCACTTGACCCATTGTATAAAAGTCATTTCACACGTACACTTTTTGACCTCCATTTTTTATTGCAAACATTTTGAATCTTAAAGTGACTTAGGTGTTAGAGTGCTAACCTTGCAAGTCTGCTCTGTGTCACCGTATCAGATATCAGCAACACCAGTTCAGGGCTTCTCACCACCTATTTCAACTATTTCTGGTTCCATTTTGGAATAATGGGGTCGTCTATGGGAATTGGCTTCTGATTCTTATGTTTTCCACAATTTCACATTCGCTCTTCAATTCACCAATTCGTCACATTCTCAGGTCATTGAATAAAGAGCATTCAGAATCAAATGCGAAGATCTGTCGTATTCGATCCAATCCAGCATTGTTTCAACTTTGATTCCTTGAATTTTCGAACCTCCAATTCCCACGAAAATTCCCCGAACGGAGGGTTCTGGATCCAAACTCGGATTTGCACTAGAATGATAAAAAAGTGGAGGTATTTACCTCAAAGATCATATTGAAGATCCCTGATCAACCTTTCGATCTTGCATCGACTCAATTATCCATCACCAATGCGGTCCTTACGTGATGACTTTGAGGATATGACAAGTTTTAGTTATTTCTAATGCAGATCCATTATCAGAGCACTTTCTCTAGGTGACAAGGGACCATCAAACGATGAACAGAGATCACCTCTGATAGATCACAATGAGGATCATATTGCACCAAAGTTTCCTAGATCGCAACAAAATAAACCAAACTCCAAACACATAATTATCATCGATTGAAACAATAATCATTGGTTGTATTCTATCATACCTTATTCTCATCACTTAGGTTCGCAACGCAATTACTTTCAGTGGCGATTTGTCGATAAGATACGCCTTTCATCTAACTATTTGACGCTGAGTCAAGAAATGAGGAAGTTATGCAAATCGTAGTTACAAGCCTATCGGTGATCACACTTGTTCCTACCACGGTAGAAGTCCTCATGAGATAACTTATAAGAATTGTACTCAAAGCATCAATTCCTGATCCAGCGTGATCAAACGACCAAATCTTCACAGCCGAGCATACAGGATAACTGAAATCCCCTGAATACGCGCGGGGAAAGACACGTCGGGCTACCAATAAAGTTAAAGCAAAATATCATCGAAAAAGCCTCTGCTTAGACTTCTTATCTAACCTCATGCTTGATTTTGCCAATCGACAATGAGATAAAGGGGAAAGGAAGAAACCATGTCTAACCCATATGAACTCTGGAAGGGTTCAACAAAGGATCCCTTAAGAAATTTTACCTCAAATCACCAAAGCTTTCAGCATGATCAGAATCCAATCATACGTCGGGGAATAAACTCTCACGTCTCCTTTAAACACGTCGTCAGTCACGCTTTGAAGGATCGGGAAGAGAGTTTACCCCAAAGAAAAAGGGATAAAGATATCGTTGCCCCATTGTTCAAAAGATATAACAATGGGATATCCCTAGAGAAAATCATGTGGCATCAGAGTATCCACGATCATTAATAGGCGACGTCCCCAAAGATGTCGACTGTCCCATGGTGCTCGGTGGTCAAGAATGCCCAGATGAATTCCAAGCGGACCATCACCCCATTGGGCTGATAAAGAGAAGGTCGTCTCTACCGACGTCACGGCTGGCCAAAGAATATAGAACAAAAAGGAAGGAAATTTTATCCTCACAACTCCTTCTATTAGATAGATACTCTTTAAAGTTGTTGCACACTTTTGAGAATTGATATACTAATTGTTAAATGATATGCCCACTAGGAATATTGTAAGTTTCGTACAGGATAGCGCGAGTATTTAATTTAAGACATACTTCATGTTTAAAGAGCACTCTTCCTATCATAGCTGGCTCACCCCCTCTTAGGAATTAGCCACACCAAGAGCTTAGGTGGTGGAGCCCGGAGGTGTCCACCCTGAACCACGCAAGCCCTGGGAGAAGGAATAGGAACCTTACTTTTGGTTGGGGTGAGTTCCTAGTGACGTTGAGAAAACGCAATAACTCAACTAAATCGGGGCTAGTAACAACAAAACTCCGATTGAGACTGCAAAGTTCAAAGTAAAGAAAATTCGTAAGGGTTCTCACACACAAAGCGGGCAACACCTTGGAGCTGTCGCGGCGCAAACTCATCACCTATCGGTGAACATCAACAACGCCCTTGAGGCAAACAAAATCTAAATCGCCCACAAGGAAAACAAGCTTTAAATTCCAAGGATAACAAGCAATCCTCAATGCAATAGCAATTCTCAACTAATCAAAAGTGTGAGAAGACATGAAAGAAGAGCCAAATACATGGCCAATACACATAGTCAAATAAATTTCAAATTACTAAGGTTAAAGTATGTTTATATAAATATTGTCATCTAGCTAAGGCACAAAATCCTGGACAATATTATAGGGAAAAACAAGAAAGAAGAAATAATCAAGCTTGAGCATTCTGAGTCGAAGCACTCAAATCACCCTTGTAATTCCTTCTAGAGCATCATTGAAGGGGTGTAACTCCTTGACAGGAATAGGGACGACGGAAAAAATCCCCTATTCTGTTCCACGACTTAATCACATACCACATACACGCCTTGCACAGTTCGTTGAAGGGAATCATAAAACTTCTCCCTCATAGAGGCAACCTTACATTCACGAGCATTCAGAGCCTCAACATGAGTCTCAGTTTCCTATTGAAGAGTTTTATTGATCCTCCTCCGCACGGCGGTTTACTTCAGTAATAGAATCAGAAACCTCATGAAGCCGTTTTTTCTCCGCCTCAAGAGAGAACTCCAACTTAGCAACACGGGCAGCCAGAGTTGAATGAGAGTCATGGATCTTCATCTCCTATTGTAAAGATTCGACAAGCTTGGCATTCTCCTACAAATCTTCCAGTTCCTTCTGATAGGCCAAACATTTTTGCTTTAAGGATTCATATTTCCCCTTCCAAGTGTACCCCTCATTGGCAGGGTTGCCTAAAGCCAAGGTATACCCTCTACCAGCGGCAGCCAGAGAAAACAGAGAAGAAGCATGGTACATGTAGAAGGTGACCTCGGAACGGAGCTTCATCTTCTCCGTCATAAAAAGGCTTTGGACAAATGACAGATCCTTGGTCAATACAGTAGCAACGACTTCTTCAATAATGCAAAGAATCTGAGAGGGGAGAATGGCATGCAGTCAGAGGTAGGGAGTTATCGACTATTCTAGAAGGGAATGTTGGTCTGTTGGACAAGTGACTTCAAGCACGAGGGGGGCGGGTGAATTTTGGTATTTAAAATTCGTGATTACTTTTATACTTTTCTCGATTAAGATTGTGTTAGTAGTTTCTTTGAGAGTAAATGAAAGCGGAAATAAAAGCAAATGTTAAATAGCTAAAAATAAAGAGAGTAAGGGTTATATAGATTGCCCCATAGAGTTATCTAGGTTTGGCCGAACGTTGGCCTAGTCATGTCCCCAAGAGATCTTTTTGAGATTTTGATTAAAACTTTGAGCTTTTACAAGTTATGCATATGAACCTTTTAATACAAGTTGATCTTTTACAGTGGCATATCCCCAATCAAACAAGAATCTTTTACCCAAGCTAAAATGACAATCAAAATAGAGATTTTCCAAGATATTCTCAAGAACCAAACAGAGATTTTATGACTGGTTAATCTCAATAATCAAACTCTATTGGTGAAGAGTATCGCACTCTTGAAGTAATAATAAGGGCATTTCACTCAAACAATTTATTCCTCACAAGTAGTGTTCACTCAAAATCACCAAGGCAACTTTAAGTGAAGAAATATGTTTATATATATATATATATATATATATATATATATATATATATATATATATATAAAGAGAGAGAGAGGGAGAGAGAGAGAGAGAGAGAAAGAGAGACAGACAGAGAGAGAGAGAGAGAGAGAGAGAGAGAGAGAGAGAGAAATTCCAAAGAAAATGTGAAACTTTGGAAAAATGGTGTGAAATGAAGAGGAGACGACCCTCTTTTAAATAGGAGAAGGAAAAACTGAAAAGGAAATGATCCATAGGCCAAATTAATGATCTAATTGATTATCATAAAGCTATAATTGATTAGATAACTCACTTTTAATCTATTAGCATAAAGACCTTTTTTGCATAACACAGTATAAATTCATAACCCTACAGGAGGCTGCCCTTGATGAGGTGATAGACTGTAATGATATTCTCATGTGAAGGAGATCTTTGTCTGCTCATAAAAGGGTAAAAGTAGTGACTTTCAAATAGCATATTAGGAAAGCTAAGCTACTCCCTTCAAGGAGGATAGTTGGGTCTGGTATAAATCTGGATTTTCAGTTAGAGACGCTTATAGGCTTCTAATAAAAAGAACTGATCGTATTGTGGATACAAATCTATTTGTCGCTTGAAACGATTATTTTCCATCTAAAGTTGCAGTGCTGGTTTGGACACTTCTCCAAAATAGGATTCCAACTAGAGTTAATTTGATCAAAAGAGGCGTTTTGGAGAGTGATCGTTCTGAGTTCCCCTTCGAGTGTGATATAGAAGAAAGCGAAACTCATTTATTCTTTGACTGTCAATTGAAATTAGAATTATGACAAAAAAATCATAAATTACTGAATGTAAATTCTGCCTTCCATAACTGTGTATCAATACATATTCATCAATTTTCGCGTCTATTTGGAAGCGAAAGGGTTAAGATGGAAAGACTCAGTGTCATTTGGTTCGCCGACATATGGAAGATTCAGAAAATGCGTAACGAGAATGTCATGCCCTAAAATGTACCCTACTTTTTTTTTCTTTTTTTTCTACCTGGCTTACGCCTTTATTCATATCATTCATCATGCATACGTAGGTTTCGTTCATTTCATCTGCATGTATTGTATATTTCATCACTCCATATTCATTTGCAACAATTAAGTCAAAGGCTCTTTACTGATGGTGTTTTGCTTATATTAGGAAGTAATTTATAATTTGGAAAGTGAAAGGCAAATAAGTGGTTGACTTTGGGTTAACAGGGTCGACACTGTTAACCATACGTTTGACCACTATCCTAGGCATTCCTAAACATATTCATCCTCCCTCTTTAAGTCATTAAATCATGTACAAAAATTATGTACCATGTGTGTGACTGTTAGATGTCAAGCATGTTATATATTTCTTATTAATACTTGACATTTTCAAGTCTTTTATGTTTAATTGTTCGATTTTATACTTGAATTGTTGTTATTCTTCAAACATCGTGAATACCTTTGGTGCTTGTAATATGTGTGTTATTATGCAGAAAAGGCACTAAATTATCAAAGAAGTAAGACACAAAGAAAGGATCCAATTTGCGAACTTGCCCGCGAATGTTCGCTTTGCGAACATCTGGCAAAGCTCCAACGAACAGTCCCAGACTTTGGGCAGTAAGAAAAGGGACCAAAGTTCGCTTTGCAAACTTTCCAGCGAATGTTCGCTGATTCATCGTTTTGCAAAGACCTGGAGAAGGACACTTTGGATGAGGCAGTAACTAAAGGGGCCTAAGCTCGCTTTGCGAACTTGTAGGCGAATAGTTCGCTTTGAGAATAAAAGTTCTCATTGCAAACTTATGCAGAACTTCTGAGGCGGTTTAACTTATCAGAGGCACCTCAGGTGCCAATTTTGTAGTCGCTAGGCGAATAAATAGTTCGCAGTGCGAACTGGTCTGATTTCAAGTGTACTATAAAAGCACTTTATGTAATTTCTTGGGATCATAACCTCATTTTATCACACCAAAACCTAAGTTTTTGATATTTCTTCATCTAAGAGAGATCTTTCACATTGAGAAGCTGGATTTGCATCCGATCTCGATTATTCGACACAGATGTTTTTTCATCTCCTCCCGATTCTTACAAAACAAGCTACCATGAATATGTGTAGGTAAACACATCTTCTGTCAAGATTAGTGGTACGTAATCCTTCATTTTGTATGTATTGATCTTGATTGTAGTGTGTGAACTTTGTTGATGATTAATATAGGTGAAAACTTTGTTTGTATGGTTTATATTTTGTTTTAGTTCATGATTGAGAAATATGTTCTAAAACTTGACCTAAGTTTCAATCCATGAACAATCATGAGGCTAGAGATAGTTTTGAAAGTTGATGTTCATAAATATTGATCTTGAATGTTATCATATTGATAGTTGGAGTGAGAGATCATTTAAGGATCAATATGGTAAATCCCACAACAAGTGTTAGAGATAAACTTGTTGAGAGGATATGTGGTTATATTCACCGTTAACAAGTTCACATCCTTTATCGAGTAAATACGTATAAAATGGATTACCGAACCCTAATCTTGGCATGCTTTTACCAAATCTTTAAAACCAATTTCTTTACCGTTATTATTAAACTCTTATGCAAACGATCTGATACAAAACAACCAAAATCTTTGTTACTCTAAGTTTAAAACGATTTCGACTATAGAACGGCGGCAATACACATACAATCCTTGTGGAGACGATAAATGTAACGCCCCAGTTTCGACCATTTTATTTAATCGAGTCGATTTACTTATTTTGAGTATTATATTATTTTTATTTAAGACTTTGGTGTGATAATATGTTGTTTTGTACTGTTATTATATTTTATCGCATTTTGGGATCGTTTGGGAGATAATTGAGAGTAAGGGTATTTTGGTCTTTTCCTAATTATTTACTAAGTTAGAGAGAAAGAAAATAGAAATATAAGGGGGAGGAGAGAAAATAGAGAGAAAGAAATAGAAAGAAGGAAAAAGGAGAGAAGGGAAGAAGAGAGAAAAGAAGAGGAAAAGCTTGGAAATCAAAGGAAACAACTTCTAGGAATCGATTTAATCGGGTAAGGGTGCGAAACTCGATTATACTATGCTTGTATATGATTATGTATGTATGTGTTTGGATGATTCTCTGGCTTTCTATGTTTTTCACTTCTAGGTCGAAAACGATAAAATGAGTAGAATCGATGGTTTAGCGGGTGGAAATCAATGTAAATGTGGTAGATTGCTTGTTGACATGATTAGAATAGGTTTTGATTGATATATGTTGATTTGGAAATGTTTGGGTTGGAAAAATATCATTTTTGGGGTTTCAAACAGCGCAGAAAATTCTGAGTTTTGCAGGTTCGCCTAGCGAACCTGGGGCGAGCAGTAGCGAATGAAGTTTTCGCGGGTTCGCCTAGCGAACGATTCAGCGAAGGGTAGCGAAGGTTCGCTACGGGGGTTCGCCTAGCGAAGGTTGTATGTTTTTGGTTCTGTTTGGTTCTGACTTGGTTCGCCAAGGGTTCGCCTAGCGAACTTTGTGTCTGTTTTTAGCTAGTAGTTGGTTCGCTGGAACATTCGCCTAGCGAAGGTGCTAGCGAATGCTCGCGAGAGGGTTCGCCCAGCGAACAATGCTGTTTGTGTAATTTTGTTTTCTGCGTAACTTTTGATCTGTGGCTCGGTTTGAGGCGTGTTTTGATGCGTTGGAAAGCTATTGAGCTGTACTTTCTTATTATGATGGTTTGGAATTTGTTAGACGATTTAATTATGTCGAGAATTAGGAATAGAGTCATTTTGTCGACTTTTGTTGCTATAATTGTGTGTAATTGGTGTGTATTATGTAATGTGCTTTGAATATGGATATCATATGACTTGCATGATATTATATGATGTGAATACATGTGATGGCATGTTGTGGTGATGAATTGTGGCCGAAGGGCAAATAAATGCAATGTGTTGTATTTGATTATATATGCATGTTTATGGTTGCATAGATGTGTGAAAATGCACGGTTGTCATGAGTTCTTGTGTGTCAAGCATCATGATATGCATTGTTGTTGCGTCCTGTGTGACGGCGGTTCCGGTGGGGAATCAGCTATAACATCGTGTGCCTCGAAAATATGAAGGTATGAATAGCTTGAGGACGGAAAGCGATGGTTATAGACGATTGTGAGCCTCTCTTGGTGGAGGTGTGAGCGATCGGGTCGTGAGCCTCTCTCGGTGGAGGTGTGAGCGATCCATAAACACCGTGAGCCTCTCCTGGTGGAGGTGTGAGCGGTGGGTGAACATCGTATGCCCGACGGGGAGTTACAGTGATGTAACGAGCGATGGTTCCAGCAGAGTTCCTGAGTGAACTAGTGATGAGATATGGAATCTTGGAGTCGGTACCGCATATGCATTTGTATAGAGAGTCGTTGTGTCGGTCTCTTTGCATCTGCATGAATTATGAGGAAAACCATGATTTGGTTGATTATGTGCGAGACGTTGTGATATGCATTTGTGATAAATGTATTGGGCATGAGTAATATGCAATTGGGGATGGAGACATTGTGTGATTGAGCTTGTGATAGCATTTGTGAATTGATGTGCATTCGTGTTAAATGCCTTGAATTATGAATGATATGTTTTGTGTGTATAAACATATGCATGATGTGTGAATATGGGATTATGTGAATATAATCTGTATATGCTTTATGTGTAGGCATGTGATAATTGTGGTGAGAAAATTTGATATGTGTATTTTTATGTTGATATATATAATTATATGCATTTATATTATGGTTGTTTTTCTCACCCTTCTGCTGTTTTATAATGCTCTATGAGGCATTGCAGATTAGAGTTGCTGGAGGTCTTTTGTGAAGCTTATGTCTTCATTATTTTGTCGGTCGGCTCTGATATGTGACACCGGGTAGTTAGGGAGGCCGTTAGTGATTATTGTGTATTATGTATATATATCTTTTGGCTTGTGTATGTATAACTTGATGTATGACCAACTTTTCATGTGATATATATATGATAATCAGATTTTAGATTTTCCGCTTTTATTCTAATTTCTGAAAAGTGGGTGTAAGGAACTGAGTTCCCTCTGAATGAATGCTACCCCACTGTTGCATATTTTTATGAGCAGGTGTTGTATGTTTTGTTTCAAATTGATGTGACCCTCTCTGTCTATGCCATGAAAATTTAAATATACTCTGATGAAATTTTGAATTTTGAATTATCTATTTGTTTACTTGGGGGTATAGATTGGGGGTGTTACAATAAAACACCCCCGAAATACTTTTCAACAATGACATATCCATCAAGCACACATTTCTCATTTTTACATACCTTATGTTGTAAGTCATTCAATCTAACATGCATTTTCGATCTTTCGATACATTTTCAATTTCTAAGTGATTCACTAAGTCACTTTTCACTTCATGGGTAAATTACCTAAGCATTCATTGGAATTCATTTCCATACATACACTTTGGGTCATAATCCCTTTTTATTCATGGTCTTTCAATCCATGTACATAAAGTTTAAAAAATCACTAAAAAGTGTCTTTACATTCACATGACTTAACTTTACATAACTTAATGTTAATACAAGCATACTACATAATTTTCATACACAAAAGAAATAAAAATAATTCCAAACTCTTCAATTGTCTTCATTTATACTCCATTTTTTACCATGCTTGTTCATACTCCATTACCATGTACCATTTTGTAAAGTGTCATACCCTAATTTTTACCCCTAAAATTCCACCTATCATATCATTTGCATATCATCACACTCACAAGCATGGTTTCTCCTAGCTTTCATCTATGCGGGTTTGCCCTTGTGCAGGTGATCACCAAGCACTCATTTGTGTTTCTGTTTGCTTTGATGTTGCTTATGTTTACTAACCTTTATTCAAAAATCCAAAAAATATGCGCCTTTTGTTTTCATTTTCTTGATGGCTAAGCCTGGGTCTTGAAAGGTTGATTCAAGTTTCATTCAAGGTTATCAAGTCAAGTGCGTGTACATGTTTAATGATTGAGATTCAAGTGAGTTTGACCTAACCTTGGTCAAACAAGAAGAGTTTGCTTAATTATCAATAGGGATGGCAACGGGTCGGGTCGGGTGCGGGTTTCACACTACCCAAACCCGCACCCGAAATCACCACCTGAACCCGAACCCGAACCCAAATGCTATTTGGGTGGCAAAATAATATCCACGCCCACACCCGTTGGGTTCGGGTTTTTTCACCCAAACCCAAACCCGTAGCAAAAACTCAATATATATATATATATATATATATATATCGGGTGTGGTTTCGGGTTTCGTGCACGGGTTTTACACTACTTAAACTCGCACCCGAACCCAAACCCAGTCAACTCGGGTTTTCACCCGTTGACACGGGTTCGGGTGCGGGTGGGCCCCGCGGGTTTGAGTCTGCCTGTCATCCCTAATTATCAAGTTATCTTTGTCTTGGATTGTCTAAGGGAAAGGATGTGCTGAATTCAACTGCTTTTTGGTTGAAGATCATCAAGTGATTCAGATCATTTACAAATTAGGGTTTTGTGCAGTGCATTGGGGTTCATATTTCAGGTCATGATTCTTTAATTTCAAGGCCTGTTCATTTGGTCCATAGTGAAGATTTTGGTTCAACATGATTCAAGTGGCTATAAGTTCAAGATTCATTTTTTATTCAAGGCTTTAATCCATCCAAAGTGCAAGGTTGATTCGTGTCTGGCTTTATTTCTCAATAATTGATTCAAGATTTTAGTTATTTCAAGTGAAGAATTCAAGAGGTTGGAATTTGGTTCTAATGAGATTTGTGGATCAACATGGAAAATTCAAAGTTTTTATAGTCATGTTTTTCTAAGCAAGAATCAAGAATTGCGAACCATGCATCATCATTTAAATTTAATTACAAGTTCAAGCAAGGTGTGGATGTGTGAATAAACAATGTTCGAAGCCCATTTCAATTAGAAACAATTAAAGTCCAATACAATACAAGTTACAAGGAAAATGATTTGAATATCTTTCAACATTACAGGCCCAATAACTAATTTCCAAAAATGAAGTCACAAGGTCCAAATAAGTATAATGCAAAAATTCAATACAAGTCCATACCAAAATTTCAGCAAAACATACAATTCAAAGCCCATGTTTACACCAAATGAAGGCCTATGTAATACAAAATGAAGGACAAAGCCAAGCAAGCACGTTGTATAGTAAGTCACGAAGGAGCAACAAGCAAGCTTCAATTTCACATCCAATTCTTAATTCAAATGACAATTCTTACTTCAGTCTCTATATATTAAACCTCTCCTTCACATTAAAAGCACGCTTGAAAAAAAGCCAAATACACTCTGTTAAATTTTCACAAAAACCTTCAATCTTCCTCTTCATCAATCTTCACACATCTTCAAATTCAAATCACAACTTTCAACCTTCAATCACATCTTCAAAACTTCCAATTCATCTTCAAGCTTCAAACATTAAATCTCAACTTCAACAATACTTCAACATCACAACAAATCCACAACACTTCAAATTCAAATCGTTAACAACACAACACACAAAATCCACCATAAAAACGCGACAGCAATTCAAAGAAACATCTCACAACATAAATTTGCACGACTCAAAGCGCAGAACAACCATAAGAGTCACAAGTACATGAACGGATTGCTTCCATTTTCATCGTTGCTTCAAAGGTTCCGCTCTGTTCCGCTGAGATCGTCATTGTTTTTTCATGCTGGTGTGGAATTCGTTTTGAGCGGGGTAGTGCGAGTAGAGGTGTGTGAGGCGTGCCGGCGCGGAGGAGTGGTGAGCTTGTCGTCGCAATTCCATAAGAAAGAAGAAGGATATCGTATTTTCCTTTTGGTGTTGGCTGATTTTTGTTTTTAATCCCTCTTCATGATCCATTGGGCTCCTAGGCCCTCGTTATTTTGATCCACATACTTCCTCAATCTCACGCTACACTCCCTCTCTCCTTCTCTTATTTATTTATTTATGATTTTGCTTTCTTATTTTTTAATAATTGTTTTATCATTTTTTAAAGGAAACTTCTAGGATTTTTCTTTTTATTTTTATTCTTTGATTTTATGTTTGTTCTTATCATTTTCTTGGATTCAGATTTTTTATTCACTTGTTGTTTGCTTTTGGATTTTATTTTTTTATTTTTGGTTGATAAAAATCTTAGATATCATAGAGTGAAGATTTTAAGGATGTTGAATCTTCAATATTTCAAGCATATTGATGAATGATCATTAGATCATTCTTGAAACTTTGAAGTATTGATAGGTTGTCCTTGGTTGATCATTTGAAACTCTTGATTAAAGATGAGACCATTTTCTTTTTGTGTGGAATAACTTTAGGAGAATGATTCATATATCATTTCTCTAGCATGTTTTAACATAAAGATTGTTATTGACCGACCTCAGATAGGTGCGACTTCTACATAAGTCCACTTACGATTGCTTAACATAACGCTAAATTGGTATCGATACGAGAAATCAATAATTTGACCGTTAACCACTAACAACAAACTTCTAACATCTAACTTTACTTTCTTTCCCTTTATTTTATTTTTTTTGTAATTTACTTCTTGCCCTTTACTTTCCGCTATTTACTTTATTACTTTTTATCATTCTAGCATTTTACTTTATGTCATTTATCTTCTTCTTTGATATTTATTCTTCATCTTGTTAAAAAAATACAAAAACATGATAAAAATGATTAAAACCCTAAAAGACATTAATCCCAAACTATGGTTACTATCCCTTGCATGGAGTTTTGGACCTTGTACTTAACCCTAGCAAATGAGACTTGGACTGGACTTTTTTATTTTGTCTTAGCTTAGGACACCTTGCACACACACGACTTTATCTTGGGCTACCTAACTACAAAAATCCACAAAACCACCTAAACCTGAACAAGCAAGAACCACAATCTCAAAATTCCAGAGGTCAACTACAGAAGAGCAGGTCAATCCCAAAGATCAGCTTCAAATGTACAGCAACAAAACACACCCGCAACAGAGCCAAACGGTCTAGAGACCAGAATGCACGACCAACACGGGCCCCCAACCTAAGACAGCCAAACTGCTGAATCAAACAAAAACTGCTAAAAGCACAGACAACACCAACTGACAGCAACCGTCACCAAGCGCCCATGCCTCCAGCTACCACGAAATATCTATATGCAACGAAAAAATTGTTGAACTAATTCAACACCTACAACACACCTACAGAAACAAACCACGCCAGAGCAAAAAACAAAGCCACGAAAAGAAGCCGCCCGAGCGAATAACTAGACAAGAGTTAGCACCTCTCATTGCTCAAAGGCCCTTACTCTCTCAAATATCAATATATCTCTCTTCTCATCCTCCTTCTAACTTATAGGAAAGCAGGCAACAACATGTCTTATTCAAATCTTACATAAACATCTCTTCCTTCACTTGAAAGTTTAAGACAATGGATCATATTATTCTCCCTTCAACTTCTCCACCTCTATAAATCTTCCAATTCAATTCAAATCAAACCAAACCTATCATCACTATCAACATTTTCCCTCATTATAACCTCCATTTCATAAATAACATGGCATTGCACTTGCTGCACGGAAAGCTTAATGTCACTATATATGAGGTCAATTCATTACAAAAACTTTGAGCATTCAGTTTTGATATCGGCAACAAGGGAACATATACAAGCATGGGGAAGAAAATTATATCACAGCTCAAAAATTGCATTATGTGTCAGTGCCAGTTCCATCCAAAGGTATGTTACATCTTCACATATTATCTTATTTCCTTTTTTACTATTGCATATGTAATATAAACATAATATTTTTAAATAATAGATGGATAAGAATGATCTAAACTGGTCACAAGGACTAAAGAGTTCAACATTTCAAGGGGTTCCTCATACTTTCTTTAAACAAAATAATGGCTGTCAAATCACACTTTACCAAGATGCACATGTTCTAGATGGTTCTCTTCCGTCTATTTTGTTAGACGGGGGAGAAAGCTACGTGTCGGGAAAGTGTTGGGAAGATGTTTACAATGCTATTAATGATGCTAACCATTTTATTTGCATAACTGGTTGGCCTGTTTACACTGAAATAACATCGATTAAAGATCCAAATAAGACAACAAGAACAAGTATCACACTTGGAGAGCTTCTCAAGAAGAAAGCCAATGAAGGTTTAAATGTTCTTATGCTTGTTTGGGATGACAGAACTTCTGTTCCATATTTTAAGAAAGATGGTTTGATGGCAACTCATGATCAAGAAACTAATGAGTATTTCAGAAATACAAATGTGCATTATGTTTTGTGTCCGCGGAACCCCAATGTTACATAAGTTTCGACACTACTTTGTTGGTGACACGAGTTTGATATACATACGAATCAAAATAGCCTAAAATCTCTCATGAAACAAACCATTCAGACGCCATAGCAACAAGGGTGGTTACACAAGTTCCTAGGTTTCAATTTTACAATTGAATACAAACTTAAAAGGGACAGAAAAATTCATGATGCAAAGCTTAGGTTAAAATATTGCAAAGCTCAGAAAATTAGTTTAAGATATTACAAAGCTCATAAAAATTAGGGATTCACTTATAATTAGCCAACAATGGTAGAAACTTAATTATCATTAATTTCAAATCCATGTAATTCTACAATTTACAATGCAAAGCAATAATCTGAGAAAATAAAGATTACATGATAGCAATGAAGACATGGATGACGGCGGTAAGTTGATGAAGGGTTGAGTTCAACGGAGAATGAGTTTTCTTCGCTAAAATGGTATATGCAGTTGGAATACACTCATATACGAACATGGAGAGAGTTAGCTGAAACATTCATCAAACATTATCAGTACAACTCGGACATGGCTCCAACCGAACTCAACTCCAGGGCCTCACTCAGAAAACTGGTGAATCATTCAAGGATTATGCCTAAAGGTGGAGAGAGCTAGCCATCAGGGTTCAGCCACCTCTTCTCGAAAGAGAGATCATTGGCCTGTTCATGGGGACCCCGTAAGGGCCATTTATAGAATGAATGGTGAGTAGTGCTTTGTCTGGTTTCTTAGATATGGTTATTGCTAGAGAAAGGATTGAAAACATGCTAAAAATTGGGAAAATCCAAGTTGTTAGTGTTTCCAATGAGGCAAAGAAGCCGTATTCTATATTTGTCAAAAAGAGGGAAGAAGATCCTAATGCTGCCACCGTAGCAAAAGGGGAAGCTCTGTACTGCTAAGTGGCTAAGGTAACACCGAATCAATATATGCAACAAGAATATGCAATCTCTGCCAGTCAACAGCCCTGGGTAATGGCTCCGCAATAGCCGGTTCAAAATCAGCAACCCCATGCTCCTCCACAATAGAACTAGCAGCAACAGAGACAACAGATACCAAGAAGGCCCGAGGGAAGGTTCGATCCAATTCCTCTTCCTCACGGTCAGTTGCTTGCTCGTTTGCTCCAAGGTTCTTTGGTTCAGCTAAGAAAGGACAAGCCTATTCCATACCCTATTCCTCTAGATTACGACGTGAATGCTAGGTGCGAGTATCACTCAGGAACAATCGGGCATACAATTGAGAATTGTAATGTGTTCAAGCACAAGGTACAAGATCTGATCGACTCAATGGTCATCACGTTCACAGCAAATGGTCCAAACATACAACGTAATCCCATGCCCTCGCATTCAAGCACGTCTGTAGCTTCATAACCAGTTAAGGGTAAATTTGAGAAGAGCCTCCTTTGGGAACCATCATCAACTTCTGCAAGTAGAACAACCCCAATCTATGGGTGGACAATAAGGCCAATTATGCCAGCCATCATTTTGTCATTCAAGCATTTTCAGTTTGTAATCTTTTTGTTTGTCAGTTGCAAATTCACCTGTAAAACTCGTCTATTTTCAAATGATCGTGATAATGAAATAAATATGCATGTTTTAAATCAATCCAGTAGTATTCACTTATATTTTTTCATCGATGTCAAAATCTTGTTCAAGCAAAAATTCGAGGGAGGATGATGAAATCGAAAGACCCAAAACTACAAGTCGTATGCTTTTGAATAAAACCTTGTTGATGATGTACAAACATTGTTTCAAATCCCCAAACACTTGAGGTATAAGGAAGATAATCCCTTGTCAACCTTGTTGAGCCTAGAAGTAGGAGTTTCCTTCTAAAATGAAAAACCTTCAATCTTAACCTGGGATAGGGTAGTCTTCAGTTAATTTGACCATGCGTTCAAAATTCAAAAAATGAGCATCCCATCGGTGGATCAACCACATCTCATCCCTCACAAGAGGTCGTACCCCACAAATCCATAATGGTTGCCCCTCACCGACTAAAGGAACAAGGCAGACACAACCACTTCAAAAAAAAAAAGAGTCATACGAACCAATGTCACACGATTTGTTCCAAAGAAAAAATAATGAAAAAAAAAAAAGCAAAAAGCAAAAAAAAAACAATAAAAAGCCCGCTAAGTCGAAAACTTGAAAACATATAACTTAGGAAAAATTAGGGCATCCCGTTAGACTTGAAAAACAAAATCAGTCCAGGAAAAAATCAGGGAATACAAAAAGAAAAGAAAAAGAAAGGATAAAAAATCCTCAATAAGAACAAATTCGTGTGACTACAAACCAAAGATCAAAAAGTGGGTGACTGCCACTCCTAAAAATGTCAATGGTTCCTTCAACCATCATTTCTAACATTCAATAATCTTTTGAAAGGTGAACGTTTGAGTCAAACTAACTAAACGTAGGACCAGAAAACAAGGATAATGGGTGGGTTAAAACATAAATTTTAAGCCATAAATCCTTTTTTCTCAAATCATGAACCAGGCCACGTTACAACCCTCAAAAGACCTAATTAAAGCAGGGTTACATCTACATTCATTAAAAATAATCTCCTTCTTATTATACCAAATATTCCAAACCACATCCAACCAAATGGAGCCCATCTTTACATTGCCTACTTTGTTGGCACCAACTAGACTCCAATCCAAAAAGAATTTTCATATACAGCCAGCATAGAAACAACCATTTCCACACCACCCACCTATCTTATCCCAAATAAAAGTAGCAACAGAACATTCAAATAACAAGTATTCAAATATTCTACAACAAAATTGCATAAAATACACTTATCATTATAAACTTGAATACCTCTCCTGCATAAAAGCTATTTAGTTGCAATTCTGTTCCACATAATTCTCCATCCAAAAAACCAAATTCTAGCTGACACCTTATTCTTCCAAAGCCATCCAAACGCTCGAACCTGATCGGGAAACAAACTCTCTGTGGCTCTACTCTCCAGCATAATCTGATAAACTCCCTTAACATTATACAAAGCATTAGCTTTCGGTTTCCAAATCACCAAATCAGACAGATCCTTAATGGGCACGATGGCAGACAGCAAATCCATCATCAATTGGACCCTATTGCTAGCTGAATCCTGTAATAGAAAAGGCAATCCCAGGTCGCCTCACTTCCAATGACCATCCATCCAAAACCCCATCGCACTAACCATTACGTCCTTCCTGCTACTGAGTTTATACAAATCAGGAAACGAAACAGCAAAACTCGCAGCGCTTGCCCAAGCTGCTAACTAGAATGGGATGAAACTCCCTTCTCCCAATCTAAAGCCCACCGCATCTACAACATCCGCAATTTAAAATCACAGTGAATACAAATAAATTTAGTTTTATGTGTTAATGTAAAATAAATAAAAAATTATCCAATACAACTAATCAAAGATTTTTATCCAAATAATTTTTTTTATCATTTTTTAGTGAAGATCAGAAGATTAAACAGAACGATTATTTTTACGCAGTATGACAGAGCTGTAGCGAGGTTTTGTGTGGGGTCAGGACTCACATATCTATGCGGAGAGAGTGGTCCCAACCAGTTCTCATAGGAGACAGATGACTGGGCAGGCTCATGCATCTTGTAATATTCGACGTAGATGAGCTTGAGTTGATGGATGGGCCAAAGATGTTGCTGATGAACCTGATGTTGTATTTGTTGACGATGTCTAGACAACAATTGCAGATGTAAAGGGTCAGGATGACAGAAAGATGGTGGTCGAGACATAGGTGGCCCATCATCCTAAAATAAAGGCCTTGGCTAATATGGAGCTGACTCCCCGGGCTTATGCAAAGATGACTCCTCCAACGGATACAAAGACTACTGCTCCGAAGGATACAAAGACACCTAATACATGTGATATAGAGGTTTGCCCTATAACTGATATAGAGGTTACTGCTCTATCTTTGATAGATCCGTCTGTACACACAAATGAATGGTTTCCTAGAAGGCCTAGTGACAGTCCGTATTCAACGAATTTTCCTATCATGTGACATTGAGATAATAACATGGAAAGGTATATATGTTATGTTTAACTTATTTTTATTTATTATTGTTACATTGAAAATAACAAATGCTTTTTTACTTTGTTTGTTACAGGACTAACTTCCATTGAAGGTGCCCATCCACAGGGCTGTTAGCTCCTAATTTCGACGCCTGATGTTGGATTAAGAGTTTTATTCTAAGAGATAGGATTTCTGAAGTTCCAGAGACTTCGATAGAAATGTCGTTGCCAGAGAGTCTAGTCGAAAAATACCTTTGTGCAGAGAAGATATGGTTTAGGGACTTAGAAATATTTCTAAGAGTTTGGAAATATTCTTCAACAAAAGGCTAATGAGCGTCGTTCGATTTGGAGATTCAAATCTAAATAATGGAGGGAACTTTGTCCTTATCCATTTGAGAGAAAGGACACGTGTTGAGCATCTGAAGAATGAAGACATGCACGATACCATGTGTTTCGCCCTGATTAATAGGCCGTTAGTGGGTAGTTATTTTTCACCATTATAAATAGCAAGTCTTAGCATTAGGATTTGTGTGTGTTAAAGTTGTACAAATTTCTCAAATCACTCAAAGTATCCGTGTGTAGAGAGAAACGAGTTGCTGAAGAAATGTACGTGTTATGTAACACCATTTTTCTTATTCAATGCAATCCAATTAATTTCTATTCAGAAGTTTACCTTTTCTCATTTACTTTGTTAAGTTACTTTCCAATGTCCTTTTAGTTATTTCTTCGTAGTATCTTCTTTTCAAGTCTTGTCGAAATGCCTGTGTTTTCAAATACAAATGTAGTCGAAATGCCCAGTATTATTTCCTTATCTTTTTAAATCGTTTTAGCACATGCCCTAGGATTTAGTTTGGTCGATCCTGCAAGTTACTCATTTTTTTATAAAATTGATAGACCAGAGGTTGTTTACTATTTTTCCCAGTGAACAAATTGGCACGCCCGGTGGGACCAGGTATCGAACTTTAAGTTATGTCCTTTTGGGCAACGAGTTATTTAAAAAGACTCCTGAGGGAGTATTACTTAAATGCCTTAGTGAGTCAGAAGCATACTTAGCCCTTTCGACTGTTCATAGTGGGGCTCATCAGGTAGGCCACAAAATGAAATGGCTTTTATTTCGACAAGGCATGTACTGGCCTACTATGTTGAAAGATTGCATCGAATTCGCTAAGGGATGTCAAGAGTGCCAAGTGCATGCAGGTATACAACATGTTCCTGTAAGCGAACTACACTCCATAGTCAAACCATGGCCCTTTAGAGGCTGGGCTTTGGATTTGGTTGGTGAGATTCGACCAGCGTCATCTAAAAATCAAAGGTACATTTTGGTAGGCATTGACTATTTTACGAAATGGATCGAAGTTGTACCATTACCAAATGTTGACCAAGAAGACGTGATCGAGTTTATTAAAAAACACATTATTTATAGGTTTGGAATCCCAGAAACCATTACGACAGATCAAGGATCGGTGTTTAATGGTCGGAAAATGTAAGAATTTGCTAAAGAAATAGGTTTCAAACTCTTAACCTCTACACCTTATTACGCTCAGGCTAATGGTCAGGTCGAAGCAGCAAATAAAGTGGTGATTAGCCTAATTAAGAAACATGTGGGAAAGAAGCCTAAAAATTGGCACAAAACATTGGACCAAGTTCTTTGGGCATGTCGAACCTCCCCCAAAGAGGCAACTAATTCGATTGACCTTTGGCCATGACGCATTATTACCAGTTGAAATCTATTTTTAGTCGGTAAGAATTCAGAGGCACCATGAGATCCTACCTGAGTCGTATTGGAATATGACGTTAGATGAATTGGTGGACTTAGATGAGGAAGGCTTAATGCTTTAGAATTGTTGAAAAGGCAGAAGAAGAGAGTAGAACCGTCTTATAATGAGAAAGTCAATTTTAAGACTTTTTCGCCTGAGGAATTGGTTTGGAAAGTGATTTTGCGTATGGATCGAAAGGATAGATCTTTGGGAAAATGGTCTCCTAAGTGGGAAGGTACTTTTCAAATCATACAAGTTTTTTTGAATGGTGCTTATGAGATCGAAGAATTAGATCAAGATAAGAGAATCTTGAGGGTAAATGGGAAGTACTTACAGAAGTACAAGCCTGCACTTCGAGAAGTAAAAATAGACAGAGAATAATCACGCATGTAAATAATCAAAGCTAATATGGCAAAATAAAACATGGTGCCAAAATGGCTAAGTTTGTTACATCAAAAAGCGAATAAGCATTACAGAATCCAAGGAACAATAATGAAGCATAAAAAAAAAAGTCTTTGGAATTAGAACGGCATATTGCCTTTCATGGTGGAGTACTTTGCCTTCAAAAGTTCTAGCTGCCTCTCACAGAGGGATTGGTTCGATCTCATGGTCTCTAGTGCTGCTTCTAGTTTCTGAGCTTGGTCAGCAAAATCCAGACCTACGTTAAGCTCTTTCACCACTTGAGAGTTGTCAAACTTTTCAAGCTCAGCGTTTTGCTTCTTGGCGTTCGAAATCTTTGTTTGCAGCTCTTTAATTTGTGCCTCCCAGGAGTTGATAATTTGGTTATTGGCCTCGATTTGAGTCTTGTTCTATTCTTGGATTTGCTCCAAATTAGCCAGTCGATTGGTAGATTCTGTAGCAGCATCCCATGCAGCCGCGACTGAATCAGTTTGATTTTCAATGTCTTTCGAGATTTGTTTGATTTTGGCAAGGTCCGCAGCAATTCGATCAATCATTGAGGTCAGCTCCAAGATGATATTGGCAAATTCTGGAGAAACAGTTAGAGTATCAACCTCTTTGAGGAGATTCTTCAAAGCAATTGGAGAAGTGGGGTCAGACTAAATTAGTCAAAACAAGTCACCCTTGAAAACCTTTTCTTTAATCTTTGACAATATCTGGCTTGCAGGATCAGAAGTGGATTGACCACCAGATACAGAGGGCGAACTGAGGATTTTGTCAGACGAACTTCCCCTAGAACCAAGTAAAACTTTTAAGTACTCACGGGGATTGTTCTTTTTCAGAGCCTCTAGTTCTTCTGCAGAAAGGGTCATGGAGGCTTTACTCGAATCCTTTGCAGTTGACAGGTTAGGGTTAAGAGCCGTTTTGACAATTATCTCTTCCTGAATGTCTTCTTCCTCTTTGTCATCGTGATTAGTGCCCCCTTCGACGTTTTCATCGTCATCTATAAATTCCTCAATATGCATTGATTGGTTAGGGAACATAAAATGTTTACCTTCTTCTTCCGTAACATCATCTTTAACGACATCCGAGGTTTTGACTCTTGGGGACCTATCATCAGCTTCGTCTTCGACTTGCACGCCAGGGTTATCCACCTCCATGTCAGCCTCAGTTGTTTCAGCCTGTATGTCACTACTACGAAAAACCCATTTAGCAACGGTTGATAATAACATATAATGACGCGGGTGAAGGCGTTGTTATGTAGATTGTTGTTGTAAGTTCGTCGTTTCTACAACGGTCTGGAAACCGTTGTTGTATTCTGGAAGCGCGCGATATATTGCAACGGTTAGGTATTTCAACCGTTGTAATATAAATTAACTATCACAACGGTTATCAGTATCAACTGTTGTCATATATAATAACTATCACAACGGTTTTGTATTTCAACCGTTGTGGAATGTACCCTTAGTTTATTAAATACAAATGTATATTGCTTGTTTTACCATCCACCTAATTAAAGAAATACAACCATTAAAATTGGTAAAGAACTATATAATCTGAAAATTAAACTGTTCTTGAAAACTAACTTAAACACACCACTGTTTTCCGAATTGCATCCATTTCATTCGGCACATTTTATGTTCCTTAACATAAAATTTATGGTTCAATGGTCGGTTTCCTTCAATCCATCGATATCTTTTATTATAGTTTACCTCATCATCGCCAAAAATCATCGCGATTTTATCATCATAACAATCATGATCTTAACAACCACGATGATTAGTGACGACGATGAGGTAAACTATAAGAAAAGATATCGATGAATTGAAGCAAACGGACCATTGGACCATAAATTTTATGTTAAGGAACATTAAATGTGCTGAATGAAATGGATGGAATTCGGAAAATATTGACATGATAAAGGTTAGTTTTCAAATACATCCTAATTTTCAGATTATAAGTTTCTATATCAATTTAACTGATTGCATTTTCAATAAAAGGATAGTGAAACAAACAATATACACAGTATATAATAAACTATATTTCATATACAATATAAGAATGAATTCATATATATGTACCTTATCAGAATGAATTCATATGTATGTACCACCATCATCATCACCATGTGAAACAAACCCTAAGAAGTGGGAAGTAATGAAGAAAATTAGTTAGTATTAAATTTAACTATATACAATATACATAGTATATATATAATAAACTAATGTTCTATATCAATTTAACTGATTGCATTTTCAATAAAAGGATAGTGAAACAAACAATATACATAGTATATAATAAACTAAATTTCATATACAATATAAGAATGAATTCATATATATGTACCTTATCAGAATGAATTCATATATATATATATGTACCACCATCATCATCACCATGTGAAACAAACCCTAAGAAGTGGGAAGCAATGAAGAAAATTAGTTAGTATTCAAAACAAAATAACCAAAAGTTGAAACAAACCCTAAGAAGTGGGATTGTACCATTACAATGAAGTTCACCTTGCTTGTGAAGCATTGAAGTCGAATCTGCACAAAATGAGAACAATCAACAAAAACAACATGAAGCAAACGAGATAATGGGAACTATCTAACAAAAAGATTGAAGTAGAAGACTACCTTATTTTCCATAAACAATATGTACATTACGCTTGCTACCGCCAGCATCATCACCATGTTCATCTAGTTTTAGATTCTGCAAGAAGAACTACAAGGAGGAAGAAGCTTAAATCAAAAGCTTCATACTTCTTGTATTTCTTCTCGCGGATTCTATAAAAAGATGAAGTTCGTTGCCAAAAATGGGTGCTAGGGTTTCGCTGTGAAGGAAACGGCGCTACTGTCAATAATAGAAAGTTAATTCCCTTATATAGGTAAATATTTCACAACGGTTTTCTAAAATAACCATAATGAAAAGTATATATATTATTTTAATAATATCACAACGGTTAGTAATATTAACCGTAGCGATAACCCTTCTAATTGGTACAAGGTTTGACTCCAGGCAACAACATTTTTCTATAATTACGTAAAATAGAAAAATGTTGTTGCCTAGTATAAGGGGTATCGCTACGGTTATTATTACTAACCGTTGTGATATTATTAACCCTTTCTCTTCTCGGAGTAGAGAACACTGCCATAATGATTTAAAATTTTATCCGTTTTTCAAAAAATATCGTTCCAGAATATCAACCATTTACAAGTTATCATCATTGCAAGCATTAAACTATCAGACTTTTCATCTTCAACCTCATCTATAAATAGACAACTTTACATTTCTTCATAATATATTCTTCGTAACAATGAGTAGTTCTACAAATGAGAATGCTAGAATCACCAATGAGGAACGTCAGGCGCCAATAGAGGAGGTCCAACCAGCGGCCAGGGATGCCTTAAGGGTGAGGAACGATAAGAAGAAGAAGAAGAAGAAGAAGAAGAAGAAGAAGAAGAAAAAGATAAAGAAGAAAAGGAGAACAGTTTATTATGATTCCGATGAGGGGAGTGAGGAGAGATGTCTGGATTATGAAGATGCATTTGCAGCAATGGGCTCTGACATTGATAAATATATGTAATATGATTATCAATGTACTCTTCTTAATGGAATCTTAATAAAATTTTATTTTATATATGCTCATCTCTTACAGTTTTATTTTTAAAGTTATATATACTATTCTCTTGCACTTAAAAACACTAACAAAAGAAATAAAATATATGTTTAAAAGAAAAACAATGATGAATTTTGAGTTTTGAGGTTAAATCCCCGTAACACTAACAAAAGAAATAAAATATATGTTTAAAATACAAAAACATGACAAAAAATATAGTTGTTGGGAATCGAAGCTTGTTACATGTATTACAACGGTGTTTTAATACAACCGTATTTAAAATGTAAAAATACGGAAAAAAAATGTAGTAGCTGGGAATCGAAGCTTGTTACACAACTTGTATTACAATGGTTCTTTAGTACAACCATCGTTAAATATGGCGTTATAAATTTTTTAACGTATTACAACGTTGGGATACGAATCCGTGGTAAACCTGGCGTCGTTAAATGGGGTTTTCGTAGTAGTGTGTCTTTGTCTTGGTCATTTTTGTGGTCGGATTCACTTGTGTGAGAAGTTTGAGTGGTGGTCTTAGGTGGAGAAGTTTCACGTTGTTTCTTGACCACTTGGTTGATTTTGCTATTGAGGATTGTTGGGTTGGTTGATTCGGCGGCTGGTTGAGTCGAAACTCCTGCGTCATCTGGAAAGCATAAACAAAGTTAATAGTCTAAGAGAAATACCAAGGGTAATGAGGTATATGTGTGAATCTTTTTTATACCTTAGGAGTTTCTGCCCCGGGACTGGAGTTATCACTTTCGGGTTGCTCTACGGCCTTTTTCGACATCTCCTCAGGTGTTGGCTCCAAGATGGTTAGTTTGGTGGATTTCTTGATCAAGACCTTCACGTCTTTTGCCTGAGATTGAGCAATGGCTTCATTTATCGTTGGTTACCTTCTCTTCTTCTTCAGAGGTTGCTCAGCAGTTGGAGATAAGTCTTCATCTTCAGATTCGATTATCACTAATGTGTCATCCTGGCCTTCCTTTTCTGGGGAGTCGGGGGTTGCTTTCGAGCGCCCTGATGAGGAAAATGTTAGAAAATAGCGAACATAAAGTGACAAACTTAATAAAGAGTGTGAAAATACCTTTGTTGTTGTTGTTGCTATCTTGCTTCCTTCTTCTTCCTTCACCTCTGGAAGCTTTCTAGTTGGTGGTTTCTTCCGAGGAATTTTCACGGCTAAAATAAATAGAAAAGCAGTCATTATATGTGAGAATAAATAGACAAGGAAATGTTGGGTCGAAATCCTCTAGTTCCACACCTTCATATAATTCATATTCGATGCAAACATCTTCGATCCTAATATGAAGATGCCCTTTGAAACTGTCTAGTGTATGTTTGGTCGGAACCACCCGCTGTGCTTTTGGTTTTGATTGCTGGCAAAAGATTTTGATAGAATCCCCACAGACGAACCAGTCTGGAAATGGAGGGGCAATGGCCACTCCAAAGTCAGCCCTTGGCAGTCGAGGGAATTTGGGAGGAAACATATTGAAATCCTTTTCATATCGTTTCTCAGGAGGAACGTACGAAGGGATCTTTAAGTTCTCCATTTTCTTTAAAAAAAATTCCTTCAAAGTAACAGCTGCGGCTCGGACAGTTTGGCCAAGGTCATTTGGTCGATAAAGAGTTTCAAAGTATTTTTGGAAGGCTTGGATTTCTTTAATGCGCGTCGAAGTACCTTTCTTCACTTTTTCCTGCATAGAGAGGAAAGCCTTGTTAATATGGTGTGAAAATACAGCCACGTCGAAGAATTCCTCGGCATAATAAGCCTTCCACCAGTCATCAAATTTTTGGGTACAAAGGAAGCTTAGTTCGAAAGCTGCTGGAAGAAGCTGCGTTCGACCAGCATATCGTGCAATTTGCTTAATGGCCATTGCTTCACTATGGTTGGAATTGTAAAGAAGGAAAGCAATTTTCTTGTCATAGATCGGTCGAGGTAAGACTTGAACCAATCCAAATTGTCGAGCGACAAGATTTGGTTGGTAAGTAATCGGTGTGACTTGGCTTTTTGAGAGGTTAAATCTGAGGTTTAAGACCCTAGGGTTTAAGAAGGCTTCCCAAATTGCAAGGGATTCTGTTGCTTGTGCTTTAAATGGTGCTGGGAATGGCCTGGTGAACCACTCATGACCACACTTCCTTGCAGCAAAAGGAGCCAAGTTGGTTGTAAAATCACAACGTTTGGCGAATATCATGATGAAGTTGGTGAAAGCCTGTTGGACAGGTCGACCATCATCAGCAGGTGTCAATTTCGCCAAACGAGGGCCTTCTACTCTTCGATTCTTCACATCATCAACATCTTCATTAATTTGATTTTTGAGGGGGAGACAAGCTTCGAACGAAGCATTCAACACAACTGAAGCAGCCAGAAGGGGCCAGAAAGTAGTAGACTTTCCTTGTCGGCTAGGCTTTTGAGCTGGGTGACCCCTTCGCTCATGGACTCGTAGAGGATGGCTAAGATTAATTCGCTCAGACATAAGTCATAGTGTTGTACCCCAAATTTTACCCTCCGATATTCTGATCGTTTGCATATCCTTTTCATTGGTCTCTGTTTTCGCATTTTAGTAAACATATCAATAATCATGCATTTTTTTGTTAGAATTTAATTTGTTTTATTTCTTTTTTTCACTAACTATTTTCAATTATCTTTTTTATTATTTTTAGTTTTATTATTATTATTTCTTTTTTATTTTATTATTATTAATTTTATTATTATTAGTTTTATTATCATTATTAGTTTTATTATTACTAAGCTTTATTATTATTATTATTATTATTATTACTTTTATTACTTTTATTTTGTTTATCTTCATGGTAAGTGGGGACCACTACAATACAAACACTTCACATGGATTGCCAACTTGGATTTATCAATGGCCAAAAAGCATTCTTACACTTCACTTATCAATGGCCAAGAATCATTCTCATAAAGTCACATGGATTGCCAACTTGGATTTATCAATGGCCAAAAAGCATTCTTACACTTCAATTATCAATGGCCAAGAATCATTCTCATAAAGTCACATGGATTGCCACATCAACACTCCCACTTCATTCACACTATAAATAAGATCTCACATTCTCTCATTTTGGACACACTAGATTCACCCCACACAAAGGCTGAATACTCTCTTAATTTTCTCCCTCAATTATTCTTGCAAATTTTCTGGAGAGAAGGCTCGTCTTCATTTTTCCATAACTCGCGTCATTGAAGAGGCAGTGGACCGTCTCCACTAGGTAACATTCGCCTCTTTTATTTCTCCGTTTTCAAAGTACCATGATCATTTATCTATGTTGTTATCAAGTTCATTAGCATGTTAATATTTTTCTGGAAAAAGTATTGTAATATCCTATAATTTTTGTTTGGTTTTATTATGAATGATGTTTAAAAGATAAGATAAAAATTCAAAAAGACAAAAAAACATGCTTCATCACCACCCTTTTATTATTTCATACTATTTTTATTTTATTTTCCATTTATTTCTTAATTTTGTTTCTCTAGTTTTTATTTTAGGAGCACTTTGAATTTTTAGTTTCAATTTATCATGTTATTTCTTGAATTCATAACTTTTTCTTTCGAATTTTATTTTGATTTTTATTTTTCGCTTACGATCTTTATTTCGATTTTTTGGCCAATGATATTACAAAAAATATTGATTGTTTGATTTTATTCAAATCACTAAAAACTTTGATCAATATGAGACCACTTTATTTTTATTTCAGTTTCATTTACTATTTAGTCGATGAAAGTCAAGAATCATTAATTATCGATTTCTTGATTAAATTTTGATTAAGACGAGACCATTTCAATTTTATTTCAATTTCCATTTTATTAACAATTTTTATTAACTCGGACGAATAAGAGCCGTCAAGATCTAGCATCTTGGCACAACTTTTTAAACAAGTGACTTTCATCAAATGTTCGTTGTCCGATAAATAACTTTAAGTCTCGACTTGGACGAATAAGAGCCGTCAAGATCTAGCATCTTGGCACAACTCTTCGAACAATTGATTTTCGTCAAGTGTTCGTCGTCCTTCAAATGATTTTCATTATCATCTCGAAAGAAAAGGACTGTTGGAATCTAGCATTCTAGCACAACCCTCGAACGATTGGTCTCAAGTCTTGCACTTTGGGGTAGCCATTCATTCATTCTTTCGCTCCTCAAAATACCTTTAATCAACTTGGACGAATAAGAACCGTCAAGATCTAGCATCTTGTCACAACTCTTCGAACAATTGATTTTCATCAAGTGTTCATTGTCCATTAAACCACTTTCATATCAATTCGGACAAATAAGGACCGTTAAGATCTAGCATCTTGACATAACCCTTTTGAAGAGCCGTCAAGATCTAGCATCTTGGCACAACTCTTCGAACAATTGATTATCTTCAAGAGTTCATTGTCCATCAAATATTTTTCATTTCAACTTGGATGAATAAGAGCCGTCAAGATCTAGCATCTTAGCACAACTCTTCGAACAATTGATCACTATCAATGTTCATCGTCTAACAAACAATTTTACAACCAATCTTGAATGAAAAGGACTGTTAGAGTCTAGCACTCTGGCATAACCCTTTGGCATTCTTAAAACATATTCAAGCCACTTTTAAACCACTAGCTTTTCCAAGAGATAGCCATTAATCTCTTGTGATTTTTAACCATTCCTTTAACCTTCATAAGAGATAGCCATTAATCTCTTCTCCTAAACAATCAATCTTCACAAGCTTTGCTTTCAAGCTTTTCAACCGTAGAGCCAGAACTACGGACGCTCTGATTTCTCAAGTTCATCTTGAGAATACGTAGGCATAGGATTACGAGATCCTAGCGAGCCACCTTTTTCTTTCTCTTTTGTTTCCTTTACATCCGATGCCTTCTCGGATTCCACCTTTTTTTCTTTTTCTTTACATCCAATGCCTTCTTGGATTCCACCTTTCCATTTTTCATCGTAGCCCCGAACTACGAAGGCTCTGAGTTCCTCATTGCACTATGAGGATACATAGGCACGAGATTGCGAAGTCTTGTCGAGCCCCCTAGTGATAAAAACCCTTAGGTCTCCCCTTTAAAAAACCCTAAAAACATTTATCTCTCTTCCCATTCTAAGTAGAAGATTAGAAACAAACCTTAAGCTAACACACATTCGACCCTAACTAAATGGTTCCCATTAAGTACAACGGATGTGAGGGGTGCTAATACGTTCCCCTTGCGTAACCGACTCCCGAACTCAGACATTGGTTGCGATGACCATATTCTTATCCTTTCTTTTAAGGGTTTTATTCGATATTTTCCCCTTCCCTCTATGGAATAAATAAAGATCGGTGGCGACTCTGTAAAGTTCATCCCGCGGGCGTGCGATTGCGCTTCGCGAGGTCGTTCTCAGTTAACTTGATTGTGCATTCAAATACAAGAGTTTCTTGCGAGACGCTTTCAACAAAAGGGTGCATTCACAAATTTTCATTTGCACACAACAAGCAAGTGTCGATGGTTCTTCGTAATCCTTAAGCCAGGCAGTCACTAAAAAAAAATGAAGAAAAAAAATAAGAAAGGAAAAGTTTGTATGACAACCAAAGGAGGAAATCTTTAATTCCTTTATGCTGGAAGTCCTCAATGGCAAACAATTTTGTAAGGAAGTAGTGACCGCCATTTCAAAGTATCTTAACTTCTGAACCATTATCATTACTATCATCAGTGCAATTCCTAACCTATGGGAATTGGAGTGCATAGTTTGAGTTAGCTGAGCATAGGACGGGAGATCATCACGTAGATTGGGTGGGTACAAATAAACTTTGAACCTTTATCCTTTGTTTCTTAAACCGTGAACCAGGCCACATTATAACCCTCAAAAGACCTAACTGAAGCAAGGTTATTTTGAAAGTATACTACAGCTAGGTTGCGTAAACTGACTCCAAAAGATCTTTGCAGGTCACCTATTTTGAGTATTACACCCTTTGCTTAAATGTTTCACTTTAATGTCTTGAACCACCGTGTTCTGACCAGTATCCCATATACTTTGCACCTCTTTAAAAATGATTTTGATTTCAAAAGTTGCATGAACTTTGCATTTACCATGTTTGTACAAATACTTTTGTTTGCAAACTAGCTTTCTTCTTAAGGAATTTTCAAACAATTGAGAAACTTGGTCGGTGATCCAATCAGGGGAAAGTTCCTTCCATATCCTGTTGAGAATCAGTACAAGATTTGAGGTTTAATGGCGACTTCTCAAAATCGGTTTATACATAAGATTTTTCAAGACTCATATTGGGGCAAGCTTTCCCAGTGTACAGTAAAACAATCATTTTCAAGACCCAGACTGCAACAAGCTTTCCAAGAGCACCATGAAACAGTCATTTCCAGAATCAATCAAGCCGAAGCAATGATCAGCTCATCTATAATAATTAGCTAATCTGGGGCAGTTTACTTGAAGAATCCCCAGGCAGCTCTCCATCCTTCTTTACAAGGATCATCACTAGATACAGTTTATTAGTGTGGCAAAGATGTGTTCAGCAGAAGCATCTCTAGTCCCAAGCAGAATGACAGTGATCTCCGTGTAGAGGAATCAGTCTTCCAGTCTTGTCTTCCCAGAGAGTCGAGCCATGTCGTCGACATCTACATTCGCATTTGATCATATATCATCTTCATAATTTATATCATATGCATAACATGAGTGTTTTATCCTCATTTGCATTTCTCCCGAGGTCGTGTCGTTATCCACGTCTTACCAAAACGTTACCTGTCCTTTTCATTCAGTGCCATTCCTGAATGTTGTCATTCTCTTGCGCATCTAATTTTGTTGATAGATGTTGGTCTTCTCTCATTCCAATGCTATTCCTGGATCTTTATATTCTCTCACTCCAGTGCCATTCCTAGATGTATGTCTCTTGTGATCTCCAGTGCCATTCCTGGATGTCTGTCTCTTGTGATCTCCAGTGCCATTCCTGGATATCTTGTTCCCCTTGTTTCTCCCAGTGCTATTCCTGGAAGTTTTGCCTATCTTTTGTAATCCTCATCAAATTTGCTTGGATATCTTTCAGTGTCATTCCTGAAAGTCTTTTTTGTCCATTCAGTGCCATTTCTGGATGAGTTTTCTCCTTTGGATTTAGTGTCATTCCTGGATGTCTTTCTCACTATCATTCGATACCATTCCTGAATATAGTGATCTACCTTTACTTTCAGTGCCATTCCTGAAAGTTCATAGTCATCCAATGCTTTCTTGGATTTCACCTTTGTTCACATTCATTCAATGCTGTCTTGAATACCGTGGTTCCTTTTGTCCAATGCTTTCTTAGATTTCTATCTTGTTCACTTTCATCTGATGCCTTCTCAGATATTATGAGTTATACCTTTCATCTAAAGCCATTATTGGATGACTAGTGTTTTTTTTTTACATTCAATGTCATTCTTGAATGTAATCTTTGTTCACTCATCTAAAGCCATTATTAGATATTATGATTTACACCTTTCATTCAAAGCCATTATTGGGTGGCTGGTTTCTTTGCATTCAATGCCATTCTTGAGTGTAATCTTCGTCCACTTTTATCTAAAGCTATTATTAGATATTATGATTTATACCTTTAATCCAAAGCCATTATTGGGTGATTGGTTCCTTTGCATTCAATACCATTCTTGAATGTAGTCTTTGTTCACACTCATCTAAAGCCATTATTAGATATTGTGAGTTATACCTTTCATTCAAAGCCGTTATTGGATGTCCGGTTTCTCTACCATCTGATGCCTTTCCGGATGTGTCTCTCTTTCTGTTGTTTTTCAGATAGAGTCTTTGTTCGCTTTATCTAAAGTCGTTATTAGATATCATGATTTATACCTTTCATTCAAAGCCAGTATTGGATGTCCGGTTTCTCTACCATCTGATGCTTATCCAGATGTGTCTCTCCTTCTGATGTTTTTCAGATCAAGTCTTTGTTCACTTTATCTAAAGCCGTTATTAGATATTGTGATTTATACCTTTTGTTCAAAGCCATTATTGGATGACTGGTTTCTTTGCATTCAAAGCCATTCTTGAATATAGTCTCTGTTCACATTTATCTAAAGCCATTATTAGATATTATGATTTGTACCCTTCATTCACAGCCATTATTGGATTACTGGTTTTTTTTGCCATCTGATGTTTTTTCGGATGTGTCTTTCTCTGTCTTTTCTGGTTTTTCTTGAAGATCCCATTTGAACTCTTCAGTATAAGAAAATCCCAGAAAATACTTTGTTGGTGTCTATCCTTTTATTCCAAATTGATCCCCAGGGGAGATCATGTCTTCTTTCTGGTTCCATGCCCAGTAAAGAGTGTACTTTCATTTCCCTAGTGTCGTCCGGTCACCTATAAACCTGTCGTCCATCTCCTTGGACTTTTCCCTAGTGGAGAGCCCCTCTCTGGCTCCCATCCCCAGTGAGGGCCTGTAGGATTTCCTCTTTATTTTTCTATCCCCGGTGTATCCTTAGAGTCTCCCCAGTGAGTCTATCGTTGGACAGTCTGTATCCCCAGTGAGTCTTTCTCGTGAATGCTAACCTTATCCTTCCCCAGTAAGCTCACTTGTGGTGGATTGCCCTTCATCCTTGGTGTTTTGTTTGTCTGCCCCTTTGCATTTAGCATTCCATCATTTTCATCATATTAGAGTTCATTGCATGTCAACATTTTTGTCCATAGCATGTCAGTGCGTCTGAGGGCAAAATTTTCGGTTATCTATATTTAAATATCTTCCACCATGATTTCTTGAAGACTATCATCACTCATGTCATCCGGTGAAGATATTTAAATAGGGGCAACAATTATACCCCAAATTTTACCCTCCGATATTCGGATCGTTTGCATATCCTTTTCATTGGTCTCTGTTTTCGCATTTTAGTAAACATATCAATAATCATGCATTTTTTTGTTAGAATTTAATTTGTTTTATTTCTTTTTTTCACTAACTATTTTCAATTATCTTTTTTATTATTTTTAGTTTTATTATTATTATTTCTTTTTTATTTTATTATTATTAATTTTATTATTATTAGTTTTATTATCATTATTAGTTTTATTATTACTAAGCTTTATTATTATTATTATTATTATTATTACTTTTATTACTTTTATTTTGTTTATCTTCATGGTAAGTGGGGACCACTACAATACAAACACTTCACATGGATTGCCAACTTGGATTTATCAATGGCCAAAAAGCATTCTTACACTTCACTTATCAATGGCCAAGAATCATTCTCATAAAGTCACATGGATTGCCAACTTGGATTTATCAATGGCCAAAAAGCATTCTTACACTTCAATTATCAATGGCCAAGAATCATTCTCATAAAGTCACATGGATTGCCACATCAACACTCCCACTTCATTCACACTATAAATAAGATCTCGCATTCTCTCATTTTGGACACACTAGATTCACCCCACACAAAGGCTGAATACTCTCTTAATTTTCTCCCTCAATTATTCTTGCAAATTTTCTGGAGAGAAGGCTCGTCTTCATTTTTCCATAACTCGCGTCATTGAAGAGGCAGTGGACCGTCTCCACTAGGTAACATTCGCCTCTTTTATTTCTCCGTTTTCAAAGTACCATGATCATTTATCTATGTTGTTATCAAGTTCATTAGCATGTTAATATTTTTCTGGAAAAAGTATTGTAATATCCTATAATTTTTGTTTGGTTTTATTATGAATGATGTTTAAAAGATAAGATAAAAATTCAAAAAGACAAAAAAACATGCTTCATCACCACCCTTTTATTATTTCATACTATTTTTATTTTATTTTCCATTTATTTCTTAATTTTGTTTCTCTAGTTTTTATTTTAGGAGCACTTTGAATTTTTAGTTTCAATTTATCATGTTATTTCTTGAATTCATAACTTTTTCTTTCGAATTTTGTTTTGATTTTTATTTTTTGCTTACGATCTTTATTTCGATTTTTTGGCCAATGATATTACAAAAAATCTTGATTGTTTGATTTTATTCAAATCACTAAAAATCTTGATAAATATGAGGCCATATTTCATTTTTGTTTTATCGGTCAATGAAAGTCAAATATCATTAGATTATCGATTTCTCGATTAAATTTTGATTAAGACGAGACCATTTCAATTTTATTTCAATTTCCATTTTATTAACAATTTTTATTAACTCGGACGAATAAGAGCCGTCAAGATCTAGCATCTTGGCACAACTCTTTGAACAAGTGACTTTCATCAAATGTTCGTTGTCCGATAAATAACTTTAAGTTTCGACTTGGACAAATAAGAGCCGTCAAGATCTAGCATCTTGGCACAACTCTTCGAACAATTGATTTTCGTCAAGTGTTCGTCGTCCTTCAAATGATTTTCATTATCATCTCGAAAGAAAAGGACTGTTGGAATCTAGCATTCTAGCACAACCCTCGAACGATTGGTCTCAAGTCTCGCATTTTGGGGTAGCCATTCATTCATTCTTTCGCTCCTCAAAATACCTTTAATCAACTTGGACGAATAAGAACCGTCAAGATCTAGCATCTTGTCACAACTCTTCGAACAATTGATTTTCATCAAGCGTTCATTGTCCATTAAACCGCTTTCATATCAATTCGGACAAATAAGGACCGTTAAGATCTAGCATCTTGACATAACCCTTTTGAAGAGCCGTCAAGATCTAGCATCTTGGCACAACTCTTCGAACAATTGATTATCTTCAAGAGTTCATTGTCCATCAAATATTTTTCATTTCAACTTGGATGAATAAGAGCCGTCAAGATCTAGCATCTTGGCACAACTCTTCGAACAATTGATCACTATCAATGTTCATCGTCTAACAAACAATTTTACAACCAATCTTGAATGAAAAGGACTGTTAGAGTCTAGCACTCTGGCATAACCCTTTGGCATTCTTAAAACATATTCAAGCCACTTTTAAGCCACTAGCTTTTCCAAGAGATAGCCATTAATCTCTTGTGATTTTTAACCATTCCTTTAACCTTCATAAGAGATAGCCATTAATCTCTTCTCCTAAACAATCAATCTTCACAAGCTTTGCTTTCAAGCTTTTCAACCATAGAGCCAGAACTACGGACGCTCTGATTTCTCAAGTTCATCTTGAGAATACGTAGGCATAGGATTACGAGATCCTAGCGAGCCACCTTTTTCTTTCTCTTTTGTTTCCTTTACATCCGATGCCTTCTCGGATTCCACCTTTTTTTCTTTTTCTTTACATCCAATGCCTTCTTGGATTCCACCTTTCCATTTTTCATCGTAGCCCCGAACTACGAAGGCTCTGAGTTCCTCATTGCACTATGAGGATACGTAGGAACGAGATTGTAAAGTATTGTCGAGCCCCCTAGTGATAAAAACCCTTAGGTCTCCCCTTTAAAAAACCCTAAAAACATTTATCTCTCTTCCCATTCTAAGTAGAAGATTAGAAACAAACCTTAAGCTAACACACATTCGACCCTAACTAAATGGTTCCCGTTGAGTACAACGGACGTGAGGGGTGCTAATACCTTCCCCTTGCGTAACCGACTCCCGAACTCAGACATTGGTTGCGATCACCATATTCTTATCCTTTCTTTTAAGGGTTTTATTCGATATTTTCCCTTTCCCTCTATGGAATAAATAAAGATCGGTGGCGACTCTGTTAAGTCCATCCCGCGGGAGTGCGATTGCGCTTCGCGAGGTCGTTCTCATTTTTTGAGGTACGACACATGGCTAGCGTGTAATTGGTTCGCCATGGTCAGAAACTTTCTAGCAACTTGCAGTGACTTCTAGCAGATGACACAGCGTGACAACCACAGAGCTAGGAAGGCTATATGTTTGACGTCCGACACTTCCTCTCTGCTCTTATCGTGATAGTGAGCTATGTGGTTCGAATAAGCCACCTTAGAGGTAGTAAAACCTATGCTATCCTCAGCCATAAAGTCAGGATCATAGGTATTCCCAGTAGGTTTGAGCCATGTGATAAAGGTTATGTCGAAAAGGGTGGGTGTCATCATGCCACTTGGGAGATGAAGGGTGTAGGGGGTACTGTCCCAGAAGTACAAGGACAAAATTAGCATATTCGAGTAGTAATCAGGTCCTACTTTCGATAGCATAATCAGGTCATAAATACCCATTTTCTTCCAGACATCAGATTTCGTTTTTTCTAATTTGTTCAACCACCCTAAATAATCAGAGGGATCCTTAAAGGTTAGGCTTGCTCTAAAAACCCTAAAATTATTCATGTATCTAAGGTCAATAGCCTCTTCAGTCGAAGGATCGTTTGGATCAGCAGGGTTTTCAATACTAGCCCTAGGTTTCCTACATTGTCCTACAGGTTTGTATTTATGATAAGAGGGAAAATATTCCTTAAGCCTAGCAGGATCTATATTTAAATCAGCTAAAGGACCAAAAAAGCCAATGGCTTATCAGAAACGGTTAAAGAAATAAGTACCTGAGAAGCGTAAATTCTCCTGTTTTCTTCATCAAGAGGTTCAGGTAGGTATTGTTGGTTCCCCACCATGGTAGGTCCAGAAACAGAGTCAAATGGAGCAAGTTGAGAAATCTTTTTTGGAGCTCTCGTAGGTTTGCTAGCATCCTTGGTGACCTTGGCAGCATCTTTAGTGGAACGTGTGGAGGAAACCATTTTTGAAGAAAATGAAGAAGATTGAGTTTTAGAGTGCAGAGGTTGCTGGGAAATTTGAAAGGAAGAGAACGCAAAAGTGAAAATAATTGTGGAAAATGGTATTTATACGTGGGGAAGTGGAAGCGGTTTGAAAGATTTGAAATATTGGGATTGATAATGGGACACGTGTTCTCCCCACATTTCTTGATGAAACGGTGGTAATAAGTACCTACTCCCCCATGATCTCCTAGACCCTAGGGAAAGGTAATGATGATTTAGATTTTTGCGTGATTTAAAAAGACATGTCAGATTTAGCAATAATGGCTATGACGTCATAGATCTGCTGAAAGGAAAGTGAACAGTTGGAACCACTAACAAGCGTCGAAGCCATACAAGGTCCAAATGAGGCATCGAATTACATTCTCAAAAAATGCCTTTTTCTTCAATGATGTCGAACATGACATTTTTGGGGGGAAATTTGTTAGCTCCTAATTTCAACGCCTGATGTTGGATTAAGAGTTTTATTCTAAGAGATAGGATTTCTGAAGTTCTAGGAGACTTCGACAGAAATATCGTTGCCAGAAAGTCTAGTTGAAAAATACCTTTGTGCAGAGAAGATATGGTTTAGGGACTTAGAAATATTTCTAAGAGTTTGGAAATATTCTTCGACAGAAGGCTAATGAGCGTCGTTCGATTTGGAGATTCAAAATTAAATAATGGAGGGAACTTTGTCCTTATCCATTTGAATGAAAGGACACGTGTTGAGCATCTGAAGAATGAAGACATGCACGATGCCATGTGTTTCGCCCTGATTAATAGGCCGTTAGTGGGTAGTTATTTTTCACCATTATAAATAGCAAGTCTTAGCATTAGGATTTGTGTGTGTTAAAGTTGTACAAATGTCTCAAATCACTCAAAGTATTCGTGTGTAGAGAGAAACAAGTTGCTGAAGAAATGTACATGTTATGTAACACTATTTTTCTTATTCAATGCAATCCAATTAATTTCTATTCAAAAGTTTACCTTTTCTCATTTACTTTGTTAAGTTACTTTCCAATGTCCTTTTAGTTATTTCTTCGTATTATCTTCTTTTCAAGTCCTGTCGAAATGCCTGTGTTTTCAAATACAAACGTAGTCGAAATGCCCAGTATTATTTCCTTATCTTTTTAAATCGTTTTAGCACATGTCCTAGGATTTAGTTTGGTCGATCCTGCAAGTTACTCATTTTATTTATAAAATTGATAGACCAGAGGTTGTTTACTATTTTTTCCAATGAACAGGGGCGAAGTTAAAGAAGTTCTTAGATGCCCCGATGCCACAAAAGGTCAGGATGATTGTCGAGGATTGCGGTCTTATTTCATTGGTGGACTGTTCGCCAACTATGCTCGACACTACACTATTGCTTGCCATTTTTAAGCAATGGAATAAAATGACATATTCCTTTCAAGTTTCATTTGATGAGATGACGATTACCTTGGATGATGTCTCATTCCTGTTCCATCTCACATTGCCAGGTAGTTTTTTCATCGCTCCTGTCACTAATCAGGAGCTTGTATGTATTACTGCTATACATGATTTGGGGGTTACTGTGGTGGAGGTGAGAAATGAGTAAGACTAACAAGGGTGCTCACTTTCTCCTATCTTGGCTCTAGGATAGCTATGTGGAGCTAGTGTGACATTCTATATATGAGGCAGCCGCTAGGGTATACATGCTACATCTTGTAGGATGTACTGTCTTTGCGGATAAGTCTCATGTATATATCAATGTGAGGTACATGTGGTTTTTAAGTAACCTTGAACACAACAATTAGGCATAAGGGCATCCTGCATCGACTGTTCTATATACTGCACTTGACGAGACGATGATCTTTAAGACTATCTGGCTTGCCGACTATATGAGTCTACTTTCAAGTATAAAAATTTATCACTTCTTATTAATTTAGTTCTTATTTATGACATTTGTTGATTTGCCTATGTTATTGTGCAATGTTGGATAAACTACCATTCCCCTTCCATTTGTGACAGACGGGTTATTCCTACCACTGCTGGCTCCACACGGGCCAAGAGATGGAAGGTTAGGCATGCACATTCAAGCAGTCTTCTGGAGTACAGGAAGAGAATTGATGCGCTGACTATAGACGATGTCATCTTGACACGATACACAGACCATAGAGTGCAACAGAAGTTTGATGACACTTTTCTTTTTTCTTGTTATTTGAGATGAGAGGCCTTAGTGGCTAAACACTTACCTGAGAGGTGTCTGTGCCAATTTGAGTATGTCTAGGACATACTATGATCAGTCCCTGTTGTTCCATCTGAGGGCATTGATATTGGTTTGTGGGTCACGCTGTTAGCTCTGCCCGTGCCATTGTAGATCATGCAGTAGAGGTTCAGTTCCTTGTGTGGATAGTTACTTAGAGTGGTACCTTACTGTATCACAACCTCACATCATATAACCGATTGAGCATGAAGATTGTGTTGGACCTTCTAATGAAGAGGGACCTTATGATGACGTCTCATAACCTCCACCTGTGTGGATGACCATTAACATTTGCAGATGATAGCAATCATTATGGATAACCTCATGGGTTTGATAAACTCATATGGTGAGGTTTATACTTTGGTGCAACACACGTAGCCTGTGAGCGACCTATGTAGATATTATTATTATTTTTATATTATTTGTATTATTACTCAACATTTACACCATATAATTTATTAGATAATATTTTGTTGCTTTCATTATTGCAAGATTACCATAACTTAACACATTACGATTAACATAACTTAAGGCGAACAATTACATAACTTAACAAAACAATAACAAATAATAAAACTTAGAAACTACTAAATGAATTTTGACGTTTCATCTTGATTATGTCGTCGATAGATCTAACATTATTGCATCAAACACGATTGGTCCATTTGTTAGCATATGGTGATATGTTCTCTACATAACCTTCAAATCTTCATCAGTCTTCAACTTAATATGATTGTATATCACCTTTCCATCAGTATCAATCTATGGTGCACAAAACTCGATCTTACTCACCTTTATGTTTTCAGTGTCAGACAACATATTATTCAATTTGGATCTCAGAAAAGTGAGATAAGCGGTGTCCTTTGGGAGCCCAAAATCAACAGGAGATTTCACCCCATTGAAGTACACAACTGCCATAAATGATTAGTAAGACATTTTAAGATGTTTTTTTTAACAACACATGATCCCTATTTATACAAATTTGGATTCATCTTGGACCACACACAACTGTCAATACAATCACAACCATACAAAATTGTCGCCAAAATCTCAGTCATTAAAAATTATACTACCGTAATTTTTAAAGCCATTCTAAAAGTCCGATAAATGCATGAACTTTTAAAAAAAATCGTTTATTTTACACTACCAAAATTGTTAATGTTTTACCAAAAAATCTAATAGACAATGTTGTTTTTAAAAAATCGATAAAATTTTTCCACCCACCAATTAAAAAAAAAAGAAAAACTGATATAAATACATACCAAACTTTTTAAATACACTACCGAATTGTTCAATTCATACTAAATATTCCACTTGTACTACCCAATAATTAACAAGAATAATGTAAATATTATAAAAAAAATTGTGGCGGTGCCAGATTTAATGGTGGGTGGCAGGTAAAACTATCTATTAATCAATGATGCAATTCCGTTTACAGCCCAACAAAGAAATGAACTCATCCCTTTGGGCTTCAAAACCCAAGCCTATTTATTGCTGAATACTTAAGCAGTTATCTAGACCGTGCAGGGTTACTCTCGAGAATTCCAGAATGTTTCAGAATTTTCAAGATAACAGCACTTTCGCGATAATACATGATTTTTCCTCATCTCCTTTATATACCCGCGCTTCTGAACGTTGCAATTCACACTAAACATTGATATCATTTCGCACTCATTTCTCAATTTAGAGTTTTCAATTATATCAAATATGTCGTTGATTCCAAGTTTCTTTGGTGGCCGAAGAAGCAACGTTTTCGATCCATTCTCCCTTGATGTGTGGGATCCCTTCAAGGATTTTCCATTTTCCAATTCTTCACTCTCTGCTTCATTCCCTCGGGAGAATTCTGCGTTTGTGAACACACGAGTGGACTGGAAGGAGACCCCGGAAGCACATGTTTTCAAGGCTGATCTTCCAGGGCTGAAGAAGGAGGAAGTGAAGGTTGAAATCGAAGATGACAGAGTTCTTCAGATAAGCGGAGAGAGGAACATTGAGAAAGAGGACAAGAACGATGAATGGCATCGCGTGGAACGTAGTAGTGGAAAGTTCTTGAGGAGATTCAAATTACCTGAGAATGCTAAAATGGATCAAGTGAAAGCTTCAATGGAGAATGGTGTTCTGACCGTCACTGTTCCTAAGGAAGAGATCAAGAAGCCTGAAGTTAAATCCATAGAAATCTCTGGTTGAACTTAGACTGGCCTCCGTTGCTTTAAATCGTGTGATTTTCTTGGTTATAAATTATAATGCTTATGTACCTTTTTGTGGCATGTGCAAGAAATGTATGGTGATGTAATTGTGAAATGTTAATGCATTAATAAAATAGTAAATAGTTGATGTTCGTTCTTCTGGTTGTTGTTTATATTCATATTCCATTAATGTTTAGTTGAATGAAAATTAAACAAGAGCTGCTATAATGTTGTTTATATTCATATTCTAATGAATGTTTAGTTGAATGAATGTTTTGAAAATTAAACAAGAGCTGCTATAAATAGAGCTTCATGTTATATGTAAGTGGTACAAATTTGCTGTATAAGCAGTTTTCTAAACTTAGACTACTAAATAAATTTTATTATGTTTACAAAATTATTTTTATTATTTTTAAATTATAGAAATTAAAAATTTGTTTTATTTTATTATTTTAAACTTAAAAAAACAGTTTTACAAAAAATCAAATAAAAAAGATCTTAAATTCTTTTACTGTATATATTATTCAAGAAAGAGTTTTATTTTTTTAGAAAGGAAATCAAACAATTTATTTTAAATTGGATTAAATAAAAACAAAATTCAGTATAAATTATTTATACGAATAAAATTAAAACCATTTAAATAAATAATAAAAGAAAAAATTTAATTAAATACTCAATTTCATTAACCTAACTGCACAAGCCTTCATACAAGGTTTTCTTCGATTTTTTGCTAACTAAAAATGAAATTTTACTCCCGTTCTTATCTATCCCTATCTAATATATAATTGAAGACCGAATTAGTAGAAGAATACAAGATATAAGGATCTATTTGAATTAGTAAAAGAACACAAGATATAAGGATTTATTATATACTTCCCAATGCCATAAGACTATATTCATCTCAAATTGCTATGTAATAATATATGATCTCCTTCTTAATGCTCCTATCAATTTTTAGGAAATATGTCTTATGTATAACTCTCAACAAAACTATTAATAACCCACTAACTAATCAATTATTTAATTAATAAATTTAACATTTCTTCCGATAGTCAATAAGGATGCTAAAACGGGTTGGTATATTAGGCATGTCTGTTTTGTAATACGAGTTCGGTTTTTAACTCTATTTTTTTCAAACTATTGCAGGTGTGGTATTAGTGTAAATTTTTACAATTTTTATGTTAAATAAGTGTTGTGCCTGCATTCTGTCCCGTTCTCATTTTCACATTCACTATTTTACAACTTTCCAAGCATAAGCCTATCATTACTCCTGTTCATATCATAAGCGTTCTTATTATTCCTAGAGATTTCATGTTACTTCCAATTTCAAACCTCTGCTTGTGACAAATACCGTCCCTTTTGAACCGTGGGATGTTGGCATATGTCTTACCACCTTTTATGAAGATATCATCCAAGGCCACAACCATCATTCTAACATCATCCACATTTCTAAATCTGACAAAATCATATTCGTTTCCTTTCTTATCTCTTCTCAGAGGGATGACAACTTCATCAACGATACCATAGTTTTTGAAAACGTTAAACATCTCCTTCACACCACGTGAGTCTGGAAAATGGGTGAAGAAGAAGTCTGATGTTACCTCCTCTGTACCTTTACATTTTCCTTTAAAAGAGTCCCAACAAGAATTAGTTACTCGTCAATGGTGATTCGGAATTTCACGTGCAACTTTAGTCCAGCCATCATCATCCAGATTTCTACCTCCTAATTGTATCGCCATGAAAAACACACATGATATCGCTATTGCTTTCAGTTGTGCCGAAGATGTTGCTTTAATCGAGTACGCACATTTGACGGGTAGGACATACCGGGTGTTCAGTCTTGACACTGGGAGATTGAATCCAGAAACATACAAATTGTTTGATGCTGTTGAGAAGCGCTATGGAATTCACATTGAATACATGCTCCCTGATGCTGTTGAGGTTCAGGGATTAGTGCGAACAAAGGGGCTCTTTTCATTTTATGAGGATGGGCATCAAGAGTGCTGCAGAATCAGGAAGGTGAGACCTTTAAGAAGAGCTCTCAAGGGTCTTAGAGCATGGATTACTGGACAGAGGAAAGACCAGTCACCTGGTACTAGGTCTGAAATACCTATTGTTCAGGTTGATCCAGTTTTTGAGGGATTGGGTAGTGGCAGTGGCAACCTGGTAATGTGGAACGCGGTTGCTAATGTGAATGGCATTGACATATGGACATTCCTAAGAACAATGCATGTGCCTGTTAATTCATTGCATTCTCAAGGATATGCTTCCATTGGTTGTGAGCCATGCATAAGGACAGTTTTGCTTGGACAACATGAAAGAGATGGAAGATGGTGGTGGGAGGATGCCAAAGCAAAGGAGTGTGGTCTTCACAAGGGTAATTTGAAACAGGATGATGCTGCTGCCCAGAATAATGGTAATGGAAATGGTGTGGCCCATACAAATGGCTCCGCCTCAGTTGCCGACATTTTCAACTCTGAGAATTTGGTAAGCTTGAGCAGGATTGGAATTGAGAATCTGGCCAAATTGCAGGACCGAAAAGAACCCTGGATCGTTGTTCTTTATGCACCATGGTGCCGCTTCTGTCAGGCTATGGAAGAATCATATGTGGATTTGGCGAAAAATTTAGTCGGGTCAGGAGTGAAGGTTGGAAAATTTAGAGCAAATGGTGATGATGATTTGAGTTTAAAGAAGATTTTTGTTGCTGAAGCTACTGGTAGCACTGGGAAAAGAATAGCTGAACAGGTTATGTATGGTGCTCTTGACAATCTTTTCGCTAATACAAAGATTAAGCCTAAAGAAATTGGTATACTTGTTGTTAATTGTAGTTTGTTTAATCCAACGCCTTCGCTTTCGGCAATGATTGTTAACAAGTATAAAGTAAGGGGGAATATAAGGAGTTTCAATTTAGGTGGTATATGTTGTAGTGCTAGTGTTATAGCTATTGATCTTGCAAAAGACATGCTTCATGTTCATACAAACATTTATGATGTTGTTGTTAGTACTGAGAATATTACTCAGAATTGGTATTTCGGGAATAAGAAATCTATGTTGATACCTAATTGTCTGTTTCGTGTCGGTGGTACTGCGGTTCTGCTTTCGAACAAAGGTTGTGATAAAAGAAGATCTAAGTATAAGCTTGTGCATGCTGTAAGAACTCATAAAGGTGCTGATGATAAAGAGTTTAAGTGTGTGTATCAAGAAAAAGACGATGTTGGTAAAACCGGTGTTTCTTTGTCTAAAGATCTTATGGCTATTGCCGGTGGAGCGCTTAAGACTAATATAACAACTTTGGGTCCGCTTATTTTACCAGTTAGTGAACAACGTTTGCATTTTACTACCTTGGTTGTTACGAAACTTTTTAATGCAAAAGTTAAGCCTTATATACTTGATTTTAAACTTGCTTTTGAGCATTTTTGTATACATGCTGGGGGAAGAGCTGTGTTCGATGAGCTTGAGAAGAATTTACAGCTTTTGCCTAATCATGTTGTGGCGTCGAGAATGACTTTGCTTAGATTTGGGAACACTTTTTCAAGTTCAATTTGGTATGAGTTGGCTTATATAGAAGCGAAATGGAGGATGAGAAAAGGTAACAGAATTTGGCAGAGAGTAAAACCACATCTTCCCCAAATTCATGGTGTTGTTGCAACATTACACATGGTGCATTACTTTCATCTGGATGGCTTCCCCAAAGATCTTATTAGTTGTATGACATGTAAGGGTTCTGATATTAGTGACTTTCTTACAATGCATATTGGGGTGAATTGCATAAGTTTCACTGGTGGTACTAATGGAATAGCAATATCAAAGAAGTTTGAAATGATTCCTCTTCAAATGAAGCTAGGAGCAACAGATGCTTGCATTATTATTGAAGATGCTAGTTTGGATTTGGTAGCTGCTAACATTGTAACATGAGGGTTCTCCTACATTTGTCATAGATGCGGGACAGTAACAGGAGGCTTATTGAAGTGCCCACTTGTCCATTTTGTTATTGATTCATAAGATGAGCAAAGAATTTTCTTATTGATTACCCAAAGATTCTTAATAGTTGTTAGTATCCATATGCTTGTTATGGTAAAAGATGGACAAGTGGTTGAAACAGCAACACAAAAGAGTTGGTTTACTACTAGCTATATTTGTAGGACTTTCTTTTGCATGCAGAATTCTGCACTAGTTCTCTTGAGCATATTCAAATTCTATTTTGGTTTCCACATCATCCCTATTGGAGTAGCATGCTCGGATGCAAGAACAAATAGAAAAGCAGCAAAATATGAGAGTACTCCAACATTTGTTGCTCCACATATGTGTTATCTTTTCAAGGCACATGTTAAGTATAATACCTATAATGAGATGGAATGGTTGATAGCTTGGTTTTTGAGGTGTGATCAGGTTTTGGAATGTTGCTGGAAGATCTCATGTTGGCAGCTAAATTATTGTTTTGGACAAGTAGTTGAATCTCAAGAGTTATACATACAACTTCAAGTTCATCAATTTGCTCTAGAAGAATTGCACCTTGAGGACTAATATATTTTTACAACCTTGAGGACAAGGTTGTTTTTGAAGGGGTGGGTAATGATAAGTGTTCTGGACTGGGCCGGAGGTATGCTCCTCAGCCGAGCAGGCCCGGCCCACACGTTTTAAGGCGGCCCAACGAAGGCCTCAGTCCAGTCAATGTTGGGCACGTGCCACTTCAGCGGTGTCGGGCACGAACGGTGTTGAGCTTTGGGCAGAGGCACTGAGCCTTCCCCGGAGTTCACCCCTCCTCGACACGAGGACGCTACTCCCCGCGAGGAGTCATCCCCATCCGCAAACAAGTCCTCCTCGCGAGGACATGTCTCTCCTCGACACGCAAGACCTCTCCCCACGAGGACACGTTCTCATGTAACTGCCCACTGCCGACGAAATCGGTCTGCCCTAATTCCGGAGATCTATGAGCAGTTACCCCAGGGCGAAGACCACATGCTGGCCTTCACTACGCCACGTAAGCCCTGGCAGTCGCTTGGATTGGGCCTGGCAATCCAGCCCAGTGCTAGTGACCGTTGGCCCCGCGTTGGGGGCTCTCTATAAATACCCTCTCACTTGAGAGGGCCAGGTTACGTTTTTCACTTCCACTCTCAATTCTGTACTTGCTATTCTCTGACAGTTATCTTACTTGAGCGTCGGAGTACCTTGCAGGTACACCCCCCCCCCCCCCCCCGACCGTCTTTCAACCTCACCGGAGCTGAAGCCCAGACGACGTCGTTGGCCACTAGAAACTGTCTGATCCTGGTACGATCAGTGGCACCGTCTGTGGGAACCCTTTGCTTCCTCGTTTTTCCTTCGTTAAACCAAAGCAACTCTCATTCATCACCAACATGGCCAATCCGTCAGTTACCCAGGCTCTGGACACCTTGCTCGCACAACTCGAGAACGGGAACCACCGTGACAACGTCGTCATCCCCAACGGCGGCAAAGGCGACATAAGAGACGGGCAGACCGCCTCCCCGGACTCCCAAGATGTGGCTTACAACGCCGCCCGCCAAGACGATCAGCAAGCCATTTTTCAACTAGTTGCTCCTCCGCCCAATGCGGACCCGAGCACCGTGGCCCTATTCACCTTGATCAATCAGACCAATCAGCTGATCGCACACCAGAATACCAGAATTGAAGCGTTGAAGCAAGGACGGGCACAACGATCTTCCCCGCGAAGACATCGTCGTCCACCGTCACCTCGCCGCTCTCCTTCCCCACGAAGGACTCCTTCCGAAGAATCTCAGACCCCGTCGCCGGTACGCCAGGGACGTCGACCACGTCTCGAGCGCCCTCAGCCGACGATCTCCCAGAAACGCCCTCGTTCCCCGCCTCGGAAGGAACCCAGGGCCTCCACCACTTCCAAGAAGTCCAAGCAGATCGAAGAAAGACCAAAGAACCGTTCAAGGAACTCCCCTCCACGGCATCATCGATCACCTTCGAGATCCCCGGCTGGTAGCGACGACGAAGACCAAAGGACCCCTCTGTCATGGGAAATCATGAACGCCCCAATCCCTACAGGCATGGAGAAACCCCCACCATTGGGGACCTATGACGGTCTGACCGACCCCGACGATCACGTCGAGAGTTTCAAAGCAATGCTCGACTTCTGAAATGTCAGGGGAGCCATCAGGTGCAGGCTGTTCCCCACCACCTTGCGGAAGGGAGCCATGACTTGGTATAAGGGTCTGGCACATGGGTCGATCACATCCTGGAAGCAACTTAGGCAACGCTTCACCAAACACTTCACCGCGTCTCGTCGACACCCGAAGACGGAAGCTGCCCTAGAAAGCATCTTCCAAGGGAAGAACGAATCTCTCAGAAACTACATCGAGAGATTCAACAAAGAAGCTGTCGAGGTCCATACGACCGACGACATGAAGAAATATTTAATTCTCCATGGACTGCGTGCCAGGTCTAACTTTGCCAAATCCATAGGCCTCCGCAGACCCCGACGTCTCGAGGACCTTCTCGCTCGAGCTCAGAAGTACATCGAACTCGAGGAGACGGAGGCAGCTCAGATCGCCCTTGAGACGAGACGCAGAGAAGGCCCCCGCGGCCACAAAGATGAAGACTCTTCTCCCCGACGAGGAGGAGAAAGAAAGAGAACCGCAACCGGGATCCTCGGGAACCGCGCGGACCAACTGACCGATTCACGGAGTACACCCCGCTCAATGCTCCCCGGGCTCGAATCCTCTCTGAATGCCAAAATTCCGAGTTTGTGAAAGGGGGAGTTCGCTTCCCGAAGCCAGCTGCTCCCAAATCGAACGTTGACAAATCAAAGTACTGCAGGTTCATCCGGAGCCACGGACATGTTACCGAAGACTGCATACATCTCAAGGATGCGATCGAAATTCTGATCAAGGAAGGGCACTTGAAGAAATACGCCCAGAAGAACGATACTCCTCGTCCCAGCTCCTGGGAGGCCCAGAACGTCGAGGAGACGATGCCTCCTCCCGACGAGAGTCACCTTCAGGTCGCCCTCAGTGTCACCCGACCCGAAGACTTCTTTGTCCCCCCAATCATTGAAGGACAAGAAGCAATTCGCAACATGTGGGCGACATTTCCCCACGAGGACCCCGTTACTGCCCGTAGCACCTGGGAAAGCTTCCCCAGGGCGATGGTCATCTCCGGGGGAGGACCAGAGAAGCTGTTCGTCGGATCAATCAAGCGGAAATTTTACGAGCTGGAATCCGCGACATCGTCGAAGGCGACCACCCTCGAGAAAGTGCGGGGAAACTCCAACCCCATCACCTTTTACCTCGAGGAACTCCCCGGGGGAGCACCAAACGCCACTATTCCCCTCCTGATCAGGGCGCAGATGGCGAACTTTGACGTTCGAAGGATCCTAGTTGACCAGGGGAGTTCGGTCGACATCATGTATGCCCATCTGTTGGGGACCCTTCAGCTCGACGAGAGGCATCTGACCCCGTACGTCGGTTCAGATCTACAGGGGTTCAATGGAACCACCACCACACCATGGGGTTACGTGGAGCTAATGGTTACATTCGGGGCCGAAGACACTGCCCGGCAGGTGAAGATCCGTTTCCTGGTGGTCGAATGCCCGTCCCTTTACAACTGCATCCTCGGGAGGACCACCCTGGCTGAACTTACGGCGGTACCATCAACGGTCCACCTCAAAATGAAGTACTACACGACTAGGGGACGAGTAGTGACGATGCACGGGGATATCGACGCGGCCAAAAGGTGCTTCGACGCCGCCATCAAAGGCCTGAGTTCCATTGGCCCCAAACCCAAGACCGTGGCCAAGCCACCCCAAGACGCCGAGCAGATACCTCTCCCGCGCGTCAACGCGGTCGAACTTGACAGGAGGTTCCCGGGCGAGCCCGATGAAGACGGGGCAGAGGACCTCGACCTCCAGGCGGAGAACAACGGGCGGCCTCTCTACCCAACGCGCCCCATCCTAGACGGAGACTTTGAGCTCGTGGTACTCGGGGACGATCCAGATCGTAACGTGAAGATTGGCACCGGGATCCCCGACCTGGCAAAGGAGCAGCTGAAAGCATGTCTAAGGGAGAACGCTGACCTCTTCGCGTGGAGCGCGTCCGAGATGCCTGGCCTCGACCCCGAGGTGGCTTGTCATCATCTCGCAGTAGATCCGGCCGCTAGGGCCATAGCACAACGTAGGCGTAAGCAGTCTCCCGAAAAAGCGGAGGCTGCTGAAAAAGCGCTAGGGCCAACCCCGACAAGTGTAGGGCTTTCTCCGAGCTCCCTACCAAGGACTCAAAGAAATCGATACAATCATTGAACGTGATGCTCACTGCCCTTTCCCGCTTCGTCGCCAAATCCGCACAGTACGCACTCCCATTTTTCAAAATTCTTCGACAAAAAGCGGAGTTTGATTGGAGCGAAGAATGCGAGCAGGCACTCATCCACTTAAAACAAGTCCTATCACAACCCCGATCCTCTCACGGCCTGAGAACGGGGAGACACTCTTCTTGTATCTTGCGATCACGAGTGAAGCAGTCAGCGCCGTCCTCATTCGGGAAACCCCGGACGGGTAGAAGCCATTTACTTCACGAGCAAAGCCCTCAAAGGCCCCGAGCTCAGATATCAGCAGATTGAGAAAGTCGCCCTGGGCCTCGTCAATGCAGCCAGGAGGCTACGCCACTACTTTCTCGCCTACACCGTCGTCGTAAGAACCGAACAACCTATAAGGCAACTCCTCGGGAGGCCGAACATGGAGGGGAGGATGCTCAGGTGGTCACTCGAGCTCGCCGAGTTTGACATCCAATACGAAGGGAGGAAATCCCTGAAGGCACAGGTACTGGCCGACTTCGTAGCAGAGATGACCATCCCGGAACCTTCGACCAACAGATCACAGAAATGGACGATCTATGTCGACGAGGCGTCCAACCCAAAGGGAAGCGGGGCGGGCATCATCCTCGAAAATGAGAAAGGCATCTTGATCGAGGTATCCCTCGAACTGTCCTTCCCGATATCGAACAACCAAGCCGAATACAAGGCCTTCCTCGCAGGACTCCGGCTGGCTGAGGACCTCGGCGCCAAGGAGGTCAAACTCTTCACCGATTCCCAGCTCGTGGCCTCGCAAGTCCGAGGAGAGTACCAAGCTATGAACGAAAGCCTCATAGAATACTTGGCCTTGGTAAAAGAAAAGATGAAGAAGTTCACCTCCGCGGAAGTAACTCACATCCCCCGCGAGCACAATGCCCGAGCAGATGTCTTGTCCAAATTGGCGGGCACAAAGAAGAAAGGTGGAAACAAATCCGTCATACAAGAAGTGCTTTCCCACCCGAGCATCGACAAACTGGCCATGGATTCGGACATCAACACCATCGGGGACAGCAGCTGCTGGATGACTCCGGTATACGAATACCTCATGACAGGAAAACTGCCGAAGATCCCAAAGAAGCAGGAATGGTCAAGAGGCGGGCGTGCTCGTACACTGTAGTCGAGGATAAGTTATACCGGCGAGGGTTCTCTATCCCACTCCTCAGGTGCGTTGAGGAGACTAAGGTCCCCGGCATCCTCCAGGAAATCCACGAGGGAATCAACGTACAGCACCTCGGCGGCCGCTCGTTAGCCCATAAGGCACTTCGAGCAGGGTACTACTGGCCCACCATGCAACAAGACGCCAAGGAACACGTCAAGAAGTGCGATAGATGCCAGCGACACGGGGACATGCACCTCGCTCCTCCTAGCGAGATCAAAACGCTATCCTCCCCATGGCCGTTCGCATGGTGGGGAATGGACATCCTTGGACCCTTCGTCATAGGATCATATCAAAACAAATACCTCATCGTCGGGGTGGATTACTTCACGAAGTGGATCGAGGCGGAAGCATTGGCCAAAATCACGGCCTTTAACATACTGCGTTTTTACAAAAGAAACATCCTCGCCCGATTCGGCGTGCCTCAAGCCATTGTCACCGACAACGGGACACAGTTCACCGACAAGAACTTCCAAGACTTCGTCACCAAACTAGGCACGAAGCAGCACTTCACGTCGGTCGAGCACCCCCAAACGAACAAGCAGGCTGAGGCGGCGAACAGAGTAATCCTCCGAGGATTGAGACGCCGATTAGGTGACGCCAAATAACGGTGGGTCGAGGAGCTACACAGCGTCCTCTGGGCCTACCGAACGACCCCACACTCCACGACCGGGGAGAACCCTTTCCGTATGACCTACGGAACAGAAACGGTGATCCCCGTGGAGATCAGGGAACCCTCGAGGAGGACAGAAGCCCCCCTCGACAGGAACGCGAACGACGAAGCCTTGAGGGAAGAGCTCGACTTCGTTGAAGAAACACGCTCGGGCGTTTCTCTCCGAGAAGCTTCACTTAAACAAAAAATAACACTACGTTATAACGACAAAGTTATCAAACGTGATTTTCAGGTAGGCACCCTCGTCCTACGCAGGAACCAGAAGGACTCGCGAGAAGGCAAACTCGCCGCGAACTGGGAGGGCCCGTACCGCGTTCGCGGGAAAACGGGGACAGAAGCCTATCTCCTCGAAAATCTGCACGGGGAAGAACTTGCTCGACCATGGAATGCTGAGAAGCTTAAACAATACTACAGTTAAACACTGCCTGCGGCTCACTAGCACCGCGATCACGGGGACACGCTAAGGTACGAGCGCGACACCCCTATACAGAACACGATGATCAGAGACCGCGTTGTGTGTGCGCGAGGACCTTTGATACGACGGGGATACCTCGATCGAGGCCCACCGTCGTTGTACCAATCGGGCAGAACACCCAGCTCGCGATGGGAAGTTCATGCCACGAAGCTAAGACCTCAACCGAGCTCTTAGCCTCGTTAAAGGTCGGAATACGCCTCCGGCCGCCCGACCAGCTCTCCACGCGGTCAGGGACTATCAAGGTCGAGCAAATCCCAAAGTTTTATTACTTAGACAAAAATAAAGTATAACAAATGCACCACACACATTCAAAACCACACAAGCAACGACAATAGCGAATAAACGAAAATACTTAGCAACGGGCAGAAGCCCAGTGTACAAATATTACAAAAATGTCAAAAAGCCCCTGGCACATATGCCGGGCACAAATCATTACAAAGAAAATGGTGCGCAGGCCAAACGATCAAAAGAACTACACAGCGATCTCATCCTCGACCCGCCTTCCATCTTCCTCCTCCCCCTCTTTTAGAAGATTGAGCTTGCCGGCGACCACACGAAGGAATGGGTTGATTCTGTCGAGCACCAGCGGAACGCCTGGATTCTCAGCGCCGATCTGCTCCACGACATTCTTAAAGCCTATCTCTAGAGCTTCCAGACTATCTAGCTGAAGCTCCCGAATTTTGCCAATCAAAGCGGCGCGGTCAGTAAGATTTTTCTCCACGAGAGTTTCATTCTCCGCGGGACGGACAGCATCCTCCAACTCCCCGATCCTTTCCCGAGAGCGATCAAGCTCTTCTTGAGTCGCCTTCAGGGCAGAATTGACCTCATTCAGCTCGCGGAGGGTATTGGCATGGTCCTCGCACTCGGCCTGGGCCTTCAGCAGATCAGCCGCGACCTTATCCTTCTCCTTCTCGAGGGCAGTGTAGTCGTCTTTCAGCTTCTGTAGCTCAGAGGAAGAGGGGGCCCCGTTATTCAATATCAAGGCAGTCTCGAAGACCGGCATCATGGCCGCAAGGTCCTCGACAAGCGCCACTCTCCTGGTCACCCCATCCATACTCAAAACTGCCTTCACCTCGGCATCAGCAATGACAGGGGGGCTTCCCCCGAAGAAATTCCGCTGGAGGTGGCAAGCGGGCATCTGAAACTTCTCCGGAGAGACAGGGCCCACGAGATCCACGAGGACAGGCCCCTCGGTCCTTGCTTTCTTGGCAGGGGTGCTCTCTGGAGGAGGGGACTGGCTGCACTGTGGCGAGGCGGAACCACTCATCGTCCCAGCCGGCGTTGCAGTCTGAATACTTTCTCGAACACGGCTCTTGGTACGCTTGGGTGCCCGCTCGGCGGCCAACTTCATGATACGCTCGGTGGCGTTAGACATTTGAGCTGCAAGAGAAATCATGGAAAAAGTTAGCACAAAGAGACAAAGCTAAATGAAGGCTCGAACAGGACGAGGAGATCCCACCTAAGAACCTCTTGGCCTCGTCGGGAGACTTGCATTCGAGGAGCCCCTGGGTGTTTATATAGCGAGCCGCGGTCATAACCCTCCCTTGGGAGTCGAGGAGGTAGTTTTCATCCCTACCAACGCACTCTGCCCGGTTGAAACCATTGAAATACGCGACCAACGTGGCGTACGCCACCCTGTCATCCTCCGACAACTCGCTATGCTTCACGAGGTAATCCTCCGTACCGAGCGCGAAGTGGGCATCCTCCCACTCCAAGGGACACTTGGACACGAACCTTTCTCCCCCAGCTGCGTGCGTCGCGGGCATGACGTAGTAGAACCTTCTCTTGAAGCCCCTTATTGAGTCCGCGTACGCCTTGAATAACTTCTTGGGTTGTTTGAAAGAAACCCAACTATGTCGCCCGTTCTCCGTTGAACGTTGCAAATGGAAGACGCGGAAGAAGAGCTCGAGGGTGATCCCAATCTGGAGATAGTCACAGAAGATTTCAAACGCCCGCATGAAAGAAACCGCGTTAGGATGAAGCTGTGACGGCGCCAAGTGCAAACGATTGAAAACCCCTAGTTGAAAGCTATTGAAGGGGAGGTGAATACCGGCCTCTTTAAAGGCGAACTCATACATGGGAAACTGCAGCCCGCGATAGTTAGAACAAATGCGATGGTGTACCCGGGGCTGGTAAGCCGTCCACGTGGCCTCCTCTCCTTCGGGGACATTCTCGACAAAGGCGAACGCGTCTGTGTCATCGACGGAGAAACACAACCCTATATGCAGAGGCTCTTCTCCGGCCCATTCGTCGGCCGGACGCACGGTCGCCTCCCTGGGGATCTGAGCGGGTCCATCCACGTCGGGTTCGGTGTCTACGTAGAGAATTCCCAGAATCCTCGCAGCCATTTTTACCTGAAAAGCAGAGGAAATAGGTGAATTCGTTGGTTGCGACCAAGTCTACCCTTCCACCGCCGATCAAGTGAAAGGGCAGCGAGCAAGAAAATATTCGGGGACACGGCGAACTGCCCGGGGCCATCACCCCATCCTTTCTTTTTTTCGCTCCCCGATCCTCCCATCTCACTTCCCCGTGACATTCATCACGTGTCCTCGGTGTATTCATAAGAATCCTTGGGACATTCATCTTGTCCTCGGGATGTTCATCCCAAACCACCGTCAAAACCCACCGGAACCCTAGGAACGTCTCGCCGTTCCCGCCGGAACCCTAACGGAGTGCCAGGAACGCCCTCAACTCGCCGAAAAACTACTAAAATAAAGAAAAAAAGAACCATAAGGGATTAAGAGCTTACTTGAGCAGTGGAAGAGAGCGGACTAGAACAGCAAAGACGGCGGTGTACGGCGGCAGAGCAGCAACGGTGACTAGATGAGATGCGGAGCGAAAAAGGTGGGAACGTGCGAATGGCACGAACTCACCCCTTTTATAAGCCCCTCACGAGCTTTGAGGAGTCCCTAGGCAATCGATTGCGCTACCCTAGGGTAGTCGCCCTATGCAATAATGAGGTGTGACGCGTGGCACACGCTTCCCCAGGTACGTCTGTTTATTCCCCAACACGCGTCTCTTCATTCACCTCGGCCATTGACTCCTCGTATCCCCATGACATTGCCCCTCTGCGGCCAGTCTCGTACGAGCATGCCTGTTTGTTTCTGCCCGGTTCACCAACTGTTCCTCCCTCGAAGCCCCTTTCCCGACCGGGCACACCCTCGACATAGCCTTGACCCTTAAGTCATCACTCTGACGCCTCAGAGCAACAACTTGGGGGGCTCCTGTTCTGGACTGGACCGGAGGTACGCTCCTCAGCCGAGCAGGCCCGACCCACACGTTCTAAGGCGGCCCAACGAAGGCCTCAGTCTAGTCAATGTCGGGCACGTGCCACTTCAGCGGTGTCGAGCACGAACGACTTTGAGCTTCGGGCAGAGGCGCTGAGCCTTCCCCGGAGTTCACCCCTCCTTGACACGAGGACGCTACTCCCCGCAAGGAGTCATCCCCATCCGTAAGCAAGTCCTCGCGACGAGGACATGTCTCTCCTCGACACGCAAGACCCCTCCCCACGAGGACACATTCCATGTAACTGCCCACTCCCGACGGAATCGGTCTGCCCTAATTCCGGAGATCTAGGAGCAGTTACCCCAGGGCGAAGACCACGTGCTGGCCTTCACTATGCCACGTAAGCCCTGGCAGTCGCTTGGATTGGGCCTGGCAATCCAGCCCAGTGCTAGTGGCCGTTGGCCCTGCGCTGGGGGCTCTCTATAAATACCCTCTCACTTGAGAGGGCCAGGTAACGTTTTTCACTTCCACTCTCATTTCTGTACTTGCTATTCTCTGACAGTTATCTTACTTGAGCGTCGGAGTACCTTGCAGGTACACCCCCCCCCCCCCCCCCCCCCGCCATCTTTCAACCTCACCGGAGCTGAAGCCCAGACGACGTCGTTGGCCACTAGAAACTGTCTGATCCTGGTACGATCAATAAGATTATGAAATTATGATTTGTATTATTAGTTATTAGTATTGTTATTGGGCTATTGTGTATTTGGGCTTTTAATTCATTACCCATTACGAACACTATATATGTAGTGTCTTTGACACATTTTTAGGGTATGAAGAAAATGAAAAAGTTATATTTTATTTTACTTTTCTTTAGATAGTTTTTTTAATATTCTCTCTTTATCATTGAAACCCTAGTCTCAATACTTTTGATAGGAAAACTTCCAATCATTAGGTCACTAATTTGAAAATTAGGACTTTAAACCTAATCAGCCTTTAGTTCATTACTTGATGCTTGTTGAATAATAGTAAAGTATGAAAAGAATGTATCAAAGAGTGTATGTACCTTTAGTCTTGCCCATATAAATGTATATATAACTCTAAATCAAATAACTATTGGACCTCTTTCATGGGCTGACCCAGAACAATTTATTTAGTGAATTGCTCTTTCTAGAAAATTACAGAGTTGTTAAACTCGACTACCGTTCACTCTCGATTGACAAAGAATGGAAGAGATGCTTCACCGTGTTTGAAGTTAAATTATTTTATATTTATATTGTTGCCTTTGTTCTTGGTTGTTCTTTGTTTGAACTAACAAAGTATTTTTCGGAGATGTATCTCCAAAAATCTCAATAAAAATTGAAATAATTTATGTTACAGAGATGCATCTCTGAATAAATCCTTTATGCATATAGAGATGCATTTTCGGACCAATATTTAATAGAATAATGGTTTCTCAACAATTTCAGCTGAGGTGTGTGTGTGTGGAAAAGATATGGGAGCACCCATAAGGATAGAACGAGTATTTTCCTTTATTTAGGTAAAAAATGAACAACCCGCCTAACAAATTGATTTCATAGTCCTAATCTATAAATAATTATTATCAATATCTTAAGAGTATTTTGTAAAGGAAAAAAGTCTGATAATAGAGAAGAAAAGGATATGACCTGACAATGTAAAATAATTTGTAAACTATTAACTATTCATTATCATGTATTCTGTCAAGTCACCTTGATATTTTTAAATTAATTGTGCGATATGACTCAATGATAAATTCTTATTGAATAGTAGTGTAAAACTATTTTACATTGTCAATGCACTACCTTTAATCTCGTAATAATATATACCCCTTTTATACTCTTGTCATACAGAAAATTTTCCAATATTGCTTTATGAGAATATATTTTTAGAGGATTTCTTAATGTACCCTATAAATTTCTTATGCACCACGCGAAATTTTAAAATTGTCCAAAGTTTCTGGAGATGCATCTCCAGACGAACCCCTTACACACTCAACCCAGACCATTCTGAGTGGCGCCATATAAGTCAGGTTATTTTTATTCCGGAGATGCATCTCTGAAAAATTTTAAGAAATAACTTAATTATTACCAGTTCAACAGAAATTACGGAGTTACATCTCCGAAAATATGGGCGGAATTTTGAAAATTTCTGCCACCTTTGCATGTCAGATATTTCTGGAGATGCATCTCCGGAATAATCTGATAAAAGAAACAGATGCATGATCACACGGCCATTGTCGCCATTGTTGTTTTTCAACCAAACCCTTCACTAAAAAACCCTTCATTCTCGATCCATTTTTTCACTCCAAATCTCTATTCTTTTGGTTCATCACATCATATAGAGCAAAAAAAGATATAATTTCAGGTAAAGATCCTTCATTTTCCACTACATAGCTCACATTAATAATAAAAAAATCTGAAAAAAGCGCATCATGTCCGAAAATGTATCTCCGAAACGAGTATGAACTTGTTCGGAGATGCATCTCCGGAAGTTGTTTGTGTTCATTTTCTAAGTATGTTTTCAGCAGTATTGCTTATATACTGTTATAGTTTTAATTGTTTTCATTAGATATGGTGCACCCCGATGTTTTCACAAAACAAGTTGTTTCTCCGAATGTCCAAGGTGTTGTTGTGAAGGCGGTAGATGTTGGCAATATATTTAAAAATGAGCAAGAGTTTGAATCCGTGATCAAATGCTTCAATGGATTCTTATGGAGGCCTCTAAAATTGGATTTGGTGTGGTTATCGAAAGGTCCGATAATGGTTCAGATATAAGATGTGCTTTTGAGACAATGACATGCGAAAGAAGCGGGAAATATATAACTCTTCTTCGAAATTTTAAAAGAGACGACACTGGTTCAAAAAATGTTTGTTTAAGTGAAAATTAAACAAGAGCTGCTATAAATAGAGCTTCAAGTTTAAAAAAGACGATTATAAAAAAAAAGTTTTAAAAAGATTAAGCAAGCTTGCATAAAGAGTAGACCAAAAAAATGCTTTAATCTTCAGCTTTAGCACAAATTTTAAATCTCAAGCGAAGTAAGAAAAATAATAAAGTGTACCTTGGTTGTTGGTTTAGTTGTTTCTTCTTCTTGACCTTCTGCTTTGGTGGATCAGCTTCTGGACATCCAGCTTCTGAAGGTCTAGTAGCTTCTCAACCACCAGCTTCTGAAGTGTCTTCAGATACATGAATTTCTGAAAAAATTTCAACTAACTATGACATTTTATTGTTAGGCTCATTGTCATCAAATTTGATGTGTATTGACTCTTCACCCATTTTGGTTTCAGAGTTATACACTTTGTATGCCTTTGAGTGTTCAAAGTATCCTAAGAACTTTTTGAGCTTTGGTATCAAATTTCTTTAGATATAATTTGTTGTTTAAGATGTAACATGTACATCTGTACTGATGAAAATAAGATATACCTGGATTCCTTCCTTTGGAAAGCTCATATGAAGTTTTGTTCAGAATACGTCTAATATAGATTCTGTTTTGAACATAACAAGTTGTGTTTACAGCTTCTACCCATAAGTACTTAGGTAAATTATTTTCATGAATCATGATTCTATCCATTTCTTGTAAATATCTATTCTTTCTCTCTACAACTCCATTTTGTTGTGGAGTTCTAGAAGAAGAGAACTCAAGGAGAATTCCATGTTTTTCACAAAAGATTTCAAATGGCTCATTTTCAAATTCTCCTCCATGCTCACTTCTGACTTTTAAAATCTTTGATTCCTTTTCATTTTGTATTTGTATACAGAAGATAGTAAACACATCATATGACTCATCTTTAGTTCTAAGGATTTTCACCCAAGTCCATCTGTTATAGTCATCAACTATGACTAATCCATATTTCTTTCCATTGATTGATATAGTACCAACTAGATCAAATAAATCAATGTGAAGTAGTTTCAAAGGTATGGAGGTAGATACACTATTCTTTATTTTAAAAGAGGTTTTATTAATTTCTCTTACTTGGCATGTTTCACAAAGAGCATCTGAGTGAAAATTAAGTTCTGGCAAACCTTTGATAAGTTTTAACTTGCTATGTTTAGAGAATAATCTACACTTAGCATATCCTAACCTTCTGTTCAGATCCATTTTTCATCACTCACTGATAGAAGACAAAGTACCTTCTGATCATCAAATTCATATATTTAATTTTGTAGACATTTCCTTTTCTCCTACCTTTAAACACTATGAACTTATCAGACTCATCCTTAACTATATAGTTGTTCTTTTTCACTTGAGAAATATGACTTTTTTTCTAAAATTTCATTTCTAATTTGAAAAGATTTTAATTCATTTATCACTAGCTCATATTTCTTTTTCAAAATTTTGATGTCTCTAGCTTTATCTTGACAACGACCCATAAGGTCTTGAATAAGAGTAATTAAATCAGAACGAAATAGTTTAGAAAATACCTCTTCTTCTTCTTCTTCAGAATATGAACCAGAGTGTGGGTCAGATTATGTGTCTAAAGATGTTAGAGCCATCAAATCTAAATTGGCTTCTTCCTCATCTTTATGAGATCCTTCTTCTTTGTTAAGTTCATTCCATGTTACCATGAGACTCTTCTTGACTTTGTTTCTGAATCTGTTCTTTTGGTAGCTTCCTTCTTTGACTTATCTTTCTGCAACTCTGGACAGTCATCAAAAAAGTGACCAGATTTCTTGCAGTTGAAACATCTTTTTTGGTCATCTTTCTTGTCTCTGGAACTTGATACTCTAAAGCCACTGCTTCTTCTTGAGAACATTCTGTTCTTCTTAGCGAGATACTGGAACCTTTTGATTATAAATGTCATATCTTCATCATCTGAACCTTCTTGTGAACCTCCTGCATGAGTAGTTTCTTCATGTTCCCAGACTTGATGAGACATAGCAGATTGACCAACATATTTCAAGGCAAGAGACTTGGATTTATTTGCAGTTTCATCTCACATGAGCTCAATCTCATGACTTTGGAAATTGCTTATCAAACTTTCAAGAATTATTTTGTTAAAGTTCTTGGCTTCTTGGATAGTTATCACCTTTGGTCTATATTTGGCAGGAAGACTCCAAAGAATCTTCTTGAAATAATAAGAAATTGTATAACTCTTGTTCAAAACTTGAAGTCCAGATACCAAAACTTGAAACCTTGAGAACATGGTTTCAATATCTTCATCTTCCTTCATTCTGAACAATTCATACTGTTAGACGAAAAGGTCAGCCTTTGCCTCTTTCACTTGCTGATTGTCTTCATAGGTAGCATACAAGGATTCAAAAATGGTTTTTGCAGTAAACTTGTTGATTATCTAGAGCTACTCAGAATAAGATGGAACATCTACCCAAATGCCACACGCTCTGTGATGCTTTCTATAGATCTTCTTTTGAGTAAGTGTGAGACTTTTTCTATCAAGAGCCATTACCACTTCATCAACTGGAATATCAATACCATCTTCAAGAATGTCCCATAACTCATCATCAATGCTTATGACGTGACTGTACATCTTACTTTTTCACCATTCAAACTCTATAGAATCTCCACTGAAGGTTGGAGGTTTAGCAGTATAGTTTTTCTTCTCAGAAGCACTATAATCATAGTTCATAGCATTGTTACCACCATTACCACCAGTACCCCCAGAGTTATCAGACATATCAAACATGTTTTTCTATCAGGATCTTTTCTGTACTACTGTTAAGTGTTTAGAGCCTTGTCCTTGCTTTGATGCCAACTAAATGTGAGAAAAATACAAGAAGGGGGGTTGAATTGTGTTAGACTTTTCTTTCTTTTCTAAAAATTTCTTATCAGATTATGAACTCAAAGTCTAGAATCTGATACAAAGTCAAGTGTTTGCAGAAGATAAAAACAAGTTCAGAGGTAGAGAGTGTAAGAAAAAGAGACACACAAGAAGTTTATACTGGTTCCTCCCACTAAATGAGAGTGTCCAGTCCCATTGCACTTCCAAGGGATTTCACCATAATCGCTACTGATTACTATTGTTCAAGCACAGAAGCAAGAGACTTCTAATGCTCAAACACATAAGTAAGAGACTTCTAATGCTCAATCACACAAGCAAGAGACTTCCAATGCTCAAGCACATAAGTAAAATACTTATAATTCTCAAGCACACAAGCAAGATACTTCAGACGCTCAAGCATACAAGCAAGAGACTTATAACAATCTAAATTACAGATAAAATATTTTGTGATTCTTACACTTGATATACAATAAGAGGTGTAAACATAATACAACTTAATAAGACTCTGAATACTTATGAATTTCTAAGATATAAAAATGATAAGAAATTCTAAGTTTATGCTTTGACAGAGTAACAACTCTGTTGGTTTGACAGAGTAACAACTCTTTTGATTGTCAATGATTGGTTTTCTTTGTTCAAGTCTTCAGCTCCTTATATAGAGAGACAGAAAATAGTCGTTGAAGATAAGAGCTAGCAAAAGTGAGTCTTGGAGAAGCTTAGGCGTTAGAATGTTACTTGATACAGTTAATTCCGTTGGAAATACATTTGAATTCCCTTTGCTTCAAGAGGAATTATCTGTTACATCCTAGTTGTCTGTGCAAATTATTGGTTGGATCTGCACGTGACCAGAAGAAGACAAAATGATCCTTGAGTCTGACAGTGACCTATCAAGGACTTCTTAATCCTCAGGTTTACCTTCTTCAAAGTTTGAGAACTTTAGAAGAAGTTAACCTCTTCCAGAGTCTGACTTTCTTCAGAGTCTAGTCTTCAGAAGTTAACCTCCTTTAGAGTCTGAGTCTTCAGAGTCTGGTTCTCAGGTTCTGATCCTTCAGATTATGAATCTTTTAGCTTCTCATTAAATGTTCATTTTCAATACCGGTACTAAGTTTATATCAAAAAATTTAGTATATGGTTTTGCACACTTGAACATTAATTAATATACCTAATTGTTCTTTAAATACTTTGTTATCATCAAAACCTTAGAGATATGGTACAAACCAATTTTGTTCCAACAGATAACACCATTAATTGTAAAACCCTTGCTTTCCATGACAGAAGAAAAGCGCTTAGGGCCAATGTTCTGGGCCGCCCAAAGGGGCAAAAGAAGCATAAAGGCCCAACACTAAGAAACAAGAGATTAAAAAGTTGGATGGGCGAATTCAGAGTCATGCACTCTCTAGTATTCTCCTCAAAAGACACATCTCTACCATCCAAATCCATCCAACGAATATTCGTGTCTTATGCTCACATTCACATTTCAGTTACCAACAAACTCTCTGATTTAAAGGAGATGAGCGTGTCATCTTTAGGTATGATAACCTTGCAGACCAGTCCTTTTCCACCGTATCAAAACCTAGCTCTGCTGCAATACATTATTTTCGATCATCATTGTGTTCTTAAATATAACAAGGTGCTTGAAGATTTGGCATGTGGAGGGAAAGTCTAACATTTCATAAAATAACAAAAATTGAACAATATATAAGTGAGAGAACTCATAAATCTAATGTCTTAATATTTTAGATGATGATTTGATTTGTGTGATTATTCTTAATTCAATGTAGACACTCATTTAATGACTCATCGGAGTATTAGAGTTGATGATTCGACTTAGAGACCATCCTTTTATATCAAAAGTTGTATTGATAATGTGGTGGTCATACCACATCTCTCGTAAGGTACGAAGTATTAATATATGTGAATGAATTTGTTTTGATAAAAATAAGAGGGTAATTGTTTTGCACTTTTAGTGTAAAATATTTTACACTATCAAATATCAATGCATCACAATCATCTGTATGTATTATTTTTTCAAAGTTTTTAAAATAAAAGTCAAATCTTTCAAATAAATCAGCAATTGTGATTACCTGACAGTATAAAAATTCTTTACACTGTCGGTGTATCAATTAAATTCTAAAAATAAATCTAAAATAAATAATCCAATATATATTTATCAATGATTCATTTTCCTTTCTGTTAGTAATAGAATTAAGTTAATATTTTAAAATTAAAAAAAACTGTAAATTATTGATTGTTAAGGATATATTTTTAAAAAAATATATATCATTTTATACCCTCTCTATAGTCTAAACTAAATACTCAATAAATTGATTTTAGAACCCTACATATAGAAACTTTAAAGAATTTGGCAAAGAATAAAACCCAAAAATATATATCATTTTTACATTTTTATTTTAGGGTTAAATAAGTAATAGGTCCCTGAAAATAACCCATCATTCAAGTTTGGTCCCTATAAATATTTTCTTCAAGGTTTGGTCCTCCTAAAGTTTTTCGTTTCTAACTGTAGTCCCTCCCGTTAGTTCTCACTAACAGAGGATGACTTGACGTGCCATGTAGATATTTTTTGATGATGTGGCAGACATGTGGATATTTTTTTAATAATATTATCATATCTATACCCATAAATGGTAGCTAATTTGTAGCTATTTCCTAACTAATCCCTAGCTAATCTAAATACACCGTATCCTATTTGTAATAATCTGTAGTTAATTCCTAGCTAATTTACAGCTAATATACTGCTAATTCCTAGCTAATTTAAACATATCAATTCAAATCAAATCTTCTGATTCTGAAATAAACGTATATTCTGAATCATATTTTGCAATGACTATGCTAAGAGACTTGTGATTTCGACCTGGAAGAAGACTTAATTTTGGGGATTGATAGAAACTAATGGAAAAACCACCATTGATTGGGAACAAAAGACTATTAGTTTTGAAGAAAATAACTGAGTTATTACACTGAACAAATACTGCATCAGAGATAAGCATCATACTACTACATTGCAGGGACTTCTGTACATAGATTGAACCGAGGATGTCAGAATGGTGAAAAGACATAATTCACCTTGCGAGTGAGAGATGATATGCTATCAATAGAAGCAAGTCATCAAAGTGGGGTCAACAAATTAGTTAGAGAAAAGGAACATGTGACACTTCATCCAATAATTAAGTGGATATTTCCAGCCAAAAATATGTCAATTATTAGAGAATAAAAGGAGAGCGATGTGGGTAGGATAATTTGCATACCCTGTAGAAAATTTTGAAGCAGCACTGTACAGTCTTCAAAGAGCAGAGGTCATACTAATAAATAATGAAATTTTTGTTACAACCCTAAGATCATGATCACATGATAACTTTGAGGTAAGGGTGCATACCAGTAAGTAACTGTAAATATCACTATACTTCAGATTCATGAATGCCCTGATGTAATACATTAAGGTTACAATACAGTTGCAATACAGTGGTATCACAGCTCAGCGAGAGAAGAAATAACAAAGTGAACCCATATGTAAAATAGGAGAGATGTATTACTATTCTCTCATACAAGGGAATTGAAGTTGTTCTAATGCAGAAAAATAAGCCCATTGCCTCTGTCAGGAAAGCCCTCTCACTCTAGTTATGAAAAGGAAATCATAGCTTTGGTAATGGAAATCATATCAATTCAAATTAAGCATCTACTAAATATAAAAAAGTGTCTCAACTCATTAAGCATCTACTAAAAATAAATAATCACAATGTTGAACGTCATTAATCACAACTTTCAGGCATTTTAATATACATATATCCATCAACCGTCTGACCATTTAAATCTCAATCTTATGTGTCAATAACTCAATTCTTCAAATGATATAACGGATGTGATCTAGTTTATTATTTATCCATAACTGGTTATTGTGAATGTCCTTGCTAGTGCAACTTTCATACATATTTTTCATTCTAATTTGTGAAGTAAACTGTACAGGAGGAGCTTATTACTCGTCTAAAAGATGCAGATGGGACAGCATAGCATGGAGGATATAATTCCTGGTCAATCGGCGTCAAATGTGAAAGTAGTTAGTTTTTCTTCTTAATGTAACATAGGATCTGAAACTAATTTTGAATATTATCTTTTTGGCCCTATTGTCTCGTGAGGTAATGTTATGTATTATTTTATGATAGTTTGGTTTGATTTTAATTCTTAATCAGGGGATGAAAACCACTTCTCAAATACTTTCAAGTCAAGTAGAATTGCAGTGCAATCTTAGTCAACATGGTTTGATCAAAATCCAATTCAATTCGAGTTACTTCAAAAGTTGTAAGATTTAATTTGAATTGATATGTTTAAATTAGCTAGGAATTAGCTGTAAATTAGCTAGGAATTAGCTACAGATTATTACTAATAGGATATGGTGTATTTATATTAGCTAGGGATTAGTTAGGAAATAGCTACAAATTAGCTACCATTTCTAGGTTTAGATATGATAATATTATAAAAAAAATATCCACATGTCTGCCACATCATCAAAAAAATATCCACATGGCACGCCAGGTCATCCTCCGTTAGTGAGAACTAACGAGAAGGACTACAGTTAAAAACGGAAAACTTTAGGAGGACCAAACCTTGAAAAAAATATTTATAGAGACCAAACTTAAATGATGGATTATTTTCAAAAACCTATTACTTATTTATTTTAAATTAAATTAAAATTTTAAATTAACTTTTATTAAAAATACCGGTATTCAACTGAAAACCACGAATAATAAGAATTTACCTTATTTTTATTCAATATAAACCTATTTTCTTTGAATAATAAATCCTAGCTCGTCTTTTATTGGTAAATTGTTAAATAGTAATTTATTGTTAAACAACACTTTTATTGGTGAAGTGTTAAATCTCTTTTCCATTTTGGACTGTCTCTAGAGTGTTTCGGTGAATTTTTATCTACTCACTTCAAAAAATTAGGTAGAGTTATTTATAGAATAAATTAGGCTACATTACATTGGAAATCTACAAAATTTAAATCATTAAATAAATAATTAAGTATAATAAAATAATATAGCATTAGTGAATTGATTGAAAATAAACTATCCAATTTTTTGTGATGCGAAGTTGCCCCCTTCCGATATTTCCATCCAGATGGCTACAAAAATGGTTTGATAAACAGAACTTTCTCGATAAAACAAGATTACTCCTCCATCTCCTTTAAATACCCTAAGCTTTTCAACAATGTGATTCACATTAAGCATCGGTATCTAATCTATTCCCTTACAATTCTAAATTTACTGATTTTTCATTACCTCAAAAATGTCTTTGATTCCAAGTTTCTTTGATGGCCGAAGGAGCAACGTTTACGATCCATTCTCTCTCGATGTTTGGGATCCTTTCAAGGATTTTCCATTTCCGAGTTCTGCACTTTCTGCTTCTTTCCCTCGGGATAATTCTGCGTTTGTGAGCGCACGAGTGGATTGGAAGGAGACACCAGAAGCACACGTGTTCAAGGCTGATCTCCCTGGACTGAAGAAGGAGGAAGTGAAGGTTGAGATTGAAGATGACAGAGTTCTTCAGATAAGCGGAGAGAGGAACGTTGAGAAAGAAGACAAGAACGATCAATGGCACCGCGTGGAACGCAGCAGTGGAAAGTTCATGAGGAGATTCAGATTGCCTGAGAATGCCAAAATGGGTGAAGTGAAAGCTTCACTGGAGAATGGTGTTCTAACTGTGACTATTCCAAAAGAACAAGTTAAGAAGCCTGATGTTAAGTCCATTGAAATCTCTGGTTGAACTCACACAAACAAGCTCTATTACTGTGTTGCTTTAAATTCGTGTACTTGTCTGTCCTGGTTGTAATGGTTACGCTTTTGTAATTTGCGTGTAAGAGATCTATTATGATGATGATGGTGATGATGTTAATGCATAAATAAATAACTAATTAAAAATAATAAAAATAAAATAACTAATTAGTTTTTGTTTTGTTTCAATGAATACTTGGTTAAACGAAAACTAAACAAAAGATATTATACACTGCGAAGCTAGTTTGGTGTTCTCTTAAAATGGTATTGCAATTTGATTCTCCAGTGCAATAACAATCACCTATTGCGTTTCTCAAGTCATCAATATGAAATTTTCAAACTCTCCCTACACATATCTCATAATTTCACAATCACAATGCACATATGCTTGCAACATCTGGTCTGGATGCAGTAATATGCATAAATAGGTTTCTACAGTAATACTAATCAAATCAGTTCCAAACTTTTTAAAATTTCTCCTTCTACTTCATTGGAGTGTTCGTGCTCATGCAATTCTACAGTTTTAGGCTGCTGTTACGTTGCGGTCACGTAAAGATTTTTACGATTTGGATTGGTTATATATTGTAACAATGATTGCAGTCATGGTGGTGTGATTCTTTATATAATGCTATTGGTATCAGCACCTACCTGTACCATTTTGTCTAGCCTTTTTCTCGACGAAAGTGACCGGTTTTTAAAACTTTGATACTACATATGTAATTGTTTCAATCTTTCTCTTCCATGACCCACGCTTGATTCTTTTTCTAGAGTGAAGAAGTTAAGCAACATGACCGTGTGTGTTCAAATGTTCTTCTTAATCGTTAGCAACCACAAAAAAATCATTCTCATTTTGTGGGAGTTTTTACATTATTCATGTATATTTTTTTTTAAAAGCCAAGCTAAATAAATTAATACCAAACTGGCATAAACAATGCCAAAAAGATACGCAGTCAAAAACTAAACATAATAACTCCAGAACAAAACACACCAACCAAAACAATGCAAGAAATTATAAAGGCCAGCTTGCTAAGCCAACCTGCACCTAAAACCAACGAAACTAGACAAAGAACAGCAAAGATTCACAAACACCAAACCCCCAAAATCACCACTGCAGCAAACAAACCACCTCACCACACCCTGCCCAACTAGAACCACCAAAACTAAACAGCAGAAGCCGCACCCCTCGACCTCCTGATGACACCTAACGAGCCAAAAAATAAACGAACCCGCTGTATCAGACCAGACAACAAACAGCAAATAACCACAACAAGTTACATAACTGAAGCACCTATCCCCCTAAACTAAAATCAAATAGCAGCCTAAGCACTCCGCGCCAACAACTCTGCATAAATCCAGCGCCAACACTAACAAGGAAAAGAAACCTCTTGACCACGCCTTAATTGCGGTTCCACCCTAAGCACTTCTTTGGATGTATAATCCATTGGTTTAAATCGTAATTGAATCCTTTGATCTTCGCCTTTAGCCACCTCTAAGACAGAACTTGAATGTTATCTTTTCTTCGATCTGATGCTCTGAAAATTACTTCGTTCCTCCTCTGTCAGATGGTCCAAATGCACGCTTACCAAATTGTTGAGGCTTTCTCTTTGACCTCTCTGCTTCCTTTAAATATTCCTGCAAAATGAGCGAAATTCTGCAAAGTAGAATTGTGAGAGACGAAAGATATACAAAGCCATCTTAGGACCTCACTCCAAGCCCCAAAAGCCGATGGCCATTCGAAAAAAATGTGCCCGACATTTTCCTCAGCACCACAGCCGAACGGGCATGAATTTTGAGATTCTACTAAGACACCCCTTCTAATTAAGTTGTCTTTGCTATTCCTATTTTGCCAAATTCTCCAAACCAATATCGATATTTTAAACGGGATTATCTTACTCCACGCTTCCTCCAACTCCCTGTTATCCTTTATTTGTGAGATCATCTCTTCTAAAATAACTGAATACGCCTCTTTAACCGAATAAAGATTCTTATACCATTTACATTCATCTTTAATACCCTCCCTTAAAGATATATTAGCTAACCTATCCTTAATTTCCCCACACTCTTTCTGTTTTCCTCATTTAAAGAACTCTCCCAGTGACCATCCATCCAATTCCCATACTGTAATTCCTAATCACCTCACTCACTGAGATGTCTTTATCAATTGCCGCCCTATACAAGTCCGGGTATGTCTCCGTAAGACTCCTTCTCTCTAGGGGTCTTCCCAGAAAAATGTTTCTCTACCGTCGCCGATAACTTTTGTTAAGTTATTCACAAACCACTTCTTCCTAAATATTCCATCCACCTTGTCCATCGATTGAAGGTCTCTCCACCACAAAGAGCTGATATTGTCTACCTTGTTTCCATCCATACCTTTCACCCCATACTTGATTTCCAGAACTCTCACCCATAGCCAATTTTTCTCGGTTAGGAACCTCCATTTCCACTTTCCTAGCAATGTTAAGTTAAAGGCCTTTAAAATTTTTAAACCCACACAACCTTTTTTCCTATCCCGGCAAATCTTCCCCTACTGAATCCAGTGAATTTTCCTACTCTCCAACTCCCATCCCCAAAGGAAATTTTTGAACATAACTTCCATTTTATGAATAATGCCTGAAGGAGCCTTAAAAAACGAAAAATAGTAGACCGGAAGCGCATATAGAACGGACTTCAACAGAATGATGCGACCTCCCATTGAAAGGTGTTTGTTGTTTCAAGACGCTAATCTCCCCCTCACTATATCAATTACTGCTTTGCAAGCGCTCTCCATTCGATAGTTTCCTCCAACCGGAAGCCCTAGATATTTGAATGGCGTGCCTCCTACCTTACAGTTAAGAATCGTTGCCGCATCCTCCAACCAATCCGCAGAGAACTCTTGTGAAAGTTAATTTTCAATCCCGAAATTAGTTCAAACATTTGCAGGACAGCTTTAATTTTCCACACATTCTTCCAACTTCTTTTGCATATCAAAATGGATCGTCGGCGTACTGTATATGTGAAACTGTCACATCGCCATTTCTAAACTCATATCCATCAATGGGTCCCCTTTGTCTCAATCCTCTCCTCATCTCGATTTCCTCTGTGGAACTTCCGTTAACCAATACTGATACTCTTGTTTTTTTGAGGCATTCATCAATCCACTTTCTCCACTTATCGTTAAAACCCATCCTTTCCATCATGAAGTCGAGGATTTTCCAATCCACAGAATCGTAAGCCTTTTCAAAATCTGTTTTGAACAAGATAGCCTCTCGTTTCCTCCTCTTGGCATCGTCAACTATCTCATTTGCGATCAAAATGCAATCCCCTATTTGACGCCCTTCCATAAAAGCAAACTGAGATTCCGCTACCACTTTATGAATCACTTTCTTCAACCTATTCGCGAGCAGCTTAGCGAGCACTTTATACATACTCCCAATAAGCGAAATAGGCCGAAAATTCGTAAGCTTTACTGGATTTTCCACTTTCTAGATAAGGGTAATAAAGGAACTATTTATTCCTTTAACTAATCTGCCATTGGAATGAAATTCTGAAAACAATCGAATAAAATCTCCTTTGATCACCACCCAAAATTCCTTAATAAATCCTAGAGTTCCACCGTCTGGCCTGGGGCTTTTCGTGCTCTCAAAATCCCAAACCGCTCCTCTGATTTCTTCCTCAGAAAACACATCAGTGAGGCTATCATTGTCCAACGAGTCAATCCTCTTGAATTCGAATTCTCTAAGTGTAGGTCTGTTCAATTTGCTATCTCTGTACACCTCTGAAAAGTATGCTAGAATCTCATCTCTAATTTTTTAACTTCTGTCAATTTCACTCCTCGCGACGAAATACATTGGGACTTTATGCACGTAATCTCGTTGGATTTTCTCCTTGCGAAATAGATTTCTCAGAGAGAGATTTCTGGATGATTTCATTTCATCAAAAAGTAAATTACATAGGAGGGTTACATCTTATATACTCAAGCTCGTGATAGATAGATGCAAAATCCAAATAATAACCAACTTTCTCACTAATTGTTCTAATTTAGTTGAATAAATCCACACGTAGAAAATGTGGGAACTAAGACTAAAGAGTGAATGTCTTATAAGTTGGTTAGTTTGTTAATGACTTACAAGCTCTTTCTATAGAACATCTCATGCAACCATCTTTAATCATTTTTAATGAATTTAATGGATGCTCGACTTCGTTGCATTTAGCATTCATTGATAAAGTATTTACAAAGGGACTAATAAAGTATTTAAATGCATTTACATCATTAGTTCCTACTATTATTCTTATATCAGTTTCAATACTAGCCTAAGGCATACATAAATATAGGTATCATAAGGCACATATACACACTAGAGTTCTACTTCTATAATATTCCCCCACAAGCTCAGTAGTACTTTGCACTTGGTCTGAAGATCGTGGTATGTTGCACTTCCCAAGAGATTTAGTGAGAGTGGAAAATTTGAGCGGTGTTTGAAACATGCTGGATCAACATCTTTTTGACTATTGTTGGAACTAACTCAAAATTTTGAGAATTTTGAATCAGTTTTGATAAACAAGATTCAATCAACCTGATGGAAATCCCTTATTCTTCACTCTTCACTCAAGTGAAACAATCACACCTTGATTGGAAGAATGATTATGTGCAGCAATTGTTAATGAAAGAAGAAAGAAAGAAAATTGAATAAGAAAGAAGACTGGGGTTTGCCAAAATAGGGGAAGAAGAGTGATTTCTGCAGAGTAACTCTCTGCTCTAAAGCTGAGAAAATATTATTCAACTGTGCAACTGCACTTTTTGTTATGTGTTACAATATTATTCTCTATTCTTCTTACTCAAAATAAGGGTTACTCACTGTTAGCTCATAAATTCGACGCCAATATGAAGTTGGAAGTGTTGATGGGAATGTTGAGCTCTTGGAAAGGTTTAGAGAAGCTTCCGACAGGATCTGGGTGATAGGTTTCAGCCGAATGTGCTCGTAAGAGGAGAAGATGTCTTTTTGGGACTTAGAAAATGTTTCTAAGAGTTGAAGAGAGTACCTTTCGTCCGAGGATGCTGATGACGTCCGACGCTGGAAATTCAAATTCAAATAAAGGAGGGAGTAGTTACTGTGGTTCGCTCTTGAAGAAGGACAGGTGGCGTACATCCAAGTGATGGAAGCATGCAATGCGACACTTGTCATTCGCTTATTATTTCAGGCAGTTAGTTTTAGGCGTTATAAATAAGGGTTCTAGCAATAGGATTCGGGGTGTTGTGTTCATGTCGTCCATGTATACTTCGAGCATGTCGCCCATCTTCGCAAAATCTTCGAGCAAGCAAGAAAATATCGAATGCGTTTTAACCCAGAGAAGTGCACGTTCGGTGTGCGGGCAGGTAAATTCCTCGGCTTCTACCTAACAGAACGAGGAATCGAAGCTAACCCCGACAAGTGTCGGACATTCTCTGAGTTCCCAACGCCCACGTCTAAGAAGAACATCCAATCCCTCAACGGGATGCTTACCTCGTTGTCCCGCTTCGTGGCAAAATCTGCCCAACACGCCCTTCCTTTCTTCAAGCTCTTGCGGAAAGAAGCAGCGTTTGAATGGACCGAGGAATGTGAAACATCCCTCCTTCACTTGAAGCGAGCTCTGTCGAAACCGCCCGTATTATCACGACCAGATACCGGGGAAGTCTTGTTCCTATACCTCGCCGTCACTACCGAGGCCGTTAGCGCGGCCCTCATTCGCGAGAATCCTGACGGACAAAAGCCAATATACTTCACGAGCAAAGCATTGCAGGACCCAGAGTTGCGATATTAACAGATAGAGAAAGTAGCATTGGCCCTCGTCAACGCGGTCAGACGACTGAGACACTATTTCTTGGCTCACACGATTGTGGTAAGAACGGATCAGCCCATAAAGCAATTACTGGGACGACCAGACATGGCAGACAGAATGCTCAAATGGTCATTGGAACTATCCGAGTTCGACATCCAGTATAAAAGCAGGAAAGCTCTTAAGGCCCAAGCGCTGGCCGATTTCGTAGCGAAAATGACATTCTCAGACTCCCCGGTCCGCATAGCAAACAGATGGACCATCTATGTAGACGGAGCATCCAGCTCAACCGGCAGCAGGGCAGGGGTAATTTTGGAGAACGACGAAGGGACCATAGTCGAGGCTTCTCTCACATTGTCTTTTCCCACGTCGAACAACCAGGCCGAGTATGAAGCCTTCCTCGCCGGTTTGCGCATAGCCGAAGATCTAGGGGATGAAGAAATCATCATCTGCACGGACTCTCAGCTCGTAGCCCTCCAGATATCAGGAGAATATCAGGCCAAAAATGACAGTCTCTCTGAATACCTAACCCCGGTCAAGGGAAAAATGTCGAAGTTCAGAACGGTAGAAGTAAGGCATGTTCCACGCAAACATAATGTGCGAGCAGACGTCTTGTCCAAACTAGCAAGCACTAAGAGGAAAGGCGGAAACAAGTCAGTCATCCAAGAGATACTTCCCCGGTCCAGCATCGATAAGGGATCCTCGACCCTACACGTGCACGCGATTGGGGACAACGATTGCTGGATGACGCCCATATACAACTACCTCACCAGGGACGAGCTTCCAGACGACCCCAAGGAAGCCAGCACTATCAGACAAAGAGCTTGCTCGTACGTCATCCTCGAAAACAAACTCTATCGACGAGGCTTCTCCATCCCACTGCTCAAGTGCATAGAGGAGGAAGTTGTCCCTCACGTATTACGGGAAATACACGAAGGCATTAACGCCCAGCACCTAGGAGGAAGGTCCCTTGCCCGCAAGGCCCTCCGGGCAGGGTATTATTGGCCAACCATGCAGCACAATGCCAAGGAGCATGTGAAGAGATGTGACAAATGCCAACGGCACGGGGATATGCACCTAGCCCCACCTAACGAACTGAAAAGCATGACCTCCCCGTGGCCATTCGCCTGGTGGGGCCTAGACATCCTAGGACCCTTCGTGATGGGATCCAGCCAAAATAAATACCTGATAGTGGGCGTAGACTATTTCACAAAATGGATAGAAGCAGAAGCCTTAGCAAAGATAACAACACTTAACATTCTGCGCTTTTATAAGCGGAATATCCTTGCCCGTTTTGGGATTCCCCAAGTAATTGTCACAGACAATGGAACGCAGTTCACGGACAAGAAGTTCCAAGACTTTGTCGCCCATCTCGGAACAAAGCAACATTTCGCTTCTGTAGAACATCCCCAGACCAACGGGCAGGCAGAAGCGGCCAATCGTGTCATTCTTCGTGGCCTCAAGCGAAGACTGGATGAAACAAAGAAAGCCTGGGTCGAGGAGCTCCACAGCGTCTTATGGGCGTACCGCACCACTCCTCAGTCCACCACCGGGGAAACACCTTTTCGCTTAGCATATGGCACGGAGGCTGTTTTACCCATTGAAATTCACGTACCGTCCAGGAGGACCGAATCACCTCTAGACGAGGAAACGAATAACGAAGCAATAAGAGAGGAGCTCGACCTTGTCGAGGAAATCCGAACAGGAGCAGCCCTCCGCGAAGTATCTCTTAAGAAAAAAATAGCAATCAGGCACAACGCCAAAGTCTTACGACGAGAGTTCGATGTGGGCAGCCTTGTCCTACGAAGAAACCACAAGGACTCTCGCGAAGGAAAACTAGCAGCCAACTGGGAAGGGCCATATAGAGTCCGTGCCAGAACGGGGAATGGTGCCTACTTCCTCGAGAACCTCAACGGGGATGCAATCCCTCGACCATGGAATGCTAAAAAACTTAAGCAATACTACAGCTAAAGTAACTATAAGCTTCCTCGCATCAAAGGACCACCTAACGGTCATCATGCTCGTCCAGGTACAAACGACGCATACGTACAAAGTAGAATCCCGCTCAAGTAAATAAGCTGGAACTCTGCTCGTCGGCGGTCCTTAACCAAGCACCGCCTTCGCCTAAGTACCATGATTGGCAGAACCCCAGCTCGCGATGGGACGTTCACACCGCGACCTCAGGCCTCAATCGCGACCTGAGATCCGCAACCTCGCTAGGACCTTCCCCGACTATTCGACCAGTTCTCCGCACTGGCGAATTCACAGACAACGAGCTATCTTTCAAAAGAAAGCTCCGTTAACAGACACACCCTCCGACGGGCAGTCATACATGCACAACTAATGTAAAGTACAGCAATATAAACAAAAATTGTATAAATAGCAAAACCGACTGACATAAACCGGGCATGAAGTAAAAAAGACCACAAGGGCCAAAGATTGTGCGAATTACATAAAAAGGGGGGCCACGCCCCCCCCCAAATCAAATAAAATTACAAATAATTCAACGGCGCGCAGGCCGGACAAGATACAACATCAAAATAACAAAACTCCTCATTCATCCGCATGCTCGATTAACGCCGGCTCAGGTCTCTGGCCCTCCTCGGACTGATCCTCAGGCTGAACCTCGGGGGTATCTAGAACAAGGCCTGCGGGCAAGACAATGCGACCATCATCAACGCGCGCCAGATAGTGAATACCCTCGGCAGAGATCTCAAGCCCAGGGTTTACCACCCGCAATTGAGCCACGACGCTTTGAAAAGACTCCTCTGCCACGGTGATACTGTAACACCCCCCTTTCTATACCCCCAAATAATCAAAATAATCATTTAGGCACATATTAAAAATTTCGTCAGAGTATAATTATAACATGGCATAAAAGAGGCATGTCACATCATACACAATTTTACAACATACAACACCTGCTCAAAACATTGATATGCAACAGTGGGGTAACTTTGCAACAGAGGAACTTTGTCCTTACACCCACACTTCAATATTTAGAATAAAAGCGAAAAATCTAAACATTGAACCACATTCAAACATATACACAGAGATATATACTTCACCAAGTATTATCCACCAACATAATTCATGTTTACATCAACATTTATCCACAAGATACATGTACAAATGTATCACAAAAGAATACTATACATCCTAGCTACCCGGTGCTACATATCAGAGCCAACCGACCAAAAGAATGAAGACACGCTCCACACAAAAAAACCTCCAGCATACCTACTCTGCAATGCCTCATAGAGCATTATAAAACAGCAGAAGGGTGAGAAATATTATCATAATAACAATGCCTAGAATTATATATATATCTTAGCATAAAAATACACATATTCCACATTCTCACCACAATTCACCCAAACTCACCCGTATACATCACAATGTATATATATATATATCAACCAAGCATATTCATCATGCATAATTTCACAATTCCCAATCATTCCACATAAACATACACAATTATGTTTACTCAACAACACATCATTATAAAGATGATAAATGCAAATCATAGAGACCGACTCACGACTCTATGCAAATGCAATGCGGTACCGACTCAATCATCTCAAGTTCACTCAGGAACTTCTGCTGGAACCATCGCTCGTTACCAAAGTAACTCCCCGTCGGGCCTACGATGTTCACCCATTGCTCACACCCCACATGGGCACACAATGTTTATGGATCGCTCACACCCCACCTGGGCACACGACCCGATCGCTCACACCCCACACGCGGGCACACGATCTGATTGCTCACACCTCACCTAGGCACACAATCCGATTGTTCACACCTCACATAGGCACACAATCGTTCGTAATCATCGCTCACACCTCACATAGGCACACGATGTTACCACGGATCCTCATTAGAATCGCTCAACACAAGAATGTATTTCACGATGCCTCACATGCAAAATGACACAAGACATTCTTGAAATGCATACATATTCACAATATATTCATGCATTCATCTCATACAATCACATACAATCTATATACATTCACATCGATGCACTATTGTATGATTCGCATTCAAACACGCAGTCAAAACGGTAAAAGTCGCTAAATAACACTATTCCTGACTTTTCCGACTTATTTAATTGGCTAATAATTTCCAATCATCATGAACATATAGTACAGCTCAATAGCTTTCCAACGAGATAAAGAACGCCTAAATCGGAATTACGGTTCGAGAATTATGAATTTTTAAAAGAAATGGAAATTATAAAAAAAACGAAAGCGCCCGGCGACAGGAATGTTTCGCCCGGCGACGCTTCCTTTTCGCCTTCGCTTCGCCCGGCGAAGAAGGGGCGAAGGAAATTCCCCTAAACCTGAACCAAACCAGTAGCTTGGCACCCTCGCGCCTCTCAATTTCGCTCGGCGAAGGCTCGAACCGCCCGGCGCTCTGGGCCTTTCGCCCGGCGCTCTGCACCAGAAGCAGAAATTCTGCTTCGTTTTCACTGTTCCAAAACCCCCCAAAATCTCCATTTTCTCCCCCAAATCACTTCCAACAGCAAAACAATTCATAGCAATGATTCATAAACATATAGAGATTATACAACACAAATTATATCGATTTCTATCCGCGAAAACATCGATTTCTACCATTTTCTACACCAATGGGTTTATACCCCAAAACTCATGAAAATCAACAAAATCAACAATACAATCATACACATTGCTAAGATAACAAGATTTCACACCCTTACCCGGATTCTAACTTGCTATGTGATTGATCTTGATGAATTTTCCTAGTTTTCCTCTTTTCCTCTTCTTTTCTCTTCCTTCTCTTTCTTTTTTCTTCTTCTTTTCTCTAATTCCCTTTTTTCTACTATTTTTCCTTTCTATCTCTTTTCTTTCTATTTCTTTCTTTTCTATTTCTTTCTCTCATTTTCCAAACAATCAATTAATTCATTTTTCTCACCAATTCTAATTCCACTTAATTTCTAATTTATCATTAATTGAGAAAAGCCTAAAATACTCTCCATTCTAATTTCCCCGAAAACTCTCAAAACGGTAAAATAACATTTAACACACCAAATTCACAATTAAAATAATTTATCATCCAATTAAAATAAAAGACTCCACATAATTGGGAAATAATCAAAATTGGGGTGTTACAACTCTCCCCCACTTTAGAAATTTTCGTCCTCGAAAATAATACCTGATTCAAACAACTCCGGATACGACTCTCGCATCCTACTCACTAGCTCCCAAGTCATATCGCCTTCCGCAGCGCCTCCCCACGCTACTTTCACAAGCGCAATATCCTTGCGTCTTAGCTTCTTAACTTCACGATCCAGAATCCTAATCGGTAAAGCTTCAACCGTAAGGTTATCTCTCACTTCAATCTCGTCCATAGGAATAACATGTGACGGATCCGGAACATACTTCCGAAGTTGCGAAACATGGAATACATCATGCAAATTGGAAAGATTCGGAGGCAATGCCACACGGTAAGCCACAACACCAACTCGTGCAGAAATCTGATACGGACCAATAAAACGAGAAGTCAACTTCTTCGATTTCAAAGCACGACCCACACCCGTAATCGGCGTAACTCTCAAAAACACATGGTCGCCCTCTTGAAACTCAAGATCTTTTCTCCTCTTGTCATGATAACTCTTTTGTCTACTTTGAGAAGCTTTCATCTTTTCACGAATAAACTTCACTTTCTCCGTCGTTTGTTATACCATCTCCGGTCCAACTACCGTCCTCTCACCTGTTTCATGCCAACACAAAGGTGTTCCACATCTCCGACCATATAAAGCCTCAAATGGTGCCATACCTATACTTGAATGAAAACTATTATTGTAAGTGAATTCAATCAACGCCAAATAACTATCCCAAACACCACCTTGCTCGAGCACACAAGCACGCAACAAATCCTCCAACGATTGAATTGTCCTCTCGGTTTGACCATCCGTTTGCGGATGATAAGCCGAACTCAATCTTAGCTTAGAACCCAAAGCCTGTTGTAAACTCTCCCAAAACCTCGATGTGAATCTAGGATCTCTATCCGATACAATACTCTTAGGAACTCCATGTAGCTTCACAACCACAAGAACATAAATCTCGGTTAACCTCTCCAAAGGATAACTAATATCAATTGGAATGAAATGAGCAGATTTAGTAAGCCTATCAATAATTACCCAAATAGCATTATGTCCTCTTTGCGTATTCGGCAATCCCGTGACAAAATCCATCGATATACTATCCCATTTCCACTCCGGAATGTCCAACGGTTGCATCAATCCACTAGGCTTTTGATGTTCTACCTTCGACTTTTGACAAGTTAAGCACGCATACACAAATTGAGCCACATCTCTCTTTAACCCGGACCACCAAAAGATTTTCTTCAAATCTTGATACATTTTATTCGCTCCCGGATGGATACTTAAGTTACTTCGGTGTCCTTCTTCCAATATCATCTTTTTCAACTCCGCATCATCGGGAATACAAATACGACCACGAAATCTCAAAACTCCAAAGTTATCAACCTTGAAATCCTCATTTTCATTCATTATCAAATCAACAAACTTCAAGTCCAACTTTTACTTTTCACACACGGTTGCAAGAAAATCATTTGTAACATGTAGCATACCAAGTCTCACACTTCTCGGCGTCATTTCACAAACCAAACTCAAGTCTCTAAAATTCTCCAAAAGTTCCCATTCTCTCACCATCAATGAGGACATATGTAACGACTTCCGACTCAAAGCATCGGCCACCACGTTTGCCTTACCCGGATGGCAATTCAAACCAAAATCATAATCCTTCAAAAGATCTAACCACCTTCTTTGTCTCATGTTCAATTCTTTTTGATCAAATAAATATTTCAAGCTCTTGTGATCGCTAAAAACTTCAAATCTCGCTCCATAAAGATAATGCCTCCAAATTTTCAAAACGAACACCACGGCCGCCAACTCCAAGTCATGCGTAGGATAATTCTTTTCATGCACTCTCAATTTTCTTGAAGCATAAGCCACAACTTTTCCATCTTGCATCAAAACACCACCTAACCCAACCAAGGAAGCATCATAATACACATCAAATGGTTCATTAGGATTAGGCAAAATCAAGATCGGAGTCGTTGTCAATCTTCTTTTTAACTCATTGAAACTCTCTTCACAATGAATATCCCAAATGAAAGTTTTTTCCTTACAAGTCAATTGCGTTAACGGAAGTGCCAACTTCGAAAATCCCTCAATAAACCTCCGATAATAACCCGCCAATCCTAAAAAGGTTCGAATCTCCGTAACCGATCTAGGAGCCTCCCATTGCGTCACCGCATCAATCTTGGATGGATCAACACTAATACCACTACCGGAAATAACATGTCCGAGGAAACTTACTTCCGACAACCAAAATTCACATTTTGACAACTTAGCATACAATTGTTTCTTTTTCAAGATTTGCAACACAATTCTCAAATGCTCTTCATGCTCCTCTTGAGATTTAGAATAAATCAAAATATCATCGATGAACACAACCACAAAACGATCTAACTGTTCATGAAAGATACGATTCATGTATTCCATGAACACACCCAGCGCATTAGACGTAATGGCCATACCGTGTCCTAAAGGCCGTCTTTTGAATATCCTCTTCTTTCACACGAATCTGGTGATATCCCGATCTCAAATCAATCTTGCTAAAAACACGCGCACCAACCAATTGGTCCATCAAATCATCGATCCTTGGAAGCGGATACTTGTTCTTAATTGTCACCTTGTTCAATTGGCGATAATCAATGCATAACCGCATACTCCCATCCTTTTTCTTTACCAACAATACCGGAGCACCCCAAGGAGAAACACTTGGCCTTACAAATCTCTTGTCCAACAAGTCATTCAATTGCTTCTTCAATTCTACCAACTCCGATGCCGACATACGATACGGTGCCATCAAAATCGGTCTAGTACCCAGAACTAGATCAATAGAAAACTCAACTTCTCTTTCCGAAGGCACATCTATAATATCCTCCGGAAACACTTCTGGAAATTCACACACCACTGGGAACACATCCAGTTCAACTTTACTCTCCACCAACAATGATGCAAACAAACCAAACAATTGAGCTTCGTCCGCTAAAAGTTTCTTCAACTCTTTAGTGGAGAGGAAACTCTCAAATTCATCATCTTCCAAAGAAGGAAACCTTACTAACTTGTGATAGCAATCTATACGAACTCGATTAAATCGCAACCAGTTCATACCCAAGATTACGTCTAAACCTTCCAACGGCAAACACACTAAATCCATCTCGAAGTCTTTACCATAAATGGTCAAAGGACAACTTAAACAAACCAACGAAGTAGTTACTGACCCCATTGCTGGAGTATCAATAACCATCTTACCATCCATCAGAGACAACACCAGATTCAAACGCTTCGCGCACTCAGATGAAACAAACGAATGAGTCGCTCCCGTATCAATAATAGCAACTAAAAGCATACTATTAATAAAGCATGTACCTTTAATCAAACGGTCTACACTAGTAGTTTGAGTCCCCGCCAATGCAAACACCTTTCCGCCCGCTTGAGCTTGTTTCTGCTTAGTACACTTAGTACTAATGTGACCAACTTCTCCACAATTATAGCACTTCACCGTGTTCCTTCTACAATCTGTAGCAGCATGCCCAAGGCCTCCACAGTTAGAGCATTTCAACACAGTTTTCCCACACTCAAATGATTTATGACCTAATTCACCACACTTATAACACTTAATGGGACCGAAACCTCCTCCTCCAGATCTCTTCTCAAAGTTTCCCCTATGCTTGCCCTTATCAACAGGTGTCACATAAGGTCCACTTCTAGCTTGTTGCTTTCCTTTCCTCTCATTCAAACTTTTGTAATGTGTAGAACGAGCCTTACTATCTTCCTCGAAGATTCTACATCATTCCGTCAAATCCGAAAACCTTCTTATCCTTTGATATCCCACAGCTTGTTTAATCTCAGGACGCAAACCATTCTCATATTTAATACACTTTGAGAACTCAGCAGTAATCGCAGCATAGTGAGGATGGAATTGAACCAACTCCACGAACTTAGCAGTATAGTCCACCACGGACATACTACCTTGTTTCAATTCAAGGAACTCCATCTCCTTCTTCCCTTTCACACTTTCAGGGTAATACTTCCTTAAGAACTCAGTACGAAATAAATCCCAAGTTACCTCTTCATCATCCACCTCAAGAATTTGACGCATACCGACCCACCAATCATCGGCCTCTTCTTTAAGCATGTGAGACCCAAGCCTCACCCTATTCTCTTCCGCACAGTCCATGACTCTGAAGATCCTTTCAATCTCTTTCAACCAAAGTTGAGCACCATCGGGATCAAATCTTCCTTTGAAAACCGGTGGTTGATTCTTCCTGAACTCGTCATTAGCATTCACATTCGGCGCACCCTGCACCGCCGTAGCCATTGCTTCCAAAGTGGCAGCCATCGCATTGTCGTTTCTACCAGCCATATTCTAATCATTCCCAAAAATAACAACAAAGTTAAACAACAATTCAAACAATGCGACAACATGACAGACACAACTGACTCAACTTTGGCTCTGATACCACTTAATGTAACACCTCCCTTTCTATACCCCCAAATAATCAAAATAATCATTTAGGCATATATTAAAAATTTCGTCAGAGTATAATTATAACATGGCATAAAAGAGGCATGTCACATCATACACAATTTTACAACATATAACACCTGCTCAAAACATTGATATGCAACAGTGGGGTAACTTTGCAACAGAGGAACTTTGTCCTTACACCCACACTTCAATATTTAGAATAAAAGCGGAAAATCTAAACATTGAACCACATTCAAACATATACACAGAGATATATACTTCACCAAGTATTATCCACCAACATAATTCATGTTTACATCAACATTTATCCACAAGATACATGTACAAATGTATCACAAAAGAATACTATACATCCTAGCTACCCGGTGCTACATATCAGAGCCAACCGAACAAAAGAATGAAGACACGCTCCACAAAAAAAACCTCCAGCATACTTACTCTGCAATGCCTCATAGAGCATTATAAAACAGCAGAAGGGTGAGAAATATTATCATAATAACAATGCCTAGAATTATATATATATCTTAGCATAAAAATACACATATTCCACATTCTCACCACAATTCACCCAAACTCACCCGTATACATCACAATGTATATATATATTGTAATCAACCAAGCATATTCATCATGCATAATTTCACAATTCCCAATCATTCCACATAAACATACACAATTATGTTTACTCAACAACACATCATTATAAAGATGATAAATGCAAATCATAGAGACCGACTCACGACTCTATGCAAATGCAATGCGGTACCGACTCAGTCATCTCAAGTTCACTTAGGAACTTCTACTGGAACCATCGCTCGTTACCAAAGTAACTCCCCGTCGGGCCTACGATGTTCACCCATTGCTCACACCCCACATGGGCACACAATGTTTATGGATCACTCACACCCCACCTGGGCACACGACCCGATCGCTCACACCCCACACGCGGGCACACGATCTGATTGCTCACACCTCACCTAGGCACACAATCTGATTGCTCACACCTCACATAGGCACACAATCATTCATAATCATCGCTCACACCTCACATAGGCACACGATGTTACCACGGATCCTCATTAGAATCGCTAAACACAAGAATGTATTTCAAGATGCCTCACATGCAAAATGACACAAGACATTCTTGAAATGCATACATATTCACAATATATTCATGCATTCATCTCATACAATCACATACAATCTATATACATTAACATCGATGCACTATTGTATGATTCGCATTCAAACACACAGTCAAAACGGTAAAAGTCGCAAAATAACACTATTCCCGACTTTTCTGACTTATTTAATTGGCTAATAATTTCCAATCATCATGAACATATAGTACAGCTCAATAGCTTTCCAACGAGATAAAGAACGCCTAAATCGGAATTACGGTTCGAGAATTATGAATTTTTAAAAGAAATGGAAATTATAAAAAAAACGAAAGCGCCCGGCGACAGGAATGTTTCGCCCGGCGACGCTTCCTTTTCGCCTTCGCTTCGCCCGGCGAAGAAGGGGCGAAGGAAATTCCCCCAAACCTGAACCAAACCAGTAGCTTGGCACCCTCGCGCCTCTCAATTTCGCCCGGCGAAGGCTCGAACCGCCCAGCGCTCTGGGCCTTTCGCCCGGCGCTCTGCACCAGAAGCAGAAATTCTGCTTCGTTTTCACTGTTCCAAAACCCCCAAAATCTCCATTTTCTCCCCCAAATCACTTCCAAAAGCAAAACAATTCATAGCAATGATTCATAAACATATGGAGATTATACAACACAAATTATATCGATTTCTATCCGCGAAAACATCGATTTCTACCATTTTCTACACCAATGGGTTTATACCCCAAAACTCATGAAAATCAACAAAATCAACAATACAATCATACACATTGCTAAGATAACAAGATTTCACACCCTTACCCGGATTCCAACTTGCTATGTGATTGATCTTGATGAATTTTCCTAGTTTTCCTCTTTTCCTCTTCTTTTCTCTTCCTCCTCTTTCTTTTTTCTTCTTCTTTTCTCTAATTCCCTTTTTTCTACTATTTTTCCTTTCTATCTCTTTTCTTTCTATTTCTTTCTTTTCTATTTCTTTCTCTCATTTTCCAAACAATCAATTAATTCATTTTTCTCACCAATTCTAATTCCACTTAATTTCTAATTTATCATTAATTGAGAAAAGCCTAAAATACTCTTCATTCTAATTTCCCTGAAAACTCTCAAAACGGTAAAATAACATTTAACACACCAAATTCACAATTAAAATAATTTATCATCTAATTAAAATAAAAGACTCCACATAATTAGGAAATAATCAAAATCGGGGTGTTACAGATACCGTCATCTTCGGCCAGCAGGATGCGGGCAACCACCTCAGACCTAGTCTTCAACTCTTTTATATCATCCGGTTCGTCGGCACCCGGGGCGCTGGCCGCCATCAACTTTTTGTTCAACTCCTCGGCAGCCTTTTTCTCCGCCACCAGCTTGGTGACATCCTCTTTCAACTTGGCCGTCTCCTCTTCGGCCTTCTTCCGAGCCTCACAGGCACTCTTAACTTCCTCCGTTAGGGACGCCTCAGAGGCCCGGGCGGCAGTAAGTTCGGCCTCAAGCGCAGAGTCCCCTTCTGCATAAACGGCTGCCATCTCCAGCATCCTCACAAGGGCAGAAGCATCCTGGGCTACCATCGCCCTCTTGCTCGGTCGGTCCATGCTCTCCAAGCTGAGAGATTCTGCCCTAGGAACGACCAGGGTGTTGCCCTCAAAAAATCTCCTGTCAAGGATGCACGGGGGGAGCTCAAACTTCCCTTTCTCAGGCGCCCGGGTCAGGTCTACAGCATCTAACGTCCTTGGCTGCTTCGCTCGCCCGGTCAAGGGCAGTGGAGATCCCCGTGGAGCAGGAGAGGGAGAAGAAGAGGTCCCCATGGCAGTTTGAACAAGGGGAGGAGCACGAGCACCATCAGCAGTCCGGGTCTTAGGGGAGCCGCTCCAGCTTTATTCCTCGCCATGGCATTCCTCACCACGCGATCACGAGCTTGAGGCATCTCACCTGCACAAATGAAAACAAGCACGTTAGTTACGAGGAAATGAAATAACACAAACAAAGTCTAAATAACCAAGACTACCAAGCAGTTTCTCGGCATCCGCGGGAGTCTTGCACTCAAGCAGTGCCTTAACATTGATGAACCTGCGCTCAACCCTCTGGCTCCCATCCTCCTCGAAGATAGGGTTGCCGTTGCTCGTCCAGCAGCTGGAAAGACTGAAGGAGTTGACCCAGTTCACCAGCTTCTCGTAAGACACGGCGTCCTGCCCACGTATCTCGCTCGGCTCGAAGACATAAGCGCCGGGCTTCTAGGAGAAATGGTCAGGTGCCCAGCGGATCGGGAACTTGTACACCCTCTCCCTGATATACTTCCCCTCCTCGTTGAGTAGCTCCTCTCCGTCCTCATCAACCTCTATCTCCCAGACATACGGGTTGTCCTGGGCAGCTTCAGACACTGGCTCGACGATAAAGTACCGTCCCTTGAACGTTCGGATTGACTCCGAGAACGGCTTAAATAACTTTTTGGGCTGCTTCAAGGAAACCCATCCGTACTTTTTCCCCGCCAGCTGCCGTTGAAGATGGAAAACAGCAAAAAACAGATGGAGAGTAGTCCCCAGAGCGAGATGCTCGCACACTAACTCAAAAGCCCGTATAAAGGCTAGCAAATTAGGGTGGAGTTGAGAGGGCGCCAGCTTCAGATGCTCGAATACCGACCGCTGGAAATCAGTGAAAGGCAACCTCAGCCCCAACTCTTTGAAAGCATACTCGTACATCGTAAAGCGGTCCCCGAAATCTGAGCAGACCCGCTCGTCCAAGGTGGGAAAATGCACTTTCCAATCCCCTTCTGGGCCCACCTCTTTAAAGACGTCCGCCAAAGACCTTGGGAACGTAGAAATATGTTCGGAAGGCTCGGCCACCTCCCACTCCATGACATCCAATTCTTCTTCCTCCTCGACTTCGTTCGAGGAGCTCGATGCCGCCGAGCTCGAAGGCGCAGAACTCGAAGCCGTCGAGCTGCTATTCTCCTCGGAGCCAGTTTCCTCCTCGGATGTGTCTAGAATAACTTCTCTCTCTGGCCCCGTCGCCATTACGATCACCTGAAAAAGCAGAGAAAGACAGTGAATTCGACAGGAAATCAAATCCACCCTTCCACTACCAAGTCAAGTGAAAGGGTGCGCAAAAGGCTAAGGACAACGTCCTCGGCCTAAGCCCCAACATCAAACGAAAAACCTCCCCGCGAGGAGATACCCGAGACATACCATCTTCCTACGAAGAACCTCCCCGCACTCGTGCCCAGATTCCGTTTGAAGCTCCACCGAAAACCGCAAGGCTCCACCGGAATCTGGAAACGTTCTACCAGAAAATTCACCGTTCCATTAGAAGATAATCAGACACGGTGGTCACGCTCGCAACCACGACGTGGACCACCACGCTCACCGAACGCACTACCTACTCCGACGAGATGCTAGAAGCAGCAAAAGGGCAGAACCACCGTCCACCACCAACACTCGCCAGAAATCTACCTATTTTGTCACCTAAAGCTAACCCTAACCGCATACAATCTACCACTAACAACAAAAGAGAGTAAAATAAGCTACAAATCAGAAAACTTACTTGATTTGAGTAGAAGAAAAGATTGCTCGAAGCTTGGCACGGTGGTCGGATGCTCTGAAGACGGTGACGGGCAAGAACGCAGAAGAGGCGAAGAGAAATCAGAAAGAAAGAGTGCAAAATGGGACAATCTCCCCCCTTTTATACTGAGGGGCACGTGCACACACGCGCCCGTAGGCAATAATGACTATCCACTAGCCATCATTACCTATTGACTGCTACGCAGGGCTCGAAGCACACGTGGCAACCCAACGTTTCCCATTCTGTCTGACGCTTTATCTCCCCGAATACCGGGCAATAGGGTCACGACCACAAATATCGCGGACACGGAGAGCTACGAGCACTTCGAGACAACCATCCTCGTCTCCAAACGACGGCTCTATGCTAACTCCCCGGATCAACGAGCAGTCCTTAAGTCATCACTTCCATGCTCGGGATCAACGACTTGGGGGGCTCCTGTTCTGGACTGGACCAATGGATAAAATTGGCCCAATCCGCCTATGCTCCAGAGCGGCCCAAATTGCCTAAACCCAATCCGCAGAGGGGCAGAAGTGACATTTCTGCCCCTCCCATCGGGCAAGGAACGCAACGTTCCTCCCTGGCGTTGATGCCCGTTATGCACGGATTCCTCGCTGCCCGGACAGCAAAGGGCAGGTGCCCGAAACTGCGTTCATGCCCGACATAACGGCTACTTCCGAGCACCCTGCCCGGCCTAACGGCTAGTTTGGGCAGTTACCTATTCTTTGGGGAAAACGGTTACTTCGCCCCGAAAATAGGACCGTTGGCCATGCGCTGGGGGCTCTATATAAACCCTCTCGCTTGAGAGGGTCAGGTATCATATTTTCATCCTAAGAATACGCTTTGTACTTGTCCCTTTTCTCTGACCCTTCCTTATTTGAGCGTCGGAGTGCCTTGCAGGTACACCCCCTCTACTCCTCATCAACATTCCAAACACCTCGCCCATCTGACGACCAGCATACGTCCGAGCACCTTGCCATCTGACGACCAGCTTACGTGGACCCGTTCGAATACTCCGGATCAGTGGCGCCGTCTTTGGGAACTCCTTGTTCTCCCCTTCTTTCTTTCCTCCTCGGAAACTAAAAGATCAAAACATACTTTCTTTGATCCGCCCACATATGGCCGCTCAGAACTCCGCAAAAGGTGCTGACGTTACGGTTCTCATTCCCGTCAATAAGACGGACGTCGACGGCAGATCTCCGTTAATTTCTAATCCCCGTTTCCTTCGAGAAGGGGCTGCTGCGTCTCCAACTCCTCCTCCCACCGAGCAAGGAGGCAAGCAGCAACCGTCGGGTGAATGACCAATTCCTGGCCCTCCCAAAGCCGACCTAGCTGTTGCAGCTCTTTTGGAAGTTGTCAACCGCACAAACCTCCTTATCTTGCAGCAAGGAGAAAGAATAGGAGCTCTCGAGGAAGCATCTCTTCCAAGGTCCTCTCCTCCCAAGAGTAAGCACCGAAAATCAAGAAGCCTGCCACCTAGGCATGGGGAAGACCATAGATCGAGGCATGAGCCTAAATCACAACACGTTTGCAAGCGCGGCCAGATCTCCCCGCGAGATCAATCATCACCAAGACACAAGAGAATGAGGCAGGATAGGCATTCTCCATCGGTCAGACCTCGTGACCGGCTAAGTTCACCATCGCCTCGCAGAGACCGCCGCCGCGAGCGCAGACAACGGTCACCCTCAACTCCAAGTTTGGACAGCGACGACGAGCCTCGCGGCCTGTTGTCCCGCAGGATCTTGGTCATCCGTCTCCCTAAAGGACTAGAGAAGCCTTCGTCTCTAGGGACTTACGATGGAACCACTGACCCAGACGAGCACATAGAAAACATAGATGCTCTTTTGGATTACAGAGGGGTACGAGGAGCCATCAAATGCCGCCTGTTCCCGACCACGCTCCAGAAGGGAGCAATGACATGGTACAAGCAGCTGCCAGAAGAATCCATTACATCCTGGAGGCAGCTGGGGAGGATTTTCTCCCGTCACTTTACTGCATCGCGACGCCATCCAAAGACCGAGGCGTCCCTCGGAGCTGTCGTACAAGGAAGAGATGAGCCTCTTCAGGCTTACATTGAACGGTTCAACAAGGAGGCCGTCCAAGTACCAACGACCGACGACATGAAGAAATTCCTGCTCGAGCAGGGATTACGTCCTGGCTCAGACTTCGCGAAAGCCATCGGCCTCGATCCACCGAGGAACCTTAACGCCCTTCTCCTCCAAGCCCAGTCGCATATACAATACGAAGAGAAGGTGGCTGCACACTCTGTCCGGGCCTCTCGACACCAAGAAGGTGCCCGCTCATCCAGAGCTGAAGAAGCCTCGACATCCCGTCGAGGAGATAAAAGACGCGGCGATCGGCCTCGCGATGCACGCGAACAGAAGGGACCTTCTGGGCGGTTCCATGACTATACCCCCTCACTACCTCGAGAGAGAAAATCTTGTCCGAGTGTGCCAACTCGGAGTTCAAGCAAGCGGGAGTCCGTTTCCCCAAACAGCTGCTGGCCAGACCAGGTGTAGACAAATCCAAGTATTGTCGCTTCCACAAGAGTCACGGTCATACGACGGAAGAATGTATCCACCTCAGAGATGCAATAGAGATCCTTATTCGCGACGGCCACCTAAAGCAGTTCGTGAAAAAGAAAGATGATCCCTGACAAGAAACCCAGGAGAGCAAAAAGGTTGCAGAAGAGACTCCGCCCTCTGATGACACCAACGTATAGGTCGCTATATCCATAACTCGGCCAGAGGACTTCCGCATCCCTGATAGTCTGCCCGTCTCTACGTACCTTGCTGCTCACAGCCCGTGGAAGGCCTTTCCGTCAGCCATGGTCATTTCCGGTGGTGGATTCAACAAAATCACGGTCAGCTCAGTCTAAAGAAGATTCGATCAACTGATCAGCAAAAGCTCCAATGAAGTCACCACGCTGGACACCACTCACAAAGGATCCGTTCTTATTTCCTTCTACAAGGAAGAGCTCCTCGGCGGGGCGTCGAACTCAAGCATTCCGCTGCTTATCCGGGCAAAGATGGCGAACTTCGACGTTCGCAGAATACTCGTGGACCAGGGCAGTTCGGTTGATATAATGTATAACCACCTGTTCGAAACACTGCAGCTGAATGACTCTCACCTTACTCCATACGTTGGATCTGACCTGCAGGGATTCAACGGAGCGGTGACAAAGCCCCAGGGTTACGTAGAGCTCATCGTTATTTTCGGTTCAGGAAAGACAACCCGAGCAATTAAAGCACAGTTTCTGGTAATTGAATGCTCGTCGCTATACCAGTGCATTTTTGGAAGGCCAACCCTGGCAGAGTTGATTGCAGTACCTTCCACCGTACATCTCAAGATGAAGTACTACACTTCTGAAGGGATGGTCGCCACCCTCCACGGCGACATCGAAGCTGCCCATCGGTGCTTTGAAGCAGCATCAAAGGGACTCAGCACCATCTCAGCGGGACCACGGACTTCTGGTCGTCCTCATCTGCCCAGCAGCTCCGAGCAGCCGAAACCGCTCCCCTAGGTCGAATCTATCGACCTGGACAGCCGTTTCAGTGAGGAAGACCACGCCAAGGACCCAACGACTTCGAGCAGCCAATCCAACAACAGTAGCCATCTCCTACGACCTGTCCCAGATGGCAACTTCGAGATCGTTCCGTTCGGAGAAGACCCCCAACGGGGAGTAAAGATCGGAGCAGACCTCCCCGACCTGACCAGGAGACAACTAAAAGAATGCCTCCGAAGAATACAGACTTGTTCGCATGGAGCGCTGCTGAAATGCCAGGATTGGACCCATCCGTCGCTTGCCACCAGCTTACAATTAATCCAGCCGTCAAAGCCGTTGCCCAGCACAGAAGGAAACAGTCCCCGGAAAAGATGGAAGCCGCGGAGAAAGCTGTCAAAGACCTTCTAGAGGCTAGGTTTATTTCTGAGGCCAAATACACTACATGGATCTCAAACGTTGTACTTGTAAGAGAAAATAATGGCAAATGGAGGATGTGTGTTGACTATACCGATGTTAATAGGGCCTGTCCGAAGGACGCCTACCCCCTCCCCAATATCGATAAGCTCGTAGATAACTCAGCAGGTTTTAAACTTTTATCGTTCCTCGACGCCTACTCGGGCTACAATCAAATCCCAATGGCCGCGAGCGATAAAACTTACACGGCCTTCATGATCGAATCGGGCAACTATTACTACAACGTAATGCCCTTCAGCCTGAAGAACGCCGACGCTACGTACCAACGAATGATGAACAGAGTCTTCCAAGGACAAATAGGCGACATGCTCGAAGTATACATGGACGATATGATCGTCAAGTCCCACGAGGAACTAGATCATGTCACCCATCTTCGCAAAATCTTCGAGCAAGCAAGAAAGTATAGAATGCGTTTTAACCTAGAGAAGTGCACGTTCGATGTGTGGGCAGGTAAATTCCTCGGCTTCTACCTAACAGAACGAGGAATCGAAGCTAACCCCGACAAGTGTCAGGCATTCTCTGAGTTCCCAACGCCCACGTCTAAGAAGAACATCCAATCCCTCAATGGGGTGCTTACCTCGTTGTCCCGCTTCGTGGCAAAATATGCCCAACACGCCCTTCCTTTCTTCAAGCTCTTGCGAAAAGAAGCAGCGTTTGAATGGACCGAGGAATGTGAAACATCCCTCCTCCACTTGAAGCCGGCTCTGTCGAAACCGCCCGTATTATCACGACCAGATACCGGGGAAGTCTTGTTCCTATACCTCGCCATCACTATCGAGGCCGTTAGCGCCGTCCTCATTCGCGAGAATCCTGACGGACAAAAGCCAATATACTTCACGAGCAAAGCATTGCAGGACCTAAAGTTACGATATCAATAGATAGAGAAAGTAGCATTGGCCCTCGTCAATGCAACCAGACGACTGAGACACTATTTCTTGGCTCACATGATCGTGGTAAGAACGGATCAGCCCATAAAGCAATTACTGGGACGACCAGACATGGCAGGCAGAATGCTCAAATGGTCATTGGAACTGTCCGAGTTCGACATCCAGTATGAAACCAGGAAAGATCTTAAGGCCCAAGCGCTGGCCGATTTCGTAGCAGAAATGACATTCTCAGACTCCCCGGTCCATATAGCAAACAGATGGACCATCTATGTAGACGGAGCATCTAGCTCGACCGACAGCGGGGCAGGGGTAATTTTGGAGAACGACGAAGGGACCATAGTCGAGGCTTCTCTCACATTGTCTTTTCCCACGTTGAACAACCAGGCCGAGTATGAAGCTTTCCTCGCCGGTTTGCGCATAGCCGCAGACCTAGGGGCTGAAGAATCATCATCTGCACGAACTCTCAGCTCGTAGCCCTCCAGATATCAGGAAAATATCAGACCAAAAACGACAGTCTCTCTGAATACCTAACCCTGGTCAACGAAAAAATGTCGAAGTTCAGAATGGTAGAAGTAAGACATGTTCCACGCGAACATAATGTGCGAGCAGACGTCTTGTCCAAACTAGCAAGCACTAAGAGGAAAGGCGGAAACAGGTCAGTCATCCAAGAGATACTTCCCAGGTCCAGCATCGATAAGGGATCCTCGACCCTACACGTGCACGCAATTGGGGACAATGATTGCTGAATGACGTCCGTATACAACTACCTCACCAGGGACGAGCTTCCAGACGACCCCAAGGAAGCCAGTACCATCAGACGAAGAGCTTGCTCGTACGTCATCCTCGAAAACAAACTCTATCGACGAGGCTTCTCCATCCCACTGCTCAAGTGCATAGAGGAGGAAGTTGTCCCTCACGTATTACGGGAAATCCACGAAGGCATTAACGCCCAGCACCTAGGAGGAAGGTCCCTTGCCCGCAAGGCCCTCCGGGTAGGGTATTATTGGCCAACCATGCAGCACGATGCCAAGGAGCATGTGAAGAGATGCGACAAATGCCAACGGCACGGGGATATGCACCTAGCCCCACCTAACGAACTGAAAAGCATGACCTCCCCGTGGCCATTCGCCTGGTGGGGCCTAGACATCCTAGGACCCTTCGTGACGGGGTCCAGCCAAAACAAATACCTGATAGTGGGCGTAGACTATTTCAAAAAATGGATAGAAGCAGAAGCCTTGGCAAAGATAACATCACTTAACATTCTCCGCTTCTACAAGCGAAACATCCTTGCCCATTTTGGGATTCCCCAAGCAATTGTCACGGACAATGGAACGCAGTTCACGGACAGGAAGTTCCAAGACTTTGTCGCCCATCTCGGAACAAAACAACATTTCGCTTCTGTAGAACATCCCCAGACCAACGGGCAGGCAGAAGCGGCCAATCGTGTCATTCTTCGTGGCCTCAAGCGAAGACTGGATGAAACAAAGAAAGCCTGGGTCGAGGAGCTCCACAGCGTCTTATGGGCGTACCGCACCACTCCTCAGTCCACCACCGGGGAAACACATTTCCTCTTAGCATATGGCACGGAGGCTGTTTTACCCATTGAAATTCACGTACCGTCCAGGAGGACCGAATCACCTCTAGACGAGGAAATGAATAACGAAGCAATAAGAGAGGAGCTCGACCTTGTCGAGGAAATTCGAACAGGAGCAGCCCTCTGCGAAGCATCTCTAAAGCAAAAAATAGCAATCAGGCACAACGCCAAAGTCTTACAACGAGAGTTCGATATGGGCAGCCTTGTCCTGCGAAGAAACCACAAGGACTCTCGCGAAGGCAAACTAGCAGCCAACTGGGAAGGGCCATACAGAGTCCGTGCCAGAACGGGGAATGGTGCCTACTTCCTCGAGAACCTCAACGGGGATGCAAACCCTCGACCATGGAACGCTGAAAAAGTTAAGCAATACTACAGCTAAAGTAACTATAAGCTTCCTCGCATCAAAGGACCACCTAACGGTCAACATGCTCGTCTAGGTACAAACGGCGCATACGTACAAAGTAGAATCACGCTCAAGTAAATAAGCCGAAACTCTGCTCGTCGGCGGTCCTCAACTGAGCACCGCCTTCGCCCAAGTACCATGATTGGCAGAACCCCAGCTCGCGATGGGACGTTCACGCCGCGACCTCAGGCCTCAATCGCGACCTGAGATCCGCAACCTCGCCAGGACCTTCCCCGGCTATTCGGCCAATTCTCCGCACTGGCGAATTCACACACAACGAGCTATCTTTCAAAAGAAAGCTCCGTTAACAGACACACCCTCCGACGGGCAGTCATACATGCACAACTAATGTAAAGTACAACAATATAAACAAAAATTGTATAAATAGCAAAACCGGCTGACATAAACTGGGCACGAAGTAAAAAAGGCCACAAGGGCTAAAGATTGTGCGAATTACATAAAAAGGGGGGCCACAACCCCCCCCCCCAAATCAAATAAAATTACAAATAATTCAACGGCGCGCAGGCTGGACAAGATACAACATCAAAATAACAAAACTCCTCATTCATCCGCATGCTCGGTTGACGCCGGCTCAGGTCTCTGGCCCTCCTCGGGCTGATCCTCAGGCTGAACCTTGGGGGTATCTAGAACAAGGCCTGCGGGCAAGACAATGCGACCATCATCAACGCGCGCCAGATAGTGAATACCCTCGGCAGAGATCTCACGCCCAGGCTTCACCACCCGCAATTGAGCCACGGCGCTTTGAAAAGACTCCTCTGCCACGATGATACCGTCATCTTCGGCCAGCAGGATGCGGGCAACCAGGTTAGACCTAGTCTTCAACTCTTTTATATCATCCGGTTCGTCGGCACCCGGGGCGCTGGCCGCCATCAACTCTTTGTTCAACTCCTCGGCAGCCTTTTTCTCCGCCACCAGCTTGGTGACATCCTCTTTTAACTTGGCCATCTCCTCTTCGGCCTTCTTTCGAGCCTCACGGGCACTCTTAACTTCCTCCTTTATGGACGCCTCAGAGGCCCGGGCGGTAGTAAGTTCGGCCTCAAGCGCAGAGTCCCCTTCTGCATAAACGGCCGCCATCTCCAGCATCCTCACAAGGGAAGAAGCATCCTGGGCTACCAGCGCCCTCTTGCTCGGTCGGTCCATGCTCTCCAAGCTAAGAGATTCTGCCCGAGGAACGACCAGGGTGTTGCCCTAAAAAAATCTCCTGTCAAGGATGCACGGGCACGGGGGGAGCTCAAACTTCCCTTTCTCAGGCGCCCGGGTCAGGTCCACAAAATCTAACGTCCTTGGCCGCTTCGCCCGCCCGGCCAAGGGCAGTGGAGATCCCCGTGGAGCAGGAGAGGGAGAAGAAGAGGTCCCCACGGCAGTTTGAACAAGGGGAGGAGCACGAGTACCAGTAGCAGTCCGGGTCTTAGGGGGAGCCCTCCAGCTTTATTCCTCGCCATGGCATTCCTCACCACGCAATCACAAGCTTGAGGCATCTCACCTGCACAAATGAAAACAAGCACGTTAGTTACGAGGAAAAGAAATAACACAAACAAAGTCTGAATAACCAAGACTACCAAGCAGCTTCTCGGCATCCGCGGGAGTCTTGCACTCCAGCAGTGCCTTAAAATTGATGAATCTGTGCTCAACCCTCTGGCTCCCATCCTCCTCGAAGATAGGGTTGCCCTTACTCGTCCAGCAGCTGGCAAGACTGAAGGAGTTGACCCAGTTCACCAGCTTCTCGTAAGACACGGTGTCCTGCCCGCGTAGCTCGCTCGGCTCGAAGACATAAGCGTCGGGCTTCTTGGAGAAATGGTTAGGTGCCCAGCGGATCGGGAACTTGTACACCCTCTCCCCAATATACTTCCCCTCCTCGTTGAGTAGCTCATCTCCGTCCTCATCAACCTCTATCTCCCAGACATACGTGTTGTCCTGGGCAGCTTCAGACACTGGCTCGACGATGAAGTATCGTCCCTTGAACGTTCGGATTGACTCCGAGAACGGCTTAAATAACTTTTTGGGCTGCTTCAAGGAAACCCATCCGTACTTTTTCCCCGCTAGTTGCCGTTGAAGATGGAAAACAGCAAAAAATAGAGGGAGAGTAGTCCCCAGAGCAAGATGCTCGCACACTAACTCAAAAGCCCGTATAAAGGCCAGCAAATTGGGGTGGAGTTGAGAGGGCGCCAGCTTCAGATGCTCGAATACCGACCGCTGGAAATTAGTGAAAGGCAATCTCAGCCCCAACTCTTTGAAAGCATACTCGTACATCATAAAGCGGTCCCCGAAATCCGAGCAAACCCGCTCGTCCAAGGTGGGAAAATGCACTTTCCAATCCCCTTATGGGCCCACCTCTGTAAAGACATCCGCCAAAGACCTTGCGAACGTAGAAATATGTTCGGAAGGCTCGGCCACCTGACAGAACCCTTCAACATCTTCCTCCATGACATCCAATTCTTCTTCCTCCTCGACTTTGCTCGAGGAGCTCGATGCCGCCGAGCTCGAAGGCGCAGAACTCGAAGCCGTCGAGCTGCTATTCTCCTCGGAGCCAGTTTCCTCCTCGGACGTGTCTAGAATAACTTCTCTCTCTGGCCCCGTCGCCATTACGATCACCTAAAAAAGCAGAGAAAGACAGTGAATTCGACAGGAAATCAAATCCACCCTTCCACTGCCAAGTCAAGTGAAAGGGCGCGCAAAATTCTAAGGACGACGTCCCCGGCCTAAGCCCTAACATCAAATGAAAAACCTCCCCGCGAGGAGATACCCGAGACATACCATCTTCCTACGAAGAACCTCCCCGCACTCGTGCCCAGATTCCGTTTGAAGCTCCACCGGAAACCGCAAGGCTCCACCGGAATCTGGAAACGTTCTACCAGAAAATTCATCGTTCCATCAGAAGATAATCAGACACGGTGGTCACGCTCGTAACCAAGACGTGGACCACCACGCTCACCGAACGCACTACCTACTCCGCCGAGATGCTAGAAGCAGCAAAAGGGCAGAACCACCGTCCACCACCAACACTCGCCAGAAATCTACCTATTTTGTCACCTAAAGCTAACCCTAACCGCATACAATCTACCACTAACAACAAAAGAGAGTTAAACAAGCTAGAAATCAGAAAACTTACTTGATTTGAGTAGAAGAAAAAGATTGCTCGAAGCTTGGCACGGTGGACGGATGCTCTGAAGACGGTGACGGGCAAGAACGCAGAAGGGGCGAAGAGAAATCAGAAAGAAAGAGTGCAAAATGGGACAATCTCCCCCCTTTTATATTGAGGGGAACATGCACACACGCGCCCGTACGCCATAATGACTGTCCACTAGCCATCATTACCTATTAACTGCTACGCAGGGCTCGAAGCACATGTGGCAACCCAACGTTTCCCATTCTGTCTGACGCTTTATCTCCCCGAAGACCGGGCAATAGGGTCACGACCACGAATATCGCAGACACAGAGAGCTACGAGCACTTCGAAACAACCATCCTCGTCTCTAAACGACGTCTCTATGCTAACTCCCCGGATCAACGAGCAGTCCTTAAGTCATCACTCCCATGCTCGGGAGCAACGACTTGGGGGGCTCCTGTTCTGGACTGGACCAATGGCTAAAATTGGCCCAATCCGCCTCTGCTCTAGAGCGGCCCAAATTGCCTAAGCCCAATCCGCAGAGGGGCAGAAGTGACATTTCTGCCCCTCCCACCGGGCAAGGAACGCAACGTTCCTCCCCGGCGTTGATGCCCGTTACGCACGGATTCCTCGCTGCCCGGACAGCAAAGGGCAGGTGCCCGAAACTGCGTTTATGCCCGACATAACGGCTACTTCCGAGCACCCTGCCCGGCCTAACGGCTAGTTTGGGCAGTTACCTATTCTTTGGGGAAAACGGTTACTTCGCCCCGAAAATAGGACCGTCGGCCATGCGCTGGGGGCTCTATATAAACCCTCTCGCTTGAGAGGGTCAGATATCATATTTTTATCCTAAGAATACGCTTTGTACTTGCCCCTTTTCTCTGACCCTTCCTTACTTGAGCGTCGGAGTGCCTTGCAGGTACACCCCATCCTCTCCTCATCATCATTCCGAACACCTCGCCCATCTGACGACCAGCATACGTCCGAGCACCTTGCCATCTGACGACCAGCTTACGTGGACCCGTTCGAATACTCCGGATCAAGGCACATATACACACTAGAGTTTTACTTCTATAATATTCCCCCACAAGCTCAGTAGTACTTTGCACTTGGTCTGAAGATCGTGGAATGTTGCACTTCCCAAGAGATTTAGTGAGAGTGGAAAATTTGAGCGGTGTTTGGAACATGCTGGATCAACATCTTTTTGACTATTGTTGGAACTAACTCAAAATTTTGAGAATTTTGAATCAGTTTTGATAAACAAGATTCAATCAACCTGATGGAAATCCCTTGTTCTTCACTCTTCACTCAAGTGAAACAATCACACCTTGATTGGAAGAATGATTATGTGCAGCAATTGTTAATGAAAGAAGAAAGAAAGAAAATTGAATAAGAAAGAAGGCTGGGGTTTGACAAAATAGGGGAAGAGGAGTGATTTCTGCAGAGTAACTCTCTGCTCTAAAGCTGAGAAAATATTATTCAACTGTGCAACTGCACTTTTTGTTATGTGTTACAATATTATTCTCTATTCTTCTTACTCAAAATAAGGGTTACTCACTGTTATCTCATAAATTCGACGCCAATATGAAGTTGGAAGTGTTGATGGGAATGTTGAGCTCTTGGAAAGGTTTAGAGAAGCTTCCGACAGGATCTGGGTGATAGGTTTCAGCCGAATGAGCTCGTAAAAGGAGAAGATGTCTTTTTGGGACTTAGAAAATGTTTCTAAGAGTTGAAGAGGGTACCTTTCGACCGAGGATGCTGATGACGTCTGACGTTGGAAATTCAAATTCAAATAAAGGAGGGAGTAGTTACTGTGGTTCTCTCTTGAAAAAGGATAGGTGGCGTACATCCAAGTGATGGAAGCATGCAATGCGACACTTGTCATTCGCTTATTATTTCAGGCTGTTAGTTTTAGGCGTTATAAATAAGGGTTCCAGAAATAGGATTCGGGGTGTTGTGTTCAATTTGTACAAGTTACTCAGAAATTACTCAAAGTATCCGCGTGTAGAGAAACGAGTTTTGTGAGAATGTGCGTGATGTAAACACCACTTTTCATTTCAATATAATTTCTTTAAGTCTTTTACTAAGAGTTTATCTTTTACTTCGTGCAAGTTATTTTTCTGCATTTCATTTAGTCTTTACACCTTCAGCCTTTTCGACTCAGAGTTCTTTACGCTTCCCTTTAATTACATTTTTACGCATTCTCTTTAAATTTCACGTAAGTTAAGTTCATGCCTTTACCAGTCTCTTCGATTTAAACCTTTCTCAAAGTCCTTTACTTTTCAGTCATTTTAAGTTTCTTGGAGAAATCTTTTCTTACTTCTTTATTTAGTCGAAACATAGAAGTTTACATAAAAAATCAATTTAGCACATGTCTTAGGATTTGTGTGGTCGATCCTGCAAGTTACTCAGTTTTATGTGAAATTGATAGACCAACGGTTGTTTACCATTTTTACCAGTAAACAAAATGGCACGCCCATTGGGACAGTGCTAACTTAAAAAAGATCTTTCCAAATATTTTTGAAAATCTTCGGTCATAGTGTCCTTCTTAAGAAGCTTCGTTGCATGTTATTGAGAAGTGGTAAGGTAGCCACTACAAACGAAGAGAGACCAAAGAGAAGATATACTAGAAAAATGGCGACGAATACTAGTCAGCCAAACAATCCAAACCCTCAAGGGAGTGGTTCTAATCCTCAGTCAAGTAATTCGAATACCCAGCTTAGTGACATATACCCTCAAAATATGTCTAGGAGTGATGTGATACCACCTCCAATCCCTTCGACGAGAGAGCCGGTCCCACCCCCTGTTATGTCCGACCCAACGCCATCAATGACAGGACTAGGGTCGACATATATGAGGGCTTACACTCAACCTATTTTGGAGTATGTTGGGCCACAAGCATCTAATCCCCAAACTCCACCAGGAGGAACTTCGACATTTAGGCATTTTCCCCCTCCAGGATTTTCACAACCCTTACCAAGGAATCCACCTTATGGAATACCAACGTCAATAATGCAAAGCCTCCAAAATGCCTCCCCAGTATTCTCAGACAATGTAATGCCTTCGCCATTACAGGGGTTGGGATCTGGGATAAATGTGGGTCGAAACAGCCAAAGTGTAGGTATAGGATATTCCACTTAGGGTCCTAGTCTGACAAACACGTCTATAGCATGTTTAAGACAACAAATGGATGAGAGTAACCTACAAATGGTACAAACTTTGTCTCAAACTATGGGGTAAATTTTTCAGCCTTTGATTCGAAACACTACCCAAACTAACCAACAACTAGCAGCGCAATTGGCGCGCATGGAAGAATGTATGGGGGTGCCGGCCCCTGTACGAGGTGCGACTGTGGTGGAGAATATCCCACGGCAGAACCTAGAGACTATGCCTGAGGCCAACCTGGAACCCCCTAGAGTCGAACTCCCCAGAGTCGAACCACCTAGGAAACAAGGGCCAATTCCTGAAGAAGGGGAACAAGGGGTAGTTATAGTGAATAGAAACCAAGATGTTGATCATGTTGTACAACAGGTTCGACGTAACAACATAGCAGTGGATAACAACCTAGCAGCCATGGTCGAAAGAATAATCGCTCGAAATGGGGTGAATTTTGGCTTTACTAGGCCAAACTATACCTCACCCGTAGTGGATTATATCCTGCAATCAGAATTACCCCCTAGGACGAAGGTCCCAAAGTTTACCAAGTTCTCAGGAGATACAACTGAATCTACTTTCGAACACGTAGCCCGGTATATGATCAAAGCTGGAGAGATCGCAAATGAAGAAAGTCTTAGGGTAAAATATTTCCCAAGTTCTCACACCAAAAATGCTTTTACTTGGTTTACAACCCTACCTCCTAACTCAATCTATAATTGGACCCAGTTAGAGCGCTTGTTCCATGAAAAATTCTATATGGGGCAAACTAAGATTAGTTTGAAGGAGTTGGCCAGCATAAAGCGAAAGTTTACCGAGCCAATAGACGATTACCTAAACAGGTTTCGATTACTTAAGGCTAGGTGTTTTACTCAAGTTCCAGAGCATGAGCTGGTCGAAATGGCCGCTGGTGGCCTTGATTACTCTATTAGAAAGAACTGGCTAAGTTCAATAAGGGTAAAAAGGTAGCTTATGTTGAATATAATGAGGATGTCGAAGGTTTGTACGACGAACCATTATATTTTGACGAGAGTGAGGTAGACGTTGCTGAGTTAAAGCAAGGTCCTCCGTATTCTTGTAAAATGTTTGCCCCTTCGACTGGAAAATATTCTGGCAAATCCAAAAAGAATGATAAGTTTCCCAAGAAAACAACACTTTGGATATCACCAAATGTGATGAAATTTTTTATTTGTTGGTAAAAGATGGGCAGATGATAGTGCCTCATGGTGCTAAAATGTCGCCACTAGAACAAAGAAAAAAGAGAGGATTTTGTAAGTACCATAATTTTTTGGGTCATAAAACTTCTCAATGTTTTCTTTTCAGGGATCTGGTGCAAAATTCTATTCAGGAGGGCAGGCTGAAATTCGGAGAGAAAAGCAAAGGTCAGATGAAAATTGACTTCGACCCATTACAAACAGAAGATGCTCATTATGCTGAGCCAGAGGTGCATATGGTTGCGGTTGCTGATGACTTCGACCGTTCAGTCAATATGGTGGAAATTACTGAAGATTTCGCCAACAAAGCTGTGTTGGCCAATGTTACTGAAGACCTTGATATTTATGATATGGAGAAACTCATGAGAGAGGCCGTTGATAGCTTCAATGAAGCCACTGAGGGTTTAAATGATGGGATCAATGAGGGTTCCAACATGATGCTGGTTACTAAAGAGACTGCTGAGAGTTTCGTTAAGATGGATAAGGCTGCTGAGGGCCTTGATGTGGACTTCTGCAATCTGAACCTTAGTGTCGATGTCGACATGGACATCAACATGGTCGAGATTACGCAACATCAGACCATAGAGGTGGACGAAGCAAGCCGTCAAGAAGAGCGTAACAAAGTGGCGTATCCAAAACAGGATGAAACTATCATTGAATTCCTTCACCCTTGCCAAAAGAAGGGATCAGGCGTCATGTTATGCCCCAGATGCGGTGCAATCTTTGATCAAAAGGCTGCTCACAATCTTGAAGGGATTAGGAAGGCAAAAGAAAGAAGGGAGCAAAGATCATCTCATGGTCAAAGGGGTTTCGACCCTAAAAGGTCCTCTTCAAAACAAGTAGGAGGAAAAACACAGTTCCCAGGGGCCAGACCCAGTACCTTCAAACCAACAAGTAATGCACCGGTAGGGAGCTGGATGAAACCTGTCGAAGGAAAGGAGAAAGGTCAGAAAAAATGGCAGAAGTTTGATGTGGGCAGAGGCTCTTCAATAGAGTATCGAAAGGAGTTTCAGACCTCTAATAAATCGGCATATGTTTCTGAAAACTATAAGGGGAAGAACCCGATGTCGCGATCTCAATGGAGGAGAGAGCAACGTCGAAGGAAGGCTCTCAGGGAGGCCCAATCGAAGGATCAAGGAGATTCCAGTACTAATATCCCTACTGACAATAATGGAGGGAATCCAATGAAGGCAACTGAAAAAATACCTGTAGGATGAAAACTGTTTGCCTCTCAAGAGGATAAACCTGAGAAGACTGTCGAAGAGGATGACGAAATGACAGACAACTTTGACTTCGAATCTGATGCTTCTCTTGACATCATAGTCAATGTGGTGTCTGTGATACCCAGAGAGTTCGACCAGCTCAAGAAGTCGAAGATTTAGATGCCTGCACTGAGGCAGAGATGGCAGCACACAAGCCGGTATGCTACTATATTATGAACAATAGGTGTGTCGAAAAGCAGAATGCTTTTTTCAAGCGACCCACAGAGGAAATGAGGGGTCACCTAAAGCCCCTCTACATTACTGGCAAGGTGGAGAACGTGCCAATAAATAAAATATTAGTCGATTGTGGCGCAACAGTGAACTTGATGCCACACTTCTTACTGAGCAAGATTGGCAAATATGATACTGACACTAAGCCACATAACATGGTTCTTTTGAATTACGAAGGAAAAGTTGGCTCTACTATAGGGGTGATACAAGTCGACTTAACAGTGGGGACAATCACTAGGCCTACTGTCTTCATGGTAGTAGAAACAAAAGCCAACTACAATCTGCTCCTAGGACGAGAGTGGATACATGGCATTGGTGCAGTGCCATCTTCGATGCATCAGGGCATCACCATCTGGAGGCCAGACGGCATAGTCGAAAACATTGAGGCTGACCAGGGGTATTTTAAAGCACCAATCAATCATGTAGACAGACGTCAGTCTAGCAGATTTTGAGTTTGTCCCAGACGACGAGACATTTTACTCATTGTACTTACATCCCGTCGAGGGTTTCCGTTGGGATAAGGAGGTGCCAGGGGAAAGACTTTCATACCTGGCGAGCCTGCAGTAGACCCCACGGGGTGGGGGAGTGAATTCAGTGATAATGACTAAGTTCGAAGCAATGAGAAGAATTTCAGCCTACGTGGCTGAAACCAGACTACAAGCGGCTTTGGAGGCTGCTAACGAATATATGGTTGGCGAAGCCAATCCTGAATTCCACCAAGAAGGTCCTGGTAAGGACTTCGACCCAGAGCCACCTGATAAGGTTCAGGGTGTAGAGCAAGGCCAAAGGCTTGACGCCATTTATGACGATGAGCCTTTGGGATTCGAGAAGGATCCGCTGGCAAGTAACACTAAGATGCTAGCTCAGGATCCACTGGAAGAAATCGACCTAGGAGAAGGGGTGATCAAGAGGCCAATATATGTTAGTGCCAATCTTGACGCACAACTTAAGGTCGAAGTTACCCAGGTGTTACAGGAGTTTAAAGACTGTTTTGCCTGGGACTACGATGAAATGCCCGGTTTGAGTAGAGAGTTGGTCGAACACAGGTTACTGATCAAGCCTGGGAAGAAGCCAGTCAAACAGAACCCAAGACGGTTTGCCTCAGGGGTTCGCTCGAAGATAAAGGAGGAAGTCGAAAGACTCCTTCGATGCAAATTTATCCGCACTGCCAGGTATGTCGAATGGTTAGCTAACATTGTACCTGTTATTAAAAAGAATGGTTCCTTAAGAGTTTGCATAGACTTTAGAGATTTAAATGCTTCAACTCCTAAGGATGAGTATTCTATGCCTGTGGCAGAAATGCTAGTCGATTCTGCCGTAGGACATGAGTATCTTAGTATGCTAGATGGGTACTCTGGCTATAACCAAATATTCATTGCTGAAGATGATGTCCCCAAAACAGCTTTTCGTTGCCCTGGAGCCTTAGGCACCTATGAGTGGGTGGTGATGCCTTTCAGCCTCAAAAATGCTGGGGCAACATATCAATGAGCAATGAACTCAATCTTCCATAATTATATAGACACTTTTATGCAAATATATATTGATGATATTGTGGTCAAGTCTGTTTCAGGGAAGAATCATTTAGACTATCTACAACACTCCTTTGAAAGGATGAGAAGGCATGGTCTTAAAATAAATCCTCTTAAATGTGTGTTTTGTGTGCAGGCAGGGGATTTTCTAGGCTTTCTGGTCCATAAAAAGGGGATCGAGATCAACCAGAACAAGACCAAGGCCATCATGGAAGCGAAAGCGCCATCAACAAAAAAGGAGCTGCAGTCGCTGCTGGGCAAGATCAATTTCTTGAGAAGATTCATATTGAACCTAAGCGGAAAAACGCAGGCATTTTCACCATTGCTTCGATTCAATAAAGATGGGTTCGAATGGGGGCAGGAGCAGCAGGCAGCCTTCGACAAGATCAAGGAATACCTGAGTCATCCCCCAATTCTTTCCCCACCTTGTAGGGATAGGAGTATAAGATTGTACATAGCTGCATCAGACAAAACCATAGGGAGCATGTTGGCTCAAGAGGATGAGGATGGTGTCGAAATAGCCATTTACTACCTCAGTAGAGTTTTGAATGATGCGGAAACTAGGTATAGTATGATAGAAAAATTATGCATATGCTTGTATTTCTCTTGTACAAAATTGAAGCAATATATAAAGCCCGTTGAAGTTTATGTTTCGTCTCATTTCGATGTTATTAAGCACATGTTGTTTAAACCTATCTTGCATAGTCGAATCGGTAAATAGGCACTAGCATTGACTGAGTACTCTTTAACGTATAAGCCTCTGAAGGCGGTTTAAGGACAAATGGTAGCAGACTTCATAGTCGACCACTCCATAAATGAAAGCATGTTGAATTATGTCAAATTGGAACCTTGGAAGTTATACTTCGATGGCTCCAGCCACAAAGATGGCACAGGTGTAGGTGTGCTGATTATTTCTCCGGATAAAATTCCAACAAAATTTAAGTACAGGGTCGAAGGATTTTGTTCCAACAACGAGGCTGAGTATGAAGCCTTAATAGCTGGACTTGAAATTTTGTTAGAATTGGGGGCAACTCGAGTCGAAATAATGGGAGACTCAGAGTTGGTCATAAAGTAAATTACAAAGGAGTACAAATGTGTTAAGGAGAATCTTATCATGTACTTCGTAGTGGCCAACAGACTATTGAAGAAATTCGAAGTAGTCAGCATTCGACACATTCCTCGACTGGAAAATCAAGTGGCCAATGACTTGTCTCAGGTTGTTTCTGGGTATAAGGTTTCGAAGGAAAAATTACAAGAGGCAATCGAAGCTAGAGGCAAAGTGGTATCTGTTGGATTATGTCCATCAGACCTAGAAGTGACAAAGCTTGGATACGCTGATGAAGAAAATTTCGAGATTTTTACAATAGACGGCTTGAAGGATAAAGACTGGAGGAAGCCTATAGTCGAGTATCTGAAAAACCTGACAACATCCACAGAGCGAAAGGTTAGGTATCAAGCCTTAAGTTATGTCCTTCTAGGCAATGAATTCTTTAAAAAGACCTCTGAGGGGGTCTTACTTAAGTGTCTTAGTGAAACAGAAGCATATCTGGCCCTTTCGATTGTCCATAGTGGGGCATGTGGGGCGCATCAGGTAGGCCATAAGATGAAGTGGCTATTGTTTCGACAAGGCATGTATTGGCCTACGATGCTAAAAGACTGCATTGAATTCTCCAGGGGTTGCCAAGAATGTCAAGTTCATGCTGGCATACAGCATATCCCTGCAAGTGAGTTGCATTCCATAGTCAAACCATGGTCTTTTAGAGGTTGGGCTTTGGATCTGATTGGAGAGATTCGACCGGCATCCTCCAAGAATCAGAGATACATTTTGGTAGGAATTAACTACTTTACGAAGTGGATCGAGGCGATACCTTTACCAAATGTGGATCAAGAGGACGTGATCGAGTTCATTCAAAAATACATCATTTACAAGTTTGGAATCCCAGAAACGATCACAACAGATCAAGGATCAGTCTTTACGGGTCGAAAGATGCAAGAATTTGCAAAAGAGATGGGTTTCAAACTCCTAACCTCCACACCTTATTATGCTCAGGCTAATGGTCAAGTCGAAGCAGCTAATAAAGTGGTGATCGGCCTGATCAAGAAGTATGTGGGAAAAAAGCCTAGAAATTGGCATAGGACATTGGACCAGATCCTCTAGGCATGTCGAACCTCTCCCAAGGAAGCAACCAACACTACTCCTTTTTGATTGACCTTTGGTTATGATGCAGTGTTACCTGTTGAGATATATCTCCAGTCGGTTAGGATTCAGAGACATCATGAAATTCCCTCTGAGCTTTATTGGAATATGATGTTAGACGAACTGGTCGATCTGGACGAAGAAAGACTTAAAGCCTTAGAACTTTTGAAGAGACAAAAGAAAAGAGTGGAAAATTATTATAATAAGAAGGTTAGAATCAAGACCTTTTAACTTGGAGATTTAGTTTGGAAGGTGATCCTGCCTATGGATCGAAAGGTTAGAGCCTTGGGCAAATGGGCCCCAAAATGGGAAGGCCCGTTTCAAATTACGCAAGTATTTTCTAATGGAGTCTATGAAGTTGAAGAATTAAATGAGGATAAAAGAATCTTGAAAGTAAATGGCAAGTATTTGAAAAAATATAAACCAGCACTTCAAGAAATTAAAATTGTTAAGGAGTAATTCGACATAATAAGGGTAAAGCCAATAATGGTATTTATGAATGCCAAAATGGCTTAGTAGTCATTACATATAAATGCTCAAAGGGCCATAGAGCATCAACTAAAAAAAATTACAAAGAGAGTAACAAGTTAAAAGGGGAGATTCTCCTTCATCTTCAAGTACTTCGACTTCTGGAGGTCAAGACGCTTTTCACATAAGGCCTTGTCAGATTTTAAGTGTGCAACTTCCTTCTCCAGTCGTTGAGCTTTTTCAGCATAAGTTATGGCATTTTCAAGATCTTTCGACAAGCCAGAGTCATCGAAGGCAGACAATTCAGCGTTACGCTTTATTGCCTTTGAGATCTTGGCTCGAAGTTTCTTGATCTTTCGCTCCCAGGAAGTAATACTTTCTTCATTAGAGGTGATTTCTTGCTTGTTCTTTTCTTTTGTTTCCTCCAATTCGGCTACCTTATTCTCAGAATAAGTGGCAGCAGTCCAAGCGGCAGCCTCACTTCCATCTTTGGTTGAAATGGCCCTTTTCGATTTGGGGCAGGCGTTTGAGGTCACCATGGACTTGGTCAATCATAGTGCCAAGCTCTAAGATGACGTTGGCAGATTCCGGAGAAATAGCGTGAATATCAACTTGCTGGAGAAGACTTTTCAAAGAGATGTGAGTGACATCATCCATCTGTAAGAGTGTGAAAAGGTCACCCTTAAAGATCTTGTTTTTGATCTTCAGAAGGATATTGTCCTCAGGCTTGCTTGAAGGTGGATCCCCAGAGGTAGTCGAAGCACTGGGAGTTTTATCAGATGAGCTTCCTCGGCGCCCAAGAAGGATCTTTATGTATTGACGAGGGTTGCTAGCTTCCAAGGCATCCAGTTCCTCTTCAGAGAGTCCTACTCCATACACAGTCGAGGCTGCCTTTCCTTCAGTCACAGCAGTGGGTGTTAGGGTAACAATGGCTTCGACATGGGTTGGCTCGTTGATAGGTCCTTGGTCAGCTTTCTCCTCCTCACCTTTATTCTCCTCCTCTTCATCTTTGTCCATGTTGTCTTCATCTTCTTTGTCATCATCATGGCCATCAAATTCAGATTGGTGCATGGTTTCATCATCATCTTCTTCCATTTCTTCCTCTCCTTCTGGGTTAACATTGGCAGCCCCAATGGGTTCGTCATTTAGGGATCCCTCTTCATCGACCAAGGGTGGATCTTCATCCATGGCAGCAGCTTTTGGATTCTCTGTGTCAGGATCCTACTGAACATCGTCTGCCTCATGGTCGGAGCCATCTGTCTGAGATTGCTGGGTAGCAGTCTTTGCTGGCAAAGGGGGAGCTGTTTCAAAACCAGACTTGTTAATTTCACCTAGTGAACTCATTCCAGAGCCCAAGTCAGAAGTGGGATGGTATGTCTGCTCACCTTGGCTATTCAGAAGGGTGATGGGAGAAGAAGGATTGTCCACCGGTGGGAGCGAACCACTAGCATCAGCCTGAATCAAATCGAAGCAAGTCAGATTAAGGAAAACAAGGTAAATAAGTTTTATTTAAAGAAAAATATGACAAGTTACCTTGACTCCTTCAACATTAGGGCTAGAGTTATTGCTTTCAGCATGGCCTGCAGCGGGTTTAGAGGCGGTTCCAGAAGGGGCTTCTGCAGCTTTACTCGAAGTAGCGGTCTTTTTGGGGGCTTTAGCCGTTGTAGGCTCAGATTGGCCACCAACAACACCAGATTCTTGGCTTGGCTTCCTCCTCTTCTTGAGTTTCAAATCTTCAGGAGGAGATTGGTCTTCATCCTCGGAATCGAAGATAATTTGGGCAGTGCCTCTCTTTGACTTCCTTTGGGGTGTCGGAGGTAGTTTGTGAGAAGCCTGAAATTGAGAAGCATTAGGGGGAGAAAGAATAATCAATGAAAGGAAAATGTATGTGATGTACCTTGCTGCCTCCGCCTTTGGCTTCAACTAGGTGCTGAGGGGTGTTCTTTTTGGGAACAACTGCAAAACAAGCCAAGTAACCACATGTCAGTAATGATAAAGTTCAAGTGAAAGAGCATAAAATCGAAGAATCCAAACCTTCACGTATTTCGGATTCGATGCGAACATCTTCAATACCGACATGAAGGTGTCCTTTGAAACTGTCTAGCGTATGTTTAGTCGGAACCACCCGCTGAGCCTTGGGTTTCGACTGCTAGCGAAGGATCTTTATAGAGTCCCCACAGATAAACCAATCTGGAAATGGAGGGGCAAGAGCCACTCCAAAATCAGCAGATGGCAGTCGAGGAGTCTTTGGAGGAAATAGTGCAACAGCCACTTCATAGCGTTTCTCAGGAGTAACATATGAAGGGAGTTTCAAACTCTCCATTTTCTTTAAAAATTTCTCCTTGAGCGTAACCGCAGCTTCGCGGACGGTTCGACTAATATCTTCTGCTCGATAAACAGTTTCAAAGTACTTTTGGAAGGCCTGAATCTCCTTAATATGAGCGGATTTACCTTTCTTGATCTTCTCCTACACATCAACAAAAGCTTGGTCAATCAACTGAGCGAAGCTGGAGACATCAAGGAATTCTGCAGCATAATGTTTCGACCACCAGTCGTGGAATTCTTGGGTGCAGAGATGAGAAGGTTCGAAGTAGACGGGAGTCAGGAGTGATCGATGAGCATGTCGCGCAAGGTGTGTCGAACTCTTTATGGCATCATAGATAGTGTTGGGGAGGATAACATGGACTTTCTTCTCGTACAGACACTTGGGTAGAGTCTGGACTAAACCAAACTGTCGAGAGACAAGATTTGGTTGATAGGCCATCAGAGAGGTTTGGCCCTTTAGCAAGTTGATTCGATGAATAATAAGTCGAGGGATGAGGAAGGCCTCCCAGACACACTGTGATTCTTCTTCATGTTTTTTGAACGAATGAGGAAAGGGCCTGGTAAACCATTCAAGACCATATTTTTGTTCAGCAAAGGGAGTCATCCTTGGTGTGAACTCGTAGCGCTTAGCAAACATTTTCACGAAGCCAGAGAAAGATGCCCTGAGTGACTGCCCTTTGTCGTTTGGGGTCAGTTGCACCAGTCAAACCCATTTGACTCGTCTCTCCTTAATCGCTGCAGCTTCTTCGTCCACAGGCCCTATGTTGGGAAGGTTAGCCTCAAAAGTGGCATTAAGCCAAAGTTGAAGCAACCAAAAGGGTCCTGACCGCAGGAGGTTCCTATTGCTCGCTTGGTCTTTTAGACGACCAGCACCTTCGCTCAAAGACTCGTACAGACTGGCCAATATCATTTCGCTTAGGCAAATGTCTCGACTAAGGTGTAGTTGATTGGCTAGGGTCAGATACTTTCTTGCCACCTGCAAGGATTTGGTACAGAATACGTAGCGAGAAAGCCACATAGCCAGGAATGCTATATGTTCTTTGTCCTCGACTGTGTCAGTTTGCTTGTTGTGATAGTGGTTCATGAAATGAGTATAGGTGTGTTTGGTGGTGGCGAACCATATGGTGTCTAGAGCATCTATCTCAGGGTCGTAAACTAACCCATGAGGCTTTAGCCCTGTGATAGCGGCTATGTCAAACAGTGGGCGTCATCAACCCACAAGGGAGATGAAAGGTATAGTGGGTACTATCCCAAAAATACAAAGAGGATGCCAGTAAAGTTGGACAGTAAGCGGGTCCAGTCTTCGGCATCATAATTAAGTCGTAGATTCCTAAGTTCTTCCAAGTCTCTGCTTTCACTTTCTCCAACTTGGCTAACCAGTTCAAATAGAGGTCAGAATCCTTAAAATACGGGGTATCCCTAAACACCCTAGACCCATCATTCAGATACTTCAAATCCAGTTTCTTTACGGCTACATTGTCATGGGGTTCAGAGGTTACCCTAGTTTTGTCTTTCTGCCTTAGAGGTTTGGTTTTACGATATGATGGAAAGAAGTCACTAATGGCGGTGTAATCTGTATCTAAAAAAGATAAGGGACCAGATAAAGCTAATGGTTTCCCAGAAATGGTGATAGATGTGTCTTTTTTCCTCCTTGAGAGGCTCAGGGATGAATTGCTAATTCTTTACCACCTTGGGACCATTTAATGTGGCAAATGGAGGAAGTAGTGATGCGCCCTTTTGTCTTTTGAGCTTCTGGTTTTTCTTTGGGTCTTAAGTAGTAGCAGTTGAAGAAGCCATTGGTGGAAAAATTTGAAGAAAAGAGTTTGTTAAAGGTGAAGGGTTGAACGTTTTGGGAAGAAAGGAGAAGGTGCGTAGTGGATACTTGGGAGTGGAAAAGAAAATAAAAGTAGTTTCTGAAGAAACTATTTATAAAAGTGCTTTGGAGACACGAAAGGGCTCACTAATCATCATTAAGGGGCTAAGGCTAGTGGGACACGTGTCCTCCCAGGAGCCAAAGTAGGGGCGGTGGCAGTTGCCAACTACATCCACAATTTCCTAGGCTATAGGAGAGGTTATGGTGATTTGCGGCTTGATGTGATTTCCGAGGAGACGTTTCAGTCATAATCATAACTGGCTGTGATGTCATAAATTTGATTGAAAAGAAACTGAATAGTTTCTGGGAACGTGGGTTAATCAGTTTTTTTTGGACTCCTATGCATGGTCGAAAGATGGCGTCGAACAGACACTATCAAAAAATGCCCTTTTTCTGCGATACTGTCGAAAAAGATATTTTTGGGGGGCAATTTATTAGCTCATAAATTCGACTCCTATATGAAGTTGGAAGTGTTGATGGGAATGTTGAGCTCTTGGAAAGGTTTAGAGAAGCTTCCGACAGGATCTGGGTGATAGGTTTCAGTCGAATGTGCTCGTCAGAGGAGAAGATGTCTTTTTGGGACTTAGGAAATATTTCTAAGAGTTGAAGAGGGTACCTTTCGACCGAGGATGTTGATGACGTCCGACGCTGGAAATTCAAATTCAAATAAAGGAGGGAGTAGTTACTATGGTTCACTCTTGAAGAAGGACAGGTGGCGTACATCCAAGTGATGGAAGCATGCAATGCGACACTTGTCATTCGCTTATTATTTCAGGCAGTTTATAACAGTTAGTTTTAGGCATTATAAATAAGGGTTCTAGCAATAGGATTTGGGGTGTTGTGTTCAATTTGTACAAGTTACTCAGAAATTACTCAAAGTATCCGCGTGTAGAGAAACGAGTTTTGTGAGAATGTACGTGACGTAAACACCACTTTTCATTTCAATGCAATTTCTTTAAGTCTTTTACTAAGAGTTTATCTTTTACTTCGTGCAAGTTATTTTTCTGCATTTCATTTAGTCTTTACACCTTCAGCCTTTTCGACTCAGAGTTCTTTACGCTTCCCTTTAATTACATTTTTACGCATTCTCTTTAAATTTCACGTAAGTTAAGTTCATGCCTTTACCAGTCTCTTCGATTTAAACCTTTCTCAAAGTCCTTTACTTTTCAGTCATTTTAAGTTTCTTGGAGAAATCTTTTCTTACTTCTTTATTTAGTCGAAACATAGAAGTTTACATAAAATCAATTTAGCACATGTCTTAGGATTTGTGTGGTCGATCCTGCAAGTTACTCAGTTTTATGTGAAATTGATAGACCAGCGGTTGTTTACCATTTTTACCAGTAAACACTCACTTTATTTATAATTGAGCTACCTTCCTCCCTAAGGTAAAGCCCAAAATTACAAAAGGCCAAAATTTATATTTTTAGTCTAAGTCGAAATTATATGTTAAATAACCTGCTTCGACACTTTGACATCTAACACAACTCGACACACACACTAAACTAATTTCGACACATCCTTGTTTCTGTCGAGCTACACTTACTTCGACACAAGGAATTACAATCTCAACACACCACCTAATTCATTGTGTTTAAGCTATCTATATTCATCATAGACCTTAACTTCTTGAACATTTCGACTTGCACTCCTTTCGTCATGATATCTGCAATCTGATTCTCAGTTCTGCAGTGTTCCAAGTTCATCTTCCTTTCTGCTACCTGCTCTCGAAGATAATGGAACCTCATTTCGATGTGTTTGCTTCGCCCATGTGCTATCGGATTCTTCCCCATGTTGATAGCTAATATGTTGTCGATCTTCATGGTAATTATTCTATGACTCTTCGTTGTAATATCTTCGACCAGGTTCATCACCCATTTTGCTTGACATGCATAGAGAGAATCTGTTATGTATTCTATTTTGCACGATGACAATGCAACTACTGGCTTCTTTCTCGAACTCCAAGCAACTGGTGCACCACCTAGCATAAACACATAACCAGCTGTGAATTTTCTATCCTCAGTATCACTACACCAACTTGACCCGGTGTATTCCACTAACTTGCATTCTTTTCCTTCATTAGCTATAGAAAATAAAATGTCGTAGTCGAGAGTTGCTTTCAGATACCTTAGTATCCTTTTCGTCGATGCTAGGTGGGATACATTTGGTTTCTGAATGAATCTACTCACGAAACCAACACTGTATGCTTGATCAGACCTTATGTGACAAAGGTATCTTAGTGACCCTATAAGTCTTCTATATTGGGTTAGGTCAACATAATCTTCACCTGAATCTTTTGACAATTGCAGTCTTGGCTCAGCTGGAGTCGAAGTTGGGTTGCAATCTTGCATCTCAAATCTCTTGGGTGTTTCGCCTGCATATCTTCTTTGATGTATCATTAAACCTCTACTACTCTTGTAGAATTTGATACCAAGGAAGTATGAGAGATTTCCCAAGTCTGACATTTCAAACTCCTCACTTAGGTCATGTTTGAAGTCTTCGATCTCATTCTTGCAACTTATTATTATCAACAGGTCATCGACATATAGACATAGTATAAGCAATTCACTATTGCTTCTCCTTACATATACTCCATGCTCAGTTGTGCACTTCACAAATTCCTTCTCCCTTAGGAAGTTATCTATGTTCTTATTACAAGCTCTTGGAGCTTGCTTAAGTCCATACAGGGCGTTATGCAGCATGTACTCCTTTCTTTCTTTGCCTTGTTTCACAAACCCACCTGGTTGTGCGACATAAACTTCTTCATCTAAGGGTCTATTCAGGAATGTACATTTCACATCCATTTGACATACCTGCCAGTTGTTCATGTTTTCTAGACCAACAACCAACCTGATTGTTTCGATCCTAGCAACAAGTGCAAAAACTTCGTCGAAGTCGATTCCTTCTATCTGAAGAAATCCTTTCACCACAAGTCTCGTCTTGTGTCGAGTTACTTCTCCTTTAGGATTCAACTTCACCTTGTATACCCACTTCACATCAATTTTCTTCTTGTCTTGAGGCAATTCGACAAGTGACCAAGTGTTGTTGACTTCGATGGAGTCTAGTTCCTTATTCATTGTTTTCACCCATTTCGAATCTTTCAATGCCTCAGTTGCATTGACTGGTTCAACATCTGCATAGAAATCATAATGTACCAGCTCACCTTCATCGTCGGCCACATCATATGATGTAATCACACATTCTTGCAACCTTGCAGGCATGTGTCTTGTTCTTTGAAATCTGCTTGTGCTTGCTTGACCTCTGACTTCTTCCTGTCGAACTTCTCTTTCGACTTCACTAGCTGGTTCTTCACATAAGATTCTCACTGAATCCTTCTTAACATTCTCAGTCCAATATCATTCCTTAAGCTCATCTATGATCACATTTCTGTTGATCACAACTTGCTTGTTCATTGGGTCGAACAACTTGTATCCTCTAGTCGAATGATATCCTATCAAGATCATCTGACTTGACTTGTCATCAAGCTTTCTTCTTAACCGATCTGGAACATGTCTATGTGCTATAGATCCAAACACCTTCAAATGGCTTAGGCTAGGATTGACACCAGACTAACATTCTTTTGGCGTAATTCCTTCTAGTCTTTTTATCGGACATCTATTCAAGATGTATGTTACAGTCAACACAGCTTTTCCCCATAATTCTTTGGGTAGATGCTTGCCTTTCAACATGCTTCTCACCATTTTTATGATGGTTCTGTTCTTCCTTTCTACAGTTCCATTCTGCTGTGGAGTGTAGGGTGGCACCACCTCATGCACAATCCCTTTTTTCTCACATAATGCATCGAAATCTTTTAACACATACTCTCTACCACCATCGGTCCTCAGAATCTTTAGCTTTCGACCGCTTTATCTTTTGACCATAGATTTAAATTTGGCAAATACCTTGATCACTTCACTTTTCTTCTTGATCAAGTAAGTCTACAGTTTTCGACTGAAATCATCTATGAATGTGACAAAGTATCTGTTACCTCCAAACGAATCCACATGGATATGACCATATATGTCATAGTATATGACTTCAAGAATTGCCTTCGACTTGCTTCTCGCATACTTGCTGGAGCTATTCTTGTGTTGTTTTGCCTGAACATATTCTTCACACACTTCACTTGGAATGTCGATGTCTGGTAATTCTGAAACCATATTTCTTCTCTTCAATTCTCTTATGACTTTGAAATTGAGATGGCCAAGTCTATAATGCCATATCCATTCATCTCTGTTGGCTGCAGTTGCAAGACACTTATGCTCCATCACATTAAGTTCAATCTTCAAGGTTCTATTCTGAGACATTCGTTCCTTCTAGATTAACCTACCACCTGAGTCGAGAACTCTCCTCATCTTGTCTTCGATCGACAATTTGTATTTCTTTTCGACCAACTGCACTATGCTGAGCAAATTACTCTTCGTGCTTGGTATGTACAATACATTGGAAATTACTGACCTCTTGCCATCTTTCCTCATAATCATAACATCACCAATACCTTCAACTGCTAGAGTATTGTCATTTGCAAATTTCACCATGTTCTTCATTGAGGGATTTATGTTGACAAACCAATCTTTCCTACCAGTTATGTGTGATGAGCATCCTGAGACCAAGTACCATTGGTCCTGAAATCTTTCTTCATCTCTTGTTGTGACCATCAGCAACATCTCTTCTTCTTCATGTTTCGTCAGCTTTGCATCAGTTTCTTAATTCTTCTTTTATGGACAAACACTAAAATAATGACCATACTTCTGACAATTGTAACACTGAATGTGATTTTTGTCATGTTTTTTACCACCACCTCTTCCTCTACCTGCAGCACCACCTCTTTAGTTGCCTTGGTTCCAGAGTTTTCTCTTATTCGACCAGTTTCCTTCTTGCTGTTTTCGACCAGTCGAATTGTTGTAGCCTCATTTGCCTTTGTTGCCATTCCAACTTCCTTTGCCTTTCTTTTCTTTTGTTGATTGCGCCTACAAAGGCACATCACTCTTTGACTTTCCTGCAGCTCTTTCAGCCATCATTTGTTCATGAGATTCAAGATTCCCTTGAAGCTCTTCCTTTGTCAATGTTGTTATATTTTTATCATGGCTATTCACAAAGTTTTATATAGAGAATTAACTTAATTTATTACAATCTCTGTGGGATCGATACTCTTAATTTTAGATCACTTACTACAATTTGAATGTGTATACTTGCACATATAAATATCACAATAAGTTTTTGGTGTTGTTGTCGGGGTTTGTGTCACTAACACTTTGATTCTCTAAAAAATTTGTGAAAAATACATTTGCGCTTTTGACATTTTTTGTCTTCTGGTGACACAATAGATGTGTGGTTACTCCATGCACAGGTTGTTGACCCCAGTATACAGAGGATACCCTGAATATGAAAGAACACTCAGGTTAATAAGGAGATTTCAAGCTACCGCTCACTTACCAGAAATCCATTTTCCTACTCGTTTGTTTGAACCTTTTGATGAACACTTTGAAGAACTACAACAAAAGCAAGAAGAAGTAATGGCATAAAATGACGTTATTGGAAAGGCCAATGATAAATCAAGAAACATTATGTATTATGTTGTGTTTGATCCTAATTCCAAGAACACAGGAATCATACGACAAGAGATCACAGTGGCATAGTTCGAGTTCAAGCCTACGATCTTCAGAATGTTAAAAGTTGTTGGCCAATACTCAAGAGCTGCTACTGAAGATCCATGTCTACATTCGAGGCAATTTCTGGAAGTTGCAAATAACTTCAAGTTCTCTGGGATCGCTGATGATGCTTTTTGATTGAGGTTGTTTCCATATTCTCTAAAGTATAGAGCAAAAAGTTAGCTCAATTCCTTAGAACCTAATTCCATCGGGACACAAAATGACTTGGCTGAAAAGTTTTTAGCTATTTCTTCCTGTCAAGAATCCAAATATGAGAAATGAAATCACTTCGTTTAGGCAAGGAGAGGACGAGTCTTTATTATATGCTTGGGAAAAATTCAAGGAATTGTTAAGGAAATTTCCACACCATGGGATCCCAATCTGTATTAAGTTGGAAACATTTTATAATGGATTCGTGTCATCATCAAGAAACATGTTAGATCCATTTTCTGGTGGTTCATTATTGTCTAAGTCCTATGAAAAAGGGTACAACTTGATAGAGAGCATTACTACCAAAACTTGCCAATTTCCAGTTACTAGAGCAGGCATTATAATTGTTCCAAAGAAGCTAGTCGGTGTCCATGAAGTCAATGGAACCACAATCTTAACTGCTCAAGTGGCCCAAATACACCAAATGATTAGGAACATGATGACAAGTTCTGACGCCTCAGTTACTGAGGCAGTGAAAGATGTAAATAATGCCAATGAAATTGCCTGTGTTTATTACAAGGGAGCTTACTTGTTTGAAGAATGTTCAGCAAATCCTATTTCTGTGAATTATGTGGGCAAAAATAACTACAGCAACCCCTACACTAACAAATACAACCCTGGGTGGCGTAATCATCCAAACTTCTCATGGAGTAACGCCCAAAATCAACTAAAGTCTTAAGCACCACAAATTCCCCTTGGTTTTTTTCTACACTAAATCATGTAGTGGCTACACAAGGAAACAACCAGCTAGAGAATATTCTTAAGTCCTTTAAACAAGAAACAAAGAATTAGTTTCAAGCTCAAGGTGTAAGCTTAAAAAACTTAGAAAACCAAGTTAGGAAAATTTCTTCTGCACTCAGTTCAAGGCCTATGGGAGCACTCCCAAGCTCTACTAAAACTCCAACATCTACTTTTAGTACCAAGAGCATTGAAACATGTAAGGTCATTTCATTAAGAAGTGGAAAGGAATACGAAGGACCAAGTACATATTATGTTGAATAACCAAAGAAGGATTTGAAGACCTCTAACACATCAAAAGAAGAGAATTCAACGCCTAGAATAACAACTCTTGTGGTTGAAGTAAGAATAAAAGGTCTGCAAGCTATGCAAACCAATCTGAAGACTTTGGGCACGACATTTGCAACAACATAACTATCTCCTGATACGCCAGAAGTGAGCACAACACCCATATTTGTGCAAGAGAAACCACCACCACCTGATTCCCCAAATAATCAGAAAGGCTAAAGAAGAACAATAATTTGGAAAATTCATGGAGATCTTGAAGCAGCATCGCATCAACATACCTTTAATTGAAGCAATTCAACAAATGATAATGTATTCTAAGTTTATGAAAGATATGTTGACAAAAAGAAACAAAGGGGGGTAATTTTCTACTATAGCATTAACCTAAGAATGTAGTCAGTTTAGTCAACGAAAGCTACCGCCCTAGTTTAAAGATTCGGGAAGATTTACAATACCTTGTAACATAGGAGATTCCTTTTATGGTAGGGCACTATGTGATCTTGGGAAAGCATTAATCTGATGCCCTATCTATCTTCAAGAAGCTAGGTATTAAAGCTTAAAGGCCAATAACTATCACACTTTAAATGGCTAATCGAAGCATTTTCTACCCTCAAAAGATTAAAATGTACTAGTGAGGATTGATAAGTTTGTATTCCAATTGATTTTATAATCATGAATTTTAGCACTGATGAAAACACTCATATTCTCTTGGGAAGAACATTCCTTACAATAGTAAGAACTCTAATATATGTTAAAAAAAGGAGAATTCACTATGAAGTGGTATTTAATATCCTCATATTGTTGAGATAATTATGGGTTGTAGAGATAATTAGGGTTGTTGAGAGTATAAATCATATATTTGAGATAATAATAGGTAGATATAATTATTTGTTGAGGGAAATTGGGAATTATGATTTTAGATAAACTGAATCCTAGTATCATATATATATATATATATATATATATATATATATATATATATATATATATATATATATATGTGTGTGTGTGTGTGTGTGTGTGTGTGTGTGTGTGTGTGTGGAACTATAATTATTCTATAATTGCAGAGCTAGACACCATTGGTCGAATTGCGTTAACAAAGATCAATTGTGTCCATTGTGTCTTATTTTCGTTTATCTTTAATACTATGTACTAGTTGATGTTCTAACACTTTCAGACATCATTAATTCCCTATATATCATATTTTTCCATGGATCTCTTTTATGACTGGATAAAACTATTCCAGTATAATCATCAATAGTAGAAGATTAGTTAAATGTTAGGGAATGATCAACATGAAACATGGGTGAATGAATGAATAATCTTTACCTAAGCAAGAATGAAATTTGAATTCAGTTAGGAAAATGTTTTTACATGCACAAAGGATTGCATGGAAAGTCCACTCAAAGAATAACTCTTAAAAGGGATTTATTAATCCCACCTTATGTGGTGGAATAACACCCTATAAAAATTCGAAAATGCCCCTCAGATTCTAGAGATGTCTTAAGTCAAAATATTACAACTGATCTGGAGAGGCATATCTGAAATATTGCAAAACACACCTCTGCATCAACTCCCAGATAGTCTACCATCAACTCAAATGCATCATCTTTGCTAATCATCCCATGATCTAAAATCTTCCTCTTAATCGGAGGATGCAGTAGACAGGACACATCATCGAGTGTGATAGACATCTCACAAAGTGGTATATGAAATGGTGAGGTATCAGTATACCATCTTTCCACAAATGAATTAAGCATCTCGTAGTTCACCGTAACATAATCCGTCTTGCATAAGTCCTTCATCCTAGATAAGGAAAAAGCAGCGTGAACCCACTTGTCATTAAGCTGATACAAGCCAGTAATCTTTCGCCCGTGGTTAATGAATTTCAGCGGATCACGGTCCTGCAGAAAAATAAATAATCGTGAGAAACTTGTAATATAATAATATACGTAATTTTAAAAGAATGAATCTAACTAAATTTACCTCTCCATCCCAAATATGTCTGGAAGTATGGTTAGGGTAAAGAGGCAATTGTGACAACTCTAACGGGGCTTCTCCAAATATTAAGGTGGCTCTAGCTCATCAACCTGAGGTCCCTCCGGTGCCTGAGGTGGAACTGGTGCCTCAAGTACCTCCGGTGACTCGGGTTCCTCTAGCGCCTAAATAGGTGAAACATGTCATCTACGGGAAGATGGAGGTGGTGATGTGTCACTAGGTGACACCCGTTTCCCACAGGAAGAAGAAGGTAGAGATATATGAGCCTCAGAAGTCGACGTCTCCACATCAACCAATATAGAGGGAATATGAGCCTCTGAAACCTAACTATTTTCCCTCTGGACAGATGCGCGATGTGCAATCCTGTCGTGCCTCAATATGTCATCTCTATCAGCCATAATGCAAGTAAGTAAACTTGACAATCGTCACACAATTACTACAAGCAACCCTACAAGCAAGAAAAGCAAAAAAAAATGCAGACAAATAAAATACAGAGATGCATCTTCGGTTCATGCTTATCTAAACGTTGAAAAATTACAGAGATGCATTTTGTAGTTTTCAGCAACATTCAATTTCGTCAATGGCACTAATTCAGAGCACCAAACCCTAAAAATAGTGCATTGATCATTACTTTTAACTATGAAACACATTTCTCATAATGTATCAATTATCAAACATACATAAACTATGTATTTCAATACCTAATCATCAATTTCTTCAAATTTATACAAAAGCTCCAAAAAAACTTACAATAATAAAAAACTTAAAAGAAGTGAGAAACGTTTGAAGTTTATGTTGTTGAATGAGATCTTTGATGTCGTCCGGTGACGATTGAAGAAGTTTTGAAGTTGCTTGATTGATTTTGAAAGAGTTTTAGAGAAATCTTTGATTTTTTAAGAAGTGAGGAAGAAGAATGGTTCTAGCGTGTTATGTACAAGCAGCGTCCGGAGATGCATCTCCGTAATGTTTATGAAGATGTGTCTCCGTAATTTTTTCACATTAAGTCAGACTTCTATTGACTTAGTGTGCGTTTGAATATGCATCTCTGAAATATAGAGATATTTTTGTATTTTTCACGTGGTGCTCTTGTAATACATATGGTGCATTAAGAAATTCCCCTCTTTAAAAGGAGCTTGTTGAGAAAGTTCGGACTTCTATGAATCAAAATAAAAGTTAAGAGCAAAATGACTAGTTCAGATAAAAGTGTTTTTGCTATTTTCATATAATCACTCCTTTAATCTTTATATTTCATCTCTAATTTGTTCTTTGTCGTATTCTAAGTTAATCAAGATAAATCCTTTATCTTTAAGTAAATCATGTGACAAAATTAAGAGAAGTAAAACGACTAACACATGTAAAAAAAACTAACAATGAGATTACCATTATTTTTAGGAAAGAACTTCTCTATCAATCACAAAAAGATGAATATTGTACATTCCACCGATCAATTAATGATATTTCATTTTATTATATTTAATTTTTTATTTAATAGTTAAAATAAAATTTTTCACTGCAGTAATTCTACCCAACTTTTTGAGGTGGATAATATTTGCCTTATTTTTATTTGTAGCCGCTAAAGATTGTTCAAGTGTGACATGCAGAGCCGTCTCAAACTTTTGATAGGCCCTGTGTAAAAATTTAAAGTTAACTTCATTTGAGTTATAAGTTGTTTTTAAGAGATCCTTTTAACCCTGAATAATGTATATGGAGGCTTTTTTTGTCATAGTTTAATTATGAAAAAATGTGAGGCCATGTACTGCAGGTTGCCTTGCACGCCCTCAACGCCCCGGTGACATGTAAAAACTTTTGTGAAGGAGTCATGCTATAGCATAAATTTTAGAAAAAGTACCCTTCACATCTTAAAAATGAAGCGAGTATACAAATTTGGATTTTAATGCATGAGTGAACTAATGAAGTACGGTTACAAATGTGGAGGTGACATGTTGGAGCATTTCTTATTGCACTCCATGTGTTTCTTAGCCACCTCGCGAATTTTCCAAAATATCCTTTGTTTTTGGAGATATATCTTCGGACGTACCCTAATACACGCATTTTATTCGTTTTTGAGTCAAACTCTAATTGTATTAATAAATTTATTCCGAAAATATATCTCAGAAAATATATTTCCGGAATGTACAATTCATCTTCTTGTTATTTTTATCTTTGGTGAATACATCAGATATGAAATAAGAAAAGGAAAACAGTTCTGAGCACCTTGTCAAACTATAAAACCAATGTTGTCTTTGGCTATTTCCAACAAAATCGAAGGTGTTAGAATAAACAATGTTTTATTCTTCCAAGCAAAAGCATAAAGACAATGAGAAATTGAGTCTAACTAATAAGTTTCACAAAACGTTTGCAGGGAAACCACAAAGAAGATTTAAATACTAAGAATCGTAGAGCAATCAGATAGATATGATCATGAGCAGGTGAAAAGATGACAAACCGAGTATATAGTGCTTCTTAAGTCAAATATTAACCGTGCATTCCAGAAATACAAATTTCTCGAAAATGTATTTCTAGAATAAATTTATTCATATAATTGAGGGTCAGATTCAAAAACAATTGAAATCCGTACATTAAATGTCTCTGGAGATATATCTCAAAAAATTAAAGACATTTTTAAAATTTCGCAAAACATCTAAAAATATATATGGACTGCTTTAAGAAATTGCCGAAATGTTGTTCCCTCAATGACTCAAAATTGTGATTCCACTTACAGGGCTTACAACCCAATACTCCGGGCTACAAAGCCCAAGTCTATTTACTTTTGGAAAGAAAGACCGAACCTATATATTGCTGAACACTTTTAAAACAATACCTAATGTATTCTGTACCTGTCTAGAATGTTTTGGAAGTTTCAAGACAGTGGTATAATCATATCAATAAACAGAAGTTTCTCCAATATTCAACACTATTCTTCCATTTCTTTAAATATCACGAGGACTTTACAGAATATGATTCACACCAAGTAGTATCGATATCTATCCGCACTCAATTATCACTTTTCAAAGTTCTCAACTACAACAAAAATGTCTTTGGTTCCAAGTTTCTTTGGTGGCCGAAGGAGCAACGTATACGATCCATTCTCCCTCGACGTTTGGGATCCCTTGAAGGATTTTCCATTTCCAGGTTCTGCACTTTCTGCTTCATTCCCTCGGGAGAATTCTGCGTTTGTGAGCACCCGAGTTGACTGGAAGGAGACACCAGAAGCACACGTGTTCAAGGCTGATCTTCCTGGACTGAAGAAGGAGGAAGTGAAGGTTGAGATTGAAGATGACAGAGTCCTTCAGATAAGCGGAGAGAGGAACGTTGAGAAAGAAGACAAGAACGATCAATGGCACCGCGTGGAGCGTAGCTGTGGAAAGTTCATGAGGAGATTCAGGCTACCTGAGAATACAAAAATTGAAGAAGTGAAAGCTTCCATTGAGAATGGTGTTCTAACTGTGACTGTTCCAAAAGAAGAAGTTAAAAAGCCTGATGTTAAGTCCATTGAAATTTCTGGTTGAACTCACACATAAAGCTCTGTTCCTGTGTTGTGTACTTGTCTTGGTTGTTGTAGTTACGTTTTGTGATTTGCGTGTAAGAGATCTATGAAGATGTAATTTTAATGTATAAATAAATAAATAATTTGTTTTTGTTCTTCTTTCAATGAATGCTTGGTTAACTGAAAACTAGACAAAAGATAATACTAATCAAATAGTTCCGAACTTCTTTAGATTTCTCCTTCTAATTCATTGGAGTGTTGATGCTCTTGCAATTCTACATGTGTAATTGTTTCAATATTTCTCTTGCATGCTTCTTTTGACACATGAACACACATTGTGATCTTGCTTAACTTTCATTTTATTCCTAGATAAAGAATCAAGCGTAGGTCCACATAGAAGAATTCCGATTTTCGTCTATGATTAGCAACCATAAAAAAATCATATTCATTTTGAGGGAGTTTTTACATTTTTTTTAGAAAAATGACTTCTTGATGCATGTTAATGATACAGAGAGATTTGTGAAAATGATTTCATTTCATAAAAAATTGGAGCTTACTTGAGTATTCTAAAGTGCTTTATTGTATACTAGATTTTATCTTGATAGATAAATTTAGGTGGAATATGTAAGTATAATCTTGATTGTAGTTGCCTTTACAATTGGAGAGTATTGAAGTCAAAGTCAAACGGTTTGTAGTAGCCTTGCCTACTAGTCTTGCTTTGTATTCATTGATAGCCCCATCTGAGTTTTCTTTCTCTTTGAAAACTTATTTACACTCAACTTGTTTTCTGTGAGATGGCTGTGTCCAAAAAAAAATTTATAAGTGCATTATATTCTACTTGCATTGCTTGATGAGATTTAATTTGAGATAATACTTGCTTGACATTACTTGGTTTAACATGAGAGAGAAAGGTCTTTGATTTTGAGTGACCAGTTTTGGCTCTTGTGAGTATGGAATGATCATTTAGAAGAAGTTTTTTCTAAGGGGCACAACAATGTATGGAGGGTCAAAGAGACATATCTGGCCAGCTGGAATTTAGATGTGTTAGGCTGTTGATGTTAGACAATTGGCAGGGTAACAAATATGTTTGGAATTACAGACAGACTTGGTTTTGCATGAGCTATCAATTTGATAAAGTTTCTACTGCAATTGTAAAAGAGACTGTTGTGAAATCTTTAAATTTTGACACCTTTCTTTTTTTTTTTAAATTAAAAACAATTATATTTTCGAACATGAAAGAAAACTTGTTTAAGACATAGGTTCGAGTTTCGGTACTAACAAATTTATGATTTATTTATTATTAAAATCGCATGTTCTTTTTTATTTTATTTTTAAATATAAAACAAAATTTATTTGTAAATCATAATATATAAAATTTATTCTAGATGATAGAAGTGAGCTGCAAAGGTGTTGTTGATGCTCGAAAAACCTTAGAAGAAAAAGTCAAGCAAATGACTTTAAAGCATTAAGACAAGCCATCAGATAAATTTTTTATTTAATTAGCAGTTTAAGTTTCATATCATGACTTTAAAGCATTAAGACAATCCATCAGATAAATTTTTTATTTAATTTGCAGTTTAAATTTCATATTATTCTAGTTAATCGTATTTTGTTTTGTAGAAATTTTTATTTAATTCGCAGTTTAAATTTCATATTATTCTGGTTAATTGTATTTTGTTTTGTAGCATATTGTTTGATGAAGTGGTGTTAGAAAGATACAAAAAGAATGAAAGGAAAAATGAGAGAATAGAAAAATTTGAAAAAAAGAAGAGGATTTTGGGTCGCGATATAGCTACCTCGCGATTCCGATAAACTGATCGTGATCACGATAGAGACGTTGCAGAGAGAGACGTTGGAGAATCAGAATGTTGGATCAAACAATTATGTATTGCGATCGCGATACATACAAAGTGATCGCAGTGTGTCGGTAAAAAGTGCCTATAAAAAGGCCATTTGAAACAACTTTTCTATACAGCAACATTGGCAACACTCCTTCTTCTACTCCTAAGCTCTCTCAATATCACTTCAATCTCTAATTTCTTTGCATTACACGCATTGTCTTTTTATTTCAGAAAAATGGCATAAAAGAGAAGTCGTGTTTCTCCTGCAACATCATCTACGGCACACCCAACTCAAGATGCACCCATATTTCCAAATTACCAGTGTCTCTGGCAAGAGCATTTGATCGTCAAAATTTGGTGGGGTTTGAAGCGTCAGTGGAAATGTTGGAAGAGCAGCGACAGATGAGATTTAACAACTTGATTCAAGACACCAACAAATCTATTGGATTGAAATTTGTTTCTAATACCGCTTTTCATCCTCACAACGAATTCGCTTAGATAAATGTATCAAATATAGTCCTTTCATGATTAATGTTTTACTTAATTTACAACCTCCAAGTGTGTGGAATATTTCAAATGCATGATTCTTCAAAGTGTGCTTACTAAAATCGGGTCTTGATGCTTTAGAATACATTGAGTAACCAATCAGGCCTATGCAATAATAATAAGCAAATTAGTAATAATTGCTTTTGCCTTTATTAGAGTATTGTTGACTTTGCGATCTTGCAATTGAAATTGTTAAATTTCCCAAAAATACTTCTTTTGGCATATGAAGACTCCATTCTGACCATGCTTAATAATTGGCTAGAAGATGAATAAAGGGGAGGGGAGGTGTGGCAACTTTTTAATGCGGCATACGACCAGCTTGACCTTGTCATTTCCATAATGCTATATTCTCACTCTTGCTCATGCCATCGTATATATGTCTTCATATGTTGTGAGGGATAAATATAGTATGGTAAGATGGTGCTCTTGTTCACAAAATACATAAGAAAATCCCATTGATAAATGATACAGTGGTATTACATTTGGTAACTTAGAACTAGAAAATGGTTATTACAGTTGGTAACTTACACTAGAAAATGGTTATTACAGTTGGTAAATTAGACTAGAAAATGGTTATTACAGTTGGTAACTTAGACTAGAAAATGGTTATTATATTTGGAACTTAGGACTATAAAAAATAAACCTGTCGAATGGCTTCAAGAATAAATGCACGGACTAGCGGAAAAAATCCTCCCTGCTTTGCATGAAGGTGTAAATCATCCATCCTCCAAACAAGGATAATAAATCAGTTCTAAGCTTGCCTTGTTATGATTGAACACTACAAAATACAACACTACATATGTGACACATATTTCTCTTACCTGAAATGAGTGTCTGTCTGCTGCCTAGACACTACATTCTCAATCTCATCACCAATTTCAAACGTAGCAATAATGAAATTGCATGTAACTTTTGGAATCTCATATAAACCAACAAATTGTCCACATTCATTAAGTGAAACTAGAGCAGAAACATACACAAACCACATCACAAACAACAGTTTTCCAGGGGCATTATGGACCCATTACACAAGTTCTGAAAAATAAAAGCTAAAGACTACAAGTTCTGAAAGAAAGGCTTTAAGGGTTTAGGGGCCATTTCGGTCCCAATATCATCAATTACATACTTAAAATCCACCGCGAAGGCGCAAAACAAGGTGAAGAGTAGACTCCTTCTGAATGTTGTAGTCAGCAAGAGTCCTTCCATCCTCCAATTGCTTCCCAGCAAAGATCAATCTCTGCTGATCTGGTGGGATTCCCTCCTTGTCCTGTATTTTTGTCTTCACGTTATCAATTGTGTCTGAACTTTCTACCTCCAAGGTAATGGTCTTTCCGGTCAAAGTCTTCACAAAGATCTGCATACCTCCCCTCAGACGAAGGACAAGGTGAAGGGTGGACTCTTTCTGAATGTTGTAATCAGCCAAAGTTCGGCCATCTTCAAGCTGCTTTCCAGCAAAAATCAGCCTTTGCTGGTCTGGAGGGATACCCTCCTTGTCCTGTATCTTGGTCTTCACATTGTCTATTGTGTCTGAGCTCTCTACCTCCAAAGTAATTGTTTTGCCAGTGAGGGTCTTCACAAAAATCTGCATACCACCACGAAGTCTCAAAACAAGATGGAGGGTCGATTCTTTCTGGATGTTGTAATCAGCCAAAGTTCGGCCATCTTCAAGCTGCTTTCCAGCAAAAATCAGCCTTTGCTGGTCTGGAGGGATACCCTCCTTGTCCTGTATCTTGGTCTTCACATTGTCTATTGTGTCTGAGCTCTCTACCTCCAAAGTAATTGTTTTGCCAGTGAGGGTCTTTACAAAAATCTGCATACCACCACGAAGTCGCAACACAAGATGGAGGGTGGATTCTTTCTGGATGTTGTAATCGGCCAAAGTTCTGCCATCTTCGAGCTGTTTGCCAGCAAAGATGAGCCTCTGTTGGTCAGGTGGAATGCCCTCTTTGTCTTGGATCTTGGCTTTAACATTGTCAATGGTGTCAGAGCTCTCCACCTCAAGGGTAATGGTCTTTCCTGTGAGGGTCTTGACAAAGATTTGCATACCACCACGGAGACGGAGCACCAGATGGAGGGTGGATTCCTTCTGGATGTTGTAATCTGCTAAAGTTCTGCCATCTTCAAGCTGTTTACCGGCAAAGATGAGCCTCTGCTGGTCCGGTGGAATGCCCTCTTTATCCTGGATCTTGGCCTTGACATTGTCAATGGTATCAGAGCTCTCCACCTCAAGGGTGATGGTCTTTCCAGTGAGAGTCTTTACAAAGATTTGCATCCCACCACGGAGACGGAGCACCAAATGAAGAGTTGATTCCTTCTGTATGTTATAATCAGCAAGGGTACGCCCATCCTCTAGTTGCTTGCCAGCAAAAATGAGACGTTGCTGGTCTGGAGGGATCCCTTCCTTATCTTGAATCTTTGTCTTAACATTGTCTATGGTATCTGAACTCTCAACTTCGAGAGTGATGGTCTTGCCAGTGAGAGTTTTAACGAAAATTTGCATCTATATTATCAGAAACAAACAAATCAATCACAAACTTTTATTCACATTATCTATAAATATCACTACAACACAGAAAAACCACATGTAACAAACAAATCAATCACAAATTTATATTCACATTATCGATAAAGATCACTACAACACAGAAAAACCACATGTAACAAACATATCAATCACAAATTTATATTCACATTATGTATAAAGATCACTACAACACAGAAAAACCACATGTAACAAACAAAAAAAAGCATAAAATCAACCAATATAACCACTCCTATTTACAGGAAAGATTTTATAAACTTCATCAAGTTCCCCTAATCAATCAATAAATAATTTGGGTAACAATATTAAATTACACATATACAGAACAAAAATCCAGATGAAACAAGAGACTTGATGCATATATAATTGTGTCGAGTTCAGAATAGAAGCAACAAGTACCCCTGGACTAATCTAAATACAGAATGTTTTGTAACTACGATATATAATCCTCTGCTATGAGAACTTAAGTATTCAAACCCTAAAAACAAATATGAAAGTCCTTCGATCATAAAAATATTGAAAAAAATTTGTCAACTAATCAAAGAAAAGTTTCGCAATGATACGATTATTGATAGAGTAAAATGAAATAAGCAATTAGATCAAAATCATATCTAACATATTCAACAATCGGCTAAAAAATGAGACAAAACCCTAATCAACAATCGATTAAAAATAAGACTAAAATGAAATCTGATAAACCAAATAAAAATCAAAATTGATCCGGTAATTATTCAATCGAGAGAACACAGAAACCTAATAATCGAAATCTTTGTGAGAAAAAGATGAAGGGTAAAAGATACCTTGATTCAGCGTGCTAGGGGTTTCTTTTCTCTGCAACGAAACGAAAGTTTGTATGAATATATGAATGTTACGTAACAGGGCATTCGAATTTATAGCTTGAAATGATTTGAGGTTACGTAAAAGTAACGGCAGCTCTTCCAATTACATCGTGACACGTGGACAATTTGAGCTGTAAACGTTTTTGACACGGGAACGTTTGGTATCAGAGTCATCTTCCGCAACGGATAAGATGATAATGCTTTCCCATCCAAACACGTCTTGAATCTGTTGGCTTATTTCGTGGGAAGTAAAAAATCTCTAAAAATAATAATGTTTTAAAATTGGATATTTGAACATCAATATATCTGTGAAAAAAATTGTCAACATTTTATAATTCATATGGTACATAAAAATTCGATAGAAAAATATAGTTACATGTTTACAAATGTTGTGAAATTTTTTATTAAAAACAATATTAGTTGATTGTAGTAGTCATACTTTGTTTAATCCTGTTATGAATCAATATTTTTATAGGGTGTAAATAACAACCCTCTAAAATTTGGATAAATTGCACCATCAAAATGTTTGTCTAAGTTGTTGTCCCAACAGTTGCCTCCAAACATCACTCAACTTCTGATCATCAACTATATTTTTAAGTCAAGTTTCATAATCATAATACACGTTGGAAATTACATTCAGCTCCCTCGAAATCTATTAAAATGATGCCGACATCCATTCTAGTTTTAAAATATACATTAACATCCGGCCTAGTGGTGGAGGTTTGAGTCTTGAGAGTGTGCTCCTCTCAAGGTCTCAAGTTCAAATCCTACTAGGTACAATTAACCCTTGTGTAGGTCAGTCCATACGGAACTTTGCTCCGGCTTTAAACGGGATCTCCACTAGTGGACGGTGAGATTGGTCTCTCTTGAATTAGTCAGTCGTAAAAGATTTTCAAAAAAAACTTTGCTCCGGCTTTAAACGGGATCTCCACTAGTGGACGGTGAGATTGGTCTCTCTTGAATTAGTCAGTCGTAAAAGATTTCCAAAAAAAAAAAAACATCCTTTGAGCTTACATTTTAATAGAATTCAAAGAAGGTGAGTGTAATTTTCCCTTATACATATTTCAGTTTTTGATCCATTGTTTATTATAGTACAAAAATAGGTTTACAAACTCAGTGGTTTGCAGTACCACCAATATGTAAACATAAATTAAACCATGTACTCTAATGAATTCTTTTAATTGGACCTATCGCTAATAGTTGGAAGAAACAAGCCATCAAATGTTATTCAAAACACCTGGATTATAGATACCAACCAACATTTCTGTTGGAGCAGTTCTTGATTGCATATTCCACATAGTATTCTTTATTAGGCAGTTTGGCCAAATCAAAATCAGTACATCTTATAAGATTCTAAAAAACCAATGAATTTGTCATATTCAGTTCAGTTTGAGCCAATATGACAATCACAAAATATACTTTCTTTTCTTTTAGATAAATAAATGATATGATATATAGTTATATACAACTAACTAAAAACAACATTAACAAATCAATGCTTACTCTCTCTACATTATAGATTCTTCTGACAATATAGTCAACAATGAATATTTTGCCTTGATTGAGATTCTGCCATCTTCTACACATAGCTTTGCACCAGTGACAACCCAATATCCAGGTGGATCCTCTGGACCCCTTACCTTTTCCTTTGTGTCCACAAAGCTAAACATCTTGGGAGCCTTTGTGGGCACAGGTGGACCGGCATTATAAATTGCCGAGTTTATGTCAACTTTAGTTTGTTTCTCTGGTGACTGCAACTCTTTGCTAAGCTTTGAACTCATCAAAGCTGAGAAAAATCCAGACTTTCTAGATGAGGTTGAAGGTCCATCCCATTCTGATCTGCGAATTTTCGCAGAAGCTACGTTTGAGAATCCAAGCCTTAAGAAAAGAACTTTCTTCATTCCCGTTAGCTTAACCTCAAACCAAGCCTTTGTCACAATAGCTGTAGAGTCATCCATTCTTGAGCTGTTGTATTTTACAGGTGCTGTGTAGACATGAGAAAACATGCTCCACTTCACTGGTTCATAGTAGCCTTTGTCGTCAGGTTCGTCGATAGGAACATAACTGTGATCTTCTGAAATTTCAAGGACACCTGGAACCTCTGAAAGATGCTGGAGATGGATTGATAGGTGGTCATTTTTCTTTCCTTCTAAGTATAATCGAATACCTGTTACAGGCCGGTTTCCAGACTCAACCTGCTTATTGAAAAAATGTCTAATATGAGTTGTCTAGAGCTAACTAAAACCTACATTTAAATAAAGTTTGAAAATTTTGTAACATAATCTTATGGAAGGCGCGATCCAAAATTTTGTCCTTTTTCAAAACGGTCGTAAGCAATTAGAGCACAGGTAAAGTCGGGGCAGATTTTTAAACTTCTTCTGACCATTAAAGAGTATTGGAACTTGGAAGGAGGAATTACCTTCACAGTATTAACATAAAGTTTGGGTCCCATGAGAGTGAACTGAAGCGATGGAGACGCATTCCGTTTATATTTATGGTCGAATACAAGAGGCAGATCACCATACATTGGCGCCCATTGTCGTGGCAACTGAAACTCTAGAAATTGATGAAGTTCTTCTATTGGAGGTTTATCTGTTTGAAACAGAAAACTTTTAAACAGATGTACCAACAAAGGATAAAACTCCAGAAGAAAAATAATAATAATTCGGTAGAGGAAAACTTAAGTTGCAGGTTTTTTACTCACATCTAAGATACAAATTCACTGCGTGACTTAAAAATCCATTTCCTGGAACAGAATTCAGTAGTGAAGTAATAGGCACCAAAGACATTGATATGACATTAGGAGATTGTGATATGGTTGAGAGCCATTCGTTATAAGGTTGACCTAAATCGATACCTCCTCTTCGAACCGAAATGCTTACTATATCCTGAAAAATAAATTCATATAGTAAGTTCAAGTATTTATTAGATGCAAAATAGCTACAAGGTGCACCTGATATGGTAAACTTGTAAAAACATAACAAAAAAGGAAAGGAAAAAAATACTAACGTCATTCTTGGAGTGACTTTTTACAACTGGCCTGCCAACAAGCAATGGAAGTTTGTGCCTGTTCTGTCCCCTAAGCTTCGCATGATCATCCTGCAAACACGATCGAAGATATGTTTACATAAGTTAAAACTTTTTAGATTTCCATTTCCATATTTTTATCTTCATGTTCAAGAAAAACAGGCATATTTATTTATTTATATTTACCCTTGGTTGTCCTGATGTTGCCGCAGAATTGACATTAGAACTTTGATTTGAATCCGCCAAAAATCTCTCATCAGCTAATTGCTTAAGCAATTTCTGCAGTTCCGTCGGTTGAACATCTGAATTTTTCGACTGCTTGATATGAACCACATCTTTGCCTCCCATCTTTACCCCAACAACCACATGAGTACCATAGTTTTCAATGAACCTGAAGAGTCATGTTTAGTTTGAAACACTGTTAATTCAGGCCTAAGCAACATATAGAAGAATTTTATTCCTATCAAAGAAGAAAAGAACCAAGGATTCTCAAACAAGAAAAAATGAAATAAACTTTAAGTTGAATGATACTGCGAGAAACTTGAAGTTAATCATGTAAGCTTTAGGAGGGAATCTAAGAATCACATAGTACCAAATCAATGCTAAGCATTATTTCATTACCACTATTAACAAAAAGAGAATGAAGAATAACAATGCTAATACTTACTCGGCAAGAGCAGCCGGGTTCCACGAAGAAGGCACTTCTTTTTTCACGTTTTCAGAAAGAGAAATGTTGGTTCTATCTAATTCAACTGTATACAACGTTATAAACCATCCATCAAATGCAGTACTTTTAGTTGAAGCCGCATCCCTAGACCAACATTTTCTCATGTCAAACATTTTGTTGAATTGGCCGGACGGAATCTTTCCCGACAAAGATAATTGTCTGTTGAAATGCTCAGACATCTACAATAATCCAAATTCACTAAAATTCAGTCTTTCTCATTTTTATCATATCCAATAACACATGTTCAGTCTTCAAAAGTCAAATTGTTAAAACCAATTTCAGATACATAAATTCAAATACAAAAGAAACATTCGCAACAATTTTCAAGCGAAAACAAGTGATCAAAGAATTCAATTACAGCAATAGTATCAATTAAAGCCTTTCTCTACATATCAAATCTATCCCAAAAAAAAAAAATCATAATATTCAAGATGAATCATATCTAGTAATTCAATTCAACTCTTCAAATAACAAAAACAAAGAATCTAAACAAGTGAGATGTTCCGGGTTCAAACCCGCTACCCAGCAACTATCAGCACAGCTACCAACTGAGCTGATTTATCAGTCAATTTTATTTCGATAAAAGAGTTGAAAAAGAGAACAAACCTATATAATCATAAGAAATTGAATCAAAATTATTGCAATCCAGAAAAGTTGTGATTGTGATGACCTACCTGATTGAAAGTAAGAACATCAGAGCGAAACCTGGTGCAATCACCTTTATCAGACTTGATAGACAAAGGAACGTTTGGGACAACAACACCAGAAGGAAACACAAGGTCTCTGGTGTGTGAACTACCATTTGGAATTTTGATCAACCTCTTTGACTTGCAAGAGGAGAATTTGATATCGTTGCATAAATCATATCCATGACCAATAACACTGACAGCTTTCTCAGCTGCAAATTGAGGATCCAAGCCCGCATTTCCATAGCTATAGCTATTAGTTTTAACATTGAAACCCATAGGTTCACGGGTTTAATTATCTCCACAGAAAATGAATGAATGAATGAATGATAATAACAAGAAGAAGAAGTGTATATATTATCATGTTTGAAGGGGTCATGACGCGGGTTATTTTTTAACTTGTTATTGTTGTTTTTTTGGAGAAGTAAAAAGGACGGTTAAATTTTGTATTTTCGAAGAAAGATATATGTATTATTTTGAAAGGGTTAATTCAAAGAAAGATTAATTGGAGGTTGAATTGAAGATTGTGACAAACTAGTTGACAAGTGAATGGGAACGAGGAAAGAGAGAGAGAGTGAGGAATAAGGCGGCTTGCGTGTTTGTAATATCGTCCACGTGGCAATATGACGTGGTAAGTACCGTATTTATATGGTTCTTTTTTTTTTTTTTTTGAAAAAGCCAAATATATTTAAAAAGCACAAGATGTGCTAACAAAAGTACAAGAAAATACACCAGGTACCAAATAACTTAACAAAACAGAAATCACCAAAAACCACCCGCCCTGGAAAAATCACTAGCTAGCTAGCAAGAGTCCCCAAGGCAACTACTAACACTAATGACAGCAAAATAAGGCACCAGCCACCAAACCATGACTCAAATAACATGGCTTTTCTAAACATTATGCCTACAGTCCACTTCTAATTCTATGGCCAGGCCTCTAAAGATAACAGCAAACCACCCAATGAAACAAACTCCAATTGACGCCTGCGACCTACGCTCCCCTGCTTCAAGGAAATCTCTGCACTTGCCGCACCCATGATGAACAAGATTTATTTCAATGTCACTGCTGCTGTGTATGGACGATAACGTTTACTTCTAATTTATTAGAATGCTGTTAACCACAAAGCACACCTGGCAAAACCTTTACATACCATTTCCACTAAATTTACTTGCAATACGATATCTGCACAAAGCAGCTGCACAAAATCTCTACAACTGTGAGGCTCCTGACCTGCATATCCCAGACAAAAGAAATAACATACTGACGACATCATAAACTCCAACCTATCTCACGTGAGAGCCATATGATCACATTTACTCCAGCTCCACCTCCTAACTCAGCAAAAACTATTCACTTGGAAGAGAGACAATCTGCTACAGCAGTCAAATAATCAATATCAGATATCCCGCCAGCCCCATACTCTTGTCTAGGATAGCACATACTTGATGCCAGTGGAAGCCAATCACCAGATGCCAAAGCCAACAGTCCAAGTCCTAAGCACTGCTCTTATTCGATGAAATTCCTAGGGCTCAAGTACCACTGCTGCTGATTACATCTCAACTCAATGTGTTTACCTCTCAACCAATTCCATGATAGTCTCTGAGCATTCTCGAATATCTGATCGACAGTGTCGGCTTTGTTTCTGAAAATACTGTTATTTCGAGCTTTCCAAATGCTCCACGTACACGCTAACCAAACCACCCTGACCAAGTTGATTGCTTTTCTTCCAAAACCCGCAATGGTCTCGAACTGCCTAATGTGATTCCAACAGTCTCTGGGTAACACGGTGCTCACTCCGAACCATCTAAGAACACGTTGCCATGTACCTGCGAATAACGAGCACTCAAAGAACAGATGAGATGTCGCCTCAGCCAAACCACACCCACCAGCACAGAGGGTGTTTTCGCCACTTAAGACGCCTCTTCTTTCTAAATTAACTTTTGTTGGAAGCCTGTCATGAAGTAGTCTCCAAGCTAAACACGATACTTTTAGAGGAACCGACCTGTGCCAAACCTTTGACCACTCCTCTCTGACCTCTGGCCTGTCTACTGCTCTCAATATTTGGTAATTCTCCTTAACCGAATACACCTCTGAGTTTTCTAATTCTCCTATGTCAACACTGCATAAATCTCTCCACCATAATGAACTTTGATCGTCAAACGTTCTTGACAGGCCCTCGCTGCTGCCATATCTTTCCGACAATACCTTGAACCACAGGCTTGATCTTTCCTTCCTTATTTTCCAAGCCCATTTTCCTATTAATACCTTATTGAACTCATTTAATTTCTTAATACCCAACCCTCCCTCTGTTACGGGTCTGCAAATCAACTCCCATTTGATCCAATTTATCTTTCTTCCCGTTTCGTCCCCTCCCCATAGGAATTGTTTAAAAAGCGATTCAATTTTTGAAATAATTCCTGCAGGAGCTTTGAAGAAGGAAAAGAAATATACCGGTATTGCCGACAGAACTGACTTTAACACGATAACTCTGCCTCCAATGGATAAGTTCTTGTGTTTCCATTTTGATAATCTAGCTCTAATTAAGTCCACCACCGGTTTCCATGTCTTCTCGATTCTATGATTAGCTCCTATCGGTAATCCTAGGTAGTTGAACGGTAACATTCCCACCTTACGATGTCTCATTTATTTTTCGAATGTTCAGTATTCGCATTGGTCTAGTATGTTGTTTGCAGGTAGCTAAATGTATATATGGCTCTGCACAATGAATGTTGTTTACACCTAAAGCGGTTTGAAGGATTGATCGGTGGAGGTAGGTTTCAAATAAGGTTGGAGTGGTTTGGTTCGTGTGCGTGTGGATTATCTGAAGAGTAAGGAGCGAAAAATTATTCAAAAGTAAAGATATTAGTGTTGAAAATTTGGTTGAGGAAGTGAAAATCTACACGTGGAACTAGTTGAAATTTAAATAAAAAATATGGAGTGATGGGTTCTCATGAGGGGGAAGCATTCACATTGGGTCAAACACTTACCTAAAGATCAAAGACTCACCCAAACAAGTGAGAGAGACACCACATATTCACCCAAAATCTTAAGGTGATAGGTGTATGGGTTCTCTCACTTATAAAGTGCTCAACCTCCACTTTTCTAGGCAATGTGAGACTTAGAACTCACACGTGTTTCTCAACATGGAGTACAATCTAACCCTAACACTGTGGTACTTGAATCCAAGGGCTTGCCTTGGAAGCATAAGACTCTAATTTTGGTTATTGCTTCTGGTTTGTTGCTCTTGTTTGTGTTTTGCAACAGGGTTCGGGTGATTATATATATGTTTAGTGTTATTGGTTTTTTGTTGTTGTTTGTTTTTGTCTTACAACACACTTATGGTGTTTTAAATTGAGATCAACTGTTAATTATAACCTTGCTGGGTTGGTTGGCATTTGGCCAAAAAATTATCGTAGCTTCTGTCAACCATTCCCATCGTATGTGAAGCAATTGGAGTTTTTCTTAGTGGAATAGTATACGGGGTTGGCAACAGCGGTTTATAAGTCTTCTGTAATTTGTATTGGCGCAAATTTATCTCGTATAGGCTGTTTTTCCGATTCACTTTTTTTGGTCGTCTTCGCCGCTTAATCAGTTGGACATTTGTGATGTGCTCCTATTTCATGGTGTGATTTTGCTTGTTATTTTTTGTCACAGGATGTTGTCGTTTAGTCTTGAACCAGTTGTTGGCTTAGTGTTGTTTTTGTAGTAAGGTTTGTTTAGTTGTAACACTGGGGATCCATTATCGTGTTATATTCTGGAACATTTCCATGTAATATTGTACATTTTTGCCTAACCTGCCTTATGCTATTGTTTTTACTTTAATATAAATCATTTTGCTTCTTCGAGAAAAAAACACAGTACACCCTCCGATCATTATTTTAAACAAATTTGACTTTTTTAGTTCATTCAACTATTGATGTGTCTAATACATATATAAATGTGTTGCTTATAATAGTTACTAGAGAATGTATTTGATTATATAACATAGTTTATTTGAACTAGAAATAGTTTATTTCAATAGAACATGTTTTCATGATAGCATTCATGTCTACAATTATCTTTTTGTCTTTTATTAAATACAAGGTGTAGATCGTGTTATTCTTGTTCAGTTCAATATTGGCCTTTTATACATTTATTCTATTATCTAGCATGTGCAAATTTCATCCAGGTTACTCATGTCCCTCAACATGTTTTGTAGAATACTTATCAATCATCTACATCTAAAGTGTATTGTGGTTCCAGGTTGAAGAGTAATATATATCTTTATCACCTTGAAAATAACTTATGAAACTTGCATAATTTTCTATGTATTATTCTCATGGTAGCTCAATACAATATAAACATTACTCGTGATATGTATACTGGAAGACTCTTGATTTTCCCTTTCTCCTCTTGAGATTTTTGAGCTTTTCTCTTCTTTTCATCACTCTTATTCTTTTTTAACTCATCTTTTTCAATTTTTTCATTTTCAACTAATTCTCCCTCTTTATTTGTTTTACTTCAATCTCTTTTTTTTTCCTATCTTTCTATCACAACTTCCTCTTCTTCAACATCATCACGAATGCCTTTGCCAATTTCTATACGACTTCGAGTTAGAATAGATTTACAATGTTCCTTCATATTATCTTGAGTATTTGCATAAAATGTTCCTTTTTGTTGATCAGCTAATTACTTAGATATTTGACCAACTTGGATTTCAAGATTCGTCATGGTTACATCAGTGCTCTTTTGATTTGCCATAGTCATTTGCATAAAATAGTTTAGAGTATCCTCTATCTTTGGATTTCTATCTTGTGGCAAAGGATTTTGATTATAATTCTGATATTGATTTTGTCTATTGGAAGGTCATGCTTCTTGTCTCTATCCTTGGCCATATTGTGCATTGTTATCTTTTTGTTGATAACCAGCGTTATTTTGATATGGTGCTTGCCTTTGTTGATATTGGTTTTGATTTCCCATGTAATTCACCTCTTCATTTGGCGGAGGACAATATTTTGTGGGATGATCTCCATTGCAAAGTTCACATTATGATACTTGTTGATTTTTTTCGAGACTCCTTGTATCTCTTTGAGTTGTACCGGAAGCTTTGACATTTGCTTTGTAAGTTCCTTCACTTAATGAGATAACAATTTGTTTGTGCCAAAATTGCATCATTTCTTCCCAATTCCATGATTCCAGCTTTCTTTTGTAAAGGACCTCTATTATGTTGAACTTGGTGATCATTGAGTGTCATTCGATAAATAATGGCTAATGCATCTTCTGCACTCTTAGACATTAAAGAACCACTTGCAGTTGCATCCAAAAGAAGTTTTGGTTGCGGTTGAAGTCCATTGTGGAAGATTTGAATTTGAGTAAGATCATCAAAACCATGGTTAGGACATCTTCTCAACATTGACTTGTATCGCTCCCATGCTTCACAAAGGGATTCGCTTGAACCTTGAGAAAATACAACAATTCTGGTTTTGGCCTCCATAAATTTGTTGTGTGGAAATAACCAATCAATAATTTTTTTCCTCAAGTACATTTCAATCTATCATAGTCTAAGTTGGTTGATCAAGGTACCACTCGTTTACTTTTCCAATCAATAAACAAGGAAACAATCTCATGAACACATGTTCTTCTTCTACTTCAGGAGCTCCAAGTGTACCAACAATCTCATAGAACTTAATAAGGTGACTATATGGATCTTCATGGTCAAGCCCGGTAAAAGGATTTACATATAAGATTTATAGCAATTTGGTCTTCATTTCTGGATTTCTCGCATTTTGTGAAGGTCTGACAATATAATCATTTCTTCTTGGGTTATTCACACGCGGCCTTCTTATAACTTCTGGAGGGTCAGCCATGGCTTCTTCAATAACAAGAGTTGTTGAAGAAGTAGAACTAGAAGTTCCTTCGCGTTGGTTTCTTTGCTTGGCTAGCTGTTTTCTCTTTCTGGTTTTGCCATTGAGTTTCTAAGTTGTTCTTTCAATCTCATGATAAAAAAGAAGTTGATTTTTCGGTAAACTTCCTCGCAAAAACAGAGTTCTTAAATGCTAACCACACAAATTAACAAACACGAGGGATAATAGAATAGTTTATAATAGTACAAAATTACTTAAAACAATATAAAATGTTGTTGTGCTTGCAATATCTAAACGTCTATCCCCGAAAACGACGTCATTTTGTTGAAACACTTTTGTTAGGGCAGGTATTTTATATAGTCTCCACAGGGATTAGTGTGATATCAGCGTCGTTCCATAATTAAAATTATTTTAAGGAAGGGTTCAAAAGGATTTTTGATTGTGAAAAGAAACATTCGCTATAAAATGTAATAATGGTAAATGATTCGTAAATTAACGGATAAAGAAACATGTCAGGATTAGATTTCATTAACCTTTTTCTTATGTTTTCAACCAAACTAGTATATGAACATTGTTATCAATCACTATGATCACGTATCACTCTTCAACACCACTTATGTCTAACCGGTGTTGTGGGTTTTACCGTATTGTTTTATCGATAATCTCTCAACCTATTACGCAATACGATAACATTAAGACTTGATACAAGTGAATATCAAACCCCAAATCTATGTCTAGATTTTGGTCTTTGATAGATGATAGTCTTAGGTCAAGGTTTGAAATATATTTCTCAATAATAATTCAAACCATAGAAGAAAACATGAAAACAAAGACACGTCTATATTGATTCATAACTAGTTCATATAACAAGGCTCAAAAGAAATACTTACGAGTATGGTTAATTACATATAATTCGGACACAAAGGATTTAGCTACACATCATCATGGTAGTTTGCTTCCCAAGAAAAGAGAATAGATGAATGAGTATCAATAATGATTTCCCGAAGATTGATGTGTATCCAGCTTCGATTCTCCGATTTCTGAGTTCTCTTGAGTTTTTGGTGTATTTTGTGCTTAAAGTTGGTGTTTAACCCTCTCAAAATGAAGTAAGGGGGGGTATTTATACAAGTCAGAAAAAGCAGACCGAGCTTAGCACGACTAGAGGACAAAAAGAGCAAATTGTCTTAAGTAGCGCTTAGCGGGAATGCTACTGGTTTGGGACATTGGATGGCGCTTTGACCGCACTTAGCCCCACCTGCAGGCAAGTTTTTTATCCAAAACTGCATGTAGAAGTCATTATTTTTCCTTTTAACTCCCAAAGTTCCTATAATGCAATCAAAACTACAAAATGAGTTGCAAAATGATCTATCTTCACAATATTTACATGATGAAACTAAAAAGCTATATTCATACATAAGTTGAGGGATTGACTTGAAAATCCAATAAATTAAGCTAAGGGTTAATTATACGATCCCCCCTGCCATTAGGGCGAGATTTGGTTTTGCCCCCCTGAAGTTTTTTTTAACGCCCCCTTATAAAACAAAGAATACATTTTTACCACACCTAATCCCTTGTTTAGGTGACTGTGTATCCCCCAATTGGCTATGTGGCATTGAGATAGTCTATGTGGCATTGTGGCTGTGTATCTAGCAAATATGCATTCTTGTTTACCCCCCGTGAAATTAGGGTTCATAGTTGGAAACTTGATTTAGGGGAAGACGAATTCAAGGGAGAAGACGAAGCCATGGCTGGGAACTGCGAAGCACGGGGCGATTCGTCTCAGGTAACTTCTAATTTCTTGCTTCGTTACTTTCCTTACATTAAGTATATAATTTCAGAACAATGAACTTTCTAACACTATTTTTCGCCATGGATGAGAGTTCGTAATGCTAAGTGATGGAGAGACGATTTACAGGGGTGGTGTTTCTACTTTGATTTCTGGGGAACACGTAGATAAGTGGAATATGCCTCACATTCAAAACATAGTAAATGGGTGAGGTTACTTAGTAGGGTCGTACAGGCTGTGGACCAAAATCACCGACATAGATCCTAATCATTTCCAGATTAAGAATGATGAGGATGCTTATGATTTCGCTGCTTATGCTTGTGCGAATCAAGTTGATGTGGAAATGTTTGTGGAACACGATGCAATTGGAAGTAGAAGCAGTCTTAGGTGTGTGAATGAAATTGATGAGTCAGATGTTAGTGATGAAGAGGTTGTTGAAGGGTTGAACGATAGTGAGGATGAAATGACGACTGCTCATGTAAATGGATTTGATGGTATTGATGTGACTATACCACTTATTCATGGTCCAATTATAGCAGGGTTGTTAACTTGTTCAAGTAAGAAAAATAAGGATGATGAGGAGTATGTTAGTGAGGAGCTATTGCGCTCTGATCCTGATAACTCAGAAGATGAAAAAAGGCCTAAGTTTGAGAAATTTAAGAAAGAGTAACTTAATAAGAATTTTAAGTTTAAGTGGGGTATGGAGTTCAATTCCCTATATGACTTTAGGGAGGTCATTCGTGAGTGGACAGTTTTAAATGGGAGGGAAATAACATTTGTGAAAAATGAGGGGTATAGGGTGAGGGTTGAATGTAAGGCTAAGTGTGGTTTTTTAATTCTTTGTTCTAAGGTGGGCCATAAGCACACATATGCCATTAAGACTATAAAGGACGCCCACACATATGCTAGGGTTTTGGATAATAGATCTGTAAATTCAAGGTGGGTGGCTAAGGTTGTGGTAAAGAAAATGCAAACTTCTGATAAAGTAAGGATCTGTGATATTATTCAAGATATGAGGCAAAACTATTCAGTGGGTATAACTGTGGCAAGGGCATGGAAAGCTAAGTTGATTGCAAGAAAAATCATAGAAGGAGATGCAGACAAGCAACATGCAAATCTGTGGAGATATGCGGCTGAGTTGCATAGGGTAAATGCTGGAAATACAGTGAAGATCAACATTGACAGACCATTACCTTCCATTCAACCAAGATTTGGTTCGTTTTATTTCTGTTTTGATGGATGTAAAAAAGGGCTCATCAATGGTTATAGACCCTTCATTGGGGTTGATGGGTGTCATTTGAAGACTAAATATGGAGGCCAACTTTTAATATCTGTGGGTAGGGACCCCAATGACCAGTACTTTCCACTGGCCTTTGGTGTTGTGGAAACAGAAACAAAGGAATCATGGAGGTGGTTTATACAGCTGTTAATGGAAGATGTTGGAAAAGAGAATAGATGTGTATTTATTTCAGATCAGCAGAAGGTAATCCATTTAAAAGTTCACTAAATTTTAATTGTGTTTGATGTCCTACTATTTAACTAATTTTTATCATTGTTTTAGGGTTTGGTTGCAGTATTTGAAGAAATGGAAGCTAGAATTGAGCATAGGCTATGCTTGAGGCATTTGTATGCAAATTTTAAGAAGAGATTTGGTGGTGGAGCACTCATAAGAGATCTAATGATGGGAGCAGCCAAGGCAACATACCATCAAGCATGGATGCAGAAGATGAATGAATTAAAGGCAGTAAATCTAAAGGCTTGGTCATGGCTAATGGGAGTTCCTTCTAAATATTGGTGTAAGCATGCTTTTAGTTTTTATCCTAGGTGTGATGTATTGATGAACAACATTGCTGAATCTTTTAATGCCATAATTCTAATTGCTAGAGATAAACCTATATTGGCAATGTGTGAATGGATTAGGAAATATCTGATGAATAGGTGTAGTAGTTCTACCTTGAAACTTAAAAAGTGGCCACACAAAGTTATGCCAATTCCTAGGAAAAGATTAGATACTGAGGTAGCTATGAGTGGTCATTGGTTGCCAACTTGGGCTATGAAAGAAAAATTTCAGGTCACTCATTCTTATAACAGACGGGAATTCATATTTGATATAGCTAAAAGGTCTTGCAGTTGTAATTTTTGGGAATTAGTTGGTATTTCATGCAGGCATGCTGTTGCTGCCTTAGGATTTAGGCAGCAGAGCCCAGAAATGTTTGTTCATGAATGTTACACTAGGGATAAGTATGCCATTTGCTGTGGATTTGCTGTTAGCCCTATAAATGGACAAGATATGTGGCCTGAGGTTGAAACTGAAGAGCTTCTACCTCCTGACTACAAAAAGGGACCTGGTAGACCAAGAAAATTAAGAATTAGGAAGACTGGTGAGGAAGGTGCTAGAAGGAGGCTGCCTGGTGTATCTTATAGATGCATTAAGTGTGATAAGATTGGACATAATGTAAAGTCATGCAAGAGCAAAAAACAATATCCAAATGCCTTGAAAAGAAAGGTATGTGACTAGGATATTATGTGTATATTAATGTATTGATAATTGTTGATTGGTTGTTAATGTAACTAGTATGTTATGTGCAGAAAAGGATGAGATCAAATGTTGTAGATGTACCAACTGATACAACTGATGCAAATGTTACAACTGATGCAAATGTTGCAGATGTACCAACTGATATAACTGATACAACTGATGCAAATGTTGCAGATGTACCAACTGATACAACTCAAGGTACTGTGAATGTCAATGAGCCATCTGCTGCAACACAAAGTGAGGCTTCATTGTTTGGGGACATCACTGATGATATGATTTCAAGCCTACCCGACATAAATTTAAGTGTGCAAACAACAACAAGTATCAGATTAACATGTACCAAAAACAAAGGCAAGGCTAAGGTCAAACAAGAATTCAAACCATTGAGAAAGAGATCAAGCGAGAGAATTAAGGAGAATTGGTTTAAAAAACCAAAACCATTCACAGGTCCTGGTTCTGACCCATACCAACCTCTGTGCTTGACTGAAGAAGAAGAAGTAAATGCCTCACAAGCTACAAGGAAGGCTCCAAAGAATACTCCAAAAAAGGCTCCAAAGACTACTCCAAAAAAGGCTTCAAAGACTACTCCAAAAAAGGTTTCAAAGAGTACTCCTAAGAAGGCTCCAAAGAAAAAATCAATTAATGATCTATAATGTTTTCTGATATGCACAACTTTTGTAATGTTTTGTGTTATGACAGCATAGTCTTGTTTATGATATGCACAACTTTGGTGCTATTTTGTAATGTTTGAATTATGCACACTTTTGGTGCTAGTTTATTTTGTAATTGTTTGACAGCAAATTTTGTAATGTTTTGTGTTTGACAGTATATTTTGTAATGTTTTGTGTTTGATTACCAACTTAAACATAATTCTTGTTTTACAGAAACATAATTCTTTCCAGAATACATATTAATGCTAAGCAGACAAATACAACTATTAAACAACTTACACAACTTGCTTTACAGAAACATAATTCTTTCCATTGATATATAGAAGTTTCAAAATACATATTAATGCTAACCATAAAAATACAACTATTGAACCAACTTAAAATTACATAAAGTTATACACTAGAGCAATAATCAAACAAAACATAACAATTGCTATCTTGAGCTTCATATTAATCCTTCTTTGAGCTTCAAGCTTCATCTCCGACTTCTCCAATTTCTTTGTTACTGTTTCAAAACTCACTTCTAGTATCTCACACTTCTTACAAAATGGTTGAATACCACTATTCCCTTTGGTAGAGTCTCCAATTTCATCATCCCATAAGAATAATTCACAGCCATTCCCAGTCTACAAAATATGATTTACACAACTGTTAACATTAATAAAAATCAAAACTTGCTATCAAATTTTGCCAATTAATCCACAAACATACTTACCCCATAATTGCGACATTTCCAGAACTTTCTATTGCGGTTTTTACTTATGTTGGAGACCCACATCTTCATTGTTCTATCACAACCACATCTGGGTAAACCTCGAAATGAGACTGAATTAGCGCTGCTTCCAAAAGACATGCTTCCAACCATGCTTCCAATTGATGGGACAAAAGAAGAACGAACGAAGAATGGCACAAAAATGGAAGAAGGGAAGGGGAGGAACGAACGAATGCAAAAGAATGGCACAAAAATGGAAGAAGGGAAGGGGAGGAACGAGCGAACGAAGAAGGGAAGGGGAAGAAAAACCCTAGCTTTGAGGGATTTTATTCAATCTGTGCCATATAATCAAATCACAATGCCACATAGACTATATCAATGCCACATAGCCAATTGGGGGATACACAGTCACCCAAACAAGGGATAGGGTGTGGTAAAAATGTATTCTTTGTTTTATAAGGGGGCGTTCAAAAAAAAAATTCAGGGGGACAAAATCAAATCTCGCCCTAATGGCAGGGGGGATCGTATAATTAACCCTTAAGCTAATAATTGCAACTAAATTATACAAATAATCAACACAATTTGACCTTTATCAGTGGACCAAACACCATCACATTCTTCATATCGAGATTGCAAAAACAATTTTTGACTTTGGCATCAGAGAAGTTGATCACGCAAATTTGTGAGAATCAGAATTCGATTTTCACTAACGGCGCCTCTATTTCTTATTGGAAATAGAAATATGTCTAGGTCGAACAAACTTGAACTTTGATGTAGTGGAGTGAACTTTCGGACGACGAAGCGGGGATGGATCTGCAAGGTTAGCACTTCAACACTCAAGTTAGTGAGCGAGTGAGAAAATAATTTGAGTGTGTGAATGACAGAATATCTAAAATGACGCGTGCTAGATTTTATATAATATGGTCAGTTAGAGTCGCCCCTGTGTGATCTAACGCCTTACGCACGGGGCTGTCCATTAATACCTGACAATGGTGATACCCATGAGTCTCTATTGCCTTGATTCACACTTTCATAGACTAATTCTTCGCATTACCGCCCATACACATATACTTGTCGTCAATCACAAAACACTAAATTGTAAATACTGAATAAATAAAACTATTATTTTATTTAATATAAATATATTTTTGATGGATTAATATTAGAGAAAAAAAAGAAATGCATTAACAGTGTAAAATATTTTACACTGTCAACCAATCACAACCATGTATCAGAATAAAACATATTTTTATTTTAAAAATGCTATATTACTTGACAATTATAAACATTTTGATTGATTGCATGTGTAAAATTGTCTTACATTGACAGTGCACTACCATTAAATCCTTAATATTAATATATTTAAAATGCACATAATTTCATTTTTTTATAAATCTTAAAAAGTGTCCTAGTTTGACTAGTGTTTAAGGGAACAAGATGAACCAGTGCTTTATTTTCGAGAGTATTTTGTGTATGTAAAATATTTCAAAATTTAAAGTGCTTTGAATTTGTTTATTATTGTACTCCAGTTGTTAAACTAAGATATCGTATATTCTCGAATATATTTGACTTTCTGCGTAATATATTGTACAAAACTGCATGTGGATATTAAACTAGCAGTGTGAACATAGTTTCTCCCCCGCTCATTTATATAATTTCATTTTTTAACTAGAAACCGAAACTTGTGTTCAAAAACTACAAGCCAAAAACTAACAAACAGTCGTTGTTTATATATATATAATGAAGAAAGAAAATTATAGGGTATATTGTTTTAAAGGGCTTACAATACAACTATTGTCTCATATTATTTCAAAGTCTATATAAAAACTACTCTTTTTATTTCAAAATAGTTATCGCATTTTATAAAATTATTTGTTTTAAAATAAGTGTTGTATTTTAGTATTTAATGCAATTTTAATGTTTATCTTTCAAATATATCATTTAATTAATACTCTCACTTTATTATTCTTTCACTTTGCCTTTATGATAATTCAAATACAGCAATAATAAATTAAGATAATTTGATAAAAATAACATTTTCTTATTCATTTATTAGATTTTTTTAATTCGTATAAAATAACTAATATAGAACCGTAGAAAATTTTGGAACGGGGAATCGCAGAGCATAACATTCCAAAACAAAATTAAAATAGTAGAAGATAGCGTAACCTTGCAAAGTGTATAATATTTTTATATAAGTATGATTTCAACAAAAGTTGGACATATAGACGTCATAATCTTTTCAAAATTGTTTGTTATTATATGCACATATCCATAAAATCTAATTTACAATCATATTAAAATATATACGTGCTTAAAATTGAGTTGTCTTGTCTAATCGATAATCCAATTGTCTCTCTCTTACTTCCTACGCCTCTCTTACTTCACTATTTTTGTCTATTTTTCAAATTTCACCCCATCACTATCTAAAACATAGTTTATCATGAAGTGTTGAAAGACACGTTTGCTAGAGTGGATCCATTTCCTATTTAAGATTATTTGAAGGGGACAACTTCTCTACCCATCACTAAAAGGTGGATAATATACCTTTAACCAATCACATGATACTATCTAAGTTTAATATATTTAATTATTTATTAAATAGTACAATTGTTTGTTGTTTTCAAAGCATTTTACATTAAAGGTAACTTTACCCAACTTTTTGAATTGGGTAGATAAAAATTCACCTTATTAGAATAGTAGTTTAGAATGCAAGAATCATAGGATCATATATAACATCAACTTGTGCACGACTTCATGTGATTAATAGACTAGTATCATGCATGGATGAATGTAACGTACCTGACGAACAAAACAACCATGCATGCACTTCTATAAATAGAAGCAGTTATGGTAGTGTGGTGAAGAAGATTGAATGAATAACATGAAAATTACTTTATATTTCCTTCGATCTTTTTTATAAGGAACAGTTCACCTTTTTAGATTTATTAAACAATTAATGTACCTGGTCTGCATTATAAATTAGATACATTAATTATTTAATGAATCTAGAAATGTTAAGTGTTCCTTATAAAAAAAATCGAAGGGAGTATCACAGGATTTTTCGCTGAGTCGATATATCCTTTATGTTCTCTCTAACTTTTCTAATTGAATTCAACTTCGTAACTGAATCTTCTTCTTCTTTCTTGAGACGCCATGGATGAATCTTTAATTGTTGCACTAATTGAACTAGTTGGTGGTGTGCCTCAAATACCATAGAATTTTGTGTATCTTGCGTCTGATTCGTCTTCATCGCACCATTTCATTCCTAAACTTTTGATCAAATTGCAGGAGAATAACTCCTTGCTCTGGAAACAACAAGTGAAGGGTGTCATTCTCGCTCAAAGGGTGCATAAAGTAATGGTAAACCCTCAGATTTCTTCAGAAGTTCAAGACGACACAAGATCAAGATGGAGGCAAAGTTTCTGATGAATATGAAGAATGGATTGTTCAAGATCAAGTTATCTTCATCTGACTTCTATCTACTACATCCGAATCCGAAGTCTATCAAGAAAGGTAATAGTTTCATCATTGACTTTGTTCTGTGTGTTAAAGCTATTGTGAATTTGTTACTTGCAATAGAAGACATGATTTCTAGGACAAGATCAGATTTACTCCATTCTTAGCTTGATGGTCTCTTTGAGGAGTATAATTCGTTTGTTATGCAAATGTAGTTAAATATTTGTTTTGAAGGGTGTGGGTGTATTGGCGGCCTGAGTTAGTTGAGGGTATACTATGTGTTTTAACAATTTTCAACTGTGGTTTTTTCTCTAGTTTTGGAGTTTTCATGTTATGTTCTTGTGTTGTGATTGTGTTTCTTTATGCTTGGTTTGTTTTTTTCCAAAAATTCACACCACTGTTGGTGAGTCCGGGAGAGTCGGTAGCACCAATGAGACTAATGTTCTAGGACCACAAGAGAAGGACATCACATCTCAACTAAAAGCCTAAACCTTAAGGTGTTAGGTAAATGAGTCATCTCTCTTATAAATCTAACATTTCACCCATGTATAGGCAATGTGGGACTTTAACCACTCACACTTGCACTCAACATTCTCTACCACAAGTGTGAGTCCGTCACATCCTATAACAGGATCCAACACTGGATCTAGCTCTCGCTCCCCCACAAAGTCAAATCACAGCTCTGATACCACTATTGGAGAGTTCGGGAGAGTCGAAAGCACCAATGAGACTAATGTTTCTAGACCACAAGAGAGAGACACCACATCTCAACCCAAAACCTTAAGGTGTTAGATAAATGAGTTATCTCTTATAAATCAAACATTTCACTCATTCATAGGCAATGTGGGACTTTAACCACTCACACTTGCACTAAATGCCACCTACCCACTCCTCTTCAAATACTCTTCGCAACAAAGCAAGAGAAAAAAAAAAAAAGATAAAACAAATTATCATATTCGGAAAAACATAAAACACATGTCAAGTCTCTATCTTCATTCAAGACGTCGCGGTTCAACAGTTGGTAACCCTCAAGATGAGGCTAGTAAAATCTATTATGTAATGATAGTGAATATCATGAGTGTTAGCTGGTCACTTCTAGAATAATATCTAAACTTTAAGAAAATTATGTCTTCCATAGTCTAATAAGAGTGTAAAAATTATATATTATTCACCGTTATTATACGAGTCATGTTGAAAGAAATGACGTAATTTATTATTATAAAAATCATAATCCAAAAATAGTTAATTTTCATTTATATAATAGTAAAGGTTAATACCCATTTTTCCCTCCTGTTATATGGGGCGAATTTGGAAAAATCCTCTGTAAAAAAACACAGATTTCATCATTGTCATTTCAGTAAAAATATTTGGTTAAATATGTTTGTGATCCTCCTAAATATCTCAATTTTCGATTTTAGTCCCTCAAAATATTTCCTTAAAAGAATGGTCCTCCTATAATTTTTCATCCACACTTTTGGTGTCTCTTGCAAATTAGCGACGGTTTTTACAACTTAGCGACAGAATTAGCGACGGTTTTAGCGATGATTTATTACTTAGCGACTGAATTAACGACAGTTTTAGCGACAGCTTTAGTATTAGGACCAAAAGTGTGGATGGGAAATTTTTGGAGGATCATTCCTTGAAAGAAATACTTTGAGGGACTAAAAACGAAATTGAGATATTTAGGAGGACCACAAACATATTTAACCCAAAAATATGTTTAAATCGGTTAAAAACGACTTTTTAAATCGGTTGGTGGTCCGATTTAATTCCGGCCGATTTAGAAAGTTTTTAGCTTTTAAATCAGGTATCATCCGATTTAAAATATTTTATTAAATCGGCTACTCTGATTTAAAAGTGTTTATTTAAATCGCTTTGACACATTTAAAAAAGTTCAAAAAGTAATGAATTAAATCTATATGATCCAATTTAAAATCTCAAATTTAAATCGGTTCAATTGATTTAGTAATGTTATTTTAAATCGGTTCATTCGATTTAAAAGTACAATGTCATTTTTTTTCCTAATTGTCATTTTTCTTTTGTTTCTTCCATAATATTGTACAAAAAATTATAAATAATACAAAATTTCATCACAACCAAACTCTAATCAAATATTTCATACACAATCATTAATACAAAATACTATATAACAAAGTTTTAAATAAATTCTATCACTTATAAAATATTCATGAAACTATGTTACAAACAGTACTATGAAACTTAATGCCTCTTGCCAAAATCAAACTATGCTACTACCAAAACATTAACTTGTCTAAGTAAGGCTAAGCAAATTATGAGGCCTACAATATTCTTGAAACTATGTTACAAACAGTACCATGAAACTTAATACGTCTTCCAAAATCAAACTATGGTACTACCAAAACACTAGCTTGTCTAAGCAAAGCTAAACAAACTATGAGGTCTACAAGAGAAGCACAAAAACAAATAGCACTGACACGTAATCAAACTACTTCAAATGGATTATAGAATAAATTTTGCAAAACGTTTTTTAACATTCGTAACGCCATCCTCATAAAATGGTGTCGAGTCTCCAAATATCTGAATAAATATTAAATAATATTAGAATATTGTATTAACATTAAAGAATACAATTAACACTTAATTGAAAATTTTTGTTAAATACCTGATTTCATGACTTAATAATCCCAGCAGATACAATGTTCAACATATGTATCATAACATAATAGACACACTCATAATTTTAAGATTGTCTTTGGCACTATAATTACCATAAGTTATAGTAAGTAAATAGTCTATATATACAAAAACTATTAATAAACTTTAAATTATTCATGAAATTGATAACTTACTTTGAGAATTCGTTAATCTAATACATCTAAAATTGAGATTTTACGCAAAATCTAGAAGGGGAAATAAAATTGTAAATCATGGAATCGTAACACTAATCATGGTTTGAAATTGCGGAATTCGGATGACACCGTAACTGCATCGAACCGCAATTGCGGTGTTAAACAAAATCACATGGAATTGCAACATCACCATCGTACCGGACTGCATCGCCACCAAACTAGACCGCATTGTAGCCACGGCAGATTGCATCACCGCCACAACAAGCAAAAAAAGCTTTATTCCTTTTCATTTGGAAAAATACAGTAGACTATATTTCATAGAATGTTATCTTATCTTGGAAGATTTCAAAATTTTGAAACCGTGACACTAACTACAATTTAAAACCACGACACTACCCACAAAATGTTTTATACAAATTACTATTATTTGTTCATCAAATCAGGGGAAAACTTCTAACTATGTATGTTCCAACAATCCTTATTCAATACTCTTACAACATCATCAGTTTTCCATCATTAATCTACCAATTTCAAATGTCTAAACTATTTAACAAGTCAGAATTAGTTTGAATATGATATCTAGTGTTATAAATAAATAAACACTGCTCAAGCTTCTCAAGAACGGAATTCTCTAGAATTAAAGAACAAGAACAACATTCTCAAGCTTCTCAAGGACAACATTCTCTTATAAATATTCACACTATTTTATTCAAATTTAAGAACAAGAACAACAGTATATAGCAATTAATCATCCATTGTTTTCAAGATTGTAGAACAGTTTTGGGGTTGAGAAGAAAAAATCAGAAGAAAAAAAATAAATTAAGAACAATTTAGGGTTTGAGAAAGAGACTTACCAAGGTGCGGTTATGGAAGGTTACGAATTTGAATGCCTTCTGATTGAAAAACTCAGGTCTATTGTTGGAAGCTGAGAGAGAGATGCCCTAAAATGAGAAACATATGAGAGAAAGAGATACAAATCAGAAACAATATATTGTTGAGGGAGAGAAATACGTGAACGCCGTCGGTACAAATGAAAAGCAAGGGTTTGTTTCGTCGCCGGTACAGTGAGAAGAAAGAGTTTGTTTCGCTGCCTAGAGAGAGAGAGAGAGAGAGAGAGAGAGGGGGGGGGAACTGGTTTTTTTTGCGGGTCTATTTTTTGTGATATGAAGAAAAAAAGAGGGAATACTTTGTGACTTTATGTTTTCGCAGAAAAAAGAGGGAACCATTTTTTTAATTATAATTTTTTTAAATCAGATTAACCAACTTAAATTATATTCAATAAAAAAATGTGTTCCATGTGTCCTAGTTTTTCTACTTTTTAAATCAAGTGGATAACATGAGATTTAAAATGTATGATTTAAAAAGTGTTTTTTGCACTATTCAAGATTCCTCTATTTTGCTCTCTCACTAGATTTGATCAACATAATGGGTGACGTGGCGCTTCCATGTGTTTTTTTATTGCTGACGTGTCTGCCAATTGGAATTATTTTTTTTTTTATGTTTTTTTATTTTTTATTTGTTTTTTAGTTTTTATTTTTAATTACAAGGTTAAAAGGTTAAATGTCAACACTTAAAATTTTAACTCCAAAACGAGTGTTGAACCCAAGACATCGTAAATTTTTTAATGAAAGTGTAGTCTAATATATATATATATATATATATACATATATATATATATATATATATATATATATATATATTAACGCTTTTTTAATTTTAATAATAATCATAATTAATAATAAAAACCAATTTTAATGTGGTCCATAGTTTGTGGGATTTTGGTTCTGAAAAGAGTATGATTAGTTTTTATGGTTTTAATGAAAATTCATATGACTATTAAATTGGATGGTAATAGGTTTTAAAGGCTTTAAATTCTTGATGGCAGAATCAATCTTATAAATAGTTTTTGGTCCCAAAGCTTTCTCTCATCGCTTGGAAGAATCAAATGCAATTCATTCATATTACTGTAATAATGGCTAGAGGTAAATTTCAATTTCGATTTCAGCATATAGTTTATTGATCTTGTCATTCTTTTGTTATCAGGAATAAATGATTGATTTAAATTTTGTTCTAATATTTAATATCAGAGTCTTCTACTGCCTCTGCCTTGTCACATATTGGTTCTTCCATATTTGGGCTATGTTTAGTAAAACTAGCTGATAGCTGGTAGCTTATAGCTTATAGCTTATAGCTGATGGCTGGTAGCTGATAATTGGAATAAAAATTCATAAGCTAAAAGCTACAAGCTCAAAAGCTACTTCAAATAGCTTTTGAAAAAAAAACTAAAAGCTAGTTTAAAAGCTATAAGCTAAAAGCTAAAATGCAGTTACCAAATAGAGCTTTTTAATCAAAATAAGCTGAAAAGCTAAAAGTTATAAGCTAAAAGCTCTTTTTCTAGTTTTACCAAACAGACTCTTGGTAGTTTTGTGATTTGTTGAGTTTTGATTTTAGAGCGTTATGTTTCAAAACATTATTAGAAATTTGTACTTAATTTGATTTCTGGATTTTTTATGTTTTAGCCCTTTTCCATGTAGGGCCCATGCCTAGGGCCAATAAGGCAATGGCTTTAGGTTTCATCTTTTTGAATCTTAAAATAGGTCTCAAATGTTGAAAAAATAGGCCTCAAATTAAATTACATATAATTAATATATTTTTTAAAATAAATTACAACAAATAAAATGTGTCAAACGACACAGTTTGATTCATCTATGATATAGTATTTGTGTTCAATTTTTACCTTCTTAGTTTTACAATTTTAAAGCTAAAAAATATTTGCAGTTCAATAATCAATGGCACAGTTTTAAATTTTTAGTTGTCTACGGTGTAAAAAACTTATAAAAATGATTCATTTAAAAAATTTATTTAATTTTTAATTAAATATTAATTTTTAAAATATCTCAATTTTACCATTTTAAAAATATTTTTCAGTTTAATAACCAATAGCGTTGGTTTTAAATTCTCTATGCACATCAAAATTAATATTAAATATAAAAAAAAATTAAAAATTATTTAATTAAAAAGTTTATTTTTAATTAAAAATTATTTGTAAAAATATTTTAAATCAAATTCCGCCTTAGGCCTCAAAACGCGTTGGGCCGACCCTGTTTCCATGCAGAACTGTTACCGCTTGGCTGTTTGATATTTTTGCATATATTATCGTTATAATTTTGATTAGTTTGCATTAGCCACAACATCCTTAAATTAATTGATATTATTTTTAAAGTTTTCAGATCACATAAGTAATTGGACATAAAATTGTAATTAATTATGTGTAGTGGATTTTATCCTATAGGAATTTTCATTATATTTAAATGATTAAGTAGGATAAAATGTCAAATTATTTTCATAACTTGCCCACAGAAATTATGAATCGGTACATAATTTGATAGTTTTGTCATAAAGTATTAATTTTGGATAGAAAAGCAAATTATCTCATGCACATAAAGTATGAGGTTGCGTATGTTGTTTGAAAAATCTACCGCAAAATTAAATAAATCTTAATACATTAAAATTTAGCCCACATGTGATTTTTTATGTTGCAGGATTTGTTTTATGGTATGTTTATATTGATAACACATACAATTTAGATAATATATATTTACGCCTCAAACTTTGACATAAAAATTTTTGTTTATTTTTTAGCTTCTCAACCTACTAATTTTTCTGATATCCGATGTGATATTCCCGAGCTAAAAAGATATAACTATAAGGTGTAGAAGGAAAGAATTCTCCTCCATCTAGGATGGATGGACATGGATTATGCTATTAGGAAAGACGAACCACCTGTAATCGCCCTATATGAGCGGTGGGAAAGATCCAACCGACTCAGTGTGATGTTCATTAAGACTAAGGTCACAGGTGGAATACGTGGTTCCATCGATCAACATGAGAATGTCCGTGATTTGCTGAAAGCCATTGACGATCAGTTCATCACTTTTGAAAAGGCTTTGGCAAGAACTTTAATTATGAAATTTTCTTCCTACTGACTCACCAGTGTGAAAGGTGTGCGTGAACACATAATAAAAATACATGACATTTCAGCTCAACTTAAGAAACTCGATGTTGATATGTCTGAGTTCTTCCTGCTGCAGTACATTCTGAGCTCTCTTCCATCTGAGATGGGCCTTTCAAGATTTCCTACAATACACATAAGGACAAATGGTCAATCAATGAGTTAATGACCATGTGTGTTCAGGAAGAAGAAAGGTTATAATGGAACAGAGTGAAAGTGCATTGCTAACAAACACTGCAAGAAGAACAAAGTTGTCAAAACTGACAAGTCTCAAGTCAAAGGGAAATTCAAAATACCACCATAAGGTGTTATCAAGAAAGAAGCAAAGTGTTACTTTTGTAAAAAGGGAGGACACATGAAGAAGGAATACCTTGGATTCAAAGAATGACTTGAGAAGAAAGGTAACTTATTCTAATTTGTTTGTTATGAATCTAATATGACTAATGTTAATATTAAAACCTGGTGGATTGATTCTGGATCAACAATCCATATAACAAATTCCTTACAGGGTATGCAAAACCTAAGGAAGCCAATGGGAAGTGAGCGGACTATCCTATCAGGAAGTAGAATGGGTTCACATGTAGATGTTATTGGAACTTGCAATTTAATTTTGAATAATGATTTTGTTTTTGAAATTAGAAAGGATCTTTTATGTACCAAGTTTCTCATGAAATTTGATTTCAGTTTCTAGACTTGTACCTTTTGGATATTCCTTTAATTTTAAAGATACCTTGTTTGAATTATTTTATAATTCTAAATGTGTTGGGAATGGTGTATTTTTTGATGGTCTTTATCGTATTAATTTACAAATCAAATCCATTTATAGTTCAATACGTGTTCAAACTAGCACTAAGAGGTGTAGTATTAATGAGAATTCTTTTATGTTATGGAATTGGAGATTAGGACATATCTCCATAGAGAGAATTAAAAGGTTAGTAAAAGATGGGGTACTTAATACCATAGATCTTACTGACTTTGAAACTTGTGTTGACTGCATTAAGGGAAAGCAGACCAACACGTCTAAGAAAGGTGCCAATAGGAGTTCAAGTATATTAGAAATAATTCATACAGACATATGTTGTCCAGATATGGATGCACATGGTCAGAAATATTTCATCACTTTCATAGATGATTACTCACGATATATGAATATTTATTTGCTTAATAATAAATATGAAGCGATGGTTACCTTCAAAGTCTTTAAGGCTGAAGTTCAGAACCAATGTGGAAAGTAAATAAAAATAGTGAGATCAAATCGGGGTGGTGAATACTATGGTAGATACACTGAGAGTGGACAAGTACCTGGTCCATTTGCTAAGTTTCTTCAAGAACATGGGATTGTTTCCCAATACACTATGCACGGTTCTCCGAACCAAAATGGTGTAATAGAAAGAAGAAATCGAACATTATTGGACATGGTGCGGAGCATGCTTAGCAACTTTAATCTTCCTAAATCATTATGGAATGAAGCACTAAAGACGGTTGTGTATATTATAAATCAGGTTCCATCTAAGGTTGTCCCAAAGACACCAGTTGAGTTATTTAAAGGGTGGAAGTCAAGTTTACGACATACACGCGTTTAGGGATGTCCGTCTGAGGTGAGGATTTATAACCCGCAAGAAAAGAAACTAGATCTGAGGACCATTAGTGGGCATTTAATTGAATACACCGAAAGGTCTAAAGGTTATAGATTTTATTGTCTATCTCACATAACTAGGATTGTGGAGTCAAGAAATGCAAAATTTCTTGAAAATTATTTGATTAGTGGGAGCGATCAAATCAAAAATTTAATTTTTATGCATGATCATATAGAGCATGAACCTTCCACTTCAAGTGATATATTGGTTACTATTCACAATATCCCTCAAATTCAAATGGATGTTGATAAACCAATCATCGAGACTCCACAAGCTGTTGATAATCTAGTTGATCAAGTTGGTCATCAAAATTATGAACAATTAGTTGAACAACAAGATCCACAAGAAAATGTTAATCAAACATTAAAGAGGTATGCTAGGACAAGAAAATAAGCTATTTCTAATTATTACATTGTGTATCTACAAGAACCTGACTATAACGTTGGATCTGAGAATGATCCCGAGAGATTTAGACAATCCATGAGTTGCAAAGAGTGAAATTTTTGGTATGATGACATGAACGGTGAAATGAATTCCATGAAAAACGATGACGTATGGGATCTTATAGAGTTACCTAATAGGGCAAAGGCCATTGGTTGTAAATGGGTTTTTAAAACCAAGAAAGATTTATTAGGTAACATTGAGAGATACAAGGCCAGACTCGTTGCTAAGGGATTTACTCAAAAGGAGGGAATCGATTACACTGATACTTTTTCTCCTGTATCTAAGAAAGATTCTCTCTGTGTCATCTTAGAATTAGTTGCACACTTTGACCTTGAGTTGCATCAAATGGATGTGAAAATAACCTTTCTTAATGGTGATTTAGAGGAGGAGGTTTATATGAAACAACCTAAAGGTTTCTCCTCTAATAATGGTGAGCATTTGGTTTGCAAGCTTAAGAAATCTATATATGGTTTAAAACAAGCCTATCGTCAATGGTATCTTAATTTCCATGGAACAATATCTTCATTTGGATTTGTTGAAAATCCCATGGATCAATGCATATACCAGAAGGTCAGTGGGAGTAAAAAAAATTCCTCATTTTGTATGTGGATGATATACTACTTACAACAAATAACACGGGTTTGCTACATGAGGTGAAGTAATTCCTCTCTAAAAACTTTGATATGAAGGATATGGGTGAGGCATCTTATGTCATTGGCATTAGGATCCAGAGATAAACCTCGAGGAATTTTGGGCCTATCACAAGAAACCTACATCAACAAGCTTTTGGAGAGATTTCGAATGAAAGATTGTACACCAAGTGTTGCCCCCATTATCAAGGGTGATAAATTTAATTTAAACCAGTACCCTAAGAATGATTTTGAGCGGGAACATATGCTTCTATTGTTGGAAGTCTTATGTATGCTTAAGTATGCACAAGGTCTGATATTGCATTTATTGTTGGAATCTTGGGAAGATATCAGAGTAATCCAGGTATGGACCACTGAAAAGCTGCAAAGAAGGTGTTGAGATACCTTAAAGGAACAAAAGATTACATGTTTATGTATAGGCAGACGGACAATCTATAAGTGATAGGGTATTCAGATTTTGACTTTGCCGGTTGTGTTGATTCTCACAAATCAACATCAGGATACATTTTTATGATGGCCGATGGAGCTATTTCATGGAGAAATACTAAGCAAACTTTGGTTACTACTTCTACTATAGAAGTCGAGTTTGTCTCCTGTTTTGAGGCTACTTCTCATGGTGTATAACTTAAGAGTTTTATTTATGGGCTTAGAATCATGGATTCTATCTCTAGACCTCTGAAGATTCTTTGCGATAATTTAGTTGTTGTCTCTATGGCTAAGAATAATAAAAGTGGAAGTCGAAGCAAACACATTGATATAAAGTATTTAGCCATAAGAGAAAGAGTTAAAGATAAAATAGTAGTTATTAATCACATTAGTACTGATTTAATGATCGTCGGTCCTTTGACTAAGGGAATGCCACCAATAAAATTCAAGGATCATGTAGAGAACATGGGACTTGGGTCCACCTTATGATTGTATACATACAGTTTATTAATAACTCTTATATTGTGATGTTTTCTCATTTTCATGCGCACATCAGTTTGAGAAAATATGTTACATCTGAACCAAGAGTAAACATTGGTTTATTTATCAAGTTTAGTTACCACATTACATATATATACTTAAAAAAAAATAGACATTTTGTAATACATAGATAATAATACTCGCTTTAAGAGGAACTATCTCTATGATTCACGTATTTATTTCTCGAGGAAGTTTTCATGTCTCATTTACGTGAATAACCAGTTCTATGGACCAAGTGTGAGAATGTAACGAATTTTTTAATTTTAATAACAATAATTATTAATAATAAAAATCAATTTTAATGTGGTCCATAGCTTGTGAGATTTTGGTTCTGAAAAGGGTATGATTATTTTTTATGGTTTTACTGAAAATTGATATGACCATTAAATTGGGTGGTAATGGATTTTAATGGCTTTAAATTGTTGATGGTAGAATCAAGCCTATAAATAGTCTTTGATCCCCAAAGCTTTCTCTTATCGCTTTCAGAAATACACCATCTATATTAGAGAGTAGGAACTTGAAAGAATCAAAGACAGTTCATTCATATCATAGTAACAATGATCGGAGGTAAATTTCAATTTCGATTTCTGCATATAATTTATTGATCTTGTTATTCTTTTGTTATCAGGAATAAAGGATCTATATATATATATATATATATATATATATATATATATATATATATATATATATATATATATATACACTATCATTATAATTATATATTTCATACTTTCAATTTTATTATTATTTTATTATATTCGGTTTTTAAATAATAAATATTAAAATATTTTTTTCATTATACTATTTTGTTAATAGAGATTAATTGAGTAAATGTATTTTAAACTGAAACTAAATACATGTAAATGTATTAAACTGAAAGTAAATGTATTTTAATATTTATTAATAGAGATTAATTGTTAAAAAGTTTTATACTGAAAATGTATCACAACCATCCATTAGCAGGGCCGTCTTTGAATGTTTGCAAAGCGGCCTACAGTACAAGATCTCACACTCTTTCATGATTAAGCTATGAAAAAAAATTGCCTTCATACAAATATTTTACAGTTAATTTACAATTAAATACGGCCTCTTAAAAAAATTCACAACTTAATTGAAGCTAACTTCGACTTCTTACACATGACATCTCAAAAGATTGAGACGTCTCTGTCCGCTAGTATTATTTTTTAAGGGATTAAAATAAAAGTCAAACATTTCAAATAAATCAACTGTTGTGATTAACTGAAGTGTAAAAAGTCTTTACACTATCAAAACATATTAATTAAATTTTTATTAATAATATATCAAAATTAAAAATATATTTAACAATCAATTGAAGGTAAATAAAAAATAAAAATCAACTATATTGTTTAATTTATTTTAAATATAATATATAAATTTAAGTGGAGATTTTATTTAAAAACAATTTTTATAGTCTACTGGTAAGGATGTTTATATATTATGGGGGAGAAATGGTTCAATATGGCATGGGAAAATGGATATTAACCCTAACAATTAAGATTTAAAATATGTTTTATTGCTTAAAAATGTGAGATAAAGTAGTACACATCTTTACAACGAGTTTATTAGCATGAAAAATAAACGTTTGCGCAAGCATATTACCCCAAAAAAAAAAACAAACAATAACATTAGATTAATATACTTTACTATAAATATGAAAATTGCAACATGGTTAAACTAGAAAATTCCATGAAACACGTTTCCATTTTTCTATCCATGTGACGTGAATGACGAACAAGGCGCGTTTGCTTTTCGTCTTGGAATTAGACTTTGATTTTTGGTTTTTGGTCAATATGTAATAGTAGTACTATAAACTTAATTTGCTGTACGCGTTTAAGTCATAACTACTTTTTTTTCTTTTCCATCTATTTAGATTGTCAAGGCAATCAATAATAAAAAAATAGTATGATTACTTTCTTCAAGACCTAGTGTTTTCGACACTTATATATATATATATATATATATATATATATATATATATATATATAAGTGTGAACATGAGAATGAATTAGGATTGTTAGATTTTAAAATAAATAGTAGAGATTATGTGTGGTTTATTTTTTTTCTCTCCTTCATTATTAAAATAAATAATAGAGGGGAGAAAAAAAATATAAGACATAATCTCCACCATTTATTTTAAAATCTAATAGTTCATATTCATTTTCATGTTCTCACATAAAAATGACATTTTTATAGGATATATCCTCTAAAATTTAGTTTTAGTCCCCAGAACATTTTCGTTCAAATAATCGTTCTCTTAAAATTTTCCGTCCCTATTTTTTCATCCTGGTTGTCTTTTTCACTTAACGGAATCCTACGTGGACGCTGATTTGGAATTGTTTTTAATTAATTGGACAAATAGTGATTACCATGTGTGTAAATGGATTGCAAGTCAGCAGATTGGCCTTGTCACAACTTTGTGTAAATAGAATTGTAACATAATTCCCTTTCGTCTTCATCATCTTTCCATTCCCCCTTTCAACTTTGTGACGTCTTTCTTCTTCTTCGTCTACAGATAAAGCTTCATCATCAAAGAAAGATTGATGTCGTATTCGAGAACAAGTGCTATGAAATCCAAGAGCATTTCTTCGTCCTTTGTGAGATGTCATCGAGGAAGCAATTGCGGTTGTGAAGCTCCTATGGTTTCATACGTCTGTAAGAATGGTCACAATAAAGACAAGCTTTTCTGGAGATGCCCATTTTGGCAAAGTGAAGAAACTTGTGATTTATTCATATGGGATGAAGATTTGGCTGAAGAAGATGCTAAAGGTGTTGAACATGTAGAAAACTACAAGATGAAGGAATTGGAGACGATTGAACTGTTGGGGGAGTTGCATAAAGGTTCCAAGAAGAATAACATGAAGCTGCAAGCGAAATTGAGATAAGAGGCATGGGCTAGAAAAATCAAGTTTTTTCTGTTTTGTAGTTTCTTTTATGATTAATGTCTACCTAATAATGAAATGTAATAGTTGAAGTAAGGTTGTTTGATCAATGTAATGATTGTGTTTCAAATTGCTTCTAATGGAATTGTGTTTAATAAATGTAATGGAATTGTGTTTGATCATTGTGTTTCTATAATTTGGTACAATGTAGTTGTGTTTGATCAATGTAATGAATGTGTTTGAAATTGTTTCTAATGTAATTGTGCTTGATGAATGTAATGGATCTGTTTCAAATTGTTTGTAATGGAATTGTGTTTAATCAATGTAATGGAATTGTGTTTGATCACTGTGATTAATGACTAAAATTTTGCATAGTTACTTCTAAAATTTGGCATAGTGACTTCTAAATTTTGGCATAGTCACTTCTAAATTTTGATATACTTTGCCTCAATTTTGGCATACTATGGCCTACAACATTGGCATATTGACAAATAATCTGACAACAAATTGACATGAAATAGATTCATTAAAATAGCATACCCAAAATGATCCAATACATGGTCTTAGATTGTAGCTCAAACAAAATTACAAGTCAATGCTCATAGATTACAAAATAACCCTAAAACATAGTAATTCAAAGTCTTCAAAACACACTTATGGATACAACTTAAAGTTTGCTAAGAGATACAACATAAAATTCAAAGTCTTCAAATCCCATCCTCATTAAGTCAAGCCTTTTTTAATTCCGTCCCAACTTTTTCTACTCCTCTTGATTGGTTGTTTTGAGTTATCCTCTTTAGTGAGTACAACTGGATCTTCAGGGTGTCTTCTTAGGCCCCTTGATGTCCTTTGTTTTTATAGTCACGAGTCTTTCACTTTTTCTGGTATGCACCACAAAAGTTGGGACTTTTTTCTTCTTTGGAACCATAGACTTGACCTATATTGTCAATTAGCAACCATGATCAAACTTAAATGACAAAAAAAGCAATTAAATAGACATGACCAAACTTACAAGATCACTGCATGTTGCCTTGACATTTACTGAAGGCTTGAATGCTTTGGAGGGTTTGACTTTTGGTGCACTCCCAAAGAAGGTTTTGACACTACTGGGCTTTGAAAGGCCTTGGCTTACAACAGGTTGTTATTTGATAGGGCTTAAGTCATCTTTAAGAGGTGGAATGTCAAGAACAGTATCCCCTCCATTGTTGATATCATTGAGAATTGCTTATAATACATATGAATCTATTTCATCGAGGTATCCTCTTCTATCTGGACTTGGTGGTGGTGCAGTTTAAGCATCTAAAGGTGGTGCAGTCTGAGCATCTAGAGGTGGTGCAGTCTGGGCATCTTGGACTGAAGCATGACTTGGTGCCTCATTGACCTCATTGACCTAATCTGTGACTGGAGATGGTGCAGTCTGAGCATCTTAGACTGATGTTTGACTTGGTGCCTTACTTTGTGCCTGACTTGGTGCCTTACTTTGATCCTTTTGTCGTTCTTATTCAATGACCCCTTAGGTATCCCCTGAAAAGCATGTTAAAAAATACTAATAAAAAACACATAATAAGCATATGAGAATATGAATAAAAAGCACTAGACTAACCTTTTTTGATGTTGCCTTTTGAACATTTCCAGTCTGACTTGCCTGTGTAGGTATTTTAGTTGTTATTATATTTTGTTTTTTGTGTAGAACAATTTGTTTGTTCTTCTTACATGTCCTAGTGTTGTAACTATACTCCAAACATGTCTTGCACTTATGAGTAGTATTTGTCCTTTGCCACTTAGTTGAATTTGATTCATCGGGTTCCCTTCTTCTAAGTTTTTTTGGCCTCCCTGGACTTCTTTTGAACATGGGAGGGTAAATGACAGGAACATTGGTTTTAGGCCACTTATTTTGTCCATTTAAAGAAGGGGTGCCTTCTTGATAACACTTGACATAAGTAAAGGTATGATAGCACTTATGGACATAATTAATGGGATCATCAACTTTCCTAAGGATTGTAGAAACTGCATGCCTACATGGAATTCCAACAAGATCCCAAAAATTGCATGAACATGTTTGGTTAGCCAAATCAACCACAAAATTATCAGTAAACATGACATGGGTAACATGGAATGTCAACTGACCAGCATAAGTTGTTGTCCAACTTGCACTCTTTTCAATCTCTCTATCCAATTTCTTAAGTGGTTTTGACATGATTCTACCCTTATACCCATTAACTTTTTCCCTTTTGTTGGTCAGATATGAAACACCATCTTCTTTCACCAATGTCTTCAAGAAGTAGTTGCATAAACTAACTCCAAGTGTCCTTTGACTCATTTTCTACAACTCCAAATGTAATAGGTAAATACTAGTCATTAGGATCTCTTCCCAGAACTATTAATAATATCCCACCATACTTGTGTTTTAGATGACATCCATCTAGTCCAATAAATGGCCTACAACCAAATTCCAAAGCTTTCTTTGTTCCATCAAAGCACATATAACACCTTTCAAACCTTGGTAATAAACCTGGACTTGAAGATTAAATGTTCAACTTGAAGGAATTTCCTAGTGAGGCCCTCCTCAATTCAGCCCCATATGACCATAACAATTGTATTGTTTGCTAGAGTCTCCCTCCACTATCCTTTTGGCAATTTGTCTTTCCTTAAATGCCCTACAATCAGGGATTTCAGTAGCATACCTCACCCTAACATCTGCAATTACATCATTCAACTTCATTTTGTTATTGTTCTTCATCATATCAACAATTACTTTTGCAACCCAATCAGCCTTGGCACTCTTGTTAAAAAACTGTCTTCCACACTTATGTTTAGCATACAAGGTCTTAATTCTAAATGTTGTTGATGTTAAGACTTTACTACACAGCATATTGTAATTACATTGTGATTTTTCCTTGCAAACCACCCTACATCTCACTGCATCATTTTTCTCAAATCTGACATCCCTCTCATTCAATACATTATGTTCCAAAACAGCACTCTTGAACTGCTTTAATGAAGAAAATTTCATTCCCACCTTGAACTTATATTCCTTTGTATTCTCATATTCCTCGTTGAACCAAACAGCATTTGACCTATCATCACCACTGCCATCTTCAGCACCACTATCAAGCTCATCAGTCATATATTCATCTTCAATTACATGTTCCTTACCCATCTCTGATGTAATAAAACTTTGTTTCACTGCCTCACTAGAGCCTGCAACATCTACAGCAGGTATATTTGTGGGCTGACCACCAAAAGCCTCATCAAAACCGTTCATTCTTTCTTCTTCACTATCTTCAAATTTGATATCCTTCAGTGACTCATCACTAGAACTCTCATCAGTACATGACTCAACATCAACTTCACCTATTATCCACTTTTTCCTCTTTCTTGCATTCTCCATAAATGTTGCAAACTTTATAGTTGGTTTAGGCTCAGTGTATATTTCAACATCACCTTTGCATTCTTGAACAAAGGCAACTAGCTCAAATACATCACCATCATCACTAAATGATTTTAGACCAGTTTCTAAAGTACCATCACCATGTTTCCACCACATCCTAAGACTATTGTATTCAAACCCAGGATCCATTCCCTTAATTAAATCACACGCCTCAAAAAAGGACCAAAAATCACTATCCTGACCAATAAATGCGTAAACTTCCCCACCCTTATACTTTAACATTGGGTCTTTTACAAAACAGCCCTTTGTGTAAAATACTACCTTAAAGACACCCATGCTTGCATAATGGATGGAAAATTACGGTCAACAATGGACCCACAAAACACATTTGTATGCAAAAAACACTATTAACTAAATACACTGCAAGTAAAAGACAAGTCTTAGACCAAACTTCAATAGAAAAAAATGTAAAGTTAAAACATGTGGACCTACCTCAGTAGTTTCAATGTCGAGGGACCACAATGCGCCTTTTAAACCAAGTATGGGACCACAATGCCAAACGCGATGAATTCGATATCAACTATCAGCAAACTACATGAAAATACACAATGTGTTACTACTACTATGTTGAGCAAACTATAAGAAATTAGCATTAGCTTGAAGAAGAAAGGGAGAAAATTTTGAGAACGAACCTCTGCTTGAACAAGAAAGAGTGAAAGTTTAATTTAGGGTTTTCAATTTTACCTATTTATTCAACAAACCATAAATATGTGGCATCTGCTTAATCAACAACATACATTTTCAAAATATTTTTTTTTCCAAATCAGCGTCCACATAGAATTCTGTTAAGTGAAATAGACGACAGAGACTAAAAATAGGGACGAAAAACTTTTATGTATTTATGTAGTTAAATTATTGATATTTATAAACAAATACTTAAAAAAACATATTATTATTTATTTCATTTATTTTTAAATAAATTAAATTTTATATTTAATTACAAATTTGATCTGATATTTATAAAATTAATTCTCTATTTTAAAATTAAACAATTTTGATATTCTAGCCATTTTTTAAACTAAAAAAATGATGAGATTTTTTATTTTTATCTATAAAATTTCATTAAAAGTTCTTATATAATAATTTGTCATATTTTGCCAGTAACATGTCACTTACAATAGACATATTGTTAATTCTAAATACAAATATATGAGCGGGGAACACAAATATTTAAATTTAAATTTGAAAGATTAATTTTGTGAATTAGTTAAAGGAGAGAAATCAAAATCGTAATTAAATTTAAATTTTTAATAAAATTTGTTTAGAGTTGATATATAATCAAATTCCATGATACAGAGAGGAAGAGGAAGTAGTATTTGGTTGGCGGTTTGTAGGAGTATCTGGTTGGTTAGGAACGACATTATTTTTAGCAACGGGTCGTGGAATATTTTGGATATTGTTTGGAAGGTAAAACTTTCGTTATGGAGATGATCCTTTGTGGGAGAAATTACTCACCCCAACTACAGTTTATACGAGTTCGACAAGGACCCCTTGTTTTATTTGTCTTAAGTGTATTTGGTGTGTAATCTCTTTCTCGTTTTGGCGGGCCTTCTATCTCGGCCGTTATTTTTGTATTCAGGTGGAGTACCCTTTGTACTCAGTTTCAATATATCACTTGCTTACAAAAAAAATTTGCATGATACAAAATGATTAATCTTTTTATTTGTTTAGAGTTGATATATAATCAAAAGCCATGATACTAAACAGTTTATCTTCTTTTTAACACTAGTTTTGAGAAGAAATTATTCTCACTGATTTGGACTTTGGTTAGGAATTGTCAATAATAAAGAAAATTGATCAATAACTCTATCAATCACAATCAAACCCAAATAGTGTCCGTGTGTGTGGCCTAGTGGTGAAACGCTTGGGTTTTGAGAGTGTGCTCCTCTTAAGGTCTCATGTTCGAATCCTGCTGGGTACAAATTGCTTATTAAAAAAAAGAAAAAACAAACCCAAATATTTCCAACATATTTGACTTAAAGGAAGTTGAAATATCTTATTAAATATTATATTTAATTATTATTAAAAACATATATTTCTTAATCATGTTAGTTTGTATCTCAACACATTTTATTGATTCTGCAAATAACAATTAAAAAACAAATTCTTACCTGAAAAAAATAAAATACACAATTTGTAATATAATTGAGAAACGTTAACTTCCAAAAAAAAAATCTAATTCTAATGTCATTAAACCTCAAAATAAAAACGAACTAATATAGGTCTCAAGTCCAAAATTAACGTATTCTTCATCTAGTTTATTTGATAAACTATGTACTTTTATAAGATAGGGTTATGGGTTCATATCAATGTTCTTAGTTTATTTTTCATTTTTTATTCATCAAAAAAAGTAAATCTTTTCTTTAAACGTTCTCTCTAATTCGCCTCCTTCTTCATACCCCTTCCTATTTTTCATTAGTATAATAAATATTATTATTTTGTATTTTAATTTTTAATTTCAATGCACAAATCTTTCTTTTATGTTGTTATTTTTTTCTTTAGTAAAATCTATTGATTTTAATTATGATTTTCAATTAAAATTTACTTACACGTGTAAGATATAATATAAAGATAATAAAAAAATTAATAATTTTAGTTTGATATTTTTTAATAATTTTCTTTCTTTAATAACAAATTTGTTTTTTTACGAAACTAAAATAAATAGTATAATAAGATTTAAATTTATATATTTAGATTGAGATATTTTTTATTGGATCTTGAAAGAAAACAACTCATAACTCGTTAGCACAAAAGCACCATAAGAGGACGAGTATGACACAACAGGCCTTGGTTACCTGACAAGAAGGCCACCTCTCATGGGTCATGGGTCGCTGTAGGCTGCTAATTTCGATGCCAAGATAATGGTTTTAATGAAAAGTTAACGATTCGATAGGGTAATTCGACTAGAAGGTTTTGTGATGGAGAAAGCTAGTCGAAGACCAATGGCGCTCAGGGGAAGCGTTGCCAGAGTTTTCTAAGTGTGAAGAATACTTTCAACAAAAAAGAAGAAATAGGCTCCTTTTCGACGGGTGTTTGAAATTCAAAATTCAGGAGGGAATTCCGTTTTGAAAAGGGACGCGTGGAACGCATATGGCAGACGAATACATGCAGAATGCCATCTGTCGCCATCAAGAGAAATAGTTGTTATAGTTGGTTATTTCGTTTGTATATAAATAGGGGGTCTTAGTGTTAGATTTCCGTGTGTGTTCAGAATTTGTACAAATCACTCAAGAAATACTCAAAGTAACCGAGAGAGAGAAAAGAGTAATTACTGAGAAAATGTACGTTTGAAAAACACCAGTTTTCATTTCTTGCATCTAAATAGAAGTTTAAAGTTCTTCATTTACAGTTTCTTTTTGCCTTTCCGCCATTTCTTACTTGCAAGTTATTTACGTTTGTTATTTATTTTAAAAGACAAAGGTTATCATTTCTGTCAAAAATACAAAGATTGATAAGAAATCATGATGAATTCAATAAACAAAAGGTTTTCTCAAGAAAGTTACCAAAATTGTTATAGCACATTGTCCTAGGATTTGTTTGATCGATCCTGTAAGTAAACTAATTTTACATAAATTAGGAGATTAGCGGTTGTTTGCGAATTTTCCAAGCAAACAAATTGGCACGCCCAGTGGGACATTATGCTATTAACATTTGAAAACCTTCATTTTACAGTGTACTCGTAAGAAATTTGCTTCGTCTTGTTGCATGAAATTAAGAAGTGGTAAACGAGCCATAAATAACGAAGAAAGACCCAGAAGAAGACGAGTACCCAGAATGGCAAATCCAAATCTGCCTAACAATCAGAATGTTGCGAACAATGAAATACCACCCCTTAATCCTTCGACTGGGGGCAGTATGGCCTCAATATCAGTATCAGAGGCTAATCCATCAACAGCGGGTTCGACGCCTGCACTTTCAACACCTCATAGTGCGCCTAGTTTTTCAGCTATGGGACCCCAAATGCCTCAAATGACCCCCCCCCCCTCAGGAAGTATGTACAGACCCTTTATGTCTGGGTTTTCGATGCCACTAAATCGAGAGCAACCATATGGAATGCCAACTTCAGTAATGGCAAGTTTGCATAACGCTCCATCAGCATTTACAGACCCAACAATGAACATACCTTTGCCCTTACAAGGGTCCGATTCTGGTGTGAACAATATAGGTCGAATTAGCCAGCCTTTAGGAACGGGGTACCAAACTTACATGCCAAACATCACCAATAACTCTGCGCAAGTGATCAGGCAACAAATGGATGAGAGTAACCATGATATGGTTCAGATGTTGACCCAACAAATAGGGGTTATATTCAATCCTTTGATCCAAAACACTACACAAACGAATCAATAATTGGCGGCACAGATGACGCGCATTGCTGATTTTTTCGGTGTCCCTCGACCTCCCCCGAGGGGACAGGAAGTTCAGATCCCAAGGGTAGTGGTCGAAGAAGAACCTACTATAAACCAGAGACCAATAAACGTTCCTCAGGCAGACCTACAAGACCAGGGAGCAGTGGTCGAACCACCTCGTGTCGAAATGCCTGTCCAGCAAGAACCTGCGAGGGTGATAGTAAATAGGGGTCAAGACACTGATGATATTGTGCAACGAATACGTTGTAATAACATGCCGGCGGAAAACAATTTAGCAGCCATGGTCGAAAGAATAATGGCTCGAAATGGGGTAAATGTAGGGTTGCATAGGCCTAGTTACACATCATCATTATTTGAATATATATTGCAGGAAGATTTGCCCCCAAGGTGGAAAGTCCCCAAATTCACTAAGTTTTCAGGAGACACGAGTGAATCGACGGTCGAACACGTGGCCCGTTACTTGATCGAAGCAGGCGAAATAGCGCACAATGAGAACTTGAAGATAAAATATTTTCCTAGCTCTCTGACGAAAAATGCTTTTACTTGGTTCACGTCTTTGCCTGCAGGTTCGATCCATACGTGGACCCAGTTGGAGAGATCGTTCCATGAACAATTTTACATGGGGCAGACAAAGATAAGCCTGAAAGAATTGGCTAGCGTAAAGAGAAAGTTTTCAGAACCAATAGATGATTATCTGAATAGGTTCAGATTGCTCAAGGCAAGGTGTTTCACACAAGTGCCAGAGCACGAGTTAGTCGAAATGGCCGCTGGCGGCCTCGACTATTCTATAAGAAAGAAATTAGACACCCAATATTTAAGAGACATGGCCCAATTAGCTGATAGGGTTAGACAGGTCGAAAGACTAAAAGCCGAAAAAGCTAGGGTTAATAAAAATAGGAAAGAAAGGGTGGTCTATGTCGGAGTCTGTGAGGAGGATGACGAAGAAGAATCGTCAAATTTCGACGAGCAAGAGGTAGATTTGGCATATTTAAAACAGGGCCCACCTTATGCCTGCAAAGTTTTGGCTCCGTCGAATGGAAAAAATCCAGCCGAATCGGAGAAGAACGACAAGTTCCCTAAGAGAAATTATACGTTCGACGTTACAAAATGCGACGAAATATTTGACTTATTGGTCAAGGATGGCCAAATGATAGTACCTCCTGGTACTAAGGTGCCTCCTTTAGAACAAGAGAAAAAGAGAGGTTTTTGTAAATATCACAATTTTTTGGGTCATAAAACGTCTCAATGTTTCCTTTTTAGGGATCTAGTCCAGAATGCAATAAGAGACGGCAGGCTCAAATTCGGCGACAAGTCGAAGTCCCAGGCTAAAGTGGATTCAAACTCCTTGCAGGTGGTGGAAGCCCACTATGCTGAGCCATCCGTAGTAAACATGGTTGAAGTTGGTGAGAGCTTCGACAATACCTTGGACATGGTGAAAGCTGCTGATGGTTTCGACCGCAACATGAATATGGTGGAGGTTGCTGAAGACCCCGCTGACAAAGGTGACATGGCCGGAGACATGACTGGTGGTGTGGACCGGTCAATGATGGTCAAGATTTGTGAAGATCTTGGCGCAAAGAGCATCGAGAACTACATTGCTGAGGCCACTGAGGGCATCAACAATGAAACTACTGAGAGTTTCGAGAAAGTCAACAACAAAACTACTGAGGGTTTCGACAAAGACAACAATGAGACCACTGAGGGTTTCACCAAAATCAATAAAGGAACTATTGAAGGTTCTTACAAACAAGCTGCTGTTGGGATTCTCCGAAGAACCATGGAGGACCCGAAGGACAAAACTGTTGGATTCATCACCCCACAAGTTGCCAGGAGTCCACTCCCAAAGGTTCTATCGAAGAAAATCTCTGAGGATTTCAATCGAATGAAGAAAGAGCATGAGGTCGATGAGGGCCTCACCTTGAAACTGAAAAAGTTGGGCATGGATGCAGAATCACCGGCCAATATAAACATGGTCGAAGTAACTCAGGACGCTGCAATGCAAGTTGACGAAGAACATCGACGGGAGGAGTACCAGAAAGTGGCTTACCCAAAAGAGGAAGAAAATATGGCAGATTTTATTCGTAGATGCCAGAGGAAGAGGTTTGAGGTGATGTTGTGCCCTCGCTGTAGTGCTGTCTTCGACAAAAAGGTAGTACAAAACTTAGAAGGAATAGAGAGGGCAAGAAAAAGAGGAAATTGGAAGCCTGCTGGAGAGAGGTTCGACCCCAGGAGAGGGAACCAAAACGGAGAGAGGTTAGGCGAAAAACGCCCTAACACGTTCAAACCAACAACCAAGGCTCCAGATGATAGGTGGGTGAATCCAATCCGACAAGCCCAGGGGCAAGGAAAATGGAAGGATTTTGAAGTGCAGAGGGGATCCTCTATGTCATACAGAAAGGAAATCCAGAAGTCCAAAAGGGTGACTTACCCTTTTGAGAATTATAAGGGTAAGAACCTTATGACGAAGTCACAATGGAGGAGATACCAACGTCGAAAGAAGGCTGAGAGGGAGGCTGCAGGAAAAGACAAGCCAGAAACTAGCAGCAACGTTCAAACTTCGACCCAGATGGAAGAAGTGAAGCCTGATAATCCACCCACTGCTCCAGTGCAAGAAGCGCCAAAGGAGGAAGTAACCAAGGATGACGAAATGACAAATGATTTTAACTCAGAGTCAGAAGCATCATTCGATGTGACATGTAATGTCGTTTCAGTGCTCCCCAGGGAGTATGATCAAATTATGGAAATCGAAGAGGAAGAAGAAGCTTTGGAGGTCGAAACGGCCAGACACAGGCCCGTTTGCTACTATATCATGAACAACGGATGCGTCGAAGAACAGAACGCATTTTTTGAAAGGCCAGATGACTTAATGAAGAACCACCTTAAACCCCTATTTATAAAAGGGAAAGTTGGCGATGTAGGGGTGAATAAGATTCTGGTCGATGGGGGAGCGGCTGTCAACTTGATGCCGCACTTTATGCTGAAGAAAATTGGAAAAGATGATTCCGATACCAAACCTCACAATATGGCATTGTCGAATTATGAAGGGAAAGTAGGAACTACTATGGGTGTGATTCAGGTAGACTTAACAGTTGGAACCATTACGAGGCTAACTATTTTATGGTGATTGCGTCGAAAGCAAACTACAACCTTCTCCTGGGTAGAGAGTGGATACACGGTATTGGTGTCGTCCCTTCGTCAATGCACCAGCGAATAACCATCTGGCGCGCAGACGACATAGTCGAAAATATAGAGGCAGACCAAAGTTATTTTTTTGCCGAGGTAAACCAGGTGGATAGGAGGAGTTTCGACAGGAATCTGGCTCACATAGCTCCTTGTAGCCCAACCACCTTCGACATGACGCCAACGGATAATGCTTTTTGCTCATTATACCTTCATCCTACTCACGGGTTTCAGTGGGATAGGGAGGTAGTTGGTGAAGAAAACTACATTTTTGGAACCGCACACATCCAGCCAACTGGTTGGGGCAGCGAATTCAGTGACAATGAGTGAGTCACTAATTCTTGAAAAGATCGCGACTTACGTAGCCGAGAACAAACTCAAAGCGGCCTTAGAGGCCGAAGTAAAGTATATGGCTGTCGAAGCCAGTCAAATTGAAGCATATCGACAAGGTCTCGAAAAGGATTCAAATTGGGATCCTCCGGATAAAGATCAAGGTGATTTTCAGAATCAGAGGCTTGACGCGATTTATGACAACGAACCTTTGGGCTTCGAAAAGGATCCTTTAGCATCAAATACCAAGATGACGGCACAGGATCCACTTGAAGAAATTGACTTGGGATCAGGGGCAGAGAAGCGACCCACTTATATCAGCGCGAAAGTAAGCCCCCAACTCAGGGTCGAAATAGTCCAATTGTTGAAAGAATTCAAAGATTGTTTCCCATGGGACTACGACGAAATGCCCGGGTTGGATAGGAGCTTGGTCGAATTAAGGTTGCCAATAAAACCTGGGAGGAAACCTGTGAAGCAGACTCCAAGGAGATTCGCCGCAGAAATCCTCTCGAAAATTAAAAAAGAAGTCGAAAGACTTCTCAGGTGCAAGTTCATCCGTCCAACCAGGTATGTCGAATGGATTGCTAACATAGTTCCTGTAATAAAGAAAAATGGCAAGTTGAGGGTATGCATTGATTTTCGAGACTTGAATTCAGCTACCCCAAAGGATGAATATCCTATGCCAGTGGCGGAAATGCTTGTCGATTCCGTCGCGGGACATGAGTACCTTAGTATGCTTGATGGGTATTCTGGTTATAATCAAATCTTTATTGCTGAGGAAGATGTCCCAAAAACGGCGTTTCGATGCCCTGGAGTCTTAGGCACTTACGAATGGGTGGTAATGCCTTTTGGTTGAAAGAATGCTGGGGCAACATATCAGTGAGCAATGAATTCAATTTTTCACGATTTCATTGAGGATTTTATGCAGATTTACATTGACGATATTGTTGTTAAGTCCGTTTCAGAGAACAATCATATAGACCATCTTCGACAATCCTTCGAAAGGATGAGGAAGTTTGGTCTGAAGATGAATCCTCTCAAATGTGCGTTTTGTGTGCAGGCGGGAGACTTCCTAGGCTTTGTGGTCCACAAGAAGGGGATCGAAATCAACCATAACAAGGCCAGGGCAATAATGGAGGCGAAATCGCCATCTACAAAGAAAGAGTTGCAGTCTTTACTTGGCAAGATCAACTTTCTTAGAAGGTTCATCTCCAACCTTAGTAGGAAGACGCAAGCCTTTTCTCCTCTACTCCGACTAAAGAAAGGAGATTTCGAATGGGGGCAAGAGCAGTAGGATGCTTTCGACAAGATCAAGGAGTACCTAACGCACCCCCAATCTTAGTGTCACCTTGTAGAAGTAGAAGTATGAGGTTGTACATATCTGCGTCGGACAAGACTTTAGGGAGCATGTTGGCTCAGGAGGACGAGAATGGTGTCGAAAGAGCCATCTACTACCTCAGTAGGGTCTTGAACGATGCGGAAACTAGATATAGTGTGATTGAAAAGTTGCGTTTATGTGTGTACTTTTCTTGTATGAAATTAAAGCACTATATAAAACCGGTTGATGTTTACGTTTCTTCTCATTTCGACGTTATAAAATATATGTTATCTAAACCAATCTTGCACAGTCGAATTGGAAAATGGGCATTAGCATTGACTGGGTACTCTTTGACATATTTGCCTTTAAAGGCTATCAAAGGACAAGTAGTGGCTGATTTCATAGTCGACCACGCTACAAATGAAGAGTCTTTGAATTATATTGAAATGGAACCATGGAAGTTGTACTTCGACGGTTCTAGTCATAGAAATGGAACTGGAATTGGGGTTCTTGTTATTTCTCCTGACAAAATTCCAACAAAATTCAAGTACAAAGTCGAAGGACTCTGCTCAAATAATGAGGCAGAATATGAGGCTTTGATAGCAGGACTTGAAATCTTGTTGGAATTGGGGGCAACTCAGGTCGAAATAATGGGCGACTCTGAGTTAGTCATAAAGCAGATAACAAAAGAGTACAAATGTTATAAGGAAAATTTAATCATGTACTTTGTAATAGCTAATCGACTCTTAAAAAGGTTCGATATGGTTACGATTCGACATGTCCCGCGAATAGAGAATCAGGAAGCAAATGATTTAGCGCAGATAGCTTCAGGGTACAGAGTATCAAAGGAAAAGTTACAGAAAGCCATTGAAGTTAGAGGAAGAGTGGTGTCAGCAAGATTATCCCCGTCAGATTTGGAAACAATAAAGCTTGGATACGCTAACGAAGAAAATTTCGAAATTTTTAACATAGACGACTCAATGACTGGAGATTGGAGAAAGCCTATAATAGAATACCTGCAAAACCCAACAGGACCAGTCGAAAGGAAAATCAGATATCGAGCTTTGAGTTATGTGATCTTGGGAAATGAACTATTTAAGAAAACTCCAGATGGAATACTACTGAAGTGTTTAGGCGAATCAGAGGCGTACATAGCATTGTCGAATGTACACAGTGGGGCATGTGGTGCACATCAGGCAGGCCATAAGATGAAATGGTTATTATTCCGACACGTGGGCTGAAAAGACGTTTGAAAAAAAAGCGTGATGATGATTTTAACACTTCCAACGTCTAGTCAGGTGAATAGTCACTTCCACGATCTATTGGCGTCGAATGGCATTGACAAAGAAATGTTTTTTTTCCTGTTGTCGAAAATACATTTCTTGGGGGGCAATTTGTAGGCTGCTAATTTCGACGCCAAGATAATGGTTTTAATGAAAAGTTAACAATTCGATAGGGTAATTCGACTAGAAGGTTTTGTGATGGAGAAAGCTAGTCGAAGACCAATGGCGCTCAGGGGAAGCGTTACCAGAGTTTTCTAAGTGTGAAGAATACTTTTGACAAAAAAGAAGAAATAGGCTCCTTTTCGACGGGTGTTTGAAATTCAAAATTCAGGAGGGAATTCCGTTTTGAAAAGGGACGCGTGGAACACATCTGGCAGACGAATACATGCAGAATGTCATCTGTCGCCATCAAGAGAAATAGCTGTTATAGTTGGTTATTTCGTTTGTATATAAATAGGGGGTCTTAGTGTCAGATTTCCGTGTGTGTTTAGAATTTGTACAAATCACTCAAGAAATACTCAAAGTAACCGAGAGAGAGAAAAGAGTAATTACTGAGAAAATGTACGTTTGAAAAACACCAGTTTTCATTTCTTGCATCTAAATAGAAATTTAAAGTTCTTCGTTTACAGATTCTTTTTGCCTTTCCGCCATTTCTTACTTGCAAGTTATTTACGTTTGTTATTTATTTTAAAAGACAAAGGTTATCATTTCTGTCGAAAATACAAAGATTGATAAGAAATCATGATGAATTCAATAAACAAAAGGTTTTCTCACAAAAGTTACCAAAATTGTTAGAGCACATTGTCCTAGGATTTGTTTGATCGATACTGTAAGTAAACTAATTTTATATAAATTAGGAGATCAGCGATTGTTTGCGAATTTTCCAAGCAAACAGTCGCCTGACCCAAATTTGTGCAATTCAAGTGGAAATTGTCATAATACATGTGAGATGACGTGTTTTGAAAGAGTAAGTATTTGTCACTTCTTCAAGAAAGAAATTGATCCTTCTTACTAATGAGGAGAACGAATCTTCCTATTCCCACACTATAGCCAAATAGTTGGAAGGAAACCAGTTCTTGACCTAACAATTTGCCCATGAGCTCATCTTATAAATAACTCTTGGGATTGTGAGATAGTTTCATAAATGAATGATACTCAACTCTTTTGCATTCTCTCACTTAAGAGAGTTCACCATCTTCATTGTACTCATGACAAGTACAATTGGCGTCTAGCATAGAGTATCAATAAAACTAATCTAAGACTTAAGTTTAATTTGTATGATGGTGCTGTTAGTGGTGTCCATTATGGCGCTACTGACGACGACAATCACAATGCCACACTCATGAATAGTTCATTAAATCGTTAAGGTATAACTTTCTTTATAATTAAATTAAATTAAACTATTATTTATTATTAGCATTAGTATTAGCTTCATTATAATTATTTAGATAATTGCTAATATTACCTTCTTCATATTCTTATTGTTAATTGTTTTGATATTATTTTTTTTAATTAAAAAATTAAACACTAACTTTGTTTTGTATCTGGAGAGGAGAAACAGAGGTAGGCTGCATTTGAATGTTACTTGTTATTTTTAGTTTTTTATTTTTTTATGTTTTTTTGTTAATAGAATAATTGAATAAATTTTTGTAAGGTGAAATAGTGATTGTTATTAGTTTGTTCAACTAAATAAACTCGTCGTCAACTTTTAAATATGTATAAACTCTAGATAGTCAAAATATGACTCTGAGATAAATTGGCTCTGAATCAATTAGCCCTATGAAGTTAGGAGATTCTCTGGGTCAGAAGGTCCAAAGTTAGAACCTTTCTAGGATTTTCTGTCTTCTAGACTCTGAGTTCTTGAAATTAATGGTGGTAATTAAGCGTTATTTGCATGACTCTAAAGTAAGACGTATGCCCTATGTTAAAGTAATCTGAACTTTTGAAGTGACCCATTGCGATAATATTTATTGGTTAAAAAGAAAATCTTTTTATTCACTTCTCTTGTCAGATTGCTAGTATTTTCAAAAATCTATTTTCTTTTTCGAAATATTTTTTACGTGTCTGTTCAAATTTTGTGTTGGCTCTTTTCAATGCTCTGTAGTAATGTATTATGACGAGCGTATCTTGTTATAAACGATATTACTGAAGGCTTCATTGGTAAATGTTGAGTCTATTTTCGTTTAGCTCTCTAGCTACTCTCTCCAAATCGTTTTAACTTTTTTTCCCTCCTAATTTAAAATCATCCTTAGCCTTCTCTCATCATCACATTTTACATTTTCTAAGACTTTTTCTAAATAAAAGTTTAATCTTCATTCACATCTCTTATTAACTATTGAATGCCAAATATGTCTTATTTTGATCCATGATTCTTGGCATTTTTCAACTCATTTCTCAAGTTTTAATTGATTTATTCCATGTTCTTATGAGATTCTTCAATGAAATTGATTTTACCTTTGGATGCCTTGATATGTGTGTTATTGTGTAGGAATTAGGTTAGATTATCAAAGAATAAGGCACAATTAAATGGACTAGGAAGTCAAAGAAATGAGGAATAATCCAGCATGTTCGTCGTGCAAAGCAGTAGCAAGGCCAAGGCGAGCTCGCAGTGCGAGCTCAAAGCGAAGGAACAACAATCTGGAAATCCAGAATGGCAGTAGCTAAACCCCTTGCTGATGGCAGTGCGAGGTCTGAGCGAGCAGGTTCGCAGTGCGAACAAGAGCTTCGCAATGCGAATAGGAGCTTCGCAATGCGAAGTCAAAGAAACCTTAGGGGCACTTTAACTGTTCAGAGTCACTTCATGTGCCTATAAATGGAGTTCGCAGTGCAAACAAGGAGCTTACAGTGTGAGCAAGATAGATTCTGAAAAGATATTTATGTACTTTTTCCTACTTTTTGGGGATGATAACTTAGAAAATTAATTTTTCATAGAGAGTAACACTGGCTTGGGAGAAAAAACCCTAACTTCATCATTTCTTCATCAAGAAATGAGATTTTTCAAGGAGAAGCTGGATTTGTATCCTAGATCGATTCTTCATCTTGGATGCTCATTCATCTTCTTTCTTTTCTTGTAAAGCAAGCTACCATGACTATGGGTAGCTAAATCCTTTATATCAAAGGAGATGTAGTCTATCTTAGCTTGTATGTATTTCTTTTGATCTATTTGTATGTAAACAAGTGAATGATTAATATATGTTGAATGTTTTTGTTTTAAAGATCCATTTATGATTTGTATCACTCTAGATATAGATTTTATAAACTTTGATCTAAAATATTCATCTATCAACAAATAAACTTGTTCTGGACTGGGCAGGCGCTTGGCCTACAGTAGGGCAAGGCCTAATCCAGTCCAGCTTTTGGCAAGGCCCAATAACTGGATTCAGCCAATCTAGCTGTTGGGCACAATCTAGCCGTTGGGCACAATATGACCATTGGGGACGTCCACCTCACGTGCTTGATAGTTCACGCGACCCCATGCCTCCCCGGATCTCACGAAAACAGTTGGACCAGGTAAAAGGGTCACACGCCTAACCCTCCACCTGACAGTCTCCCATTAGTCGACCAGATAATTCGGCCATATGAGAGACCTTGGCCCCGCGTTGGGGGTTAGTTCTATAAATACCCTCTCACTTGAGATGGTCAGGTTTGATCACTATTCAATACTATAAATCATACCTAAACACTTCGTACTTGCTTTCTCTCTAGCCCAAACTTACTTTGGCATCAGAGTACCTTGCAGGTACACCCCATGCTCTCCTACAAGCATCATCTCTGCCCTACACGGAAGGCCACGACGATCCATTCTGATCACACCAGATCAGTGGCGCCGTCTGTGGGAAACATTGCTTCCCCGTCTTTTTGAACCAAGATACCTCTTCTTTTCACCCAAAAGACCAAAACTTACTCTCTAAATTCCACTTGATCATCATGGCCTCCAACAGAAACGATGATGCTCATCAAGAACCTGATGTCGCCATTACCATGGATAACGTCGACCACCATAACCTCGTAGCTGCAGTCCATGAGACCGATCACAGGAACGGAAGGACTGTGTCTCCTTCTTCTGACGATGTGAAGTCGCGCGCACAGGCTGCCGGTCACGTTTTTGAGCCTATACTTGTCCCTTAAAATGCTGACCCCGGCACTGCTGCTCTCATCGTCTCTCTCAACAGGCCCAACTTCCTGATCTTCCAACAGGGCGAGAAGATCAGCATGCTCGAGCACGTCCTCCAGGAGCGACTTCCATCGCAAAGGCCTCACAGTCCCTCTCCATGCCCACGGTCTCCCCCTCATAAACCTCAGAGAGATAGATCCATAAGCATTTCTCCCATTAGAGGACGATCAAGATCGAAGGAACCTGAGTCAGAAGTCGCCAGAAGACGACATCGTACTCCTCCGCGGAGGCCCAGACGTTCCCCCGCCCCTAAAAGGACCAGGCCCTCGGAAAACCATCATGAGCATCGACGGTCGCGCAGACACTCTCCTCGACGTAGCAAAAGTTGCGGCCGCGGCCACTCCCCCTGTCAGTCATCGAACGCAAGCAGTGACGACGACGTTCGTGGACCTCTATCTCAGGAGATCATGGACACCTGTATCCCTCGCGGGTTGGAGAAACCTCCCCCTTTGGCCACCTATGATGGGACCCCTAACCCAGGCAAGCATATAGAAAATATTGAAGCCATGCTCCACTACCACAATGTGAGCGGAGCCATTAAGTGCAGGTTGTTCCCCATCACCCTCAGGAAGGGGGCAATGACCTGGTATAAACGGCTTCCTCGAGGCTCGGTCACGTCCTGGAGGGATGTGAAGAACCAATTCGCCTGACACCTCGCTGCTTCCCGACGCCATCCCAAGTCGGAAGCCACTCTCGAAGCCATCATACAGGGCAAGGATGAGCCCTGTGCACATACATCGAGAGGTTCAACAAGGAAGCGGTAGATGTCCGCACAACAGACCATATGAAGAAATATCTCCTCGAGAAGAGGCTGAGACCGAAGAGCAAATTTCGTAAAGCAGTGGGCATCAAGACCCCTCGTACCTTGGCTAAACTCCTCCGTAAGGCTCGAGCTTATATACAGTATAAGGAGAAAAAAGTCGCGTACAAGGCCGAAGACTCAAGGGATCAAGAGAGTTCCTGGGCAACAAAAAAAGACGAATCAGAGGCCCCCAGGCGCGACAGGGAGAGACGATGAGATGATTGTCCTCGCGAGAGCAAGGGACCTGCTGACAGCTCCCCGCGAGCGCATTCTCTCTGAATGCATTAACACGGAGTTCAAGCAAAGGGGCGTCCAGTTCCCCAAGCCAACACCGTCAAAGGGCAACACGGACAAGAGCAAATACTACCGCTTCCATCGCAGCCACGGCCACGTGACCAAAGACTGCGTTCATCTGAAAGACGCTATATAGATCCTCATCAAGGAGGGTCACCTGAAACAGTATACGAAAAAGGGTGAATCTTCCCGACGAGAAACTTTGGAGTCCAAGAAGGAAACAGAGTCTTCACCGTCCATACTTGATTACCTCGAGGATCCTCCCCATATATCCGTGCACAACACCTGGCAGACCTTCCCCATGACAATGGTTATCTCATATGGCGGATACAACGAGTTCACTGTAGGGTTGATGTTATGTGCAAATTTTACCTCAAAATAACATATCTTTCTTGGCACTTTTTCTACTCAATTCTCATGTTTTCATTAGTTTTACTCTTGAATTATTGTTGTTTTTCTAACATTGAGAATATACCTTTGGTGCTTGTAATATGTGTGTTATTGTGCAGGAAAAGGCACTAAATGATCAAAGTTGTAAGACACAAGAAATTATCCAAGTTGCTAAAGAAATGAGGAATACATCAGTACGTTCGCTTTGCGAATTGCTAGCGAAGGTTCGCTTTGTGGACATCTAGTGTGGTCCCAGCGAATGCTCCCAGAATTATGGCAGAGGAAAAAGGCACTAAAGTTCGCTTTGCGAACTTGAAGGCGAGTGTTCGCTTTGCGAACTATCCTTCGCATTGCGAACTCATGAAGAAATTCTGTGGTGGTTTAACTATTCAGAGGCACCTCAGGTGCCATTTTTTACCATTCGCTTTGCGAACATGTTAATTTCTGAATGTATTATAAATAGAATTTTCACACTTTTGGAGATGATAATTAGAATTTTAGATAGAGAAACTTGTAATTTAAAGATCAAAGCTTTATATCTCTTCATTTCAAGGGAGAAAAGGTAGGATCTTTGATTTCTTGTTGGGAAAGGATGTAATCTTTTGATACCTTATGTATTTCTTCTAATCTATATTTGTGAACAAGTTTTGATTCTCAATTTTTGGTTGTCTTTGATTGCTGATTTGTTAGTCTTGACAATACCTATTTCAAATCCTTGATCTTAGATGTTCATTTATCAATGAGTAAACTTTTGACAATGTTTGTGATTTAATATTCATTTGCATCTCAGCTTTTTAGCATTGTGTTGATTGTTAGTTTGAATAGCTTCTAGTAATTAATTCAATAAGAGACCACGATAGCGCTTGACAAACAATATCGTGAGGGTGCGTGAGAATATTGATGACTAAATTTGTTCACATTCATTTGGCAAATTAGTTGAATGCATGTAAAAAGGGTTAAACGTGTGTACGTATTTTGATCATTGGCTTTGTATATGAATTGCTTATTGGTTTGATATTGATGTTATGGTAATATTTGTTGGGTTTAGGTGCCAGAAATGGATATAGGCTTAACATTCATGTAGGCTTTAAATGTTTTGTATTGATTGGTGATGTGCGAGAGCAATTATTGATCGGTATAAAATCACTCATAATATGCGGGGACCGAGAGGATATGTATGTCGTGAGTGATACATGATGATATTAGGCAAATGTTTGATCTATGTATAAATTGGTTAGAAGAATGCATGTGTTATCAATTGATGAGATCCAATTCCAACAAGGCTCCGTTTATAATTCAGTCTTTACTTTATATTTCCAGTCTTTACATTTTCCGTCTTTGCTTTTGGTTCCCTTTAAAACCATAACTTTTGAACCATGAGTTTAAAACTGTAGATACCGTCGAATGACATTCTTTCCCTCGCACTGATCACTGTGGATACGACAAAACTGGGTTACTAAAATCTTTTTGCTTGCTGCTGTAATACAGTTTCAACAAAATGGCGTCGATGCTGGGGATCGGTATTTAGATATTGAATCGCATTGCGATAGCTTCTATATTTTTGAGCTTTGTACATTTGTTTATATTATATGTATTTGTTTTCTTTTATGTTTTCTCTAGTGTGTTCAGGAATGATGAGAACTCCTTCTAGATTGGTTGCTATTTGTATAAATGTATTTAATGAAGCTTCGACCGAGTCTGGATGATGAGATTTGAATGTATGCGAGGTAAATTGTACCGCTTCATAGAATGTTAGAATGATTTAAGAATTTTGTGCTTTGTGCAAATGTGTATTTTTGTTTCATTTTGCAACTTGTTTGAATGCTTGTTTCACTTAGGTCCAAAAGCCACAAATTGTGAGAAACCTCAATTGTTTACTATATGCTAGGATGCCTGATAATGTTGTTTAATTCGTTTGATTCATGCTTTATGTTTTGATTATTGTGATTTTGTGGAAGCATTAGAAATGATCAAGGCATTTGTTTATATTGAGCACAACCGTATCCGAAAGTACCTTACCCGTGAGTAGAGAGAATTCGTTAACCCCTTTGACCTTAAACAGTTTGGATCTCATTTTAGTGATGAACTTGGTTTATGTACATAATTTGAAAGTGTAGTTCGTCATTGAATTTTGTGAGGTTCTAATAATTTCTTCTTGAACCTTTGAACTTTGTTTTATTGATTTCCTTGTTGTTGTACCCCAAATTTTACCCCTTAGATGTCATAACATTTTGAACTTACATTTAGGATTCATTCATCCATGCATTTTTAGTCTTGACAATACCTATTTCAAATCCTTGATCTTAGATGTTCATTTATCAATGAGTAAACTTTTGACAATGTTTGTGATTTGATATTCATTTGCATCTCAGCTTTTTAGCATTGTGTTGATTGTTAGTTTGAATAGCTTCTAGTAATTAATTTAATAAGAGACCATGATAGCGCTTCACAAACAATATCGTGAGGGTGCGTGAGAATATTGATGACTAAATTTGTTCACATTCATTTGGCAAATTAGTTGAATGCATGTAAAAAGGGTTAAACGTGTGTACGTATTTTGATCATTGGCTTTGTATATGAATTGCTTATTAGTTTGATATTGATGTTATAGTAATATTTGTTGGGTTTAGATGCCAGAAATGGATATAGGCTTAACATTCATGTAGGCTTTAAATGCTTTGTATTGATTGGTGATGTGCGAGAGCAATTATTGATCGGTATAAAATCACTCATAATATGCGGGGACCGAGAGGATATGTATGTCGTGAGTGATACATGATGATATTAGGAAAATGTTTGATCTATGTATAAATTGGTTAGAAAAATGCATGTGTTATCAATTGATGAGATCCAATTCCAACAAGGCTCCATTTATAATTTAGTCTTTACTTTATATTTTCAGTCTTTACATTTTTCGTCTTTGCTTTTGGTTCCCTTTAAAACCAAAACTTTTAAACCATAAGTTTAAAAATGTAGATACCGTGGAACGGAATTCTTTCCCTCGCACTGATCCCTATGGATACGACAAAACTGGGTTACTTAAATGTTTTTGCTTGCTGCTGTAATACTGTTTCAACAAAATGGCGCCGTTGCTGGGGATCGGTGTTTAGATATTGAATCGCATTGCGATAGTTTCTATATTTTTGAGCTTTGTACATTTGTTTATATTATATGTATTTGTTTTCTTTTATGTTTTCTCTAGTGTGTTCTGGAATGATGAGAACTCCTTCTAGATTGATTGCTATTTGTATAAAAGTATTTAATGAAGCTTCGACCGAGTCTGGATGGTGAGATTTGAATGTATGCGAGGTAAATTGTACCACTTCATAGAATGTTAGAATGATTTAGGAATTTTGTGCTTTGTGCAAATGTGTATTTTTGTTTCATTTTGCAACTTGTTTGAATGCTTATTTCACTTAGGTCCAAAATCCACAAATTGTGAGAAACCTCCATTGTTTACTATATGCTAGGATGACTGATATCGTTGTTTAATTCGTTTGATTCATGCTTTATCTTTTGATTATTGTGATTTTGTGGAAGCATTAGAAATGATCAAGGCATTTGTTTATATTGAGCACAACCGTATCCGAAAGTACCTTACCCGTGAGTAGAGAGAATTTGTTAACCCCTTGACCTTAAACAGTTTAGATCTCATTTTAGTGATGAACTTGGTTTATGTACATAATTTGAAAGTGTAGTTCATCATTGAATTTTGTGAGGTTCTAATAATTTCTTCTTGAACCTTTGAACTTTGTTTTATTGATTTCCTTGTTGTTGTACCCCAAATTTTACCCCTTAGATGTCATAACATTTTGAACTTACATTTAGGATTCATTCATCCATGCATTGTTAACTAACCACAATATCTTGCCAGTTTGTTTCTTTTGTGAAATCTAGGTTTACACATAAAAAAGAACAAAAGTCAATAAGCCAGACTCTCCCATGTTTCAAGGTTTGTGGCTCCAAATGCAATCATTTGAGCTCACCCACATGCAAAAGATCTCATTCAACAAGAAATCAAGTGTGTTCGGTTCTTATTACAAGTGCCATGAGCCACAGGATTCACCATGCCTCAAACTAAGGTTTTCTCAGTGACAATCAACCATTGCCTTTGATTTTGATCAGAACATACTCCCAAGCTTTGGAACTTGATTCTACATGATACTGGACATCCATAGAGACCATCCATGGACCTTGGAAGAGATTTAAAAAATAAAGATCCTCAAAGATCATCCATTGGAACTCCTGAGGAAATTAGGGTTTTTTTTACCAAAAGAAATCGAGCTTCCAATTCTGACGGTTTTGGACCAAAAAGAAGCATCCGAGCCATGTCTCATTTTAATGTGATCGACCATTGACTGAGGACGCGAGGAATCGGCACTTGTAGATTTTATTTTATTTGAAAAAAGAAAGAAAAGAAAGGAAAAAGAAAAGAAAAGAAACAAAATGGTGGCGCCTGCCACAAGTGAGTGTGGCGCCCACCACCTCCTTTCCAAATCCATGGCGCCGCCCATAGGATTTTGGTGACACCTGCCACCACATTTTATATATATATTGTTTCAATTAAAATCATGCAAGTGGGTTTCAGTTCATCATGAAATAAAAAGAACCTTTTCAGAAAGGCATGACATTACGTCTCTTCAGCACAACCTACTCTCTGATGCTATTCTGATTAATCAAGACTTTTCAACCACGCCAGCTTGCACGAGGATTTGAAAAAAAGGGCAATCTTGGCAATGCACTCTCCTCACTTTCTCCTATAAATGGAACATTCATCTTCAGTAATTTTCACACCAGATTCACCGAAAAAATAGTGAATATTCTCTATACTTATCTCCCCTAGTCACCGTTATTCTGAATATTGTTGCGAAAGGTTTTCGGTTCGAGTTTTCCATCATCCAACCTTGCAGTGGCACTTTGAGGAATGAGAAGTTCGATCGTTTTTCGAGTACGTATTTGTGAAGGGGCAGTCGGACATCTCCACTAGGTAACACTCACACCTCTGTTTCATTTCCGTTTCCGTTTCATTTCGTTTTCACAATAAGCATAATCATCTGTTTCATGTTATCATATTAATAATTGATTTTGAATAAATGTTCTGTATTACTTCAATGTGATTTTAGTTTATAAAAGTTGTCATTTAAAAAGAAAGACAAAAGAATAAAACAAAATAAAATAAAATAAAAAAGAAGGGAAGGTGGCGTCTGCCACCATTCCCAAGTGTGGCGCCTGCCACATGATACATAAGCAGGAAGTGGCGTCTGCCACACTCTCCTAAGGTGGCGCTAGCCATGGAGAGGAATAGTGGTTGCCACACTTTTGTGTGGCACTTGCCACTATGTTTGCTTGGGAAATTCGCAAACAACCGCTGATCTCCTAATCTATGAAAGATTGCTTTAATTACAGGACCGATCAAACAAATCCTAGGACAATGTGCTTTAACAATTTTGGCAAGTTTTATCAGAAAACCTTTTGTTTATTGAATTCATCATGGTTTTTATCAATTTTGTATTGTTTCGACAAAAGTAACAACACTTTGCTCCTTAAAATAAATGGCGAAATGTAAATGACTTGCGAATAAGAAAATGACAGAAATATAAAGGGAACTGTAACAGAAAACCTTTAAACTTTTATTGAAATGCAAGGAATGAAAAACTGGTGTCTCTCAACGTACATTTTCTCAGTAAGTACTCTTTTCTCTCTCACGGTTACTTTGAGTATTTCTTGAGTGATTTGTACAAATTCTGAACACACCAGAAATCTAACACTAAGACTCCCTATTTATATACAAACGAAATAACCACCAATAACAGCTATTTCTCCTAATGGCGACAAATGGCATTCTGCATGCATTCGTCTACTAGATGCGTTCCACGCGTCCAATTTCAAAAGCGAAACTCCCTCCTAAATTTGAATTTCAAACATCCGTCGAATGAGGCATATTTCTCTTTTTGTCGAAATATTCCTCATATTTAGAAAGATCTGCCAATGCTTTCCCTAAGTACCATTTGTCTTCGACTTGCTTTTCCCATCAAAAACCTTTTGGTCGAAATGTCCTGGCGAATTTTCAACTTTGCTCTTGAACAATTATCTTGGCGTCGACATTAGCAACCTACAAATTGCCCCCCAGAAAATGCATTTTCGATAAAGGGAGAAAAGCATTTTTTGCCAATGCAATTCGACGCCACCAATAATTCGACCAGTGACTGTTCACATGACTAGACGTTGGAAATGTCAGAAACATCATTGCGCTTTTCTCAAACGTCTTTTCAGCCCACGTTTTTTAAGATCTTCCATCATCCCTACTCTAGCCCCTAGTAGATCATGGGTCAAACCATAACTGCCACCGTCTGAAATCATCCACTTCGTAACCTCCACGTGTCCCACAATCTTTTCATTATTTTTCCATTTAAAATTTCAGAATTCCAACCGCTTCCATCTTTCTTCCTATATATAAGTTAAAAACTTCATTTTGCACTTTTTACGTTTCCTCTCTCTAAAACAAAAACTTTCTTCAAACTTCATCGTCTCCATTTTTCTTCATTTCTTCTTCAATCAACAATGGCGTCTTCCACTGATCCCCAAATCGCAAGTAAAGATTCCAAAAAACCTAAAAGCTTACCACCTGTTGACAGGATCCTTGGGCCAAAGGTGGTGGGGAACCAACAGTACGTACCAGAGCCTCCAAATGAAGAGGAGAAATGCAACATCTATCAGTCTCAGGTACTAATCCCTATCTTAATTTCTGGTAAATCCCATGCAATGCTAGGACCCTTACCTGATTTAAAATTAGACCCGGTGAAAGTAAAAGAGTGTTTTCCATCCTATCACCATTACAAACCCATAGCTAGTGGGGTTAGGCCTAGAACTGAAAAAGAAAAAGCCATAGACGAGAAATCCATCGTTGATGGTCAAGGTTCACCTTCTGAAGAACCCATAAGTTTAGAATACCTGAATCATGCTAGAATTTTTAGATCTTGTCCCCTGTCGAAAGATCCTTCTCACTATTTAGCTTAGCTGGCGAAGATTGAAAAATTAAAGCTGATTTTTGGAAAGAGATAGGTATATTCGACTTAATTCAATTGTCGAAAGTAGGACCAGGTTATTGTCCCAATATGCTCTTGGCTTCCCTCTACTTCTGGGACAACACTTATAACAACTTCCAGCTTCCTTGTGGGATGGTTACTCCTACCCTTTTCGACGTGGCTGCCATTACTGGCCTCAGCCCTTTAGGAGTAGATTATGACCCCAACGTATTGTCTGAAGATTCTATAGGATTTGACACAAACAAAGCAACCTTCACAGCTTACATTGCCAACTATCATGATCAAGAGACTCATGAAGTTTCCGACCAAGAGCATGTAGCTTTCCTGGCCCTCTGGCTGTCGAGGTGTGTCTTTTGTTCTAGGTCGCTCCAAGTAGCCAAACGCTACGTCACTATAGCTAATCAGCTTCATGCTGGACGTCGATTATGCCTGAGCGAGATGATCTTAGCCAATCTCTACGAGTCCCTGGGCGAAGGTGTTACTTTCCTGAAGACTACCAAGAATAAAGGCAACCTTCTTTTGTCAGGACCATTTTGGCTTCTGCAATTATGGCTAAATTCCACCTTTGAAACCTCTCTCCCTATCAAAAATGTTGTGAAGGAGGATTCTTTGAGGGACAGGAGGGTCGAAGGGACTAGATTGGTGCAATTAACTCCTACTGACGAAGGGTTAAGCCTCCAACAAGCCTTTACTAGCTATGTCATGATGTTCGCCAAGCGCTACAGCTTTACTCCCAATATGGTCCCTTTCGCCAATAGGGTGATTGGACCAGAATGGTTCACCAAAAAGCTACCTGTGGAGTCGAAGACTGAAGAAGATGACTTCCTCAATGTTTGGGAATCCTTTCTGACACCTAGACTTCTGGCTTCCAGGATTAGTCCTGGGAAATCAAAGATTTCGTTGGTTGCTTATCAGCCCAACTATGTCTCTCGACAGTTTGGGTTGATTCAGATACGCCCTAAACCCCTCTTTTCCAGAAAAGGGTCTCTCATCCACTACAACATATTTCACAATGAAGACAAATGCTCAGAATTACTGGAGAAGTACTCTAACCTAGTTGAGATTCAACCAGTGGTCTTTCGACCATCCTTCCTTTGCACTCAGGAATTCGACGAATGGTGGAAAGACTATTACACCACCCAGTTTTTCGACGTGTCTGCCTTCAACACCCTTCTAACTAAAGCTTTTACACTTGTGCAGGACAGGACCAATAAAGGTACTTTGACGCATGTCAAAGAAATCCAAGCATTCCAAAGATACTTTGAAACTGCCTACAGGCCTAATGAACTTAGTCGAACCATAAGCGAAGCAGCATTTACTTTGAAACACAAATTTACCAGCAAACTGGATGAGTTAAAACTACCTGCGTATGTTCGACCAGAACAATGTTATGAGGTAGCTTTTAAACTCTATCGCCCAAAATTTCCCCCTCTACCATCTGCTGAATTTGGCGTGGCTTTTAGCCCTCCATTTCCAGATTGGTTCACTTGTGGTGACTCTATGAAACTTCTTCACCAAGAATACCAGAAACGTGTTAAGCGAGTGGTTCCGACTAAGTACACCTTGGACAATTTCAAAGGCCACCTTCATATTGGCATAGAACACGTTCGCTTGGAAACTCCTATATATGAAGGTGTGGAATGGGAAGATGTTCGACCTCACTTTTCATTTACCTACACATGTATATGTTATTTTACGCTTGACCCTTTTCTTCCTTTCTTTTCTAGCCATCAAGATTACGACCAAGAAGTCAGCTACTGGCGAAACGTCAACTGTCGGAGATGCAGAAACCCAAAAGATACTACCAAAACACCTTTGACGAAGGTATTACTTTACTTCTCTTTTTGGTCAATACATATTTTCTTATTTTCTAGCATACTAATAAAAGCTCTTTTGTTCCACATGGAAGTCGAAGACCTCCATCGACGCCAAAGAAAAGAAAAGAACCTAAAGTCAAAGCTGTCGACACCGATGATGGCGACGAATCACCAGACCAAGTGAAGCCTTCAAGGAAGAAAAAGAAAACAACCAAAACTCAAACACAAAAACCTCCTACTTCCAGAATATTGGAAAAAACTCCCCTTAAAAATCCTGGCGAGAAAGTTACCCCTGCTCCAGCAGAAAGCGAAAGTTCTAGTCTTAGGACTAAGATTCCCAAGGCATGGTTTTTTCTCTTCATTTTGTTTTAGTTCGACACTGAAAGGCAGTTTTACTCATGTTACCTTTCTTAATTTATTTATCTTCCAGGTCCTTGCCGATACTCACGGGCATCCCATGGTCCAAGTTCTCCCAAAGACTAGCAGTGATCCTACTTACAAACCAACCAGCGTCTCCAAACCTTCCCCCAAGGATTCGACCAAGGAATCAGCCACTGAAGTGAATCAGCCCACTGCTGTCTCTAAACAAATTCCAGACGTAGTGGAAGAAGAAACTGGTCTTGAGGCTGACAACTTAATCGACATTGGTGGGGACACTGTGATGCCTACTGCAGCGTTTACCACAGATAATGATCCTGAAGACCATTCTCCCCTCAACTTACAAGGTGTTGACAAAGGAAAGGATGAGGAGGCTGAAACTGATGGCGAAGAGGAGGAAGAGAAAGTAGACGAAGAGCCAACAACTCCCCCAGCTGCTACGGACGAAGAAGGAGAAAGCGACAAAGAGGACCATGGTGAACCAAACAAAACTGCTTCGACGTCTACAACTTTGACTCGATTCTCTCAAGAGGAGCTTGATAATCTGAAGGTGCAAATACCTTTTGAATACCTGAAGGCCATGCTTAGTTCCCGCTATAATTTTGCTAATACTACCATCAGTAGTTCGACCACCTCAAGAACTACTTCTGACGCCAAATCCATGGACGAAACGCTGGTACATATTCGACAAAACATCCTCAACATTGACTTATTTCAACTTTTGGAGAATGACTCATCTGCTCATTTTGACCTGAAAAAGATCTTAAAGCAAATTAATGTTCTGGAGGCTCCTCCTGAAGTTACTGATGTAGTGCTGGACCTAACTACTCTAATAGATCTTGTAGTGACATACTTTAATCGGCTTCGAGATTACTCCAAGAAGCTTGAAAATAAGAAAGAAACCCAACTTGCTGAGTGGGATGTTGCTTCAAGTTCGTCCATCAAAGTAAATGAACTAGAAAGAGCGTCTGAGCAAAATAAGAAAGAAGCCGCTTTGTGTGGTGAAAACATCCTCAAGTGGAAAAACAAATTGTTGTTCTTCAAAACAAAATTTCTCAGGCGGAGAAACGTCAAGAAGAACTGCAACAAATCAATCAAGAGGAAATAACTAAAGAACTTGAAGTTGGGGTGCACCATGTTGATAGGGCTCGAAAACTTGGTGAGGAAATCGAGGAGCTCTCGAAGGGTAAGGCACTTTGTGAGCGTCGTCTTCAAATTCAGAAATCCAAGTTTGAAAAGCTGAAAGAATCTTTCCCCGCTTAAATATTTGTAATTAATTTTCTTTTATTTGTTTGGCCTTTTAAGGCCCTTTTTGTAATGACATTGGAGTTATTTTATTTGGCGAAAACAATTTCAATCCACCATGTTGTTTATTTTCCTGCATGACTATTCGACGGCTATTTTTACTTCTTGTAATATGGGCTTGTATTTTTTCAAATATTTCCCGTTTATTTTTAATATTCGCTTATCTTTATCCAATTCTTCGACTTCATAAGTGCCATTGGAAAATATTCGTATGATTTGAAAAGGTCCTTCCCACTTAGGTGACCATTTTCCCATAAGTCTATCTTTTCGATCCATGGGGAGAATCACTTTCCACACAAAATCACCAATCGAAAAGCTTTATTTTTTACTTTTTTATTGTAGAATTTCTCTACTCTTTCCTTTTTCCTTTTCAATAAGTCTAACGCTTTTAATCTTTCTTCGTCTAAATCCACTAATTCATCTATCATCATATTCCAATATGCATCTGATGGAATTTCATGATGTCTTTGAATCCTTATTGACTGCAAGTATATTTCGACTGGTAAAACCGCATCATGGCCATATGTTAATAAAAAAGGTGTAGCATTTGTAGCTTCCTTAGGAGAGGTTCGACAAGCGCATAGAATTTTGTCCAACGTTTTGTGCCAACTCTTTGGTTTTCTTCCCACGTGCTTCTTTATTAAACCAATTAGAACCTTATTTGCAGCTTCAACCTGACCATTGGCTTGAGCGTAGTAAGGCGTTGATGTGAGGAGTTTGAAACCCATTTCCTTCGCGAATGCTTGCATATTTTTCCCAGTGAAAACAAATCCTTGATCCGTTGTTATTGTCTCTGGGATACCAAACCTGTAAATGATGTGCTTTCGAATGAATTCTATTACTGCTTATTGATCCACGTTTACTAAGTGCATGGCTTCGATCCATTTCGTAAAATAATCTATCCCCACCAAAATAAACTTCTGGCTTTTTGAAGAGGCCGGTCGAATTTCTCCAATCAGATCCAAAGCCCAACCTCTAAAAGGCCAAGGCTTTATTATCGAATGTAATTCACTTGCAGGAACATGTGGTATCCCTGCGTGTATCTGGCATTCTTGACATCCTTTCGCGTATTCGACGCAATCTTTTAACATAGTTGGCCAATACATTCCCTGTCGAAATAATAACCATTTCATCTTATGGCCTGCCTGATGTGCACCACATGCCCCGCTGTGTACATTCGACAAAGCTATGTATGCCTCAGATTCACCTAAACACTTCAATAGTATTCCTTCTAGAGTTTTCTTAAATAGTTCGTTTCCCAAAATCACATAACTCAAAGCTCGATACCTGATTTTTCTTTTGACTGGTCCTGTTGGGTTTTGCAGGTACTCTATTATAGGCTTTCTCCAATCTCCAATCATTGAATCGTCTATGTTAAAAATTTCAAAATTTTCTTCGTCAACGTATCCAAGCTTTATCGTTTCCAAATCTGACAGGGATAATCTAGCTGACACCACTCTTCCTCTAACTTCAATAGCTTTCTGTAACTTTTCCTTCGACACTTTGTACCCTAAATCTATCTGCGATAAATCATTTGCTTCCTGATTTTCTATTTGCGGGACATGTTGAATCGTAACCATATCGAACTATTTTAAGAGTCGATTAGCTATTACAAAGTACATGATTAAATTTTCCTTAACACATTTGTATTCCTTTGTTATCTGCTTTATGACTAACTCAGAGTCACCCATTATTTCGACCCGAGTTGCCCCCAATTCCAACAAGATTTCAAGTCCTGCTATCAAAGCCTCATATTCTGCCTCATTATTTGAGCAGAGACCTTCGACTTTGTACTTGAATTTTGTTGGAATTTTATTAGGAGAAATAACAAGAACCCCTATTCCAGTTCCATTTTTATGACTAGAACCATCGAAGTACAACTTCCATGGCTCCATTTCAATATAGTCCAAAGACTTTTCATTTATAGCGTGGTCGACTATGAAATCAGCACTACTTGTCCTTTGACAGCCTTTAAAGGCAAATATGTCAAGGAATACTCAGTCAATGCTAATGCCCATTTTCCGATTCGACTGTGCAAGATTGGTTTAGATAACATGTATTTTATAACGTCGAAATGCGAAGAGACATAAACATCAACTGGCTTTATATAGTGCTTCAATTTCATACAAGAAAAGTACTCGCATAAACACAACTTTTCAATCACACTATACCTAGTTTCCGCATCGTTCAAGACCCTACTGAGGTAATAGATGGCTCTTTCGACACCATTTTCATCCTCCTGAGCCAACATGCTCCCTAATGTCTTGTCCGACGCGAATATGTACAACCTCATACTTCTACTTCTACAAGGTGACACTAAAATTGGAGGATACGTCAGGTACTCCTTGATCTTGTTGAAGGCATCCTGTTGCGCTTGCCCCCATTCGAAGTCTTCCTTCTTCAGTCGAAGTAGAGGGGAAAAGGCTTGCTTCTTTCCACTAAGGTTGGAGATGAACCTTCTTAGAAAGTTGATCTTGCCAAGTAAAGACTACAACTCCTTCTTTGTAGATGGCGATTTCGCCTCCATTATTGCTTTGGCCTTATTTTGATTGATTTCGATCCCTTTCTTGTGGACCACAAAGCCTAGGAAGTCTCCCGCCTGCACACAAAACGCACATTTGAGAGGATTCATCTTCATACCAAACTTCCTCATCCTTTCAAAGGATTGTCGAAGATGGTCTATATGACTTTTCCCTGAAACGGACTTTACAACAATATCGTCAATGTAAATCTGCATAAAATCCTCAATGAAATCATGAAAAATCGAATTCATTGCTCGCTGATATGTTGCCCCAGCATTTTTTAAACCAAAAGGAATTACCACCCATTCGTAAGTGCCTAAGGCTCCAGGGCATCGAAATGCCATTTTTGGAACATCTTCCTCAGCAATAAAAATTTGATTATAACCAGAGTACCCATCAAGCATACTAAGGTACTCATGTCCTGCGGCAGAATTGAGAAGCATCTCCGCCACTGGCATAGGATATTCATCCTTTGGGGTAGCCGAATTCAAATCTCGAAAATCAATGCATACCCTCAACTTGCCATTTTTCTTTATTACAGGAACTATGTTAGCAATCCATTCGACATACCTGGTTGGACGGATGAACTTGCACCTGAGGGGTCTTTCGAATTCTTCTTTAATCTTCGAGAGGATTTCTGGGGCGAATCTCCTTGGAGTTTGCTTAACAGGCTTCCTCTCAGGTTTTATTGGCAACCTTAATTCGACCAGGCTCATATCTAGCCCGGGCATTTCGTCGTAGTCCCATGTGAAACAATCTTTAAATTCTTTCAGCAATTGGACTATTTCGACCTTGAGTTGGGGGCTCACTTTCGCGCTGATATAAGTTGGTCGTTTCTCTACCCCTGATCCCAAGTCGATTTCTTCAAGTGGATCCTATGCCATCATCTTGGTATTTGCTGCTAAAGGATCCTTTTCAAAACCCAATGGCTCGTTGTCATAAATCGCGTCAAGCCTCTGGTTCTGCAAATCTCCTAGATCTTTATCTGGAGGATCCCTATCCGAATCCTTTTCGAGACCTTGTTGATCCGCTTCAATTTGGTTGGCTTCGACAACCATATACTTTACTTCGGCCTCCAAGGCCGCTTTGAGTTTGTTCTCGGCTATATAAGCCGCGATCTTTTCGAGAACTAGTGACTCACTCATTGTCACTGAATTCGCTTCCCCAGCCAGTTGGCCGGATGTGTGAGGTTCCAAAAATGTAGTCTTCCTCGCCAACTACCTCTTTATCCCACTGAAACCCGTGGGTAGGATGAAGGTATAATGAGCAAAAAGCATTATCCGTTGGCGTCATGTCGAAGGTGGCCGGGCTACAAGGAGCTATGTGAGCCAGATTCCTGTCGAAACTCCTCCTATCCACCTGGTTTACTTTAGCCAAATAATAACTCTGGTCGGCCTCTATGTTTTCGACAATGCCGTCTGCGCGCCAAATTGTTATTCGCTGGTGCATTGACGAAGGGACGACACCAATACCGTGTATCCACTCCCTACCCAAGAGAAGGTTGTAATTTGCTTTCGACGCAATCATCATAAACATAGTTGGCCTCGTGATGGTTCCAACAGTTAAATCTACCTGTATCACACCCATAGTAGTTCCTACTTTCCCTTCATAATTCGACAATACCATGTTGTGAGGTTTGGTGTCTGAATCATCTTTTCCAATTTTATTATGCATAAAATACGGCATCAAGTTGACAGCCGCTCCTCCATCGACCAGAATCATATTCACCCTTACGTTACCCACTTTTCCTTTTATAAATAGGGGTTTCAGGTGGTTCTTCATCGAGTCATCTGGCCTTTCAAAAAATGCGTTATGTTCTTCAACGCATCCATTGTTCATGATATAGTAGCAAACAGACCTGTGTCTGGCTGTTTCGACCTCCAAAGCTTCCTCTTCCTCTTCTACTTCCATAATTTGGTCATACTCCCTAGGGAGCACTGAAACGACATTACATGTTACATCGAATGATGCTTCTGACTCTGAGTTAAAATCGTCTATCATTTCATCATCCTTGGTTATTTCCTCCTTTGACACTTCTTGCACTGGAGCAGTAGGTGGCTTATTAGACTTCCCTTATTCCATCTGAGTCGAAGTTCGAACGTTGCTGCTAGTTTCTGGCTTGTCTTTCCCTGCAGCCTCCTTCTCAGCCTTCTTTCGACGTTGGTATCTCCTCCATTGTGACTTCGTCATAGGATTCTTGCCCTTATAATTCTCAGAAGGGTAAGTCACCCTTTTGGACTTCTGGAATTCTTTTCTGTATGACATAGAGGATCCCCTCTCCACTTTGAAGTCCTTCCATTTTCCTTGCCCCTGGGCTTGTCGGATTGGATTAACCCACCTATCATCTGGAGCTTTGGTCGTTGGTTTGAATGTGTTAGGGCACCTTTCGCCTAACCTCTCCCTATTTTGGTCCCCTCTCCTGGGGTCAAATCTTTCTCCAGAAGGCTTCCAATTTCCTCTTTTCCATGCCCTCTCCATTCCCTCTAAGTTTTGTGCTGCCTTTTTGTCAAAGACGGCACTACAGTGAGGGCAAAACATCACTTCAGACATTTTCCTCTGGCATCTATGAATAAAATCTGTCAGGTTTTCTTCCTCCCTAGGGTAAGCCATTTTCTGGTATTCCTCCCGTCGACGTTCTTCGTCAACTTGCATTGACGCGTTCTGAGTTACTTTGACCATGTTTATATTGGCAGGTGACTCTGCATCCATGCTCAACTTGTTCAGTTTCAAGCTGAGACCCTCATTGACCTCATGTTCCTTCTTCATGCAATTGAAGTCCTCAGAGATTTTCTTTGTCAGAACCTTTGGGAGTAGACTCCTGGCAACTTGTGGGCTGACGAATCCAACAGTTTTGTCCTTTGGGTCCTCCATGGTTCTTCGGAAAATACCAACAGCAGCTTTTTTGTAAGAACTTTCAGCAGTTCATTTATTGATTTTGGTGAAACCCTCAGTGGCTTCATTGTTGACTTTGTCAAAACCCTCAGTAGTTTCGTTGTTAACTTTGTCGAAACCCTCAGTAGTTTCGTTGTTGATGCCCTCAGTGGCCTCAGTAATGTAGTTCTCGATGATCTTCGCGCCAAGGTCTTCAGTACCCTTGACCATCATTGACTGGTCCACGCAATCAGTCGTGACTTCGACCATGTCACCTTTGTCAGCGGGGTCTTCAGCAACCTCCACCATATTCACGTTGTGGTTGAAACCATCAGCAGCCTTCATCGTATCCATGCTATCGTCGAAGCCCTCAGCAACTTCAACCATATTTACTACAGATGGCTCCGCATAGTGGCCCTCCACCACCTGCAAGGAATTTGAATCCACTTTCGCCTGGGATTTCGACTTGTCGCCGAATTTGAGCCTTCCATCTCTTATTGCATTCTGCACTAGATCCCTGAAAAGGAAACATTAAGACGTTTTATGACCCAAAAAATTGTGATATTTGCAAAAACCTCTCTTTTTCTGTTGTTCTAATGGAGGCACCTTAGTACCGGGAGGTACTATCATTTGGCCATCCTTGACCAATAAATCAAATATTTCGTCACATTTTGTAACGTCGAACGTATAAGTTCTCTTAGGGAACTTGTCGTTCTTCTCCGATTCGAGTGGATTTTTTCCATTCGACGGAGCCAAGACTTTGCAGGCATACGGTGGACCCTATTTTAACTCTGCCAAATCTACTTCTTGTTCGTCGAAATTTGACGATTCCTCTTCGTCATCATCCTCACAAACTCCGACATAAGCTACCCTTTCTTTCCTATTTTTATTAACCCTAGCTTTTTTGGCTTTTAGTCGTTCGACCTGTCTAACCCTATCAGCTAATTGGGCCATGTCTCTTAAATATTGGGTGTCTAGTTTCTTTCTGATGGAATAGTCAAGGCCACCAGTGGCCATTTCGACTAACTCGTGCTCTGGCACTTGTGTGAAACACCTTGCCTTGAGCAATCTGAACCTATTCAGATAATCATCAATTGGTTCTGAGAACTTTCTCTTTACGCTAGCCAATTCTTTCAGGCTTATCTTCGTCTGCCCCATGTAAAATTGTTCATGGAACAATCTCTCCAACTGGGTCCATGTATGGACCGAACCTACAGGCAAAGACGTGAACCAAGTAAAAGCATTTTTCGTCAGAGAGCTCGGAAAATATTTTATCTTCAAGTTCTCATTGTGCGCTATTTCGCCTGCTTCGATCAAGTAACGGGCCACGTGTTCGACTGTCGATTCACTCATGTCTCCCGAAAACTTAGTGAATTTGGGGACTTTCCACCTTGGGGGTAAATCTTCCTGCAATATATATTCAGATAATGGTGATGTGTAACTAGGCCTCTGCAGTCCTATGTTTACCCCATTTCGAGCCATTATTCTTTCGACCATGGCTGCTAAATTGTTTTCTGCTGGCATGTTATTACAATGTATTCGTTGCACAATATCATCAGCATCTTGACCCCTATTTACTATCACCCTCGCAGGTTCTTGCTGAACAGGCATTTCGACACGAGGTGGTTCGACCACTGCTCCTTGGTCTCGAAGGTTCGCCTGAGGAACATTTATTGGTCTTTGATTTATAGTAGGTTCTTCTTCGATCACTACCCTTGGGATATGAACTTCCTGTTCCCTTGGGGGAGGTTGGGGGACACCAAAGAAATCAGCAATATGCATCATTTGTGCTGCCAATTGTTGATTTGTTTGCGTCGTGTTTTGGATCAAAGGATTGAATATAACCCCCATTTGTTGGGCTAGCATCTGGACCATATCATGGTTACTCTCATCCATTTGTTGCCTGATCACTTGCGCAGAGTTATTGGTAATATTTGGCATGTAATTTTGATACCCTGTTCCTAAAGGCTGGCTAATTCGACCCATATGGTTCACACCCGAACCAGACCCTTGCAAGGGCGAAGTTATGTTCATTGTTGGATCCGTAAATGCTGATGGGGCATTATGCAAACTTGCCATTACTGAAGTTGGCATTCCATATGGTTGTTCCCGATTTAGTGGCATCGAAAACCCAGATATAAAGGGTCTGTACATACTACCTGAAGGGGGTGGAGTCATTTGAGGCATTTGGGGTCCCATAGTTGAAAAACTAGGCGTATTTTGGGGAATCGAAAGTGCGGGCGTCGAACCCGCTGTTGATGGCATAGCCTCTGATACTGATACTGGGGCCGTATTGCCCCCAGTCGAAGGATTAGGGGGTAGTATTTCATTATTCGTAGGATTCTGATTGTTAGGCGGATTTGGATTCGCCATTCTGTGTACTCGTCTTCTTCTGGGTCTTTCTTCGTTATTTATGGCTATTTTACCACTTCTTAGTCTCATACAACAAAATGAAGAAAATTTCTTACGAGTAAAGTGTAAAATGAAGGTTTTCAAATGTTAATAGCACAAGGTCCCACCAGGTGTGCCAATTTGTTTGCTTGGGAAATTCGCAAACAACCGCTGATCTCCTAATCTATGAAAGATTGGTTTACTTACAGGACCAATCAAACAAATCCTAGGACAATGTGCTTTAACAATTTTGGAAAGTTTTATCAGAAAACCTTTTGTTTATTGAATTCATCATGGTTTTTATCAATTTTGTATTGTTTCGACAAAAGTAACAACACTTTGCTCCTTAAAATAAATGGCGAAATGTAAATGACTTGCGAATAAGAAAATGACAGAAATATAAAGGGAACTGTAACAGAAAAACTTTAAACTTTTATTGAAATGCAAGGAATGAAAAACTGGTGTCTCTCAACGTACATTTTCTCAGTAAGTACTCTTTTCTCTCTCACGGTTACTTTGAGTATTTCTTGAGTGATTTGTACAAATTCTGAACACACCGGAAATCTAACACTAAGACTCCCTATTTATATACAAACGAAATAACCACCAATAACAGTTATTTCTCCTAATGGTGACAAATGACATTCTGCATGCATTTGTCTACTATATGCGTTCCACGTGTCCAATTTCAAAAGTGAAACTCCCTCCTAAATTTGAATTTCAAACATCCGTCGAATGAGGCATATTTCTCTTTTTGTCGAAATATTCCTCATATTTAGAAAGATCTGTCAATGCTTTCCCTAAGTACCATTTGTCTTCGACTTGCTTTTCCCATCAAAAACCTTTTGGTCGAAATGTCCTGGCGAATTTTCAACTTTGCTCTTGAACAATTATCTTGGCGTCGACATTAGCAACCTACACACTAGTGCATGGAATTGCCACCTTCAGTGCTTTTAACTCTAGTTTTATTCCACTTATTTCATTTCATTTCTAAAAATTCAAAAAACAAAATATGCATAGTTTCTTTTCTTCCTATTATTTCAAATCTCATATTTATTTTGCTTTTCTTTCTAAAAAACAAAAAAAAAAAAAGACAAAAACATGCTTTATTTTCATACTCGGTTCTCGAACTCTTTTTATGAAAAATCACCGACCGGTTTCTGTAAGTTTTTTTCTTAGAACTTTCCAGTCGGAATGTAAATATTTGTTTGTGGTTTCTTGACTTTAACAAAATCACTCCTGTTGTTTGTATGCATTGCCTTTCTGTTACTAATTTTTCATAACTTAACATGTTTCTGATTTCAAAACTTTGAATATCATCTTTGCCGTACTTGTTTTGTTCACTTAATTTCAATCCCTTTTTAACTCTTGTTTACAAGTTGTTATATCTCCTCTTCCAAAGGAAAGTCTCTCTATTGACCGCAAGGTCATAGATAGCTCATTACCCTTTTAACCTAGCCTTAGGTTTGGAGTCGTCGCACTCCGCGTAGGCGTCTTGCTGTCAGTCCCTATTTTCCCATTAACATTTCTTCCCTGTTTTAACTTAACCTTAGGAGTCGCTGCACTCCACGTAAGTGTCTTGCTTTCAGACCCTACTTCCCCCTGGAACCTTGACCGCAATCAAGAGTTCCTCACCCCATTGAGGGAAACTACGAATGCTCTGATTCCATTCCCGTCAGGATACGTAGGCACGAGAAGCGATGTCTTGGCGAGCATACTTAGTGTATATACCCCTAGGTTTTTTACCTTAGCGCATTTCCCTTAACAAGCAAACTTTAATATAACACAAACATAAACAAGAGGTTCCTGTAGAGTACTACAGATACTTAGGGTGCTAATACATTCCCTTAGTATAACCAACCCCGGAACCTTAGATCTCTTATTAGGGTTTTTTTCGATCTTTACCCTTTCCTTTGGATAAATCAAAGCTCGGTGGTGAATTTCAAAGATGTGTGATTCAAGTTAATTAATAGCTTGTTATCAGATTCTCACTGCAACAGAAAATGGTGACTTCACTGGGGACATTCCCCTAAGAGGGTTAAGCCTATCTTGTTTGTATTTGTGTTATTTATATGTTTGCTTGCTTGTATATCTGTACATATTCATATATGTATATATACCTGTTGTGCTTGGTTTAATTTTCTGTGTGCAGGGTGGTTACTTTGAGTAGTGAGATAAGTCCTAACCCGGACTTGAGAGCATATATATGATAGGATTGTGGTGTAATTAATAGTCGGTTGTTGGGAGTAGTCCTAACAATTTATGGCATATGATGACCACGCTCAGTCGATGACCCTTTGGAATTATTGATGTCTGATGTGAGTAGTCACATTGATGTCACTCATTCCGATGAGTCCGTAAGACTGAGGACCGTAGTTACCTTCAGCCGACTTGGCCTTTTAGGATGTAGTGTGGTGGCTATGAGGGAGTAGTCCCAAGTAGTTGTTACGGGATACTACACTCAGACGAGTTTATCTTGAGAATATTATTAAACCCGCGTGAGTAGTCACACAGGCCGATAATATTCGAAGGATTTACGTAGACTTTGGGAATTTCTTAGAACCCTGTTCTATGGATACAAGAACCATAGTACACACCCTATGATTGGTTCTTTACCCAAACTCCATGCTGTGATCTCGAACCCTTGATCCTGTTGCTTGTGTTTTGCATCCTGTTTGCATTGCATCACATATCATTTGCATCTTTGCATATTTCATTGCATACGTCTGTCTGTCCAGTTACTCATCTCCAGCTGTCTTTATCTTCCAGTGTCACCTATGAGTCGTCAAGCTGATTCCTCGACACCGATATCGGACTAGAGCTAATTACATACGCAAGATGTCAGAGCAAGAGGCACACAATGCTGAGGTCCGAATGGAAATCGATGACCTTAAGTCAAGCATGACTAAACTCACTAAGATGCTTCAAGTTTTGATTGCTAGAAGAGAGCCTCCCCAAAGAATTGTCATCCAGGAAGTTTCAAGTGCTGAACCTCCACCGGTTCAAATGCCACCATCAACTTGGCTCGAGTTTGGTTTGCCACACAACTATTCTCCACCGATTATATCTACTGCTATGGCTGGTCAGACTGCTATGCCTGTATTTCAAGCTCCTGTTTTCACCGAGCCCAGACCTAGAGTCCATGCCATTCCACAGACTGTTCGAGCTCCCTTTGAGAATCCCCTCTTTGAGTACAATGCTGCCAGTGCTCAGGGTGAAGACTGTGAAGACTTTGTTGAACCTGGAGTTGTCCGTGAGCAGTTTCAGACCTTAGATAAAAGACTCAAAGCCGTTGAGGGTACTGACTTCTTTAATGTGGACGCAGACAACGTGTGCTTAGTGTCTGACCTTGTTATGCCTGCTAAGTTCAAAACTCCAGAATTTGTGAAGTTCAAGGGTCATTCTTGTCCGAGGGCTCATTTGGTCATGTATTGTCGCAAGATGGCTGCTTATACCAAAAATCAGAAGCTGCTTATCCACTGTTTTCAGGATAGCTTGAGTGGGGCATCACTCAAATGGTATACGGGTCTCGAGCAAAACTCCATCCACTGCTTCCAAGATCTTGTAAATGCCTTCATGAAGCAGTATAAATATAACTTTGACATGGCTCCTGATCGCCGTCAGCTGCAAAATATGACTCAACATGAGAAAGAATCTTTTAAGGAGTGTGCTCAGCGCTGGAGAGAGTTAGCTTCCCAAGTTGAACCTTCTTTGGTTGAGAAAGAGTTGACTGGAATGTTCATGGATACCCTGTCCCCATTCTATTGGGAAAAGATGATTGGAAGTGTTTCCTCTAATTTCACTGATTTGGTTACTATCGGCCAAAGACTCGAGGAAGGTCATAAGAAAGGAAAAGTGTCAAAACCTGCTGAATCTTCTAATGTTGTGAAGAAATCCTATGGGAACTTTCAGAGGAAAAGGGAAGATCAGACTAACGCTGTAATGGTTGAAGTGAGAAGGCCTCGTCCCTAACCTCAGTATGCCATTCACCCTACTGTTGCTGCTGTCACTCCCATGGTTACTGCTCCACGACCAGCTAAAGCTTCCCAACGTCCAACTGCAGGACAAAACCAGTGCCGTAATAGAAATCATTTTGATCCTATTCCAATGAAGTACACTGAACTATTTCCTGGTCTGGTTGAGCAAGGTTTGATTACCACAAGGCCTTTACCTCCTCCAAATCCTCTCCCTGTTGGATTTAGATTTGATCTCCACTGTACATTCCATGAAGGTGCTGCAGGCCACGACTTGGAAAATTGGTATGCACTAAAGGCTAGAGTGTGTGATTTGATTAAGACTGGAATTCTTAACTTTTGAGACAATCCAAATGTCCAAAGAAACCCTATGCCAGGGCACGTCAAGTGAAGCTTCAGTCGACTTCAGCTTGCTTACTTCTTAAAGACAAGACAACCTTGTTTCTTGTTGTTTTCATTTTCCTTATTTTTTAATAGCTGATTGCTTTCAACTATGCTTGTACTTTCATGATTAATGAAATGAGCATTGCAACTTTTGATTCATTTCATTTTGTCCACTATGCTTTCTTTTGCAAAATATTTTATCTCTTGTTGATTATGCAAAGATTGGAGGGAGGATGATGAAAATATTATTCATAAGTGTTGTTGGTATGCTTTCAAATCAAAACTTTGCTGACGATGTAAGGCATTGTTTCAATCCCCAAACACTGGAGACATAAGGAAGATAATCCCTCGTCAAACCCTTTGAGCCTAGAAGTAGGAGTTTTCTTTCCTTACAGAAAAACCCGTAAATCTTAACCTGGGGCAGGGTAGTTCTCAGTTAACTTGAGTGTGCATTCGAATATAAGACACCTTTCAACAAAAAGTTGCCCTCACAAGTTTTCCTTCGCACCCAGCAAACAAGTGTCGAAGATGTCTTTCGAGTCAAACGTTAATGATGGTTCACTGTAATCCTTAAGATAGGCAGTCACTAAAAAAAAGAGTGAAAAAAAATCAAAATAAAAGCCCGCTAAGTCAAAACCTATGAAGAGGACTTAGGCAAAATTGGGGCATCCCGCTGGCTGTAAGCTCAAATGACACAGTTCAGGCAAAAGTTAGGGATAACAAAAATCAATCAAGAGGTTACCGAAATCCTCAAAGACAAAACGAGTTGATTGAGGTCCTCATCAAAAACAATAAAATGTTGTAAGAAGCGGTCACTGCCATCTTAAGTCCTTTAACTTCTGAACCATCATCATTACCATCAGTGCAATTCCTAGCCTATGGGAATGTGAATGCATATCATGTTTTACCTGAGCTTAGGACCGAAGTTCATCACGAAGATTGGGTGGGCACAGATAAACTTTGAGCCTTTATTCTTTGTTTCTTAAACCGTGAACCAGGCCACGTTATAACCCTCAAAAGACCTAACTGAAGCAAGGTTATTTTGAAAGCATGCTATAGCAAGGTTGCGTAAACTGACTCCCAAAGATCTTTGCAGATCATCTGTTTTGGCATCATACCTTTCACTTTTAAATGTCTTAAACTGCCGTGTTCAGACCGGTGACTCATTTTGCTTTGCATCTTCAAAAAAATGATTTTGATTTCAAAAGTTGCATGAGCTCTAAAATTACCATGTTTATACAAATAATTTTGTTTACAAACTGGCTTTCCTCACAAGGAATTTTCAAACAATTAAGAAACTTGGTCGGTGATCCTATCAGGGGCATTTTCTTTCCAAATCCTGTTGAAGAATCAGCTCAAGGGTTGTTGTTCAGGGGCAAGTCATTCTCAGAATTGGTTTATACAAAAAAAATTCAAGACTCAGACTGGGGTAAGCTTTCCAAAAGAGCATCGTGAAACAGTCATTTCAGACTCAGATAAACTGAAGCAATGATCAGTTCATCTACAACAGTCAGCTAATCTGGGGCAGTTTACCTGAAGAATCCCCAAGCAGCTCTTCATCCTTCCTATAAGGATCATCAATTTGGATACAATTTACCAGTGTGGCAATGATGTGTTCAGCAATAGCATCTCTAGTCCCCAAGCAGAATGACAGTGATCTCCGTGTTGAGGAATCAGTCTCCCAGTCTTGTCTTCTCACCAAAAAAGTCGAGTTGTGTCGTCAGCATCTGCATTTGCATTTGATCATATATCATCTGCATAATTTATACCAGATGCATGTCATGAGTGTTTCATCCTCATTTACATTTCTCCCGAGGTCGTGTCGTTATCCATGTCTTACCTTGTGGTCAAAGTCCAACTCACTTGGCACCTACCAAGCAGACATTGTAGAACCTATCTGATGTTTTTCCATATAGTCCTTTGTAATTCTGATGCTTTTCCAGAATTTCAGTGCTTTTACCATCTGATGCTTTTCCGGATGTGTCTCTTTATCTAATGCTTTTCCAGAATTTTAGTGCTTTTACCATCTGATGCTTTTCTGGATGTGTCTCTTTATCTGATACTTTTCCAGAATTTCATTGCTTTCACCATCTGACGCTCTTCCGGATATGGCTCTCTATCTGGTGTTTTTCCAGATTGAGTCTTTTGTTCTGATGTTCTGCCAGAACTTATCTGATGTTTTTCTAGATATTTTCCTTTGTAATTCTGATGCTTTTCTAGAATTTCATAGCTTTTACCATCTGATGATTTTTCAGATGTGTCTCTCTATCTGATGTTTTTCCAAATTGAGTCTTTTGTTCTGATGTTCTTCCATAACTTATCTGATGTTTTTCCAGATATTTTGCTTTGTTATTCTAATGCTTTTCCGGAACAACATTGCTTTTACCATCTGATGCTTTTCCGGATGTCTCTCTATCTGATGTTTTTCCAGACTGAGTCTTTTGTTCTGATGTTCTTCCAGAACTTATCTGATGTTTTTCCAGATGTTTTGCTTCGTTATTCCGATGCTTTTCCTGAACGACATTGCTTTTACCATCTGATGCTCTTCCTGATGTGCCTCTCTCTTTCTAATGTTCTTCCAGATCAAATCTTTGTTCACTTTATCTAAGGCCATTATTAGATATTGTGATTTATACCCTTCATTCAAAACTATTATTGAATGACTGGTTTCTTTTGCCATCTGATGCTTTTCCGGGTATGCCTTTCTCTGTCTTTTCTGGCTTTTCTGAACTCTTCAGTATAAGAAAATCCCACAATATCTTTTATTGATGTCTATCCTTTTATTTCAAATTGATCCCCAGTGGAGATCATGTCTTCTTTCTGGTTTCATGCTCAGTAAGAATATGTTTTATTTCCCCAGTGTCGTCCAATCGCCTATAAACCTGTCGTCCATCTCCCTGGATCTTTCCCCGGTGGAGAACACCTCTATGGCTCCTATCTCCAGTGAGGATCAGTGAGGTTTCCCCTCATTTTTATTTGTTTATCCCCATTATTTCCTCAGAGTCTCCCTAATGAGTCCCTTTTGTTGGTCAGTCTATATCCCCAGTGAGTCTTCCTTGTGGATATTAACCTCCATCCATCCCCAGTAAAGCTCACCTCTGGTGTCTCATTTGTCTGCATCTTTGCACTATCATGGCATCATATCATCATACAAGAAGTTCATTGGCATGTCAGCATTCACATGTCCGTTGCTTGTCCTTAACATCTGCATTCCATCTAAATGCAAAAATTTTGGTTTGCTGTATTTAAATATCTTTCACCCTGATGTCCCAAGGATTTCCATTCCTTGCGTCATCCGGTAAAGTTATTTAAATAGGGGCAACTGTTGTACCCCAAATTTTACCCCTTAGAAGTCATAACATTTTGAACTTACATTTAGGATTCATTCATCCGTGCATTGTTAACTAACCACAATATCTTGCAAGTTTGTTTCTTTTGTGAAATCCAGGTTTACACAGAAAAAAGAACAAAAGTCAATAAGCCAGACTCTCCCATGTTCCAAGGTCTGTGGCTCCAAATGCAACCATTTGAGCTCACCCACATGCAAGAGATCTCATTTAACAAGAAATCAAGTGTGTTCGGTTCTTATTACAAGTGTCATGAGCCACAGGATTCACCATGCCTCAAACTAGGGTTTTCTCAGCGACAGTCAACCATTGCCTTTGATTTTGATCAGAACATATTCCCAAGCTTTGAAACTTGATTCTACATGATACTAGACATCCCTAGAGACCATCCATGGACCTTGGAAGAGATTGAAAAAAACAAGATCCTCAAAGATCATCCATTGGAACTCCTGAGGAAATTAGGGTTTTTTTTACCGAAAGAAATCGAGCTTCCAATTCTGACGGTTTTGGACCAAAAAGAAGCATCCGAGCCATGTCTCATTTTAATGTGATCGACCATTGACTGAGGACGCGAGGAATCAGCACTTGTAGATTTTATTTTATTTGGAAAAAAGAAAGAAAAGAAAAGAAAAAGAAAAGAAAAGAAACAAAATGGTGGCGCCAACCACAAGTGAGTGTGGCACCCACCACCTCCTTTCCAAATCCATGGCGCCTGCCATAGGATTTTGGTGGCACCTGCCACCACTTTTTATATATATTTTGTTTTAATTAAAATCATGCAAGTGGGTTTCAGTTCATCATGAAATAAAAAGAACCTTTTCAGAAAGGCATGGCATTACGTCTCTTCAGCACAACCTACTCTCTGATGCTATTCTGATTAATCAAGACTTTTCAACCACGCCAGCTTACACGAGGATTTGAAAAAAGGGGCAATCTTGGCAATGCACTCTCCTCACTTTCTCCTATAAATAGAACATTCATCTTCAGTAATTTTCACACCAGATTCACCGAAAAAATAGTGAATACTCTCTATACTTATCTCCCCCAGTCACCGTTATTCTGAATATTGTTGCGAAAGTTTTTCGGTTCGAGTTTTCCACTGTCCTACCTTGCAGTGGCACTTTGAGGAAGGAGAAGTTCATTCTTTTTTCGAGTACGTATTTGTGAAGGGGAAGTGGACCATCTCCACTAGGTAACACTCACACCTCTGTTTCATTTTCGTTTCCGTTTCATTTCGTTTTCACAATAAGCATAATCATATGTTTCATGTTATCATATTAATAATTGATTTTGAATAAATGTTCTGTATTATTTCAATGTGATTTTAGTTTATAAAAGTTGTCATTTAAAAAGAAAGACAAAAGAACAAAACAAAATAAAATAAAATAAAAAGGAAGGGAAGGTGGCGCCTGCCACCATTCCCAAGTGTGGCGCCTGCCACATGATACATACGCAAGAAGTGGCGCCTGTCACACTCTCCTAAGGTGGTGCTAGCCATGGAGAGGAATAGTGGTTGCCACACTTTTGTGTGGCACTTGCCACTAGTGCATGGAATTGCCACCTTCAGTGCTTTTAACTCTAGTTTTATTCCACTTATTTCATTTCATTTCTAAAAATTCAAAAAACAAAATATGCATAGTTTATTTTCTTCCTATTATTTCAATTCTCATATTTATTTTGCTTTTCTTTCTAAAAGACAAAAAAAGACAAAAAACATGCTTTATTTTCATACTCGGTTCTCGAACTCTTTTTATGAAAAATCACCGACCGGTTTTTGTAAGTTTTTTTTCTTAGAACTTTCCAGTCGACATGTAAATATTTGTTTGTGGTTTCTTGACTTGAACAAAATCACTCCTGTTGTTTGTATGCATTGGCTTTCTGTTACTAATTTTTCATAACTTAACATGTTTCCGATTTCAAAACTTTGAATATCATCTTTGTCGTACTTGTTTTGTTCACTTAATTTCAATCCCTTTTTAACTCTTGTTTACAAGTTGTTATATCTCCTCTTCCAAAGGAAAGTCTCTCTATTGACTACAAGGTCATAGATAGCTTATTACCCTTTTAACCTAGCCTTAGGTTTGGAGTCGTCGTACTCCGCATAGGCGTCTTGCTGTCAGACCCTATTTTCGCATGAACACTTCTTCCTTGTTTTAACTTAACCTTAGGATTTGCCGCACTCCACATAGGTGTCTTGCTTTCAGACCCTACTTCCCCCTGGAACCTTGACCACAGTCAAGAGTTCCTCACCCCATTGAGGGGAACTACGAATGCTCTGATTCCATTCCCGTCAGGATACGTAGGCACGAGATGCAATGTCTTGCGAGCATACTTAGTGTATATACCCATAGGTTTTTTACCTTAGCGCATTTCCCTTAACAAGCAAACTTTAATATAACACAAACATAAACAAGAGGTTCCTGTAGAGTACTACAAATACTTAGGGTGCTAATACCTTCCCTTAGTATAACCAACCGCCGAACCTTAGATCTCTTATTAGGGTTTTTTCGATCTTTAGCCTTTCCTTTGGATCAATCAAAGCTCGGTGGTGAATTTCAAAGATGTGTGATTCAAGTTAATTAATAGCTTGTTATCTAATTCTCACCGCAACACTTGCCTTAAAAAGCAAGGAGCATTCACTTGAGGTTTGGTTAAATCCAAGTTGGGGAGAATGGAAAAGAAGAATGGTAGGTTGCTATAAACTTTTGAAAAATTTCAAGCAAGCATGAAAAGAAAAAGTGTGAATATGAATGTGAAAAACAAAAGAAAATGAATGCTTGTTTGAATGAGAAAAATAGAGAATGAAATAATTGTGCATAAGGAAGTTTGAGAAGGTTGGTGATAAAGGAATGAAAATGGTGATTGAAGTTGTGATGTGTAAATACCATGTATAGTGAATGTTTCTTTTTGCATCGGCAATATCGATTCAATGGCCTTTAGAAATGTCCCTTTGTTGTGAACCCAACCAAGTTACAACCTTTTAAGTCCTTAGTGATCTTTTTGCTTCCATGTTTTCATTTTCGATTGTTAGATGTTGTATGAATTGAGTTACTATTAGCATTGTTTGTCAGGTGAGTGAAATTTCCCCGCGGTTGCAAACGCGTTAATTTCTTCATTCTTATTTTTGAAGAGGAGTGTTAAAGTGATTCAAGTATGAAAATTTAATTGATCTTTGAACCATTCCATGATATTTGTTTAAGAACTTTTTGTCATTGTTCGATTCTATTGAGTGGTGAACGTTGCTTGTGCGCATTTTCATGTTTGACTTTGGTTGAATCTTATGCTTGAGCAAATCCTCTTGTTTTCATGAGGGGCATACTTTGCTCGAGGACAAGCAAAAAGCTAGTTGGGGAGAGTTGTTAGGTGCAGATTTTACCTCAAAATGACATATCTTTCTTGGCATTTTTTCTACTCAATTCTCATGTTTTCATTAGTTTTACTCTTGAATTGTTGTTGTTCTTCTAACGTTGAGAATATACCTTTGGTGCTTGTAATATGTGTGTTATTGTGCAGGAAAAGGCACTAAATGATCAAAGTTGTAAGACACAAGAAATGATCCAAGTTGCCAAAGAAATGAGGAATACATCAGTACGTTCGCTTTGCGAATTACTAGCGAAGGTTCACTTTGCGAACATCTAGCGAGGTCCCAGCGAATGCTCCCAGAATTATGGCAGAGGAAAAAGGCACTAAAATTCGCTTTGTGAACTTGAAGGCGAGTGTTCGCTTTGTGAACTATCTTTCGCATTGCGAACTCATGAAGAAATTCGGTGGCGGTTTAACTATTCAGAGGCACCTCAGGTGCCATTTTTTACCATTCGCTTTGCGAGTAAAACATTCGCTTTGCGAACATGTAAATTCCTGAATGTATTATAAATAGAATTTTCACACTTTTGCAGATGATAATTAGAATTTTAGATAGAGAAACTTGTAATTTAAAGATCATAGCTTTATATCTCTTCATTTCAAGGGAGAAAAGGTAGGATCTTTGATTTCTTGTTGGGAAATGATGTAATCTTTTGATACCTTATGTATTTCTTCTAATCTATATTTGTGAATAAGTTTTGATTCTCTATTTTTGGTTGTCTTTGATTGCTGATTTGTTGGTCTTGACAAAACCTATTTCAAATCCTTGATCTTAGATGTTCATTTATCAATGAGTAAACTTTTGACAATGTTTGTGATTTGATATTCATTTGCATCTCAGCTTTTTAGCATTGTGTTGATTGTTAGTTTGAATAGCTTCAAGTAATTAATGCAATAAGAGACCACGATAGCGCTTGACAAACAATATCGTGAGGGTGCGTGAGAATATTGATGACTAACTTTGTTCACATTCATTTGGAAAATTAGTTGAATGCATGTAAAAAGGGTTAAACGTGTGTACGTATTTTGATCATTGGCTTTGTATATGAATTACTTATTGGTTTGATATTGATGTTATAGTAATATTTGTTGGGTTTAGATGCCAGAAATGGATATAGGCTTAACATTCATGTAGGCTTAAATGCTTTGTATTGATTGGTGATGTACGAGAGCAATTATTGATCGGTATAAAATCACTCATAATATGCGGGGACCGAGAGGATATGTATGTCGTGAGTGATACATGATGATATTAGGCAAATGTTTGATTTATGTATAAATTGGTCAGAAGAATGCATGTGTTATCAATTGATGAGATCCAATTCCAACAAGGCTCCGTTTATAATTCAGTCTTTACTTTATATTTTCAGTCTTTACATTTTCCGTCTTTGCTTTTGGTTCCCTTTTAAACCAGAACTTTTGAACCATAAGTTTAGAAATGTAGATACCGTCGAACGACATTCTTTCCCTCGCACTGATCCCTGTGGATACGACAAAACTGGGTTACTTAAATGTTTTTGCTTGCTGCTGTAATACAGTTTCAACAGCCGGTCAAAAGGAAGTTCGACCAGCTAATTGACTGCAGCCCCGACCGGTTATCCACGCTCGAGAAATTACGGGGTCGTTCTCAGCCGATCACATTCTACCGTGAAGAACTGCCTGGGGGCTCATTGAACTCTCACATTCCTTTGCTCATCAAGGTAAGACTGGTCAGTACTGATGTCCAACGGATCCTGGTCGACCAGGGCAGTTCAGTGGACATAATGTACACCAGTTTATTCCGCACCTTGAAGCTTGACCAGAAAAATCTGTCACCATACGTGGGGTCCGACCTGCAAGGATTCAACAGAGCTACCTCCAGGCTTTATGGATACGTGGAGCTTCCAATCACGTTCGGGGAGGAGGAGGCATCCAAGTCGATCAAAACTCAATTTCTGGTAATACTGTCCATCGTTGTACCCATGTATCATGGGGAAACCAACCCTCATGGAGCTGATCGATGTCCCTTCAACCGTTCATCTCAAGATGAAATATTATACGGAGAAGTGCCACGTCGCGACTTTGCACGGAGATATAGAGGCTACGAGGAGGTGCTTTAAGGCAGCTACCCGAGGGCAAAGCTTGATTGGTACAACTACCAAGGCCGCCAAACAGGCAAGGGATGAAGATCTTCCCGATGAGGAAAGTCGGCTTGACAAGAAGCCAGCTCTCCCGGTGCACACAATCGAACTTGACAGCCAGATTTCTGAAGAAGGTGAGGAAGACAGCAACGAAGGCACTTCAGCAGTATCAGACAGCTCCCTTGCATCAACCATCATGCGTCTGATACCAGATGGGGAATACGAAGTGATCACCTTTGGAGATAACCCGAACAGAGGGGTAAAGATAGGCGCAGGGCTGCCCGAAGAGGTAATGCAGCAGTTGAAGACATGCCTGGAAGACAATGCAGACCTATTTGCATGGAGCGTCGGGACATGCCTGGCCTCGACCCTGAGACTGCCTGCCATCAACTCACCATCGACCCAGCTGCTCGAGCGGTAGCGCAGCGCAGACGCAAACAATCTGATGAAAAGGCACAGGCTACCGAAAAACTTGTAAAAGACCTTTTAGAGGAAAAATTTATCTCGGAGGCCAAGTATCAACCTGGTTGTCCAACATTATACTAGTAAAAAAACATAATTGAAAATGGTGCATGTGCATTGATTATACTGATCTCAACCGGGCTTGCCCGAATGACGCTTATCCTCTGCCCAGCATAGATAAGCTCGTGGATAATTCTGCAGGTTTCAAACTCTTATCCTTCATGGATGCCTACTCGGGATACAACCAAATTCCCATGGCCAAAAAGGACAAGAAATACACCACGTTCATGACCTCGTCGAGGAACTATTACTACAACGTAATGGCCTTTGGTCTGAAAACTGTTGGGGCCACGCACCAGCGTATGATGAACAAGGTCTTCTAATCAGAAATCGGAGACATGCTCAAAGTATACATGGACGACATGATCATGAAGTACCAAGAGGATTTCGATCATACGGTCCACTTGCAAAAGGTCTTTGGCCAAGCGAGAAAGTGCAAAATGCATTTTAACCCAGAGAAATGCACCTTCGGTGTGCGGGCAGGGAAATTCCTCGGCTTCTACCTCACCGAGAGGGGGATAGAGGCCAACCCTGACAAATTTCGGGCATTCGCTAAATTTCCCATACCAAGGTTGAAGAAATCCATACAGTCTCTCAACGGGATGTTCGCTTCACTTTCTCGCTTCGTGGCCAAGTCCGCCCAACATGCTCTGCCCTTCTTTAAACTTATGCAAAAAGAAGCCACATTCAAATGGACAGTGGAATGCGAACAGGCCCTGCTCCACCTTAAGCGAACTCTATTTGAACCCTCTGTCCTTTCACTACCGGATAACGGGGAGATGTTGTACATGTACCTCTCTGTTACCAGCGAAGCCATTAGCGTCGCCCTCATTCGTGAAACACCCGACGGGCAAAAACCCATATATTTCACGAGTAAGGCCTTGCAAGGGCCAAAACTTAGGTACCAATAGATCGAGAAGGTCGCCCTCTCCCTCATCAACGCAACAAGGAGATTAAGGCATTACTTCCTGGCCCACACGATAGTGGTGCGAACAAACCAACCCATAAGACAGTTGCTTAGTCATCCAGACATTGTCGGCAGAATGCTCAAATGGTCTTTGTAGTTGTCAGAGTTCAAAATCCACAACGAGGGCAGGAAGGCCCTCAAGGCGCAAGTCATGCCCGATTTTGTGGCTGAAATAACGCCTCCAGCTTTTCGGTCTAGCGGGGCACACAAATGGACCATCTTCGTCGACGGAGCATCCAGCTCCACGGGCAGTGGCACCGGTATCATCCTTGAGAATGAAGAAGGAATTAAGAAGGCATTCCTCGCAGGCTTGCGATTGGCCGAAGACTTGGGCGCCATGGAAGTGAAGATCTTCACAGATTCCCAGCTCGTGGCATCCCAAGTACGAGGAGATTACCAAGCCAAAAATGATCATCTGGTCAAGTACCTGTCGCTGGTGAAAGACAGGATATCTAAGTTAGATGCGTGGGAGGTCCAACACAACCCCCGTGACAGAAACACTCGAGCAGATGTCCTATCAAAACTGGCTAGCACTAGAAAGAAAGGTGGCAATAAATCCGTCATACAAGAGATACTCTCCAGCCCAAGTATTTAAAAGTCATTAGGGTTGCTCGACGTCAACGCCATTGGCGACAGCAGCTCCTGGATGACCCTGGTATAAAATTACCTCGCCACAGGGGAATTGCCCGAGTACATCAAGGAGGTCGGCGTGACCAAGCGGAGAGCCTGCTCATATGTCCTGGTCAATGACAAGCTCTACCGACGGGGATTCTCCACCCCTCCTAAAATGCGTTGAGGAGAACAAGGTCCCCGAAGTTCTCCAGGAAATTCACGACGGTATCAATGCACAAAATTTGGGAGGGAGATCCTTGGCAAGGAAGGCCCTGCGAGCAGGATACTATTGGTCGACCATGCAACAGACGCCAAGGAACATGTCCAGAAATGTGACCGGTGCCAGCGCCACGAGGACATGTACTTGGCACCCCCTAACGAGTTGAAGACTCTGTCCTACCAAAACAAATTTTTGACCATGGTCGTCGATTACTTTACAAAGTGGATTGAAGCCGAAGCTCTCGCCAAGATCACAACCTTCAACATACTTCGTTTTTACAAAAGAAATGTCCTCGCACGATTCGAGGTGCCCCATGCCCTTGTGACCGACAATGGAACCCAATTCACGGACAGGAAATTCCATGACTTTGTTGCCAAATTAGGCACGAAGCAACACTTCACTTCCGTCGAGCATCCCCAGACTAATGGGTAAGCGGAGGCCACGAAGAGGGTTATCCTTCGAGGTTTAAAATGAAGGCTAGGCGAAGCCAAAAAGAGATGGGCCGAGGAGCTACATAACGTGCTTTGGGCTTATAGAACAACCCCACACTCCACCACTGGGGAAACTCCCTTCCGACTAGCCTAAGGAACAAAGGCAGTGATACCGGTGGAGATCATGGAACCTTCCAAACAAACGGAAGCTCCTCTCGACGAAGAGCTGCACGAGGAGGCTCTAAGAGAAGAGCTCGACATGGTCGAAGAGATCCGATCAGGAGCAGCTCTCCGCGAAGATTTGCTAAAACAAAAAATAACCTTGCGCCACGATGCTAAAGTCGTGAAACGCGACTTCTCAGTTGGTAGCCTGGTTCTACGCAGAAATAAAAAAGATTCACGCAAGGGCAAGCTAGCCGAGAACTGGGAAAGACCATACAGGATCAAATAAAAAACAGACACTAGAGCCTACTACCTAGAAATGCTGGACGGAGAACCATTTGCTCGACCATGGAACGCTGAAAAGCTCAAGCAATATTACAGTTAGGACCAACTACTAGTTCGAACTAACTGCCGACAAAATCACCGAACTGCGGGGAGATTGCTCGGCCACAGGACCGTGCCCCAGTGCAAGCACGGTCCTTAACTCTACAACGCCGACCAGTTTATGCATATGGGACGAGCAGACTCTGTGCCCAACAGGGATACCTCAATCGAGCTCCGCCGTTGCCGCACCAACATGGCAGGACACCCAGCTCGCGATGGGAATAGTCCAAGCCCTGGAGGATCAGGACCTCGACCGAGATCCTAGTCCCGCCATCGACGAAAACACTTCGCCTCCTCGACGATTCCCCCAAACTGTCGAGCGTAACAATAACGAGTCGAGCAAAATTCCCGAACTTAGCATTAAAATGTCAAAACATACACAAATAAAATGTAACGAATATAATATCAAATGCAAAGATATTTATATAAATATGGCCACAAGGCCAGAATTGTTAATATTACAAAAGGGGGCTATGCCTGACAAACGATTATAGATCAAATGGCACGCAGGCCAACAAAATAGACAAGTACAAGAAAAAAAAGCTACTCTGCATCAGTGGGGAGCTCAGGAGAAACCACCTGCCCATCGACGACCACGTTTAGAACGACCATCCCATCGATCAGCAGCTGGACGTCAGAGTTGAGAGCCTTCATCTGCTCCACAGTAGTGTTGAATCCGAACTCAGCCGCCCCTAAGTTGTCCTGCTCGAGGATGTGGATTCTCTCGATCAGGTCCCTCTGGGTCTTCAAGGCTTTCTCATTCTCGGTCTCATCCTGACCGACCGCCGACGAGCCCTCCATCCCGGCTACCTTCGCCTTTAGGAGGGCATTCTCTTCCGTCACCCTTGTCACCTCCCCCTTTATCTGGGTCACTTCCTTCTAGAGTGCGATCTTGGCCTCCAGGTTGCCCTCGAGCTTTGTCAGCCTATTATGTATCTCAACATTCTCTAGCTCGAGGTCGGTGATCTTAGCCTGCGCCCTCTTGAGATCCGCGAGCGGAACTGTCTCCGTATCCGCGAGGGACAGCGTCGCCTCCAACACTCTCATAACAGCGGCAGCATCCTGGCAGAGAAGCTTCCTCCTCACCTTAGGGTCGGCGGACAGAATGGCCGACGCCTCAAGGTCGGGGACAACAACAGAGCCTTCCCTGTCAAATAGTTTTCCTTGAAGATAACAGGGAAGAAGTACGAATTTGCCCCCAACAAGGATGCTCGAACCACCAGCTGGGGAAGAGCCAACGTCGTCCCGTTTCCTCTTGTTTGTTATGTCCGGAGTGGGAGGGGTCGATGTGGTTCCCGAAAAGAAGGCGGTGCCGCCCACAAACTTCTCCAGCGTTGCCTGCTGCTTGGCAGCGTCGGCCTTAGGCATCAGCGCCTTCTTGAGGTTTTTGGCCGTTGCGGACCTGACCAGACGCTCCCTCATGTTCGACATCTTCCCTGCAAAAATAAAAGGGGGGTTAGCATATAACGCAAGACATTAAAAATACGGGCAAAGAGATAACCTATACCGAGGAGCTCAAACGCAACGTCCTCATTTTCGCATTCGAGGAGGGCCTTGGTATTTATGTAGCGAGCCGCCTGAGCAGGCTCTCCATCCTCCCCGTACAGTTCTTTTCCGTCCATGTCCACTACGAAGGCGGGGCTGGAACTCTCTACATAGGCATGCAATGCCTGGAAAGACTCCTTGTCCCCATCATATAACTGCTCATGCTTGACCAGAAACTGATCGGTCCTATATCTAAAATGGGCATACACCCTTTTTAACAGGAACTTTGACACCGCCTTCGTCACCTCCCGGCCAACAACTTCCACGGTCTCCATGGTGGATATAGATTCCTTAGCCGCCTCCGAGACAGGGTTCACGACCAGGAACCTGTACTTGAAGTTTCGGACAGATTCCGAGTACGACCAAAATAGCTTGCTCTGCTGTTTAAAGGACACCCAGCTTTGCTTCGGGCCTGCCGTGCTCCTTTGAATTTGAAATATGCAGAAGAAAAGATCCACTGTGGCCCCGACCTTCAGGTTCCGGCAGACCAGCTCAAAGGCCCTGATAAACGCCAGAGCGTTCGGATGTAATTATGCATGGCACAGTTCAAGATGACAAAAAATGACCTATTGAAAGTCGGTGAAGGGCAAACAATACCCCACCTCCATGAAGGAAAATTCATACATGGGGAATCTCATCCCCAAATACACTGAACATATCCGATCATCCTCTATGGGGAAAATAGCCTTCCAGTTTACGGGCACATCCTCTGCCCGGTCTTCAAGGTAGGGGAACTCACGAGCCTCCTATTCAGTGAAAGTTAATCTCGTCGACATTGGCTCGTGGGCGATCCAATCGATATCTCCCTCAGCCATTCGGACATTAGCATGCTCGACGGGTTGCTCCGCCTCCTCGTGTACAGCCCCGATGTCAGGGATGACTCCCTCGTTTCTGTCAGCCATTTCACCTGAAAAGCAGAGAAAGCAAAAGTGAATTTGACGACAGAGATAAAATCCACCCTTCCACCACTAATCAACTGAAAGGGCGAGGAATAAGTACGAGGACGCCCTCAAGCCCTAGTCGACTGTGCCAGGACGCGGTGAAATCCTTTTCCCCGTAAAACGGGGACGAGTCTTTGCGACTCTACAAAAGGTTTCGCGAGGACAGGTCTCCTCAACAAAACAAAACTTGTCAAACGTGCGAAAATCAATTCTCGCGTCGAGAAGGCCTAATACCCGACTACAAACTTAAAGCTAATCCTAACCAGAAATTCAGGAAGATCTACACAGTCCTACGCTACATTCAAAGACATTCATTCTAGGTTCTTCATGTTCTTCATGAATTTTCCAGAAAATTTATGTGTTCATCGAAGAACACATGAACATTCAACCAGAAAGTTCATGAGTCACCGAAAAATTCATGCTAATTTCCAAAAAATTAAGAACATCCTAGAACTAACAACAAAAAATGAAGAACTTACTTGAATCTAGAGGTTGAAGACGAAGATCTGGACGTAGACGATGAAGATCGACGGCGGCGAAGATGAACTCCGGCGAAAGGATAAGTTGCAGAGCAAAGTGCTTAGGGGAGAGAAATTAGCGAGAAGTGTGCAAATGAATCCTCGCTCCCCCCTTTTATAAGCAGTTGCTCGCTTGGGGAAGTGCAAAGGCCATCATAGCCTAGACCCCCTAGGCCTGACAGAAATTAAAGGCACCACCACGTATCAGAATAGAATCTTCGTTTGGCATTCCCAAAGCCATGCGTTGTATTCCCCGAGTATTCTCCAGTCCCCTGCTGGCATATCCTCCTCGACAGTACACACGAGCCACGTGCTCTTATGGGCCGGTCGACAAAAAAATGTCGTTTTCGCGGGCACCTTCGCTAAATCCGGTCGACATAAAAACACCATTTTCGTGGGCATATCCTCGTACACAAAAGGGTTGTCGGGCTTATAAGCAACCAGTGTCGACCACGCTGACCATAAAGCAAACGAAGGGCATATCCACGAACATTGCCATTCAAAGGCAACAGCCTACAAGGCTATCTCAAGTCATCACTCTTCCTCAGAGCAAAGACTTTGGGGGACTGCTGTTCTGGACTGGGCAGGTGCTTGGCCCACATAAGGCAAGGCCCAATTCACTCCAGCTCTTGACAAGGCCCAATAATTGGATTCGGCCAATTTAGTCGTTGGACACAATCTAGCTGTTGTGCACAACATAGCTGTTGGGCACAATATGACCGTTGGGGACGTCCACCTCACGCGCTTAATAGTTCACGCGACCCCCTGCCTCCCCGGATCTCACGGAAATAGTTGGACCAGGTCAAAAGGTCACGCGTCTGACCCTCCACCTAGCAGTCTCCCATTGGTCGACCAGATAATTCGGCAACATGGGAGACCTTGGCCCCGCACTGGGGGTTACTTCTATAAATACCCTCTCACTTAAGAGGGTCAGGTTTGATCACTATTCAATACTCTAAATCATACCTAAACACTTTGTACTTGCTTTCTCTCTAGCCCAAACTTACTTTGGCATCAGAGTACCTTGCAGGTACACCCTCTCCTCTCCTACAAGCATCATCTCTGCCCAACACGGAAGGCCACGATGATCCATTCTGATCACACCAGATCAAAACTCTAGACATAGATTTGTGAATTGATATTTGCTTTGTGTTGTTCTTATTGATTATTGTATTGATTGCTAGCATGAGACATCATCTAATGACGGATACAATAATATTCACGACATTGCTCTAGACATAAACAGTATTGAGAGGATACATGATTATATTAATCGGAAACGAGTTCACATGCTTGATTAATCGAATATATACAAGTTAGGTTGATGAAATATATCTTTGATATATCTTGTTAAACAAATTGTAAGAACAAGATTGAGTTCTACATCTAGCCTTGAGTTTTGATGATAACTGCACATGGTATCTAAGAGAACAATTCTGTACGATATGGTTTTTGTCTAGTGTGTGGTTGTTGTTAATATGATTCTGACTCTGATAAGAAGGCGTGTGACGTTATTAAATTCTGATCTAAACACTCAGGAAAGAAAACATATGATGTGTAAAAGATAAAATCAAGTTTCAGAAATACTTTTAATGCAACAACTCTAAGGAACGTTAGTAACGAGGTTTCTGATTGAGACTTTATAAGTAAGCCTAGAAGGCTTTACAAGAAATGCGCTTTCTATTGTTACAACTCTGAAGATTCTGAAAACATGGTTCTAAAGATTCTGAAGACACAATATTTGAAGGTCAAGTTTTGAAGAGTTTCTGAAGACAAAGTTCAGGTGAACGAAGTACTGAAGACTTTGAAGACAAAAATGTGCTTAATGAATTCTGAAGACTCTGAAGACAAGGTTTTGAAGGAATAGGTTCTGAAGGCTCTGAAGATATTACTTCTAAAATAATAAGTGGTGAAGATTCTCAAGATAGTTCTGCTGAACAAAGATCTTGAAATTCTGAAGATTGGGTTTCTGAAGTTGCAAAGAATTGTCTCTTCTACAACATGCTGCATCAACATTTTATTTGAAGCCACTGAAGACATTAGAAAGACCGGAGATAAGAATGGTTTTGAGTTGAACACAAAAATACAAAAACTATGGCCTCTACCTCGATAAGGTGGCGCAATAGTAGCTTTTTGTACAGTGATGTTGACCATTCCTTCATGTAAACGTTGGGATATTGCTGTTGGAATATGTTTCCAAGAATACCCCTTAACGGATCTATTCTCTCAAGCTCTATAAATTGAAGATCAAGAAGCTTGAAGAATTGCTGGTTGCTGGTGATAGCACGCTGTTATGCAAAGCCAAAGTGCTGAAGAAAATGCTACAAGTTCAAGCTTAAATGAAGAATGCTCAATGAAGAAGAAGCTGAAGCAAATTGTTTGAATATGTGTACAAACGATGAATATGCTAAAGTCATGTGAAACTAGTCAAGTGAAACATTAATAAGTGAAGCATAGTAACTTAGTTGATCTTGATGGTTAAACTGGAAGAAGCATTATATGCTCAAGAAAGGAGTTCATCAAAAGAAGCTTAAAGCTCATGAAAAGAAATCGTAGTGCTCGTCAAGAAAGCTTTTAAGCAATACAGAACTAATGTTTTATAATCTCTCAGAGATTCATTCTTTAGATAGTTTCTGTATTAGAAAGCAAGGAGTTGTTGCTCAAAAACTTGCTAGAAACACTCAGGTGTTCATGTACTTCATTTATGTAATCAGCTTGTAAGAAGCATATTAGTGCACAAGAAAATCCTTGTAAAAGGTGTCGTTCCTTGAGCGGTCAAGTAAAGACCAGAATGCTTGAGAAGACTAAGCATGTTTCTAACAGCTTAGTGGATGGTGTTCTTTGAGCGGCTAAGTGAAAGCCAGGATGCTTGAGAGGGATAAGCGCGCTGTTTAACAGCTTAGAGGTTATAATCATTTTGAGGATTATTGGATTAAGTCCTTGTCTAAGGCAAAATCACCAAGGTTGGTGGACTCGAGTAGCTTCGTTAACAGTGAACCAGGATAAAAATAATTGTGTTCATTTATTTTTATTTACTTGTTAACGTCATTAGTTTAATTACGCAAATGGGGACGAAATGTGAAACCCAATTCAAATCCCCATTTCTTGTGTTTCTCAACCTTCAATTGGTATTAGAGCTCTGGTTCTGTTATTGATGTTTATCAAACACTTAATCGTGTCAGATAAAAATCCAAACGAGCTTTGAGAAACGCTCTGGCTAATCTCCTCCATCATCTACAGTTTTAGTCTCATAGGATGATGAAAAGATTGAGTACTAAAATGACAAACCATAAAGGTTCATTCTAGATTGTGTCACTGATTCTTGGAGTTGGTCGTTATTGACAACATAATCTTCTCTTATGGCGCTTGCAAGAAGATTGAAAGCAAGATGAAGAATCAACTGGTAAAAGGATAATAAACTCATCAAATAATTAGAAGAATCTGATGAATGTTATTCTTGGAATACGTTAATTAAGAGCTACATATCTCCTCAAGGTGATACCTAGACAAGGCTTAAGAAGAATGATCTAAAAGAGATCAGCAAGAATCATCAGAAAGCATACAATTTTGTTTGCTGAAGGTTAATTCTTTTTTAGTATGAGATGTTTTCAACAAACAGACTTGGTCTACCATTGACTTTCTCAGTATTGCTCATTAGGAACTCTTTCATGGAAAGAAGAGAGAATGCTCGTGTCATGATTATAAAGCATGAAGACTTCAAGATGAAGTATGTTGAAGATGTTAGAAATCATGACTACAGAACATAAGATTCTGAACATTGGTTCTTTCTTCATCAGAATTCCTAAAGAAGATGATCAGAAGCTTGCTATTTGAATAGAAGCTTATGGCAACTGATCAAGCATGCATAAGATCTGGAGTAAAGCTTTTCTTGAAGAACTAAAGATATGAGCTAAATAGTATAACTCAGAAAAGAATAAAAAATGTCATGCTTCAATCAGTCAGAGGCTAAAAATCAGAAGAGAAAAACATAATTCTACTTCTAGCCAAAAGACAAAGAAGGTCTCTCTCTTTCTAAGCAAGAAAGGCCTAAGAAGAAAACATGAAATGCTTATGAGAAAAGGGCTGAGAAGAAGAGCTAACTAACATAACGCATATAGTTATGGTTATAAAGTTTGTTGCAGAAGATATCTCCAGTAGATGAAGTAGTTTCTCATGCAACAGAAACTATCTTTAATGCAAATGCTCTTAGTGGTGCAGTCAAAACACTAGTCGTGTTATCAGGATTCTGACTGTCTGCATAGAATGAAGACATCTACTCCAATTCTGGAAAGCTTCACAGATTTCTGAAGTGATCAGAAAGGAAGATTATCAAGTTGTCAGAAGTTTGGAAGAACAACACATGCAAGATCAGATTTTTTGAGCTCTTGACGTATGTGTGTTCATGAAGAGAAATGGCTTGACATAGATGATTAAGTCATGTTAGTTTGAGAATGGTTTCTCAGCTGAACAAACTTAAGTTTTTTAGAAAGTCGTCCATAAGTTCTTTTCAAAAGCTCTTGATAAAGCACGTCAGAAAGACAAGTCATTTATTTCTGATGCTTCTACCTCAAGACATCTTGGAACTTTTGTACCTTAATCTTCTTGAACAACTGATAACTGCGTCTATCACTGCTCATAAGTAGTTTGTTGCTGACTACATCAGAAAGACTTGAGTAAAGACTTCTGACACAAGAATGTATCTTTCTGTGTTCACTCAAGTGATTAAGTAATTGTCTGATATTTTTCAAAGCACAAATCTTGATTAAACAATCTAAGAATAGATAGCTTGGGAACCTATCTAATAAGAAAGAGATTCTCGCATTCTAGTTCTTCACAATCAAATAAAGATGTAGAAGATTAAACAAGCTCTTAAGAAGAAGTTGTTAGTATCATTATTTTATCATGACAAAGATTTATTAAGAAGCTAATGCATGTCATATTCAGAATGAAATACGGTTCGAATATATGTTGAATGCATTATGGCTAAAATTCTCTGAAGGCTACTTCATCTTGGCGTGGAAGTACTTCTACTGGTGAATCAAATCAATGTCAGATTTGATGATATGCTTGGAAACCAAAAACCATAGCTTACTAGAAGATTGCAAATCTAGAAATTACCTATTCAGAATGATAAAGGTAATGGAGTTTCTTAAGAAGTTCAAGATGAAGATATCAAAGGATGCTCAATCAGAAGTCATCACAGTTCATACTCCCTTAAGAAAGGAAAGTAAAAAATTGTTACTTTCTGATGAACTGCTTCTGGTTAATAAGACCAAACATGTAAGAACAAGATCAACATTCAAACCTTCAGAAGATGCATCTGGTGGTTTGATGTTTATGATGATATCTGCATCCATTGAAGAAGAAAGTCATGTCAAGAAATTGACTTAGGCAATACAAGATTTATTTTAGCCAGTTTATGGTGTTTAGGATTTTACCTAAAACCTGAAAGCTAAACTGGATGAATCAAGAAGACTTCTGGAAAGCATGCCAACAAAATAATATGAAGCGCAAAGATAAAAGGAAGCTCTCAAAGTTCTCTGATGATCCAGATGGAATAAACATCAGAAGAGATGTTTCATCATCAAAATGAGAAGTTCAAAGAAGAATTGGAGATAATCTTGTCGTAATACAAGATAAAGAAGGCTAATGTGCATCCAACGCACATTCTGAAGATGAGAATCAGAGAAGAAAGAAGATAAATGATGAAAGAAGAAATGATTCTAGTGGTCCATCTAGAAGAACTCATCAACAACTGCAGAATCTGAACGCATGGTGATTCTGAAGAAGCCTATACATCAGAAGCTGGGAATCTTCAGAAGTATTGAGTAATGTATTTCTAACTCTTACTATTTATTCTTAAATGGTTTAGATATCTATATTTATATTCTAGAGAAATGCATTTTAAGAGACTATATTCAGAAGGAATTTATTTTCTAAAATATATGAGATATAACCTTATTTTAAGGTTGATATCTACTTCAAATTTTTCCTTACTGAAAGTAGACTTGTTTTCATTTCTTATGTGTGAACTTAGTTCAACATCAAGAATGAAAAGAGCTATCTCAAAATGCAACTTCCTGGAATAGAAAAATAAGTTTCTATTGCTTAGTAATAGTTGTTATACTACCGAGATATGAGACTTTTGACTAGTGAAGTCTTCTTATTTCATAAGTAATCAAGGATATAACGCATGATTGTTGGTAAATGATTTCAACCTTTGGAAACTAAAGAGCATGATTCATTTATTAGTCATTATGATACGACGGGTTGATACATTAACAAGACTTTTGTCTTACTTGTATCACACCTAGTACTTGATGGGACACATCGGGTAATGAGAATATCTTGGATACAGGTAATGAAATCATTCACTTTACCTCTTGTCAGAATTTCTGTGTTCATTCATTATTTAGTGTCTCCTCGGTTTCTCCTTGAACCTAGTGTCTGCATAGGTCTCCTATTTTCATCTTTTATTAGGTGTGTTACTCTATCATTTCAATTTATCACACATGCTTTGAAAACAGTCTCCATTTTTAGCTATATCATTAATCGTCGCGCTTCTCTAGTCCTTCTATCATTTATGATCGATGGCCATAAATGTTCATATGGACTCATTTTTTATCTCATTTCTTAACTTCATAATCACTCATCTCTTTTACATCGTTTCAAAATCTCTCTAAGCTTTTCTCCATCTTCTTAGTCACTATGTCTTTCAGAACTTTTAGCGGCAAGGAAGAAATTCTTGAAGTCATTGTTGAAAAAAATACTTTGACATGCTCAATAGACCCATCTATCCAACTCTCGTGAGAGAGTTTTGGACAAATGGGTCCCTCAAACAGCTAAGACAGGATGCTTCACGCATTCAGTCTAATGTCTTTGGTATTCCCATCGCCATCACTTTTGCCCTGATTTCTAAAACAATCAGTGTTAGGAGACTGGTGCCCATATGAACATGTACACAACAACAAGTCCCTTCATTGAAGGCATTCCTAAGAAGATCCTTGCCACTTCTACCAATCTTGTTAGTGCCTTATCCCTTATTCCTAAGGCAAAAATCTGGCATCAATAGTTGGTGTCAAACATTCACCCACATGAAGAAGATCTGGAAACACAAATCTTTGATGACAATCATCTTATCTTCTTTATCTTGTCTAGGATCAAGGTTAACTTTCCCCTCGCCATCTTCAAATTTTTGAAGAAAAAGAAGTTACCTCTCACGATGGAGTATCCTTTCTCATTCCTTTTGAAAGAGTTCTTTCTGAACTTTTCCATCAAGAAAGAATAGTGAAGAGAGGCTCTAGAGACTCATTGGAGTCTGAAGCTCAAAGTAGCTGAAGGCACCTCGTGTGTTGTGTGAGAATAAGATTTGGTTCTGCAATATTACTTCTAAGTTTTGATGATATCAGAAGAGTATGTTTGTTTGAACAATTTCGTAAGACTAATGTTTGTTACTTTGAGAATCTAACAAACAGGTTATGCTTCCGTTAATTGGTGTGAACATAATGCTAAAAGAACACTTTGCATACGCGTTTCACTTGATGTGCTAAATCTCTTCAGACGAATCTGAAGATCATAGACTCTGATATAATATATAAAGAAAACAAGTTCTGAAAATATGAAGACTGAGGTTCTAATGAACGAAGTCCAAATGCTAAAAATTTTCGCTCTCTGATAAAGGTTCTGAAGACCCAACCAATAGTCTCTACTCATGCTTCAACTAAATACTATCTGAAGCCTTTGATGATATGAAGACAATTTTCTAAGTGAACAAGGTTCTGAAGACCAAGTGCTGAAGACTCCGAAGACACTGCTCTGAGGACTCCAAGACTTGAAGATCTTAAGAATCAAGCTACGTTTTCCCTTCTTACTCATGCTCACAGTAGCCTCTGAAGTTAAGAAGATTAGAAGACTAAGCAACAAAGTTCAAACGAAGATATCTTGGTAACTGTGCAAAAGTTAAAATGAAGATTTATTGGTAGCAGTGCCAACAAAGATATACTGACAAGACAGGACACAAAAGGTTTATCTGTCTTCATGTTTCTACTAAATCACCGTCAATAGTCATGATTACCTTACAACGGCTACTTTTACTCAGCTATAAAAGGACTTGAAGACTCAAAGAATAATAACAACGGCTCCGCTTAACAACACGCTCTATCTTGTTATTATCATTCAAAAGTTCATTTTCTGTGCTGTAAAATAGTTTACATATTCAGCTTGTGCTAGAAGCAATACTATGTAAACAAAACTTCTTTCAAACTTAGGTTTGTATTCCTTGAGAAAGACCTGTAGGGTTGTATTTCTTGAGAAGTCTAAGACGTGTTGTCTTAGAGGTTGTTCCTTGAGAAAGACCAGCGAGGTTGTATTTCTTGAAAAGTCTAGAACTTGAGAGTTTTAGAGGTTATTGTTAGTCACCAGTAGTTAGGCTTGTGCATTGTAATAATCAGATTGATTAGTGGATTAAGACCTTGTTTAAGAGAGGTGAAATCACCTTGGCGGGTGGACTAGATTAACTTGAGAAATTCTCAAGTGAACTAGTATAAACATATTATGTCATCTCTTTCAAGCTTCATTAAGATTGTCACGTATAAGTTAAAGAGTTGTTAAAAAGGGGTCAGTATAAAAGAAAAGTTTTTATATTGAAAAACCAATTCAAACCCCCTTTCTTGTGTTTTTCACACCTTTAATTGGCATCAGAGCTCCGGTTCTGAGGTGATAAAAAAGTTGAATTTTTATCAAGCACTTAACAGTGTTCAGTACCGATCCAAGTGTGAAAAATAATGGCTGCACCTGAACTAAATGTCAACGCAAATGAAAGAGATTCCTATAGTGCAAAACCTCCTATCTTTGATGGGGAAAAATTTGACTATTGGAAAGACAGAATTGAAAGTTACTTTCTGGATTTTGATCTAGATCTATGGGATCTGGTAATTGATGGCTACAATTACCCTGTAGATTCTAAAGGCAAAAAGATTGTCAGAAGCGCATTAACAGATGCTCAGAAGAAGACTTACAAGAATCATCACAGAGACAAAGGCTCTTGCAAAGTCTATTTTTGATTCTCTTCGAATGACTCATGAAGGCAACGCTCAAGTCAAAGAGACAAAGGCTCTTGCACTAATCCAGAAATATGAGGTCTTCAAAATGGAAGATGATGAATTGGTGGAAACTATGTTCTCAAGATTCCAAATGCTTGTTGCAGGACTCAAAGTTTTGGACAGAGGTTATTCTACTACTGATCATGTTAAGAAGATTATCAGAAGTCTACCTGTCAAATGGAGACCAATGGTAACAACCTTGAAACTAGCAAAGGATTTGAACAAAATAAGTTGTGAGGAACTGATCAGTTCTTTAAGAAGTCATGAAATAGAACTTCAAGGAGATGAACCTCAGAAGAAAGGTAAATCTATTGCTCTAAAGGCTAAATCTTAAAAGAAAAAGGCTTATCAAGCAGAGGAAGAATCTGAAGAAGATTCAGACGAAGATAAACTATCTCTCATATCAAAGAAGATAAGCCAAATGTGGAAATACAAAAGGAATAAGTTCAGAGGACCAAGGAGAAGATCTGAGTCTATACATGGTCAAAAGAAAGCTTATGGAAGAGAAGTTACGTGTTTTGAATGCAAAGAGCCTGGACATATCAAGAATGATTGTCCAGAGTTCAAGAAGGATGGAAAACCTATAAAAGCTAAAAAGGGTCTTATGGTAACTTGGGATGATTCAGAGTCAGAAGAAGATTCCGAAGGAGAACATGCCAATGTAGCATTCATGGCCAAGACCAACACTAACGAAGTTCTATCAGAAGAAGAACTATTAGACTCTAATGACGACAGAGATGTACTTTCTTCCTTATCTCGTTCTGAACTAGAAATAGGACTATCTGAACTTATAGATATATATCAACTTCTTCTAAGAAAACACAAAACTATGAAAAATACTTTTATGGTTCCCTCCGAGGATCTTACTAAAAGCAAGAAAACCATTTCTGAATTAAACGAAAAATTATTTGTTTTAGAAAAATCAAATGTTGCTTTAAAAAGTAAAGTATCTAAGTTAGAGGAAGAAATCACGTCTGATAAAACTGTCACTAATGAAGTTATCAGATATGACAGAGCTTTTCAGCACTTTCTTGCTAAAAGCATAGATAGAAGCAAAATGGCTTCAATGATCTATGGAGTTAGCAGAAATGGAAATAGAGGTCTAGGATATTCAGGACCATCACAACCATATGATGAAACCAAGAATATCAAACTAATACCTCTATCTAAACATTTTGTGCGTGCTAATACGAAACTAAAATGTCCAGAACCAGAAGGTTCTAAGTCCCGGAGGAAAACTTCCAAACCCAAATACTATGCACAAATACCACACTATTATCCTGCTGCACGAAAATCCAAAGGTGTCAGAACCTCTGGAAAGGCTAATGTGAAAGGACCTAAAAAATGGGTACCTAAGAATAAGATAATCTATGTTGCAGATATCCTTAATGGCGCCACTGAAACACCAGTCATGGTACCTGGACAGTGGATGCTCACGACACATGACGGGAGAAAGGCATATGTTCCAAGATCTGAAACTTAAGCCTGGAGGTGTCGTTGGTTTCGAAGGAAATCAGAAGGGAAGAATCATTGGCTCCGGAACTGCTGGAAATGGTAATCTTCCTTCTATAAATAATGTTCTTTTAGTTGAAGGTCTAATGCATAATCTATTGTCAATTAGCCAACTTAGTGACAATGGTTATGATGTTATTTTCAATCAAACTTCCTGTAAGGCTGTTAGTCAAAAGGATGGATCTGTTTTGTTCAATGGTAAAAGGAAGAACAATACTTACAAAATTAAATTATCAGATTTAAAACATCAAAATATAAAGTGTCTTCTGTCTGTCAATGAAGAGAAATGGATTTGGCATAGACGTCTGGGTCATGTTAGCTTGAGAAGAATCTCACAGCTGAACAAGCTTGGACTTGTCAGAGGCTTGCCAAATCGGAAGTACTCTTCAGATACTCTTTGTGAAGCATGTCAGAAAGGCAAGTTTTCAAAAACCTCTTTTAAAGCAAAGAATATTGTTTCTACTTTTAGACCATTGGAACTTCTTCACATTGATCTATTTGGACCAGTAAAAATTGCTTCTATCAATGGAAAGAAATATGGACTAGTCATCATTGACGATTACAGTAGTTAGACATGGGTAAAATTCTTAAGACACAAGGATGAGCCACATTCTGTGTTTGGTTCCTTCTGCACCCAAGTGCAAAACGAAAAAGAGTTGCAAAATCGTCAAGGTCAGAAGTGATCATGGTGGAGAATTTGAAAATAAAGATTTTGAAAAACTTTTTGATTCACATGGGATATCTCATGATTTTTATTGTCCTAGAACTCCACAACAAAATGGAGTTGTAGAAAGAAAGAACAGAACTTTACAAGAAATGGCTCGCACCATGATCCAAGAAACTGACATGGCTAAGCACTTTTGGGCAGAGGTAGTCAACATAACATGTTATATTCAAAATAGAATCTCTATAAGACCTATCTTGAATAAAACTCCTTATGAATTGTGGAAGAATAAAATTCCCAACATTTCTTATTTTCACCCCTTTGGATGTATTTGTTTTATGTTAAACACTAAAAAGAATCTTGGCAAGTTTGATTCCAAAGCACAGAAGTGTCTGTTGTTAGGATACTCTGAACACTCAAGAGGCTACAGAGTTTATAACACAGACTCACAGATTGTGGAAGAATCAATTCATGTCAGATTCGATGATAAGCTTGACCCTGAAAAGTCAAAGTTAGTTGAGAAGTTTGCAGATTTAGAAATCAGCTTTTTAGAACCTAAAGAAAAGGTAAAAGAAGTTAAAACTCCAGAAGTTCATACTCATAATATCATTGATGTATCGTCTAATACTCCACAACAAAAGAAAAAGAGAATCTCAACTTCACACCCTGAAGAACTAATTCTGGGTAGCAAGGACGCTCTCATCAGAACCAGATCAACTTTCAAACCCTCTGAAGAAAAGCTTTTGGGATTGGTATCATTAATTGAGCCAACAACAGTTGATGAAGCTCTTATGGACAAGGACTGGGTTCTGGCAATGGAAGAAGAACTTAATCAGTTCTCAAAGAACGACGTATGGGATCTTGTCCCAAAACCTAAAGATGTCCATATAATTGGTACTAAATGGGTTTTCAGAAACAAGCTTAATGAAAAGGGTGAAGTCATCAGAAACAAGGCAAGACTTGTTGCACAAGGTTACAGTCAACAAGAAGGGATTGATTATAACGAAACTTTTTCTCCAGTCGCCAGACTTGAAGCGATACGATTATTAATCTCCTTTTCGGTAAATCATAACATCATCTTATACCAGATGGATGTTAAGAGTGAATTTCTGAATGGTTATATATCAGAAGAAGTTTATGTCAAACAACCTCCTGGTTTTGAAAACTCAGAAAAGTTAGATTTTGTTTTTAAACTTAAAAAGTCTCTCTATGGTCTGAAACAAGCTCCCAGAGCTTGGTACGACAGATTGAGTAAATTTCTTTTAGAAAATAACTTCACCAGAGGCAAAGTTGATACTACTCTCTTCTGTAAATCATTCAAAAATGATATTCTTATAGTTCAGATTTACGTTGATGATATTATTTTTGGTTCTGCTAATCCTTCTCTATGAGAGGAATTTTCAAAGTTAATGCAAGCAGAATTTGAAATGAGCCTAATGGGTGAGTTGAAGTTCTTCCTGGGAATTCAAATTGATCAAAAACCAGAGGCTACTTACATTCATCAAAGTAAGTAGACCAGTGAGCTTCTGAAGAAATTCAACATGATGGATTGCAAAATTGCTAAGACTCCAATGCATCCAACTTGCATAATGGGGAAGGAAGAAGCAAGTGGTAAGGTTTGTTAGAAGATGTATCGTGGTATGATAGGTTCTCTTTTGTATGAGAAAACATCAGAGTACACTCTTTCTGGTTACTGCGATGCAGACTATGCTGGAGATAGATTGGAAAGAAAGAGTACATCTGGAAACTGTCAATTCCTAGGAAACAACCTAATCTCATGGTCAAGTAAGAGATAATCAACAATTGCTCTCTCAACAGCAGAAGCATAATACATATCCGCTTCCTTATGCAGTACGCAGATGCTATGGATGAAAAATCAGCTATAAGATTATCAGATACACGAGAGTAACAGTCCTATCTTCTGTGATAATACTACTGCTATTTGTTTAAGTAAAAATCCAATCTTACATTCTCGGGCTAATCACATAGAAATAAAACACCATTTTATCAGAGACTATGTTCAGAAGGGAATTTTATGCTTAAAATTTATTGATACAGACCATTAATGGGCTGATATCTTTACAAAACCCTAGGCTGAAGATAGATTTCAAATTATTTTAAAGCATATGAAAATGGACTACTGTCCAGAATAAGAAGTGCGTCAGAATCGAACGTGTTTAGTCAGAGGAAGTAACTATTTAAATCGTCAGAACCAATTTGGTAAAAAGTGTCTCAGTTTTGATGAATACGTTTGGGTTGTTCAGATTCTAAAGTCATTATAACGTGTCATTTAATTAGAAAATGATTTTTGCATTATATCTAAATCATTACATTTATCCAAATCAAATGAACAATAATTTTCTTGAAATTGACTTAAAACATTATTACATTCATTTACTAATCCCCTGTACGGTGTCTATACCCTTAGTTTTCAAAAACATTCTAAATACTCACTCGAACGGTCTTATTTCTACTCTCACTCGATTAGAAACCCTAAAACCCCAAATCGTCTCTCTCTCTCTCTCTCTCTCTCTCTCTCTCTCTCTCCTTCAAACACTTAATCACCGTCTTCACCTTTTCCGATCTCAGCCTTCATCATGATGAACACCATTCAACAAGAAACTGTTTGCTTCTCCAAAGAATTTGAAGCAACACTGAATCCCTCTTAGGAGTTACCCTCTTCGTCCATCGCACCTTCTACAACTTCCGCGACCACCACAACGATCACATCGACTTCATCATCTCTTCCCACGATCGATGCAAACCATGTGATGCAAAGAAAACCCTCAGTTACTTGTGTTATTCATGCAGACAAGCTAACCATTCTCAAGGAACTAGATGTTGACTTTGACAATCTTCATGCAAATGGGTTTAACCTGAATGATCAACTAAACACTCATGGATGGAAAAGTTATTTTGACAGACTGAGAGGTCCCACATACGAATATCTAGTAAAAGAATTCAGGAGACAAGCTGAAACTGACGATCTTCATGTTGTCTCATTTGTTATGGAACAAAAGATTATTATCATTGAGAAGTCAATCTCAGATCTGCTAGGAATGAAGTTCTTGGAAGGAAAAAGGGTTTATGGAAAGACCGAGAAATCTGACTCTGTCATCAACAAAGCAATTTTCAAAAATTATCAATCTGAGACAACAGAGTATAAAAGCAAGGATTTGCGTGATAATATGAGGATTTGGCATAAGATTATTCTCGGGTGTATCAATCCAAGACCTTCAAAGAGTGCTGCTGACTTCTTCAATGCAAATCAAAAGTACATGTTGTACTATTTACACAAGAATGAGAAAATGTGTCTACCATCAATTATGTTCTACTATCTAAGGGATATGGCACGCAAGACAAGAACAACAGCCTCGCCGGAAAGGAAGATTGTAAACTACATTCCCTTCGGAAGACTTCTCTCTGATATCTTTGTTGAAAGTGGCTTAGTGGAGTATCTAGTCAAAGAAGCCAAATATACAGAATACCTGACTGCAAGCATATGAGAGGCTTTCAATGCTGTTAACCTTAAGCATATGAAAATGGTCATGAATATTGAAGTGAAACCCTTGTCTATTTCTCATGACACTGTGATAAAAAACAGACTTCCAGTAACAGACTATCCCATCTATCACAGAGGAGATAATATAAATACAATTGCTGGATTCGTTGCCATAATGAGAGAAGAAGGACATGACATGACCAAATTCAGAATTGAAGATGTCGCTCTAAAATCTAAATATATTACCAGGAGCAAGAGGAGGCAAACTGAAGAAGATTTTGAGCCTAAGAAAAAGAAGAAGGATAACAAAGCTGAATCTTCTAAGACTTCTACTCTACAGTCTCTTCTTCTTAGGAATACCAGTAAGTCTGTTATCAATACTTCTGTTTCATTGAATGTTACTGCGCCATCATCATCTCAAGCTACCTATATTCCCACCTCAAATCCACAAGTCAGCTTCAAGCCACCATCTTTTTCAATTCCACCATCACCAATCTCTATCCCTGTAAATCCACAAATTTCCTTTCCATCAATCAGTACACCTATCCAATCCGAAGCAATTCCTATATACACTTCATCAACAACCACCTCAATCATCCAACCAGATATACCTGTCTCACCGACGTCCTACGCTTTTCATCAGAAAATCGTTGGTGAATCCTCAATTCAACACTCTGATCTTCCATCTCCAAACTCTGAACCTCTCATGGTTTCAGTTACCCCAGAGGTATCTTCCCCTACTGATCAACAAACGACTGAACATGTTTTTACTGAGATTGTTTCTCAGCCAGCACCGTCTGAAACCAACTCTGCTGAACCTGACCTTGCCTTAGTCATCTATGATGTACCCCTTCCAACAACCCTTGAAGAATGCATTATTCAATTCCGTAACAAGGCGCTAAAGAAGGTTACAAAGTTAAGAGCAGAAATGAACACATGTGTCAAGCCTCTAGAGCTTGAAAATTCTTGTCAAAACTTCCAGAAATGGTTGGATTCTGAACTTGCAAAAATTGCAAGCTTCTCAGACGCCACTATAATTGCTGGAGTTCAGCTGGCAAAGGAAAAAGCAGAATCTAAATAACGGGTTAGGGAACTCAAATTTTTGGCCGCAAAACAGAAAGAAGCTGAAGAAAAAGCTGCTGAAGAAGCAAGACTTCTAGCAAAAAAGGATGCTGAAGAAGCCAGATTGGCGCAAGAAGCTGAAGCCACGGAAAAGGCCAAGCAAGATGCTGTAGTTATTTCCTCATCTGACCCTGCTGTGAAACGTTTGGAGAACGCAATTGAAGAAATCAGAGGAGAACAACAGAAATTCAGAGAAAATTTTGAAGAACAAAAGTCTGTCATTGCAAATGTCCAGAGCATGCTTCAGAAGATTTTGGACAAGATGTCCTCTGGAAGCACCTAAGCTCGTCTGTGTTTCTTTTGTTTTAAAGATTCTAGATCTTTGTTTTTCACCCTTGAACACCAATTATTTTTTATCATGACAAAAAGGGGGAGAAGTAATGAATGTGATATTTTGATTCTCATAGTCAATTTATGAAAAACAACGCTGTTTACATGCTAACAACTGTTATCTCTATTAGATTGTTTTTCTTTTCAGGAATTCTGATCCAATTCAAACGTCATGAAGTTAATTTTCAGAAAATCAGAACTCTGTTGAAGAAATTTAAATTGAATCAAGATTACGATGATTTCAGTATCTGACCTATTGAAATCAGGGGGAGTCCATCCACAGAAATTCACCAAGTCTAAGACTCAGGGGGAGTACCTCATACGAAGGATAAGCATTCCTTAAAACCTTTTATTACTCTTGCACTATGTACAAAATTGTGTCATCAAAATACTCAGTTTTGTCATCATCAAAAAGGGGGAGATTGTGAGAACAAGATTTGGTTCTGCAATATTACTTCTAAGTTTTGATGATATCAAACGAGTATGTTTGTTTGAACAATTTCGTAAGACTAATGTTTGTTACTTTGAGAATCTAACAAACAGGTTATGCTTCCGTTAATTGGTGTGGACATTATGCTAAAAGAACACTTTGCCTACGCGTTTCACTTGATGTGCTAAATCTCTTCAGACGAATCTGAAGATCATAGACTCTGATATAATATATAAAGAAAATAAGTTCTGAAAATATGAAGACTGAGGTTCTGATGAACGAAGTCCAAATGCTGAAGATTTTCGCTCTCTGATAAAGGTTCTGAAGACCCAACCAATAGTCTCTACTCATGCTTCAACTAAATACTATCTGAAGCCTCTGATGATATGAAGACAATTTTCTAAGTGAACAAGGTTCTGAAGATCAAGTGCTGAAGACTCCGAAGGCGCTGCTCTAAGGACTCCAAGACTTGAAGATCTTAAGAATCAAGCTATGTTTTCCCTTCTTACTCATGCTCGCATTAGCCTCTGAAGTTAAGAAGATTAGAAGACTAAGCAACAAAGTTCAAACGAGATATCTTGGTAACCGTGCAAAAGTTCAAATGAAGATTTTTTGGTAGCAGTGCCAACGAAGATATACTGACAAGACAAGACACAAAAGGTTTATTTGTCCTCACGTTTCTACCAAATCACCGTCATTAGTCATGATTACCTTACAACGGCTACTTTTACTCAGCTATAAAAGGACTTGAAGAATCAAAGAATGATAACAACGGCTCCGCTTAACAACACACTCTATCTTGTTGTTATCATTCAAAAGGTCATTTTCTGTGCTGTAAAATAATTTACATATTCAGCCTGTGCTAGAAGCAATACTCTGTAAACAAAACTTCTTTCAAACTTAGGTTTGTATTCCTTGAGAAAGACCTGTAGGGTTGTATTTCTTGAGAAGTCTAAGACGTGTTGTCTTAGAGGTTGTTCCTTGAGAAAGACCAGTGAGGTTGTATTTCTTGAGAAGTCTAGAACTTGAGAGTTTTAGAGGTTGTTGTTAGTCACCAGCAGTTAGACTTGTGCATTGTAATAATCAGATTGATTAGTGGATTAAGACCTCGATTGCGAGAGGCGAAATCACCTTGGCGGGTGGACTAGATTAACTTGAGAAATTCTTAAGCGAACTAGTATAAACATACTGTGTCATCTCTTTCAAGCTTCATTAAGATTGTCACTCATAAGTTAAAGAGTTGTTAAAAAGAGGTCAGTATAAAAGAAAAGTTTTTATATTGAAAACCCAATTCAAACCCCTCTTTCTTGTGATTTTCACACCTTCATGTTGGACCCTTTGTCCCCTAGATTCTTCTTTCCTTCTTTTTTGTTTCTTCTTCTTTTTTTCTTTTTTCTTTTTTCTTTTGTATTTTTTTATTATTAATGAAGTTGTTTTTATTTTCTCTTGGTTTTCTTTTACTTTGATTATTGCGTTTTAAAGCTATATAGTTTATCTTAATTTTTTGATTTATGACAAAGGGGAATAAAATGAATATGATATTGATATATCTTGTAACCCTAATAAATCCCAAACAATGTTAATATCATTCTAATTATTTTCTCAACTTCAAACTTTTTTTAGTCTCATCTCATAGGGAGCTTACAATCCTCACTCTGAAGAAAATATTTTTTTTTATAAGTATAAAATTCAGGGGGAGCTTACAAGCCTATCTATAATGTTTTATAGATATAAGTATCCAATAAAAATTGTTCATCAAAATTTACGGATTTGTCATCATAAAAAATGGGGAGATTGTTGGAACAAGTTTGGTTCTACAACTATCCTTAAATTTTGATGATAATAAAGTGTAGAGAACAATTTTCTACTCTAACTATTTTGCTAAGTCTGCTGATAATAGAAAATAGATTCTGACTCTGAAGACGTGCAGACTCTGAACTAAAGAAGCACTATGAAACGAAGTATAAATAAAAAACTTGTTTACAAGAGAAATAGAGCATACAACACAACATTGCATAAAGATTTCAAAGCTCTACGTGAAAAGAAAAAGAAAAATGTTATCACTCTAAGAAAACTATCACGTTCATAAACGTTAGAGCACTTTCTTGAATTATTTCTTAAGTGTACGTTAGAGCACTTTCTTGAATTATTTCTTAAGTGTATCATTTGTTTTAAAACTTGTGTATCTGTTTTTTGAAGCATCTTGCAAACACAACTTTGTTTATCTTAACATTTGGTTAATTTCTTTGAGGGTCTAAGTTTTGTCAGAATTCTCAAGAAGTTATTGACAGTAAGCCTCTGAGTTGTATTTCCTTGAGAGACTAAGTTATAATCAAAATTCTCAAGAAGCCTTAGACAGTTGGTGTTTGAGTTTTTGTAATCTGTTTGATTATTTGATTAAGTTCTTATTGAGAAGGTGAAATCACTCAGGCGGGTGAACTGGACGTAGCTTCGTTAACAGCGAATCAGGATAAAAATACCTGTGATGTTTATCTTTATCATTATCGTTGTTGTTTGTGATATTGGGTTGCAAAAGTTTTAAATCCAGAAATCCAATTCACCCCTCCCTTGTGTTTTTTTAACCTTCAACAACAACTTTTAAATTCCTATTCCCAATTCATTACAAAGTTCAATAAATTGCCTATTTCAGATAATTAGATTAATGGCTAGAAATTCATAATTATCTAGATCGATTTGTACACCCGTAAGCGACAAAAAATATTAAACACACGAACAATTTAAATAGGATAATAACATTTAAAGTACTCAACAAATATGAAACAAGCATATGATCCAACACAGTAAAAACAATGTTAATATAAAAATCCCCTAATATAGAGAAACTTAACTTCTCATTGATATATTAACAAATACCATGAGTGGAGAAGTATTCATAATCAAAATCTATGGAACAATTGCTCTTCAATGACTCGAATGTGCTCAAGATCGCCCATTGAAACTCCTTAGCCGTCATGGTTTCTCTCCAATTCAAAACCCTTGAAAAAGTAGGCAAAAAGACCTTTAAATAGAAAAAAACGTGTCATCCAAAAGTACTCATCGCGTCGCAAAGGGATTCACCGCGGGTGCGAGAATTCCGGTGGCAAATCACACATTTTTCTTCCATTTTCTTCATAAAGTTCACTAAGTGTTATCTCTTCCTTGCCTTGAATTTTTTCTTATTTCTTCACACTTTAGCTTTGCTTTTGGTCAATAATCTTTCAAATTTATCCAAATTTGCTCATAAAAATTGCATAATGACGATTGTCATCACATTTCTCGCCCATACTTTCCACCAATCAAAATAACATAATTAAAGAATCAGATAACTTGCTTCAAGTAAATTGATGGTGAATCGCTTTTCGAAGCTTGAGAGCAATTCAAGAAAATGATGAGATTGAGTCCACACAAAGGGCTGAGAAAATAGTTTATAATCCATACATTTTATAATGTTCTTCTCTATTCCACAAGAATGGCCTTAAATAGTGATGTAAGAAGGGCTCAATGAATAAAGATTATGATGGGGCATATGCCTATATCGAAAACAATACATAGAATCAATACCGCCGTGAAAACAAACATGCTCATAAAAAAAAACTCTAAAAAAAGAGTAATACATATAGTGTTTTTTACCCTATTAAAGCTAAGGTAGATGCCATAGTTAAAGAATTCAACATATAAAGCTATACAAATCATATGTTATTTGAATTGGTTGTACGATTTAAGTTATTTGAATTGGAAAAATGATTTTATTTAAATATGTAGTTTTAAAATTAACTCATCTCGATTCAACTAAGTTTTGTTAACTCATCTGAATTCACGGGTAAATGTAAACGTATCTATTAGATACCAGCGGTAGACTGTTCATTTTAATGGTCATCTTTTAAATATATCTCTTGCTACTCTTTTATATAATTGAAGTTAGAGAATCGGTTGTACGATTTATTGTAAGTACGATTCAATGCTTAAAAGTTTGTGCATATTATTAGCATATTATTGTAAGTACGAATCAATTGAAAAATGAATTCAAACTTTACCAATAATGATTTGATAGACATGTGATTTAAAAATAGATCAGCCCAAAACATCCTATCCTCTTTATATATAGTTATAGATTAAAAAATGAATACTATAATTAAAAGCACTAAAGTTAAATTCATGCTCATAATAGGTTTATGAGTCATAAACAGGATTTTGAATATAAATAAGTTAAAAATAATTTTATAAATGGATACACGGGCACTAGAAAACTTATAAACGGGAAAAAGTTTACATGTCTATACAATTATTTTTTATAAACAGAAATAAGTTACAATAATTTATTATAAACGAAAATAAGTTATAAATATTTTAATAAACGGGAAAATTTCAACTATTGATAAAATTATTTTTATAAACGGAAATAAATTACAAATACTTTTTATAAATTGACATACGGGTTCAACACGCTTATAAATGAGAAAAAGTCTACATGTTGATACACGAGTAGATGTGAACGTATCTATGAGATACAGTTGTAGACTGATCATTTTAATGTCCATCTTTTATATCTTTCTTTTTTATATTGTTTTATATAATTGAAGTTAGAAAAATGGCTGTACGATTTTTTATAAATACTCAATACTTAAAAGTTGGTGCATAATATTAGTAGATATTTGAAACTATGTGAATATTTACGGGTAGATGTGAACGTATGTATGAGATATCAACTGTAGACTGATAATTTTAATGTCCATCTTTTATATATTAAATCTATGAGATATCAACTATAAACTGATCATTTTATTTTTATTTTGATATATTTACTCGGGATATTATAGGAATGAGCTGTCAATCTTTTAGGTTTGTAAATTTTTTTTAAAATTTTATTTATTTTTATTTAAAATTATTCAATCTGTAGATTTATTCAAATATGTAGATTTAAAATTAACTCATCTGAATTCAACTGAGTTTTGTTAACTCATCTGGATTCACGGGTAGATGTAAACACGGGTAGATGTAAACACGGGTTGATGTAAACGTATCTATGAAATACCTGCTGTAGACTGTTCATTTTAATGTCAATCTTTTAAATATTTCATTTGCTGCTGTTTCATATAATTGAAGTTAGAGAATCGGCTGTACGATTTATTGTAAGTACAAATCAATGGTTAAAAGTTGATGCATACTATTAACATATATTTGTAACTATGTCAATATTAACCAATTGAAGAATTAATTCAAACTTTACAAATGATGATTTAGTAGACATGTGATGTGAATTCGGACGGGACTCGTGCGATAGCACGGGTTTCTTACTAGTAAATCTATACAAATCATATGTTAAAATAAAAATTATCTATTCTATAACATATATAAAGGCAAAACATGGTGATTTGGTGTAGCCTATTTTGCTACCAATTTTACCCTTACATTAAGGTGTAACTTACACAATAACTTCCATTGAAAAAGCGGATAGACGGACACGCGAGTACCCGTCGTCTGGCCGCTAGTTATAATAGAACAAATTTCTTTTTTAAAAATAAATTTCTTTTTCAAACATATTTTATTTTATTTTTCCTCAAAACAATTCTAAAAAATAAATTTTAAAAACTAAAAACAAAACTCAATCAAATATAAAAATAAAAAAATCCTAAATCCTCTATTTTCTGTCAAATTTCAGTTTCTCTACCGTATAAAACACATACCATAAATAAAACACAGTCAACCAAAAGAAAACACAAAATTTGAACAAAATAGAAAATATTACTACAAGTATCGAAGATCATACCTTAATCTAACGCCTGAAGTAAAATTGGTTTCATTCTTGTAAAGCTTGATGGGTAGGGTTTTCTTTCTTGATTTGGAAGGAAGAGCTTACCGATGCATATTCTGTCAAACCCCTTTTGCCCTTGCCGATCATGTTCTCTCTCGGGTAAACCTCTATCTCAACTGTTCAATTCTGTTACCCAGAGATTCATATTTTTTTTTGTTAAATTTAATTTTATATCAATGTTTGAAGATGGACGATTTTAGTCTCTGATTTGGGGTAAACCCTAGTGCAGTTTTGAATTGCTCGAGTGATATATAAGATGATGATGTTAGGTTGAAAATTTAGGTAAATGTAAGTTCCTTTCATGTGTAATGAATTCATGGGTTTCGAATGGATGTAATAAGTTGTTGGTTAAAAAATCAGTGAGGGAAAGGGATTTCATAGATTTATTCTACAATAGTCATATGGGGAGCTGGTTTTGCAACGCGGAAAGTTAAGATGAACGGTCGAGTTTAGTTTTAGGCAGATTGATATATGTTTTAAGCAGAAGTTGAGGTTAATCGAGATTTGGAATGGATGTAATTAGTTGTTGGTTGAAAATTCAGTGAGGGAAAGTGATTTCATAGATTTATTCTACAATGAATTGGGAGATTGTGTTGTATCACGTGAGTTAAGATGAAACATCGACTTTACTTTTAGGTAGATTGATATATGTTTTAAGCGGATATTGAGGTTAATGAAGGATGGATCTGGAAAACAAATGAATCCCATCTCCTCGCCGTTTTCTCTCTTATGCAAAAAAAGAAGTTCGTTCATGATGCGAATCATGCCATTCCCTGCCATGAATTGAGATACATTCCCAAACGGGAAGATGTAAAAAGGGGTGATTGAAATAGAATCTTGTCCTAGATAATTATTATTATATGGTCCATTTTTTAAAATGTACCTAGTTCTTGTGACTTGTGTGCAAATTTTCTTCCTGATATGGCTTAGCAATTTGACTGTGGTTTGTTTCTCTATGATGACCAGTCCTTCAGCTGCAGTCGAGGGAGGGCATACCTTTTCAGCAAAGTGTGAGTTTATTTGAAGCATTTGTTTATATCCCCGGTTCCCTGTCACTTCCTCCTTTTCTCCCCATGTTAATTATCAGGCTTTCATATAGATCTACTTTGATATCTGTTCAGTATTATGCTTCAGACAAATTTAGTAAACCCTCCCTGCGAAGACCTCCCAATCCCTAACCTAAACTATCTTTTCTCTATTGATATGGAAAATGAAATTAAAACACTATGCATTTATCATTGATATGAAATATTATGATTTTTTTCTGGCTTGCCCAATTAGCAGCTTTTCTTGCCATGAACCACCCCATATAGCATCTTCTTGACTGACTATTTCATATATCCATGTTTGTTAACTTTTGGTATTCGATAGGGTGAATGTTACACTTGGGACTCAAGTAGAGAGATTAATGATATCTGGAATGCATACAGTTGAAGACATATTTTGTTGCTGCTGTGGACAAATTGTTGGATGGAAATATGTGAGTTTTTCTTTTTCACCTCATTTCTTTTATCATACTTTTGGTCTTTTTAATGGGTTACCAACTTACCATCATACATGTTGTTGATAATATAGAATGTTACGAAAATGTAGTCAATAAATGATTTTTGGGAAAGGTTAATGGACTTGAGTATTTATGTGATATGATGGATTAACTTGATTTATGATAGGACGGTGGGTATTGGTCCCTCTTGGATTAGTCGGTCGCAAGGCCGGATACCAAGATTTCCAAAAAAAAAAAAATGATAGGAGGACTTTATGACTCTTTTGATCCTAAGAACCAACCCCAATGAGTAACAATGCAAATTAAACCTCAAATACAGAAATGCTATACTTTTTATTTTTTCTTTGGTTTTTAAAGAAATTGGAATGTAATCTGGGGGGTTCCACAGTTTTTTTTATTCAAGAGGTAGTTCATTGACATAATTAATTTTGGGGATCAGTCTTGAAAGTTAAAATCAGCAATCGATGTTGATTGAATATGTAGGTAAATCAGAATTTCAAAATATGATATTTTAAAATGTATATTAAACAGTTTAAACTGCCATCAGCTTTTAACTAGTACAAGAACACGAAGGAATGATTTTTCTTTTCTGGTTTCCCCCTAGAATGTGTTTATGTAATTCATTTAAAGAATTTGTTTTCTATTCCTTGAGAAGTTTACTTAAATTGATGCATTGCCATGAAACTCTGGATTTGTTTACTGTGATCCTGTTTGGGCTGAAAATCCCCAAGCGTTTAAACTTTTAACTCAATTAAGAGAGAGATGGCTTTTGCATTTGTTTAGGAGGATTATCTATTGAAACAAACATTGTAACATCATTGACATGCAAGCACTTGGTTGACTCTTTCTGAGTGTCTACCTCGATCAATTTTGGTCTTATCTCCATATATATTAGCGTCAACTTTTGATGAGCTCAATGCAGTTAGAAGTAATAATGTTTTGGATTCGTTCAGATTATAGCACATGAGAAAAGTGAAGCATATAAAGAAGGGAAATTTGTGCTCGAGAGGTATGGAGTAAAATTTGATTTTGAGTATTCGACTTTGATCATGTTAAGCTAAACTAAAATTTAATTACTGTTGATGAATCTCGCAGATGGAGGATAGTTGATGATGTTGAAGAGGAATTAAATTTGGATGCTAATGCTAGTTCAAGCGAATCAGACGAAAACCCTTAGCGAGTTGCTCCTTTCATGAATTCAAGAATTGTAACTAAGCTAGAAAATATATCACATCTTTAGTTTTTTAGTATTCATCAACATAGAATTTCACAAAGAAACTGTCTAGCTGGAGAAGTTTATTGCTTGATTTCAGCATTTATAAATCTTTTCATATGGAACTTGAAGTTGCTATTTCTTTATAGAGGGCATGGCGAGCCTGCGGAAACATCCTGCAGTTCTTGCAGGTTGATAGGGTAATAAATATTTTTTATTGTGATAGTTGACATTTTTACTTGATCTCAATATATCTAATATATGTGGAAAGTTAGGTTACTGTTCTAGCAATATGTTTGCAGATACAATTTACAGTACTAGGATTTGTTCTATTATCATATAAAATTGGGGCTTCTCTCACAGTGAAATGGTTCTAACTCTGAGGAAGTAGGAGTTCATTATTTTCATTGTCAATAATTTTGTGAAATTTGCTTTATGTTATTTTTCTACATCTGCATTCAGACACTTTTTTTTTTTAAGATTTGCGAATGCTTCCTGCATTTGTGCATTACTGTGATCGAGTCAGTAATCAAATTCACATCACCAAAAATCACAACGAGTGGTATCTAAAGCCTGGTTTGATATTCAGCGAACAACCAAGTTGGATATGGATAACTTTATGTGTGCAATGATTTTAGTCTTTGGAGGATGATGAAAGCCCTTCTATAGGGCTTGATTGATGCCTTGAAAGAGCCTGCAAAACTTCATGCAACCCTCACAAGTAAGGACTAGGATGATTTTCTAAGTGATGTCCACAACATTATGTGCTGCTAGAGATTACAAATGAAGACACTGTTGTTAGTTAGTTGGTTACCACAGCAACCATTTGAAAAAACTTAGATCTTGAGCTTACAAATATAAATTAGACGGCAGCAAGCCTGCCTTAAAAATAAGCAACTTAAACATAACAATGCATAATTGAGTCATAATTTACATCAAGATACAACTCATATAAAAGGAAGAGTACAATACCTAACCACATATATAATCTCTATTATTTTGAAGATATTGATGCAGCAACAGAACATGTTCAGTGTCGTCAAACACTGCTTCATTAGAAAATTCAAAACTCCCCATTGCGTTAATATTTTGGGTTTGCTGGGAAGAATTGCATAGACAGAGAAGCTTTGTAATAATGTCGTTGTATCTATCTAGTGCCTTTCTTGTTGAACAGTCTGCCCTTTGACAGATCCTGGCTGCACGGCTTCACATTTCCGGCAAGGTGATATAAAAGACATGAACACTTTCTGTCCAAACCATGTTTTTGTGACAGTTTTTTCCTTGTTTTTAAGGTTTCTTGCTTTGACAAGTTGTTCATGGTATTTCCTTGCTCTGCTGCCGGCTTCTGCGTTAATATGCTGTTCAATATCAATTTCTAGTAATGATCTTAGGGAAAGTGGGGGATTTGTGAAGAAAGATTTGTTTGGTTGAAATGCAATTGCGTGTGGCTTAATTTGTCCATTAGAAATCAACATATCAGCAGGTGTGATCTTGAATGGATTAGCAGCAGTAGAATATAATTCTGGTTTGATAGTGGAAAATTCAAAATCAGGGTTTGGCTTAGATGCTGCATGGTCATTTTGATGTTGTTGGTCTTGAATAGAAACAAGGCCTGCAAAAGAGAATGAATCAGCTGAAATGCTATCTCCTGCTGCATCAGAGACATACTTTTTTCTTTGATGAGTACCCATTGATTTATGACTGAATTGGTCAGAGGATCCGTTAAGATCGGATGTAGGAGTTATTGAAAAGTAAGACAGTTGTGTTAACGACTGTATTGGTCATATATATGAGCTAGATGTGTTTGTTGTGACTGTTTGTTGCCATGAGATTATTACTGTTTGATGTGTTTTACTGTCGTCACTGTGTTTACTAGACCTTGCTGCTTATGAAAGGGTAATAACACACAAGGGCCAGGGCCATGCATGGCCTGCAGATATTGAAGTGAATTTAATTTTCATTGGTTAAGAAATATGTAATTGTAATTTTCTTTCAGCATATATGCGAAATTTCCGTGAAGTGCTACTGGCCAAATTGTGTGACCTTTTTTTTTTAAATATGTGTGACTCTTCTTAAACTTGGAAAGATATATCCAATTAGATTTTGGAAAGTTTTCAAAAAAGTTGATAATAGAAAAAGAAAATCCTACGGTCCAATTAAAATCAGTACTTCATTAGTGTTAAATATTACTATCTCTGGTCTTTTTTATAAGCAACATTTTACCTTTTTAAATTTTTTAAATAATTAATATATCTGATCTATAATGCAGATTAAATATATTAATTTAAAAAAATAAAGTGTTCCTTATAAAAAAACCGAAGGGTGTATTGCTTATTCATTGGAAGAAAATATAGTAAGAAAAGTATCCAGAAAAAAGTTGACTATCCAATTAACGCAACTGTATTTAGAATTAAAAAATCCGAGATTATGTCATTGTTTGACTAATTGTATGAAAATTTCTTCACGGTCTTTTCTTAATTAAAGGTGATTGCTAGTTTTCTCGAAATAACATAATGTACTGTTTGGGTGAATGAATATTTCTTCTTCTAAAAGCAATATAATATTAAAGGAGTATAAGGGGTATTCAATTCCAAAACAAACATATTACATAATGGAAAATTGTATAAGGGATATTCAATTCCAAAACAAACAGATTACATAATGGAAAATTTCCTACCAATACCGATCAAAACTAAACAAAAGACATTTTACAGAAATCATAGAAATCAGAGTTTGGATAATTAATTTCTCCTATGCAAACTCACTTCCAAGCTAAAACCTTAATATTCCAACAAATATCGTTCAAATTACAAGAACCCGTTATAAAAAAATAATCTCGTTCCTAACCTTTCAAATGCTCCATAATACCGCCAACTACATTGAACATCTCCTATTTTTAATGCTACCAACATTCCTAATGCCTCACCAATCTAAATAATGTTGCGATACACTACCAGAAAATGAAACAGAGCAATCCATCCAATCCCCCACCGTACACCAAATCTTTGAAGAAACAGGACAAGAAAAAACTAAATGAATCAAATTCTCTTCCGATGCATTACACAAAACACACTTCCTCTCCACTTCAATTTGACATAAACCTCTTAAAAATAACTGATCCCGCGTGGCCAACCGATTTAGAAACAACTTCCAACCAAAACATTTATATCTTGCAGGAACAACTGAATTCCATAATAAATCCAAAAACCCTGCAAGTTTCAGTTTTCAGCCATATAGGTAGAGGTGTACCTCACATCTGCAAGTAACCCTCCCTAACCATATACAAAACGGACGTCCCAACAGTCCACACCAACTCATCCTTCTTGGTTTGATCTGGACACAAATTATTCAGCAGTAACTTTAAGTTACAGACCTCGATTTCAGCTTCAAGTTGTAGTTCGCTCGCGATTCCGAAGTCCCCCCATAACCATTCTTCATTCGACCAACATCCCATATTCACCATTAAAGCACCCTTACTACTACAAGCCTGAAATGGAAAGGGGAAAGAAACAACAAGACAAGGTTGAACACACCAAGAAGCTGTCCAAAACGGAACCATAAAGCCATCACCAATATTAAATCTAATCAAATCCGCGAAACTCATACCTTTGGAAGCAGTTAGGACACCTACCTTACATAAATTCTTTCACCAATTAGAAGCTGAAAAGTTCATAGAATTGCCCTTCTCCAACAACAATTGGGTTTCTATTCCGCCGTATCTAGCCTTTAACACCTTTTTCCACAAAGCGTCATTCTCTCGAAGAATTCTCCACTTCCATTTAGATAAAAGAGCCAAATTAAAGTCTTCGATACATTTAATACCAAGGCCTCCTTGCTCCTTAGGTCTACAAACCGAATCCCACTTAACCCAGTGAATTTTAGATTTCTCAACCGATCCACCCCAGAGAAAACGCTGTCTAATTTTATCAATTTGGCTCCAAACCTGAACTGGCGCTTTGTAGAACGAAAACAAGAATATGAGGAGACTGCTAAAGATAGAATTGATCAAACAAACTTTACCTGCGAACGACAAGTTTCTACCTTTCCACAAAGCCAATTTTTTTCTCAAACTTATCAATCAAATATGACCAAGTTTTGATACGTCTCGGGTTTGACCCAATTGGAATTCCTAAGAAGGAAGAAAAATAGATGATGCTGCCATGAAATGAGCACTAACATTTAAACCAATCAAACGAATCTTGTTGAAGTTCATGTGTAATCCTGAAACAAGTTCAAATCCCCGAAGAATTGCTTTGATACTCCACAAATTCTGCCATCCTCCTCCTCCAATTAAAAGCGTATCGTCAACAAATTGGATAATCTCCACCGACACCTCATCCTTTACCATAAAACCTTTGTAATATCCCCTATCAACATCATTACTAACCAAAGCAAATAAGCCCTCAATAACAATAACAAAAAGAATAAAAGAGAGCGGACCGCCCTAGCGTACACCGCTTTCTACCCTTTAAGAATATGTTTGGAGTAAGCCTCGTAGCTAGTGAAAATATTTTTTTTGAAGAAATTTAAAATAATTTGACTAAAATATATTATTTATATAATGTAATTTAATATTTACATTATATAGAGAGAATGAGCAATTTCAAATTCTTTAATTTTTTGATGTTATATTAAAAATTTTAAATTTAATTAAAATACAATACTTTATAAAGAATCCATTGAATCCCCATGTTCCACGCAGCAGGTACATGGTTCCAACCAAACCTATGCAAAACTTTATTCCACAACCTCTTCGTACTTTCACAGTCAAAGGTAAAGGGAGTAAATCTAAAATTCTTAAAGCTGCTTTTGCTCAGGTGATTTACCATATTTAGGCTGTTAGGAATAAACTTGTGTTTCAGAATGGGAATAGTAATGAGTTGAATAGTGCCAATGTTGTGGATATGGTTATTGGTAAAACTAGTTCAAATAGGAAGCTTAAAGCTTTTTGTAATAGGATATAGCTTGTTTTGTGTTTGAGTTGTCCTTGTGTGTTTGAATCGGTAGATCGGCTTGTATTTCATGTTTTTTGGTAATAATTGTTCTGGACTGGACCAATGACTAGAATTGGCCCAATCCACCTCTGCTCTAGAGCGGCCCAAATTGCCTAAGTCCAATTCACAGAGGGGCAAAAATTACCTTTCTGCCCCTCCCACCGGGCGAGGAACACAACGTCCCTCCCCGGAATCACTGCCCGTTACGCACGGCTTCGCTGCCCCCGAATAGCTAAGAGCAGGTGCCCGAAACCACGCTTATGCCCGGTATAATGGCTAGTTTCGGGCACCCCTGCCCGACATAACGGCTAGTTTGGGCAGTTACCTATTCTTCGAGAAAACAATTATTTCGCCCCGAAAATAGGACCGTTGGCCACTCGCTAGGGGCTCTATATAAACCCTCTCGCTTGAGAGGGTTAGGTATCCAATATTCACCCTAAGAATTCATACTTTGTACTTGCCCCTTTTCTCTGACCCTTTCTCACTTGAGCGTCGGAGTGCCTTGCAGATACACCCCCCTCCTCTCCATACGACCAGCATCCCTGACGCACTTGGCGGCCTGATTCTACAGGATCTGATCCAGCCTTCACGATCAGTGGCGCCGTCTGTGGGAAAATTTTGTTCTCCCCATCTTTCTTTAACCGAAGATCAAAACAATTCTCAAACATCATCACGATCATGGCCTCCCAAGATCGATCCAAGGATGCTCTCCAATCAACCATCCTCCCCGTCAACAAATATGACGTTGACGGCCAATCATCTCTCCTCCGAGATGCCCGTTTCCTTAGGGATAGAGCCACTGCTTCTCCTTCCCCTACCCCTGCTGATCGCAACAACGATCAACTGTCTCTCGACCTCCAGTCCGTTCCTGTTCCGCCCAGTGCCGACCCGACCGTGGCAGCCCTCCTAGAGGCACTCAACAAAACCAACACCCTGATCCTGCAGCAAAACGAGAGGATCGGGGCACTAGAAGAGTCTCGCCGTCCAAGATCCCCTCCTACACGGAGGAACCAGCGACGATCAAGAAGCCTGCAACCACAGAGAGAAATCGACCGAAGACTGCGCCAAGAGCACGATCCTCGCGTAGCCTGAAAGCGCGACCAGATCTCCCCGCGTGACCAGTACGCTCATGACCACAAAAGGACTCGAAGGAACGAGGAATCTCCGATCAAGTCCAAAGGACGGGCACACTCACCTTCTCCTCGAAGGAACCGCTCACCTTCTCCTCGAAGGACCGCTCACCTTCTCCACGAAGGAACCGCCGACGCAAGCAACCCGTCCGGTCACCATCATACACCAGTTCTAGTGACGACGACGAGCCGCGCGGCCCGTTGTCCCAGGAGATCTTGGCCACCAATCTCCCAAAAGGCTTGGAGAAACCCCCGTCACTTGGCACATACGACGGGACCACCGACCCCGACGAGCACATCGAGAACATCGATGCGCTGCTAGACTACCACGGCGTACGGGGCGTCATCAAATGCATACTGTTCCCGACCACGCTTTGGAAAGGAGCAATGACATGGTATAAACAACTGCCTGAGGAATCCATCACCTCGTGGAAACAACTGGACAGGATGTTTTCGCGGCACTTCACAACATCTCGCCGCCATCCCAAAACGGAGGCCTCCCTCTAAGCCATAATCCAGGGGAAAGACGAACCTCTGCGCGCATATATCGAGAGGTTCAATAAGGAAGTTGTGCAGGTCCCGACGACAGATAAAATGAAGAAGGTTCTGCTCGAACAAGGGGTCCGCCCGGAGTCTGAGTTCGCTAAAGCCATTGGCCTCGCGCCACCGAGGAACTTAGACGCCCTCCTCCTCAAAGCCCAATCTCATATTCAGTACGAGGAGAAGATTGCGGCCAACAACGTCCGAGCGTCTCGTCGCCAGGAGAACGCCCGGGCTTCCAAAGGAGAAGAAGCCTCGACGTCTCGTCGGGGTGAACGAAGGCACGAGGACCGTCCCCGCGACTCCCGTGACAGCAAAGGGCCCTCCGGGCGTTTCCATGATTACACTCCCCTGACCGTTTCCAGGGAGAAGATTTTGACCGAATGTGCTAATTTGGAGTTCAAACAAGCCGGGGTCCGCTTCCCCAAACAGCTGCCGAACAGACCAAACGTGGACAAGTCAAAGTACTGCCGCTTCCACAAAAGTCACGGCCATATTACGGAGGACTGCATCCATCTGAAGGATGCCATTGAAATACTAATCATGGACGGCCACCTAAAGCAGTTCACAAAGAAGAAGGACACTCCTCGGCAGGACGCCCAGGAGTCCAAAAAGGTCGAGGAGGAGGTACCCTCCTCGGAAGACGCCAACATACAAGTCGCTATATCCATATCGCGACCCGAGGACTTCAACGTCCCTGACGAGCTCAGCGCCCCTGCATATTTCACGGCCCACAGCCCGTGGGAGACCTTTCCCTCTGCCATGGTCATCTCTGGCGGGGGTTTCAACAAAGTTACCGTGGGATCCATGAAACGGAAGTTCGAACACCTGATCAACACCAGCTCGAACAAAGTGACCACGCTTGATCTGGCCCCGAAGGGTTTCATCCCCATCTCCTTCTACAGGGAGGAACTCCTCGACGGCTCCCCGAACTCAAGAATTTCGTTGCTCGTCAGAGCCCAAATGGTAAACTTCGACGTTCGCCGAATCCTAGTCGACCAGGGCAGCTCGGTCGACATCATGTACTCCAAACTGTTCTCAACGCCGCAGCTGGACGAATCGCACCTTACCCCCTACGTAGGGTCCGATTTACAGGGGTTCAACGGGTCTGTGACCAAGCCGTGGGGTTACGTCGAGTTGATCGTGACCTTCGGAGCAGCTGAAACGACCAGATCCATCAAGGTGCAATTTCTGGTAATCGACTGCCCGTCACTTTACCAATGCATTTTCGGAAGGCCAACTCTAGCCGAGTTGGTAGCAGTGCCATCGACCGTCAACCTGAAGATGAAGTATTACACTTCGAAAGGAATGGTCACCATCCTCCACAGTGATATAGAAGCTGCCCGACGGTGTTTTGAAGCAGCTACAAAGGGGTTCAACGCCATTGCGGCCAAGCCTAAAGCGTCGAGCAAGCCAGCACTGCCAAGCAGCTCCGAGGAGGCCAAGCCTCTGCCCCAGGTCGACTCTATCGACCTCGACAGTCGCTTCCCCGAGGACCAACAGGAGGAACGAGCAGCTTCATCCGGCCCATCCGCGTCATCCAGCAGCAGCTCCCATCCAATGCGCCCAATCTCGGATGGCAACTTTGAGCTAGTCCTGTTCGACGAAGACCCCTAACGGGGAGTAAAGATCGGAGCAGACCTTCCTGACATCGCGAGGAAGCAGCTCAAGGCGTGCCTCCGAGAGAATGCCGACCTTTTCGCGTGGAGCGCCGCGGAAATGCCCGGCTTGGATCCATCCGCCGCATGTCACCAGCTGACCATTGACCCGGCCATCAAGGTCGTAGCACAACGTAGGAGGAAGCAGTCTCCGGAGAAGACGGAGGCTGCTGAAAAAGCTGTAAAGGACCTCCTCGAGGCCAAATTTATTTCGGAGGCCAAGTACACCACTTGGTTGTCCAATGTTGTATTGGTTAAAAAATTTAACGGAAAATGGCGCATGTGCATTGATTATACCGATCTCAATAAGGCATGCCCGAAGGATGCCTACCCCCTCCCCAATATTGATAAACTTGTTGATAATTCCGCTGGTTTTAAACTTTTATTGTTCATGGACGCCTACTCGGGCTACAATCAAATCCCAATGGCAATGTCCGACAAAAAGTATACGGCATTCATGACCGAATCGGGCAACTATTACTACAATGTAATGCCCTTCGGCCTGAAGAACGCCGGAGCAACATACCAACGAATGATGAATAAAGTGTTCCAGGGAGAAATAGGCGACATGCTCGAAGTCTACATGGACGACATGATCGTAAAATTCCACGAGGAAATCGATCACACCGCCCATCTACGAAAAGTCTTCAAACAGGCAAGGAAATACAAAATGCATTTCAATCAGGAGAAGTGCACGTTCGGTGTCCGGGCAGGAAAATTCCTCGGCTTCTACTTAACAGAACGAGGAATCAGGCCAACCCCGACAAATGTCGGGCATTCTCTGAGTTTCCTACGCCTAAGTCCAAAAAATCCATCCAGTCCCTCAACGGGATGCTTGCGTCACTATCTCGTTTCGTGGCCAAGTCCGCCCAGCACGCCCTGCCATTCTTCAAACTCCTCCGTAAAGAGGCAGCATTCGAGTGGACCGAGGAGTGCGACAAGGCCCTTCTCCATCTGAAACGGGCACTCTCAGAGCCGCCGGTCCTCTCTCGACCGGACAACGGCGAAACGCTATACTTATATCTGGTCGTTGCGACCGAAGCAGTGAATGCCGCTCTCATCCGCGAGACGCTTGACGGGCAGAAACCCATTTACTTCACAAGCAAAGTGTTGTAAGGACCAGAGTTAAGATACCAGCAGATAGAGAAAGTGGCATTGGCCCTCATTAACGCAGTCAGGAGATTAAGACACTACTTCCTGGCTCACACGATCGTGGTTCGAACAGATCCGCCCATAAAGCAGCTGCTCGGACGACCAGATATGGTCGGCCGAATGCTCAAATGGTCGCTGGAGCTATCCGAATTTGACATCCAATACGAAGGCAGAAAATCCCCCAAGTCCCAAGCTCTGGCCGACTTTGTCGCGGAGATGACATCTGCAGACTCCCCCGCGAGCGAAGCGTGCAAGTGGACCATCTTCGTCGACGGTGCCTCAAGGTCGGCAGGAAGCGGCGCGGGGATCATACTGGAGAGCGATGAAGGAATTATCATCGAGGTATCACTCACACTGTCTTTCCCAACCGCCAATAACCTGGCGAAATACGAAGCCTTCCTCGCTGGGCTACGCCTTGCCGAGGACTTGGGCGCACAAGAAGTCGTCATTTGCACGGAATCACAACTCGTGGCCCTCCAGGTCTGGGGTGAATACCAAGCCAAAAATGACAACCTGACCAAATACTTGGCCCTGGTAAAGAAGGAAATGGCGAAATTCACAACAGTGGAAGTGAAACACGTTCCCCGCGAACATAACGTACGAGCAGACATGCTGTCTAAACTGGCCAGCACAAAGAAGAAAGGCGGAAACAAATCCGTCATACAGGAAGTGCTTCCTCGACCGAGCATCGAGAAGGCCTCCCCGACACTCGACGTGCAGGTGATCGGCAACAACAACTGTTGGATGACCCCAGTCTACAACTATCTCGCCAAAGACAAACTCCCGTCCGACGCAAAGGAGGCCAGCACGATCAGGCGAAGAGCTTGCTCGTATGTCCTGGTCAAAGGTAAACTATACAGGCGGGGATTCTCCATTCCACTGCTCAAATGTGTCGAGGAGGAAATGGTCGCACACATCCTGTGCAAAATCCACGAGGGAATCAACGCCCAACATCTCGGAGGAAGGTCCCTTGCTCGCAAGGCTCTCCGAGCAGGGTACTACTGGCCGACCATGCAAAACGACACGAAAGAACACGTGAAGAAATGCGACAAATGCCAACAGCATGGGGACATGCACCTGGCTCCACCTAACGAGCTCAAGGCTATGTCCTCCCCATGGTCATTCGCCTGGTGGGGCCTAGACATCCTAGGACCCTTCGTGGTAGGATCAAGTCAGAACAAGTACCTCATAGTGGGCGTAGATTATTTCACAAAGTGGATAGAAGCAGAAGCTCTAGCCAAAATAACTGCCCTCATCATCCTGCGTTTCTACAAATGAAACATCCTTGCACGTTTCGGTATTCCCCAAGCGATAGTAACGGACAACGGGATGCAGCTCACGGACAGGAAGTTTCAGGACTTTGTCACCCAGCTGGGTACGAAGCAACACTTCGCATTTGTCGAACACCCTTAAACAAACGGGCAGGCTGAGGCAGCTAATTGAGTCATCCTTCGAGGCCTCAAGCGAAGGCTGGACGAAACAAAGAAGGCATGGGTCAAGGAGCTACACAACGTGCTCTGGGCATACCGTACTACTCCCCATTCCACGACTAGGGAAACACCTTTCCGTTTAGCATACAGAACCGAGGCTGTAATTCCCGTCGAATTTCATGTACCCTCTAGGCGGACAGAGTCGCCCCTAGACGAGGAGATGAACGACGAATCTTTAAGGGAAGAGCTCGACCTCGTCGAGGAAATCAGAACCGGGGCAGCTCTTCGCGAAGCCTCACTGAAACAAAAGATCACAATCAGGCATAACGCCAAAGTGATACGATGAGAGTTCGACGTGGGAAGCCTTGTCCTAAGAAGAAACCACAAAGACTCTCGCGAAGGAAAACTAGCAGCCAATTGGGAGGGACGCTATCGCGTCTGGGAAAAAACAGAAAATGGGGCCTACTACCTAGAACATCTCACTGGGGAAGAACTCACTCGACCATGGAACGCTGAAAAGCTAAAACAATACTACAGCTAAATCCTCGGTTCTACTCGTCGCAACGACGAACGTCATCCACCGACCACTATGCACATCTAGGTACAAGCATCGCATACGATTAAAGCATAGCCCCGCTCAGTAACGAGCGGGGTAATTGCTCGACAGCAGTCCTCGATCGAGCATCGTCGTCGACAAAGTACCACGATTGGCAGAACCCCAGCTCGCGATGGGACGTTCACGCCTCGAACTCAGGCCTCAAACGCGACCTGAGCTCCGCTCCCCGCCAGGATATTCCCCGGCAGTTCGACCAGTTCCCCACATTGCCGAACACATCTATTACGAGCAATCCCCCCAAAAATAGTCACACAAGTCAAGTACCCCCTATTACGGGCGGACATACATTCACAGCAAGCATGCATACAACACTTAGCAAAAATAAAGGCAAGTAAAGTCATGCAAACAACAGAACTAAATATGCTATAATTTAACAAGTGGCCGCAAAGACCATAATTGTACATTGTTACATAAAACAGGGGCCATGCCCCCCAGAAATAAATTACAGTGAATTTGACGGCACGCAGGCCGGACTCATTACAACAACATCAAAAAATAACAAATTCCTCAGTCATCAGCGTGCTCGGTTGACTCTGGCTCGGGCCCCTGCTCCTCTGCAGGCTGATCCTCGGGGGGTAACGACAAGGAGACCTTCGGACAAGACAATACGACCATCCTCAACATGCGCAAGATAGTGAGCACCCTCGGCAGAGATTTCAAGCCCAGGGTTCAACATGCGCGGCTGAGTCACGACGTTTCTAAAAGACTCCTCCGCCACGGCGATGCCATCATCTTCGACCAGCAAGATGCGGGCAATCGGCTTGGACCTAGTCTTCATACCTTTCAAATCGTCTGGCTCGTCGGTACCCGGGGTATTGACAGCCCTCAGCTCCCCGATCAGCTCTTCAGCAGCCGTCTTCTCCACCGCAAGCTTGGAAATCTCCTCCTTCGACCTGGCCGTTTCCTCTTCAGCCTTCCTCCGAGCCTCGCCGGTAGTCTTGACCTCTTCCTTAAGGGACGCCACAGAAGCATGGGCAGCATTGAGTTCAGACTCAGTCGCGGAATCCCCTTTAGCATACACAGCTGCCATCTCTAGCATCCTGACCAAGGCAGAAGCATCTTGGGCCACCAGCGCCCTCTTACTCGGGCGATCCATACCTTCCAAGCGAAGAGATTCCGCCCGAGGGACGACTAAAGAATTGCCTTCGAAAAACCTCCTATCAAGGATGCAGGGAGGAAGCTCGAATTTACCTTTCTCCGTGACCCGAGTAAGGTCCATGACATCAGTTACCCTTGGCCGCTTGAAACGTCCGGCTAACAGCAGGGGAGATCCCCGAGAAGCAGAAGTAGGAGAAGTGGAGGTCCCCGCAGCAGATTGCACCGGAGGAGGAACACGGGCACCAGTAAATCGAGATTTCGGAGGGGCTGTTCCAACTTTGTTCCTTGCCAGAGCGTTCCTCACAACCCGATCGTGAGCCTGAGGCATCTCACCTGCACAAACAAAACACGAACATGTTAGATACGAGGAAAAGAAATAACGTGAACAAAATCTAAATGACTAAGACTACCAAGCAGCGTCTCAGCGTTCGCGGGAGTCTTGCACTCCAGCAGTGCCTTAACGTTGATGAACCGACGCTTAACCCTCTGACTCCCATCTTCCTCGAAGATCGGGCTGCCCTTGCTAGTCCACCACTCAGCGAGACTGAAGGAGTTGACCCACTTCACCAGCGCCTTGTAAGCCACGGCGTCCTGCCCGCGCAGGTCGCTCGGTTGAAAAACGTAATCGCTGGGCTTTTTGGTGAAATGGTCAAGTGCCCAGCGGATGGGGAACATGTAGAGCCTTTGCCCAATGTACTTCCCTTCCTCATTAAGCAGCTCGTTTTCGTCGTCGTCAACCTCTATCTCCCAGACGTATGTGCTATCCTGGGCAACCTCGGACACGGGTTCAACAACGAAGTACCGCTCCTTGAATGTCCGGATTGACTCCGAAAACGGTTTAAATAGCTTGCGAGGTTGCTTCAGAGAAACCCAACCATACTTCTTCCCCGTCAGATGCCTTTGTAGATGGAAAACAGCGAAGAACAGAGGGAGAGTGGCCCCCAAGGAAAGATGCTCGCACACCAATTCGAAATCCCGGATGAAGGCCAGTGAATTAGGATGCAGTTGTGTAGGGGCTAACTTCAGATGCTCGAACACCGACCGTTGAAAATTAGTAAAAGGCAGCCTCAGTCCCAGCTCTTTGAAGGCATACTCATACATTGTGAAGCGGTCCCCGAAGTCCGTGCAGACCCGCTCGTTCAAAGTAGGGAAATGCACCTTCCACTCCCCTTTCGATCCTACCTCCGTAAAAACGTCGGCCAAAGACTTTGCGAACGTAGAAATGTGCTCGGAAGGTTTGGCTACCTCCCACTCCTCTGGGAGAACCCTTCGACGTCTTCCTTCATTACGTCAAACTCTTCTTCCTCCCCGGCATTGCTGGAGGAACTTGAGGTCGCCGAGCTCGAAGTCGTCGAGCTACTATTCTCCTCAGAGCCAGTTTCCTCCTCGGTCGTATCTAGAATAACCTCTCTGTCTGGCCCCATTGCCATGACAATCACCTGAAAAACAGAGAAGATAGTGAATTCGACAGCAAATCAAATCCACCCTTCCACTGCTAAGTCAAGTGAAAGGGCGCACAAAGGACTGAGGACAACGTCCTCGGCCTAAGCCCTAACATCAAAAGAAAAGCCAAAACCTCCTCGCGAGGAGACGCTCGAAACATATCGTCCTCTTGTGAGGAGCCTCCTCGCGCTCATACCCATTTTCCGTTTGAAGCTCCACCGAAAATCGCAAAGCTTCACCGGAATCTGGGAATTTTCTCCAGAAAATTCGTCATTCGCTCAACAGATGAAATGACACGATGGTCACGCATGCACAACTACCGCAACCACGTCGTGGACCACCCTCCTCGCTGAACGTACTACATACTCCGGCGAAGTGCTGGAGGCAGAAAAATGGCACAACCACCGTCCACCACCAACACTCGCCAGAAACCCACCTATTTCGTCATCTAAAGATAACCCTAACCGCATACAATTTACCACTAACAACAAAAGGGAGCAAAACAATTTATATATCGGAAAACTTACTTGATTTTAGAAGAAGGTAGAAGCTGCTCGAAGCTGGTGACGGTGGTCGGAGAGCCTGAAGACGGTGACGGGAAAGAACTGAAAGAGACGAAGAGAAATCAGAAAGGAAAAGTTTTAAATGAAATGGTTTCCCCCCTTTTTATACAAAGGGGCACGTGCAACCACGCGCCCATAGGCCATTATGACTATCCACTAGCCATCATTGCCCATTAACTGCTACACGGAGCTCTACGTACACGTGGCGCCCCAACATTTCAGATTCTGTCTGACCATTAGTCTCCCCGTATACCGGGCAACAAGGTCACGACCACGAATCTCACGAGCACCTGGGGTCACGAGCACTTTGAGACAATCTTCATCGTCTGCAAACGACGACTCCATGCTGGCTCCCCGGAGCAACGAGCAGTCCTTAAGTCATCACTCCCATGCTCGGGAGCAACGACTTGGGGGGCTCCTATTCTGGACTGGACCTATGGCTAGAATTGGCCCAATCCGCCTCTGCTCCAGAGCGGCCCAAATTGCCTAAGTCCAATCCACAGAGGGGGAAAAATTACCTTTCTGCCTCTCCCACCGGGCGAGGAACACAACGTCCCTCCCCGGAATCACTGCCCATTACGCACGGCTTCGCTGCCCCCGAACTAGGGGTGTTCATTGGTTCGGGCAAATCCGAACCAAACAGGAATCCAAACCAAACCATTGTGTTTGGTTCGGGCATTTTTTTAGTTTGGGCAAAAACCAAACCAAACCAATGAAACCCAGTGTTAATTGGTTCGGGCAACAGATTTCCAAAATTCTACCCGTGAGCCCGTCTACCCGAACCAATCATAATTAATTAGTATAATATATATCATCATTACCATGGAAACTAGAATGAGATATTCAACTTCAAGAAGAAAAAAATGAAATGTCATTTGTGATATGCACAACCAATATGGAGAAACAATAAAATTAAGAATTTTATATTATTTTGGAAAATTAGTTGATATAGGTTAATATTTTTAAAAATATTTTTGCACATTTGTTTCTAATGTACCCAATCAATCCAACCCAAACCAACTCGTTGTTTATTGGTTTGGTTCGGTTTGAGTTTTATCACAAAATTCTGTAAATCCAATCCAAACCAATCCATATATTTTTTATCGGTTTGGGTATCGGATTCTCCCAAAACCGAACCAAACCGGTCCGCGAACACCCCTACCCCGAACAGCTAAGAGCAGGTGCCCGAAACCACGCTTATGCCCGGCATAACGGCTAGTTTCGGGCACCCCTGCCTGACATAACGGCTAGTTTGGGCATTTACCTATTCTTTGGGAAAACGGTTATTTCGCCCCAAAAATAGGACCGTTGGCCACACGCTGGGGGCTCTATATAAACCCTCTCGCTTGAGAGGGTCAGGTATCCAATATTCACCCTAAGAATTCATACTTTGTACTTGCCCCTTTTCTCTGACCCTTTCTCACTTGAGCGTCGGAGTGCCTTGCAGGTACACCCCCCTCCTCTCCATACGACCAGCATCCCTGACGCACTTGGCGACCTGATTCTACAGGATCTGATCCAGCCTTCACGATCAATAATATTATCTTTATTCAAAAAAAATGTTAAATTGTTTAGTATTAATTTTTTAAATTTTGCAAAATGATTTTTATATTTTATGAAAATTTTCAAATTCACCTTCAAAAATTTTAAAAATTGTAAATAAATTCCTAATAATTTTCAAATTTTACAAATTGATCCCTCAATTTTTCAAAAATTATAAATTGGTTTATATCAAAAAATTTAAAGTTTATAAAAATAACCTCCAAAATTTAACAAAGAATCATTTTAATACTCCATCAAAACAAAAGCATTTAAAAATGAATTAATTTTAATTGACTCATTTGAATTTCTTATAATTTTGAATTATTTAAAAATTCTCTATTACTTTGTCCAAACAAATTTTAAATGCATTATAAAATAAATTATAGGATTCTCATATTTTTGGATAAAAAATAGTTATGATTTATTTTACAACATGAAATGTATGCACATTTAAAAAAAACTATTGGAAATAGTGGACACTTATTAGGAGGATGATCAATCTATGTTCCTTACAAAAAATTAAGTGGATAGATGAAAAAAGGAAATAATTAGACACTTCATGTTTTAAATTTTGGTATATCGATAAAGTTAGATAGAGAAATATGGGGTATGTATTGTTATTGATAAGAAGTGAGAACTTAATATTGTGTGCATAAAAAATATAGATCAGATTATAAGATTAAAATTTGTAGTTGTCGTACCTCGAAAAATATGATCTTTTGTGATGGATGTGAAAAAAAATTATTCGAACAGAGTCGCCACCAAACTTTATTTATTCCAACGAAAGAATAGGAAAATATCGATAAAACCTTTTAAAAACTGAATAATGGTCGTCGCAACCATATTCGGGTTCGTGAGTCGATTACGCAAGGGGAAGGTATTAGCACCCCTCACGTCTGTCGTACTCAACGAGAACCTTTTAGTTAGATTTGCGATTGAATGTTAGCTCATGTTTATTTGTTTTCTTAAAATGGTAAAAAGATGGAAAAGGAAAAAGAAAGAAAGGAAATCTCAAAAGAGAAAAATGGAGGTTTTTTATTAGTGTGTTCGTCGAGGATTGGGGTCTTTGTACCTATGTATCCTTATTGTGCAATGAGGAAATCAGAGCTCCGTAGTTCGGAGGGACTACAATTTGTTGGTTTGTGTTTTTTTTTTTAATGAACAAGTGTTTAGATCGCTTTCTAAGGGCTAAACGTTGGTTTGTCTACTCTTGGGGGGAGGCTTAAACACTAGTTTGTATGCGCATTAGAAGGGATTAAATAATGTTCTTTAAAAAAAATAAGTGTTTGATCGCACGGGGGCGAGTAATTAGGTTTCAAAGGTTTCGATCGCACAAGGGCGAGAAAAAGATAAGGTTGATGTGTTAAGTGTTTTTTTGGATGACGAATACTCGAATGGTCGAGTAAGGCAACTCGTATCCAAGTAATCGAGGAAAGGAATTGAAGGCTCCAAACCATCTCCCTTTTCATCCTTAATTACGAAAGGATTTGGATATTATTAAGGTATTTTAATGGATGACGAATACTCGAATGGTCGAGTAAGACATCTCGTATCCAAGTATTCGGGAAAGGAAATAGAAGGCTCTAGACCACTTTCTTTTTCATCTAAGTTATTAGGAAAATAGGTTTGACTTCGATCAGGTTAACAAGTGATTTGAGATGAATCGTTCTCGAACTTTTTTAATATATGACAATTGTTTGACTAATCGAGTAAGGCAACTCGTACCCAAACAATTGAGGAGAGGAATCGAAGGCTCGAGACCATCCCCCTTTTCACCTTTAATGAAATGGCAAATCGTACCTAAACATTTGATTATCGTTGCGAGACGATTATGAAAATGGTTTAAATGGAGAAAGGGAAAGGTTGATGGCGATGCATGAAGCGGTCGACTTACAAGTTGGGTATGGCTTGATGTATGGATCAATGATGCTTTGGATTTGGTTAATGGTGATGCACAAGGCGATCGACTTACAATGGTTAAGAGATGGCTTGATATGTCGGTCGAGTACGCTTTAGGTTCGTCCAATGTTAACAAAAAAACAAAAACATAAGGAAGCGATACAATTATTACAAGCCTAAAGAGTGGGGATACACTTTGTTGAATGGGAGAAAGGTAAAGCAATAAACACAGTCCCAAATAAATAAGTAAACACAAATGGATTAAACACTCAAATAAGCATCCAATTGATTAATTAAAAATGCATGAGTCTCATTGTAAGGAAGCTCAAGAGTAAGCTATGTGGGTGTGTGCAAAAACAAGCTCATTGTAAGAAAGCCCAAGAGTAAGCCATACGTTAATTGTGATGCTAAAAAAGCGACCGACTTATAAGGTATAAAATGACTCGACATTGAATCGAGAATTAGTTATTTTTGAAAATGGTTTAATGTGATGCTTGAAGTGATTAACAATTGAGTAAAGCATTAAAACACAATCAAAATGAAAGTGATAAAGTTATTACATTATATGAGGATGGGAGTACATTTTGTCAAATGAGGATACGAGATAATGAAACAATTAAATCAAAGCCCAATCAACAAACATAAATAGATGAGTGTAAGTGTACAAGAGAATGATTTCATTAAAAGAAGGCTCAAGAGTAAGCCATGTGAAGAAGATAGCAATACACAAGTTATATTTACAACACGTTCAAAAATTAAATCGAAAGAAGTAAAATTGAAGCGTGCACGAATTAAAATCGGAAAGTGAAGATTTTGTTAGAACAATATTTGTTCATGATATATATATCCTTAGTTTTGATGATAACAAAAGTATTAAAAGAAAAATGGTATTATCTAATGTGTTTTCAAGTATACAGGTTCTTATACTTAAAAGTTACATTTAGAATCTGATACGAAGGCACACTTGAGTGAAGCTAAGTTACACATTTCTGATAACACAGAATCTAAAAGAACATTAGCTAAGTGTTGTTTGGTGGATACTCTGAAGCTGAAGGCCTCAGCATCAGAAGAAGCAACACATAGTTTCTACACTTGGTAATTGTATTGGCTTCTGATGACAATTCAGAGTTTGTAGCGAAGATGAAGCTATTTGTACTGCAGATAGCAAGCTGTAATGTCAACTCAGCTCGCCAGCTAGACTCTATGATCATAAGGCTCAAGAAGAGGTGACATGCTTTACGGATAAACACTCTCAACGACTCTATAATACAAGATACTTCTGAAGACGCTTTGGTTAAAAAAATTACACAATGGATCTAGATCTTATGTGTATCTACCCTCAATGTCTCTTGTACTTTGGAGAAGAACAAAGACACTTGATCAAGTTATATCTCCCAACGGCTAGTTCCCTAAAATCTGTTATATAAGTAGTTGAAGGTTCTACTTGACTCTTTAACAAGGAATAAGAAGAAGAAGGAATTCCAAAGAAGATAAGGGTGTTCAGCGCCTCTATCTGAATGAAGAAATAACAAGATCAACAATGAGCAACACTACTGAATATGCAGAATCTTCTGTTAATTATTGTAAATTGTAAATAGCCTTAAGGTTTCCTAAACATTGAATATTCTGGAAATCTTGAGAGCTTATGGTTTTTGTTAAGGTTATTATCTTGTACCTCTGATTCAAAATCATGTACACCTTGTTCTCTTTTCTGCTGAACATGTTGTTCAGCAAATAAGATTAAAAAGTCTCATACTAGGTGTTTGAGCTTCAAAGTCTCCAGTTGAAAAGCTTGAGCCACGTAAGTCTCTTGCTAAGTGCTTGAGCATTGAAAGTCTTGATCTGTCTTGATTAAGCAGCAAAGTCTTAGAGTTTGAATCTGAGCAAAGGAAAGTCTTGAACCAGGTGGTTTAAGCAAGGAAAGTCTTAAATGGTGTGTCTAAGAAGGAAAGTCTTAGATGGTGTTTCTAAGAAGGAAATTCTTGAACCAGGTGGTTTAAGAAAGGAAATTTTAAATGGCGTGTCTAAGTAGGAAAGTCTTAGATGATGTGTCTAAGCAGGAAAGTATTGGGATCCGAGTATTTAATCAGGAAAGCCTTGAACCTGGTGGTTTGAGAAGGGAAAGTCTTAGGATCTAAGGATCTAAGCAGGAGTCTTGAGCTAGTGCTGATTGAGCAGGGAAGTCTTTGCCTGTTGGTATGAGAAGTGAAAGTCATATGCTTGAGTGCATAAACAGTTGTAATCATGTGATTGATTATAGTGGAAAATCTCTTGCAAGGCAAGGGGGCTGGAGTACTCTCGGTTAGGAGAGGCACCAAGATAAATATGTTGTGTTCTTTGTTTCTGTTTACTCTACTTCTGATATATTATTTCGCTGCACGTATAATCAGATTCTGAACTCTATTCAGAAGTAGAAATATCTTAATTTGGTGAACATAATTCAAACCCCTTCTTGTGTATTTTTCTCTCCTGCAATTGACATCAGAGCCCTGGTCTATGCATAACACCTTACAGTGGTGCAGACAGAGATCTTGTGAGAAAAGTATATTTTCATTTTGGTTTGAAAAGAAGGGTGGGTACAAGATGAAGGAATCTTATGAAAGGAACTTGTCTCCTTCTCAATAGGAACTAGATAGTTCAACATGCTGACTTCTGAATAAATCAGAAATACTTCATCAAAACAGACTGCATATCCAGAATCAGAAAAGCTATCCCGATAAGTTTTATTATTGATTATTCATTATTTCAAGTGTAACATTCTGTACAAGGTATTTCAGCATAAGTAGCCTTCATGCTCAGATATTCTGGAAGAAACTAACTTAAGATACTTCATATCTGGTATAGTGGATATTCTCACCTTTTGTGACAATATATATGTCATGTTGAAAATAGAGAATTCTCTTGAACATTGTTGAAGAAAGCCCTATTACTACTATTCAGAACAAATTAATATATTGTGTTCTTCTCTGAACTGCTTCATCTAATAATTCTCTCAGGAGTTATTTTGTTGTAAAAGAACTCTGAACTTTGTAGTTTATGCTTGATTCCAAGTGGAGAATCTAAATCTAATGATTGTCAGGAATTGTCTTAATCAAAGTCTTTGGTAGCAAAACTTTTGACCTAAGATAATCTATGAAAATCTTCTTATTCAGAATCTTACATAAATAATTCCTAGCTTCTCACATGCATAAAGAGGGAAAATCTATTTTGACACATGTATCACTCTTTACACCTGTCTGAAATATATTCAGCACACTTGAAATTATTGGTGACTTGAATTTGAAGGGAATTGAATTTGTTTTAAATATTTGTATGTTCAAAATCCTTTTAATTCCATTGAATTTTCTCAACACTTTTCCAACACACACAACCTTTATCAATGAAGGTTCTTGTGCTTTAACTATAAACCCTAGAAAAACCTTTTTTACCTTCTCTATGGCACCCCCTGTCAATCTATTAAACATAAATTCCATGCAAGACCTTAAGATTAAACCAAAGACTACTTCGCTTAATCAAAATGATTTAAAGCTTCTTATTGAGCAAGTGGTTGATTTCGAAGTTTTTGCTGCAAATGGTTGTCGGTGGAAGAAGTACTTTGAATCTCAAGGATGGATGGAATTTTTTGACATGTTAAATGGAGCAACTTACCCAACTCTGGTAAGAGATTTCTGGGTCAGAGCATAAGTATATGATAAGTTCTCTACTCAGAATGAAGAAAGAGTTTCTGTAGAAAATGATAGAAGATTGAAAGGTAAATCAAGACCAGAAAGGGGCCTAAAAAAATTCAAATGCGTTGAAATTAGATCTGCTGTAATGGGTATAGAGGTTGCAATCACTCATGACAATATTGCTCAGTTAATTGGGGCTAAGAATAAAGGTATGGTAATTCTCAACTCAAAGGATGGAGGAATTTATGCCAAAGATATTAAGTAACTTCTCTCCAAAAAGAAAGATGACTTTGGTAAAGTGAAGAATATGCATCTGAAACAAAAACTACTGTTCAAAATTCTCATTGGATGTTTGATCCCTCGTGATGGTAGTTCTGACCAAATTTCATGGGATCACAAGATGTTCCTCTGGTGTCTTACAGCTGATCAAAGGTTAAACCTTCCCGGTTACATCTTTCATCGTATGTGAGAGTCCATCAAAGACTCATCCAAGAAGCTTAAAAGAACAGTACCTTATGCAAGGTTATTGTATGAACTCTTCTATCTAGGCAAATTGATCAACTTGCGGATAGAGCGTGGAGCCACTCAAGATATAAATGATGCTTATGGAAGTGTGTTGTCAGCATCCGTTCTGGCTCACATGAAATATAGGTTGAAAAAGGACATCATAATGATTGAAAATCCTTCCAGAATCATAAGAGATAAAAAAGAAAGTTTATGGATAACTTTCCTATGATAATGAAAGAAGATTCTCCATAAGTCATCAGATTGCTTATTGAAAAAGTCAAGAAAGAGTGTGGAGTGATCATTTCTCAGGATCATCATGATCATCTTCATGTCAAGTCTCAAAATGAGTATGACTCTAGGAGAAAAGGAAAAAGGATGGTAATCACTTATGATAATGATGAAGAGTCTGATGAAGAAACTATAGCTCATGCACTTGTTAGAAAGAAACTGATGAGAGATGCTCAGAGAGCAGTGTATAAGGAGAAAGAAAGGCTTGTTCATAAAAGTGAAAAGAAAGGAAATCCCCATAGCTCCAAGAAGACTTTGCAACAAGAAGTTGATGAACTCAAAGAAACCACTGAAACGAAAGGTGAAGGATCTGGCTGCAACTCAGACAAGGAAGCCAGTGCATACAAGAAAAGGAAACTGTCTAGTTTGAGCCAAATTGAAGAAGAAGAAAAGGAAGTAAAAAAGGTCCAGGTTTTGAAGGAAGTCAAGCAGTTCTTCATCGCCTTTATTATGACTGGTATGATTATAGTTTATGAAGAAATGGTTAAGGAAAATCGTATTGAGGAATCAACAGAACTCGTAAAGGAAGGCAGGAAGATCTTAAGAGAACATTTGGGAGAATCTATTCTAAACTCTTCTGAAGTTATTCAGATGACTCAAGAGTTTATTGAGAAGTGCAAAAAGGATGATGCTGGTACTAAAGATGGGCCTAGGGCAGTAGAGGAAGTTGCTTCAGAAGGAGAAACTAAAGAGGTATCTGCATAAAAGAATAATGAGGTCAGAAATTGGTTGGATGGAAATCCAGAAGATAATGTCAATATAACAGAAGTCGCAGAAGAGCTTGTCTCACTTGCAGCAGTATTAGGTATCGAGGTTGAACCCATTCATGACTTTAATCTTAATACTTCACTGAGAAAGTCTTCCACACCTTCACCTGCACTAATAATCATTGCTCTGAAGACATATTTTTCATTACTAAAAACTACTCCACTCATAACACCTAACACTGATAATCCATCTCTTGATCAAACCATTCGAGACATTGACACTTACATTCAGACTGGTATAACTTTACTAATTCCTGATGAAACTGGAAGTGGTTTGAATGTTAAGCCTCTCAATGTTACATCACCCTCTAGCAGCTCCACCAAAACTTTGACAGATCAACCGATTCAGGGCTATCTTAATGATGGACCTGAGTATGCCGAGTCTGAGCAACAATCCGAAAACTATTGCCAAAATCAACCCTTACCATCAATTCAACCCAAATATCAATCAAATCATGTCTTAGAAAAAGGATATCACAGCTGAATCTGTTTATGAAACCTAGAAAAATGAAACCAACACATCCAAACCATCTCAACACATAACTAATCACCATCCTCTACCCAATCATATACTTTCTCAATTAGAAGTCTTTAGGATTGGGTTGTTTAATGAGGCAAAAGCACTTGTGGAAGAAGGACTTACACCCACTGATCCTATGGTTTTCAATGCTAAATGGTAATGCTTCAGAAGATCTGTCAACTCGGTTATTGAAGATCTGAAAAAATCTTCATCAAAGGAAGTTGCTACAACTAGCCAGAAGCAACTGCTTAATCTTGAAGCCAAAATCACTGTAGTTGCTAAATGTCAAGAGCTTATGAAAATTCAGATGGCTAACAATCAACTCTCAGTGGATGATCAACTTAAGTATGTGGTTGAGAGGCAAGAAGAAATTAGTTCTGACCTTAAGGCGATCATGGAATTATTGAAGAAACCTTAGGTCTAGGATGTAAAACCCTTTTTGTATGTGATTTTTGGTTTAGTTGTGAAACTTTATTATGTGAATTTATCTTGTTTGTGAATCTTATAATGCTTTATGATTATGTATCTAAATGCTTTTATATCTATCATAATTATGTGTGTTCATAATTGTTGTGCTTTATTCTTAAGTGAAATTGAGACTTGCATTTTGTGGAAAAATTGATTAATAAACTGATTAAAGGGAAAAACTTCATTGAAATTAAAAAGTTACATGAGTAAAGATATGGGTGTAAAATAAACTAGTCTACTTCTAGTCTTCTCTGTTACTTCAGTCATCTTTCTCTGTATTACTTGCATTCATCCTCCTGCATTGTTCATCTTCTTCATCTTCAACTGAATGATCCTCAGAAGCATCTTTGTGCTCCTTTGACCTTTAAGTCTGAGATCTGTAGGTAGCTAATCTGGTTTGAATGCCCTTCTCTTCCCTTAGTTTTTGACTCTCTTTTACTACACCTGCAAGAAGTTGTGTAAAAAGTTCCTTATTTGCCAAACATCTATCTTTTGCTGCTTCAGCCTTCTTCAGCAAATCAAGTTCTCTTGCAATATTGTGCCTCTCACTCTTGTAAGGAATGCAGTTGTGAGATTTTCTCTTCATAGATATCTCTTGCTTGAAGTATTTCTGAAGAACTGGATGAACCTTTGAGGACGCAAGATTACTTTTATAGTGTGCTTTATGTATTCAATTAAGTACATTAGTAAACCAATATTTAATGCTTCTTGACCATCTTGGAATACTACATTTACTTGATTCTGACTAAAGCATCCTTGACCGTCTTGGGACTTTGCACTTCTGAATTTTACTTGTCTTAATTGTTCTCTATTTTGTGGGTATACCTTTTTGATGTGACAAAAGGGGGAGAAATATAGAAGTATTTAAATATGAATTTATACCCCTTCAGATTCAATGCTACCAAAGTTAATAGTATTATCTTTTCTGTTCATTTAATTTAGTTTTTATATTTTTGTTATGGTTATCTTGCCTGGGTAAATAATTTTAACTCTTCTTGTATATGGAACTAAGGAGGAGCTTACAAAACTTAACCTTAAGAGCTTACAAACCTCGTATTCTGATGTTTCTTAGAAAGTTAAAGTTATAGTTTTCTTGAAAAATAGTACTTAGGATGGGTTCTCAGAACTCAACTATTGGACTATTAGACTCATATGGAACTTACAAACCTCATACCCTGATGTTGCTAAGAAAGCTAAATATATTTTAGGATTCCTCAGAAATAGAACTTAGGGGGAGCTTACAAAACTCAACCTTTGATCTATAAAGACTCAGAGAGAGCTTAAAAACCTCATGCTCTGATGTTGTCTAAGAAAAATTAAAATAGCACAAACATTGCCCTTTAAATACTTGTGTTTGTCATCATCAAAAAGGGGGAGATTGTTAGAACAAGATCTGTTCATGATATATATCCTTAGTTTTGATGATAAGTAAAGTATTAAAAGAACAATGGTATTATCTAATGTTTGTTCAAGTATGCAGGTTCTTATATTTAAAAGTTACATTCAGAATCTAATATGAAGGCACACTTGAGTGAAGCTAAGTTACGCGTTTCTGATAACACGGAATCTAAAAGAACATTTGCTAAGTTCTGTTTGGTGGAGACTCTGAAGCTGAAGGCCTCAACACTAGAAGAAGCAACACATTATTTCTACACTTGGTAATTGTATTGGCTTATGATGACTGTTTATAATTTGTAGCGAAGCTGAAGCTATCCGTACTATAGAAAACAAGCTGTAATGTTAACTCAGCCTGTCAGTTAGAGTCTATGATCAAAAGGCTCAAGAAGAGGTGACATGTTTTACGGATAACCATTATCTACGGATCTATAGTACAGGATACTTCTGAAGACGCTTTGGTTAAACAAACTACACAATGGATAAATATCTTTTGTGTGTCTACCCTCAACGTCTCTTGTACTTTGGAGAAGAACAAAGACATTTGATCAAGTTATCTCTCCCAACGGCTAGTTCCTTGAAATCTGCTATATAAGTAGCTGAAGGTTCTACTTGAATCATTAACGAGGAATAAGAAGAAGAAGGAATGCCAAAGAAGATAAGGGTGTTCAGTGCCTCTATCTGAATGAAGAAATAACAAGATCGACAATGAGAAACACTACTGAATATGCAAAATCTTCTGTTAATTGTTGTAAATTATAAATAGCCTTAAGGTTTCCTAAAAATTGAATATTCTAGAAAACTTGAGAGCTTATGGTCTTTGTTAAGGTTATTACCCTGTACCTCTGATTCAAGATCATGTACACCTTGTTCTCTTTTCTGTTGAACATGTTGTTCAGCAGATAAGATTAAAAAGTCTCATACTATGTGTTTGATCTTCAAAGTCTCCAGTTGAAAAGCTTGAGCCAAGTAAATCTCTTGCTAAGTGATTAAGCATTGAAAGTCTTGATCTGTCTTGATTAAGCAGCAAAGTCTTAGAGTTAGAATCTGAGCAAAGGAAAGTCTTGAACTAGGTGGTTTAAGCAAGGAAAGTCTTAAATGGTGTGTCTAAGCAGGGAAGTCTTGAACCAAGTGGTTTAAGCAATGAAAGTCTTAGATGGTGTGTCTAAGCAGGAAAGTCTTAGGATCTGAGGATCTAAGAAGGAAAGCTTTGAACCAGGTGGTTTGAGCAGGGAAAGTCTTAGGATCAAAGGATCTAAGTAGGAAGTCTTGATCTGGTGCTGATTGAGCGAGGAAGTCTTAGACTGTTGGTATGAGAAGTGAAAGTCTTGTGCTTGAGTGCATAAGCAGTTGTAATCATGTGATTGATTATAGTGGAAAATCTCTTGCAAGGAAAGGGGACTGGAGTACTCTCGGTTAGGAGAGGAACCAGGATAAATCTGGTGTGTTCTTTGTTTCTGTTTACTCTACTTCTGATCAATTGTTCTGCTGTAATTATAATCATATTATGAACAAATGTTTAGAGTTTGAACTCTATTCAGAAGCAAAATAACTTAATTTGGTGAACACAATTCAACCCCCCTTCTTGTGTATTTTCCTCCCCTTCATATACGAATCGAAGTCACATAACACAAGAACGTGCAAAGCAAAATGAAATCGAGTGGTGCAAACAAAACCCTAAGTAATGTGCTTAAAGCCAGTTTGTGCGTATCGATAACAAATGAAATGTCGTATGCAAGGGTCATAACACGGCGAAATACCATCAATATATCGATAAAATAATAGGTGGAATAATGACATGGAAAGTGTCAAATCCATGGATTAAAATCCGATGTTTAACAATAAAAAGATTCCAAGAAAACCAAGCAAAAATCCAACAAGTATCGCATTTTTTGAACAATTAAAGGGTGCTTTTGCAATGGCCGTAAACGGGGTAAAATAAGTGGAAAAAAATTGTAAAGATAATGTCACAAATAAGAAGTAGGCATCACAAAAAATCAGAAAAAAACTCGATAGGGTGGCTAAAAAAACGGGAAAGAAAATAAAAAATAAGGGTGGAAAAGAAATGAAAAAAAAGGAAAATACGAGGAAAAGTGGCAACAAAGGATTGAACCCAGGACATGGGGGTGGGAGGCATGAAGCTTCTACCATTCCCCCATGGTTCTATTACTACTAAGTAAATGCAACCATAAATATATAATATATGAAGTTTTCTAAAATGGAAAATAAAGAAAAAACATGAAAACCAGATGGAAAGGGCGCACCTGGACTCGAACTCAAGACATAGTGGTTGGAAGACCGAGGTATCAACCAATCCACCATGCCCTTTTAGTTGTTAAACATTGGCATGGAATAATATTAGAAGAAAAAAATAAAAAATAATTAAAAGAAATAATGAACAAATAATAGACAAATGATAAAAGAAATGTTACTTTTATACCTATTCACAATGACGTATGAAATATATATATAATGTCCAAGCAGCACATTGTAAATCAAAGGTATATACATACTCACACCCATGTAAAAACAAGAATAGAAAGTCAAAGCTTTAAAAAAAACAAACAAAAGTTAAAGAAAAAGTGAGAAAGGCAAAAGTGAACAAAAGAATACACTCAATAGGCGGATGACGGGATCCTGCACGGCAGAAGAAGTTGTTTTCGTATCACATTGGTTCATATGAAATAAGAGTTGAGTTGTGGCGGTGCGAATGATGCGGTTGGTTGTGTAGATCCAGCCATGTTTGCGAGTTATGGAGTTTAAAAGAAGGTTGAGTGAAGTTTGAAGGAAAGAGTATAATGGTTGATGTATTTGGTTAAGGTTGATGAAGAAGGGTGAATCGAAGGTGAAGTATGCTGCAGTGTGTTTTTGGTTCATCCATGGTGATGTTAGGTGGTCCGATATGGGTTGTGTTATATGGTAGTGCGTGATGTGCAAGGTGGCGGAAATCGACTGTGTTAGTGAGTGAACCACGATGGTGGTTGTGGGTGGTTTGAAGTCACATGATTATGGGTTGTTTTTATGGTGTAAGGGATGAAAAGAAGGTACTGTGAGGGGAGAAATGTTGAAAAAGGATCTTGGAAGGAGGCTGTGATTTTGTGGTGAAGACAGAAGCTACACGGTGGAGGTTGTTGTGTTGTTTTGTAGGTTCGGTTTGTGTGTAGAAAAATGAAGAGGAAAGAGATGGTGGTAGCCGCGGTTATGGGTGGATGAAGATGAGAGAAGATTCAATGGTGATGGTGTCAACCATTTGTCGGTGAGAGTGAGAAAGGTTACATGAGGGATTATGTGGAAGGAAGGTATTTTGAGGTTAGCGAAGGATGCAGTCACATTGTTTTTTTCCTTTTGAGGAAGAAAGTGATGATTATGATGGATAGAATATTGTTTTATTTTTTGTGAAAGAAGGAAATCAATTAGAATTTTTGCAGAGAGAGAATATTATATGAGAGTGAGGTGTCCTTTCTTTTGAAATGCAGCAACAACCTTCCTTTTTTTATATGTGTGACTATCCTCATTTTATGAGAGAAAGAATAAAGGGTTTTTATGGGTGGGGTCAGCCACCCTATTAATTGATGATAACCTATTAATTGATGATAGTTTTCTACTATCAACCCTTCAAAATTCAATTGCCTGACTTTAACAATTTGCCCTTTCACTAAAATTATTAAACACTGCCAAAAGGACATTTCAGTAACTAACAAATGCCAAAAATAATCCGCTGAAAACTATCTCCTAAACTGCCATGTGTCGTTCATCCTTTGGCTACCATCAAAAAATTACTTTTTCCCTTCTTACCAACAAAACCACACTAAGCCACGTGTACTCAAATTTGAAATTTAAATCACACTACTAAATATCAATTACCTTTCCCTATTTCTCATATCTTTCTATCTCTTACGGATAATATTTCCCTTCTCTCTCACCCATTTTCTCTTTTCTCCTATTTCTTTCCCCTCAAACCCTGGCACCGTCGCCCCCTTTCTCTACCCTATCTTTGACCACCATCGATTCAAATGAGAAAACCAAATCCATGTTCATATGCCTCATCTCACGGCCTTTCTAATAAACCTATTAGAATTTTGTTTCGAGCGACCTCATCGTCGACCATCGTTTTTCCTTTTCTTTCTCTAACCATCACCATTCGAAACGGGTCAACATGGATCCAAATGATTTCGTTCAACCATGTTTTTCATTTTTCTCAAGTTCATCATTTTTTAAGTTTTTGGAACAATTGGGTTTTTTTTTTCACTTTCTCTGTTTTTCTTGATTCTAGTCTGCAAGTTGATTAAGAAATCAACATGTCAATTGCTTTATTATCAAAATATTTGATTTTTTTCTTTATGGATTAATCTTATTCTGAATAATTTTTTACTATATAATTGTTAACCCAATATTTTTATTGCGTGTGATGCAGGTGTCCTTCTTCTATGAGAAATAATCATTTCAAGGTTTTTTCGGATTCTTCTATTTTTATTGTTAACCCAATATTTATTTTATCCACTAACTCCACACTCCTCATTTCTTTTGAAAAGGTTTCGGAATGGTAGTCTATATGTTTTATTTGAAGATTTAAAAATATATATATGCGTTACAGGTTGACTTAACTCAATACTTAGATAAGCATGAATTTGTTTTTGATGATGTCTTGAATGAAGAGGTTACAAATGATGAGGTAACTAAAATGTGGTTAGATTTAGTGATCAACATCATATATGATATATCCCTACTTGCCATTAAAAAAGCATATATCCCTGCTTCTGTAACTATCCATATATCCCTGCTTCTGGAACCCATAGTATCAATCATTTTCGAACGCACTAAGGCAAGTTGCTTTGCTTATGGGCAAACAGGTGATAACAACCTATCATGTTCAATTTGATTGATATTACTTCCTGCCTGAAAAATAATCCAATTTTATGTCAATTTATTGATTGATACTTCCCCTGAAATCATACATCTCTTTGGAATTTTCTTATATTCCTTTTCAGTTTACAAACCAAGAGGCTATAAACTTTCTTACTTTGAATTATTTGATTACACATGTGTAGGCTATCACTTTAGTTTTATATGTAGATATATTCATTTAGTTTAAGTATTGTATTTTTTTTTATAGATATTCTTACCAAGATCTTACCTTGTGAAGGAAAAACATGTGAAAGTTAGACATGTAGTCAATACTGCTGCTTTTGTGGCAACAAGTCCTACTGAAGAAATTCAAGAGTATGATTTCTCACTTAATATCAATGTTTGATTAACTATGGAGAATAATTATTATAGGAATATTGTTTGTTTCCCTTATGTATATTTAATGCTTAAACTTGAAATTGAGACTTAAGTTGAAGTTGAAGAAGTCATCCCATTAGACAAACTCAAAGTAGTATTGCTTTTGCTGATAATCTCATTACTTAAATGTGAATTCATCATTCTTCTTGCTTCATTTATGTTTTTGTGCATTCTATTAAGTTTTGAACAAGCGAGTATTTACCAATTGTCATTTTAAATGCGATATATTTATGAATAAATTTTTTTATTTAAGTTCAAAAACTTAGTTTTAATATATGTTCAAATTGAATGATTATATTTAAAATTATTTTAGATTATAGAATAACATATCGTTATTGTTTAAGTTATGTAAAGGTTCAAGTCATTCTTTAAGCTTAAACTCATGTTAAGATTAAATTAGAAATGAATTTTGTTGAATACTACTTAAACTCTACTTTCAAATAGATCAATTGCAATTTGGGCCTGTCATACCCCAAATTTGTCCTACCTTTTTCAAATTTTCTTGCATTCGATTTTATTTTCATTTCGCATCATCCGCATATCATAACATGCTCTTCATCGTGCATACTGCCTAAAATGTCAGTCGGAGTAGAATTCTCGGATTTACAGACTAACCAGCCAAACTAAAAGTTGGTCCCGATTAATTTCAAAATCCGACAGAACATTGTATTTTCCAAGTGATTTTATTCCACACTGATAATTTTGGCGCGGTTTGTTTATGTTCGGAAATTTCGATACCCGACTTTTTATTCATTTTATTAGTAATTTTTAGTTGAAAAATATTTTAATTAATTTAGAATTAACTTAGGTTGTTTTATTTAAATATTTTTAATTAAATTAATTTTAATTTAGATAATTAGGGTTTTATTTAATGTCATTTATTTTATCATTTTCTTTTATTATTTTTATTATTTATTTTAGTTAATTTGGAGTTAACTTAGATTTGTTTAGATAATTAGAATTTTAATTGAATTTATTTGGTTTATTTTGATATATATATATATATTTTAAGAGCCTAAAACCCATAAACAAAGTCCATTACACTTTTTTCAAACCAGTACAACAAATATGAAAAAAAAGGAAATGGTCAGCCCACACTCATAGCCATGCGCGACCACAAAAACCCTGCACATTGCTGCAACCCCAAACAGTCTGAACTTGAAAATGACCTCTCAACATCCTGCAACAAGTCTGCCATGGAAATGGAGGTATCAACAACATGACAAACAAGAATTGTATCACAAAAACTTAATGAACAAGTTTGTGAGGTTTTAAAAAGAGAAAAAACAAATCCTTTAAAAAAAGGAAACCTTCATTTTTGATATGGAAAAAAAGAAAAACCAAGAGAAAAAAAAGAAAGAACTCAGACCTGGAAGTTCAAAAGAAAACCTTCACGAACCATTTTCTGGTGGACCCATCTTCTTCTCCTTATTCTCTCCGCATGTATTTCGAACTACTCCCCACCAAGCTCCTCAAAAATGAAACCTCGAACCACCACCATGATTTCATAAATCCGACAATATTCCCTCTGTGTGTAACAACCATTCACGGATTATAACATCGCATCACCACCTATTTTCATCATCATCTTCAAACATCAACAACGAGCGAGAACCGAGTTGAGAAGGAGAAGGATCCGAACCATGGGTTTTCGTAGCCGTGTATCTCATGGTGATGGTTGTAGGATCGATGGGAAGAAACAAAGGAAGAGAAATGTTGAGACGAGATCCAAAGTACAGAACAACGCAAACCTGAGTCAGAGTGAATCGAACGGAGAAGAGATCACACAAATAAAACGGAGATAGCAAGGCGGGTTTGAAACGAGATCGAAGGTTGGGAATGGGAACCTTACGCCGTCGTTGTTTTTCGTCGTGATGGAATGCGTAGACCGTTTGAACGTGATTTCAATTTGTGGACTTTCTTCTCTTTGTTTGAGATGATGATGCGATCCTCAGATGTTTTTTGAGAGGCTTCTGTGCTTGACCCTTTTGTTTCTATAGATAGTTATTTTTTATTTTTATTTGGTGCTTCATACTTTCACTTTGTTCTTTGTCTTCTTTTTGGTTTTAAAAATAGAATTGATAAAATAAAGATGATGGTACTGGTACGCTTTGATCATGTTTTGACGGGTTTTATTTTTTTTATTTTCGTTTTGTTTTTTTTAATAGGTAGGCATTTGTCCATTTTTTTTCTTGGCTGTTAGCAGAGTTTTGATGTCCGTGTGTGGGTTGTGATAAGTGGGCTTCTTGCCCGTGTGGTTTCTCCAATACCACCCCTCTCTTGCTAATCCACCCTTGTTCATGTTAAAATGGATGAATGGGCTTCAAGTCCATGATGATTCTACATGTTGCACTTTTGTTTTCTTTTTAGTTTTTTTTTATATATACTGATTTGTACTTTAATCTTGTTTAGATTTAAATTTTGATTTAATGTTAATCTCATTTTTATCTTCGTTTGTAGATTTGCGATAATTTGAACTTGGAGCTTTGATTAGAGTTTTTGATAAATTGTTTTGTCAATTGTTATTAATTTTGATTTTTGTTAGATTTAATTTGATCTTGGATTGTTAGAGTTTTTTTCTAATAGTGGATTAGACCTTAATGTCAATATTTTCTTAGTTAATTTTGGTTAGAATTCTAATTGACTTTCTTTTATTAAGTTCTTACTAACTTTTTATCCTTTTGTTTGCACTTGTGATTTTGGGTCGGTTAATCTTGGATGTTGATTTGTGATGTTGGACAATTGAGGATTAATCGGATTGACAACGGTGAAGCTTCTAACAATTCTTGAGCCTTTTTTCATTCTTTGAAGAGGCAACGGACCTTCTCCGTTAGGTACCCCTAGAATCTCGATTTTATCTTCCATGCCTCATTTTAGGATTGTATCCATGTTAGAAGCATGTTTCTTCCCCCCACTTTGTTTGATATTTATGCTTATTATGTGTGGTGCATGATGTTTACCTTGTGGATTTTTTTTATGCCTTGATTATATTATGCTATTGTCATTGCGTGCTTATTCAAATCAAAATATTTTTCAACTAATATTTGGACTCCGTGTCAATCATTTTCATACCCGATAAGTCGATCGTTTTCACGATCGCAACCGACCTCCCCTTTGCCTCCTCTTGGGCCTTATGCAACGATTACCCATTTTATTTTGATTTGTACGCATGTATGTGATTGGTTTATGTTTAATCATGGCTTAATTAATTCCATAAGATTAAAATCAACTCTCTTTATAAGAGTAAAACAAACTTGATCCAACATCAAGTATTTTCCAAATAAATTCAATCAATTCAATCCTAAGCGTTTACTTGATCCATATATCAAGTATTTACAACCTTCATTTCACACCATAACTTCCTTTCCTTCCATTTCTTAACCTCCTCATACGTAAATTAAAACCTCGATCCAACGTCGAGTGCTTTTCTCAAATCAAACCAACATATATAATAATACTTAAACATTTTCATAAAGGTGAAAAGAGGGGGACTAAGTCTTTGGTCTTTCTCTTCAATTGCTTGGGTGCGAGTTTCCTTACTCGTGTGTGGGAAATTGACAACTTCAAAACACATTTTATCCGATAACATTCAAACTCCTTTTCTTAATCAACCATCAATACATTTAATCATACTTAAAGATCATTTATTAAAAGGTGAAAAGGAGGGGGATCAAGTCTTTGGTCTTTCTCCTCAATTGTTTAGGTGCGAGTTCTCTTACTCGTGTGTGGACAATTGACGCCTTTAAAATACAAACTCGACAACATTCAAACCTCGATCAACATCGAATATTTTTCAAGTAAAATTAATAAACGTAATCATACTTAAACACTATTTCTTAAAAGGAGAAAAAATGGGGGATCAAGTCTTTGGTCTTTCTCCTCAATTGTTTGGGTGCGAGTTCTCTTACTCGTGTATGGACAATTGATGCCTTTAAAACACACGAACTCGATAAACATTCAAACCTTTATGAATCCAATTATTAAAACACTTAATACCTATTTAAACACATTTTACTAAAGGTGAAGTGAGGGAGGTCGAGTCTTTGGCCCTTCTCCCCAATTGTTTGGGTGCGAGTTCTCTTACTCGTGTGTGAACAGTTGTTACCTCTAAAAAACTTATACCTTAATTTGTCGATTGTTTGGTTACGAGTTCTCTTACTCGTGTGTGAACAATTGTTACCTCTAATGATATCCAATACGATCAAAATTATCCTTTCCTCGCCTCCGTGCGACCGAAACCCTAAAACACGTTCAAATCAAACCTTTTTCTCAATCAAATCTCTAATACACTTAATTCATACTCAAACAACTTTCACAAAAAGAACATTGTTTAGTCCATTCTTCCGCGCATATGAACTAGTGCTTCAGCCTCCCTCGACGAGCAGACAAGCCAACCGTAGTCCCACGAACTACGAATGCTCTGACTTTCCCATTGCACGAGGGAATACGTAGGCCCAAGGGTTCTAATCCTTGCCGAGCACACTAATAAAAAACCACCCATCTTCCCCTTAGAAGCAGATCCTTAGAAGATAAACAAACAAACCCAACTAACTTTCTCACGAATCGAATCAAGAGGTTCTCGTTGAGTACAACGGACGTAGAGGGTGCTAATACCTTCCCTTTGCGTAACCGACTCCCGAACCCGAATTTGGTTGCGACGACCATGTTCTTATCTCCCTTTAAAGGTTTTATCGATATTTTCCTTTCCCTCCTTTGGGATAAATAAAGTTCGGTGGCGACTCTGTTTCGAACAGTTTTTTCCGCGTCCATCGCGAGGATCGTATTTTTCGAGGTACGACAGATGGCGACTCTGCTGGGGTTGGCCTGCATTGCCCTATGCTAGAGAGAGTCAAGCCTAACTTGACTCGATTCGTGAGTGTTAGATCCGCTTGTTTGTTTATCCTTGTTGTTTGATTGCTTGCTTGTTTGATTATTATCTACTTGCTTGCTTATTGTTATTATATCCTATTATTATTTCTTATGACACTGTGGGGGTCCTCTGATCATTGGTGCTTTGTGAGACGGCTCTACACCCGAGTCTGAGTATAACCTTAGGATTAGGATGGTGGTTGTGTAGTGTAGGCTTGTGTGGTCTCTTCCATGTGAGTTGAAGCGAAAACCACCGCTTGGAGTAGATTCCCTTGGAGATACTATTGTTGTGGTGAATCTTTGCCATGGCGGTAATATCTTCGAGGTGGGTCGTTGATCCCAAGGACCATTAACCCAATTTACCCATGGTGGTTGGTAGTGTTAATTCTATGTGAGTTAATGTGAACGCCCCAATCAGATGAGATCCCTCGAACGTATTACTTCCTGACAGTAATATTTTCGACCTCGATCTAGGATTCTGAGAACCCTACTTAGAACCCGTATGTCGATGGTTGAGTAGTGGACGCCTCCGAGGAATATTTCTCGTGGGGAAGAAACGAAGACCTCACCTAGACGAGATTATTTCAAGAATATTATAGTCGGACAAATCTTTGTCGTGGCTATAATGTTTTCGAAATATATCCGTAACTCTAGGTACCTACCTGTTTAGAGCCTACCTATGGGGTCCTGTGATCAGAGACATCCTGTGTCTAACTCCTTCCTCAGAATCAGATATTGTTTTGATCCTGGGACCCTGCATTGCATACTCATGACATTAGCATATCATTTTCCAACTAACTCATCCGATCCTCTGTCCATTTCCTGCCAGCTGATTTCCCGACGCTCATACTGAACCTGTGGTAGCCGCAAACCATTTAAAGCAAGTTCAAGCGAAGAGGAGGAGCATAGACAATTTGAAAGTTGTGACGGCTATGTCAGAGGATAGTTTTCAACATATTGGGATGAAGGATTCTAACCCCCCATAAAGTTTTACTGTGTTGACTAATCCATTGTTTAATCATCTACCTAGTGATCATACTCCACAAGTGAACATCCCTGCTCAGTCTCAGATGATGTCGACGTCTGATTCCATGGAGAAAAGGTTTTGTGCCCTTGAAGAGAAAGTTCAAGCTATGAAAGCGCGCGATACTTCTGGGCCTGATGCTGTTGATATGTGCCTAGTGCCAGACTTAGTAATTCCTCCGAAGTTCGAAGTACCCAAGTTCGAGAAGTACGCTGGTCTCAGTTGCCCAAAGCGTCATTTGGTGATGTTCTGCCGAAAGATGACTGCTCATGTCCGGGACAACAAGTTGATGATTTACTGCTTTCAAGACAGTTTAAGTGGTGCATCTTTGAATTGGTACATGGATTTAGAAAGAAGCTGTATCCAATCATGGAAAGACTTATCCAATGCTTTTCTAAAGCAATATGAGTACAATTTGGACATGGCTCCCAGTCGCACGCAGCTGCAAAGCCTATCTCAGAAGAGCAGTGAATCCATTAAGGAATATGCACAACGATGGAGAGAGTTTGCAGCCAGGGTGCAACCACTAATCTTGGATAAAGAAGTGATTGACATGTTCTTGAATAGTCTGCATGACACCTATCTTGAAAGGATGGCTGACGGTTCATTCTCAAGCTTCTTTGACCTTATAATAGTAGGAGAACGCATCGAGAGTTACCTCAAAGCTAAACAAGTCCAAGACGTCTCGAGTAATCAAGCTAGTGAGACTGAATCCTTCAGCAATCCCCAAGAGGAAGAGGATAATGAAATTGATGCCGTCATAGCAAATGTTGAGTATTCTCAGGGTACACCAGCAAGACTTTATGGCCCTTCAGCTTCTCGGCAGTTATCATTGTCGGTGCCATATCATCCTTATGGGCGACCTGTCAATCCTAGGGCGTCATACCAAAAACCTTGGGCTGCTCCCAATGCAAATCAATGAGCCCGTGGTCGAGGATATCAGAATCATCATCAGAATCAGTATAGGCCTCAAAATAACTTGGAAAGAAGGACAGCTCCTCTTCACCCAGTTCCTATGTCGTACAGTCAACTTTTGCCGCATCTAGTCCGAAACTCACTGGTAGAGCCCAAAGCTATCAAGCCTTTGCCAGAACCATACCCGCCTGGGTACCACCCAAATGCACATCGTGGATATCATGTTGGATCCATGGGGCATTCAACTGAGGATTGCAAAGCTTTTCAAGCCAAGGTGCAACAGCTGATTGACAAAAGGCACATATCCTTTCAAGAAGGGAACTTGGTTGTGCACGTCAGCTTCTCGCCCAAATAAGTTCCAAGACTTCAAGAGGCAGCCAGTGGTTCAGACAGGAAGACTTCCTCAGATACTAGCAACCATTGGACATTTATCATTTGCATTTATAATTTTGTTATGTTAAATGCTACTTGTTTTTGAATTTTGCTGTTTTGAATGGTAATATTAATGATGTGATCATGCATTTTCTGAATTAATCATGTCGCATTCGCTCATTTTTCTTTACTTATATATAAAAAAAAATACAAAAAAACAAAAACAACAAAATTCTTCCATATACTTCTTGTCCACCCTCTTTATCAAACTTTTGTTTAGCAAGGATTGGAGGGAGGATGATGAAAACAAAATACCCATAATTGTTGATGGTATGCTTTCGGATGGAATCCTGCCAAGGATGTACAGGCATTGTTTCAAATCCCCAAACACTGGAGAGATAAGGAGTTAATCCCTAGTAAACCACTTCGAGCCAAGAAGTAGTAGTTTCCTTCAGATATTTAAACCCTCACACTCAACCTGGGGCAGGGTTGTGTTCAGTTAATCCGATTACGCACTCAATTCACAAAAGCAAAATCCAAAAACATGATGGTTGTTCCTCAATTACCCATGACTTGGCAGTCACAACCCTCTGACACCAAAAAAAAAACAAAAAAAAAAAACAAAAGCCTACTAAGTTGAATACCTCAAAGGAGACTTAGGCAAAAATTAGGGCAATCCCGATGGACTCGTAGAATAAAATCGGTTCATGCAAGATTAGGGATAAAAAGGGGTCCTTAAATCCTCAAGCGAAGCAAAATAAGATTCAGTGGCCACCATGCCAAATCAAAGGGTCACTGACACCCATCAAAACAAAATAAGGTGACTGCCATTTCGAGCAAACCTTGAATCATTCATCGCTTACACCGTCACCCCATTTGGAGGACAAACATGTGCAGAGTCAACTGAACGTAGGACTGGAGAACATCACGAAGAAAGGGTGGGTACAAAACACACTTTGAGCCTTATATCCTTTGTTTCTATAACCGTGAACCAGACCACGTTACAACCCTCAAAAGACCTAATAGAGGCAGGGTTTATTCTGAAAGCATACTACAGCAAGGTTGCGTAAACTGACTCCTACAAATTTGCTAATCACTTGTTTTGGTGTCATATTCTTGCTATATCTTTCATACATCAGCTAAATCAACATTATCACATCATTCCAATAATGATTGATTTTCAAAACTTGCATGAGCATCGCATTAAAATTACCATTTGTGAGCGAACAATTTTGACTGCAAGTCAGTGTTTGACATCAAGGAAATTCCAACAATGAGCAATCAAAGAGAGCTAGATCATTCAACAAAGTTGATCTAAACTAACAATACCTCATAACCCTTTGGAACAGGGGCATTGACATCCAATGATTATGGAATCAGTCAGTTTAAAGCAAGTCCCCGAAGCATTAGTTGATTATGGGGCAAATCATTCAGGAATCAGGTTGAACATGGTGAATCATCTCAAGACTCTACCAACCAGGGGCAAGCCACTCAGAGGTTCGTTTGATTAAAGGAAAACCCATCCAATGTTCAATCAACACAAGTTAAGTCGCTCCAACGCTCATTCTGGGGCAAGCTACCTCAAGGGTACTTTGAAGCCAAATACTTCAAGAGTCATTCAATAAAGGAAGAATCCTTTCATGACTTGGAATTCTGGGGCAAGTCATCTCGAGTTCATCTCATGGTACAACTGCTTCCAACTTCCTTTCAAGGACAAATCCTTTCACGACTTGGAATTCTGGGGCAAGCCATCTCGAGATCATCTCATGGTACAGTTGTTTCCAGTTTCCTGTCAAGGAAAAATTCTTCATAGGCCCAGACTGGGGCAAGATGAGCTACACAGGGGCAAATCTCTCCGTTGCTTTCAATCTGCTCAAGCGAACACCGTCAAGTGACCTTTGAGTTCAAGATGAGTTTTAGGGAATCATGCTATCACCCCACCTAATAACCTTTTGCCTTCCTTCTGACAAGAAGCCTTGCTGCATAGGAACTACCCATACCTTATCCTTTACTAGGGCATCCTTGGAAACCTTCATATCATTGCATAAATCACTCATATGCATTAGTTCACTGCATAGACATGTGTATCATACCTCAAGCCTAACCTTCCAACAAGATTTGACATCTCAAAGCCTGGTATCGCAAGACTTGACACAAAAGTCCAACTTAGCTTGGCAACCAAAAGTCCAACTTAGCTTGGCAATCCAAAGTCCAACTTAGCTTGGCAACCAAAAGTCTAACTTAGCTTGGCAATCCAAAGTCCAAATTAGCTTGGCAATCCAAAGTCCAACTTAGACTTGGCAATACAAAGCCTAGTTCTCGTCTGGCAAACATTTTTAAGGCCCAGTTCCCGTCTGGAAAATCTTTTTAAGGCCCAGTTCTCGTCTGGCAAATCATTTTAAGGCCCAGATCTCGTCTGGCAAGCCAATTCAAGGTCCAGTTCTCGTCTGTCAAATCTCTTAAGGCCCAGTTCTCGTCTGGCAAATTATTTTAAAGTCAGTTCTCGTCTGACAAACGAAAGTTTAAACACCAGTTCTCATATGGTAATCTATCCTCCAATCCAGTTTTAGTCTGGAAGTTTGACCCAAGGTCCAGTCTTCATTGGCAACCAGTAAAAGTCCACCGTCAATGGCATCCTCATAACACAAAATAACCAAAGTCCAATTTCACTTAGAAATTACAAAATCCAATCCCTGGTGATACCCTCGACAAGGAAACCTATCCCCAGCGCGCCCGACCATTTGCATCGTCATGTGCATAACATGCTAGCATAACATTACATATTCATATCAAGCACTATCATATCATACGTGCATTTGATTCCCTAGCAGTTGCATTTTAGCATGTGTTTCAGTGCATCTCGCATCGCATGGCATATCCATCCCCAGCATCATAGCATAACAAGATCCAGGATCAGTTCACAGCCTCTGGGCCAGTCCTCCATCAAAGTCGGCAGTATTCTTCAAAAGAGAAGTTGATACCCCGCACGTGCTCACGGAATCCTATTCCCCAGCAAGTCATTCTTCAGCCAGGTAGTTGATATTGACAATCCCCAACAGCTGCTGCTATTCTTACTCCCCAAGCAGAGGATATCCTATAAAGTTTCTTGTGAGCTTTCCCCTGCAGAGCCAACACATTTCCTCCGACAGGAATCTAGCTCAACTATTAGTCAGCAGATTTACCGTAGAGATACTGCTTTGGTATCATCGGGGAACCTTAATGGACAAGGGACTGCTTCGACGACCCAGAGAATCGTCTGCCTTCAGAGATACTGCTTTGGTATCATCGAGGAACCTTAATGGACAAGGGACTGCTTCGACAACCCAGAGAATCGTCTGCCTTCAGAGATACTGATTTGGTATCATCGAGGAACCTTAATGGATAAGGGACTGCTTCAATAACCCGAAGAATCGTCTGCCTTCAGAGATACTGCTTTGGTATCATCGAGGAACCTTAATGGACAAGGGACTGCTTTGACGACCCAGAGAATCGTCTGCCTTCAGAGATACTGCTTTGGTATCATCGAGGAACCTTAATGGATAAGGGACTGCTTCGACAACCCGAAGAATCGTCTGCCTTCAGAGATACTGCTTTGGTATCATCGAGGAACCTTAATGGACAAGGGACTGCTTCGACGACCCAGAGAATCGTCTGCCTTCAGAGATACTGCTTTGGTATCATCGAGGAACCTTAATGGACAAGGGACTGCTTCGACGACCCAGAGAATCGTCTGCCTTCAGAGATACTGCTTTGGTATCATCGAGGAACCTTAATGGATAAGAAACTGCTTCGACGACCCAGAGAATCGTCTGCCTTCAGAGATACTGCTTTGGTATCATTGAGGAACCTTAACGGATAAGGTACTGCTTCAATGTTCCAGAGAATCTTCTGCTTCTAAAGATACTGCTTTGGTATCGTTGAGGAACCTTAACGGATAAGGTACTGCTTCAATGCTCCAGAGAATCTTCTGCTTCAAGATACTGCTTTGGTATCATTGAAGAACCTTAACGGATAAGGTACTGCTTCAATGCTCCAGAGAATCTTCTGCTTCCAAAGATACTGCTTTGGTATCGTTGAGAAACATTAACGGATAAGGTACTGCTTCAATGCTCCAGAGAATCTTCTGCTTCCAAAGATACTGCTTTGGTATCGTTGAGGAACCTTAACGGATAAGGTATTGCTTCAATGCTCCAGAGAATCTTCTGCTTCCAAAGATACTGCTTTGGTATCATTGAGGAACCTTAACGGATAAGGTACTGCTTCAATGTTCCAGAGAATCTTCTGCTTCTAAAGGTACTGCTTTGGTATCATTGAGGAACCTTAACGGATAAGGTACTGCTTCAATGCTCCAGAGAATCTTCTGCTTCCAAAGATACTGCTTTGGTATCGTTGAGGAACCTTAACGGATAAGGTACTGCTTCAATGCTCCAGAGAATCTTCTGCTTCCAAAGATACTGCTTTGGTATCATTGAGGAACCTTAACGGATAAGGTACTACTTCAATGTTCCAGAGAATCTTCTGCTTCTAGAGATACTGCTTTGGTATCATCGAGGAACCTTAATGGATAAGGGACTGCTTCGACAACCCAGAGAATCGTCTGCCTTCAGAGATACTACTTTGGTATCATCGGAGAACCTTAGTGGATAAGGGACTGCTTCGACGACCCAGAGAATCGTCTGCCTTCAGAGATATTGCTTTGGTATCATCGAGGAACCTTAATGGATAAGGGACTGCTTCGACGACCCAAAGAATCTCGCATCTTCATCATCGGGGAACCTTATTGGATAAGGGACTGCTTCGATCACCCAAAGGATCTCAAGTTATTTTGTTCAGTTTGAACCCTGCTATCTCATTCTGCCAGCTCTTACTCCATAGCACTTTACCTTCTGACAAATTTTTGGGGTCTTCTTGTATCTAATTGACTTCTACCCTTAAAATAAACGCTTTGCAGCTATTCATTTTCTCGAGTTCAAGGCAATTAGATAGGGGCATCTGTCATACCCCAAATTTGTCCTACCTTTTTCAAATTTTCTTGCATTCGATTTTATTTTCATTTCGCATCATCCGCATATCATAGCATGCTCTTCATCGTGCATACTGCCTAAAATGTCAGCCGGAGTAAAATTCTCGGATTTACAGACTAACCAGCCAAACTAAAAGTTGGTCCCGATTAATTTCAAAATCCGACAGAACATTGTATTTTCCAAGTGATTTTATTCCACGCTGATAATTTTGGCGCGGTTTGTTTATGTTCGAAAATTTCGATACCCGACTTTTTATTCATTTTATTAGTAATTTTTAGTTGAAAAATATTTTAATTAATTTAGAATTAACTTAGGTTGTTTTATTTAAATATTTTTAATTAAATTAATTTTAATTTAGATAATTAGGGTTTTATTTAATGTCATTTATTTTATCATTTTCTTTTATTATTTTTATTATTTATTTTTAGTTAATTTAGAGTTAACTTAGATTTGTTTAGATAATTAGAAGTTTAATTGAATTTATTTGGTTTATTTTGATATATATATATATATATATATATATATTTTTAAGAGCCTAAAACCCATAAACAAAGTCCATTACACTTTTTTCAAACCAGTACAACAAATATGAAAAAAAAAGGAAATGGTCAGCCCACACTCATAGCCATGCGCGACCACAAAGACCCTGCACATTGCTGCAACCCCAAACAGTCTGAACTTGAAAATGACCTCTCAACATCCTGCAACAAGTCTGCCATGGAAATGGAGGTATCAACAACATGACAAACAAGAATTGTATCACAAAAACTTAATGAACAAGTTTGTGAGGTTTTAAAAAGAGAAAAAACAAATCCTTTAAAAAAAGGAAACCTTCATTTTTGATATGGAAAAAAAGAAAAACCAAGAGAAAAAAAAGAAAGAACTCAGACCTGGAAGTTCAAAAGAAAACCTTCACGAACCATTTTCTGGTGGACCCATCTTCTTCTCCTTATTCTCTCCGCATGTATTTCGAACTACTCCCCACCAAACTCCTCAAAAATGAAACCTCGAACCACCACCATGATTTCCTAAATTCGACAATATTCCCTCTATGTGTAACAACCATTCACGGATTATAACATCGCATCACCACCTATTTTCATCGTAATCTTCAAACATCAACAACGAGCGAGAACCGAATTGAGAAGGAGAAGGATCCGAACCGTGGGTTTTCGTAGCCGTGTATCTCGTGGCGATGGTTGTAGGATCGATGGGAAGAAACAAATGAAGAGAAATGTTGAGATAAGATCCAAAGTACAGAACAACGCAAACCTGAGTCAGAGTGAATCGAACGGAGAAGAGATCACACAAACAAAACGGAGATAGCAAGGCGGGTTTGAAACGAGATCGAAGGTTGGGAATGGGAACCTTACGCCATCGTTGTTTTTCGTCGTGATGGATTGCGTAGACCGTCTGAACGTGATTTCAATTTGTGGACTTTCTTCTCTTTGTTTGAGATGATGATGCGATCCTCAGATGTTTTTTGAGAGGCTTCTGTGCTTGACCCTTTTGTTTCTATAGATAGTTATTTTTTATTTTTATTTGGTGCTTCATACTTTCACTTTGTTCGTTGTCTTCTTTTTGGTTTTAAAAATAGAATTGATAAAATAAAGATGATGGTACTGGTACGCTTTGATCATGTTTTGATGGGTTTTATTTTTTTTATTTTCGTTTTGTTTTTTTTAGTAGGTAGGCATTTGTCCATTTTTTTTCTTGGCTGTTAGAAAAGTTTTGATGTCCTTGTGTGGGTTGTGATAAGTGGGCTTCTTGCCCATGTGGTTTCTCCAATACCACCCCTCTCTTGCTAATCCACCCTTGTTCATGTTAAAATGGATGAATGAGCTTCAAGTCCATGATGATTCTACATGTTGCACTTTTGTTTTCTTTTTAGTTTTTTTTTATATATACTGATTTGTACTTTAATCTTGTTTAGATTTAAATTTTGATTTAATGTTTATCTCATTTTTATCTTCGTTTGTAGATTTGTGATAATTTGAACTTGGAGCTTTGATTAGAGTTTTTAATAAATTGTTTTGTCAATTGTTATTAATTTTGATTTTTGTTAGATTTAATTTGATCTTGGATTGTTAGAGTTTTTTTCTAATAGTGGATTAGACCTTAATGTCAATATTTTCTTAGTTAATTTTGGTTAGAATTCTAATTGACTTTCTTTTATTAAGTTCTTACTAACTTTTTATCCTTTTGTTAGCACTTGTGATTTTGGGTCAGTTAATCTTGGATGTTGATTTGTGATGTTGGACAATTGACGATTAATCGGATTGACAACGGTGAAGCTTCTAATAATTCTTGAGCCTTTTTGCATTCTTTGAAGAGGCAACAGACCTTCTCCATTAGGTACCCCTAGAATCTCGATTTTATCTTCCATGCCTCATTTAAGGATTGTATCCATGTTAGAAGCATGTGTCTTTCCCCCACTTTGTTTGATATTTATGCTTATTATGTGTGGTGCATGATGTTTACCTTGTGTTTTTTTTTATGCCTTGATTATATTATGCTATTGTCATTGCGTGCTTATTCAAATCAAAATATTTTTCAACTAATATTTGGACTTCGTGTCAATCATTTTCATACCCGATAAGTTGATCGTTTTCACGATCGCAACCGACCTCCCCTTTGCCTCCTCTTGGGCCTTATGCAACGATTACCCATTTTATTTTGATTTGTACGCATGTATGTGATTGGTTTATGTTTAATCATGGCTTAATTAATTCCATAAGATTAAAATCAACTCTCTTTATAAGAGTAAAACAAACTTTATCCAACATCAAGTATTTTCCAAATAAATTCAATCAATTCAATCCTAAGCGTTTACTTGATCCATATATAAAGTATTTACAACCTTCATTTCACACCATAACTTCCTTTCCTTCCATTTCTTAACCTCCTCATACGTAAATTAAAACCCCGATCCAACGTCGAGTGCTTTTCTCAAATCAAACCAACATATATAATAATACTTAAACATTTTCATAAAGGTGAAAAGAGGGGGACTAAGTCTTTGGTCTTTCTCTTCAATTGCTTGGGTGCGAGTTTCCTTACTCGTGTGTAGGCAATTGACACCTTCAAAACACATTTTATCCGATAACATTCAAACTCCTTTTCTTAATCAACCATTAATACATTTAATCATACTTAAAGATCATTTATTAAAAGGTGAAAAGGAGGGGGATCAAGTCTTTGGTCTTTCTCCTCAATTGTTTAGGTGCGAGTTCTCTTACTCGTGTGTGGACAATTGACGCCTTCAAAATACAAACTCGACAACATTCAAACCTCGATCAACATCGAGTATTTTTCAAGTCAAATTAATAAACGTAATCATACTTAAACACTATTTCTTAAAAGGCGAAAAAGAGGGGGATCAAGTTTTTGGTCTTTCTCCTCAATTGTTTGGGTGCGAGTTCTCTTACACGTGTGTGGACAATTAATGCCTTTAAAACACACGAACTCGATAAACATTCAAACCTTTCTGAATCTAATTATTAAAACACTTAATACCTATTTAAACACATTTTACTAAAGGTGAAGTGAGGGAGGTCGAGTCTTTGGCCCTTCTCCCTAATTGTTTGGGTGCGAGTTCTCTTACTCGTGTGTGAACAGTTGTTACCTCTAAAAAACTTATACCTTAATCTGTCGATTGTTTGGGTGCGAGTTCTCTTACTCGTGTGTGAACAATTGTCACCTCTAATGATATCCAATATGATCAAAATTATCCTTTCCTCGCCTCCGTGCGACCGAAACCCTAAAACACGTCCAAATCAAACCTTTTTCTCAATCAAATCTCTAATACACTTAATTCATACTCAAACAACTTTAACAAAAAGAACATTGTTTAGTCCATTCTTCCACACATATGAACTAGTGCTTCAGCCTCCCTTGACGAGCAGACAAGCCAACGTTTAGCAGTTAGAATGCGAATTAAACACTCTTTCGCCTAAAAAACACCAACCAACCGTAGTCCCACGAACTACGAATGCTCTGACTTTCCCATTGCACGAGGGAATACGTAGGCCCAAGGGTTCTAATCCTTGCCGAGCACACTAATAAAAAACCACCCATCTTCCCCTTAGAAGCAGATCCTTAGAAGATAAACAAACAAACCCAACTAACTTTCTCACGAATCGAACCAAGAGGTTCCCGTTGAGTACAATGGACGTAGAGGGTGTTAATATCTTCCCTTTGCATAACCGACTCCCGAACCCGAATTTGGTTGCGACGACCATGTTCTTATTGCCCTTTAAAGGTTTTATTGATATTTTCCTTTCCCTCCTTTGGGATAAATAAAGTTCGATGGCGACTCTGTTTCGAACAGTTTTTTCCGCGTCCATCGTGAAGATCATATTTTTCTAGGTACGACAGGGCCCAATTTTATAATAACTAGAGGTTAGAGATGTGAGTTGCATGTTGCATTTGAAAATATTGCAGACCTGTCTTGCTTAGAAATAAATTCCCTAACATATGTGCCTTTAAAGGCCATGAAGGGTCAAGTGGTTGCGGACTTTATCGTGGATCATGCGGTGGTCGAGACACCTTTAAATTACATGGAAATGGAGCCTTGGAAGTTATACTTCGATGGTTCAAGCCATAAAAATGGAAATGGTGTTAGATTTCTGATTGTGCGCCAAGCAAAGTACCAACAAAGTTCAAATTTAAAATTGAGGGATCTTGCTCCAATAATGAGGCTGAGTACGAAGCTTTGATAGCTAGACTTGAGATCTTGTTAGAGTTAGGGGCAAGGCGAGTCGAGATAAAAGGAGATTCTGAGTTAGTTGTGAAGCAAATAATAAAAGAATATAAGTGTATCAAGGAGAAATTGATCATGTATTTTATTATAGTGAATTAACTGATCAAATATTTTGACCTCGTGGATATCAGACATATTCCTAGACTTGAGAATCACAAAGCAAACAAATTAGCATAGATGGCTTCAGGGTATAGAGTGCCAAAAGGAAAGCTAGATGAGTTGATTGAAGTTCGAGGAAGAGTTCAAGCGGCAAGGCTTTCTCCATCAGATCTGAAGTTGACAAAGCTTGGGTTGGTAGACTCGGAGAACTTCAAAATCTATACTATCGAGGACTTGCTCAGTACTGACTGAAGAAAGCCCATAGTTGATTACTTGAGGAATCCAGTCGGATCAATAAATCATAAGATCAAGTATAGATCTTTGAATTATGTAATCATTGGAAATGAGTTGTTCAAAAATACCCCTAAGGGGGTGTTTCTTAAGTGCCTTGGTGAAAAGGAGACGTATTTGGTTGTTTCGAACACCCATAGTAAGGCGTGTGGTGCTTATCAAGTGGGGCACAAAATGAAATGGTTGTTGTGTCTACAAGGTGTCTATTGGCCCACAATGCTCAAGGATTGCATTGATTTCGCTAAGGGTTGTCAAGAATGCCAGATTCGCTCAGGCATACAACATGTTCCTGCAAGTGAGTCACATTCGGTAGTAAAACCTTGGCTGTTTAGGGGACGGGCTTTGGATTTGATTTGAGAAATACGACATGTGTCCTCTAAAAGCTAGAAGTATATATTGGTTGAAATTGATTACTTCACCATGTGGATTGAAGCAGCCCCTCTAGTGAAGGCTGACCAAGAGGCCATAATTGAGTTCGTTGAAAGGAACATTATTTACAGGTTTAGAATTCTTGAGACCATTACGACAGACCAAGGGTCAGTGTTTACTGGTCGAAAGATGCAGGAATTTGCGTCAGAAATATGAATCAAATTATTAACTTCAACGCCCTACTATGCTCAGGCAAATGGGCAAAATGAGGCTGCTAACAAAACCATTATCAGCTTGATCAAGAAGCATGTTGGGAAAAAGCTGAAGAATTGGAAACAGACATTGGACTAAGTCTAATGGGCTTGTCGTACGTCTCCCAAAGAGGAAACAACCACAACGCCATTTCGATTGACGTATGGGCATAAAGTTGTTTTGCCTGTAGAAATTTATTTGCAATCAGTCCGGGTTCAACGTCAACACGAGACTCCATCAGACCAATACTGGGGAGTGATGTTGGACGAAATAGTTGATTTGGACGAGGAACAATTGGCAGCATTAGATGCGTTAATAATGCAAAAAGAGCGTGTCCCAAAGCCTATAATAAAAAAGTTAAGTCCAAAGTATTTTCGAATGGAGATTTTGTTTGGAAGGTCATCTTGCCTATGGATTAGAGGGATTGAGCCTTAGGCAAGTGGTCCCCAAATTGGGAGGGGTCATTTTGAGTACTTCAAGTATTTTCAAATAACGCTTACGAAATCAAAGAATTAGCCATGAACTGACGAATTTTAAGAGTAAACGGTAAGTACCTTACACGATATAGACCTATGCTTCAAGAAATTCTAATTGAACAAGAGTAATGTGCTAAATGAAACAAAATTTCAACCATGGTATTAAAATGGGAAAATGGCAAAGTCATTACAAAAGATGGACGTAACCATTACAATAAGTGAAGATTGGCAAAAAGTAAATCAAAGTAAATACAAATCAGACGGGGAACTGTGCCTTGAATTCTTCCAATTTGGCTTTAGACTGGTCGAGCCTAACACGAAGATGATCCTGAAGTTCTTCCAGCGGAGAAATCTCAAGTCGTAGATTAAGTGCAGCCTCAGCGTGCCCGACCCCTTTGGTGGCTTCAACATCAATCATCTCCTTTGTAGGGAATGACTGCCATGAAGCCAACTCAATCTTTTCTTTTTCCAGGTCATCAATATCTTTGGAGAGTTCCAATATCTTGGCACGACACTGAGTAATCTTCTTGTCAATGGAAGCAGTCTTGTCGTTGTATTTTTGAAGCTGGGTGTTGCGGTGAGAATCGGATAACAAGCTATTAATTAAGTTGCATCGCAAAGCTTTGAAATTCACCACCGAGCTTTGATTTATCCAAAGGAAAGGGTAAAGAACGAAAACCCTAAGTTAAGAGAATCTAGGTTCGTGGGTTGGTTATACTAAGGGAAGGTATTAGCACCCTAAGTATCTGTAGTACTCTACAGGAACCTCTTGTTAGTATTCGTGTTATGTTAAAGTTTGCTTGCTAAGAGAAAATGTGCTAAGGTAAAGGAAGACCTAGGGTATACACTAAGTATGCTCGCCAAGTCATCGCATCTCGTGCCTACGTATCCTGACGGGAATGGAATCAGAGCATTCGTAGTTCCCCTAACTGAGGGTGAGGTAGGAACCATTGACTGTGGCCGAAGTTACAAGGGGAAAGAGTATGAGCTCATATAGAGTTTAAGAAACTCTCTAAGTCTAAGTTATGATGTAAATGGCTATGAGACCAAGGGGAAGCAAGGTGAAAAGCTTGAAAGCAAAGCTTGTGAGGATTGATTGTTTAGGAGAAGAGATTAATGGCTATATCATATGAAAGGATTGTGAAGGGTTAAAAGTTGGTGAAGGAGAAGAGATTAATGGCTATCTCTTATTTATGTTAAAGAAGAGTTTAAGGGTTATAAGAGATTAATGGCTATCTCTTGAGAGAGATAGGTTAAAAGGGAATGAAGTATCTATGACCTTACGGTCAATAGAGAGACTTTCCTTTGGAATAAAGGGAGATAACAATTCATATGGACAAAGTTTATAGAGATATCTACATGAAAAATGCAACATTAAACAACAAAGTATCAAGATGGAATAAAGTTCATAATGCCATACAAGGTTAGAATTATATACATTTAGGCATCACTAAATCAAGATGAATAAGATAACATGATAAGAGAATCAAAGAAATCAAGGTGTCCATAAAAAACCCTAAAAAGGCATTCTATCCCCAACGTGAATAAGTACCTCAAATTTATTGTTTTTCACCAATTCCTCCTTATATTAAAAAAGTAGACATTTTAAAGAATTATTTACAAAAAGAATGAGTAAAAAAGGGTAAGAAATGACCAAGTTATGAATTATTGAATTTAAAGCATGAATTAAAAATATGTAAAATGAACAAGTGATAAAAAATTTGGGGAAATGCTCCCCATGGGTATTGAATACAGCTCAAAACCATTACCAACCTTGCCACTGCGCGCATGTTTACAAGATATAGCAACACTGAGATATATGTAAAACAAAGATATTTTGGAAAATTAAAACAAAAGGACTGGGGTGTGGGGGATTCAAACCCCAGTCCTATGGGTCAAATGCGCATGTATGTGTGTGCTTGCCACTGGGGTGGCTGTTACATCCAGTCATAAACCTAACTCCAATAACATTTAAGTCTTGGCAAGCGAAAAGATAGTGGAACAAAAGGAAATGATACACATGCAAGAATGGTGAAACCAGTCCTTTACTTCCAAACAACATACACCATTCAATTCAATTAATTATGAGACAAAGTAAATCAAAAGAAAATTGGAGCAATGAGACAATGCTTGCAAGGAATATTTACATATGGCAGAAAAATAAATTGCTCAGCACAAAAGTCATTTGAGAATGAGAACTTGCTACCATCATGATAATTTCTCTATGATGACTTAAACAAATTCCTGAAAGTAGTTTCAATGCATTATTCCAACTTAAACAACAGTCGTGTATTCAACACAACTTAGAGGCAAAAGCCATGTATTCTACCTTAGCACAAACTGGCAGTATGAAAATGCATTACATCAAACTAATCATATTATCATTCAAACATGGCATATCAAAAACATAGCTTCAAAGAGAGAAATACTGCTTATCCTGCCAACAGACATACTAAACCACTGCATGTTATAAACTTTGTGTAAAATGGACCATCTAAATTCAAACATGTGAGCCTTGGCACCATGACATATTGCTCAGGGCTGCTATGAACTGGGAATGTGTTGCACACATTGCATATTTCTAACACCCTAATCATATCCACATTCCAAATTATATTAAGTGTACATGATGGCCAAGGATAAAAGGAACAAGGTGAAGCAAATCAAACTGGTCATGCCAACACATACTCAAACAAATCCCTCAATAAATACCATGATGTCAAAGGCTGACAGTGTCATGATTAAGCAATATGGTGACATTCAGAGATGACTGTGGTAGAATAGAAACATGACATAGTTTTAACAGCTCAACATGAAAATCTTAACAAGGATGGCAAAAAAAACCAAAACAGTTATGCTTAGTAAAAGAAAATGTGACTTTATATTGCTTTGGAAACACATGTTGATCTAACAGTAATTCTCATGTTACTTATCATTAAAACACCTAAATAAACAAGCATGAGCAACTTTAAATGCACATATTCTATCATGGGAAAACAAACATTATATTACTAAGCACAAATAATGTTAAGTATGCATCGTATGAAACTTAGTATGAACATACATCCTTCAAATACAGTCAAAGCATTAGGGTGCACAAATAAAATAGCCTCAAGAACATGCAATGTCACCAGCCTCAACATTATTCACATGGCCTACTTGATACAAATGCAGAAAATAAGCAGACATACTCATGATGTTACAAAGACACGGCTAAGAGTCATCCATATGAGAGAACAAGGAGCATAACAAGGAAATGGTCATTAACACTATCTCAAACACATCCTTCATGTTGTTTTAACTAACATGGACAGTCTGAGCATGCATGTATTTGTGTGTCCAATGCACATGTTATTAATCCATATCAAGACTAAAGGGCAGCTTATGTACAAGTTAAACATGCGAGTTTCAGTATAAAAACATAAACATGTTTCAAACCATCAACAACAAACAATTGTCACTAAATGCATCAAAACTTCAAGTGATAACATGATGACAGCCTTGAAGTAATATGGAGCTCAAACATAGGCAGGGAAAATAAACATTATATTAACAGGACCAAGCATCTAGTGGAACAACAAGAATAGACTTGCCAACACAGATTCAATTAGTTTTAAGACAATAGCATGACATGAATAAAAACAGATTGAGACAAGTGAACATTTGCATAAAGATATACTAATTATGAAATCTCTTTAACCATGCTAAATACAGGCATATGCAAAAGAATGCACAAATTGAATCTAAAACTTCAAGAGGACAACCAAAGACCCATTGTGACATTCACAAATCCAATGTAAACTCATACATGACCTTCTGCTAGAGTTTATAGTCAAAACAAGAAAATTCCAAAGTCATTCTTAAAAGAAAGCAATTGCCACCATCATGCCAGCAACCTTAGGAACCAAAGTACCCTGGCCTTGACTCAAACATAAGACCAAACTGACAAGTACTCAGTATAAGGGCAAGGCAAAAAAAAATGGATCTCATAGGTTCAATTAGCAACATTACAACATACATCATTCACAAATGATAGCAACACAACAGGAACACTACCACATTAACAAAAGAAGACACTAGCAGTTTAGTTACACAGATCAAATACTTTGGACTAACATGTTTAGTAGGTTAATAGGTATATCCTATATTCCATCAAAATTGGCCCACAATAAGCAATGCTATGACCAATGTGAGATTACATGCAAGTGCAAAACATGGATGAAAAGCAGTAGGGATGCATAACAAGAACATGATTTCAATTGGCAATGAATGAGCAAATTTAAATAGACATAAGGGTGTGCACATTACACTTCAAATAGTAAGCAACTATACAAATGTATGCTCATGACCAAGGACCATACAAACTAAACACAAGCATTCTAGGCAAATTAGACATATGAAATGAGAGCATGGTAACACAAGCTTATTCAAGTACTAGCATTCAAAATAAACAGTTGCATATTCATGGCATAGTGAGGGCAAACACTTGTTGTACAACCCTATAATGGACACAAAGATAACTTAAATGTGTGGACAAAACCAGTTCTGCTTCAAGACAAAGGGCACTCAAATGATCATGGCATCCTACTATGCATGTGGTCTAATAGTGAGCAACATAAAAGCAATGCTATATCAGTTACATTAATACAATACCAATTCACATCTTTCATGTTATTCACAACTGAAGACTCAACTTGGCAAGCTCCTAAGAAAGGATACAAACTCAAAGACTCATATTCTTAACAAACTTACAGGGGGTCCAATGACCACTTGATCAGGATGCAAGAAAAACAAACCAAATAGCATGACAGTAGTGTGATCATAACATGGTAGAAGAAAAACAATATCATTAGAACTTGTCAAACAAACCTTCTAAACACAAAATTGATATCCTAGGCACATAAATTTGTCATGAGAAATGGATACATCAGAGTTGGTTATATCTGCCTAAAGCCATCATGAACATGATATTGGCTCATAAAACTAGTTTGGCCACGATATAAGGTTCAACCTAGTCCTAACATACACTCAACCAGTGCAGGGAGTGGTTTTCAACATCTGATTCAAAACATGAAAACCAGAAAGAATTTGACTAGCACAGGCAGTGCAGAAATGCAATCTCAGGATAAGCATAGCATCAAGGTAAGTCAAATACATGGTAGTAAGATAAATAGAAACATCAATACATCCCTAAACAAACAATCTTATTCTAATACCAAATATGCTTTGAGGTGTTTCAGAAGTATACCAATACCATCATCACAATACTAAATTAGTGTCAAACCAAAGGCATCAACATGAGTTTAAGAAAATAAACATGTACCTTAACAATTAGTAGCAACAAAACCAGAGCAAAAGGCAGTACCAATGTCTCTTTAGCATATCAGCAGAACAACCAAACACTATCTTACCTCATGGTGGCGGGCCATGGACAAATGGTTAAACATCAAACACACATGACTTTCATTATGGATAAATGGAGAGAAACAATAAACACAATATAGGAGCATTTATACCAGAGATATGATGATGATAAACATGTTACATGAGCATAGATATGGAGTGTGAAGGAGAAACTTACCAAGTGGAATATGTCCACTGCACCCTCAACAAGGAATGCTTTCCCTCTTTTGAATTAACAGCAACCCCTAAAACTATCCTCCTTCTCCTTCTCCCTTGCAAGTCTTTGAGCTCAGAAGTTTTTAGAGTGTTTTCTGATCAATGTTGGTGTCTTACAAATGAGAACCAACCTCCTATTTATAGGGAAATGTTGAGGCTTTGAGGTATGGCCAAGAATGCACTTTTGCCAAATTTGCCCTCTCCATCGTGCGAGCTGTATCTTTTTCTGAACCAAAGTCTTCCAAAATATCTGATGGTTAGGTCTGATGTGGTGTGATGGGATTGGTGAGAGGCTCCATGAATAAACAAATACTTCCTTCCCTTGAAAAGTTTCTCTCTCCTTGTGCAAGTGGCATGAACAAGACATAAATACTATTTTAATGCAAATCAAGTGGCTAATTCGTGGCAAGGCTTGGATTGAATCTAAATGGAACAATAGAACTCAGAAACATGAGGTTTTGGTGATTAGAAGAGGTTTTAAACCATTACACAAAAGTTGGTTTCTTGGGTTTTAAGAAATGAAACCTCCAACTTTGAAGCTTCGAAACTCCCAGCTCACTCAATGGATTGAGGAGTTCTAGTACTTTTTGGAAAGCCCTCAATGCCCTCTACAACTTTCATGTTCAAGGAGTTTTTATTTGAGGCTTGGAACTGTATGTAAAATTAGGTTAAAGTCGTGTGCAAATAAGGGTAAAAAAGCTGAAATTTCACCAAGTCCCAAAGGGTGATTTATCTTCCAAGTCTTGTAACTCAAAAACCAAGCATTTTTTGAAAGAGGGCCATCTAATATGTTTTAAAGATCATGGAAAAAGCTTCCATTTGAGTTTTGAGTCACTCAAATTGGATGTGTAGTTTGAAAGTTATGACTGTTTCAATTTTGGAACAAGTAGTGAAATCTCCACTTTTGAAAAGTTTCATGAACCAAATCTTGCTTCCTTTGCAAGAAACTTCTTAAAACTTGATCTCTCATGCCCTAACTCATCAATGAGACATGTCATGATGTATTTAGGACTTGGATGTTTCATTTTGGATCAAAATCTCGAGGATTAGGGCCTTAGTCAAAACTCTAATTTCAACTGTGAATGTACTGGAATGATTTCTGATGATCTTGCTTCTTTAATCATATCTAAGGCTCAATGATGGTCCCTAGGGATGTCTTTTATCATGTGGAGTCAAGTCCTAGGGTTTGAGAACAAATCTTGGTCAAAATCAAAGGCCATGATTGTCTTGTCTTGGAAAAAACCTAATTGGAGGCAGGGTGAACTTGTGGCTCAAGCTACTTGTGATGAAAGTCAGATGGTCTTGATTTCTTGTTGGATTATACCTCTTGAATGTAAGTGAGCTCACATGGTTTCATTTGAAGCTTCAGTTGTCCTTCTTGAACAGATTATTTTTTTGATTCATGTAGAGCTTGGCTTAGGAGACTTGCCCTCCTCTTTGTATAAGTCCCGGCTTTTCACAGAAGAAACAAACTTGCAAAATGAAATGGTTAGTTAACAATGCATAGATAATTGGTCCTAAATGTCAATGCAAAATGTTATGACATCTAAGGGGTAAAAATTTAGGGTACAACATTGGGCTTCAAGTTGGTCAACCTTTTGATCAAACATATCACTTACTTCTCAAGCTGCTGCAATGCAATCCTTTACTCCTAGATGTTTGGAGGTATTCTAACGCTTTAGATCAACGTCTTTGCATATTTTATCAAAGAAGGATTCAAACTCAAAGAGAAATTTGTGCATGACATCGGACGCCCACTTTTTGTTGAGTTCAGCTAGTAGTTTCCTAATGTCATTTCCAAGGTGAACATCTTCTTAGATTACAGCAACGAGGTCAGCTTTAAAAAGGTTTGCTTTTAATTGTTGACCAAGAAGATTCACGACATCATTGCTATTATCAGCCAGTGAGTTTCATGACTGAGCTGTCTTAGAATCCATCGACAACCTTCACATCTTCTGTAGTCATTTTAGGGCCCCGGTTGAATTTTTCCATTTGAGAGGGAAGATTTCTGTTTGGCTGAGAGAAGAGTTCAACATGGAATCATGCGCCTTGGCTTGAGCTGGTGAAGGTTCTAGCCGAACTGTGTGAATGTTTTCCTGAATGGGGGCAACTTCAATGTGGGGAGTAGCATGGTCTTGGGTTTTTGTTGAATTGTCAGCTTGCGAGTCGTTGGGAGAAATGTTGTCATGAACATACACAGTGTTGTCTACTTCTTCTAGGACATTGTCATACCCCAAATTTTGACCACTAAGATTTCCCATCATTGGGCAAATTATCATCACAATGTGGATGAACCATCATGCCTCATTAAATGCCTCAAGGGTTGTTGAGCATTCACTACAATCAAAATTAGGGTTTCAAGCCCTCTCAGAGTTCTTAGACAAAGGATCAATCAAGGAATGACATGATCTTCAACTTGTCTAACCTCTCAAGCATTCACAATGTATCAAAAGGACTCCCACTCCAAGGATTAAGCACAAAGCTGCTCCCTTCTAGGTGGATCAAGGCCCAAGATCGCCAGTGTCACCAAATTAGGGTTTTGGTCTACCAGGGCCTCCAGATGAAAAATTTCATCTGGGCACAAGCCAAAGATCCAAAACACAACCTAATGTACTCCATGGAACCTCATGGACCCATTCATCAAGTCAATTTTGCCTCAGGGGATGCATGCATCAAAAATCAGGAATTAGGGTTTCTTGACCTAATTCACCCCTAAGTTGACTTTTGGTGCAAATCATGAACCAAGACCTCAAGAGAGGGTTTGAGGGTCTATAATATACTATATTGATCCATTTGGAACAATGGATTAATCCAAGAAGCTTGAGCAACAAGTCTCATTTTCATCTGCACCACAATTAGGGTTTCGCGAGGAAAGTCAACTGTAACTTTGACTTTTGACCAGGACATGCTCCCAAACCCTAGGACATGCCTCAGTATACCCTATGACACCCATGGAACATGTCCATCAAGTTTTATTTAGGTCAAGGACATGATTTCCTGAAGAATTGCACAATTTGGAATTCATCTGATAAAAAGTCAACTGTGCACAAAAGTCAACTTTGACTTTTTGAGATTTTTCACCAAAATGGATTTTTAACCCTAAAATGATGTTAATGTATGATTTGAATCATCATTCATCAAGAAAAATCAAGAAAAGTGGGATAACTTGTAAAAGGGGTAACCATAAAACTTAGAAATTTTTCTAAGTTATGGAAAAGTACCATTAATGCACTAACTTTGGAGGATCATAACTCCTAAACCACATGGCCATTTTTTCTCATCCAAAGATGGATTTGTAGCCCTCATTACCCTATACAAAAACTTCAACTAGACCTAAGTCCAATTCATTAAGGATTTTGAGTTATGGAGTGATCAAAATCAAGAAATCACACTTTGTTCCAACACTTAGTGAAAATTTCACTAAGTCAGATTTTGCTTCACTTTTTGCCAAATGTAGAGGGATTTTTCACTTGGAATCAAAAGAGATCAAAACCAAAATTGTTCAAATAGTTGTTGTATCATGTAAGGGCTTTCCAAAATGGCCAAGAACATTGCCAAATTCAACTTACACCATGAGATATGACATTGGCAAGTTGCCTTGCTGAAATCTGTCAAGGCAAGGCAGAATTTGCAATTTTGCTCGATTTGCCAAAATTGTGCAAATCCAAACACTCCTATCCACTTGGACACATCTGAGGATTGAATCTCAAGGGGACAATCACTGAGCCAAGCCTCCAAAGTCCATGGAACAAGAAATAGCATGTTGAACCTAGAATGGCCAAAATAGGGACAAGACTCCAAATTTGGATTGAAGCATTCAATGGAAGCATCAAGGTGGCATGGATTGAGCCATTCTCATCTGAAATCAGTCAAGACTTATCCAAGACCAAGGGAACCAAAGCTCTGTGCCCTAACCTCTAGTCAATGGCTAGAGGAGACTTGGATTTTCATTTGCCAACATTGGCCAAACCTACTTACCAGCTGCCATTCACTATTCCTTGCAAAACAAACTTGCTCTACTATAAATAGAGCTCAATTGTGATCAGTTTGAGTACACCAAAGCCATCAAACAGATGCTTTCCTTAAAATCTCTTCTTTCACTCCAATTTTGCCTTCTAAGGCAAGTCACTATCGGGTTTTGAGTTTGAGAGCAATTCCAATCACTCACACACCTCACATACATCACATATGAGCTGATCAAACACTTGGATCACTTCTAAAACACCAATTTCACAAAATCACCAGCTGGTTGCTCAAATTTTCAATCAAGTTGCAGCTGAGGTACCACAAAGTGATCCAGCCAATTTCAATCAAGTCCAACCATTCAAACACACTCCATAGGGTGTAGGGAAGCTGTTCAGATCATCACCACTCATCTGTAACACCTCCAAATCAAAAATCACATTGCACTTGCTGTCACGGCCTAGAGGTGAGCACATACTTGGTCATCTCTCAATCTATGCATATTTCCTCGCACAATAATTTGGCCATATGTTCATAATCATGCATGAAATGTTTTCCCTCAATTAATTGCATTGTTTGAATCGTGTATCAAAAATCCTAGCCTTCATGCAGAAATTAGGGTTCTTGAGGATTTTTCATGATTTATTGTTATATGTTTAATTTAAATGAAATTAATGGTTATAGACATGATCGTGAGGTTGAGACGAGCATAATGATATGTGGATTGCAAGATATAATCAAGTATTCAGTGAGATTGAGGAGAAAATGCAAATCAGCCAAACCCAGAACACGCGCGTGTTCTTGGTGTGTTCTTGGCGCCATTTTTGAATAATTCAAATATTTGAATTTTGTGATTTTGTTTAATTGATTCAAAAATTAATTTCTCTCTGAGTTTTAATGATTTTGAGTTGATTCTTTTTTTTAATAATTCACAAAAATGTTAAAATATTTTATTTTATCAAAAAATCCCAAAAATATTATTTATTTCATATAATTGATATTTTTGCAAAGAATTAATATTTTAATTGTTTTTGACATATTAAATATTTTTTCTACATTGATTTTGCAACTTTTAATGCTTTCTAATTATTTTGTAGGTCAATACTTAATTTTTGAAGCATTAATCCAAAATCACAATTTGTTTTTCACATGTTAAACAATTTTGATCATTTTAATTGAATTTTTACTGAATTAAATACATTTTTGAAAACAAATTAGGGTTTTTAGATTAATTCAACCCTCATAAATCATTTTCAAAACCTTGGGCCTCTAATAGAGTGTAAGACCCAATCCTTTCTTGACCAAAACATTTTGGGCCTCAGTGTATTGTATAAGTCCCGATACCGTAAAAAACAAACGGCGCGATCGTCGCCCTTTTGAAAAATAACCTTGGGTCTCTCCTTGAGTTATAAGACCCATTCAAAACTTTTGGGCCTCTATTAGAGTGTAAGACCCAATCCCCTTTTAACCAAAATCATTTTGGGCCTCAATTATTGTATAAGCCCCTCCGTGTTAAAAGAAAACCTCGGCGCGATCGCCATTTTTAAACGAAAATCATTTGGGCCTACCCTCGTGTTATAAGCCCCACTCTTTTTCTTTAAAACTTTTTGGGCCTCTTGAGAGAGTGTAAGACCCATCCCTTTGTACAGAAAACATTTTGGGCCTCAGTCACTTGTATAAGTCCCTCTGTACAAATTCAAACAGTGCGCTCACTGATAAAACCCTGGGCCTCTCCTTGAGCTATAAGCCCCAAATCTTTCTTTTTCAAAGCACTTTCTCCTTTGATTTTGAATATACTGTTGTTTTCAATCTTTCTTTGTTGAACAACTAACCAAACAGCATGGAAGCTCTACAACCGAGTAAGTGGTTATTGCTTTCATTTACCGCTTTCATATACATATAACTGTATTGTGGGGCTGTTTCACTGTAAGTCTTCTTTCATAAACTCATATCAACTGTGTAATAATAGTATAGATATTTCGAGTTTCCCCGGCAACTACGTCTAGAACTAGGTGACGCCGTTTCGTTTATTCGTAGATATAGACAACTAGATTCCCAATAGGATCACCAGATACAGTCTTCTCTTCGGCTGTCCTCATTAGGAATTGTCAAGAAACTCTACTCCCAGAGATGAATGTATTCTCCGTGAATGGCATCTTTGAGTTTCTTCCAAATTCTCGAACTTTCCTGACTTTGATCTATTCTCGGTGAATAGCATTGCCTTGAATTTCTCGGGGTTTGGGGACCCACGGGCTTCTTAAAAGCATCGGCCTCCTCTTGGGCATCGTACAAGGACCCACAGGCTTCCTAAAAGCAACCCCGCCTCCTCTTGGGCTTAGTACAAGGACCCTACGACTTCTTAGAAGTATTCACAGCCTCCTCTTAGGCTTCGTATAATGATCTCTTCCTCCGGGAATGATAGCCTCCTCTTGGGCATAGTACAAGGACCCGTCGCCTTCTTAAAAGTTTCTAGCCTCCTCTTGGGCTTCGTACAAATTGTCCCGACGACCTCCTAGAGGTATAGGAACAGAACTTAGTCATCTTCATAGAACAGTCCTTTCATAAAGTCTACTACTGTTTCTCAAAGCATAGTACCAGAGATAAAACTCTAGACTTGGACAGTCTAACTTCCTTGAGTCTCAAAGACATTCTCAAGTGACCCCTTCGTTAAATAGGAAGGAAACCCGCAGACTCGGACAGTCTCAATACCCTTCGGATTCCCCGCTTCCTTAAAGAACATGAATAAACCGGATCCTTGAATCAAATCCCTAAGTACAGTGTTGCTCATATAAGAACTGATTTTCTCTTTAAAATCAGTATATTGGACCTGTCACTCAACTGAAACAGTCACCATAGCCTCCTCTTAGGCTTTGTATAATGATCCTTCTAGAGAGAAGTTAGCCTCCTCTTGGGCTTTGTATAATGATTCTCCCCGGCGGAGTCAAGCAACGTTTAGCCTCTCTCTCGGGCTTTGTACGAGACACATAAGAAACTCCCTCGTTGAGTCAATCACCCCTTTCGCCTCCATCTCGGGCTTTATACGAGATACCAAAGGACTCCCTCGTTGAGTCAAAACCTTTTAGCCTCTCTCTCTCGGGCTTTGTATGAGACACATAATAGCCTCCTCTTAGGCTTCGTATAAGAAAACCACTGGTTAATCCAATTAACCTTTTAGCATCAAAGTTGTGCCTCGTTCATAGTACACAAACATCAACAGCTCCTTCCTCTTCATCTAATTGCTGTAAGCGGCAAGCCTCTGGATCATCTACATCCATGCCACTGTCCCTCTTTTAGCATGAGAAATTCCTAAGGAAAGATAGCATTGCTCTACACTGAGTTAAAGTCTTCTCCTTCAGGTTAAAATCCCCTTTAAAGGAAATTATGGCATTGCCGGATTCACAAATCCCGGTTAAAGTAATTCTCCTTTATAAATAGTTGTGACATACAACCCCCTCTTTAGAGATGACAAATTCACTCTAAAGTTGGGTCCTTCAGCTTCACGTCTTGGGCTTTGAACAAGACACAAATAGACCTTTTAGCTTCATATCTTGAGCTTTGAACAAGATACAAACTACCTTTCGCTTCACGTCTTGGGCTTTGAACAAGACACCAAAACAACCATTTCCTCCCATAGAATATGAGGAACTACGAACGCTCTGATTTCCCTGTTTCGGTAAACGGGAATACGTAGGCATAAGATTGAAAGAAAAAATCTTAGCGAGCACAATCAAGAAAAAACCCAAATCCCATATCTCCATCAATCAAAAGCAGTAATTCAAAAGCATCAGTCCTAACATCTTAATCCTAGTTCCCCGCCAGACACCTTCTGTCCAAATGAAAAGAAAGAAAACCGTATTGGCGAAAATACAAATAACCAGTACAAAGGCCCCCCACATTGATAGCATTCGTAACCTAACAGACCGCTGTTTAAACTCAGTATGCAAGCAGGGTTAATTGGAGACATCTATTTCCCTTCCTTCATCAGCTCACAATAGGATAAAAAATGAATCGACCTGTAGTTTTAAGCTCAAACCGCAGAGAGCGACCAGCGCTTAAGAACCGCGTCCCAAAATCGCTCGCTACAGAAAAATGGCGCCCACCGTGGGGCGCGTCTCTGTTTTTCTGATTTCCTTTTTTCTTCACTTGTGTGAATACCACAGATTGGGGCTTCCGCCAGGGAACCCATTTTCTGTCAGGAACTTAGGATTCTTAGCCTCATAGGTCTAGGATGTTTAGGACAAATATATATACTGCTTTTCCTAATTGCTATACATGTTTATTTTTCTGCTAATGGAATGCGGGTGATGCCGTATGTGGAAAGAATGAGTATACACTTAAGATAAGTGATGGCGACGGGGTCGACCATCAACCTCAGTGGAGGCTGACCAACGCAACCCATTCTCTCACCCGGACAATGGGCCGGTTGTTAAGTCTGAGAAGCTGAGGAGCCAAACCCTTTTGTAGTGCAGAAACTATCTGAAATAGTTGTTATGCAATACTACCCTCATTTGAGGCTGGTGATCTATTCTCGGTGAATGGCACTTACTCTAAGATTGCACTACAACTCGCTGGCGATCCGCTTGTTGTTTTGCTTTCCTGGGAGGAGCTGATGATAATGAGTACAGGTACAAAAATCACCCTAGTATAAACCTTTGGGGATGGGTAGAGCCTTGACTTCATGACAACGACCCTTTGACCCCATGTTTTTTCTATGTTTTTGTGTGCTGCATTCATGCATTCATTTAATAAAACATTAAAACATTCAAAAAAAAAACTTCTCTTCTAGTCTCTCTATTTTTCAAATTAAACTAAGACTGTGATTGCAAATATCAGAGAAAAAGATTGCACTAATGGATTTCGGTAGAAGGAGAACTCACCAGTACACCTTCAAGGTTCCAAAGCTAGAGGATTTGAGAAGGTTAGCGAGGATGATCACTAACCAAGAGGCTTTCAGAGCCAAGCACGGAGGTTTGCTACCACTATTAAGAGTCTATGTGATTGAGGGAATCATGGATACGCTCATTCAGTTTTATGATCCGGTCTATCACTGTTTCACATTCCCGGATTACCAGCTTGCACCAATGCTGGAGGAGTATTCTCACCTGATCGATCTACACATTACGGATCGAGCTCCATTTTCTGGACTGGAAGAAATTCCAAAGAATCAGACTATTTCAAGAGCAATTCATTTGGACGAGTCTGAAGTTAGGACTCACCTAACTACCAAGGGTGGCATCCAAGGTTTGCCAGCCCAGTTCTTGACGAAGAAGGCCCTGTATTTTGCCAGTATAGGAAACGTAACTGCTTTTGAAAGCATCTTTGTCTTGCTCACCTACGGGTTATTTTTGTTTCCCAACATCAATAACTTTGTCGATATTAACTCCATTAAGGTTTTTCTCATTGGAAATCCTGTGCCGACTTTGCTCGTAGATGCGTATCATTCTGTACACTTGGGGAATTTGTACAGTGGAGGGGAGATCACATGCTGTGTACCTTTGCTTTACAAATGGTATATATCTCACTTGCCCAAGTCTGCTGCTTTTTGGGATTGCAAGAGTGCCTTACGTTGGTCGCAGAAGATCATGTCTCTTACCAACTCTAATATAGACTGGTGTAATAGGATTTATGAGGGAATCAGGATCATTGACCGTTGTGGAAACTTCCCCAACGTACCCCTTATAGGAACTAAAGGAGGAATCAACTACCATCCGGTATTGGTTCTCCGTCAATTTGGATACCCGATGAGACACGTCCCACGGGGTGTTCATCTGGAAGGTCTTTTCTTCAAGGAAGGAGAAAACGACAGAGCACTGAAGACAGAAATAGTGCACGCTTGGAAACATGTTCATAAGAAAGGACGGGAGTCTCTGGGAAAACTGGACTGTGTCTCGGTGGAGCCTTATCTCCATTGGGTACAAACTAGAGCTCTCAAGCTAAAGATGCCTTATCCTCGTTACGGGATTCTTCCGCCAAGGGAATCTGTCATGTACTTCATGACGGAAACTGAAAAGCTTCAGGTTACTCTCAACAAAGTTCAACGGGAGAGGAGGTTTTGGAAGAACAAGTACCGCACCCTCGACATAGAGTGCATCAAAATACAGCAATTACTGAAAGAAAAAGATTCTCTGATTGAAATTTTGGAGCAACATGCTGTAGATAATCAAGATGACCAAAGGAATTTGCTCGCTCCTTTCACTTGGCAAAGGAATGACAACCCGACAACGGCCCAAGAGCCCCGGTCAAAGAAAAGGAAGATACCAGAATCAGCACCTGATTTCTCTTCAGAGAGGACTCAGGACCCATTAGTTTAGGTTTCTGTTTCTGCACTTTGTAATCTACTGTATTTCCATTTCTGTAATCTTTTGAATTTCAATGAAAATGGGTTTCCCCACCATTTGATATTTGCAATCTAATTGTCGAAGTTTATTTTGATTAAACAAAAGGAAAACAATTAATATAATCATTGCATTCATCATTCTCACATCACGTATTTTTCTTCTCTACGAATCTCATATTTGTGTCTCGATTCTAGAGTCAAACTGTCTCATTCGTACAATACTCGGGCCAATCGTCAGAAAAAGATGGATGATCTTGAGGAAGAAAACAGAGAGTTGAAAGAAGAGATCGACGCTCTGAGAGAGGATATGAGAAAGCTTTGTAACGACATGTAAGCCATGGCAAAAGCTCAGCTACAACGAACTGTGATCTCAGAGATCACCTCAACACCCATACTAGAGAGGTATGATCCTAGGTATCAGATACTAAAAGATCGTCTTTGGGGCATGCCTGTTAACTATATCCCTGAAGGATATGTTCCGCCGATCACTGAATATCAGGGAATCACAATAGAAGCCGTTGGGCCTGAAGGTTACAAACTTCGGGAAAGCGAAGATGCCAGGGGCATACTGAAGACTCCTGAAGGTTACAAACTTCGGGAAACACCAAGACTCACTGCCGTAGTCACGGTACCACCCCCTGTGGTGCACACTGTCCCGGAAGGACAGATTCCACCAACACCTTCTGGTAAGAAGGAAACTATGTTTGACAGAATGGATGAATTCCAGGAACAGTTCTTGGAAATGCAGAAGGAACTGCAAGCCATTCGCGGTCAGGATCTATTTGGAAAGGACGTCGCAGATCTCTGCTTGGTCCCCAATGTGAAAGTCCCGCACAAGTTCCAAGTGCCCGACTTTGAAAAGTACAAGGGTAACTCTTGCCCTCAAAGCCATCTGGTGATGTACGCTCGGCGGATGTCAGCTCAGACGGAGAATCAGGACCTGCTGATTCACTACTTTCAGGATAGTTTAACCGGTGCCGCACTCAAATGGTACATGGGTTTAAACCGTGCTACGATTAGCACATTCAGAGATCTTGGTACTGCTTTCATCCAATAATACAAATACAATTTGGACATGGCACCTGACAGAGATCAACTTAGATCGATGTCGCAAAAGGACAAGGAAACCTTTAAGGAGTACGCTCAAAGGTGGCGTGAAATTGCCGCTCAAATTTGTCCACCTCTTGAGGAAAAAGAGATGACAAAGATCTTCTTAAAGACCTTAAGCTCATTTTACTATGACCGAATGGTTGCCAGTGCGCCCAGTGATTTCACCGAAATGGTCGACATGGGCGTACGTCTTGAGGAAGCCGTCCGAGAAGGACGTTTGGTAAAAGACACTGGATCGACGAGCGGTATTAAAAAATATGGTAGTGCTCTCCCTAAGAAAAAAGAGCAAGATATTGGGAATATCTCTCTCGGAAAGCAAAGACGACGTTATCAACCGGTAGCAGCTGTGACTCCTGCTATCAACCCTACGTCTATTCCTACGTATCAACCTCAGGTTGCGCAGAGCCAACCTGACCAGCAAAGGACACAACAGCCTCTTCAGCAGGCTTGTCCTCCATATAACAACAACCGTACAACACGGCCACCAGGATTTGATCCTATACCCGTGACGTACGCAGAGCTATTTCCATTACTGCTAGCCAAGGGGTACATTCAGACTAAATTTCCTCTTACAGTACCAGAAAATCTGCCTTTTTGGTTTAAGGTGGATCAAACTTGCCCTTATCATCAAGGAGGTTTAGGGCATAACATAGAGACTTGTCTCAATTTCAAGTCCGACGTACAAAAGCTTGTTAGGAGCGGGGTCTTATCCTTCAAGGATACGAATCCTAATGTTCTCACGAACCCGCTGCCTCCACACGAGAAGGCTGCAGTCAATCTGATTGAGAAAGAGACTAACAATGTCTATCAAATTCACGATGTACTCTTGTTGAAAACCAATATGGTAAAGATGCATTGTAGACAGAGTGGATATGGCCATGTGCCACCTCATAATTATCACCAGTGTGATATCTGCTCTAAAGACAATCAAGGATGTTCTGTGGTGCAAGCAGCTCTACAGGAACAAATGGATCTCGGATGGATCCAGGAGCACCGAGTTCGTGGAGTTAACATGGTCTACACGAATTCTAACGTCATTCAGAACCACGACATCCATGCAATGAATGTCAACTTGGTGGCGATGCACTCAAGGCAAAGCCAGTATCATAATCTGCCGCGGCACGATTACAGTTCTTGCCTGATTTGCTCTGTAAACAAACAGGGATGCTCTTTCATACAAGAAGCCCTCCAGCGTCAGATGGATCTTGGATGGATCCAAGACTACCATGATAGGAACTCCTATCAAATCAACATGGTTCAGATCTTCGATATTCGCGTAATGAATACCAACCTGGTCGAGTTACATGCTGAGCAGGTCTGACTCGGATTCTTAATATCACATGACTATCAAAGCTGTAAAGCGGGTTGCGAAAACGATCGAGGTTGTACCCTTGTCTAGGAGGCACTTCAGCACTTGTTAAATCATTGGTGGATGCCAATCTACATGGATGAAGATACTCAGCAGATTAGTATCAGTAATAGAAATCCCACTCGGCGTCAGAGTCAGGATGTCCGATCAGTGGAAGTTAACCTAGTGAGGTTACATTGTATTCAAAGTGGGCGTGGCCAGGTGCCACCACACAACTATGACAGTTGTAACGTCTGTTCGGTAAGTAACCAAGGGTGTTACCTTGTGAGAGCAGCTCTTCAGGGTCAGGTCGATCGTGGAGAAATTCGTCCATATCCGGGTTCTGGACCCACCAACTGGTCGCCGAACTACCTTGCCGAGCAAGTTGAGGATGTTGTCACGATCTCTGGTCATCACAGGACCAGGGATGTTTTTGCCATTATTCCTCTACTTGACGAATCTAAAGTTCCCAACCGGGAATGAATCGAGATTACTTATGATGGTCAGAAAAATCAGAGAGTTCCCATAGTCATCTATCTGCCGGGACCACTACCGTATGAATCAGCTAAGGCGATCCCTTACAAATACGGTGCAACAATAATTGAAAATGGAAAGGAAATTCCATTACCCTCCGTTGTGAACATTGCAGACATCAGTCGAGTAACACGGAGTGGTAGACTCTTCAACCGAGGGGTTGGGGAACTTAACAAGGAAAATGAACTTCAAACGGAAGCTCCTGATCTACCAGTCGGTCAATCCAGTAATCCCGACCTTTCGAAAAATAATGATGAGATGCTGAAGCTCATCCAAAGGAGTGAATATAACATTGTTGATCAGCTATTACAAACTCCTTCAAAGATCTCGGTATTATCACTGTTACTCAGTTCAGAAGCACACAGAGAGGCTCTACAGAAAGTCTTGGAGCAAGCCTTTGTGGAACAGGATGTAACAATTAGACAGTTCGATAGTATTGTCTCTAACATCACTTTCTGCAACAACTTGGGATTTAGTGATGAGGAATTACCTGAAGAGGGTCATCGTCATAACATGGTGCTCAATATCACAGTTAACTGCCAGGACGATGCTTTAGCCAGCGTACTGGTAGACACAGGGTCAGCCCTGAATGTTATGCCGAAGTCTACTTTGATGCAATTATCATTCAAGGGCCCTCCGATGAGAATCAGCGAGGTCGTCGTCAAAGCATTCGACGGATCCAGAAAAATGGTTATCGGCAAAGTTGATCTTCCCATAACTATTGGTCCTCACACTTTCCAAGTCACTTTCCAGGTCATGGACATCCGGGCAACATATAGTTATTTATTAGGAAGACCTTGGATACATCAGGCTGGAGCGGTCACTTCGACCCTCCACCAAAAGCTAAAGTTCATCAAGAACGATCAACTTGTCACGGTTTGTGGGGAACAAGCCTTGCTTGTTAGCAACTTGTCATCATCTACTGACATAGAACCCGATGAGGTTATTGGAACTCAGTTCCAAGCGCTGTCGGTAAGCGAGAATAATCAGTTCAGAGGAGGAACCTTGATTTCCTCATACAAAGATGCTATTAAAGCGGTCGAGAGTACCGATACGACAGGATGGGGACAGCTTGTCATTCCCATTGACAATAAAACAAAGAAGGGTCTTGGTTTTTCTGCAACCTGTACCCGGACAGCTGCCAACGATGAAAGTCTTCATCCCCTTCAAAACTTATTCCACAGTGGAGGTTTCCTTCACCCAGTGTCTCAGGCAGTACATGCTATCAATGAGGAAGATCCCTCTGACACAGATGAAGAGTGGAAGTCCTACCTTAACAAGGACGGTTATATGTCTCAGGAAGAGGTACCTATGCCTTTTTGCTTTCCTACAGAAAGTCCGAGATTTATACCAAGATCAGATGTCGAAATGATCTACGGGGATTGTGATCCGGAAGGATGCCGCGCTCCGCCAAATTCATTAGAGGAAGACACTCCGATGAAAGATAATTTTGAATACACCTACTATGGCCCAATGGATGGTCTGCCAATGTGGCAACCTTACCCAGGAAACATGGGGCAAGAAAGTCAGCCGAACAATGAAAATCAGCTGACCATCATTGAACGAAATAGCTGTGTCCCCACCATGTCATGGGATCAACACTCAGGCCATTTAGAAACTACTCAACATGAGATGAATTCGCAACGTTTGCAGGACTTGAGTTCATCAACTATGCTTTTCCCGAGGTCAACGTCATTGAGAGAGATGACTCCTCCAATTCCAAAGAAGTTTGGGACACTCTGGGAGAACCAAGTGGAAAATACGACTATATGGTCAAGTACACCGCTCCCGAAAGCTCTCGTATCAGGCTCGAAGATATCCAGCAAACTGGATGGAGAGATACAGCTGAGAGCACAAATGCTATGCAAAATGCAACAGAGGAATTCTCCTACGACAATTCTGCCTGGGAGACAGATTCCAATGATCCCGCTCCACCAGAAATCAGCATCATTTCTGAAGATAAATCAAGGAAGGTGCCAGACTTTGTGATTCACCGAGGAGTTCGCCGCCAATGGGTTGCCGTCGAGGTTCCGAAGGTCGTTCATCAGTCAAAGTAATTGCCATCTTTAACCTTTCACCCTGCCCAGGTGAAACAGATGTTTTGATAGGGCTCGCTTTCTGTAAATTTCCCTCTTCGCTTCGCCCAAAGCGACAGAGTTTTGTTTTATAGGGCTATAGTTTCAGGGATCGACTTATTCATTAATAAAATAACGCCGTTCTATAATTTCCGCATTAATTGTTGTTTTCTCTTTTTGCTTTTTCAGAAAATGGTAATCCTAAAAAACAAATCAATAATAAAAACAAGCAGTAAAACAAAACACTGCACATACTTGCATTTTTCTCTACCTCTTCTAAACACGAATCATCACGTCATGCAGATTGATTGTTTTAAACCCAGTTGAAACATACGATCCGATGCCTTCTCCCAACTTTGAGTTCTCGGTATTCGAGGCTGAAGAAGAAAATGACGACAAAATTCCAGAAGAGATCTCTCGACTACTCAGACAAGAGGAAAGGTCCATTGAACCTCACAAAGAACCGTTGGAAACGGTAAACTTGGGTTCAGAGCAAGAGAGAAAAGAAATCAGGATTGGGGCACTGCTCAGTCCAACTGCCAGAGAGAGTTTGATAAAGCTTCTCAGAGAATTTCCCGATGTATTCGCTTGGTCTTATCAGGATATGCCAGGGTTGGATACCAGCATCGTGGAACATCACTTACCGTTAAGATCAGAATGTCCGCTAGTAAAGCAAAGGTTGAGACGCACTCACCCGGACATGGCCATCAAAATCAAAGAGGAGGTACAGAAACAGATTGGCGCGGGTTTCCTCGCTACATCTGAATATCCTCAATGGTTAGCCAACATCGTACTCGTTCCCAAAAGGGATGGAAATGTCAGAATGTGTGTTGATTACAGAGATCTGAACAAGGCAAGTCCAAAGGACGACTTTCCTTTACCACACATTGACATGTTGGTTGACAGCACAACAAAGTTCAAAGTATTCTCCTTCATGGATGGATTCTCGGGCTATAACCAGATCAAAATGGCGCCGAAAGACATGGAGAAAACTTCGTTCATTACCCCATGGGGTACCTTTTGTTACAAGGTAATGTCGTTCGGTTTGAAGAACGCCGGGGCAACCTATCAAAAGGCCATGACTACTCTGTTTCATGACATGATACACAAGGAAATCGAGGTATATGTCGATGATATGATTGGAAAATAAAAAACAGAGAGTGAGCACGTTGAACATCTGTCAAAATTGTTCGAGCGTCTAAGAAAATTCAAGCTCCGCTTGAATCCCAACAAGTGCACCTTCGGTGTCCGTTCAGGGAAACTACTAGGGTTCATCGTCAGCCAGAAAGGAATTGAGGTTGATCCTGACAAGGTCAAGGCCATTCAAGAAATGCCTTCTCCGAAAATTGAAAAGCAAGTCAGAGGATTCTTGGGACGTTTAAACTACATCTCCAGATTCATATTCCTCATGACCGCCACATGTGTGCCGATTTTCAAATTACTGAAAAAGAACCAGGATTGCGTTTGGTCAGAAGATTGCCAAACCGCATTCGACAGTATTAAGGAATACCTGTTGAATCCGCCGATTCTATCACCTCCAGTGGAAGGAAGACCACTGATCATTTACCTCACAGTCCTAGAGGACTCAATGGGATGTGTACTTGGCCAACAAGACGAAACCAAAAGGAAAGAGTCTGCCATCTACTATCTAAGCAAGAAATTCACCGACTGCGAGACTCGGTACACGATGCTTGAGAAAACTTGTTGCGTTTTGGCTTGGGCAGCCAAACGTCTTCGCCAATACATGATTCGTCATACTACTTGGTTGGTCTCCGAAATGGATCCAATCAAGTACGTATTTGAAAAACCTGCTCTTACGGGAAGAATTGCCCGTTGGCAGATGCTATTATCAGAATATGACATAGAGTACCACGCTCAGAAAGCCGTTAAGGGAAGTATTTTAGCCTATCATTTGGCTCATCAACCGATTGACGATCAAGAATCAATCGGGTTTGACTTCCCAGACGAAGATGTCATGTATCTAAAGATGAAAGACTGCGATGAACTGCTACCTGGTGAAGGGCCATAACCAGGTTCCCAATGGGGACTTATCTTTGATGGAGCAGTTAATCAATATGGAAATGGAATTGGGGCAATCATTGTTACCCCTCAGGGTACCCACATTCCTTTCACTGCTAGACTTACGTTCAAGTGTACGAACAATGAGGCCGAATACGAAGCTTGTATTATGGGTCTCGAAGAAGCGATTGATTTAAGGATCAAAAACTTGGACGTATATGGCGACTCAGCCTTGGTCATCAATCAGATAAAAGGAGATTGGAACACATACCAATCAGGATTGATTCCTTACAAAGACTATGCAAGAAGGTTGTTACCCTTCTTCAACAGAGTTAAGTTTCATCACATCCCTCGTGATGAGAATCACATGGCTGACGCTCTAGCCACTATCTCTTCCATGATTAGTGTAGGTCAATGGAATGACATACCTAAGATCGACATAATGCGCCTTGAACGGCCCGCTTACATCTTCACGATCGAAGCAGTCATAGATGACAAACCTTGGTATCACGATATCAAATGCTTCCTTCAGAAACAAGAGTACCCACCTGGGGCACTAAGAAAAGATAGGAAAACCCTCAGAAGATTGGCTGGAAACTTCTTCCTGAGCGGTGACACTCTCTATAAGAGAAATTTTGACATGGTCTTGCTCCGATGCGTCGACAGACCAGAAGCAGACATGCTTATGAAAGAAATTCATGAAGGGTCCTTTGGCACTCATGCCAACAGACACACAATGGCGAGAAAAATTCTCAGAGCAGGGTACTACTGGTTGACCATGGAATCCGACTGCTACAAGTACATGAGGAGGTGTCACAAGTGTCAGATATACTCCGACAAAATTCATGTACCGCCATCACATCTCAAAGTTCTCTCTTCCCCGTGGCCTTTTTCCATATGGGGAATCGACATGATTGGCTTGATTGAACCCAAGGCTTCGAACGGACATCGGTTCATCCTTGTAGCCATTGACAACTTCACCAAGTGGGTCGAAGCAGCGTCATTCGCTAATGTAACCCGACAAGTGGTGGTCCGATTTATCAAAAATAATATCATCTGCCGTTATGGTGTTCCAAGCCAGATCATTACTGATAATGGATCTAACTTGAACAATAAGATGATGAAAGAGTTGTGTGCAGAGTTCAAGATCGAACACCATAACTCATCTCCCTACCGACCCAAGATGAACGGAGCGGTAGAAGCGGCCAATAAGAACATCAAGAAGATCGTTCAAAAGATGGTTGTAACCTATAAAGACTGGCACGAGATGCTATCCTTTGCTCTTCACGGTTATCGCATATCTGTCCGCACTTCAACAGGGGCTACCCCTTTCTCTCTAGTGTATGGCATGGAAGCAGTGCTCCCCATAGAAGTAGAGATCCCATCAATCCGAGTATTGATAGAAGCTAAGCTCACCGAAGCTAAATGGTGTCAAGGCCGACACAACGAACTGAATTTGATCGAAGAAAAGCGAATCACGGCACTATGCCATGGTCAGTTGTATCAACAGAGAATGAAGAGGGCGTTCAACAAAAAGGTCCGACCTCGCGTCTTCAGGAAAGGAGACCTCGTGCTCAAGAAGATACAATTGTTTCTCACTGACTCTCGAGGCAAATGGACCCCGAATTATGATGGCCCTTATGTGGTCACGAAAGCTTTCTCAGGCGGCGCCTTGAGACTTGCAACCATGGACGGAGAGGAATTTGCCTACCCCACGAATGTTGACGTAGTCAAGAAATACTTCGCCTAAAAAAAATGTCTCGCTGGATTGAAAACCTGAAAGGGCGGTCCAGGTAAAAATTAGAGACATGATAAAAAAATCATCCCGGTGGATTGGAAACATCATAGTACAATCCAGGCAAAAATTAGGGATAATGGCAAGTAACTATGTTCAACAGAGGCAAGTCCCTCAGCAGCAGCAGCGGTTACATCACCTGTCAGAAAACCCCAGTCAAGGTCATCTTCGACAGAAGCTCAGGATGCCCCGAATTCAAAGTTGGTAGAAGGATAGCGGTCGTTATATTTCAATGTAGCCCTTTTCCCTTAAATTACCATTTTCAAACTTTGTATATACTCCTTGGAATCACGCGTGTGGCTGATCTCCATCCTATCAATAAAATTTGAGCCCTTGTGCTTTTGTTTGCAGTTCTTACTTGTTTTTAGCTTTACAGAACGATATTTTTAACATGATCAACGATTCTTGAAATAAAACAAAAATGAATTTACTTGTTAAAACTTTTTCTGCTTCAAAAGAGCATCCACCGCTTCTCCAGAAGCAAGCGAACTTCAAAGTGCATAATCAAAGTACTCCTTCTAACCCGGTACATCTGAATGAAGGGATCAACTATGTCAGAGACCTTGTTTCGTCCGACACGCTTCGGCCGAGTTCTCATATCCTAAGCCCGATCAACGGTATTCCCCGCAGGGATTATCTCTCCTAAGCAAGGTGGAATTGCTATCTTGAACCAGCGATATCTCTATACGCCCCGCTATGGCCGAGTATCCAGTCATGTTCATCTTTTAGTTTGTGTGTTGTGTCAGTTTCGTCAGCATATACATACATACATCATGCATTATTGATTTGCATTTACATTTCACATTGCATCGCTATCACTCTAGCCGGTCTTGTCCCTTATTGATAGGAATTCTCTCAATCGAGTTGTCAGTTCTTTCCTCGTCAGGAAACGTTGTGTCTGAACAATCTCGCCACCAGTGTATCTTTAGATCAGAGTCGGCACTCGACCACTTTGATAACTTGAACCTCTGAAGAGCCAGAGAACCTTCAACAGATGTCACTCTTCGCCATTGAAGATGATATCCTTGCTTTCCCGGATTAAGGAAAATCCACAGAGAAAGCCTCGTAATCAAAGATTCGGCAACACGTCAGTTTCGCTCCGAAAAAACCGCTGATGAAAAAGTCATCGGCACCTCAAAATTGGACCCCCATCATATGGTATTTCTCCGGGAAGATCCCGAGAAAAGTATGATGTAAGATCCCCAAGTGAAAACAGTTTCTCAAGATACTCGCTTTCCCCCAGTGGAATCGACAAATGGCGTCTCCAACAGAGAAGTTTGTGCACCTCTACAACGCAGACGGCTGGGTTCCCCAGCAAGTCTGACATCAAAACTTTTTCCACTCAAATGGCATCTCCCCAAGAAAATTCGGCGAGAAGTTTAAAGGAAATCCGCTACAAATTGCGTTCCTTGTCAGTAAAGTTTGTTGACAAAAGAAACTGAGACCAGTTCCTTGGTAGGAAACCAGGATCGAGGGGAAGTTTAAATCAGAAACTAAGACCAGTTCCTTGGTAGGAAACCAGGATCGAGGGGAAGTTGACAAAAGAAACTAAGACCAGTACCTTGGTAGGAAACCAGGATCGAGGGGAAGTTTAAATCAGAAATTAAGACCAGTTCCTTGGTAGGAAACCAGGATCGAGGGGAAGTTTAAATCAGAAACTAAGACCAGTTCCTTGGTAGGAAACCAGGATCGAGGGGAAGTTTGTTTCCGAAACTAAGACCAGTTCCTTGGCTGAAGACCAGGATCGAGGGGAAGTTTACCTTTTCCAAGCATCTTTGCTTAGCAGAAGAAGATGAATGCGATCTGCCATTCATAACCACCATCAAAATTTTGGGTATTTCGATATTTAATCCTCTTGCACCCTGAATGCCCGAATACCTTCGTCATTCTCACCTTCGGGTCCAAGAAGATTAAATAGGGGCATCTGTCATACCCCAAATTTTGACCACTAAGATTTCCCATCATTGTGCAAATCATCATCACAATGTGGATGAACCATCATGCCTCATTAAATGCCTCAAGGGTTGTTGAGCATTCACTACAATCAAAATTAGGGTTTCAAGCCCTCTCAGAGTTCTTAGACAAAGGATCAATCAAGGAATGACATGATCTTCAACTTGTCTAACCTCTCAAGCATTCACAATGTATCAAAAGGACTCCCACTCCAAGGATTAAGCACAAAGCTGCTCCCTTCTAGGTGGATCAAGGCCCAAGATCGCCAGTGTCACCAAATTAGGGTTTTGGTCGACCAGGGCCTCCAGATGAAAAATTTCATTTGGGCACAAGCCAAAGATCCAAAACACAACCTAATGTACTCCATGGAACCTCATGGACCCATTCATCAAGTCAATTTTGCCTCAGGGGATGCATGCATCAAAAATCAGGAATTAGGGTTTCTTGACCTAATTCACCCCTAAGTTGACTTTTGGTACAAATCATGAACCAAGACCTCAAGAGAGGGTTTGAGGGTCTATAATATACTATATTGATCCATTTGGAACAATGGATTAATCCAAGAAGCTTGAGCAACAAGTCTCATTTTCATCTGCACGACAATTAGGGTTTCGCGAGGAAAGTCAACTGTAACTTTGACTTTTGACCAGGACATGCTCCCAAACCCTAGGACATGCCTCAATATACCCTATGACACCCATGGAACATGTCCATCAAGTTTTATTTAGGTCAAGGACATGATTTCCTGAAGAATTGCACAATTTGGAATTCATCTGATAAAAAGTCAACTGTGCACAAAAGTCAACTTTGACTTTTTGAGATTTTTCACCAAAATGGATTTTTAACACTAAAATGATGTTAATGTATGATTTGAATCATCATTCATCAAGAAAAATCAAGAAAAGTGGGATAACTTGTAAAAGGGGTAACCATAAAACTTAGAAATTTTTCTAAGTTATGGAAAAAGTACCATTAATGCACTAACTTTGGAGGATCATAACTCCTAAACCACATGGCCATTTTTTCTCATCCAAAGATGGATTTGTAGCCCTCATTACCCTCTACAAAAACTTCAACTAGACCTAAGTCCAATTCATTAAGGATTTTGAGTTATGGAGTGATCAAAATCAAGAAATCACACTTTGTTCCAACACTTAGTGAAAATTTCACTAAGTCAGATTTTGCTTCACTTTTTGCCAAATGTAGAGGAATTTTTCACTTGGAATCAAAAGAGATCAAAACCAAACTTGTTCAAACAGTTGTTGTATCATGTAAGGGCTTTCCAAAATGGCCAAGAACATTGCCAAATTCAACTTACACCATGAGATATGACATTGGCAAGTTGCCTTGCTGAAATCTGTCAAGGCAAGGCAAAATTTGCAATTTTGCTCGATTTGCCAAAATTGTGCAAATCCAAACACTCCTATCCACTTAGACACATCTGAGGATTGAATCTCAAGGGGACAATCACTGAGCCAAGCCTCCAAAGTCCATGGAACAAGAAATAGCATGTTGAACCTAGAATGGCCAAAATAGGGACAAGACTCCAAATTTGGATTGAAGCATTCAATGGAAGCATCAAGGTGGCATGGACTGAGCCATTCTCATCAGAAATCAGTCAAGACTTATCCAAGACCAAGGTAACCAAAGCTCTGTGCCCTAACCTCTAGTCAATGGCAATAGGAGACTTGGATTTTCATTTGCCAACATTGGCCAAACCTACTTACCAGCTGCCATTCACTATTCCTTGCAAAACAAACTTGCTCTACTATAAATAGAGCTCAATTGTGATCAGTTTGAGTACACCAAAGCTATCAAACAGATGCTTTCCTCAAAATCTCTTCTTTCACTCCAATTTTGTCTTCTAAGGCAAGTCACTATCGGGTTTTGAGTTTGAGAGCAACTCCAATCAAACCAATCACTCACACACCTCACATACATCACATATGAGCTGATCAAACACTTGGATCACTTCTGAAACACCAATTTCACAAAATCACCAGCTGGTTGCTCAAATTTTCAATCAAGTTGCAGCTGAGGTATCACAAAGTGATCCCGCCAATTTCAATCAAGTCCAACCATTCAAACACACTCCATAGGGTGTAGGGAAGCTGTTCAGATCATCACCACTCATCTGTAACACCTCCAAATCAAAAATCACATTGCACTTGCTGTCACGGCCTAGAGGTGAGCACATACTTGGTCATCTCTCAATCTATGCATATTTCCTCGCACAATAATTCGGCCATATGTTCATAATCATGCATGAAATGTTTTCCCTCAATTAATTGCATTGTTTGAATCGTGTATCAAAAATCCTAGCCTTCATGCGGAAATTAGGGTTCTTGAGGATTTTTCATGATTTCTTGTTATATGTTTAATTTAAATGAAATTAATGGTTATAGACATGATCGTGAGGTTGAGACGAGCATAATGATATGTGGATTGCATGATATAATCAAGTATTCAGTGAGATTGAGGAGAAAATGCAAATCAGCCAAACCCGGAACACGCGCGTGTTCTTGGTGTGTTCTTGGCGCCATTTTTTAATAATTCAAATATTTGAATTTTGTGATTTTGTTTAATTGATTCAAAAATTAATTTCTCTCTGAGTTTTAATGATTTTGAGTTGATTCTTTTTTTTAATAATTCACAAAAAGGTTAAAATATTTTATTTTATCAAAAAATCCCAAAAATATTATTTATTTCATATAATTGATATTTTTGCAAAGAATTAATATTTTAATTGTTTTTTACATATTAAATATTTTTTCTACATTGATTTTGCAACTTTTAATGCTTTCTAATTATTTTGTAGGTCAATACTTAATTTTTGAAGCATTAATCCAAAATCACAATTTGTTTTTCACATGTTAAACAATTTTGATCATTTTAATTGAATTTTTATTCAATTAAATACATTTTTGAAAACAAATTAGGGTTTTTGGATTAATTCAACCCTCATAAATCATTTTCAAAACCTTGGGCCTCTAATAGAGTGTAAGACCCAATCCTTTCTTGACCAAAACATTTTGGGCCTCAGTGTATTGTATAAGTCCCGATACCGTAAAAAACAAACGGCGCGATCGTCGCCCTTTTGAAAAATAACCTTGGGCCTCTCCTTGAGTTATAAGACCCATTCAAAATTTTTGGGCCTCTATTAGAGTGTAAGACCCAATCCCCTTTTAACCAAAATCATTTTGGGCCTCACTTATTGTATAAGCCCCTCCGCGTTAAAAGAAAACCTCGGCGCGATCGCCATTTTTAAACGAAAATCATCTGGGCCTACCCTCGTGTTATAAGCCCCACTCTTTTTCTTTAAAACTTTTTGGGCCTCTTGAGATAGTGTAAGACCTATCCCTTTGTACAGAAAACATTTTGGGCCTCAGTCACTTGTATAAGTCCCTCTGTACAAATTCAAACAGTGCGCTCACTGATAAAACCCTGGGCCTCTCCTTGAGCTATAAACCCCAAATCTTTCTTTTTCAAAGCACTTTCTCCTTTGATTTTGAATATACTGTTGTTTTCAATCTTTCTTTGTTGAACAACTAACCAAACAACATGGAAGCTCTACAACCGAGTAAGTGGTTATTGCTTTCATTTACCGCTTTCATATACATATAACTGTATTGTAGGGCTGTTTCACTGTAAGTCTTCTTTCATAAACTCATATCTACTGTGTAATAATAGTATAGATATTTCGAGTTTCCCCGGCAACTACGTCTAGAACTAGGTGACGCCGTTTCGTTTATTCGTAGATATAGACAACTAGATCCCCAATAGGATCACCAGATACAGTCTTCTCTTCGGCTGTCCTCATTAGGAATTGTCAAGAAACTCTACTCCCAGAGATGAATGTATTCTCCGTGAATGGCATCTTTGAGTTTCTTCCAAATTCTCGAACTTTCCTGACTTTGATCTATTCTCGGTGAATAGCATTGCCTTGAATTTCTCGGGGTTTAGGGACCCACGGGCTTCTTAAAAGCATCGGCCTCCTCTTGGGCATCGTACAAGGACCCACAGGCTTCCTAAAAGCAACTCCGCCTCCTCTTGGGCTTAGTACAAGGACCCTACGACTTCTTAGAAGTATTCACAGCCTCCTATTAGGCTTCGTATAATGATCTCTTCCTCCGGGAATGATAGCCTCCTCTTGGGCATAGTACAAGGACCCGTCGGCTTCTTAAAAGTTTCTAGCCTCCTCTTGGGCTTCGTACAAATTGTCCCGACGACCTCCTAGAGGTATAGGAACAGAACTTAGTCATCTTCATAGAACAGTCCTTTCATAGAGTCTACTACTGTTTCTCAAAGCATAGTACCAGAGATAAAACTCTAGACTTGGACAGTCTAACTTCCTTGAGTCTCAAAGACATTCTCAAGTGACCCCTTCGTTAAATAGGAAGGAAACCCGCAGACTCGGACAGTCTCAATACCCTTCGGATTCCCCGTTTCCTTAAAGAACAGGAATAAACTGGAGCCTTGAATCAAATCTCTGAGTACAGTGTTGCTCATATAAGAACTGATTTTCTCTTTAAAATCAGTATATTGGACCTGTCACTCAACTGAAACAGTCACCATAGCCTCCTCTTAGGCTTTGTATAATGATCCTTCTCCAGAGAAGTTAGCCTCCTCTTGGGCTTTGTACAATGATTCTCCCCAGCGGAGTCAAGCAACGTTTAGCCTCTCTCTCGGGCTTTGTACGAGACATATAAGAAACTCCCTCGTTGAGTCAATCACCCCTTTCGCCTCCATCTCGGGCTTTATACGAGATACCAAAGGACTCCCTCGTTGAGTCAAAACCTTTTAGCCTATCTCTTGGGCTTTGTACGAGACACATAATAGCCTCCTCTTAGGCTTCATATAAGAAAACCACTGGTTAATCCAATTAACCTTTTAGCATCAAAGTTGTGCGTCGTTCACAGTACACAAACATCAACAACTCCTTCCTCTTCATCTAATCGCTGTAAGCGGCAAGCCTCTGGATCATCTACATCCATGCCACTGTCCCTCTTTTAGCATGAGAAATTCCTAAGGAAAGATAACATTGCTCTACACTGAGTTAAAGTCTTCTCCTTCAGGTTAAAATCCCCTTTAAAGGAAATTATGGCATTGCCGGATTCACAAATCCCGGTTAAAGTAATTCTCCTTTATAAACAGTTGTGACATACAACCCCCTCTTTAGAGATGACAAATTCACTCTAAAGTTGGGTCCTTCAGCTTCACGTCTTGGGCTTTGAACAAGACACAAATAGACCTTTTAGCTTCATATCTTGGGCTTTGAACAAGATACAAACTACCTTTCGCTTCACGTCTTGGGCTTTGAACAAGGCACCAAAACAAACATTTCCTCCCATAGAATAGGAGGAACTACGAACGCTCTGATTTCCCTGTTTCGGTAAACGGGAATACGTAGGCATAAGATTGAAAGAAAAAATCTTAGCGAGCACAATCAAGAAAAAACCCAAATCCCATATCTCCATCAATCAAAAGCAGTAATTCAAAAGCATCAGTCCTAACATCCTAATCCTAGTTCCCCGCCAGACACCTTCTGTCCAAATGAAAAGAAAGAAAACCGTATTGGCGAAAATACAAATAACCAGTACAAAGGCCCCCCACATTGATAGCATTCGTAACCTAACAGACCGCTGTTTAAACTCAGTATGCAAGCAGGGTTAATTGGAGACATCTATTTCCCTTCCTTCATCAGCTCACAATAGGATAAAAAATGAATCGACCTGTAGTTTTAAGCTCAAACCGCAGAGAGCGGCCAGCGCTTAAGAACCGCGTCCCAAAATCGCTCGCTACAGAAAAATGGCGCCCACCGTGGGGCGCGTCTCTATTTTTCTGATTTCCGTTTTTCTTCACTTGTGTGAATACAACAGATTGGGGCTTCCTCCAGGGAACCCATTTTCTGTCAGGAACTTAGGATTCTTAGCCTCATAGGTCTAGGATGTTTAGGACAAATATATATACTGCTTTTCCTAATTGCTATACATGTTTATTTTTCTGCTAATGGGAATGCGGGTGATGCCGTATGTGGAAAGAATGAGTATACACTTAAGATAAGTGATGGCGACGGGGTCGACCATCAACCTCAGTGGAGGCTGACCAATGCAACCCATTCTCTCACCCAGACAATGGGCCGGTTGTTAAGTCTGAGAAGCTGAGGAGCCAAACCCTTTCGTAGTGCGGAAACTATCGGAAATAGTTGTTACGCGATACTACCCTCATTTGAGGCTGGTGATCTATTCTCGGTGAATGGCACTTACTCTAAGATTGCACTACAACTCGCTGGCGATCCGCTTGTTGTTTTGCTTTCCTGGGAGGAGCTGATGATAATGAGTACAGGTACAAAAATCACCCTAGTATAAACCTTTGGGGATGGGTAGAGCCTTGACTTCATGACAACGACCCTTTGACCCCATGTTTTTTCTATGTTTTTGTGTGCTGCATTCATGCATTCATTTAATAAAACATTAAAACATTCAAAAAAAACTTCTCTTCTAGTCTCTCTATTTTTCAAATTAAACTAAGACTGTGATTGCAAATATTAGAGAAAAAGATTGCACTAATGGATTTCGGTAGAAGGAGAACTCACCAGTACACCTTCAAGGTTCCAAAGCTAGAAGATTTGAGAAGGTTAGCGAGGATGATCACTAACCAAGAGGCTTTCGGAGCCAAGCACGGAGGTTTGCTACCACTATTAAGAGTCCATGTGATTGAGGGAATCATGAATACGCTCATTCAGTTTTATGATCCGGTCTATCACTGTTTCACATTCCCGAATTACCAGCTTGCACCAACGCTGGAGGAGTATTCTCACCTGATCGATCTACACATTACGGATCGAGCTCCATTTTCTGGACTGGAAGAAATTCCAAAGAATCAGACTATTGCAAGAGCAATTCATTTGGACGGGTCTGAAGTTAGGACTCACCTAACTACCAAGGGTGGCATCCAAGGTTTGCCAGCCCAGTTCTTGAAAGCATTTTTGTCTTGCTCACCTACGGGTTATTTTTGTTTCCCAACATCAATAACTTTGTCGATATTAACTCCATTAAGGTTTTTCTCATTGGAAATCCTGTGCCGACTTTGCTCACAGATGCGTATCATTCTGTACACTAGGGGAATTTGTACAGTGGAGGAGAGATCACATGATGTGTACCTTTGCTTTACAAATGGTTTATATCTCACTTGCCCAAGTTTGCTGCTTTTTGGGATTGTAAGAGTGCCTTACGTTGGTCGCAGAAGATCATGTCTCTTACCAACTCTGATATAGATTGGTGTAATAGGATTTATGAAGGAATCAGGATCATTGACCGCTGTGGAAACTTCCCCAACGTACCCCTTATAGGAACTAAAGGAGGAATCAACTACCATCCGGTATTGGTTCCCCGTCAATTTGGATACCCGATGAGACACGTCCCACGGGGTGTTCATCTGGAAGGTCTTTTCTTCAAGGAAGGAGAAAACGACAGAGCACTGAAGACATAAATAGTGCACGCTTGGAAACATGTTCATAAGAAAGGACGAGAGTCTCTGGGAAAACCGGACTGTGTCTCGGTGGAGCCTTATCTCCATTGGGTACAAACTAGAGCTCTCAAGCTAAAGATGCCTTATCCTCGTTACGGGATTCTTCCGCCAAGGGAATCTGTCATGTACTTCATGACGGAAACTGAAAAGCTTCAGGTTACTCTCAACAAAGTTCAACGGGATAGGAGGTCTTGGAAGAACAAGTACCGCACCCTCGACATAGAGTGCATCAAAATACAGTAATTACTGGAAGAAAAAGATGCTCTGATTGAAATTTTGGAGCAACATGCTGTAGATAATCAAGATGACCAAAGGAATTTGCTCGCTCCTTTCACTTGGCAAAGGAATGACAACCCGACAACGGCCCAAGAGCCCCGGTCAAAGAAAAGGAAGATACCAGAATCAGCACCTGATTTCTCTTCAGAGAGGACTCAGGACCCATTAGTTTAGGTTTCTGTTTCTGCACTTTGTAATCTACTGTATTTCCATTTCTGTAATCTTTTGAATTTCAATGAAAAGGGGTTTCCCCACCGTTTGATATTTACAATCTAATTGTCGAAGTTTATTTTGATTAAACAAAAAGAAAACAATTAATATAATCATTGCATTCATCATTCTCACATCACGTATTTTTCTTCTCTACGAATCTCACATTTGTGTCTCGATTCTAGAGTCAAATTGTCTCATTCGTACAATACTCGGGCCAATCGTCAGAAAAAGATGGATGATCTTGAGGAAGAAAACAGAGAGTTGAAAGAAGAGATCGACGCTCTGAGAGAGGATATGAGAAAGCTTCGTAACGACATGCAAGCCATGGCAGAAGCTCAACTACGACGAACTGTGGTCTCAGAGATCACCTCAACACCCATAGTAGAGAGGTATGATCCTAGGTATCAGATACCGAAAGATCGTCCTTGGGGCATGCCTGTTAACTATATCCCGGAAGGATATGTTCCGCCGATCACTGAAGATCTGGGAATCACAATAGAAGCCGCTGAGCCTGAAGGTTCCAAACTTCGGGAAAGCGAAGATGCCAGGGGCATACTGAAGACTCCTGAAGGTTTAAACTTCGAGAAACGCCAAGACTCACTGTCGTAGTCACGGTACCACCCCTTATGGTGCACACTGTCCCCTTTGTGGTAGCAGAAGTCTTCTTTTTCTTTTTCTTGGGTTTGGAAGTTGGGGATTCAGGATCTCTTTGTCGAATCTGGGAAAAATCAAATTGTGAGGAGTGTTCTAAAGACGAAAGAGGGTGTGAGAAGTCAAATTACCTTATTTTTGGGTTCTTTAGGCCGCTTCGTCTCTCTTTCACCTCAGAAGGTCCTTCGACATGGTTGTTGGCTGGAGCTTCATCTTCATCAGAGGATCGAAGGGTAAGTAAAGCAAAAGAGAGAATAATATAAACTGAGTTACTTAAAGAAACACACCCTGCTGCTCTTTGGACAGGTCGAAGAGGGTATCAACAATCCTGGCTAAGAATCGCTCTGAGAGGTGACGACCAAGATACCCGCTCCACTAGTCGTGGAACCATGAAGTTATGTTGAATGATTGTTGGAACTTAAAAAGGGGAAGCTCTAAGACTTGGTTGCAAGCGAATTTGGTGCAGAGTTTAAACTTTTCATAGTTGTACTTGCGCTCCGACCAACATATATTATCCTCCCAAACGTAGAGAGAAGAAGGTTGAAATTGGCTACAGCCAAATTGTCTGGCCACCAAATTGGGCTGATAACCAACAAAACTATAGCTAGCAATGCCAACCTCAATTCTCGACGACAAGATTGTAGGGGTGAGAAAAGCGGCCCAAACCGCATTCGACACAGAAGCAATCGAAGGAGATGAGCCATGAAATGTATTCTTTAACCACGCCCGACCAATTAGGCGATCCACAAAAGGAGCCATGGTTGCATCAAAGACTTTGGTGCCAAGGAACAACTCGATATACTTGATGAGAACTTTCGAAGTGGGATTTTCGTCAGGAGTGAGTAAAGCCAACCTTGTACCTTCGATGACCCTTTTCTCAGTCACCCTCACTAGGGCTTTAGAATCAGTAACATGAAGCTTTGGTTCGAAGGTGGCATTCAGCCATAATTGCAAGAGCCAAAAGGTGCCAAGAGTGGAAAAGACTTACTTTTGGTGTTTTCAAGAAGGTGTTTGAGTTTGTTGGAGGCATCTCCAAGTGATTGATAAAGGTTGGCCAAGAGAAGTTTTTTGAAGGAAATTTCTCGTCCTTCATGAAGTTGAATGGCTAGGGGGACAAACTTATTTTCCACCTGCAGAGAGCTAGAGCAGAAAACATAGTAAGAGAGCCAAAATGCTAGAAAAGCAATATGCTCATGTTCGAAGATCTCTTCACTGGCAGTGTCGTAGTTATCAGAGATGAAATTCTTGTAAGTGGGGCGTCAGATAGTAAATTCATATGGAGTTGTCAGAGATGGGAAAAAGTGGCACTAATAGGATTCAAGCCTGTAATGGAGGCGATGTCGAATAAGGCTGGCGTCAGCATGCCACAATGAAGTTAGAAGGTGTTGGTCGATCTCTCCCAGAAGAAGATCGAAGCCAACAACATACATGGGTTGTATCTAGGACCAGTCCTAGATAGGTTGACCATGTCGTAGATGTCCAATGTTTCCCAGTGCTTTTTCTTTTTGGATTGAACTTTGTTGAGCCAAGCCAGATATTCTATGGTAGGGCTGATGGGGCAGATCAAAATACACGGTTGGGTTTTATCGTGAAAGAAAGTTCGAGGGGCTGTTCTTCACACGCATATGGCATAGTGAGTGTGTATCCTGGGAAGAGGTGGGCAACCTTTGCAGCTTTAGACCTCTTGGAAGGATAAGGCCCTGAGAAGACGTATAGCTTGTTGTTTATGGCGTAAGGTATCAACATGTGTTTTTGCCAAATAGAAATCTTGTTGTTTTCAAAGGAGGACTCAGGAATGAATTACATCGCCTCTTCACTATCACTTGTAGGAATGATGAAAACAAGTGGGTTGTTACCAGTGGTGGCTTTGAAAGATGTTTTGTTAGCAGACATGGTGGAAGCAGAAAGTTTCGGAGACAAAAATGGTGAAATGGGTTTGGAGTTTTCTTTTACTGAGAAAATGCAGGTGCAAGAAGATGAAGTGAAGAAAAAGGAAAAAGGAGTTGAGAGAGATTATTTATAGGCTTTAGTGCATGTGTTGGATCATACACCCGGCAGCCACATGGGAGTGATTGAAGAGATTTCGTGGGTTTCGAAGCAACGCATTAATGAGGAGTGCGAGCAGTTACTGAAATGTGAAAACCCACATCTTCATAAGAAGTAAGAGTGATGATGCGATTCTGAGTGAATCTCATGGAAAATGACAACGCGCCGTAAAATGGGTAATGATGACGATGACGTCGAAAAAAACAAAACGATGTCGAAAAATATGATAAAAAAGGCCACGTCTCTCTTGTCTGATGCAAATAAACACATGGCCTTTTGGGGGGAGGGAATTAATTGCACTGGATTTTTGACTTGGCTATCAATGACAAGTATTCATGAGACTAGCCATAGACAGGCCACGTGGAAGACCAAAAAGGGAGTTAGTCAACATAATTAATATGACTCAAGGTCGGAATCTACATGGGGTAATACCGGTCGAAGGTGGAATGGTCGAAAGGCGTGGTGAAAGACTTGAGGACTTAGTGAAATTTAATACTATGCTAGGTTAGCTATGGTTGGAGTTCATCACTACAAGGAAAGTAACATTGACTCAGCCACCGAATGTGGAGTCCATCACTATAATGGAAACAATGTAGACTTGGATGCTACATATGGGGTACATCATTACAATGGGCAATCCAATGCAGCATGTTAGCTTGACATGGTCGACATCAAAGGCCTCGACACGGACAGTTAGTTCTTGGCGCCCCAACAAAGCAGTTAAGAAATTCAAATAGTAACAAGGAGGGAACTGCGTCAGAGTTGATTGTTACTTAGAAACGTGGGCACGTCGGGGAAAACCGCTACGTGAACTTAGGACGTGTCACCATGGGATTGATTTATCTTTCCTAGACAGTTATTTTAGAGTAGTATATAAGGATACTTAGGTTCATTTTGTAAAGGGTCCGCAAATTGTACACATTTCTGTAACAGTTAAAGTACTTGCGTTGTGAGAAACAAGTGAAGAAAGGTGTACGTATGCGTTCCACCACTTTATACATTTTTAGTAATTTTACTTTAAAGCCTTTCTTTTACTTTTCTATTTCCTTTTCATGTCATTTTATCTTCCCCGCACTTTGATCTTAATCTTATATTTTTCCTCCATTTTATCTCTTTCGATTTGAAAATAATTTTTCTTTACTTTACTTGCATTTTTTTACAATTTCTCAATCCTTCGATTGTTGTTCTTATTCAAAAATAACTTCAACCAACATATTTTCAAAGTATTTTCAAAAGGTTTACTTTGACTTCAACAAGCTTTATGATCTTCACGAATAACACACACAAACATATCTGAGAGATTTTCAAATTTGATCCCTTAAGTATTAATAAAAACTTGTATTTGTTTACCAAATTTCATAATAAACAAATTGGCACGCCCAGTGGGACTACTCTATGTGTTTCTTTTAGATAGTCGTATTTAAAATTCATACTTTGCTTTACACGTGTTTTCTTCAACTTTTCATCCAGTGTGCGAGTGCATGAGATTAAGGTGTGGTAAGATAACAAACCATTTAGACTATAAGTAACATACCCTAAACCCTAATTAGCTTTGGGCTTGGGCCACACAACTCAACTTGGATTATATCTATTATCTCAAGCTACTGGGTTCAACACCCTTTGATCCAAAAAGTTTAATTTAAAAAAAATAATAATAATAATGTTGACAAAATCCATTCAAGTGCTAAAATTAGGGGTGTTCGCGGGTTGGGTTGGGTCTAATTTGATTAAATCCAATACCCAACCCGATCAATATTTTTTGGGTTGGGTTGAGTGTTCAACCCGTACTTTTAATACTAAACTCGACCCAACCCAACTCGTTCATGAATGAGTTGGGTTGGGTTGGGTTCGTGGGTAATCCACTAAATATAATTTTCAAATTCTAAATAAAATATATCAATTTAGTTAACACATTTATATTACAAAAACATTAAAAAAATCATAAATTTTAGTATTCAATTTGAATAAAATTTATTGGTTAATACCTAAAACGTCTTTTACGATTCATATAAAGTTAGAAAAATATACAAATAGTGTAAAGTATAATTTAAAAGGTAAGATACATCTCTCTTTGAATAAATAAAATTGATCTCTCAAATTTGATTTAGACTTAGGCTTTTATAATTAATAAAAACTATAATTATATTTTAAAAAATAAATACATTGTAAGAATTATGCTAGATAATTTATAAATAAAATAAAATAAAAATAGTGTGACATATCAATGGGATGGGTCCGCGAGTTCGTGGGTTTAAAACTTCAAACCCGTTACCCGAACCAAATACCAATGAGTTTGAATGGGTCGTTCTGGTTGGACCCGTACATGATTGGGTTGGGTAAAAATAAGGGTTGTGTTGGGTTGGGTGAGTGGGTTCGCGGGTTGACCCATACCCATGAACACCCCTAGCTAAAATAGAGGAATCTTGAAATGACAAGGATGAAATCTTAATTTTTTTATGGGTTTTTTTTCAAAGCTCGCCCATATGACAAGGGAAAATGCCTATTAACCTACAAAACAATAGCGCCTTATTCTAGGAACTCATTTAAAATATATATCACGTAGATTTTTTATGAAAATAGAGGGATTTTAATATATAAAATAAAAAATTAAAATGAACTTTTGAAAATAGTATTTTGAAATTGTTGATGCAAAATATATCTCAATTGGACCATGTAATTGTTAGTGCGTGAGGCACTTTTAGTGAGGAGAGAAAGAGAGAATAAGGAAATAAGGATTTGTACTATTGAATTGTGTTAATAATGATACAAGCTAGGACTATTTATATACAACCCTACCTGGGCTTGGGCTAACACAACTTGGATTATATCTAAATATTAAATCTAATCAAATCTAATCATATCAAATCAAATCTAATCTAATATTTCAACACACCCCCATAATCCAAGTTGTTGGGTCTACGCTAGTCATAGTCAATCTGAACTATCCTAATTTCTTTCTCAAATTCAGGAATCTGTCGATCTTCAATCCTTTGGTGAAAATGTCGGACAACTGTGCTTCACTTGAGCAATGCCTAAGTTTCCCTCAAGAAGTGAAATCTAGCTTCGACATGCTTACTCCTTCCATGCATAATTGGATTCTTCGCCAGATTTATGGCTGACTTATTGTCGATTTGCAACACAAGAGGTTTGTTCACTTTGACCTCCATTTCTTCAAGTACTGATCTGATCCAAATTTCTTGACATGCAACATAGGATCCTGCTATATATTCAGCTTCACACGATGATAATGCCACCACAGGTTGCTTCTTCGAACACCATGAGATTGGGGCACCAAATACTTGAAAGAAATATCCAGTTGTACTTCTTCGATCTTCCTTATCTCCACACCAATCAGCATCAGAAAAGCAATTAACTATTGCTCATTTGCCTTCAGAATCTCGTCGAAATAGAATTCCAAAATCTGTTGTTCCTTTTAAGTATCTCAAAATTCTTCTTGCAGCTTTCATGTGTGACACTCTTGGTTCACCCATGAATCTGCTCACTAATCCGACTGCGAAACCTATATCAGGCTGACTATTGCACACATATCTCAAAGATCCAACTATTTGTTTGAACAAAGTTCATCAACTTTGTCTTCCTCTCCATGCTTCTTCAACTTCACGTTTGGTTCGACAGATGAGGATGCAGGATTTGAATCATCCATTCTGAATCTCTTGAGTATCTCTTTGACATACTTCCTTTGATGTAGCACCATACCTTGCTTCGACAGATGAAATTCCATGCCTAGGAAATAAGACAATTTTCCCAGATCCGACATTTCAAATTTCTTCTTCATTAGCTCTTTGAACTTCGACAAGTCATCGACATATAAGCAGATGATTGTTATATCTTGTGCTACAACCTGAACATAGACACCATACTCAGACTTACAATTGATAAATCCCAATTCGACTAAGTATGAGTCGATCTTCTTGTTCCATGCCCTAGGTGTCTGCTTGAGGCCATAGAGTGCTTTGTGTAACTTATATACTTTACTCGCTTCCTTCTGAATCACAAACCCAGGAGGTTGTGTGACATAGACCTCTTCGTGTAACGAACCATTCAAAAAAGCTGACTTCACATCTAAGTGAAATGTCGACCAACCTTTGTCACATGCCAATGCCACCACTAGTCGAACAGTCTCCAGTCTTGCTACTGGAGCAAATACTTCAGAGTAGTCAAGTCATTCTCTTTGAAGAAACCCCTGAGCTACTAATCTTGCTTTATGTCTTGCTATCGACCCATCAACATTGTGTTTCAACTTGAACACCCACTTTACTTCTATAGCTTTTGTATGTGATGAGAATTCGACTAACTCCCATGTGTTGTTTCTTTCGATTGCCTGTAACTCTTCGACCATAGCTAACTTCCACTGTTGAATTTTTAAAGCTTCATTATGGTTGATTGGTTCATCACCTGCAAGTAAAGCAAAATGAACTAATTCTCCATCTGGTGTGACTTCATCATCACCAGTCACTTCATAATCATGAAGTCTTATTGGAGGAACTCTGTTTCGCCGAGGTCATTGGCTTGTTTCAGCCATAACCTCTGTGTCGGGAATGTCAGTAACTGCTTCTACTTCGACTTCGACTGGATTCTCAGTAATTTTTTCAACTTCAACTTCATTAGTTTTTTCGTCGAAATCAGTGCTCATCAATGGCTTGTTAATTGAATTACTAGAATTCCAATCCCAAGAAGAATTTTCATCAATCACAATATCTCGACTCAACACAATCTTCTCATTAATTGGATTTGAATAGCCTGTATGCACCAGTATTATGATATCCTACCAGAATCATAGGTTCACTCTTGTCATCAAGCTTCCTTCTTCTTGCATCAGGAACATGCTTGTAACGCACATAGAGGCAAACACCTTCAGATGACTCATTGATGGTCGTTTGTCACTCCATACTTCTTCAGGAACCTTGTTCTTCAATTACTTAGTAGGGCACCTGTTCAGGATATAAACTGCAGTCGAAACATCTTCACCCCATAAAGATTTTGGCAAATTCTTCTGCTTGAGCATACATCTCGCCATATCCAATATGGTTATGTCTCTTCTTTCACTAATTCCATTATGTTGAGGAGTATAAGGAGCAATTACCTCATGATTAACACCATGTTCTGCACAGAAATTTTCAAACATCTTCAAAGTGTATTCGCCACCTCCATCTATTCGTAGAACTTTGATCCTCTTCTCACTCTAGTTTTCGACAAGCATCTTGAATCTCTTAAATATTTCAAATACTTCATCCTTTCTCTTGATCACGTATATCCACAACTTTCGACTAAACTCATCGACAAACGAAACAAAATATATGTTTCCACCAATGGTATGTTCTTCGAACGGATCACATACATCTGAATGTACAACTTCGAGTATGGAGGTTGATCTCATTGACATAGTCGAAACGAAAGAATTTATGGATTATTTTCCGACTAAACAACCTTCACAGAGTTTGTCAGGCATCTCAAGACTTGGAATACCAGATACCATATCTTGAGTAATCAGCTGATTGAGTGATCGAAAGTTCAAATGTCCAAACCTCAAATGCCACAACCAACTATCCTTGTGGTCGACAATAGTTTTTAGACATTGTACTTCAGTCGAACTGATCATGGTCTTAAACGTCCTGTTCTTCGACAACAGAGATTTCAAGACCAAATTGTTCTGGGTGTCGAACAATTTCAAAACTCCATCTTTCATGACAACTGAGAAGCCTTTTTCGACCAGTTGTCATACACTTAACAGGTTGCACTTCATTCCAGGTACATAGAACACATCTCTGATCATATCTTTCACTCCATTACTCAGTTGAAAGACTATGTTACCAGTACCTTCTGCTTGCAACAAACTGTTATCAGCAAGTTTTATCTTGCTCTTCTTCGACTCATCAAAATCTGCCAACCACTTCTTTCGACCAGTCATGTGATTTGAGCAACCTGAGTCGAGGAACCAGATCTTGGATTCGACATGCTTATCTACCACTGCAGCCATAACCACCATGCCATATTCAGAATCATCTGAATCTTAACGTGCAAGGTTCGCTCCTTCGTCCTTGCCTTTTTTCGATCCATTGTCTTTCCTGTACCAACAATGTTTGGCCAAATGACCCCACTTTTCACAGTTATAACACTGCATATTTTTCTTATCTTCTTTGTCCTTTCGATAGTTTCCTCCTCCTCTTTTCGAGGATTCATAAGCTCTATCTTCGACCTGATTCTTGTGAGGGTTCGACCAAGACTTCTTTCCTTGAGTCTTGTCGACTTTTCCTTTGAATTTGTTGGAACCACCATTCCTTTTCCATGACTGAGCCTGCAGTGCTTGTATTGAATCCTGAACTCCCTTTCTTTTGACAATTCTCATCTCATGCGCCTCCAACGAACCAACCAAGTCTTCCACTTTTAGGGTTTCAAGATTATTGGATTCTTGAATAGCTACGATAACATGATCAAAGTGAGAGGTCAACGTTCTAATTACCTTCTCAACTATCATCTTATCAGTTAGGGTTTCGCCACAACCCTTCATGAGATAAACGAGTTTCTGAACCTTCGACACATATTCTGCAACTTTTTCGTCTTCTCCCATCGACAACAACTCATATTGTCAACACAAGGTTTGCAACTTGACAACCTTGCCTTTCTCACCTCCTTCATAATACTTCACTAGAATATCCCATGCCTCCTTCGTCGTTTCAGCATGAGAGATTCTGCCAAAGTTAGCAGCATTGACCGCCGTCTAAATGCAATAAGCAGCCTTGTAATATTTCTTCTTGACTTCGTTGTGGGCTTTTATCTGTTCTTCGGTTGCATTTTCAGCCAACACAGGAACACCTCCGGTAACCACTTCTAGGGTATCATGAAAGCCAAATAAGGATTGTACCTGTTTTTTCCATCGGATCCAATTCTTGCCGTCAAGCATTAGAAGAGAATTCTAAATGCTCTTATCACCAGTCATCTTTGCAGCGGTTGATTCACTTGCCCTGGAAACACGATCTCTGACGTGAAGTTCTTGAACACTCTATCAAAAACAATAACCGGAAGCTCTGGATACCAATTTGTTAGTGCGTGAGGCACTTTTAGTGAGGAGAGAAAGAGAGAGAATAAGGATATAAGGATTTGTACTATTGAATTGTGTAAATAATGATACAAGCTAGGACTATTTATATACAACCCTAATTGGGCTTGAGCTAACACAACTTGGATTATATCTAAATATTAAATCTAATCAAATCTAATCATATCAAATCAAATCAAATCAAATATTTCAACAGTAATCGAGGTAAATACTAATAAAAATTGAAGAAAATAAAATAACAAAGAAAAAAGTGAAGTTGGAAGGGTGTAAAGTGAGAAATACTAATTAAACAATTGAAAAAAATATATAAAATGCAGTAACTGAGATTTGAAGCGAGCTCACTTATAGTTATATTTCATCGAGTTTCTTAAAAATTGAGAGAACAAATTGTTTATTTATTTATTTTTAAAAAAACATGGCGTAAGTTTCGTCATAAAAACCATTATTTATTGTAGTGTTAGATAGAATTACACGTAACATTGGTTTTTATTAGCTTTTGAACCAATAATTTGGTGCTCATTAGACTAGTTGGATTTTGATAACCAAACCCTTAGAAAAAAGTCAAATTGAGTTTCAGCTGTTCAATCCCTACTATCTCTATTACATAATGAGTCTAAAATGGTGATAAGACTAAAATGTAAAGATATTTATAATAAGAATGATGTCAGATCAGAACAATGATATCACGAGACAAATATCTATTATCGTAAAGAAAATTTTAGAGTGTGAAAAAAAGACATAGATTTGTCTTAGAAAGACTGAGATCAAAAGGTTGAATCGAATTCGTATTTAGAGGAAAAAAATAAACAATAACATTTGTTTCCTTTTTATTATATTTTTAGTTTATTTATTTATTTTAATTGTCTCATTAGCGCCAATTTGTTTAACATTTTATTTTTAAAAGATTTTGATTGTGTTACTTTTTTTTTTTAAATTATAAAAAACATTTTTTATAAAAGATTCAAATGAAAATTAAATTTGAATAATAATTCTTAAAATATTATTTTAAGTATTTTATAATTTTAGATAACAAAAATTCAAAAAAAATTAAAGCTATTTCAAATAGTTTTTCATAAAAATCATTTTTGCGACACAATATTTTGAAAAAAAATTACGATTTCGACAATATTTTAATATTCAATAATGCATGTTTATATTAAAGAATGTTGAAATTAATCTTTTAATTTAGGAAAAACGACTTCAAAAAAGCTTTTATAAAAATCATTTTTAAAAATAATAATAAAAAGGGTTAATACACATTTTAGACTCTGCCATTTGGGAGGAATTCGAAAAGAGACTCTGTAATAAAAAACACAGATTTCATCCATGCCATTTGAAGATTCGTCTTTGCAATTTGAAAATAGTTTCATTTTGGACCCTGGAGCGTTGAACCCATGAAAATCCCTTTACCAGGCTAGTTGTTTCTTCTATATCAATGTTTGCATCAAATACTTTTAGTTTACTTTCAATTTACAATTTAATTTAATTTTTAACTTACTTATAATATACATCAAATACTTATTTTAATTTAACATACTTATATTAATATTAATCTTAATAATTTAATTAAAATATTAATTTTAATTAAAATAGTTATTTTTAATATTAGAAATTAATAATATACTGAAAATAAAAATATTTCTAATTAAAATAGCAGTTTTTAATATTAGTGATTAATAATAAACTGAAAATAAAAATATTTTTAATTAAAATAGTAGTTTTAATATTAGTAATTAATAATAAATTGAAAATAAAAATATATACGTAAATTAAAATTAAATAGTTATCTTAACATTAAATATATACGTAAATTGAAAATAAAAATATATACGTAAATTAAATAGTTATCTTATTTTATATCATCAAAATACGTTAATATTTGTTTATTATAATTTAATTAAAATGTTAATATTAATTTAGGTTAGTTTTTTATTAATATTAATTTAGTTAAAACATAAAAAAAATAGTTTAGTTTAATTTAGTTTATATTAATATTATACATATACGTTAATATTAGTAATTAATAATAAATTGAAAATTAAAATATTTTTAATTAAAATAGTAGTTTTAATATTAGTAATTAATAATAAATTGAAAATAAAATTATATACGTAAATTAAAATTAAATAATTATCTTAACATTAAATATATACGTAAATCAAAATACGTTTATATTGATATTAATTTAGTTCAAATATTAATATTAATTTAGTTTAGTTTATTAAATCTTTAATATTAATTTATAAATAAAATATTAAAATAAAATTTAGTTTATTAAAACGTTTGAAATGTTGTAATTACATAAATTTTAGATTAGTTTATATTAAATATTAAATATTAAATAAATAAACAAATCATAAATATTTTAACATGCATCTAAATTTAATTTAGTTTAGTTTATATTATATATACGTGATACAAAACATAAACAATAAAAACATAGTAACCTAGTGGTAAAGGAACTTTCATGCAAAAATGAAAGAATCTTCAAATGGCAGAGATGAAATTTGTGTTTTTTTTTACATGATCCTTTTTCGAATTCGCCCCATTTAATGTGTATTAACCCTAATAAAAAAAAATATTTTAAATTAAAACAAACAATGCCCTAAATTAATATAACATGGCAATCTATATTTCTAACTACCATAAATTAATATAACATGGGAATCAATATTTCTAACTACCCTAAATTAATATAACATGAGAATCAATATTTCTAACCGCCCTAAATTAATATAACATAAAAATCTATATTTCTAACTACCCTAAATTAATATAACATGAAAATTTATATTTCTAACTTCCACATCTACGAAAGTAAATTTTACTACTACCATGAAACAAACACATGTATTTAACAAATGCAAGTGTTTTTTTTTCTTATCGATATGTTGTTCATTTTTCTTGGTTTCAATTCAAGTTGGTCGTAGCAAACAAACTCGCAGTAGAGTCTCATTCCACGACAAAACACATCACAAAACTTAACTGACAAGAGGTTATTGAAGTGGAGAACTCGCCAATTGATCAACCAATGGAGGAAGATTCCAAGATTTGTGTTTTTAAACCCATTTGGACAATGTTCCTTAATGAAATTCTTACTCTGTGTCGTGTTAAGATAATTCAAGGGAAATTTAAAAGAAGATGAATTGATTTGCATCATATTCTATTGGCAAAGTCAACAGACTTAGTTTAGTGGATAAGCATTTCAAGCTTTATAATTCTATTTGGAATGCTTATCAGTGTTTATGTTTTTTTTTCATAGTTCAACTGCTAATCCACCATTTTGGATCCCTATACATATTGTGATCCGAGAGAGGCCGACTAAATGTGCGATATTCAATGTCATAACATGTATTTTTATGTCATTTCTTCATTCTAGGATCATGGGTGTTCCATTATTACTCTATCTTATGATAAAGTTTCATAATTTTTAAGTTAAACGGGTGTGAAGTTTTCATACTCCTCTTGAGTTATCAATTTAAAGCTCATGTTAATATAAGGCAATAGCTATTTGCTCAAATTCTGCTCTGCAATAGGGCTATAGCACCACTATAGCCGCTATTTAACAACAATGATTAAACATGGAGAGATCCTATTTAAACTTGATGAACATCATAGGTCACTATTTGTCTGTCTGAGTGTCTGTCCACTCGCTTTTAATTGAATTGCGGTTGAAGAAAAGTTATTAATTAAAGGTATGTCCCTGCGAACTCATTCCATTTAAACATGATTTCAAAGTGGTCATTTACTTGATTAACATGCAATTCTAAAGGATTTTTCTGATGGAAAATCCAAATTTATGATTATCATTGTTATTACACATACCAAAATGTAAACAATAAAAGAGGCAGGCCAATGCTCAAGGCTTCCATCATGTTCAGATCTGAAGAGGGTCAAGACTCACTCCTTCCCCACATGTCTTTTATGATTTTAGCTGGAATACCATCAACTACCTACCCATTATTATAATATACTACCAAACACTATTAATTACCTTTTTACATTAATTACATTTACCCTAATAAATGGACAAAATAGTAAATAACAATAATACATAATTGGCTTAAATGCACTTTTGGTCATCTTAGTTTAGATTTTTTGCACTTTTGGTTCCCTATTACAAAACCTGCGATTTTGGTCCCTAAATTTTGATGGTCTTTGCAATTTTGTGGTCCCCTCCAATTTTGATCCAAAACCATACATGAACAGTACATGACCGTACATGAACAGTGCATGACCGTACATGAACAGTGCATGAATAGTTGGATCAAAATTGGAGGGGACCACAAAATTGCAAAGACCATCAAAATTTAGGGACAAAAATCGCAGATTTTGTAATAGGGGGACTAAAACTGTGAAAAAACCAAAACAGATGACCAAAAGTGCATTTAAGCCTACATAATTTTAAGTCCACCAAATCGCTGATGCCACGTGCCACAATCTTATTCGTCCACTATTTCCTTTCTCTCTTTTCTCTCAAATTTCCCTCTCTTTTTCATTCCATATATGTTATCACTCTCTCTCTCCTCATTTGTGCAAGCTGAAGAAAAAGTAGAAGACCACTCAACCTGCAAACTCTCAGCCTCTCAACTTATTCAACTTTTTTTGTCAAAGGTAATCATCATATTTCATCTTCATGTTGTTAATTTCTTCATCATATTTCTCAATTGATTCAACTCTCAGCACATTTTCATGACAAATAGGAAATGAAATAGTTTTCAACAAGTTTTAAGCCATGATTTTTGTGAAAGCTTTTTCGATTTCTGATCTTGTTTTTCTTTTTCTGTTTCAGATTTCCGAGTTCTGTTGATGTTTTAATTTGTTTTGTTTTGTTTTAAAGTTTTGATTTTGTTTCTCGATTTCTATTTCTGATTTTGGAGTTCTTTTGATGTTTTGATTTGTTTTGTTTGGTTTTGTTTGAAAGTTTTGATTTTGATTTTGTTTTTTTGGTTATGTTTTTGATTTTGTTTTGTTTTGTTTCTGTTGATGACAAATCTGATATGTTTTGTTTTGTTGATGTTATCCTGTTATGTTGAGTTGTTGTCATTGTCAATCTTTGTGAAAAAATTGTGTCAAACATATATACCTCTTGATGTTTTGTTTTTGTGTTTCATGTTCTGTTCTTGAAACAACATCTCGACCTGCTCATGTTTTAAAGAAAATTTTTGTGGTAATGCTTGATATTTTGTTATGCATTCGTCTAACTCTTTTTCGTTTCTGTTGTTATTTATGGATTTTTTGTTTCAGATTTTTTATTTTATATCTTTAGCTTATTTTCAATGGTGGAACCACTATAACCATGGTTAACATTTCAGAAATACCGGCAAACATATTCAATTTCAAACCCATTGTTGATTTCTTACACGGGGATTTTCAAGTTAACCGCTTATACGGTATTTTAAAAGATTTAGATGATTTCAAATGTGGATAGTTTGCCATGATTACAATGACTTAACCATATCTTTTTCTCTTATGCAGATGTTATTGGTGTACTCCACCAATTAGTAAAGAGTCAAGTTGCAGGCGGCGAACGAAAGGCACGTGTCAACATCGTTTTAGCATATGAGATGTCGGTATCTTTGTATTACCTTTTTTCTCTACTATTCTGCATATTATTGGTGCTGCTGACAAAATTCAAGTAATGCTTGAAATGTTATAAGAGAAAAGGTATGTACTTTCCCACTTATTCAATAAAACTTTATACTCTGCAACTTGATATAACCACTCTGTTAAACATTACCTGCATCCTTCCCTCATGCAAATCGCAAAATCTTTTACTCTAAGATATATTAATTGATAGATTATCACAACACTTTACTTGCAAGTTGCAATGTATATCAGTCCAAAAACTATGTTGGCTTAACAAATACAATACAACAGGTCAATGGCCTTGAACAATGATTATTATCCTGTAATAGGGTAGTATATAGTAGTATTATATATTATGCAAATGAATCTCAAGTATTTGTTTTTATTTAAGATAACAATGATACACATCAAACATATACTTGAATGCTTTGTGTTTGCTTTGTATATACTATGCATGTTATAAAATGCATGTCTACAATGTTTTCTTTTAGACAATAAACCATAATCATTTTCATCGTAAATCACACCATTGACTGGCTTTCGATGATGCTTCCATTCTGTGCTTCTTTTACCGTGTTTCATACTAACTTTACAGCATGCCTACATTATACTAATTCTTGTTTGCCTACAATATGGACAGTCCTGCGAAGACCATCCATAAATTTACCCAGCACACCTAGATAATCTTTTAGGCAAGGATTTAGCTTTTCGGGTGAATTACCAACCCAACTTTAAGCAGTCATATGTTGTCAAACTTACTCAGGATCAACAAGTCATCCAAATGATCAAACAAGTCATGCTTCCAAATGAGGTCTTTTATTAATTACTCATTCTTTACTTCAACTACATTCTTCTTAATCTTGAACACCATTTTATGATGTCTTATGCGATTATATATTTAGAATTATTTTGTAATCTTATGACATTTATCTATTAATCTATTTTGAAGTTTATCTATTAATCCATTTTGAAGTGTTATTAATTTTTTGTATAATTATATATTTACTTAGCTCTATATGTGCTCTAAGCACTTCACTTTTTAAACATAGTTTTAATAACTTATTCTAAGCATTTTCACTTTCTCTAAGCATTTCACTTGCTTGATGCATGTTTGTAGTAACTTTCTCATCAATGATGGCTAGGACATATGTTACTTGTCACTTGATTGAAATGGTTTTACTTCTCTTCTGCATAACATTTTTCTGTTACAGTTAAATAACTATCAGCTGCAACAATTTTATCTAACCATTTCACTTGCTATAACCATTTTTTGTCACATAGTGTTCTGAAATAAGGTCAAATTTGTAGTAACTTTCTCATCTCCATAAAATAGGCATGTTACAGTTTAATATGTATCACCAAAAGCAAATTACAATAATTTCAATAAGCTTCATGTACGAAACACGTTTGCAGAACTCACATAAAATCCAATTTCACAACAAACTTGTTTTTGAGCACCTAACCACATTACATATCATGTGACTTTAAAACTCATTAAAGTTCTTTATTTGCATTATCAAATTTTACCCAAGCTGTTTTTTCCTCACACTACTCTGACCACTACGCAGAAAGGAACACTGTCTACTAAACAAATATTACTATCCATATCTATGAAAACATACTACTCTGGGAACTGCAACATATCAGTATCTTTTATCCCTAGGTTTCAGCATCCACTACAGCCTGTCTACATCATATAAAAGTACTCTGTTATACTCCTCTTTTGCAATTGACATGTCTACATCACTATCATGACCTATTAACTTACTGTATATCATGCTTCCCTGCACCATATTGTTGCATCTCAATTCTGTCAAACTAATTACCAATTCAAATTCAACTATTATGTTTTGTGTTTAGTTGCAAATTTTTTTGGGGAAATGGAATTCAAATTTAGGTCCAATTTTTAATTGACTTTTTTATTCTTCACAGAAAAGTCAACTTCTATGTTCTTACTCTCTTAGAACCCAATTTGGAGAATATCAACAACTCTATTTGAATTCAACTGACAGCTCTCACACTATTCTCAGATTCAGGTGTTTGTTCCACTTTCATCTAAATGAATCAAAATTTCACATACTCACTTCCACAGTTTTGCTCAAAACCTATTTTCCTCGCAACCCTTGCAATATTGCTGAACACAAATCGAGTAATACCATCTTCATATGTGTTGATAATTCACATGACTTTTATATTGTAGTATAACTGTTGTAGTTCTGACATTGATAATAGTTTTCTAAAAGTGTAATTGATCTATAAATGTTGTAGTTATAACTTAACCATATATGCAAACTGTGCTTATTATTATTTTTTCAATTACCAATTTCCTTATTATCTGTATAAGTGTTTTAGTTTGTGAAGTCATGTGGTTTATACCAAATGACTAACAGAAAAACTTTGAAACTACTAGATGTTGTGTTGCTAATTAAATGCCAATATATGTGGTTGTATTTTAAAATTCAAAACTAAGCTATTGTCACTATCAATAGTAAAAGTGATGTAGGAAAGTGATGTAGTTCTGTTACTCTCATTACTATTTCTCTTCTCTTTTGGTATGTTCTTACATATGTAACCGATTCCTCCATTTATCCTCTATACAATTGATACTTAATAGTATATTTTGGATATCTTTCTTTTAAAATCATGAAGATTCTAATCCCATGTGATTTAAATTGAGCAAAACTACTATTCATTAATTCATTTTTAGTCTGATGAAACTGTTTTATGATAAAAATAGTATAGGTGACTATCATCTAAATCGAGTGCTGCTACAAATCCCAAGCTTACATTTGAGGAAAAGTTTCCTTCACAGCAATCTCAAACTAAACTTCAGGTGACTTATCTTGTGTCTTTCTGTTTGCCTTATTTTTAGGGTACTTTAGAGATGTAGTAACTTTTAAGGAGGGAAATAGTTGCCCAGTTGGATTCTTGAACCTCTAATCAGATTCAACTTTTAAAACTTGGTCTGTTGCCAAATGGGCTACAAGCTCACTCCAATCGATTGCATTTTTTCTTTCCTCAAAAACTTTGTTAGTTGCCGGTGATAATGCAATGTGCAGAAGAAATACTACTTCTTATATTACTTTTGAATTACATTGCCAATAATATTCATTGTTTTGACATGGGAAACCATATGAGAAACCATTAGCTTAACTTTTTCCTTTTTTTGGGTTTGAGATCTAACGTTTATATTACTGTTTTTATGATTAATAAAGTTTCTTTATGGATGTTAGACCAAAACACAAGTTTCTATATGTAGGCTAATCATACAAGATTATGTGAAATTCATGGGTTTTGTATCTTCATTTTTCCCCCTGTTTTGTTGAAGATACCTTCTCCATTGGATTGATGTATTTTGTACATTTATGTATCCTTGATGTTTTGGGATTTTTATTGCTTATGAAAAAGGGGGATTCTGCATCAGGCAAAGGTATTTTCCAAAACATCAAGTAAACTTAAAGTACAATAAGACTCCCAGAACACTCAAGTCCATAAATTGGTTTTCCCTAAATACAAATGATTATGTATCCTTGAAGGTTTGGGAGCCGAGTTTGAACCCTAGTTCTAAACTTAAAGCAAAGGTATTTTCCACTATAATGACGCACTACATTTGAAATATACAGAACACTCACTAAAATAAGCTTCACTTAAAAAGTTTCCTTTAGGCCTACGAATGTGTTGGGCCGGTACTATGCATATGCATTTGTATTTAGGGCAACTCAAGCTTATCTCTTTCTAATTCTGCTATCTGGCAAGGTAAAGTGGATGTGTGGCATGGTAAATGGTCAAACCTCTGAATCCTAATCTCACCCTAGTCCTTACCAAAGGCATGAAGACTTAAGTTGATGCCACACTTATAAACATATGTTTAAGCCTTATCTCATTCTATGTGGGACTCTTAACACGCTCCTCACACCCAACACTATTGGACTTGGTGCATGGATATAAATTGTGGATGGTCCGATAGAAATCTGATAGCAGTGGTCCAATGGATCTTGGATAGGCCTTGATACCATCTTATAGTTCGGGCTGGGCCTACCTCAACCTTACAAAACCGTTCGTAAGGTGAGGATTTCCCTCTCTTATAAGAAAATGTTTTTGTCATATGTCGTCCAATGTGAAACTCTTAACAATAAGATGTTGAAGTATGCCTCTTTCACCTTCAATACAATCATCTACTATCTAAAAGCTAAAAAGAATCTAATCAATTTAAGGCCTTTCACTTCCTAGATGATCATCAACATCATAAAAGAATTTAAAATTCAAAATTATGGTACCAGCCAGCAGCCATATGATAGAAACTGGTATCAAACAGAGAAATTTAATAGTAATAATCTGGTTTTAAATTTAATTGCAACAATGTCTGGAATGCTGTCTCAGAATAGAGGGTAAGTTATTTTGCAACAAAACAGACTAGGAAATAACATAGAATTCAAGGAAAGAGATTGTATATGGTTGCAAGGCAATTCCTATCCAAGAAATTTTAGAGTCTCGGTCTCTCCCTTCCAAGAATTAGAGGATGCTTGGTCTCTCCCTATTTATTCAAAAACTGTCTACATGATATAACTGCTGCCTAATAAAATTAGAACTACCTTATTTGTTCGTACCATTCACTTTAAACCTCCTGGCAGCCACTCATAATGTTTACCAATAATAGACCAAACTCTATGTCCCTTTTAATGTCTAGCCGAATGAAAGTATTGGCTAAGTGTCGTAGTTGTGTCCACGCGTGTCAGTGTCAACAATATTGTAATTTTCATTGATCTTTATTGTACTTTTCTTTTTGTAAGTCGCAATGAAGGTAATATAGGTTCTGTGAAGTTCAGTCATGTTTATCTTTAGTTATCAAAAGTTATAACCACGCATTAGGCACTTGGGACCCAATTTCCCCCCATCAGAAATCCTCTAATATTCCTCCATTTGTTTCTTCCATCTACGCCTGCACTCCATTACACCCCTCAATTTAAATAATTATCGACTAATTGGTATGGATATATATGGAGATGATATGATTAATCCATTTCTCTTCTATCCTTTTTATTTTTGCTATACAATTGCCCTTTCATTATTGCTGCATTCTTCTATAAAAACAATATTGCTGCTTTCTTGATTTAGTATTGGCTTTCTGCCAACTGTGCTCTCTTTGTTCTTCCACCCCCCGCCTCAAATCCAGGTCTTTGTCTTGATATGATTTAAAAGGATACATATGATTTTAGCATATATGTGGAATTTGGGATTTGTAAGTTCAACCTATTTACACACCTTATGCCGTGGTTAAAGCCATTTGTTGTCATTTTGGAAGTAGTCAATCTGTTATGAAGCAAAACAATTTTAAGTATTATCCCCAATTGACAAGGAAAATTTGAATGTTAAATCACTGCTTGCTGATGGACTAGAAGTCATAATTATGCAGTTCCATCTCTTTTTAGCGATGCTTACATTCTGATATGTTTGTGGTCACGTGCTCTTCTGGTTGCTTTATGTTTTGTGCTGATGCCTTGGTCCATTAAGCTAGGTACAGTATGGATATATTGTGCAGCCTCTTGCACATAATACTCTTTTTTTTTGTTAGCGTTAGTTGTTAGTTATATTTTCTGTTGTTTTTAGTTTATAAACTGAAACTGGAGCTGGACCTCTATAAATAGAGGCACAGGTTATTCTTATGAATGTTAAAAAATGTAGTTCAGATTGGACTGAAGTTTCTCTCATTCTCTCTACATTTCCTTGTTTTAACTTTTTTTCACACTTTCCACTCACTGATTCAAGCTTACAATATTTATCTATCCAACCTTCTTTTCACCTCAAGGTTGTGATAATGCTATAATGCATATTTGACAGAATATTATACCAGAGGTTTCGTGTGAGCAGATAATTGAACTGAAAAATGATGCATAACTGATTGTACCTTTACAGGACAGTACATGTCTCCTTCTGATCCGGATGAAGGCCCATCAATTACATGAACGCTGGGAATCATCTTTACAACATGTTGTTCTCCATCTTATATTTGGGAACCCTACCTCTATATGGGTGGACAACCTCCCATGCAAACTGTTTGGCAATCCTGAGCATACCTCCAACAAATGATTTAAAGAACTATCAATCGCCTGCTAATGGAATCACTACTGATGTGCAAAAGGTATTTGAATTCTGAACCTATTTCAAATAAATCAAAGCGGGTCAATTTTGATCCATTTGATCTTCCAAGTGATGTTATGACACTTGCACGAATTGTTTACTCTGCTCATGGTGGTGAAATTGCAAATGCTTTCCTTCGAGGTTGTGTCCATATCTTCTCTGGTCCAAATTTTACACCAGTAGACAACTATCAAATTGCTGTTGGATCTGCAATTGCTGCTCCTGCCTTTTCTTCAACAAGCTGCTGTTCAGATTCTGTTTGGCATGATACTAGTAATAATTATACAATATTGAAAATAATTTGGGTTCTTCCTCCTCCCATTCCTGTTAGTCAAGTAAAGGCCAACTCATCAACTTGGGAGCGTGCAATTGCTGAAAGTTGAAACACTTTATCCCTTTTTATTATGCAATAACTTATATGTTTCTTAATACTCAATTAAATTTACAGTTTCTGCTTATTTTTGATTGACCGTGTCAGGGAGTGGAAGTTGTGATTTGTTTATTTTATAATTGATTTGCTTGAGTTCGCTAATATCTGTTAGTAAACCAGGTTTTAGTGGAGCCTATTGGTTGGAGTTGAATGGTCGGATGCTGTCGGCTGCACCCAGAGTGCTGTTGAGGATGGTATCAGTAAGGATGTGCTTGTTCGCTAATTGCTAAGAATCTGTTGCCATAGGTTCACTGGCAGCCTGCCCATCCTACTGCAGATTATTTATGTATCCTCCTGATCTGTTAGTACGGTTATAAATAGCCAATAGCAAAAGCAACATCCTGTCTAGTATGTGAGAGGTATATAAGTTTTTCGACAAATCTCTGATACATTTCCTTATCAACTGCAATATCTTCTGTATTTTCCAACTTTACATTTGGATCAACTGGTGTATTTGCAGACTTGCATGCTGTCTTGCCAGTTTCCTGTAGAAGATCAGTAATGTATTTCTGTTGAGATATGAAAATTTCTTTCTTAGAGTGGGCAACTTCAATTCCCAGAAAGTATTTCAATTTTTTCAAGGATTTAATCTCAAATTTCTTGGCTAAGTGTATATCCAACAATTGTTGTCCTTCTTCATCATTACCTGTGACTATAATATCATCCACATATACCAATAACACAGGTACTCCCCCTGTTTCAGAATGTCTGATAAATAAGGTATGATCTCCTTGACTTTGTTTAAAGCCTAAACTTATCATAACTTTAGTGAATTTTCCAAACCATGCTCGTGGCGATTGCATTATCCCATATAAAGATTTTTTTAACTTGCATATGGTGTTGGTGGTAGTATGTTCACGGAACCTAGGGGTACATCCATGTAGATTTCTTCTTCAAGTTCACCATGAAGAAATGCATACTTCACATCGAATTGGTTTAAGTTTCAATTACAATTAGTTGCTAAAGATAATATCACCATAACTGGATTCAGTTTTGCAACTGGAGCAAATGTCTCTGAATAATCTACTCCATAGGGTTGAGTGAATCCTTTAGCTACCAATCTTACCTTGTACCTTTCAATCGATCCATCTATCTTGTATTTAATAGTGTATACCCACTTGCACCCTACCGGTTTCTTTCCATTTGGTAAAGAAAGCAATTCCTAAGTATTGTTCTTTTCTAATGCATCCATCTCCAAATCCATGGCTTGTTTCCATTTCCTGCCAGAAAATATCTCAGATAGAAAGGTAGGTAGCTTTATAGTGTTCAAATTTGTAAGGAAGACTTTATGGGTTGGTGAAACATGTTCAAAACTTAGGTAGTTGGATAGAGGGTAAAGTGGTTGTTTGGTACAACTTCTGATATCTTTCCTAAAGGTAATCGGAAGATGTAAATCTTGATAGTGTGATGGTAGTGGTCGTGGAGTTGAATTGGATTCTGGGTCTTGTTCATGAGAAAATTCAGAAGTTGAATCACTAGAGTTACAATTTATCTCATGTAATGTCGGACCATCTCAGAATTTAGGTTGGACTTAACTCATCCCTACAAAACCGACTTTTAAGGCGAGGATTAACCCCATTTATAAACACAACACAAGTCATATCTCTTAACAACTTGGGACTAAATCCACCCCTTTAAAGTTAATACAATGAAGGTGTTAGGGGTTGCAATGAGGCAAACTAAAATGTCGCAATTAAGACAACTAGGGGCAGACCGCAATTAAGGCGAAAAGTCCAACACACCCCCTCACGCTTGGGTCTCAATGAAGCCAAAGCGTGGACGATGCGGGAGACCCAACAATAGATCTAGGATAGGCTCTGATACCATATCAAAGCTAAATAATCTGATATATTATAATATGAATATACAAGTGTTAATCTCTTTAAATAGAGTATTTTGACTTAATGGACCTTACTAAAGATTCAAACTTAAATTACTAATAAAAATAACAAACTAATTAATTATTTATAATAATGGTAAATTAGCATGAATGAGCTATCTTAGATTTTCCTTTCCTTTATAGTACTTTCTTTCACGATTCAACTTATAGTATCTGAACAACCGTGATAATTGTTTTGCTTTCTAGTATCTTTAGGCTCAACATCTTTTCATTTTTTTTCAAACTACACATTCCTTCGATTCTCAAAAGCCTTCTCATAGTTCTTGACATAACTAAGAGCTTACTATTAGCAACAGTAGTAACACATTTTCAAGCTGTAAATTTTGTTTGAAAGATACCAATGATATGTTGGTGTGGGATACCTTCCCAAAAAGAGCATTGCTATGTGTATGATGCAAAGGGATTAGCAAATACTACCAAACTAGGGTTTTACCATTGAATACACACATAAACAAGACAAAGAAATAAAATGCTGAATAATTTTTTCTACCTCTTAAACCAAAGTACCATTTGCTTAAATACAATAAGACTAATATTGGGTCAGCAGCAAGGCCCAATCCAAAGGAAAAATTCAAAGGAAAAAAAAACTGAATTAAAAATATATAATAAAAGATATTCTAATTAAGAACAAAGTCACTTAATTTAATGGGCCTCTTAGTAATCCTCCTGGGCCTGCTATCACTACTATCCACCCCAATAACAACCTTGTCCTCAAGGTTGGAATTGCTAGTGGAATGGGTCGGCTGAAAAGCTTTAGAAAATTTGAAAGGCCCACTTGAATTTGGCTCACTTGAATTTGGTTGAATTGCAACGGATAGTGGGTTGGAAATTGGTGTCGGCAGAAGAGGAGTGGGCATTGCATGCGTGCCAGCTGTAGAAGGAGTGGCATTGGGAGAATCACAACTTGTCTTGGAAACAGTCTCCACACGTGAAGAAAGAGGGATGGAAGGTAGTGTGTTGGACGGTATGGATGAGGAGTGCAGGGAATCCAATAAATCGTGCGGTCTAGATTGCACCGCAGAAGATTTCTTGGAAAGCTCCAAGATTTTCTTATGAGTACCTTTTACCAACGCCTCAGTGTACTTTGAATCACTTATTTGCTTAACTAGTTCCACCGAATCAGTATGTGAGTTGTTCAAAATAGTTTCTTCTCTTTGCAAACCATCCTTCCCTTGTAAACCTTCCTTCCTTTGTAAATTTTTTTCTTGACCCGGCTGAGTTTCTTGCGAGCTCTGCATGTCCTCTTCTCGCATGTCATCTTGAGCTTCTCCTTGTAAACCTTCAGTACTTCGTAAACTTTCTTCTTGAACCAAAGCAGTTTCTTGAGAGATTTGCATGTCTCTATCTCCCATGTCATCTTGAGTCACCGATCCAGAAGTATGAGAAACACAGTGGTTGTTGGTGGAGGCTTCCATCGGAGTTTGAAAATCTGGTGGAATCGGAGTGAAACTAGAAGGTGGATTTGTCCCATGGTACGCTCTAAGTTGAGAAACATGGATGACTGGGTTTGTGTGTTGGGCTTGGTAAAATTGGGTGAAAAGGGTTTTTGGTATTTAGGTTTGGCCTCTCTTAATTTAGATTCGATCAGCTTAGACAGCCCAATCGCTTGGGAAATAGAGGTGGGTTTTAGGATAGCAATTTCATTCTGAATTTCAGGAATTAATCCGGAAATAAAACAGTTTAAGATAGCATCCTGTGGTAAACCAGTAATTTGGTTACCCAGTTTTTCAAAAGCTGCTTGGTACTCAACAACTGAACTGGTTTGCTTTAGTTTGAACAGTTCTGCTTGGTGGTTAGCAAAAGTGGAAGGTCCAAATCTCAATTCCAAATCTCTTGTAAAAGAGGACCAATCTGATAATAATTGATTATGGTGCATCCACTTAAACCAGCCTAATGCTTCTCCTTTCATATAAAAAGAAATCATGGATAATCTATTTTCAGGAGGTAAATTATAAAAACTAAAAAACTGGTCTGCTTGGAATAACCACTCCAAGGGGTTTGATCCATCAAATAGTGCAAGTTCCAATTTTGGTGTCCTAAAAGGGGGTAAGGGTGGTATATGAGGAATTTGGTTAAATGGGATCTGGTGTAGAAATGGTTGTGTAAAAGTAGAGTTTTGGGGAAGGGTGGCTGGAACGTATGGGTATGGTGGGTATGGGGGTGGGATCTGTATGGTTGGTGTGTGAGAAATGGAAGTGATATTGGGAAAGTTGGGAATGTGAGACATAGTGGCTGAATGTCTGAGTGGTGTTATCATAGGAGAAATAATGGTGGGTGGTGGTGAGGTTACCATAGAAATAGAAAAAGGGGGTTGGGTAATACCTGATGAACCAGCTGCTGCAGAATTTGTAGCTGTAGTTGGCAAGGGTTTTTGAATGACCAACTTGTTAAGTGCAGCCATAATAGATTCATACCTCGAATCTGCAATTTGTTTTTCATTTTCCAAGCGAGTGTTGATGCTGCCAAGGTTGCGCTGTGCTTTTTCTAGATCTGTGCGAACAATGTCAAACCGTTCATCCAGATCTGAGTGTATTTGGGTTAGTGCATTGTCTAGGTGGAGGTGAGAGGTTTGAACAGCTTGTTCAACAATTTCTTGAGGGGTAGGTTAATTTGGTTTAGGAGGAGCCATGGGTTCAAGATGAAAGCACCAATGATGCAAAGGGATTAGCAAATACTACCAAACTAGGGTTTTACCATTGAATACACACATAAACAAGACAAAGAAATAAAATGCTGAATAATTTTTTCTACCTCTTAAACCAAAGTACCATTTGCTTAAATACAATAAGACTAATATTGGGTCAGCAGCAAGGCCCAATCCAAAGGAAAAATTCAAAGGAAAAAAAAACTGAATTAAAAATATATAATAAAAGATATTCTAATTAAGAACAAAGTCACTTAATTTAATGGGCCTCTTAGTAATCCTCCTGGGCCTGCTATCAGTGTAGATATGGGATCTACTTATCTACTGCATTGTCCTTTTTCATCATTGATGGTACATTGTTATTCTAGGATTAATACATTTTAATTAATTTTTCTATATCACGTGGGTTGTTATGATTTTGGCATGCAAAAATATTATCCATACCAGCCTAACAACAATGGACCGTGAGGGGGTTTATTGCAAAGAACCCAAGTCTCACATAAGACTTCTTTAAGAAATGGTACCCGCATCTTACAAGTCTAATTAAAAAATCAACAAATTTTTTTAGGTGAGAGAAGCATGAGAGAGAAAGTAGACGCAAAATAAGAGAGATGAAAGTTGGTTGGTCTAAGAACCAAGAGAGAGGAAATGAGAAACTGAAATTTAAGCCTCGGTTGCAAACTTTGGGGGTTTTAGTTCTAGTTTTTTCTTTCAAAATCCAAGAAAAGCTCAAACATTAATTTTGTAGGGCTTTTTTGAAATTTTAGTTTACACTCACGGTGTAACACTAATATTCCACAATAACTGCAATTTTTGTTGAGTAAACGATCACAATGTTGGCAACAATGAACCGCGACACAACGAAAGGCACTATAACAACTACTAGTACAAACTTACTACTATCCGTCTTTTCTGAAATTTCCTTAGCATTGCAGATAAACTTTCCTCCTCCGCATTGGTCTTTGCCTCTTTATACAAGTTTTTTTTAGCTTAGAGGAAATATAATGCTTCAATAATGGGAGAAATGCAGAACGGGTGGCTAAGCCTTCTAGCCGTCTACAATGCAGACGTTGTAAAATCTTTGTCACAAGCGAGATCAATTCATCAGAGTTCCGTTGTAACCTGAAAAATAGCATTGGGAACAAAATAATCCAGATCAATTTTAGGAAAGAAAAAGATCCATAATTACTTATTAGGGAAAAAGATCTTCGTTTGCAATAGATCGATTATATTATAAAACATAATTGGGGGAAATATGTCGGTCTTCATCTATTGAGATAAAGCAACCATTTAATCTTTGACAATTGTCCGCTTAACATAAAAGCGAAGATAAGTTAACATAATGAATAACAGAAACTTGAATTGTGAGATTTGTGGTGTTATAAGACCTTGAAAACACTACTCATACCTTTGATTTTGCGTTAACTTCCTGCTCAGTTAGGCCATGCAAGCAATATGCATAAACCAGAGGATGATATAGCTTTTTAGGTTTGGTAAATACATTACTCTGTTGTTGAATTGATCAAAGTACGTTAATATTGTATATTATTTTAATAAGTTAAGAAATATTCTATCACATTAAAAATGGACATAATAATTATTACATATTTACTATGATTGGTATAACTTCGCAGAGGTGTGAAATGCGTTCAGGCATATCTTATGTTTTTTTGTTGTTATTTTCAATATCCATGTTGCATTTTCAACTTCTGCGTCCATGGTCGGGTTCTTCTTTGGTATCAGACATTTCTTTGGTATCAGACATCGGAAGAGGACATTAGTATCTTAGAACGAATTAGTACTATACGAGAGAGTAGGCACAATGTTTAACTAACCAACTTTGACTTCTTGCCTTCTCTCGTATGGTTCTAATTCGTTTTAAGATACTAATGCCATTTTCTGATATCTCATACCACGTAAGAATCCAATCATGGACCGAGAAGTTGAATATGCAGTAGGGATATTGGCGATGGCAAAAAAAACATATGTGAGGATATGCCTGAGCGGATTTCGCACCTATGCGAAGTTATACCAATCATAGTAAATATGTAATATATATTATGTTATTTTTAATCTGGTAGAATGTTTCTTATCTTATTAAAATAATATGCAATATTAACGCAATTTGACTAATTCAACAGAATAATGTATTTTCCAAATCTAAGGAGATATATCACAATTTGTTTTATGCCTATTGCTTGCATGCGCTCTCTGAGCAGGAAGTTAATGCAAAATCAAAGGTATGAGCAGTGTTTTCAAGGTCTTATAACACCACAAATCTCACAATTCAAGTTTCTGTTATTCATTAGGTTAACTTATCTCGCTTTTATGTTAAGCGGACTATTGTCAAAGATTGAATGGTTGCTTTATCTCAATAGATGAAGACCGACATATTTCCCACAATTATGTTTTATAATATAATCGATCTACTGCAAATGAAGGTCTTTTTCCCTAATAAGTAATTATGGATCTTTTTCTTTCCTAAAATTATGGATCCTTTTATTTTCTAAAATTGATCTGGATGTCTGATAACAAAGAAGAACCTGACCATGGACCCAGAAGTTGAAAATGCAACAGGGATATTGAAAATGACAAAAAAAAACATTGGATACGCCTGAACGCATTTCACACCTCTTCGAAGTTTTACCAATCATAGTAAATATGTAATAACTATTATGTCCATTTTTAATGTGATAAAATGTTTCTTAACTTATTAAAATAATATACAATATTAACGTATTTTGATCAATTCAACAACAGAATAATGTATTTCCCAAACCTTAAAAGCTATATCATCCTCTGGTTTATGCATATTGCTTGCATGCCCTCACTGAGCAGGAAGTTAAGGCAAAATCAAAGGTATGAGTAGTGTTTTCAAGGTCTTATAACACCACAAATCTCACAATTCAAGTTTCTGTTATTCATTATGTTAACTTATCTTCGCTTTTATGTTACGGAGAGAATGGTCTTAGATTGAATGACAACTTTATTTCAATGGATGAATGCTGGCATATTTCACACAATTATGTTTTATAACATAATCTATCTATCGCAAATGAAGGTTTTTTCCCTAATAAGTAAATATGAATTTTTTTCTTTCTTAAAATTGTTCTGCATTGCTTTGTTCTTTCGATGTCATTTTTTAGGTTATAATAGAACTCTCTGATAAATTGATCTCGCCGGTGACAAAGATTTTACAACTAAAGTGTTCTGCTTTTATCTTGAAACGGTTGTCCACATTGTGGACGGCTAGATGACTTAACCATCCGTTCTATATTTTTCCAATTATTTAAGCACTTATGAATGATATTTATTCGGAGCTAAAAAACCTTATATGAAAAGGCAAATGTCAACGCGGAAGCGAAAAATTTATATGCCATTGAAAAAGGAAATTTTAGAAAAGACAGATATTAATTGTAAGTTTAAGTTTGTACTAGCACATGCTAAAAAATGCAAGCAACTAACCTCTGTCAATGAAGTATATAGTTAATATTTTAATTAAAATAACTTACAGATACAAATGACATGCACTTGATGAGTTGCATATTTAATATTTCAATATTTTCTCACAACTTATGCCATCTCTTTTGTTCTTTAGACTATGTTCTATACTCTAAAATAAGAGACTTATTTTAAAGTCTACCTTGGCAATAATACTTTTGAAGAATTGATTTTAAAGGAATTCAAAGTTTGCCTATTGGAAACAAAATCAATTAATTTCGAAGATACTTACATTTCATCTTGGAAAGCCATTCAAGGTTACCTAGAGTGTTTTCTGCAGCTTGAAATTTTATACGAAATGATTGGGCTCGGATCCGAGGCTGAAAAAAATTTCACTTTGGAATTAAAGACAAGCATTTCTCTTCACTTTCTCTTGCCAATTAGAATTTTTTCTATTCGTATAGGTATGTTTTCTCCTTTTAGGATTAAAGACAAACATTTATAAGTTTTTTCATACTCTGATTTGATTTATCTAGAGTTATTTATGCTATTTTTTTTTTGGTGTGACTGTGCCATGAAAGTTATGTGTTATTGGGCTTCGAGCGTCACCAACAGTATTAACACACTTTCAAGCTGCAATTTTTTTTAAAAGATACCAATGATAAGTCGGTGTCAGGTTGCATAAAGTGCAACTCTCTAATTAAATTAAATCCACTCTTTATGGGGAATATGGTTCTCAATCAGAATCAAATACAAAGGCTAAAGCACGCTACCGTTTAGCCATCGAAAAAATAAACAATCCGTTATGGCAAAGACTTCCCTCTCAAACTAAATCTAAGTCAGTAGAGAATTGGATTAGCTTAAAATGGGGGTGTGTTCGAAGGCTAATTACAATAAAGATACATACAGAGGAATTAGGTATCAATTGATTTATTTAATTATGACATTAACTAATTAATTTTTTCTTTTTCTAATTTGTCTATTGTCATTTGTTTAAAAACAAAAATGTTACTCTCAAGTGGTGGATAAAACAAGAGAAACCATTTTGAAAAATATTTCACTATTGGTTTGCGAAAATCTCATGGACCAGACTTATGAATCTATTGATATAATTTTTTTTGAAAAGTTTGTTGCAATAGAGACTCCAGGAGACGTGTTTGCTGTACAAAGGGCTAAAATAATTCATACTATAGTTGGAACGTGTTGAGATATTACAACAACTACTCCAAGTTTGCAAGGTACTTTTTGTGACTAAGTTTTATTTGAATTGGATTGAACTTATAACTATCAGTCAGTTATATTGGCTATCGTAGGTCACAACAACGGTGTATCAAGTCTAAAACATAAAACCTAACGGAATAAATAGAGAGCATTTCTTAATATACCATTCAAGTTTCTTAGGCACCACGTGCAATTATTTTTTTGCCTCCTGATTTTGGATGTGCACATCCGAACATACCAAATTTTTAAAAAACGCTGAAGTGTTTCGGATATGCATATCCGGAAATAATTCTGATGTGTACTTCCGGAAGGATTTCTTATTAATTCGCGCCAAACCTTCTTCCTCCCCCTCATTCTTCACTTTTTCATTTCCAAACTCCCTCAGACTCTCTGAAACTCTCAAATTTTCAATCACTTAAAATCTCAATTTTTTCCTCTCGAGTTCGGCACAAAGCAACATCTACAACAATCAAGAGATTCCAAATCCTCCGTATCTCATTTTAATCGGTAAGTTTTCAAATTTTAGAGTTTCAGAGTAATTTTCGAGTAATCGATTTAGAGTAGATATTTAGGTGTAGAAATTGTTAGGTTGTATGAATAACATAGGTTAGAGACAATATAGGTCTTTTTTACTGCTTCAAACGGATGATCAGGGTATTAAAATGCCCTTTTGCATGTTACAGTGGCCATGACTGCCATTTTTAAACTTCAAAAAACGTACCGGATGTGCAGATCCGAAAAGATTTTAACGTTTAGTATTCTGAGTGTTTCCGGATGTGCACATCCGGAAATACCCAACGTTAAAAATTCTTTGTCCTTCTAGATATGCATATTCGGAAGACTATTTTTTTTTAATTCTGTTTGTTTGTTTTTGTTTAATTATTTTAAAAAAAATCTAGATTATTTATTATGCTTTGTAGATTAGATGGTTGGCAGAGACGATCGTATCATACATGGACGGACAACTCAGCAGCATCTGTCCGACGTGAGTGGATGCAGTCTACAACCGAGGCTTCCGGCGCAGAGGGAGTTAGGGTAGATCCTACAGCTGAGGGACATCCTACACCACAACCATCCACATCACATGTTCAGGCTACTTCCACATCTCAGGTACATGTCACTCCCTCTTCAGCCGCCGATTCTACATCTCGTAGGCGTCGCGTTTCTACTGGTAGTTCATCAGGGTCCCAACCAGCACGCAGACGTCGTCGGGAGACTCCAACTCCATCAGCTGCTCCTCCTCGTTCCCCTGTTCCTGTTCCAGTTCCAGAGGGTGATCACCCAGCACATGATGGCGTTGACGCCGATGACGATTTCGATAAGCTGGGCGGTTACCCCGGGGGACCGTCTGATATGTCCCTACTCGTGGGGTACTCTGAGCATACTGCCAGATATGTCTGGCTAGGACAGGTAACCTTTTTCGATTTATTTATAGAATTGTTTACGCTGAAAATATGTTCGTTTGTAACATTGTTTTATTTGGAAATTTTCAAGCGAAGGATTCCCATAAGTTCTATAACCATGGGGGCAAGGTTATAGACATACTTGAGATGCTGCCAGGGGATCAGTGGTTCATGTTTGCACTTGCTATCTCTGGTCTTGGAGGCCTGTCTAGGATTGAGTATTCCCAGATCATGTACGATATGCTGATGGCCTTTGTTGAGAGATGGCACCCTGAGACATCCTCATTCCATCTACCGTACGGCGAGATCACGATCACACTCGACGACATCTCGTGCCTTTTACATCTACCGATCACGGGTACCCTTTTCCGTCACGGTAGGATGTCGAATGTGGACGCGATGGAGATGCTGATTGCAGAGCTTGGGGCTAGCCCAGATGAGGCACTTGCGGAGGTGACCCAGTTGAGGGGCACACACGTTCGGTTCTCCTTTCTGATACGCATATTTGGTGAGGAGCTTGACGAGGCATTACAGGCAAAAGGGGATGCAGCTGAGGTGGAGATCCACAGGCAGCGTGCTCTGAGATGCTACTACTTGTTTTTGCTCGGCACACAGGTGTTTGTGGACACCAGCGCCTATTATGTTGATGTCGTTTACCTCAGGTACCTTTTGGATCAGACAGAGATCCATTCGTACAACTGGGAGGCGGCTGCGCTGGTATACACCTATGTTAAGCTCTCTGATGGTTGCCGCTGAGCAGCCAAGACTGTGGCAGGCAGTTGTACGCTATACGTGGTAACAATCTAATATTCTAAGTAATTTTTTCATTTCTTTTCTTTCTATATTCATTATAATGTTTGACACCCATGTTATGTTTTCCATTTCAGGGGTGGATTTTACAGCACTTTCCCAACATTACTGGTTGGGGGAGTGTCGCCGAGTACACTGAGGATATGCCACGTGCTGCTGCATTTGTTCTGCTTAGAGGGAATCAGGTGCCAGACCCCTTCAGAGTGTATCTTGATCGGATGACTGCAAATGACGTTTTGTATAGCCCTTATGCCGAGCACCGTGTGACGCGCCCGTTCGATGAGGTTTGTTTGTTCTCAGGATGGTTGGCATGCAGTTCGACCGTTACTGCTCGATACCTGCTGGAGCGCGTCTTGCGTTAGTTTGGTTACACGCAGACAATCCCCAGGATGCCTCATGAGTCTGCTGCTCTAGGCTTGACTCGCAGGCAGATAGATGAGCTATATGCTGACTACTAGTCCCACTTGGTACCGGAAGAGGCTCGGGCGACCAGAGCGGAGAGAGACCGGAGCGTTGCTGCCGGGTACATCATGTGGTTCTACACCATCTCACACCCATGCATGGTACCCACTGCTGAGGGATCACCACCCAGACCTGCTCATCAGGAGATATTAGAGGAGCGACAGTCTCAGCTGGACCACACTCAGGATGTCCTACCACGCTGTCGTCAGATAGAGCATATATCGCAGCAGGCCATTGAGGCCGGTCACTTCCTTAAGGGCTCTGGTGTCAAACTTGCCGTGGACAGGATTATTGCGATTGCTCGGGAGGCACTTTAGTACCGCAGACAACGATCCAGGATGGCGGCTAGGGGCAGAGGAGCAGGGGAGCTAGGAGAGATCCTTCGCCTTACGCAGTAGTTTTTTATTTGATGTATTATATTTATATTAGATGTATGCACTGTATTTTGACAGAGGTTTATTACATATATATATATATATATATATATATATATATATATATATATATATATATATATATATATATATATATATAATACCAGATTGAGAGAGGGGGATGCCTCCGTGGAGGTTAATTTTGTAAATATGAGGGAAAAACCTATTAAAGGTTGACCATAAATAGTAAAAAAGTCAAATTTTGAATAGTAACTTTCCATGTGGAAATTTAGGAATAAAGATAATGTGATAATATTGTGAAAAATAAGAATATTATGCCCTTGACCTAGTAGAGAGATCATCTTTTATTGAGAGAATCAAAATATAACCTTCAGAATATTCTCTTAAAATTACTTGTTTGTGGTAATTTAATAAAGAATGATTTGCAGGATCACTATTTATGATTTGCAAGTTTACGGCCTTAATTTCTTGTTCTAATTTTTTATGAATCTGCTTGAGATTTTTTAAACAGTTTCTGTTTATGACTTCTGTCATTAAAATAAAGATTTAGCTGAGTTTTTATCCTCTGGATAGAGTATAAAGATCTTCTTTAATTATTGTAATCATGATTTCAAACGTATTAATATGTCTAATAATTTCAAATCTTCTTACTATTAAATCCATATAATCATGGTTATTTAATCTGTATTCAATTCTTTTAAGTTCTTGTTTTAAGTCCTTAATATAATTTCTATAATCTTTTAATTCAATTTTTTCTTTGGTTAAATCCATTTTTTTAGAGTATAAAATTATACTGAAATATAATTTTTAGGCGAAATTTAAAATAATAATACTACGTGAGAGTAAATAAATGAATGAGCAATAATGTGAGGAGGCTCGGCCTTCCAATGAATGATATAATTTAAATATGCGCAAATATTTTTGGAGGCTCAGCCTTCCAATGTTATGATGCAATAAATAATGAAGAAATATCCTGAAAGAATAATTAATCTGTTTCATAAGCATCTTCTTCATAATTTATTTCATTGTCAAAATCATCGGGATTATAATTTCTAAAACTCATTGTGACTAATGGGTTAATTTGTCTAGGGTTTCTCATCCTATAGTTTATCCTTGAAGAATATCCATAAAAATGAGCGTCGAAATATCCTAGATAATATGAATTAGTTGTGAATTCATTTAATTCTCTAATTTTGCATCTTAATTCATGTTCTTCAAAATCTTGTTCAATTGTTACTTTAATTTCTTGTAAAAATATTTTCTTTTGGAAATAAGCAAATTTTAATTTTTTGATAATGATTTTCATTAAATCTGGGTATGGAAATTTTTTGAATAAACATAATATTTTTTCATCAAAGTCTTGGATACAAATGATCTCAGATATTTTGCTGTTTGAATTTGGTTCAGAATAATCTACTCCAAAATTATTAGTGAAAAATTTTTGTGTCGTAAAATTTGAATTTGGGTAATAAATTTCTCGTTCAATGAAAATTTAATTTGTTTCTTTAAAAATTTTCCTTCAAAATTATTTGGCAAATTATTCCTTCTTCTTAATGTTCTTTCGAGGTATATGATCTAAGAATATCTTATACATGATAATCTAAGTTTAGTTTTTAGTTTACTGAAAATCTTTTTAGGATAATGATCTTTTAAATACTTAGCTTTATAATCTTAGTTTAATTTTATGATTATTGTTTATCTTCGCTATTTTACTACCAAAAGACATAAGTCCTGTTTGAGCCGAATGAGACCGTTATAATCTAAGAAGATAATCCGATTAGGGAAATCGAAAAGAGACTACCGCTTAGGATGAAGATTCTTAGATCTTAGGTTTTTGACGCAGAGATGTCTCTGGAAGAACTCTGTGGTAGTAGGTAAGGGATGACAAGGTGAGGTACTAGAAGTTTAGCGTAAGATTTTCAATAACCTTAAAATTAAATATAGATTATATATATATATATATATATATCATTTTATTTTATATATTGATGTTGTCAAATGTATATTAAGTTGCGACGATATATTAACATATGCGACCAAGCAACAAAACTGATTTAAAAAAAAAAATTAAGTTCAGCTGTTTTCCGGATCTGCAGATCCGGAATGTTTCAGGATGTGCACTTCCGGAACGCATCAGCGTTTTTTAAAAAATTGGTGCGTCCGGATGTGCACATCCAGAATCAGGGGGCAAAACCGGAAATTCAGGTGGTGCCTAAGAAACTTGGGTGGTGTGATAAGAAATTCTCTAAATAGATTGATAATTACAAACTAACATATGTGTGGTTGAGCCTAACTCAATGCTACAAAACCGTCTTGTAGGGTGAAAATTTCCCTCACTTATAAACACGTGTTCATTTCATATATTGTCCGATGTGATACTTTTAACATAACATAATCATGACTGCATTACGATGAAAAGCGACTACATTTGAGGTCATGAGATGTTGTGTTGGGTTGGTTGTGACTGAGATGATGTCATGGCCGCACTAGCAGAATATGTAAGTCTCAGCTTCAGTTTCTTCTCATTGGAAAATTCTATTTCTTCTCATTGAAAAATTCTATTTCTTTTCATTGGAAAATTTATATGCTTTTTGCCCATCCCTTAAATCAAGTCGTTATCTTCACTTAACAAAATGTCACATGATACTTCACATAATATTGTGCTCCATTATCATGGTAGTGATGCTATTATGTTATTAACTGTTGTATACCTTAACTACTAGGGTTATCAATCACGTGCACTAGCCGCGTAACTGCTTGTTGTGGCCCCTAGCTGCTGCAGTACCCTTCGTTGTGTTGTGTTGGGTTGGTTATGACTGAAATGATGTCATGGCCGCACTAGCAGAATATGTAAGTCTCAGCTTCAGTTTCTTTTCATTGAAAAATTCTATTTCTTCTCATTGGAAAATTTATATGCTTTTTGCCCATCCCTTAAATCAAGTCGCTATCTTCACTTAACAAAATGTCACATGATACTTCACATAATACTGTGCTCCATTATCATGGTAGTGATTCTATTATGTTATTAACTGCTATATACCTTAACTACTAGGGTTATCAATCATGTGCACTAGTTGCGTAACTGCTTGTAGTGGCCCATAGCTGCTGCAGTACCCTTCGTTGTGTTGCGGTTTATAGTTTTCAACATTGTGATCGTTTACTCTACAAATATTGCCGTTTGTGTGGAATATTAGTGCCACACTGTGAGTGCAAACTGAAATTTCAAAAAGCCCTACAAAATTAATGTTTGAGCTTTTCATGGATTTTAGAAGAAAAACTAGAACTATAATCCTCTCAAGTTTGCAACTGAGGCTTAAATCTAATTTTCTCATTTCCTATCTCTTGCTTCTTAGACCAATCAACTTTATCCAACTACCAGCCATCTCAGAGAACTGACTATCTTTAGTTTGCATCTCCTTTCTCTTTCATACTTCTCTCACCTGAAAAAATTCGTTGACTTTTTAATTAGCCTTGTAAGATACGGGATACCATTTTTTAAAGAACTCTAATGCGAGATTTGAGTTTTTTCCGATAAACCCCTTCACGGTCCATTGTTGTTAGGCTTGCCTGGATAATATTTTTGCGTATTAGAATCACAACAACGCACATGATATAGGAAAAATAATTAAAATGTACTAATCTTGGAATAAGAATGTACCATCGATGATGAAAAAGAACAATGTAGTAGATAAGTATATCCCATATCTACACATAGCATCCCATATCTACTCATATCAACTTTCTTTCTGGGAAGGTATCTCTGCCTAAACCTTCTAAGGCCGTAACTAAAATTTTCTCAATGATCCCTCTTCTCTCTCTCTCTCTCTCTATATTCAATCCATATGTGTTCGAAAACATGCACTTCTCATCACCTGCCACATCAGCATTCTTTTTTTTCCTTTTTTTAATAATTTTTTTATCATAAATTTCCATACTAGGCTAGGATAAATGTGTCATATGAGTCCACAAATAAGTGGTTCTAACCAATAAGATGGGTGGTCATATGGGTAAGTTCTGGCACTATGTTAGCCTTTTGCATTAGGTGTTTTTTTATAAACTCTGATTTTCGGCTTCGATTTTTCTGAATGTTTTTATTATGAATGAATGTGATTAACTGTAATTTTATCATTTCGAGAATGCATATGTATATTGTTCATAAACTAAAAAAAAAAATTGAATAGCTTTCTTGGGGTCAGTAAGATCAATAGCACTGACTATTTAAAACTTAGAATGCTTGCATTCAAATATGCTTTTTGTAAATGAACATGCTTATTATCCTATCTGAGTGTGTTAGTACATGATGGAACGCTTTAGAGTTGATTGCTTCTTTGTGAGTTGTTCTATGAGGTTGTTCTACATTTGATTGTTTGTAGTTCTCGTTTCTCATTTGTTTTAGTCTTTACAGGCTTATGTTGATTCGGTTCTTGATTTAGCTTCACATTTTATTACCCTAGTGTTATTAAGTAAAAAAGCAAATTGTAATCTTGAAAAAAAAAAGAATTAGCGATATATGAAGAAGCAACCTAGTCTAAAATCCAAGTATTTAACAGGAGTTTAGTAACACTTTTTTAATTGAGAAACTTGTACCTATCACATGAGAATCTGTACGCGCGATTTTCGAGGTCCCTTTTACATGTGAACTTTTAATTTATCTCAAAGGTAGGGAAGGGAAAAAAATCTAAATAAATCCGTGAATGTGCAAAGTGTAAAACAATGCAATAAGAGATTGAGAATCAGGATTGGTTATACTAAGGGAAGATACTAGCACCCTAAGTATCTATAGTATCCTATAGGAACCTCTTGTGTATATTTGTGTTACTGTTGATTAGGTTATCTACTGTGTATTGGGGATTTGTTTATTGTTTGAGTAAGTGATGTGAGTGAGAAATGTTTTTGTTGTTTTTGTTGTTTTTGTAGGGTATGTTGAAATAAACTAAGACAAAGGTGTAGGAACCTACTAATGGGTGAAATTGTGTTTGTTGGGTTTGAGAGAAGAGACAAGTTGTCATCTTAAGGGAGATTTCTCACCTATTCACCACAAACATTTTGAGAAAAAAGATAATAAGAGAAGAAACTTTAAACTTAGATGTAGAAAATCCAGAGTAATGCCACATCTTCCTTTAAATGAGTCTTTGCATACTAAGAGAAGGACCTTGGCTTGGATATAGAATCAACAAGTGTGCCACTTATATCACTTTGATGAAAGAATTATTTTTGTACCATAATAAGAGAAGGACCTTGACTTGGATATAGAATCAACAAGTGTGCCACTTACATCACTTAAAATGGAAAAAAGTTTGAAATATTTGATTTATGTTGTGGGGAATAGAAGAGGCATATCTTCTACAGAGATGACTCATGTCTCATCTCTAGGGGAAAAGTTTTGAATTTGAAGGTTTGAACCACAAATGAGGGCTAGTGTTTGACTTGAAGTTTGAGGTTTGAAGCCACAAGGGGCTATGATTGAAGTTGAATGAATGAAGTTAAAAACTTCAAGGGGGATCCTAAGGTTTCATTGGAGTTGAGAACCTCAAAAGGGGATCCTAGGGTTTCAACTGAGTTATAGTTTGAAGAGGATTCTAAAGTTTGAACTGAGTCTAAACTTAAGAATGAGTATTGAAATGCAACAGTTGTATGAATGCAAGTGTTATAAACATAAATGTCTAAAGAAACTTAATAAGTCAAAATTGATTAAGCTTTTAAAAAAAATGTAGTCATCAAGGATGAAATGAACATGATTGTGATCAAGCATAGTACATCAACATGTGAATGAGCATCAGACAAGTAGATATGTTCATCATGCTCGGAGTTTATGAAGGAAATACTTGAATATATGAGCAAAGATTTGATCAATAGAAGCAATCATAAAGAAGTTCAAGCAAACCATATATTCAAGATGAATCGAGGATCAAATGAATATGGCAAAGGATAAACAAAACCCTAATAGAAGTTTATGAATATAAGCACATGAACAAGATATTCAAACATGGTTGAATCAAGGGCTTTGGGGAATCCAAACTTAAGTGGAGGCCCTAGCCATGTATTAAGATATTTTCAAAAGATTAGTTGACAAAACCCTAAGGTTTCAACTAAAACAAAATTTAATGGTGGTATTCTTCAAGAGAAATAACACTTAATCATGGTATGTACAAGTCATACATGTTATATGCATTAAACAAGACTTAAACAATGTATATTATGACCATACAAACACATATGTGCAATTAGGTCAAGAGAAAAATCAAAAGGAATCATGAAAAGACATGAAAAATACTTAAAAGTGCTAGTTTTCAACCTAATAAAAATGTCAAAAATAAATATTTTTTTGGGATTTTTCGATGGATTCTCAAAATAGGGAAGATAAATAAGAGTTGTGCAAAAAATTGGCTCAAAAAGATCAATTTTACTTGGTGAAACAATTTGATGAAGTTGTGAAGAAAAGTAAGAAAAATAGTGATAAAAAAGGGAAGGCTCCCACCAAGGGTTGAACCCACGACCTCTAAGTGACGGACCCTAAAACATTACCAATTGAGCTATGTGCGTTTGGTGATAGTATGATGCACGCTGATAATAATATATTAAGTTTGTGTTTGAATATGGTTCAAAAAAATAAAATAAAAGCAAAAGGTCTGTGGCGAGGGGCATTCGAACCCCCGACCTTGCACACACACAAACCATGAAAACGCACGCTCTAACCACTGGGGTGGTGATACACCCATTGTTTTAATTCCAAAATAATAATAATATAGTAAAACTTCATTAAATTATGAAAAATGGCGCCATGGCCATTGTCTTCTTCTTCCACGAGCTCCATCACCATCTTCCAATTCAAATTTCTAAAACCTTCATTTCTCAATGAAATTGAAAGATGTAAAGACCAAAATTGTTGGAAATTTCATGAGGAATTGAATGACATCATTTGATTTCATTTATATAGCCTAGAATTTAAATTCACATGTATGAACACATAAACCCTAAAACTTGAAATTTGACTATGAAATCCTATATAATATAGTTACATAGAAATTGATATGTGGAAAATGATCCTTACATTTCCATAAACATGTTGGTAACTTAAACAATTATATATGATGCATGAATCATAGAGTTTAGTTTAGATCAACTTACTTTGCAAAAGTGAAAATTGAATTCTTGCTTGGAGGTGTTACAGAAGCAATTTGTTTATGCCAACAACTTCCTTGACCTTTAAGGATGTGTTACAATGCTTGAATTTGTTTGAAACCTTCTGGAAATTTCTTGCCAAATCAATATGTAGCTTGGAGCAATGTGGGATCTGGAGTTGATGATTCTGGTGTTACAATTTGATTTCAATAGCGTCCTTCAAGTGAACGCAGTCCTCGGTCACGTGGTTGTGGCTGCGGTGGAAGCGACATTAATTGCTCTTGTCTGTGTTGCCTTTTGACACTGCTGGCTTGGGGAACCAGACACCCCCTTTCTTGAACTCTGAGTTAATGCATTCGGAGAGAATGCGCTCGCGAGGAGCTGTCAGCAGGGTGTATTCTGTGAAGCGACCAGGAGGTCCCTTGCCCTCGCGAGGACGATTGTCTCGCCGTCTCTCCCTATCGCACTTGGGGGTCTCTAATTCAACTTTTTTTGTTGCCCGAGAATTCCCTTGATCCCTTGAGTCACGGGCCTTGTACGCGGCTTCTTTCTCCTCGTATTGTATATAAGCTTGAGCCGTACGAAGGAGTTTGACCAAGGTACAAAGGGTCTCGATGCCCATAGCTTTGCGAAATTCGCTCTTCGGTCTCATCCCCTTCTCAAGTAGATATTTCTTCATATGGTCTGTGGTGCGGACCTCGACAGCTTCCTTGTTGAATCTCTCGATGTATGCACGCAGGGGCTCATCCTTGCCCTATAAAATGGCTTCGAGAGTGGCTTCCGACTTGGGATGGCGTCGGGAAGTAGTAAAGTTTCGGGCGAATTGGTTCTTGAGATTCCTCTAGGATGTTACCGAACCTCGGGGAAGCCGCTTGTACCAGGTCATGGCCCCCTTCTTGAGGGTGATGGGGAACAACCTGCACTTAATAGCTCCGCTTACGTTGTGGTAGTGGAGCATGACTTCGATACTTTCTATATGCCCACCTGGGTCGGTGGTCCCATCACAAGTCGCCAGAGGAGGGGGCTTCTCCACCCGCGAGGAATATGGGTGTCCATGACTCCTGAGATAGACGTCCATGTACATCGTCATCACTGATCGCGCTCGATGATCTGCAGGGGGAGTGGCTGCGCCCGCTACTTCTATTGCGTCAAGGAGAATGTCTGCGCGATCGACGATGCTCAGGATGCTTTTCTGAGGGTCTGGTCCTCTTCGGGGCAGGAGAACGTCTGGATCTTCGCGGAGGAGAATGGTGTCGTCTTCTGTTGACTTCTGACTCGGGTTCTTCCGATCTTGATCGTCCCTTGACGGGAGAAATGCTCCTGGATCTGTCTCGCCGACGTTTCTGAGGAGGAGACTGCGGGCGTGGAGAGGGATTGCGAGGTTTCTGCGAAGGAAGTCGCTCCTATAGGACCTGCTCAAGCATGTTGATCATCTCGCCCTGTTGGAAGATCAGGAGGTTGGAACTGTTGAGAGAGTCAATGAGGGCAGCAGTGTCAGGGTCAGCGTTTTGAGGGACAAAAATAAGTTCAAAGACGTGACTGGCAGTCGGTGTGCGTGGCTTCACATCGTCGAAAAAAGGAGTAGCAATCCTTCAGTCCCTGTGATCGGTCTCATGGACCGCAGCTACGAGGTTATGGTGGTCGACGTTCTCCATGGTAACGACGACAACAAGTTCTTGATGGGCATCATCATTTCTGTTGGAGGCCATGATGATCAGGTGAAATTTGGAGAGTAAGCTTTGGTCTTTTGGGTGAAAAGATAAGGGATATTGATTCAAAAAGACGAGGAAGATATGGTTCCCACAGACGGCGTCACTGATCTGGAGTGATCAGACTAGATCGTCGTGGCCTTCCGTGTAGGGCAGAGATGATGGATGTAGGAGAGGAGAGGGCGTATCTGCAAGGTACTCCGATGCCAAAGTAAGTTTGGGCTAGAGAGAAAGCAAGTACAAAGCTTTTAGAAATGATCTAGAGTATTGAATAGTGATCAAACTTGACCCTCTCAAGTGAGAGGGTATTTATAGAAGTAACCCTCAGCGCGGGGCCAAGGTCTCCCATGTGGCCGAATTATCTGGTCGACTAATGGGAGACTTCCAGGTGGAGGGTCAGACGCGTGACTCTTTGACCTGGTCCAACTGTTTCCGTGGGATCCGGGGAGGTAGTTGGTCGCGTGAACTGTCAAGCGCATGAGGTGGACGTCCCCAACAGACATATTGTGCCCAACGACTATGTTATGCCCAACGGCTAGTTTGTGCCCAACGGCTAGATTGGCTGAATCCAGTTATTGGGCCTTGCCAAGAGTTGGACTGGATTGGGCCTTGCCCTACTGTGGGCCAGGCGCCTGCCTAGTCCAGAACAGATACTTAGGTTCATTTTGTAAAGGGTCCGCAAATTGTACACATTTTTGTAACACTTAAAATACTTGCCTTGTGAAAAACAAGTGAAGAAAGATGTACGTATGTGTTCCACCACTTTATATACTTTAAGTAATTTTACTTTAAAGCTTTTATTTTTTTTTTCTTTCGATTTCCTTTACCTTTCATGTTATTTTATATTCCCCGCACTTTGATCTTAACCTTATATTTTTGCTCCATTTTATCTCTTTCGATTTCAAAGTATTTTTTCTTTACTTTACTTGCATTTTGTTTACAATTTCTCAATCCTTCGATTGTTGTTCTTATTTACAAATAACTTCATCCAACATATTTTCAAAGTATTTTCAAAAGGTTTACTTTGATTTCAACAAGCTTTATGATCTTCACGAATAACAAACACACACAAACATGTCCGGGAGATTTTTAAATTTAATCTCTAAGTATTAATAAAAACTTATATTTGTTTACCAAATTTCATAGTAAACAAATTGGCACGCCCGGTGGGACTAGTTTATGTGTTTCTTTTAGATAGTCGTATTTAAAATTCATACTTTGCTCTACACGTGTTTTCTTCAATTTTTCATCCTGTGTGTGAGTGCATGTGATTAAGGTGTGGTAAGATAACAAACCCTTTGGACTATAAGTAACAAACCCTAAACCCTAATCAACTTTGGGCTTGGGCCTCACAACTCAACTTGGATTATATCTAATATCTCAACAATGGCCTAGTGGTAGGTGTTCTCTTATGCATGCTCAAGGTAATGGGTTCAACACCCTTTGGCCCCAAGTTTAATTTTTAAAAATTAAAAAAAAAATGTTGATAAAATTCATTCAAGGGCCAAAATAGAGGAATCTTGAAATGACAAGGATGAAATCTTGATTTTTTTATGGGGTTTTTTTCAAAGCTCGCTCATATGGCAAGGGGAAATGCCTATTAACCTAAAAAACAATAGCGCCTTATTCTAGGAACTCATTTAAAATATATATCACGTTGATTTTTGATGAAAACCGAGAAATTTGAATATATAAAATAAAAAATTAAAATGGACTTTTGAAAATAGTAATTTAAAATTGTTGATGCAAAATATATCTCAATTGGACTTTGTAATCGAGATAAATACTAATAAAAAATGAAGAAAATAAAATAACAAAGATAAAAAGTGAAGTTGGAAGGGTGTCAAGTGAGAAATACTAATTAAACAATTGAAAAAAAATATAAAATGCAGTAACTAAGATTTGAAGCGAGTTCACTTATAGTTATATTTTATCGATTTTCTTAGAAACTGAGGGAATAGATTGTTTTTTTTTTTTTATAAAAAAAATATGGCGTAAATTTTGTCATAAAAAGCATTATTTATAATAGTGTTAGATGAAATTAAATGTAACTTTGGTTTTTATTAGCTTTTGAACCAATAATTTGGTGCACAATAGGTTAGTTGGATTTTGATAACCAAACCCCTTAGAAAAAAAAGTCAAATTGAGTTTCAACTATTCAATCCCTACTATCTTTATTAGGGGTGTTCGCGGTGCGGTTTGTTTCGGTTTTGAGCATAAAAATCATCCTAACCGCGAGATAAAAATGCATGCGGTTCGGTTTGGTTTGGTTGACTTTTAAAAATTCATCCAAACCAAACCAATACGGTTAGAATCGGTTCGGTGGTTGCGGTTTATAGACTTCTTGATTATGGAATTATAAAACTAAGAAATTAATCATATAATTTCCTAATATAGTATTATAAATTGGAAATATTAATATGAAAATATTAATTGGAAATATTAATATGGAAAATGGTACTTTAGTTTTAATATAATATTATAAATTGGAAATATTAATATGGAAAATGGTACTTTAGTTATTAATATGGAAATATAATATTAGAAATTAGGAAGTTAAGGTTAATATGCGGTTCGGTTCGGATCGGTTCGGTTGTGTGGAATAAAAACCGCAAACCGAACCGAACCGCGCGGTTCGTTAAAAATATCATCCAAAATCATCCAAACCAAATGCGGTTTTTTGCGGTTTTCGGTTTGGATTGGTTCGATTTGCGGTTTTGCTTTTGGATTTGTTCGGATACGATCACCCCTAATCTCTATTACATAATGAGCATAAAATGGTGATAAGACTAAAATGTTAAGATATTTATAATAAGAATGACGTCAGTCATTCTTATTATGATGTCAGGAGACAAATATCTATTATCATAAAGAAAATTTTAGAATGTGAAGAAAATACATAGATTTGTCTTAGAAAGACTGAGATCAAAAGGTTGAATCGAATTCGTATTTAGAGGAAAAAAATCAACATTAACATTTGTTTCCTTTTTACTCTATTTTTAGTTTATTTATTTATTTTAATTGTCTCATTAGCGCCAATTTGTTTAACATTTTATTTTTAAAAATGATTTTTATTGTGTTACTTATTTTTGTGTAAAAAAAATTATAATTTTTTTTATAAAAGATTCAAATGAAAATTAGGTTTGAATAATGATTCTTAAAAGGTTATTTTAAGCATTTTATAATTTTAGATAAAAATTCAAAAAATTACTTAATTTTAAAAAATTTTAAAATAGTTTTTCATAAAAATTATTTTTGCGATACAATATTTTGAAAAAAATTACGATTTTGACGATATTTTGATATTCAATAATACATGTTTATGTTAAAGAATATTGAAATTAATCGTTTAATTTAGAAAAACAAATTTAAAAAAACTTTTATAAAAATCATTTTTAAAAATAATAATAAAAAAAAAATATTTTTTTAAAATTAAAACAAACAATGCCCTAAATTAATATAACATGAGAATCTATATTTCTAACTACCCTAAATTAATATAACATGAGAATCAATATGTCTAATTGTCCTAAATTAATATATAACATGAGAATCTATATTTCTAACCGTCCTAAATTAGGGCCTGTTTGTTTCAGTTTCTTTTTTAAAAAAATTATTTTTTTAATGAAAAAATCATTTTCATTCATTTTTAGAGTGTTTGTTTCAGATCTTTTTTAAAAGATTTACTTCCTCCGGTCACTATTATAAGAAAAAAAATGACTTTAAATTTTGATCAATATTATAAGAAAAAGTTATTAAATTTCAAAGTAATTAATGTTTGTATTACTAGTGTACCCCTAATTTAATTCAATAACATTTAATGTTGGTAGTTGATTCGTCAAATATAACTAAGGATATTATAGTAAATTTTACTCTAATTGTATATGAAACCAAGAAAATTAATTACACCTAATTAATTTTCTTAATTAATGTGAAAATAATTATTTTTGTTTATAATTGTGACCGGAGGGAGTGTGTTAAAAAATGTTTTTTTTAATTGAAAAGCTAATCCAAGTAGCTTTAAAAAAAATATCATTTTGCGATAGAGAAGAGAGAAAGTAAAAAAAAAACACACGGATGGACAGACATAAATGACTATCCAGTCTTTAGAGGATTTACTGAAAGCTTGTGTGTTGGATCAAGGTGGATCGTGGGATAGTCATTTGTCGTTGATCGAGTTTACCTACGACAACAGTTTTCATGCTAGTATTAGGATGTCGTTGTATGAAGCTTTGTGTGGAAGGAGGTGTAAGACTCCATTGTGTTGGTATGAATCGGGCGAGAGTGTTGTACTCGGACCTAAAATTGTGTAAGAGACGACTGAAAAGATTAAGATGATCAAAGAAGGAGGAAAGTTGGACTTGAGATGTGAAGATCAGATGAGTGAGTTGTATCCGACTCTATTTCCTTGAGGTAATTTTCAAGGGCGAAATTTTTTTAAGTGGGGAGAGTTGTAACACCCCAAATTTCTAAGAATATTTATTTAATTTATTTAAATATAATATTCATGAATTTTGGTAAATTTTGGTGGTTTGTATTGATGTTGATATTTTGTTGAGTTTTGGTTATTTATTTAAATAATAGTATATAATATGGAATATATTGTATTATTATTTATTTAAATAATATTAGATGAATTAAGGGTAAGATAGACTTTTGAGGAGGATTAGTGAGGGTAAATTGGGGAAAGACCAATTTAGAGGCCCAAGGGTTAGGTTTAACAAAAAGGAGAATTTGAGAGGAATATGATTCATTTTGTTAGATCGTGAAAAGAAGGGAAAAGGCCAGAGCTTCGAGGAAAGAGGGAAAAGCTTAGGATTCGAGAAAGTTTCCAAGAACTCAAGAGAGAAAGGCTTGGAATCGACAATCTAAGGTATGGAGAGTATTGCCTTTCATTGTTTTCAATATAGGGATTCAATGTATTTAAGGTGGATTTTGAGGTTTATGTAATTTTGTGGGTTCATGAGTAAACTAAGGAAATTATGATATATTAGTGAGGTTTATGTGATTTTGTGGGTTAATGAGTAAACTGAGGAAGTTATGATGTATTATTGAGGTTTATGTGATTTTGTGGGTTTTTGAGTAAACTGAGGAAGTTATGATGTATTAGTGAGGTTTATGTGATTCTTGTGGGTTTATGAGTAAACTGAGGAAATTATGATGTATTCGTGGGTTGATGACGAAGGTGAAGGGGCTGTGAGGACTTTGGGGGTATTAGGGGTATTTTGAGGGTTTATGTGATTTTGAGGCTTATTAGAATAGTGTAATGAATTGGCCTAATAGTCGTAGGCTTTTGTGCCCTTGATGCTATGATAGTGTATGATGGGTAATAGCATATTTAGGATACAAATTCCTAATTTCCATGGTGGTTGTTATATGATGATTATATGATGAATTTGTGTGCCTTATATGTGTATTCTTTTTCTTTTGAGGATTGAACTTATATCCATCAATTTCAAAGATTTTAGGCATAATCTTAAAATAATGATTAGATGGTTTAATTGTGTTAAAATTGTAAATTTACTTGAGATAATTACAGTATTGGATGGGTTGTAATTTTCTGAGAGTTTGGGTTTTTACGGAATTGAAAACGGAGGCCCGGAAGGCCTCCAACGGTGAAAAACGCAGAAAATTATGCATGTTGTCCGTCACGACTGTTCATGTTTTCCATCGAAATCATTTTGGTCATAACTTTTGATCCGTAAGTCCGTTTTAATCCTCGTTCGAAACGTCGGAAATCTAATGAATAGATCTATAACATAGTATAGATAAGAGAACTGGTTGCCCATTATTTTTATATCGAATATGTTTGGGAAGTCAATTGTGTATATGTTCTATTAATGGATTGTTGTGCTGTTTGCTGCCGGTTGTGAAATTATTTGTGGATAATTTATCGAATACTTGTGTGTGCGCTTTGATGTATGAATTACCACAAGTATATTGATGATTATGAGATGTTTATACATGATGTTTGATGATTAGATGATGATATGAATTACCACGAGTATGTTGATGATTATGAGATGTTTATACAAGATGTTTGATGATTAAATAATGATGTGAATGACCATTAGTTGTATTGATGATTATGAGATGATGATACATGACTATTTTGAATTGAATTACCATGAGCTATATTTATGATTATGAGATGACGATTCATGATGTTTTGATGATTAAATGATGATATGGATTAACATGAGATTTTGATGAATGATGATGCACGTAATGACTTTTTGTTGATGATGATGATATTGACGTTGTGCATCATACATTCATAGCATTATAGGACTTCGGTCCAGTGAGTTAGACTTCGGTCTATTGATGATTATAGGACTTTGGTCCAGCAGGTTAAACTTTGGTCTATTGTGGCTTCAATCCCATTGTGTGGATGTAGGTATTTTGACGTGCTCCGGTTCTTGTGTGGAATCGATCCTATTGACGGGGATCTTTGGAGGGTGATGGCCTAGTGTCCATCGACTTTGTTGAATTGGTACCACATGCACGAGTCTTGTTGTGCATTGCATTTATGCGGCATCTTGATGTGATTTATGATGTTGTGACTTTTGATGCTTTTTGATGACCCTGATGATGTTGTATATGATAATGACGCCATTTTATGCATATCCTATTTTTATATTGATTATAATAAATTGTGATTACTCACCCTGCCTGTTTGAATGTTGCCTCCACGTGGGTAACGTGCAGATGATCAGGCTTAGCAGTGGATGCCTTCGAGGACCTTTTGGAGTTTTTAGTGCTTTTGGTTGACGTAGAGGGTCTTGCTCTGATAGTGTAACATCGGGTTGGGTCATTGAGTCGAAACATGTTATGTTGACATTTTGTTGTTAGTTAATTATTATGGTTTTTATTTTAAAGCCTTTTGATTTTGGATTATTGTGGTTATGATGGTTCCGCTGCTAATTTTGATGGCTTTTGAATATTTTGAGGAAAACCCATGTTTACGGAGCAAATGTTTTATTTTGAGTTTATTGAGAAAATGTGCACCCTTATGAGGTGATTTTTACTCTGATAATTTGTGTATTTTTCCGTGTATATCTGTGGGGTAGAAAAGGGTGTTACATTAGTGGTATCAGAGCAGGTCGGTCCGTTCGGCCAGGTTATCTACTGTTGTCTTTTCCCTAGTGTGCGATATGTGTGTGAAAACACTGTCGATGCTTGTTTTGTTTTCTATTTGCAGGTCGGGAATGAAACAAGTGGGGGAGAAGATGGTGCTTCTCCAAGATTCTTCAAGTGTGGAGCAATGACTGAGTGTGGTGTTGGATGCTATGATAGTTTGGTAAAGATAGTTTGTACCGCCTTATGATAGTCGGCTGTTATTGACAAATTGAGGAACTGATCACCCTTAATCTCTTATTGATAATAGACGGGATCATGTTGGATGGGATAGACGTGTCTTGCGAGCTTAAGTGGTGTGCGCAGTGAATTGTTTGGAGTTAAGCCAAGTGCTTACAGATTGTTTTGATGAGTCGATGCAGGATGGTGCTGAGATGTTTATCTTGAGTGCAACTTTGAGTATTAGTGAAGGTGGAGAAGTTGGTGTTTTGCCTTTTGTTTGTGAAATTTCGAAAGTGTTTCCTGATGACGTAAGTGATTTACCTCCAGAGCGTGAGGTAGAGGTTGCGGCGGATTTGATACCAGGTATGAGCCCGGTGTCAATGGCTCCTTACCGGATGTCTGCATCTGAGTTAGGAGAATTAAAGAAATAATTGGAAGAGTTGCTTGGGATGAAGTTTGTTCGACCTAGTGTTTCTCTGCGGGGTGCTCCTATGTTGTCGGTGAAGAAGAAAGATGGTACTATGAGATTGTGTGTGGATTATAGACAGTTGAATAAAGTGACGATCAAGATAAGTATCCGCTCCTGAGAATTGACGATTTGATGGATCGGCTAGTAGGCGCTTGTGTGTTCAGTAAGATTGATTTAAGGTCTGGTTATCATCAGATTCGTTTTAAGCCTAATGATATTCCGAAGATGACTTTCAGGATGAGGTATGGTCACTATGAATACATTGTGATGTCGTTTGGTGTATCTAATGCACCTGGTGTTCATGGAGTATATGAATCGGATTTTTCATGAGTATTTGGATAAGTTGTGGTGGTGTTTATCGATGATATCTTGCTATATTCTAGATATGAAGAAGAACATGCTAAGCATTTGAGAACTGTGTTGCAAGTATTTAAGGAGAAGAAGTTGTATGCAAGGCTGTCCAAGTGTGAGTTTTGGTTGAAGGAAGTGAGTTTTCTTGGCCATGTGATTTCAAGTGGCGGGATTGCTGTTGATCTTTCTAAAATTGATGTTGTGTTACAGTGGGAGACTTCGAAGTCTGCTACCGAGATATAAAGTTTTCTGGGATTGGCGGGCTATTACCGCAAGTTTATCGAAGGCTTTTATAAGTTGGCATTACCTTTGACTCAGTTGACTCGAAAGGGTCAAGCTTTTGTGTGGGATGTAGCTTGCGAAGAGAATTTTGTGGATTTGAAGAAGAGGTTGACGACCGCTCCAGTGTTGATTTTGCCTAATCCGAGCGAATCTTTTGTGGTGTATTGTGATGTGCCGAAGATGGGTCTTGGTGGAGTATTGATGCAGAATGGACAAGTTGTCGCCTATGCTTCGAGACATTTGAGATTTCACGAAAGGAATTATCCTACGCATGACTTAGAGTTGGCCGCTGTGGTGTTTGTGTTGAAGATTTAGAGACTTATCTTTTTGGCTCTAAAGTTGAAGTGTTCAGTTATCATAAGAATCTGAAGTACTTGTTCGATCAGAAAGAATTGAATATAAGGCAGAAAAGGTGGTTGGAATTACTGAAGGATTATAACTTTGATTTGAGTTACCATTCGGGCAAAGCAAATGTAGTGGCCGACGCGTTGAGTAAAAAGTCATTGCATATGTTGATGCTTATAGTGAGAGAATTGGAATTAATCAAACAGTTTTGAGATTTGAGTTTGGTGTGTGAAGAGACTCCTGACAGTGTGAAGTTAAGAATGTTGAAGCTGACAAGTGGTATTTTGGAGGAAATCAGAGTGGGTCAGCAAGTGGATTTGAAATTGGTGGACCAATTGACGTTAATTAACCAAGGTAACAGAGGTGAATTCCAGATTAATGAGAATGGTGTGATGAGGTTTCGAGATAGAGTGTGTGTTACAGATGTTCTAGAAATCTAGAAAAGTATTTTATAAAGAAGGATATTGCTGAGTTCGTTTATGCTTGTTTGACTTGTCAGAAGTCGAAGATCGAACATCAGAAGTCGTTGGGTATGATGCAACCGTTGAATATTCTAGAATGGAAATGAGATAGTATTTCCATGGATTTTGTGTCGGGATTGCCGAAGATTAAGAAAGGGAATGATTCTATTTGGGTGATTGTGGATAGATTAACTAAATCGGCTCATTTCTTACCGGTGAAGATTAATCATTCTATGCAGAAGCTAGCTGAGATGTATTTTGAGGAAATTGCGAAGTTGCATGGGATACCGTCTAGTATTGTGTTGGATAGAGACCCGAGATTTACGTCGAGGTTTTGGAAGAGTTTGCAAGATGCTTTGGGTACTAAGTTGAGGTTGAGTTCTGCCTATCATCCGCAGACGGATGGACAGACATAGAGGACTATCCAGTCTTTAGAGGATTTACTGAGAGCTTGTGTGTTGGATCAAGGTGGATCGTGGGATAATCATTTGCCGTTGATCGATTTTACCTACGACAACAATTTTTATGCTAGTATTGGGATGGCGCTGTATGAAGCTTTGTGTGGAATGAGGTGTAAGACTCCATTGTGTTGGTATGAATCGGGCGAGAGTGTTGTACTCGGACCTGAAATTGTGTAAGAGACGACTGAAAAGATTAAGATGATCCAAGAAGGAGGAAAGTTGGACTTGAGATGTGAAGATCAGATGAGGGAGTCGTATCCGACTCTATTTCCCTGAGGTAATTTTCGAGGGCGAAAATTCTTTAAGTGGGGGAGAGTTGTAACACCCCAAATTTGTAAGAATATTTATTTAATTTATTTAAATATAATATTCATGAATTTGGGTAAATTTTGGTGGTTTGTATTGATGTTGGTATTTTGTTGAGTTTTGGTTATTTATTTAAATAATAGTATATAATATGGAATATATTGTATTATTATTTATTTAAATAATATTAGATGAATTAAGGGTAAGATGGACTTTTGAGGAGGATTAGTGAGGGTAAATTGGGGAAAGCCCAATTTAGAGGCCCAAGGGTTAGGTTTAACAAAAAGGAGAATTTGAGAGGAATAGGATTCATTTTGTTAGATCGTGAAAAGAAGGGAAAATGCCAGAGCTCTGAGGAAAGAGGGAAAAACTTAGGATTCGAGAAAGTTTCCACGAACTCAAGAGAGAAAGGCTTGGAATCGACAATCTAAGGTATGGAGAGTATTGTCTTTCATTGTTTTCAATATAGGAATTCAATGTATTTAAAGTGGATTTTGAGGTTTATATGATTTTGTGGGTTTATGAGTAAACTGAGAAAATTATGATGTATTAGTGAGGTTTATGTGATTTTGTGGGTTTATGACTAAACTGAGGAAATTATGATGTATTAGTGAGGTTTATGTGATTTTGTGGGTTTATCAGTAAACTGAGGAAGTTATGATGTATTAGTGACGTTTATGTGATTTTGTGGGTTTATGAGTAAACTGAGGAAGTTATGATGTATTAGTGAGGTTTATGTGATTCTCGTGGGTTTATGAGTAAACTGAGGAAATTATGATGTATTCGTGGGTTGATGACGAAGGTGAAGGGGTTGTGAGGACTTTGGGGGTATTGGGGTATTTTGAGGGTTTATGTGATTTTGAGGCTTAAGATAGTGTAATGAATTGGCCTAATAGTCGTAGGCTTTTGTGCCCTTGATGCTATGATAGTGTATGATGGGTAATAGCATATTTAGGATAAAAATCCCTAATTTCCATGGTGGTTGTTATATGATGATTATATGATTAATTTGTGTGCCTTACATGTGTATTCTTTTTCTTTTGAGGATTGAACTTATATCCATCAATTTCAAAGGTTTTAGGCATAATCTTAAAATAATGATTAGATGGTTTAATTGTGTTAAAATTGTAAATTTACTTGAGATAATTACAGTATTGGGTGAGTTATAATTTTCTGAGAGTTTGGATTTTTACGGAATTGAAATCGGAGGTCCGGAAGGCCTTCAACGGTGAAAAACGCAGAAAATTCTGCATGATGTCCGTCACGACTGTTCAAGTTTTCGGTAGAAATCGTTTTGGTCATAACTTTTGATCCGTAAGTCCGTTTTGATCACCGTTCGAAGCGTCGGAAAGCTAATGAATAGATCTATAACATAGTATAGATAAGAGACTGGTTACCCAATATTTTTATATCAATATGTTTGGGAAGTCAATTGTGTATATGTTCTATTAATGGATTGTTGTGCTGTTTACTGCAAGTTGTGAAATTATTTGTGGTTAATTTATCGAATACTTGTGTGTGTGTTTTGATGTATGAATTACCACGAGCATATTGATGATTATGAGATGTTTATACATGATATTTGATTATTAGATGATGATATGATTACCATGAGTATGTTGATGATTATGAGATATTTATACAGGATGTTTGATGATTAAATGATGATGTGAATGCCCATTAGTTATATTGATGATTATGAGATGATGATACGTGAATATTTTGATGTGAATGACCATGAGCTATATTGATGATTATGAGATGACGATTCATGATGTTTTGATGATTAAATGATGATATTGATTAACATGAGATTTTGATGAATGATGATGCACGTAATAAATTTTTGTTGTTGATGATTATATTGATGGTTTGCATCATGCATTCATAGCATTATAGGACTTCGGTCCAGTGAGTTAGACTTCGGTCTATTGACGATTATAGGACTTTGGTCCAGCAGGTTAGACTTCGGTCTATTGTGGCTTCAATCATATTGTGTGGATGTGAGGTATTTTGACGTGCTCCAGTTCTTGTGTAGAATCGATCCTATTGATGGGGGTCTTTGGAGGGTGATGGCCTAGTGTCCATCGACTTTGATGAATTGGCACCACATGCATGAGTCTTGTTGTGCATTGCATTTATGTGACATCTTGATATGATTTATGATGTTGTGACTTTTGATGCTTTTTGATGACCCTGATGATGTTGTATATAATAATGACGCCATTTTATGCATATCCTATTTCTATATTGATTATAACGAATTGTGATTACTCACATTGCCTGTTTAAATGTTGCCTCCACGTGGGTAACGTGCCGATGATCAGGCTTAGCGGTGGATGCCTTCGAGGACCTTTTGGAGTTTTTAGTGCTTTTGGTCGGGGTAGAGGGTCTTGCTATGATAGTGTAACATCGGGTTGGGTCGTTGGGTCGAAACATGTTATGTTGACATTTTGTTGTTAGTTGATTATTATGGTTTTTATTTTAAAACCTTTTGATTTTGGATTATTGTGGTTATGGTGGTTCCGCTGCTAATTTTGATGGCTTTTGAATATTTTGAGGAAAACCCGCGTTTACGGAGCAAATGTTTTATTTTGAGTTTATTGAGAAAATGTGCACCCTTCTGAGATGATTTTTACTCAGATAATTTGTGTATTTTTCCGTGTATATTTGTGGGGTAGAAAAGGGTGTTACACATTGCCTCAAGAAGGTTTGCATGAAAAACTTGTAGTTGGGTTGAGTGTGAAAAATATACTAATTCTCAGAGAAAGCTTTATTTCTTCTTAAACTGTTCACCGCAACTTTCCCCTGCATTTCATCCTACTTAGTACGTACAAAATATACACTGGGTGTGTTTCCTTGACAGTTACAACACCTTTCTCTACGACTCCACAACATAAGGCTTTTATTGTTATATATTTCTTTAAAGTTTTCATTTTTTTCTCTTAATAATTAATATATACTCCAAAGCACAATATTGTTTTTTTGGGTTTGATTGTTTGTGCATTCAATTGCAGTTTTGTCTCATTGCAGTTTAAAATAGTTGAATGATTTAGTTTTAACAATGTGTAATCTCATTAGTCATTTTAAGGAGCGTTGGTGAGGCCAAATGGCATGACTAAAATTCGAAGTGTCCATGGTGAGTTCTAAAGGTTGTCTCCTCTACATTCATTGCTGCCATTCGTATTTGATGGTACCGGATCTTAAATCTAGCTTTGTAAAATGTTGTGCCCCATTAAGCTCATCCAACAATTCGTCCACCACTGGAATCGAAAAATTATCCTTTACTGTTTGGGCATTGAGTTCACGATAATCCACACAAAAGCGCCATGATCCATCTTGTTTCTTGACTAAGAGAACAGGTGAAGAGAATGGGGACGTGCTAGGTTGGATAATCCCTTGTTGCAGCATCTGAGTGCACTGCCTTTCAATCTCATATTTTTGAAAATGTGGGTACCTATATGGTCTGACAACCACTGGTCTTGTGCCCGGATTAAGCGGAATGCAATGATCACAATTAAGATTAGGTGGTAAGCAAGATGGTTCCATGAACAGGTCTACAAAGTCAGCCAATAATTTCTCTAAGATCACTGCTGGGGAATTCTGTCCCTGCATCAAATTGAGTCTATGTTCGGATTCTGCAGGTTTACCCGTCCATTCTACCTTCTTCACATTCACCGTAAACTCTATTTTTAAGGAACTAAAATCCCATAAAATTGGACCCAAAGTGCACAGCCACTTTACTCCTAAAATCACATCAAATCCAGCAAGCGGAATGGAATAGAAATATGTTTGAAACCTTTCATGTGCCACAAAAATGGTACAGACTTGCAAATTCCCATACTAGTTACCTTCTCTCCATTTGTAACATACACTCGCAGCCCCGATTTTTTCCATACATTTAACCCCAAACATGGAATTAAGTCTTCATGTATGAAATTATGTGTGCTCCCCGAATCAACTAAAACTGATATTGTTACTCCAGCCACTTTCGCAAGCAACTTCATAGTACAAGAGTCATGATTTCCATTAATGGCATGCAAAGAAATTTGAGGATCTGCAGTAGCTTCGTCCTCTGACTCATTGTCCTCGTCCTCGATCCCTTCAATCAAAAACAACTTTTTACATTTATGTCTTGTTGTAAAGTACTCGTCATAGTTGTAACACAACCCCTTTAACCTCTTTTCCGCCATTTCCGCACGTGTTAATCTTTTGATAAATGGTGCAGAACCTGTTTTATTATTACTACCAATCAGTTTGGTTGTGTGTCTCTCTCCTTTTGCTATTGTGCCTTTTTGGCCTGAGAAAGCAGAACCATTTGAAATTCTGGCCTATGCAGACAGCAGATGCCCTAACAAATGTCAAGACATTGTGCTACATAATCATTTAAACTCAGAGGCGCAACAACAGACTGATACACTGAATATCATAACTGCACAATCACAGATGTCATGACATCTAATCCAACATGTCAGTCAAGAACAATAGCAAAACTGTAAATTGTAGAATGTTAAATAAGACAGTATGTGTTAACCCAGTTCGGTGCAATTCACCTACATCTGGGGGATACCAATCCAGGACGAAAACTTCACTATCTGTAGAACTGTTACAAAGCTAAACTCTCCCATTTACAACTTTATACCTAACATCTACCAAATGAACATCTTTATCAATGCTAAACTCAAACATTTACAACCCTGATATGAGATACCCCACTCACATCCTAATCACAACCTGTTAAATCTCTGTCTTCTGCCAATACAGAACCTGTCACGGTTTCTTGACCTTCAAGTTATCTTTGACTTGCTTCAAAGCTTCATCCAAGAACAATACAACAACCATTACCTACAGGCTTCTGGTTGTATCCCTGTACCTATGCCTTCCACTCTGCATCCCATATTATAGAGTGGAGACTTACAACTCCTAAGAGAGCCAACGACTCTCAAACCCTAAACCCTTATTCAACACAAGAGAACTAGGTTACAAAGTTATAAGTGATACAAAAGTAAGTCTCCTTATATAGTATTCTGCTGTCTTGGGCTTTCTATATTTTCTCCTTTGATTCCTTGATCCGCTCCTTAATTCTTGCAATATATTAAAACCTGGTAACTTAGTAAGTCAGTCAGGATGTCGAGACATTTCCTTCGACATCTTTTTCTTCTGCAGATTCTTCAAGTTTATCATCAGAATGTTTTAGCAAAATTTAGTCAAACTTCAGGTGCTTTCAATCTCCCCCTTTTGACAAATTTTGGCTAAAACATTTTCTTCTGCATTCTACAATTAGCAAGACTCCTTCATCAAGACTCCTTCATCTTGAGAATTGATTGGAGCTAAGGTCTGAGAGAGTCTCCCCCTCAACAGATTCCCCCTCCTTTCAAGAGAGGTCTTGAGACCCAGAAGACTCCTCTAGAAAAGAAACAGCAGTTCTAGGCTTCGTAACACTGAGACCATAGATTGCGTAACTCAGGTCACAAGACACAACCTGCTTCACAACTCAGATCACAAAACACAAGGCACACGAAAATATTATTAATATGTCAGAACATCTTAACCAACATTCTTGCAAAACAACTGCAGGAATGTACCCAATCCCAGACAACATCAGAAAACCATTATCCCCCTTTTTAGCCAAAACTTGGCAAAAGTAACCAAGACAGCCCCAAACCCAGACGCAACATACCCAGATTTTGAAGAACCACATCTACCACCAACCAAAGAGAAAATATTGAGACTAAAGAAGATCAAATCAATCTTATTTATAGCAGAGCCATTTTCTTAGAAAGTAACGAACCACAGAAAATAACGCTAGTCAATTCAAAGGGCCATTAATCGAAGGCAATAACTCCACAAGTACCGCACTGACCAAGACTGCTTTGACTGTTTCTTCTTTTAAGAACACCGACCAAAGAACCTATTACATGCACACATGTTTTATAAAAATGTCTTGACATTATGTTAGACATTGTCTATTCTTCCTAGATTCTTCTTCTGATTTAACATTGCAGAGATTTCTTCACAAACTTATGATCCCAGTCTGCAAAGAAAAATAAATTCTCCCAGACTCAATCAATGATTCTTAAGCATCTAATAAGAACCATTTAACTTGTACTGCCAAGTCTCCCCCAACTTGCAACAATACAAGATGTCAAGACATCCTTCTTGACATCTCATCCTCCCAGGATGGACACATACTCACAGCTTGCTTGACGCACAAATGCAAACCGGAACTCCAACTGCATCCTCGCAGTAAAACATCTTAGATCAAGGAGCAACTCCCCCTATCTAAGGTAACCAATGCTCCTCCACAGAATACCTAGCTAATGAATGGAAAACATAAGACGCATCTTCATGTCTTCAAGAGCGCACCCTTAGTTCAAGCCACCTGCTGAACACAATCATCAACTCTCTTATTGCTTCTTCTGACAAGAACCAATAATCACTCACACATGATCACCATCATGCTACCCGTGAGGAAATAATAAAAGGATAACAATCCTACCATAACAAACTCTTGGCTTAAGATCAAAGTCCTATTGATCCCCCTCATCCTGCAACCATCTACACACCACATGAACTCCTCTTGAATTCTCATGTATAAACCTCCAGCTGCTTGAGGCACAAACCAATTGAATCATAATGCTTCACATTCCTCAAAGAGACGCACAAGGCCCTTTAGTTTGTTATAACGATGTCAGATATCGTATGCATGCTCCAGAACTTCACAGCTGCGAAACTGATCCACTACTAGCATGACTCACAGCCAGGGGCAATATCCCCTTCGTAAGATTTTCCACTGACCTTACCTAGCGAGCAATAGAGATAGACACCCCACAATCCAAGACAGTCATTCTTTATCATTCTCCCGTATGATAACTTGGAATACTTTTAATTTTCTGGTGAATATCCACTTCAGAACGCATCAGAAACCAGACCTTCATGCAATCAACATATGATCCACTCTAGTCTTCTCAAACAATTACATCAGACTTCCAAGACAGTTCTTCTACTCCACCATTCTCCCGTATTACAATGTAGATACTTCTTAGACACGATACAAGTAACCAGTTCCTCACAGAACCTGAAATCCTTCTTCAAGGATAACCAACCCAAAGATGTTCTAACATCAGTTAGGACATCTTCCACACATCATAGACACCACACACCATGGTTCTTGATATGCTCCACAACTGGACTTACTATCAGCATAGTAATCCAAACTGAAGATCTTCACACAACACTGCGCCAAAGAGAACTTCAGAAACCCAGAGAGAAAGAAACTCTCATCCACCAAAAGAAGGTATACTTCCATCCTCAACCCAGAACTTCTGCCACAAGCTCCCAGAGAACCAAAACCTCCTTACATTTTCAACTAACTACTCTTCTGTACAAGAGCACTCAGTTTCAAGCATACTGCTTGAATGCACACTATGAAACCAACCAAATGCCACCTTTTGATTGATCTCAATCTTCTTTAGAATTCCCACAAGATACACTGATCCACCAATGAAATTAGATCTTCAAGTCACATGAACTACTAGCCCCATAGCAAGACATCTTGGATCCACCAAGCCTCTTTGTCATGTAACATCTTCCCATCCACAGCTCCTGCAAACTGCATGAGATAGACCTTTTTGAAGCATCCATAACTTCCATTCTCCTGTAGATCACCTTATCTTAAGCTGATGTGCCACATCACCAGCTGAGACTTTTGATGTTGAGCTAGATGTCAGAACATTCTGATATGACATCCAACTGTTGAATTCAACTCCTCCTTCTGCCACTTAGAAGAACCTCTTCCCTTCGCAGAACAAAAGTTCCATGCTCTCATAGACTTGATTCAACAACCAAGTTTGAGTAGACAACCTTTATCCTGCTTTAGAACTCCAAAGACTTCAAACCTGCCATGTCTGAATCTTCAGAAAATAAGTAGTCCAAGACTACACCATAACCATACCAAAGAATGCCACTTTCCTTAGTAGAGTAGACTGTAGAAAGTCAGAGATAACTGCCACTTAACTTTGACCTTTCACAAGAAGAGCAAGATACATGCTCCAAAGTACCTAGATCAGAAATAAACTGATCCAAGCTGTAACCATTAAGATTATGATGTCTTCATATTCATCTTCAACAACATCAAAGTCCAAACTAGTTTCTTGCCAGGAAACTCTCCAGAGAACACATGCTTCTGTAACACCCGACTGAAGCCACTTCTTAGGTCACCACCTAAGGCTAAAATAGATGCTAAAGCATATGCAGTACCCCTCCCATGATTCTACATAAACTTTGATGATGAGATGTTCCAACATCTTGTTGAACATCAGCAATCTTGACTTTTAAGGATAATTAATTAAATACTTGTGGATTCCATAAATAGCAATTGAACTTAAATCCTTGTCCAATAACCCTTCTTTACTGTTGTAGCTGAGCTCCACCAGATCACATCATGAACACTTATAAAGTATTTAATCTTTTTGCAAGTATCTTCTTCAAAGGACAATGTTGAGATACCAAGGCTGTCACCCTTGACTCAAGTAACTAAGACTTTCTCTGATCAAATCTTATTTACCTAAACAATTCTTCAATCAGATTGGATCCACTCTTAGGGTCAAGAGAGATGAATCTTTCCTTGCTGTTTTTGGATGGTGAAAATAAATCACCTCCACTTTCTTCAGATTGTGTTTCAAAGAAACACCTTCTAGTCAGAAGAGTAACTAGAAGACTCCAGATACACGACATAGATGCCTTTATGAGTGGACTTGAGAGAATTCTCAAGTATCTTTGACAACCTAGTCGATCAATAGTTTATCAAACTCCTAGAGCAAGAACCTGATAAACTTAAACTCAACTCCTCTCCTCTTCAACTGACTTCAACTGCACCAAGAAACCAAGAAACCAAGTACCAAGTCATCATACCAGATATCTAACCATAACTCTGTTCACTCAATCGCTCCCGACTTTGGAATAAAAGAATGCAGATATTTTTAAATATAGAGGCCGACGATTGAGACCTTCCACCAACTGTCTTCAGTAACATCTCCAGAATCCCATAATTCTAGAGTTCTTCCATCAGAAACACATGCAGCGGAACCACCAAGGAATATATCCTGCTTGCCCTAACAAGATGTCACGACATCTTATAAGACATACCAACAAGAGAACTAGCCACTTCTCCTGTAGTTGTTGTAGAATCTCCTCAGCAACATGAACAACCTCCAGGTTGCTCCCTTCGATCCAGAACATCCATCTCATCCATTAATACCCTTGAGTATGTCTGAGTTTATTGATCTGATCTTCAAAACTCCTCCTTGTTTAAACGCCAGAAAGTATCTCCCAAAGATCTCATCCAGAACCAGACAGGATGCTTGCTCTGATACCAATTGAAATTCTGGCCTATGCAGACAACAAATGTCCTAACAAATGTCAAGACATTGTGCTACATAATCATTTAAACTCAGAGGCACAACAGCAGACTGATACCTTGAATATCATAACTGCACAATCACAGATGTCATGACATCTGATCCAACATGTCAGTCAAGAACAATAACAAAACTGTAAATTGCAGAATGTTAAATAAGATAGTATGTGTTAACCTAGTTCGGTACAATTAATCTACATCTGGGGGATACCAATCCAAGACGAGGACTTCACTATCTGTAGAACTGTTACAAAGCTAAACTCCCCCATTTACAACTTTATACCTAACATCTACCCAATGAACATCTTTATCAAGGCTAAACTCAAATGTTTACAACCCTGATATGAGATACCCCACTCACATCCTAATCACAACCTGTTAAATCTCTGTCTTTTGCCAATACAGAACTTGTCGCGGTTTCTTGACCTTCAAGTTATCTTGGACTTGCTTCAAAGCTTCATCCGAGAACAATACAACAACCATTACCGTCAAGCTTTTGGTTGTATCCCTGTACCTATGCCTTCCACTCTGCATCCCATATTACAGAGTGGAGAATTACAACTCCTAAGAGAGCCAACGACTCTCAAACCCTAAACCCTTATTCAACACAAGAGAACTAGGTTACAAAGTTATAAGTGATACAAAAGCATCGTACGTTTACCCTAGGTCTAAGTCTCCTTACATAGTCTTCTGCTGTCTTGGGCTTTCTATCTTTTCTCCTGTGATTCCTTGATCTGCTCCTTAATTCTTACAATATATTAAAACCTGCTAACTTAGTAAGTCAGTCAGGATGTCGAGACATTTCCTTCGACATCTTTTTCTTCTGCAGATTCTTCAAGTTTATCATCAGAATGTTTTAGCAAAATTTAGTCAAACTTTAGGTGCTTTCACCATTGTTAAAGGATCTACTCGCATTATCGCATGTTGTAAGTGTTCCTCGTGAGCACTTCAGTTTGCGTTCAAATTCGTGAGCCATGTTCATAGCAACTCCTAGATTTTCTAGTTGTTGAAGTTTAACGTCTATCCTTAATTCGTCAACCAACCCAACACTAAATAAGTCTACTTGTTGTTTAGGCTTAAGATCGTGGGTTCTAGCAAGCAAGGACTGAAATTGGCATTGATAATCATCCACTGATCCACTTTGCTTGAGGTAGGCGAGCTCTCCCAATGGATTATTACTCATTGGTGGTCCGAACCGTATATGACAACATTCCTTGAAACGATCCCATGCCATGTCGGGTTCTTCTTCTTCTTCCATTTGATTGAACCATAGTTGCACTTCTCCTATCAGATAAAACGCTGCCAATCCCACCTTGTCTCCTTCAACACTTCTTTGGTTTAGAAAAAACCTATCACAGCCTCAGACACCCTAATGGGTCGTCTGTCCCAACATAAGTGGGAAATTCGATTTTGGAATAGCGCGGAATCATGCCGTCTCCCATTTGCGAGATGTTTTTGTCTCTTGTGATCATTATTATTGCCCTTATTGTTTACTTCATCTCTTGAGTTGTCTTGTTTGGAACCCTTATTCACTTCCTGAACTATAGTGGAGAGGTTAGCCATCTGCTCTTCTAGAGTAGTTTGCTTGACTGTCATCTGTTCCATGAATCCCATCATGGTTGCTGCTAAATCCGCGTCACCCATGTTGGCTCGGGTTACCAAATTGTTATGGTCCCTTGTTTGGGATCGTGTTGACACAGTCCTAGACGCGGTAAAAGCCTTCTTTATTGAAGAACAGAAGCAGACTCGTCCTTGACAGAGTCTCTTCTTAAGTTCACAAGTATTATTGATAATAATTATTGATAACCTTCATTGATAATTTGAATGCCTTTAAATAGACTTACAATAGAGTAAGAATCCCTAATTAAACTAGGTCAATAACTATTTTTCCCTAAAATTACTATCATTTAAATTTAAATGATAATAATTCTAGTTAACAGGTAGATTCTGTTTTGACCCCTAAATCCTATCCTAAAATTACTGAAATTCAAATTTTATTATGCTAACTTATAGAAACTATCAAATAAATAATTAAAGAAATAATTAAATCATACTCAGCAAACTAATCCTAATCAGCAGCAGAATTAGAGATCTTCCTCTTTTGATACGACTTTCCCAAAAATGCATCCATATCACACACCTGGTCCTGGAAGCTTCCAAGCAACTCCGATGACTAGTATCACACCCGGTGTCCCACCACTTATACCACACAACTGGGCTGGTTTTGCACCTTCACCTGCATATTTATTTTCTTGGTAAGATTATCTATTATCTCAAGCAAAGCAATGAAATAAGCCGACAGACTTAAACATCAGTGATGCTTTACTTCTCTACTGCTTGCCAGTTTCAAAAGTTTCAGTATATGTGAGTCCTGAAGCTGCAGCTTAATCTGCAGCAACCACTACATGGGGTTTTTGTTGGTGGTATTCTAGAGATGGTATGTGATATATTATACTGTTGTAGAATTTAGTGGAGGTTGGGATTTGAAATACCCAAATTTTTATTGAATTCACCACACTTTTTTCTGCATAATACTTAGCATTACAAAGCCTTTATATAGGCTTGAAGGAAACTGACAGAGAAAACAATAAGTTTGTAATTAAGATGAGGACTCTTTGGTTCTTTCAATCTTAATGATACAACTCTACCATAAATTTAAATAAAGACAATAATTATAATGTGATAGTTACAATTCTCTCTTAATACTTACTAAAGATAGTGGTGGTTACAACACATTAATTTTAACAGTTCTGGTGTAACAACAGTGGCATTTGATCCAACTTGTGCTGGTTCTGTGATAGATGTTGTGATAGTTGAGGGTATGACGCTGATTCTGACTATTTTTTTATTCCAGTTTTCTTCAAGCAAGTTTGCAACATACTTTGTTGTTAACATATGCCTCAGCTGATGATGATTTTATTCCTCCATCTTCAATTTTTTGCTGCCTCCTTTTCTCTCCCTTCCCTGTTATTGTATTTTGCCCCCTCTTCAATATTGTAATTTTTGTTGATCTTTATTGTACTTTTCTTTTTGTAAGTCGCAATGAAGGTAATATAGGTTCTGTGAAGTTCAGTCATGTTTATCTTTAGTTATCAAAAGTTATAACCACGCATCAGGCACTTGGGACCCAATTTCCCCCATCAGAAATCCTCTAATATTCCTCCATTTGTTTCTTCCATCTACGCTTGTACTCCATTACACCCCTCAATTTAAATAATAATCAACTAATTGGTATGGATATATATGGAGATACAATTGCTCTTTCATTATTGCTGCATTCTTCTATAAAAACAATATTGCTGCTTTCTTGATTTAGTATTGGCTTTCTGCCAACCGTGCTCTCTTTGTTCTTCCACCCCCTGCCTCAAATCCAGGTCTTTTTCTTGATATGATTTAAAAGGATACAGATGATTTGAGCATATCTGTGGAATTTGGGATTTGTAAGTTCAACCTATTTACACACCTTATGATGTGGTTAAAGCCATTTGTTGTAATTTTGGAAGTAGTCAATCTGTTATGAAGCAAAACAATTTTAAGTATATCCCCAATTGACAAGGAAAATTTGAATGTTAAATCACTGCTTGTTGATAGACTAGAAGTCATAATTATGCAGTTCTATCTCTTTTTAGCGATGCTTACATTCTGATATGTTTGTGGTCACGTGCTCTTTTGGTTGCTTTATGTTTTGTGCTGCTGCCTTGATCCATTAAGTTAGGTACAATATGGATATATTGTGCAACCTCTTGCACATAATACTCTCTTTTTTGTGTGTTAGTGTTAGTTGTTAGTTATGTTTTCTGTTGTGTTTAGTTTATAAACTGAAACTGGAGCCGACCTCTATAAACAGAGGCACATGTTATTCTTATGAATGTTAAAAAATATAGTTCAGATTGGACTGAAGTTTCTCACATTCTCTCTACATTTCCTTGTTTTAACTTTTTTTCACACTTTCCACTCACTGATTCAAGCTTACAATATTTATCTATCCAACCTTCTTTTCACCTCAAGGTTGTAATAATGATTATTTTAATGCATATTTGACAGAATATTATACCAGAGGTTTCGTGTGAGCAGATAATTGAACTGAAAAATGTTGCATAACTGATTGTGCCTTTACAGGACAGTACATGTCTCCTTCTGATCCGGATGAAGGCCCATCAATTACATGAACGCTGGGAATCATCTTTACAACATGTTGTTCTCTATCTTATATTTGGGAACCCTACCTATATATGGGTGGACAACCTTCCATGCAAACTGTTTGGCAATCCTGAGCATACCTCCAACAAATGATTTAAAGAATTATCAATCGCCTGCTAATGGAATCACTACTGATGTGCAAAAGGTATCTGAATTCTGAACCTATTTCGAATAAATCAAAGCGGGTCAATTTTGATCCATTTGATCTTCTAAGTGATGTTAGGACACTTGCGCGAATTGTTTACTCTGCTCATGGTGGTGAAATTGCGAATGCTTTCCTTCGGGGTTGTGTCCATATCTTCTCTGGTCCAAATTTTACACCAGTAGACAACTATCAAATTGTTGTTGGATCTGCAATTGCTGCTCCCGCATTTTCTTCAACAAGCTGCTGTTCAGATTCTGTTTGGCATGATACTAGTAATAATTATACAATATTGAAAATAATTTGGGTTCTTCCTCCTCCCATTCCTGTTAGTCAAGTAAAGGCCAACTCATCAACTTGGGAGCGTGCAATTGCTGAAAGTAGAAATACTTTATCCCTTTTTATTATGCAATAACTTATTTGTTTCTTAATACTCCATTAAATTTACAGTTTCTGCTTATTTTTTATTGACCGTGTTAGGGAGTGGAAGTTGTGATTTGTTTATTTTATCAATGATTTGCTTGAGTTCGCTAATATCTGTTAGTAAACCAAGTTTTAGTGGAGCCTATTGGTTGGAGTTGAATGGTGGGATGCTGTCGGGTGCACCCAGAGTGCTGCTGAGGATGGTATCGGTAAGGATGTGCTTGTTCTTTAGTTTGTTAGATTAAAATTAGTTAGTGTTTCTGTAATTTAATTGTAACTGAATTCAGTGAGTGTTTTGTTCGCTAATTGCTAAGAATCTATTGCGATAGGTTCACTGGCAGACTGCCCATCCTACTGCAGATTATTTATGTATCCTCCTGATCTGTTAGTACGGTTATAAATAGCTAATAGCAAAAGTAACATCAGGTCTAGTATGTGGGAGGTATATAAGTTTTTTGACTAATCTCTGATACATTTCCTTATCAACTGCAATATCTTCTTCTGCATTTTCCTACTTTACATTTGGATCAACTGGTGTATTTGCAGGCTTGCACGCTGTCTTGCCAGTTTCCTGCAGAAGATCAGTAATGTATTTCTGTTGAGATATGAAAATTCCTTTCTTAGAGTGGGCAACTTCAATTCCCAAAAAGTATTTCAATTTTTCCAAGGATTTAATCTCAAATTCTGTGGCTAAGTGTATATCCAACAATTGTTGTTCTTCCTCATCATTACCTGCGACTATAATATCATCCACATATACCAATAACACAGTTACTCCTCTTGTTTCAGAATGTCTGATAAATAAGGTATGATCTCCTTGACTTTGTTTGAAGTCCAAACCTATCATAAATTTAGTGAATCTTTCAAACTATGCTCGGGGCAATTGCTTTAACCTATATAAAGATTTTTTTTAACTTGCACATGGTGTTGGTGGTAGTATGTTCACAGAACCCAGGGGGTACATCCATGTAGATTTCTTCTTCAAGTTCACCATGAAGGAATGCATACCTCACATCGAATTGGTTTAATTTCCAATTACAATTAGTTGCTAAAAATAATATCACCCAAACTGTATTCATTTTTGAAACTCTGAATAATCTACTCCATAGGTTTGAGTGGATCCTTTAGCTACCAATCTTGCCTTGTACCTTTCAATTTATCCATCTGCCTTGTATTTAATAGTGTATACCTACTTGCACCCTACAGGTTTATTTCCATTTGGTAAAGAAACCAATTCCCAAGTATTGTTCTTTTCCAATGCCTCCATCTCCAAATCCATGGCTTGTTTCCATTTCATGTCAGACAATATCTCAGATAGAAAGGTAGGTAGTTTTATAGTGTTCAAATTTGTAAGGAAGGCGTTATGGGTAGGTGAAACACGTTCAAAACTTAGGTAGTTGGATAGAGGGTAAAGTGGTTGTTTGGTACAACTTCTGGTATCTTTCCTAAAGGTAATCGGAAGATGTAAATCTTGATAGTGTGATGGTAGTGGTGGTGGAGTTGAATTGGATTCTGGTCCCTGTTCATTAGAAAATTCAGAAGTTGAATCACTAGAGTTACAATTTACCTCATGTAATGTCGGGCCATCTCAGAATTTGGGTTGGGCCTAACTCATCCATATAAAACTGGATTTTAAGGTGAGGATTGTGCCCACTTATAAACACAACACAAGTCATATCTCTTAGCAATGTGAGACTAAATCCACCCCTTCAAAGCTAATACAATGAAGGTGTTAGGGGTTGCAATGAGGCAATGCAAAATGCCGCAATTAAGGCGACTAGGAGCAGACCACAATTAAGGCGGAAAGTCCAACACACTCCTCACGCTTGAGCCTCAATGAGGCAAAAGCGTGGATGATGCGGGAGGCCCAACAATAGATCTTGGATAGGCTCTGATACCATATCAAAGCTGAATAATCTGATATATTATAATATGAATATACAAGTGCTAATCTCTTTAAATAGAGTATTCTGACCTAATGGGCCTTACTAAAAATCTAAACTTAAATTACAAATAAAAACAACAAACTAATTAATTATTTATAACAATGGTAAATTAGCATGAATGAGTATTTTAGATTATCCTTTGCTTTCTAGTACTTTCTTTCATGATTCACCTTATAGTATCTGAACAACAGCGATCAGTGTTTTGCTTTCTAGCATCTTTTGGCTCAACATTTTTCATTTTTTTTGCAAACTACACATTCCTTCGGTTGTCTAAAACCTTCTCATAGTTCCTGACATAACTAAGAGCTTACTATTAGCAACAGTAGTAACACACTTTCAAGCTGTAATTTTTTTTTAAAAGATACCAATGATATGTTGGTGTTGGGTTGCCTTAGAAGGTTAGGGCAGAGATACCTTCCCAGAAAGAGCATTGCTACGTGTAGATATGTGATCTACTTATCTACTCTGTTGTCTTTTTTCTTCATCGATGGTACATTGTTATTCTAGGATTAATACATTTTAATTATTTTTTCTATATCACGTGGGTTGTTATGATTCTAGTAAGCAAAAATATTATCCAAACAAGCCTAACAACAATGGACCGTGAGGGGGTTTATCGGAAAGAACCCAAGTTTCACATTAGAGTTCTTTAAGTAATGGTACCCCGTATCTTACAAGTCTAATTATCTTGGATGGCTGGTAGTCAGAGAAAGTTGGTTGGTCTAAGAACCAAGAGAGAGGAAACGAGAAATTGAGATTTAAGCCTCGGTTGCAAACTTGAGGGGGGTTTTAGCTATAGTTTTTCTTGCGAAAACCAAGAAAAGCTCAAACATTAATTTTGTAGGGCTTTTTTGAAATTTTAGTTTGCATTCACGGTGTGACACTAATATTCCACAATAACTACAATTTTTGTTGAGTAAACGATCACAATGTTGGCAACAATGAAACGCGACATAAGGGGCCACTAAAGCAGTTACGCGACTACGACACGTGATTGATAACCCTAGTAGTTAAGGCATATAATAGTTAATAACACAATAGCATCACTACCATGATAATAAAGCACATAATTGTGTGAATTGTGTGAAGTATCATTTCACATTTTATCTTTGTTATTTTAATTGAAATATTAACTAGGTACCTCGAGGCTAGTTGCTTGCTCTTTTCAAGGTGAATATATGCTATTACAAACTTACAACTACTATCCGTTTTTTTTTTAAATTTCCTTGACATTAGCAGATAAACTTTTCTCTTCCGCATTGGCCTTTGCCTCTTTATACAAGGTTTTTTTAGCTCAGGGCAAATATCATTCATGAGTGCTTCAATAATGGAAGAAATGCAGAACGGATGGCTAAGCCTTCTAGCCGTCCACAATGCGGACAACCGTTCCAGGATAGAAGCGGCACACTTTTGTTGTAAGATCTTTGTCACCAGCGAGATCAATTCATCAGAGAATTCCATTGTAACCTAAAAAAGAGAGTTTCATTGTATTATAACTTGAAAAATGGCCTCGGGAGAACAAAATAATCCAGATCAAATTGAGGAAAGAAAAAGATCCATAATTACTTATTAGGAAAATAGACGTTCATTTGTCGTAGATCGATTATATTATAAAACATAATTGTGTGAAATATGTCGTCCTTCAGCCATTGAGATAATGTTTTCAATGTCTTCTAACACCACAAACCTCATAATTCAAGTTGATAATGTTTTCAATGTCTTCTAACACCACAAACCTCACAATTCAAGTTTCTGCTATTCATTATGTTAACTTATCTTTGCTTTTATGTTAAGCAAAGAATCGTCAAAGAATAAATGACAACTTTATTTCAATGGATGAAGGCTGACATATTTCTTCCCATAATTATGTATTACTCCCTTCGTTCCTTTATAAGTGTCACTTTTGGAATAATTTTTTGTTCCTTTTTAAGTGTCACTTGTAAAGTTCAAGGTAGTATTAAATGTTGCTTTGCCAAAATCACCCCTAAATAATTATTATAGAAAGAGAAAAAGTAAAATGAATGTAATAAATAATTAGGGGTATTATAGGTAAAAGAAAAATGATTGTATGAAAAGTAACAATATTGATTAACTTTCTTGGTATTAGGGGTGGGAATAGGCCAGACCAACTAACAGGGGCCTACGGCCTAGCCTACATAGGCTCAGGCCAGGCTAGGCTTTTTCTTAAATAGAAAAGGCCTAAGCTTTTTTATAAGCCTATTTAGCTAAAGAGGCTAGGCCACAGGCCGTAAGAAAAGCCTTTTAAGCCTATCAGGCTGACCTATTTAAGAAAAAATCAATAAATTTATTATTATTATATTTTATTTTGTACTTTGAATTAAAATACAAAAATAAAACTTAGTTATCTTGAATAAGTTATGAAAATAAGTTGAAAAAACATTATAAACAATGTCATAAGTTGTTGTTATAAGTTTTTCTCATAAGTTATCTTCAACAAATAATATCACCAACTTTATGCTAATAAGAAAACTTGAACGAGACAATGAAAATAATCATTTAATCTCATTGATATTTTAACTCGTTAGTATATTTAACATTAGTTGAATTTCTTATTTACAGATGTTCAAATGAAGTAGGCTTTTAAATAGGCTAGTAGGCTAATCAGACATTTGAAAAGGCCAGACTTAGGCCCAAAAATAAGCCTATGATAGGCTACAGACCAGGCTTAGGCTTTGAATTTTTTAGCAGGTCAGACTCAGGCTTGGCAAAGCCTAGCTCGGCCTAGCCTATTCCCATCCCTACTTGGTATGTGTGAAAAATAAAAAAATGACATTTAAAAAGGAACTGAGGGAGTATAATATAATCGATCTATTGTGTCTTTTTCTCCTAATAAGTAATTATGATTTTTTTCCGTCAAGGACGAGTCCGCTTCTGCCTTCACTATAGGTCGAAAGACGACATCTACCGCGTCTAGGATTGTGTCAACACGATCCCAGACAAGGGACCATAACAATTTGGTATCTAGAGCCAACATGGGTGACGCGGATTTAGCATCAGTCATGAAGGAATTCATTGAACAAATGACGACCAGGCAGACTGCTCTAGAACAGCAGCTGACGGTCCGACATACTGCTTTAGAAGAGCAGATGATGGCTAGGCAGACTGCTTTAGCAGAACAGATTACTAACCTCTCAATCATAATTCAAGGAGCGAATAACGATTCAACAAAAAACAACTCAAAAGATGGAAGAAATAGTAGTGGCAACAATAATGACCATAGGGACAAAAACAGCTCGCAAATAGGAGGCAGCATGATACCGCGCTATTCCAAAATGGAATTTCTGACTTATGATGGGACAGGGGACCCATTAGGGTGGTTAAGGCGCTGCGATAGGTTTTTTCTAAACCAAAGAATTGCTAAAGTAGAGAAGGTGGGATTAGCAGCGTTTCACTTGATAGGAGAAGCGCAACTATGGTTCGATCAAATGGAAGAAGAAGAACCCGAAATGGTGTGGGAACGCTTCAAGGAATGTTGCCATATACGGTTCGGACCACCTATGAGCAATAATCCGTTGGGAGAACTCGCCAACCTCAAGCAAACTGGATCAGTGGATGATTATCAACGTCAATTTCAATCCTTGCTTGCTAGGACCCACGATCTTAAGCCTAAACAACAAGTGGACTTATTTAGTGCGGGGCTGATTGATGCATTAAGGATTGACGTTGAACTTCAACAACCAGAAAATCTAGGAGTTGCTATGAACGTGGCTCGAGCATTTGAACGCAAATTGAAGTGCTCACAGGGAATGCTTACGACATGGGATAATACGAGTAGAACCTTCAGCAATGGTTCTGCTATCTCAAACCCGAAAGGCATAACGGAAAAAGGAGGACATCCAACCAAGCTGGCAGGAAGTAATAACAAAACAGGTTCTGCACCCTTTATCAAAAGATTAACACGTGCGGAAAGGAGGGCAAAGGGGTTGTGTTACAACTGTGACGAGTCGTTCACAACAGGACATAAATGTAAAAAGTTGTTTTTAATTGAAGGAGTCGAAGAAGAGGACAGTGAGTCAGAGGACGAAGCCAGTACAAATCCTCAAATTTCTCTACATGCCATTAATGGAAATCATGATTCTTGTACTATGAAGTTGCGTGCGACGGTGGCTGGCGTCACAGTATCAGTTTTAATGGATTCAGGGAGCACACATAATTTTATACGTGAAGATTTAATCCCATGTTTGGGGTTAAATGTATGGAAAAAATCGGGGCTGCGAGTATATGTAGCAAATGGGGAGAAGGTAACTAGTATGGGAATCTGCAAGTCTGTACCATTTTTTGTGGCACAGGAAAGGTTTCAAGCTGACTTCTATACCATTCCACTTGCTGGATTTGATGTGATTTTAGGAGTCAAGTGGCTGTGCACATTGGGTCCCATTTTATGGGATTTTAGTTCCTTAAAAATGGAGTTTACAGTGAATGGAAAAAAGACAGAATGGACGGGTACACCTGCAGAAGCAGAACACAGACTGCATTTGATGCAGGGACACAATTCCCCAACAGCGATCTTAGAGAAATTATTGGCTGACTTTGCAGACTTGTTCACGGAACCCTCTTGCTTACCGCCTAGTCGTAATTGTGATCACTGCATTCCGCTGAATCCGGGCACAGGACCAGTGGTTGTCAGGCCATATAGATACCCACATTTTCAAAAAGATGAAATTGAAAGGCAGTGCGCTCAGATGTTGCAACAAGGGATTATCCGACCTAGTAAGTCCCCATTCTCTTGGTCAAGAAGCATGATGGTTCATGGCGCTTTTGTGTGGATTATCGCGAACTCAATGCCCAAACAGTAAAAGATAAGTTTCCTATCCCAGTAGTGGACGAATTGCTGGATGAGCTTAATGGGGCACAACATTTCACCAAGCTAGATTTAAGATCCGGGTACCATCAAATACGAATGGCAACAATGGACATAGAGAAGACAGCCTTTAGAACTCACCATGGACACTTTGAATTTATGGTCATGCCATTCGGTCTCACCAACGCCCCTTCAACCTTTCAAAACCTGATGAATGAAATTTTCCAGCCTTACTTACGTAAGTTCGTGCTAGTCTTCTTTGATGATATCTTAATTTTTAGTAAAACTTGGGTGGAACACATACATCATGTACGGCTAGTTTTTGAACTATTGAGGACCAACATGTTGTTTTTAAAGAAATCCAAATGCTCTTTTGGTGAGTCACAAGTGGCTTATTTGGGCCATATTATTCATGGTGCTGGAGTCGAAATGGATGTAGCGAAAATTCAAGCTATCACAGAGTGGCCTATCCCTCAATCGGTAAAGGCCCTCAGGGGTTTCCTTGGTTTAGCTGGGTATTATCGCAAATTTATCAAAGACTATGGGGAAATAGCAGCTCCGCTAACAAGTTTGTTAAAGAAAAAGGGCTTCCATTGGGATTCTGCTGCCGACATTGCCTTCAAAGCATTAAAACGGTCCTTATCAACAGCCCCGGTACTTAAATTGCCAAACTTCAATGTAGAGTTTGTGGTTGAATGTGACGCATCGGGCAGTGGATTTGGAGCTGTTCTACAACAACAGGGACACCCCGTTGCGTATTTCAGTCGAAAAATAGCAGAACGACATTTAAAATTAGCCGCATACGAGCGTGAATTGATAGGGTTGGCCAAAGCTGTTGCACATTGGCGTCCCTACCTTTGGGGCAGACATTTCCTGATACGGACAGATCATTTCAGCCTTAAATACCTATTGGAACAACGTCTGACCACCTCCCCACAACAACATTGGATGAGTAAATTAATGGGATTTGATTTCAGAGTATAGTACAAGGCAGGAAAATTAAACAGAAGTGCAGATGCCTTGTCTAGGCGAGAAGAGGAGGACCTACATGTAATGGCAATATCATTTCCTCATGCTGGTATTTTGGAAGATATTCGCAAGGAAACAACAACACTTCCTGAATTATTACAATTAAAGAGAACCATTGAACAAGGAGAATTGGGGTCAGAGTGGTCCATTAATGATGACCTAATTTTCTTCAAGGAAAGGATACATTTGCTGCCCACCTCCTCTCTCATACCCACTATCCTCTCCGCCATTCATGACATGACACATGAAGGCAGCCTAAAAACCCTTCACAGGATTCGACGGGATTTTCATTGGAAGGGCATGAAGCTTACCATTATGGAGTTTGTACAGAATTGTTCAGTTTGTCAACGCCATAAATGGCAGACCCTTCAACCTGCGGGACTGTTGCAACCTCTTCCAATTCCACAACAGATTTGGGCGGATATTTCCATGGATTTTGTGGAAGGACTGCCTAACGCCCGGGGTAAATCAGTTCTACTTGTGGTGGTGGATAGACTCTCCAAATATGCGCATTTTTTACCGATATCTCATCCATTTACAGCAAGGTTTGTTGCCACTGTTTTCTTTGCAGAAATATTAAAGCTTCATGGATTGCCGGAGTCCATAGTATCGGACCGTGGCAAAGTCTTCCAAAGTCTATTTTGGAAGGAATTATTTCGCCTCAGTGGGACTAAATTGGCTTTCTCGTCTGCTTACCATCCGCAATCTGATGGACAAACAGAAGTGGTCAACCGCACTATCGAAATGTACCTACGCTGCTTCACTGGTGATTACCTGCACAAATGGGTTGATTGGGTTCCTTGGGCAGAATTCTGTTACAATACCTCTTATCATACTTCTCTCGGAACCACACCATTTAAGTTGTTATACGGAAGGGACCCACCCCGCATTCTCCAATATACGGCTGGGTCCACCCGCATTGAAGCAGTTGATATGGCTATTCAAGAACGAGATGTAGTCCTCCATGATGCCCGAGCAAGACTCATGCAAGCTCAACAACGCATGAAAAATGCATATGATTCAGCACATAGAGAAGTGAACTTTGAGGTCGGTGCTTGGGTTTGGCTAAAACTCCATCCATATCGACAATTATCTGTGTCCAAACAGAAGCATCACAAACTCCTACCAAAGTTTTTTGGTCCTTTTCAAGTAGTCGCCAAGATAGGCTCGGTGGCTTACAAACTTCAGCTTCCTATGGACAGTAGAATACATGATGTATTCCATGTTTCCCTCCTAAAGGAATACAAGGGGGCTCCACCAACTTCAGCAGGCATCTTACCCCCAGTGTTCGATGGCAAGGCCTTACCTACTCCCAAAACACTCATTCGCACTCGAATAAATAGAGGGACTAGGGAATTGTTAATCCAGTGGGAAGGATATAGTCCAGAAGATGCAACATGGGAACCGTTTAATCAGTTTTGCGAGGCGTATCCAGAATTTGAGCTTGAGGACACGCTCAATGCCGAGAAGGGAAGTGATGATATGGATGCATTTGTGGGAAAACAGTATCAAAAAAGGAAGACCTCTAATTCTGCTGATTAGGATTAATTAGGCTGAGTAGAATTTATTATTTTATTTAATTATTTTTAATTAGTAGCATAGCAGAATTTTAAATCTTGCAGTTCAGTATTTTTAGGAAAAGAGTTAGGGATCGAAACAGAATCTACCTATTAACTAGGATTGTTATCATTTAAATTTAAATGATAGTAATTTTAGGGAAAAGTAGTTATTGACCTAGTTTAATTAGGGATTCTTACTTTATTGTAAGCCTATTTAAAGACATTCAGATTATCAATGAAAATCATCAATAATTATTATCAGAAATACTTGTGAATTTCAGAAGAGACTCTGTCAAGGACGAGTCCGCTTCTGCCTTCACTATCGGTCGAAAGAAGACATCTACCGCGTCTAGGACTGTGTCAACACGATCCCAGACAAGGGACCATAACAGAATACTGTTATTAGAGTGAAAACTAGAGTGAAACTTTGTGTTATTATAATGAAAGTTAAAGTGAAGCTTGATGTTAGATGAAATCCCATGCATACATTCGGTAACCATCTAGACATATTGACTAAAAAAGGACATGCATAAGAGATCTAGATCACATCCATGGGTTGTCTATCTACTGCAGTTTTAAAGTGTGATATGATGTTGTAATCCAAGTTTGATTTTTCAATTTGATTTCTTCTGCACGCTGTTATGCTATTGTGGCTCAGTCATTTCAGCACCTCTTGATTTGTTGTTGATCATGCTCTACAAATTTTCTTTTCCTTTTTGGCCTTAATATATCTTTCTTTGATAAAATACCTTATATTTTTGTTGGATAAATTGTACTCCTAGGAATTATTGAAGTTTAAATGTATTTTTTTTAAAGATCAAATGCTAAATCTGAAGCAGCATATAGTTTAATATTTTTTTGGTCTTTTGCTCTATTCAGTTTTGTGTACTATAATTCTAATGCGTGTCTTTTGGAAACTCTAATTGTAGTGCACGAACTCGTGGAGCATGGTGCTGCTTCATTTGGAGAAACATCTACAACTGTAGTCAAAATATGCGAGTATACAATTGCAATGCTCTTTGATCATTCAAGTTACTTTGTCGGCCAATGGCTGCGAAATTTGTCTTTGACATGAAACATATTTATTTTCTCATGATTGAATTATGTTTTGCGTTGAAATTTTTAGGTTGTGCTTGATAATGACGGTGTTCTTGAGCAAATAAATGGAAATGGTTATATTCACATGTCGACAGTATTAGAATAATAATTTATATTTTATTTTATATTCACAAACTTAGTCATTAAGTTTGTTAGAGGGTATTTTAGTATTTTATTGTTGCTTTTGGTAACCCTAATTTTAGCTTATAAATAGGGTAGTTGTCATCATTTGTATCCTTTTATCCTTTTGTAGCCCTCATTCAATATAATATATTCTCTTCTTCATCTTCATTATTTTCACCTTGTACACCAACAATTGGTATCTAGAGCTCCGGTTAGGATCAACGGGAAACACGGGAAACACGAGTGAAACGTGAGGATTTCTTTGTGTGATTGATTTTGGTTCGTGATTCTTGTTGAATCTTGAACAAAATCTGATCAGAATCACATTTTTTTTGTGATTTTGTGGGTTGGGAAACACTGTGTTCGGTGAAGTTCTGAGTGTACTGTACAAGGTTGAAGGTTGAAGATGATGAACGGCGGCGGCGGAATGAACACCAAGCTTCCAGTATTTGATGGGAAAAACTGGAATCGTTGGATGATTCAAATGCGAGTACTGTTCGGTGCTCAAGATGTTCTAGATCTTGTCACCGAAGGTTACGTTCCGGTAGCAGCAGATGCGACGGAAGAACAGAAGAACGCGCAGAAGGATACAAGGAAGAAAGATCAGAAAGCATTGTTCTACATCCATCAGTGTGTGGATGCGAATGTGTTTGAGAAGATTGCAGATTCTACGACGGCGAAGGCGGCGTGGGACACACTGGTCAGATGTTACGGTGGTGACGCATCAGTGAAGAAGGTGAAGCTTCAGTCTCTACGTAAGCAGTACGAGAATCAGAACATGAAGAACAATGAGAAAGTTTCTGAGTACATCTCCAGAGTGATTGTGATCACTAATGAGATGAAGGCGTGTGGAGAAACTCTTTCTGAACAAGTAATCATTGAGAAGGTATTGAGATCCCTTACTCCTCAGTTTGATTACATTGTGGTAGCAATAGAACATTCTAAAGATCTGAGCACCATGAGAATTGAAGAGCTGCAAAGCAGTCTAGAAGCGCAAGAGTTGCGTCTGACTGAGAGAACTTCTGAAAGGGAAGTAGAGCAGCAGGCTCTGAAAGCAGTTTCTGATAGGAAGCATCAGAAGCAGTCAGAAGCTAGGAGAAGATCTGATGGTGGTCAGAAGTCAGAAACCTCAACTTCTGATAGGCAAAAGAATGCTCAGAAGGGAAAAGAGAAGTATGACAAGAAGAAGATCCAATGTTATTGTTGCAAGAAGTTTGGTCACTTTGCTAGAGATTGTTGGTCAAACAAAGAAAGGAAGTCAGAAGAAGCAAATATAGCCAGAAGTTCTGATGATGAATCTGTGCTATTGATGGCTTCTGAATCTGATGATACGAATTTGACAGACTGGTGGTATATGGACACTGGTTGCTCAAATCATCTTACTGGAAATAAGAAATGGCTGGTTGATTTTGATTCTGAGAAGAGGACAAAGATCAGATGTGCTGATGACAAATATCTTAACGCTGAAGGTATGGGAAATGTCAGAGTTGTTCTGAACAATGGGAAAACAGCATTGATTCAGAATGTGTGGTATGTACCTGGCATCAAAAGCAATCTGATGAGCGTGGGACAATTAATTGAGAAAGGTTTTTCAGTTACCATGAAGGACAATCTTCTGAAGCTGTATGACTGTAATCAGAAGTTGATTATGGAGTCAGAACAAGGAAGGAATAGAACATTCAAAGTGAATGTCAGAACTTCTGATTCTGAATGTCTTAGTGCAACAAGTGTTGTGAAAGAAAGTGAGCTGTGGCACAGAAGATTTGGTCATTTGAATTTCAGAAGCTTAGAACATCTGAATTCGAAGAAGCTGGTACATGGAATTCCTACAATTAAGCAGCCTGAGAAGTCATGCAGAGTGTGCATGGAAGGAAAGCAACCAAGATTGCCATTTGCATCAGAAGTTGCTCCAAGAGCAAAACATGCCTTGGGAGTAGTACATTCTGATGTGTGTGGTCCATTTCCAGTAGAATCGTTCGGAGGGAATAAATACTTCGTGTCATTTGTTGATGAATTCACAAGAATGATATGGGTATCCCTTATTAAGTTCAAACACGAGGTGTTTGGTGAATTCAAGAAGTTCCGAATGAAGGTTCAGAATCAGAGTGGTCAGACTCTGAAGATTCTCAGAACCGATGGTGGGGGTGAGTATAACTCCAAAGAGTTTCAGAAGTTCTGTGAGGAGAATGGAATTGAGCATGAGGTTACTGCTCCTTACACTCCTCAACACAATGGTCTTGCTGAAAGAAGAAATCGTACTCTGCTTGATATGGTGAGAAGCATGCTGAAGGAGAAGAAGCTTCCTCAGAACTTCTGGGGAGAAGCTGTTGCCACCGCAGCATATGTGCTCAACAGATGTCCAACGAAGAAGCTGAAGGAAATAGTTCCTATTCAGAAGTGGACGGGAGATAAGCAGAGTGTTAGTCATCTAAAGGTGTTTGGTTCTGTTTGTTACAAACATGTTCCAGAAGCTAGAAGACAGAAGCTGGATGATAGAAGCAAAGTAATGTTACTGGTGGGGTACCACAGTACGGGTGCGTACAAGCTTTATTGTCCAGAAACTAATAAAGTTGAGTTCAGCAGAGACGTTATTGTGAAGGAATCAGAAGTTTGGAATTGGGATAAGTCTCAATCTGATTCTGATGTGAGAACTTCTGAAGAAAGGTCAGAAATAAGAATTTCTGAAACTGATGGTGATTCTGACTCTGAAGAAGACTCAGAAGATGAAGGTGATTCTGATGATCCAGATTCTGATGATGATCAAGATTCTGGTGGTGATTCAGACTCTGGGAATATGCCAGACTCTGAAGGTGGTCAAGGTTCTGGAGGAAGTCCAACTTCTGAAGCAAGAACTTCTGAAGGAGAAACTTTTGAGGACAGAACTTCTGAGGTTCAAGCATCCGGAGAAAGTTCTGAACGAGGTCAGAGGCCACAGAGAATCAGAAACATTCCAAGAAGATTTGAAGAGTTTGACATGTTGCAAGACACTGAAGTAGATTCTGAGGGAGAAATTATTCAGTGTGCCATGTTAGTAAACTCTGAACCTGTGAGTACAGAAGAGGCTCTCAAGCAGAAGTTCTGGCTAAAGGCCATGAAAGAAGAACTTGAGGCCATAGAGAGAAACAAGACTTGGAAGCTGTCAGAACTTCCAAAGGACAAGAAAGCCATCAGCGTCAGATGGGTTTTCAAGCAGAAGCTAAAGCCAGATGGATCAATTGGCAAATACAAAGCGAGGTTGGTAGCAAGAGGATTTCTACAGAAACCTGGGCTGGATTATTCTGAAGTATTTGCACCTGTAGCGAGACATGAAACGATCAGATTGGTGATTGCAATAGCTGCTAACAGGAATTGGCCTCTGATGCATTTAGATGTGAAATCTGCATTTCTGAACGGTCCATTAGAAGAAGAAGTTTATGTGTCACAACCTCCTGGATTTGTGAAAGAGAATCAGGAAGGGATGGTGTACAGATTACATAAAGCTTTGTATGGATTAAAGCAAGCGCCCAGAGCTTGGAATCAGAAGATCGATTCATTTTTCAAGAAGCAAGGGTTTCAGAAATGTGAGATGGAATACGGTGTTTATGTTCAGCATATTTCTGAAGGAAATATGATTCTGGTGTGTTTGTATGTTGATGACATACTGTTGACCGGAAGTTCTGAACAAGAATTAGCGAAGTTCAAGAAGGTGCTGATGAATGAGTTTGAAATGACTGATCTCGGGAAAATGACATACTTTCTAGGGATGGAGTTCAGATATTCTGAGAAAGGTATCATTTTGCATCAGCTGAAGTATGAACGAGAACTTCTGAAGAGATTTAAGCTGCAGAATTGTAAGGCTGCTATCACACCTGCAGATACAAATCAGAAATTAGATTCTGATTCTGATGGTGAGGATGTGGATGCTACAACCTTTAAACCGTTGGTTGGTTCTCTGAGGTATTTGTGTAATACCAGACCTGATATTTGCTATGCAGTTGGAATGGTTAGTAGATTCATGAGTAAACCTAAGTGGTCCCATTACCAAGCTGCTGTCAGGATTCTGAGGTATATCAAGGGAACTCTGAAGTATGGAGTGTTGTTCCCTTCTGGAAGAAAGATTGAATCAGAACTTCTGAGTTCTAGAAGGAAGATTGAATCAGAACTTCTGAGTTACTCAGATTCTGATTGGTGTGGAGACAGAGTTGATAGAAGAAGTACTTCTGGATACTTGTTCAAGTTTCTGGGAGGTCCTATTTCTTGGAGTTCTAAGAAGCAACCTGTTGTTGCGTTGTCAACCTGTGAAGCTGAATATATTGCAGGCGCTGTTACTGCATGTCAAGCTGTGTGGATTTTGAACTTGCTGGAAGATCTGAAGATCAAAGTTGACAAGCCTCTGAAGCTGATGATTGATAACAAGTCTGCGATCAACCTTGCCAGAAACCCAGTGTTGCATGGGAGAAGCAAGCATATTGAGACAAAGTATCACTATCTGAGAAGTCAAGTTCAGAATGGAGTGTTAGAAGTTCTGCACTGTAGTACCCAGAAGCAGTTGGCAGATGTTCTGACGAAGGCTATCAAGACTGATCAATTCCTTCGCTTAAGGGATGGAATTAGAGTTGTTAGTTTTGAGGAAATATAAATTAAGGGATGGTATTAGAATAATAATTTATATTTTATTTTATATTCACAAACTTAGTCATTAAGTTTGTTAGAGGGTATTTTAGTATTTTATTGTTGCTTTTGGTAACCCTAATTTTAGCTTATAAATAGGGTAGTTGTCATCATTTGTATCCTTTTATCCTTTTGTAGCCCTCATTCAATATAATATATTCTCTTCTTCATCTTCATTATTTTCACCTTGTACACCAACAGACAGTTGATGCCGAGACATCTATCAAAATATCCGAGGTTGGTATATTCTTTGCATTGCACAATAAGAAATTGAAGTCTCGTTTTCATTTACAAATTTCTCTTTAATAACATTGAGCAATAGAAAACTTAGGAAAAGTAGCCTCGAACATGGCTAGATTTTACATAAATCACAAAAAAGACACTTCCCAAAGAACTTTATTTTAAGGTACGATTTGTAAATGCAAAACACTTTTTTTCTTTTTTTAATTTGCCTCATCCTTGAGACTTGTTTTAAGTATCTCATAGATGAGATATAGGAAAACAATCCTCTCTTTTCCCTAGATTGAAATATCACTAAAATGAATTTAACTTGTTATTTTTTTTTTCTTTCTAGATGAGATAAAGTATACTACCTCAATGTATATACCAACAGTTCAAGCCGATTTAAATAAATTTTACTTGTTATCTATGATCTCGTAAGTTTTAGTATTAAACCTTGGTAGTTGTTAATTTTGTTTTCTTTCTCTTGCGCTCTTAAACCCTCAGTCAGTCTCAAACCCTCAGAAAGAGTATTTAGTTTCTCCTCTCTCTCACGTTCACCACTCCCCCCAATTGTTGATTATTGTGCTCCAATTCTGTTCTCCGACGAAAGCTGTAAGTTTATCTCGCTCTCTGTGTATGCTTTTCTCCCGGTTTCTAGCCACCGCGTATCTTATTTGGTAGATTCTGACGATGGCTCCAAACATGAACTCGGTTTCTCATGGCGAATCCATTATAGTCATGGGGTTGTGTATACTTTGCTTTGCGTCGACAAAAGTAAGTTTCAATCTCTCCTTGTGTTTTCAATGAGACTGTCGTTTTGTACCTTTTGAATGGGGATTTTTTGTTCTTAATTTTTTCTTACTGATTTTGCTGTTACTTCAAAATGTTTCATAAGCTTATGAAATTAGAGATGTTCATTAATTTTGAACACTTGTTCTCTTTTTTAATTACCATCATCGAATATTGAAATTAAAAAATTATATATCCGTGTCTAGTTGATGTGTTACACACGGAGTCCTTTTTGTCCTGTTTTGTAGTTTATAAAATGTTCATTTAAGAATTAGTCTAGAAACCTTTTCTATATAACTCTGAACCCATTTTTGGTGGTGTTTTTGGGAGTTTCCAACTTCAGGTGGGGCTTTCATTCATTGTTTTTTATTAGCATGTTACAATGGCGTATGAAACTCACAGAATTCCCTGTTTTAATTCATATCCTTACTGTATGTAATTCTTGTTTTCCAAATCGTCTTGTATTAATTTAAATAAATTATTAGTATTTGTAGTTAGGGGTGTGCAGAACCCAACCCAACCCGAAGACCTATCCAAACCCAATAGTTTCGGATTAGTCTTTTTCCCGCCTTATGCAAAAAAATGAAAAAAAGGACTGTCCAAAGATGAACCCGATATCGGGTTGAGACGGGTTCGGGTTGACCCTCGGGTTACCCAACCCGTCCTAATATTATGAATGCACATGTGGTACTATTTATTTATTTAATTTATTGGTATATTTAGATTATTCCAAATTTTTAATAGACTTTTCCACTTTCCACCTCATAATTTAATATATGCACTCACTAAATACTAAGAGCATCTCCAACCGTGAACCCATTTTTGAGTTCTTTGTGGGACCTATTAAGCCACGTCAGCTTGAAGCAACTCAACTAGTTTTTCACTCCAATGGTGCAACTCTGAAGAACTCATATTGGGTCCCACAACTTTACTTTATATATTAATATTTTATTCATATTAAATTTTATATTAATTAAAATAATAATTTTAATTATTTAAATTAAATTTGATATAAATTAAATAAAATTCAAATTAAACTTATAATTTAAAATGATAATTAAAATTAATCTCAAATACTTGATATATAATTAAAAACAATAAAAATAAATAATATCACATAATTAATCAAACTTAAATTTCATCATCTTCATGTCCAAAACGTTCCCAAATATATTCGACTAGATCTCCTTGAAGTTTACGATGAACTTGTTTTTCACGAATACTTGCTCTTCTTTGTAGTCTTGTTGCAAGATTCGGATGAGGACCGCTAAATATTCAGTTGTTGAGTTGTTGATATCCACATTATCATAAGAGTAATCAAAATTACCTCCATATGTATGTTGTTCGTCTTCCACAATCATGTTGTGCAATATGATGCAGGCATATATGGTATGCTTGATGGTGTCCATGTGCCAGGCACGCGCTGAGCCACGTATAATTGCAAATCGAGATTGAAGCACTCCAAATGCCCGCTCCACATCTTTTCTAGCCGATTCTTGATGTTGAGCAAATAATTTTTTCTTTTCTCCCTGTGGCATTGGAATGGTCTTGACAAATGTAGCCCACTCGGGATATATACTATCTGCTAAATAATACCCCATATTATATGGTGTCCCATTGATCGTATATTGCACATTGGAAGCACGTCCTTCCAAAATATCGTTAAACACGTTGGATTGGTTTAGCACATTAATGTCATTGTTTGAACCTGCAATACCAAAAAAAGCATGCCAAATCCATAAGTCTTGTGATGCCACTGCTTCAAGCATGATTGTGGGCTTACCATGATCACCTCGACAAAATTGTCCTTTCCATGCAACAGGACAATTTTTCCATACCCAATGCATACAATCGATGGAACCCAACATACCTGGAAAGCCACATGACTCTCCCATTTGTAAAAGATGTTCAACATCAGTGTTGTTAGGCTTTCTCAAATACTCAGCCCCAAATACAACATTCACGCCCTTAACGAATCTTTGTAAGCACTCAATTGAAGTGCTTTCACCGATTCGAACATATTCGTCTACAAGGTCAGCAGGAGACCCATACGCCAGTATACGAATAACAGATGTACATTTCTGCAATGGTGAAAGACCCATTTTACCAGTTGCATCGACCCTCTTGGAAATATTCATCATGATTTCCAAGGGCATCTACAATTCGAAGAAATACATGCCTATGCATTCTGAACCTTTTTCGGAATTGAACATCTGTGTATACTGGGTTTTCCGAGAAGTAGTCATTGAATAATCGATTGTGCCCTTCTTCACGACCTCGATCTACCGTTGTTCTTCTCTTTGGCCTAGAGGAACTTCCAGATCGACGTTCATTCTGAAGTTGTTGTTCTTCATCATTGTCGTCCATAAATTCTTCTTCAACCAACTCCCAAAATTCTTGATCGTAATTATTTGAATTGTCTGAATCCATTTAGTGAGTAAAGAATGAGAGAAAAATGAGAAGAATAAAATGAGAATGAGAGAACAATGATATAAGTGGTAGTATATATAATGGTTTGAATAACGGCTAGTTTGAATAATGGCTAGTTTAAATTAAAGTGGTTCTAATGACCATTTTACATAGGTGTTGATAAATTAAAGTGGTACTAATGACCATTTTACATAGGTGTTGATAAATTAAAGTGGTACTAATGACCATTTTACATAAGTGATACTAACTACATTCCATATTTTTTTTTCATCTTATTACAATATTTTTCATGAATATCTCGTTGACTATCGTTCATAGTAGAAGTGTCTTTCATCATCATTTGCAGTACCCTTAATTCTATTTCGTCCTCCTTAGCTTGCGCAAGTCTGTCCATTGTTATTGCTCTTTTATTCTTTGCATCTTGCGTTGCATTTGGAATTTCTGATGCCTTACCCTTCCTTTTTGCTGCTTTTTGTCCCATTGGACGCTCCATTGGTGATGATGAGTTAAACTCATAACTTGAAGTTGTATCTGGGTTCTCCGATGTTGCCCCACTAGCAGAAGTCTTTGTTATTTTTGCAGAACTTCCAATCGATTCTTCGACGATGCGCCATTTAGCTTCATCTTTTAACAATCGCCATGCGTACTCAAGATTGAATGTTGTACCTTGATCCTGAGCAAAAATAGCATGTGCATCTGCCATGACATCGGTCTCGGATGTCCCACTTTTCTTTCCTTTAAGAGCAATTTTGTAACACCCAACAAATTTTTGAACCATGCCATTTATTCTATGCCATCGACATTTTAATTGTCCCCCTAACTTTTCCCGCAATTGTCCACGATATTGGTTATAACTAGCAGCAATTCTTAACCAAAAACGCTTAGCCTTTTGATCAACTCCCACAATTGGATCCTTTGAAACATTGAGCCATGATTGGATAAGTAGTATATCCTCATCCCCTGTAAATTGCTCTCGAGATCTTTTTTTAACGACAACCCTTTCTTCTTTTTCAGTACCAACTTGAGTAGAAAATGGTGGAACTTGAGTAGAAAATGGTGGAACTTGAGTAAAGAATTCCATACTATTAGAATTCATTTGAGGTATAGGATACATATTTGGATTGTTTGGTGACGGAAGAAATATGGCGGGGTTTGTTGGCACCGGTGGAATTTGAGAATTTTGAGGATTAGGATTTTGATAATTTTGCATGTAATTGAAAAAAGCTTGTTGATAATGAACATGATTAGGATCCATTTGGCCTAAACAATTGTAATTTGAAGTAAAAAGATGAAATTTTGAGTTAAATATTTTGTAAAAAAAATGCTAATGAGAAAAAATTGTTGAAAAAAAATTAAAAGTTTAGGAATAAAATGATGAAATTGTGAGAGAGAAATTTCAAATTGAAGAGAAAATAAAAGTGAGAGAAATTTGTGTTGGTAAACTTTTTGAAACCAAAATTATATTTATAATAAAAAAAAAGTTGAAAAAAAAAAAAAAGTAACTAGCCATTGAACGACTAGTTTTCAATTTAAAAAATAGGAAAAATTCAATTGTGTCGTTGCTTACCATTTACCCGTTTGCCACGCTGGGAAAGGAAAATGAGAAAAAGTTGGGTGCCAGCTGGCGAACCCATTCAACAAACCACCACTGGAGGTGGTCTAAGTACACATCTTCTCACTTCCCAACTTTCACACTTCTCTAATTCTCTTATATCATGTTTTTTATTTTACATCTTACTATGTTTTAGTGAAAATAAAAGGGTGATGGCATATATAGAATTACATCATGTTTTTTATTTTTAAAAATTTACTTTAGATGTCTTCATTGTTTTTCATTCATGCTAATGATTTTATTCATATTTCTTATTTAAATGAAATTTTTAAAATACTATAATAAATTTCTTAGGTCCCTAAATTTTTTTTCATATATTTCGGATCAACCCGATATCGTCTTACATTAACCTGGTCTAAACTAATTTATATAATATCGGGTTTTTTTCGGGTTTAAGTACGGATTAGGGTCATTAAAATAGCCCGATCAAAATTTAAGACATGATTAGGGTTATTCATAACCCATCCCGACCCGTCTCTTGCTCACCCCTATCTGTAGTAGTATATGCAATTCTGGTAAAAAATGTCTACTTTTTATGTTTGTCAGATGTGATCCATATATCTCATAGCTTTTAAGATTTTTTGGTTAGATGCTGATTATCTAGAAACTTTTTGTAACGGTTTTTGAATTGAGAAACTCATATCTCACTTGAGAAGCAATACAATCCTTTTAAGCCATCTGAGATTGGAGCTAGGTGTAAGCAATCCTTGATAGGTTTCAGCACTTGCAAGAATTAGGAATGCCCTTGTTGTTGCCATGAAGGTATCTATGTAGTTTAAAGCACTAATCTTTGGTGTGTCCGAGTAAGCTACAATGTGTTCAAAGTGGACGATGATCCTTTTTTCCATTTTTTTGGCCAAGTCTGATTCACTTTGCACATTTTGGCCTTTTCTTGTAGATTTTTTTTCTAACTCTACACTTTGTACCTTTTGGCTTTCCCTGTAGATACTCTTTCCTATCTTAAGCTTTCTTGTTGTCCTGGGGTTCCTCTCATTTTGCAAAAGGTATTATATTTCCGTCTTAATGTTATTATTTGTACATCTTAAAAAATGGTTTAATTTTTATGCAATTCAGGATTGTATTACTAGAGATAGATACAATAAATGTTGTCCTATGAATCAAAGACCATTGAGATTGTAAAAAAAAAACTAAATGAAAATAAAATAAACATGAATAAATTGATGATTGATATTTAGTGTATCTCCCTGATCATCCTACTTACGATTTAAGATGTAGAAAATAATGAAATCAATGACATAATTTTAATTATTAGATGGATGTAAAAAAGATTTATCGCAAGTTCGTGGTGTTTTATGATTGGCTAAACAATATAATCACTACTTAGAATATAGAATTAAATCCGAGTTTATGCTCCCTAGGAGGCTACCAAGAATTTAATGATAAAATGAGTTAAACTACTCAAAATTGATAATTGAAAGGAGGACAAGAAGAAAATGAAAAAAAAGAGAATTTTTTAATATATTATATGGGTTTCTTAGGCACCGCGCGAATTTTTTTTCCTCCTTGATTTCGGATGTGCACATCTGGAAACACCTTTTTTTTTAAAAACGTTGATTTGTTCTGGATGTGCAAATCCGAAATTTTTCCTAATATGCATATCCGGAAGAAATTCTTATAACTTCGCTCCAGATTCTTTCTCCCCTCTCGTTTTTAACTTTTCAGAAGGCTCTGGAACTAAGTTATAAGAATTTTTTCAAGATGTGCATATTAGGAAAAATTTCGAATTTGTACATCTGGAACAAATCAACGTTTTTTTTAAAAGAATGATTATGGTGAGTTTGGATGTGCACATCCGAAATTAGAGGGTAAAAAATAAATTTCGCGTGATGCATAAAAAATACATGTGGTGTATTATGAAATTTTAAAAAAAAAACGCATATTTTTAAAAACATTTTTGAAAGCATATTTGAGACCACTTTTTATTTTAGGATCAATACGGAATCTTCTTCCGTATTTGACTCAATTGGGTTACTACGGTTCGTTTTGCATAATAAAACAAAAAATAATTCATATGCAATTCAATATCTTATCACTTTCTTCTAGGTTTATCCCTAAAAATACATAAGATCATTTCGAATATGCGAGTAAATATATGGTGGGTCTACCGTCGGCTACAATCTTATGTCTGAGTGTACTCGGATCGAAGTATGTTGAGTTGCTATGCTAATTTCTCCTATTTTTCAACAAGATATTAATAATGATTCAACATATTCCAAAAGGTACATATAGTTAAAAATTTGTGAATAATGTGATACTTATTGCTGATAGAATAGAATATTTTGTTATAATTGGCCATAATTAGTTTTATGTAATTATGCTATATTATAAAAACGTTACACAATAATTATATATATTTACTCAATAATTATGTATGTATGTATGTATGCATGAATGCATGTGAAACATACGAATTCCATTATTCTACATGGTATCAATCCTAATCGATTCCTTTTTAAAAAAAAAAAAGAAAAAAAGCGTGTTTTATTTCTTCTCCTTCGCTGAAGCAGCCATCATCACAATAGGATCTCCGTCCTCTGCGTAACGCCGCCGTCGAACACGAGAACTATCGTGTTTCTCGCCCTCTGCTCTGTCTGTGTCGTCGCCGACACACACTGCACCACCGTGCACAAAAACCCACACGTTCTTCTTCACTCTGTCCGCGATTCAGATCTGTGTTCGCAATTCCGATCTCTGTTTCGACACTTCCGACGAACGCAACACCATTACGCCGTGCCTTTTCTTCTCCACGCCGTGCTTGCTGTTCGTAATTGTTTTCTTTTCCACTGCAAATAATGTCTGATTCAAAACACAGCGACTCCAATACTCGTCAAACCGCCTCTGCCAATGGTGATTCCGGCCAGCCCAAGGTCACTATGCTCAAAGGTTCAAATGCAGGAGCGAATCAACGAACTCATGAGGGAACTCAGTGGAGGGGAATGACCATCTGTAAGCGGATTCAATTTCTAGTTTTCTTTTCATGATGTATTTTCTACTTTCCTATGTAATGAACTCTGAGGGTGTATCGCCCATGTTGTAACATTTGAAAATTTGCTAGTGAAGAGCTTATTTTGATAAGTATCCTGTTATCTACAATGTTTGCCAACTTTTGGTTCCTTGATAGTCTTGCTTGCATTAGCATTTGCATTTTGCATCATGTCATAACATGCACATTTCTTTCTTGTCGTGTCTCATGTCGCCGTCTTCTCTTCAGAAACCGTCACATTGAATCGTCAACACCACTACAACACACGAGCCCAAGCTCGTCAGATCAAGATTTTGAGATGGACAGAGTTTACAACGAACTGAATGATCTGCGGGGAAGTATGGGGCAGATTTTGGAGGTTATACAGGTTATAAAAGCAAAGATGGATACTCAGACCACTGTGGTCTCTGAAATTGTCACTCCAATTGTGGAGCCTGCTACCAATGCGAATGCTACCTTTATACCTTCATTGGGTATGCCTCATGGTTTTGTACCTCCACCGGTTCCTACCTCTACTCAACAAGTTGTTCCCTTGGATAATGATAATCTCCAAGTTATTCCAATCTTTACTCAGCCAGCCGTGTAGACTCAAGTGCATCATGCGTTCCACAATCCGCATACAGTTTATGACTACCCTGAAATGTCTGGTGAGGAGGATGAACGCCATGATAAACTGAAAGAAAGCGTGGAGACGATCCAAAGAAAAGTGAAGGCGATGGAAGGAAGCAATATCTTTAGTACTGACGCTAGGGGTATGTGCTTAGTCTCTGGTTTGGTAATTCCGCCAAAATTTAAAATGCCAAATTTTGACCTATACTCAGGTGCGACCTATCCCAAGTCACACTTGATCATGTATTATCGACGAATGACTGCCTATATGGACAATGACAAGTTGATGATCCATTGTTTTCAGGATAGTTTGAAGAGAGCTTCCGCAAAGTGGTACCTGACCTTGGACTAATCTAAGATCCACAATTTCCAAGACTTATCTAATGCTTTTGTGAAGCATTATAAGTACAATATGGATCTGGCACCAGATCGAAGACAACTTTTGAGCATGTCACAAAACAATTCTGAATCTTTTAAAGAGTATGCGCAGCGATAGAGGGAGCTGGCTTCACAGGTAGAGCCACCTTTATCGGAAAAAGAACTAGCTGACTGGTTTGTGGATACGGTGAAGCCAAAATTCTATGAGAGAATGATTAGCAGTGTCAGCGCCAACTTCGCTGATATTGTTGATGTAGGTGTAAAAGTAGAGCCTGGATTGAAAAGTGGAAAAGTGATCAGTTCTTCATGCAGTTCAAACAGTACCAACGCCAAGAAACCTCAAAGCCACTTCCACAAAAAGAAGGAGGAGAAACAAATGCCATTATGACAGGGAGAAAAAAGAACCCAATGTGGAAACAACCAGTGTATCAACACCAGTCAATTCCAAATTTTGCTCAACAGCCGATTTATCCAATGCAGTTTGCCCCACAACATTATGTGGCAGCTGTAACCCCAACTTTTAATCATCAGGTAGCGCAGCAGGCACCGACATATCAACAACAGCCAGCTTATCAGCAAGCACCAAATGTTCCAAATTATCAACAACAACAAAGGCCACAAGCTTCTCAGTCGAATGCTCCCTACAAAAGACAAGGGGCAACACCTTCATTTCCGCCAATACCAATGTCTTACACTGAGCTCTATCCCTCTTTAGTCCAGAAAGAATCGATTGTTACCAGACCTCTGGGCCCACCTACGGAGAAATCTATGCCATTCCATAATCCTAATGTTAGTTGTGCATTTCATTAAGGTTCGGCTAGTCATGATTTGGAAGGTTGTCTTGCCTTGAAACATGTTGTGAAAAGGTTGGTGGAAAAGAGGATCCTATCTTTTGCAGATAATCAGCCAAACGTGAAAAATAATCCGTTGCCTACACATGGAACTACAAACGCCATCGAAAATGAGAATGATGAGGTGTTAATAATGGATGCATCAAAAATCAAAACTCCTATCAAGGTTTTCCATGCAAAACTGTTTGAAGCTGGGTTGGTAAAAGTCTGTCATGGTAATTGCGAAGAGTGTAATATCAGTGTCAGAGGGTGCCAGTTGGTCCAAGACGATATTCAAAGTTTGATTAATGAAGGGTTTCTGCAGGTCCTCACTAAGGTAAAAAATAAAGAAATTGTTGTGATTGAACCCGTTTTCAATTTACCAGAATATAAGAAGAAAATGCCTGTTTTCAGCACACAAAAGTCTAATTCTGTGGTCCCTGTGTTCAACAAGTCTAAACCAGTTTTCAGTATTTCCGAACCTGTTGTTGCATCCACTGCTAATCAGTCAAGACCAAGAAACATCCGACAACCTGTTCCATTCAGATTCAGAGATTCAAAAGCTGTACCATGGAGGTATGAGGATACCATGATCAACAAGAAATATGAAAAGGTGGTTCCAAGGAATGAGGTGGGAACCACCAGTGAAGAAGTGATCAATATAGCTGGAACTGGGAAGATGACCCGCAATTGTAGAATTTACACCCCTCTATTTAAGGGAATTGTGCCTAAAGAAACTATTGCTCTTGTGCCCTCCAAAGACAAGGAAAAGGAGATGGTTACGAAAGAAGATGATGATGAATTTCTGAGAATCATTAAGAAAAGTGACTATAAAGTGGTGGACCAGCTTCACCAAACTCCGTCCAAAATTTCAATTTTGTCTTTACTGATGAATTCACCTACCCACCGAGCAGCCTTGCAAAAGATACTGACACAAACCCATGTTGCTCAGGATATTACTGCCGGTCAGTTTTACCACATCATTGCCAACATCACTGCGTGCAACACTCTCAGTTTCAGCGACGAAGAGTTACCTCGTGGAGGTCGAAACCATAACCTTGCTTTACACGTATCAGTAAAATGCCAAGAGGATACTTTAGCCAGAGTTCTTGTGGATACTGGTTTATCTCTGAATGTTCTGCCGAAAAGGACTCTTGAAAAGCTGGCCTACCAAGGAACTGTGATAAAGCCCATTTCACTCGTTGTCAAAGCCTTTGATGGCTCAAGAAGATCAGTAATGGGAGAGATTGAGTTACCAATTCTGATTGGCCCTCACATTTTCAATATCGTTTTCCAAGTCTTGGATATTAATCCTGCTTATAGTTGCCTGTTGGGAAGGCCTTGGATTCATGAAGTCGGAGCCGTAACATCGACCCTACACCAAAAGATGAAGTTTGTAGTCGGTGAGAAGTTAGTCATCATCCATGGCGAGGAAGACCTGATGTTAGCAATTTGTCCTCTTTCCGTTATATTGAAGCTGATGAAGACGCTTTGGAAACCTCTTTCTAAGCCCTTGAGATAGCTAATGCTGTTATGATTGACATTGAAGAGCCAGTGGTCTCAAAACATCCATCTTTTGCTTCTTTCAAGAGTATGCAATTTGCCCTAAAAAGAAGGTGTTCCAGAAGGCTGGGGAAAGGTCGTCAAGATTCAAGAGAGGAAGAAATACCAAGGGTTGGGTTACAAACCAACTCGTGATGGAACAGCTGCTGCTACAATAATACGACCGAAGATTATCCAGGAAGTATTTGTCAGCAAGGGATACCAATTCAATGTCGTGATAGGAGCTGCTGAAGACGAAGACATCAGTCACTTGGTTTTTCAGTGTGACGCCACACTGGATAATTGGGAGGCTATTGAGCTCCTTGTAGTGTACCCTGTGCCAGAGTAATTTACTTGCTTTTGTGTTTGTTTTCAATTCTGTAGCCATGCCCGAGGCTATCGGATTATTTTGTATGGGCCACCACTTTTAATTCCTATTAATAAATAAAGTTGATGCTTTGTTAAATTCTTTTGTCTTCATTTACTATTTTTGCTTTTAAGAAAAAATGACAATCTTTTCAAAACTACAAAAACATTTTCTTCCTGCATTTAATTTTGTGCATTTTAATAAAATAAGTCCCTCCATCATGCAGAGCAATTCCCAAAACTGTTGTATTCAATGACCCTACTTCCACCATTGACTTTGATTCACCTATCTATCAAGCTGAAGATGAGGAGGATTATGAAATCCCTGATGATTTGGAAGAAATGTGTGAGTATCAGTACACGGACCTTCAACCGTATGAGGAACAAGTTGACATCATCAATCTTGGTACCGACGAAGCCAGAAAAGAAGTCAAGGTTGGGGCAATGCTTAGGGCAGAAATCAGACAATGGTTAGTGAAGATTCTTGAAGAATATGTGGATGTGTTTGCGTGGTCTTATCAGGACATGCTTGGTTTGGATACTGACATAGTAGTTCATAAACTACCACTTAAGCCTGAATGCCCGCCAGTAAAACAGAAACTTCGAAGAAGCAGACCCGACATGGCTCTCAAGATCAGAGATGAGGTCAAGCGACAATTGGATGCAGGATTCTTAGCAGTCTCCAAATACCCCGAATAGGTTGCCAACATTGTGCCTGTAATGAGGAAGAATGGTAAAGTGCGAATGTGTGTGGATTATAGGGACCTCAACAAAGCCAGTCCTAAAGACGATTTCCCTCTGCCACATATCGACACTCTTGTGGACAATACAACCCGGTTTGTTGTTTTCTCCTTTATGGATGGCTTTTCAGGTTACAATCAGATCAGAATGGATCTTGCCGATATGGATAAGACTACGTTCATCACTCCATGGGGAACTTATTGCTACAAGGTCATGCCCTTCGGTTTGAAAAACGCAGGGACAACCTATCAGAGAGTTATGGTGACCTTATTCCGTGACATGATACATAAGGAAATTGAGGTTTATGTTGATGATATGATTGCTAAATCTTAGAGTGAGGAGGACCATTTGGATTATCTTCTGAAATTATTCAAGAGACTCCGGAAATACCAGCTAAGGTTTAATCCCGTCAAATGTACCTTCGGTGTCAGATCAGGAAAGCTACTTGGTTTCATTGTCAGTCAACGAGGAATTGAGGTAGACCCTGACAAAGTATGAGTTATTCGAGAGATGCCATCTCCACAGACTGAGTCTCAAGTAAGAGGTTTTCTTGGTCGTTTGAATTATATCTCCAGGTTCATCTCGAACATGACTCCCACCTGTGAGCCAATTTTCAAGTTACTTTACAAAGACCAGATTGTAGAGTGGAATTCCGACTGTCAGCAGGCCTTTGACAAACTCAAGAATTACTTGCAAGAACCACTGATCTTGGTCCCACCTGTTCCTGGAAGACCTCTCTTTATGTACATGACTGTTTTAGAAAGATCAATGGGCTGTGTTTTGGGGCAACATGATGAATTCGGGCGCAAAGAGCATGCTATATACTACTTGAGCAAAAATTTTACTGATTGCGAAAGCCATTACACACTGCTAGAAAAGACATGTTGTGCTTTGGCATGGGCCGCCAGACGTTTGAGGCAGTACTTAATATGTCACACTACTTTGTTGATCTCTAAAATGGACCCGATAAAGTACATATTTGAAAAGCCTGCTCAAACAGGAAGACTTGCCCGTTGGCACATGCTCTTGTCAGAATATGATATCCAGTATGTCACTCAGAAGTTTGTCAAGGGAAGCGTCTTATCAGATTACCTTGCAGATCAACCTGTTGAAGACTATGAGCCTCTCAAATTTGATTTTCCAGATGAAGACATTATGGTTATGAAAGATTGTGAAGAGCCATGCCCTGATGAAGGTCCTGAACCTGGTTCTCGTTGGAAGATTATGTTTGATGGTTTGTCTAACTACAGTGGAGATGGTGTAGGTGTTGTATTAATAAACCCTGGTGGTGGTTATACCCCGTTCACAGCTAGACTTTGTTTTGAATGCACAAACAACATCGCTGAATATGAAGCATGTATCCTAGGGTTGGAAGCAGCCATTGACCTCAGAATTAAGATTTTGGAAGTCAGCAGAGATTCTTCCTTAGTTATCTACCAAGTCATAGGTGAATGGGAGACTAGAGACGAGAAGTTGATCCCATGCCGTGCTTATATTGTGGAGATGATCCAATACTTTGATGAGATCACTTTTCATCATGTTCCACGATCAGAGAACCACATAGCTGATGCTCTAGCCATGTTAGCCTCAATGTGGAAGGTTAATTTTGTTAATGAAGCGCCACTCATCAGTATTGAGTGCAAGACTGCACCAGCCTATTGCCAGCTTATTGAGGAAGAGGTAGATGGGAAACCATGGTTTCACGACATCATGAACTATCTGAAGACTCAAGAGTATCCTGCCAACGCTTCCAGTCTTGACAAGAAAACTTTGAGAAGGTTATCATCCAAGTTTTTCATCAGCAACAATGTACTCTACAAGAGGAATCATGACATGGTACTGCTAAGATGTGTTGATAAACGAGAAGCAGACCTGTTGATTCACAACATTCATGAAGGAGCCTTTGGTATTCATGCTAATGGACATGCCATGGTTAAAAAGATCTTGAGGCCCGGGTATTATTGGTTGATTATGGAAACTAACTGTATCCGATACGTTAGGAAGTGTCATAAATACCAGATCTACACTGACAAGATGCACATTCCTCTAACATTGATGAATGTATTGTCATCGCCTTGGCCGTTCTCCATGTGGGGCATTGACATGATTGGAGCTATTGAGCCAAAAGCTTCTAATGGTCATCGGTTCATCTTAGTGGCGATTGACTATTTCATAAAATGAGTTGAAGCTACATCCTATGCCAACGTGACCAAGCAAGTGGTCGCTCGCTTTATCAAGAATCATATCATCTGTCGTTATGGAATTCCCAACAGAATCATAATTGACAATGGGACAAACTTGAACAACAAAACGATGAAAGAGTTGTGTGACAATTTCAAGATTAAGCATCACAATTCTTCGCCTTATCGTCCAAAGATGAATGAAGCTATCGAAGCTGCTAACAAGAACATAAAAAAGATCCTGTAGAAAATGGTCAAGACTTATAAGGATTGGCATGAAATGTTACCATTTGCCTTGCATGGATACAACACTTCGGCTCGGACTTCAACAGGGGCAACTCCCTTTTCTCTAGTATATGGGATGTATGTTGTTCTTCCAATTGAAGTGGAGATACTGTCTCTGAGAATTCTGATGGAAACCAAACTTGATGAGGCATAGTGGGTCCAAGAGAGATATGATCAACTGAACCTTATTAATGAGAAGCGATTGACTGCCATGTGTCACGGTCACTTGTACCAGAAGAGGATGAAGAGAACATTTGACAAGAAGGTCCGTGTTCGTGAATTCCGAGAGGGAGAACTTGTACTCAAGAAGATCTTGCCATCTCAAAGGGATGCACGCGGAAAATGGGCGCCCAATTATGAGGGTCCATTTGTGGTGAAGACTGTGTTCTCAGGAGGTTCCTTATTCCTTACAACGATGGATGGTGAACAACTCTCACACCCTGTGAATGCTGACTCAGTACGAAAATATTACGCCTAAAAAGCCCGCTAAGTCGAAAACAAAAATGGCGACTCAGGCCAAAAAAAAGAAAAAAAAGGGGTATCTCGGTGGGTCATAACCTATGAAGGAGACTCGGGCAAAAAATAGGGATAAAAAAAAAAGAGAAAAGCTCGCTAGGTTGAAAACCCGAAAGGGCGGCCTAAGCATAAAGGAGCATCCCGGTGGGCTGAAAACCCGAAAGGGCGGTCCAGGAAAAAGTTAGGGACGAAGGCGTTTCACTGTGTCAGAAAGGGTTGTCGCCTACATCAAGGAATTCAAGAAGAAGTTCAAGCTCATTCGCTCTCATCAACAGCAAAGTTTTAGAGTATTCTTAGTCATTAGGGATAGTAGTGGTCATTGAATATGATGTAACCTTTTCCAAAACTGCCATTTTTTCTAAATTGTAAGGTTCCGTGGAACTTCGCCCTTGGCAAGTTACCATTCTAATGAAATCAAATTTTGGACTATTCTTTGTTTGATATTTATCATCTCTCCATTATTTTTCTTGTTATGCAAAACTTCACTTATTCATTAATAATTGTTTTGAAAGCGGAAAATGTTTGAAAAAACTTTTGAGGAAACACAATGAAAATATTAATTTACTTTGGCATTTGGGACGATTTAGTGAAATCATGAACTCTCCCCAATAACTTTGGTTGTGACGAAAGCACTGATAAACCATCTGGCGTGTAAGCTTCCCCATTGGAGTAAATTTTAAAATGGCAATACTGCCTGGATCAGACACTTCAGTAATGAATGACTACCATGATACAAAGGACTTCTCCCCAGTATCCCCCACAGGTGATTGATAAGATGAGGAAATTTTTTACTTCCTCAGGCGAAAGAAGAATGTTCCCTATCTGACTTCAGTTTCAGTGTGACTCCTTACGGTGGATGTGTTATCTATCTACCCTTTTCCCCAGTCTGTCATCTCGCTAGAGTCGTCTCTTACATATCATTAAGCGTTCGCATCATACCATATCATCATGCACTTTTGCATTTGGGCGTGTTTTGCTTGTGGGTCTTTACCTCCCTTTACCTTAATATGTTGGTATGTGGATCTTTATCTGTGCCCTGCATGCGTCCGGTTTACATCTGCATGTATCATCTGGCTTATTATCCATGTTCCCCAGGAAGTTTAGTCCTCATTATGCAACCCCGGTAATGACCTATCTGATACTTAACCTCTTCATATTGATACCTAAAAGTCCAGTGATTACTGGCAAATTTTCTGTAAAGTCCAATCATTATTGGCACCCCTCTAAAGTCCAGTAATTGCTGGCATTGTTTGTTTCAGGTCAACTGTGAACCTAAAACTTAGGTCAAATGTGAACCTTGGTCAGATATGAACCTAAACTTTGGTCAACTATGAACCTAAAGTCCAGTAATTGCTGGCATTGTTTGTTTCAGGTCAACTGTGAACCTAAAACTTAGGTCAAATGTGAACCTTGGTCAGATATGAACCTAAACTTTGGTCAACTATGAACCTAAAGTCCAACAATTGTTGGCATTGTTTGTTTCAGGTCAACTGTGAACCTAAAACTTTGGTCAAATGTGAACCTTGGTCAGATATGAACCTAAACTTTGGTCAACTATGAACCTAAAGTCCAGTAATTGCTGGCATTGTTTGTTTCAGGTCAACTATGAACCTTAAACTTAGGTCAAATGTGAACCTTGGTCAGATATGAACCTAAACTTTGGTCAACTATGAACCTAAAGTCCAGTGATTGTTGGCATTGTTTGTTTCAGGTCAACTGTGAACTTAAAACTTAGGTCAAATGTGAACCTTGGTCAGATATGAACCTAAACTTTGGTCAACTATGAACCTAAAGTCCAGTGATTGTCGGCCTTGTTTATTTCGGGTCAACTATGAACCTAAACTCAGGTCAAATGTGAACCTTAGTCAACTATGAACCTAAAGTCCAGTGATTACTGACAAATTCTCTGAGTCCAATCATTATTGGCATCCACAGTGGAGTCCTTGTGATTATCATCATTTGGCACATGCAGAGTTTGTGTTTGTCTCTGTATTTTCTAGTTTTTCTTGAAGATCCCGTTTGAACTCTTCAGTACAAGAAATCCCCAGAAAATATTTTGTTGGGAGTCTCTTTTTGTTCAAATCAATCCCCGGTGGGTTCTGTCCTCTTTCTGGTTTCATCCCTAATAAAGAATGGGTCTGTTCCTTTGTATTATCCACGTGGTCGTCTGGTCACATCTGAACCTGTTGTCCACCTCCCTGGATCTTTCCCCGGTGGAGAATATCTTCCTTTTTCCTATTCCCAGTGGAGAATTCCTTTCATTTTATGTTCTTATCCCCAGTTTTTTAGTCACTCCCCGGTGAGTCTCTTTGTTGGTCGCTAACCTGCATCCCCAGTGGATCTTACTTGAGGATTGCTAGGCCTCTCTCTCTCTCTCTCTCTCTCTCTCTCTCTCTCTCTCTCTCTCTCTCTCCCCAGTAAGGTTCTCCTGAGGGAGTTTGATCTCCGTCTTTTGTGTTTTGTTTTGTCTGCATTTTTTGCACCATCATGGCATCATATCATCATACTAGAGTTCATGGCATGTTAGCATTTGCATGTCTGTCGCATGTCCTTAGCATATGCATTCCATCTAAGGGCAAAATTTTCGGTTTGTTATATTTAAATACCTTTCATCAGTGATGTCCCGAAGATTATCATTTCTCGTGCCATCCGGTAAAGTTATTTAAATATGGGCAACTGTTATACCCCAAATTTTACCCCTTAGATGTCATAACATTTTGCACTTACATTAGGGCTCAATCATCATTGCATTGTCTACTAACCCTCATTATCTTTGCTAGTTTGTTTCTCTTGTGAAAGTTAGGATTGGCACAAGAAAGAGGAAAAGAGCAATAAACCAAGTTCTCATGTGTTTTAAAGTCTTCTAAGACTCTTCTTGGCTCGATACATCCATCATCAGTTGATTGGGATTAGTGTTTAAGTCATCTGTTCAAGAAAGCCAACTGAGGCTCCAAAGTTTCAACCATTTGTTCTTAAAAGCTAGTCATGAAGTTCTCAAATCATGTGCCATGATCTCAAGATATTGGATCACGAGAAATCAACAGGAGACCACCAGACTAAGAGTTGTGGAATTAGGGTTTTTACCTGAAGAATCATTGAAGTAGTTTGTCATGATCAGTCAAGGTTTGATTGGTTCATCAACCAATTGAGCTTACTTACATTCAAGAGGTCTTATTCAACAAGAAATCAAGAGCATTTGGCTTTCATCACTAGTACATTGATCCCCAAGTTCATCTGGTCCCCAAATTAGGGTTTTGTCAAGAAAGTCAACCTTTGCCTTTGACTTTTGATCAAGGCATGTTCCCAAACCTTAAGACATGGTTCTATATGTTCATAAACATCCTTGGAGGCCATTCATTGGCATTTTAAGAGATTAAGGGAACAAGGTCATCAAAGATCATCCAGTGGAACTCCTGGAGAAATTAGGGTTTTGACTGACAAAGTCAAACTTCTGATTTTGTTGTTATTGGTCCAAGTTGAAGTATTCAAGTCACATTCCATCTTAACATGTTCAATCCTTGAATTGGAACTTGAGTAATCACCATTTGAAAGGTTTCTTGCAAAAAGGGCAAGGTTTGGTTTTTAAATTTTTCCAAGTGTGGAGGAATTCACTCCTTGTGCAAAATTGGGAAGGTCATAACTTTCAAACCACACATCCATTTTTTGTGACTCAAAGCTCAAATTGAAGCTCTCATCATGAACTTCAAGACATATTAGAGGGTCCTTATCCAAATGAGGCTTGGTTTTTAAGTTAGAAGGTTTGAAAGTTTAAGGCACTTAAAGACTTAGTGAAATTTCACTACATTTTGCCCTAAAAACCAGCTGACTTCCTCTCCATTTTTCACCAAGATCCCTTTGGATCTAGAACTTGGAGTAAACATGAAAGTTTTAGAGGATAATTGGGGCTTTCCAAAAAGTACTATAACTCTTCAATCCATGGAAGGAGCTAGGAGATTCGAATGGTTGAAGTTTGAAGTCATTTCTTGAAATGCAAGTTTCACACATGATGCATAATGATGCATTACCACTTCTAATCACCAAAATGCTCACTTTTCTAATGTTTAGAGACGAGTTTAACATCATTTGGACCTCTTCCACGATTTCTACAATTTGCAACATTAAAATAACATAGTTTAAGCAAGTTGGCACAAGTGGATCAAGTGAACATGTAAGAAAGAGAAACTTTTCAACAAAGGCATTGCAGCTCCCTTTTTCCTTGTAACTTGGACTCTGCTCCAATCCCATCAGTCCACAAATCAGACCAAAGCCTATGACCAGAGCCTTTGAAGACTCTTGGCACAACTGGATGCTTGCACGAGGAAAATTTTCCAAAAGGGCAAACTTGGCAAGATGTACAATTCTGACCATACCTCAAGCCCTCAACCTCTCCTATAAATAGAGGCTTGATCTCCACTCCAAAACACACAAAATTCACCCCAAGAGAAGGCTGAATACATTCTGAACCCTCTCATCCACTCACTCTTGTAAATCTGCAAGAACAGTCCAAACACTTGTTTCACTCGTACATTTCCTTTCAAACTCCACAAACCATCTCCAAACACTTTATGGAGAAGCTTCAAACACCTGAAACTTCTCTGTAACACCTAAAACACCATCTGCCATTTTTGAGTTTCAACTTGCAAGAAGGATCGGGTTGCATTCTTGAGGAACTTTCCAAAGCTACCAAGCATGTGCATCTTATTTCCAAGTATCAACAAGGTCCTAGAAGGTTGTTTTTATCATCTGCAAGTGCTATAGAAGTGTCCTTGGAACTAGCTCCAAAAGGTAAGATTCTGCCTTTGAAACTCTCGTATTCAGGCATCATTTGTTTGCTTTTTGGACATGAAAATGTAGTGTGTTTGTTGCTTTATGATTCTGAATAAGAGCTTGCCATGTTTGGTTGAAGTCTGGCATGTTATAACATGTTAAAGTTTCATGTTGTTGCACTGTTGTGATGTGTTTTGCGCATTGTATGTTGGTTGTTAGGATGAAACAATGATGTATTTAGAATCCCCGTGAGCTGGGCTTCAATTTTGATCTTTGGATCTTTAAGTTTGATTGAGAAATGAGAGAGTTAGAGAGAGTTGAAGTTCTGAAGAAGATAATGGTGTTAGGGCACGAGCGAGGGAGGGAATGGTGAGAGAGATGAAGTTGATGTGGTATCCAGTCAGCCCAACGTGGCGCTGAGGTGGCCATTTAAGTGTGTTCTTAAAATAAAAACAAATGGAAGCAATATATGTTTGGATGAGAGTGTGGCACCGCTGGTACATGGAGGAGGTTTGTGTGTGTTGTTGAGCGAAGGTTTTGGGGTTCGATTCCCCTCTCCCCCCAGACCTTTTTGTTTCTTTTTTATTTTTCCCATTTGTGAAGCTTGCCTTGATATATTATTACATGTTTGCGTTACTTGTTCACATGGCGCCTTTGGTTCAGTTGGCAAGGCTTTTGAGCACCATGCCCCATGGCGTGGGTTCAAGTCCTAGTGAAGACATTTCCATTTATTTTTTTATCACATGTTTCATTCTATTGTATGGTTTATACCTCACCTTTAAATGTTCATAACTTGCTTATTTTTCACTCTTTTTGACCCTTTTTTTTTTGCAAAATGTTCCTTAACATGTCTATTTTGTGATTGTGGAAAGAAATTGGTAAAAAGAATTATTTTTGAAACATTTATTGAGGTTGAAAGTAGAGAACCTTTTTAGGGTTTTATGAAAACTTCTTGGGTTCTTTTGGTTTGTTGCCATGTTTTCTTCCCTTGTCTTGATAGGTTGAAACCTAATACATGTTGTTTGAACCTTGCATGATGTTGTGACATTGTATGCTTTTGTTTCACCTTAATTCTTTGATGTTTAATGTGTTGTTACATATGAATATCTTTGTGAGATTTTTTGAGAAATGCCATGAGATCTCTTTAGATCATGTACCCTTTTAACATGAGTTTGTTTGATCAAATATGTGACATGTTTATGTCTTGAATCTTTGAATACCATGTTTGAACCATCCTTAAGTGTTTAATGCCTTGAATTTGTCACCTTTGAATACATGAACTTTAAGATGTTGTCACATTCTTTTTGTTTACCCATACCACTCATGTTTGATAATACCTTTGACATGCACTCCCCGTGAAGTGTTTTGGTTATTACCATGCTCACATTTTCATCTTGGTTTTGATGTTTATTATCTTGTGAACTTCGTTAAGTTTTCCCCAAGTGAGGCTAGCTCTTTAGCTCTCCTCCTTAACCCTTTTTGTTCCCCTCCTTCCAAAAGAAAGTCTCTCTATTGACTTCATTGTCATAGATATCTCATTACCATCTTGGCCTCTTTAGAGCCATCTCTTATCCTCTTTAGGATCACCCTTGGTCTCATTAGAACCATTCTCCCTAGAGTTCCTCAACTCTACTTGACTACTATCATCATAGTATTCTCTTCCCTTGGTCTCCTTATAACCATTCTCCCTTTAGAGTTCTTCAACTCTACTTGAGTACTATCATCATAGTATTCTCTTCCCTTGGTCTCCTTAGAACCATTCTCCCCTTTAGAGTTCTTCAACTCTATTTGAGTACTATCATCATAGTGTTCTCTTCCTTTTTGGCCTCATTAGAGCCATCCCCCCTTAACTTAGAACTGGATAGAGTTCTTAAACTCTATGTGATTCTCATCATCATGAGTATTCACTTCCCCTTACAACTTAGAATTAGAGAGTTCTTTAACTCTATGTGAGTGTCATGCTCATTCCCCTTGGAACTTTGGTCATAATCAATGGTTCCTCACCCTTGTTGTGGTGAACTACGAATGCTCTGATTTTGTCCTCTTGAGGATACGTAGGCACGAGATACGATGTCTTGACGAGCATACTTAGTACATACCCTTAGGTCTTTACCTTTTCCTTTAGGTCTTTACCTATAGCTTTTGGTCTTCACCATAGGTCTTCACCTTCACCATAAGTCTTCACCCTTATCCTTTACCTTAGCACTTTATCTTAACAAGCAAACTTTAACATAACACAAATCCAAACAAGAGGTTCATGTAGAGTACTACAGATACTTAGGGTGTTAATATCTTCCCTTAGTATAACCAACCCCCGAACCTAGATTCTCTTTATTAGGGTTTTCTTCGATCTTTACCCTTTCCTTTGGATAAATCAAAGCTCGATAGTGAATTTCATGATTTGTGATTCAAGTTAACTAATAGCTTGATATCTGATTCTCACCGCAACAGCATGCAAGCAATATGAATAAAACAGAGGATGATATAGCTTTTTAGGTTTGGGAAATACATTATTCTGTTGTTGAATTGATCAAAGTGCGTTAATATTGCATATTATTTTAATAAGTTAAGAAACATTCTACCACATTAAAAATGGACATAATAGTTATTACATATTTACTATGATTTGTATAACTTCGTAGAGGTGTGAAATGCGTTCAGGCATATCGTATGTTTTTTTTGTCATTTTCAATATCCCTGCATTTTCAACTTCTGGGTCCATGGTTGGGTTCTTCTATTGTATCAGACATCGGAAGAAGGCAATAGTATCTTAGAACGAATTAGTACCATACAAGAGAGTAGGCACAATGTTTAACTAACCAACTTTGACTTCTTCTTGCCTACTCTCTCATATGGTACTAATTCGTTTTAAGATACTAATGCCATTCTCTGATGTCTGATACCACGTAAGAATCCAATCATGGACTCAGAAGTTGAATATGCAATAGGGATATTGGAAATGGAAAAAAACCATATGCGAGGATATGCTTGAGCAGATTTCGCACCTTTGCGAAGTTATACCAATCATGGTAAATATGTAATATATATTATGTTATTTTTAATCTGGTAGAATGTTTCTTATCTTATTAAAATAATATGCAATATTAATGCACTTTGATTAATTCAACAACTGAATAATGTATTTTCCAAATCTAAGGAGCTATATCACCATTTGTTTTATGCCTATTGCTTGCGTGCCCTTTCTGAGCAGGAAGTTAACCTTAAATCAAAGGTATGTGTAGTTTTTTCAAGTTCTTATAACACCACAAACCTTACAATTCAAGTTTCTTCTATTCATTATGTTAACTTATCTTAGATTTTATGTTAAAGAGAGAATTGTCTTAGATTGAATGACAGCTTTATTTCAATGGATGAAGGCCGACATATTTCCCACAATTATGTTTTATAACATAATCTATCTATCGCAAATGAAGGTTTTTTCCCTAATAAGTAATTATGGATTTTTTTTCTTTCCTAAAATTGATTTGGATTGTTTTGTTCTTCCGATGTCGTTTTTCAGGTTACAATGAAACTCTCTGATGAATTGATCTCGCTGGTGACAAAGATTTTACAACAGAAGTGTTCCGCTTCTATTCTGAAACGGTTGTCCACATTGTGGACGGCTAGACGGCTAAACCATCTGTTATGTATTTTTCCAATTATTTAAGCACTCATGAATGATATTTCCCCGGAGCTAAAAAACCTTTTATGAAAAGGAAAATGTCAACGCGGAAGCGAAAAATTTATATGCCAATGCAAAGGAAATTTCAGAAAAGACAGATAGTAGCTGTAAGTTTGTACTAGCATATGCTCAAAAATGCGAGCAACTAACCTCTGTCACTGAAGTACATAGTTAATATTTTAATTAAAATAACTTACAGATACAAATGGCATGCACTCGATGAGTTACATATTTAATATTTCAATATTTTCTCACAATTTATGTTATCTCTTTTGTTCTTTAGACTATGTTCTATACTCTAAAATAAGAGACTTATTTTAAAGTCTACCTTGACAATAATACTTTTGAAGAATTGATTTCAAAGGAATTCAAAGTTTGCCTATTGGAAACAAAATCAACTAACTTCGAAGATACTTACATTTCATCTTGGAAAGCTATTCAAGGTTACCTAGAGTGTTTTCTACAGCTTGAAATCTTATACGAAATGATTGGGCTCGGATCTGAGGCTGAAAAAAGTTTCATTTTGGAATTAAAGACAAGCATTTCTCTTCACTTTCTCTTGCCAATTAGAATTTTCTCTATTCATATAGGTATGTTTTCTCCTTTTGGGATTAAAGACAAACATTTATAAGTTTTTCATACTCTGATTTTGATTTATCTAGAGTTATTTATGCTATTTTTTTTTGTGTGACTGTACCAGGAAAGTTATGTGCTATTGGGCTTCGTGCGTCACCAACAATAGCAACACATTTTCAAGCTGCAATTTTTTTTTTAAAGATACCAATGATATGTCGGTGTCAGGTTGCATAAAGTGCAACTCTCTAATTAAATCCACTCTTCATGGGGAATATGGTTTTCAATCAGAATCAAATACAAAGGCCAAAGCACGCTACCGTTTAGCCATCGAAGAAATAAACAATCCGTTATGGCAAAGACTTCCCTCTCAAACTAAATCTAAGTCAGTAGAGAATTGAATTAGCTTAAAATGGGTTGTGTTCGAAGGCTAATTGTAATAAAGATACATACGGAGGAATTAGGTATCAATTGATTTATTTAATTATGACATTAACTAATTAATTTTTTCTTTTTCTAATTTGTCTATTGTCATTTGTTTACAAAAAAAATGTTACACTCAAGTGGTGGATAAAACAAGAGAAACCATTTTGAAAAATATTTCACTATTGGTTTGCGAAAATCTCATGGACCAAACTTATGAATCTATTGATATAATTTTTTTTGAAAATTTTGTTGTAATAGAGACTCCAGGAGACGTGTTTGTTGTACAAAGGGCTAAAATAATTCATACTATATGTTAGAACGTGTTGAGATATTACAACAACTACTCCAAGTTTGCGAGGTACTTTTTGTGACTAAGTTTTATTTGAATTGGATTGAACTTATAACTATCAGCAAATTATATTGGCTATCGTAGGTCACAACAACGGTGTAACAAGTCTAAAACATAAAACCTAACAGAATAGATAGATCGATAATTACAAACTAACATATGTGTGGTTGAGCCTAACTAAATGCTACAAAACCGTCTTGTAGGGTGAAAATTTCCCTCATTTTTAAACACGTGTTCATTTCATATATTGTCCGATGTGAGACTTTTAACATAACATAATCATGGCTGCATTACGATGAAAAGCGACTACATTTGAGGTCATGAGATGTTGTGTTGGTTGTGACTGAGATGATGTCATGGCCGCACTAGCAGAATATGTAAGTCCCAGCTTCAGTTTCTTCTCATTGGAAAATTCTATTTCTTCTCATTGAAAAATTCTATTTTTTCTCATTGGAAAATTTATATGCTTTTTGCCCATCCCTTAAATCAAGTCGCTATCTTCACTTAACAAAATGTCACATGATACTTCACATAATACTGTGCTCCATTATCATGATAGTGATGCTATTATGTTATTAACTGCTATATACCTTAACTACTAGGGTTATCAATCGCGTGCCCTAGCCGCGTAACTGTTTGTAGTGGCCCCTAGCTGCTGCAGTACCCTTCGTTGTGTTGCGGATCGTTGTTTCCAACATTGTGATCGTTTACTCTACAAATATTGCCGTTTTTGTGGAATATTAGTGCCACACCGTGAGTGCAAACTGAAATTTCAAAAAGCCCTACAAAATTAATGTTTGAGCTTTTCATGGATTTTAGAAGAAAAACTAGAACTATAATCCCCTCAAGTTTGCAACTGAAGCTTAAATCTAATTTTCTCATTTCCTATCTCTTGCTTCTTAGACCAATCAACTTTATCCAACTACCAACTGTACACCAGCCATCTCAGAGAATGACTATCTTTAGTTTGCATCTCCTTTCTCTTTCATGCTTCTCTCACCTGAAAAAATTCGTTGATTTTTTAATTAGCCTTGTAAGATACGAGATACCATTTCTTAAAGAACTCTAATGCGAGACTTGAGTTTTTTTTTCAATAAACCCCTTCACGGTCCATTGTTGTTAGGCTTGCTTGGATAATATTCTTGCGTATTAGAATCACAACAACGCACATGATATAGGAAAAATAATTAAAATGTACTAATCTTGGAATAAGAATGTACCATCGATGATGAAAAAGAACAATGCAGTAGATAAGTAAATTCCATATCTACACATAGCATCCCATATCTACACATATCAATGCTCTTTCTGGGAAGGTATCTCTACCTAAACCTTCTAAGGCTGTAACTAAAATTTTCTCAATGATCCCTCTTCTCTCTCTATTCAATCCCTATGTGTTCGAAAACATGCACTCCTCGTCTTCTGCCACATCAGTATTCCGTTTTTTCCTTTTTTTTAAAAAATTTTCTTATCATAAATTTCAATACTGGGCTAGGATAAATGTGTCATATGAGTCCACAGATAAGTGGTTCTAACAAATAAGATGGGTGGTAATATGGGTAAGTACTGGCACTATGTTAGCCTTTTGCATTGCGTTGACTCGTCCTTATAAACTAGCTTGTAAGTTAAGAGGTGTTTTTTATAAACTCTGATTTTCGGCTTCGATTTTTCTGAATGTTTTTATTATGAGTGAATGTGATAAACTGTAATTTTATCATTTCGAGAATGCATATGTATATAGTTCATAAACAAAAAAAAAAATTAAATAGTTTTCTTGGGGTCGGCAAGATCAATAGCACTGATTATTTAAAATTTAGAATGCTTGCATTCAAATATGCTTTTTGTAAATGAATATGCTTATTATCCTATCTGAGTGTGTTAGTACATGATGGAACCCTTTAGAGTTGATTGCTTCTATGTGAGTTGTTTGTAGCGTGCGATTTTTGTCGGTGACGCGACCACCTTATTGCCATGGGTTTCTCCTTACCGCAATGGTAGGAGTTGGATGCTACTTACTGATTTCTTATTTATCCTATGAAACTGGAAAGGAAAGGGAAGCTATCTAAAACTAACCTTGCACGCAAATGTTTAACTGAACAAATCCTTAAGAGATTGGGGGGTCCAGGGTCAGGTTATACAATGGGGAGTTGTCAATTACCCATCCTATATGTGGTTATCCACAAGTTGTTAGCAATCATTCTCTGCTTATTCTACTTATTGGTGTTTGTTTGTTTATTGGGAAAGTTTCTCCGTTGGGAGTGTTTGAGAGAGAGTGTTTGTTGATGTCGGTTTTGTTCTGATGTTTTTGGTAAGGTGCCGGACCTAGAGTTTTTGATTGGCGTGCTCGCTAAGATTTCACAATCTTATGCCTACGTATTCCCGTTTAAAGAAAATGGGGAAATCAGAGCAATCGTAGTTCCTCCTATTCTATGGGAGGAAAAAGATGTTTTGGTGTCTTGTTCAAAGCCCAAGATTGAAGCTAAATGAGTATTTGTGTCTTGTTCAAAGCCCAAGATTGAAGCTAAAGGTTTGACTGAGAGAGAATTTGTCATCTCTAAAGAGAGATATCTCGTCTGTTTATCACAACTGTTGGGTGATTGATTATAAAGGGGAATTAATTTAACTGGGATATGAGAATCCAGCAATGCCATAATTTCCTTTATAAGGGATTTATCCTGAAGGGGAAAACTTCAGTGTTGAGCAATGACATTTTTCCTTAGGAGTCTTTCATGCTAAAAGACGGACATGGGCTTGGATGTAAATAATTCAGAGGCTCACTTATAGCTATTAGATGAAAGAGGAAATTTACCAGGTTAAGAGATGGACTACAACTTGGATTTTTGAATCAACAAGTGTGCCACTTACAGCAGTTATCTGGAATTAGGGTTTGTTTTGATTTTTTGTTTTGACGTGTGATATACAGAGAAATATCCTCCTACAGAGAGATTTTGATTTCCTCTGAGGGGATGCTTGATTTTTGTATGTGCCCTGATCAAAGCCCAAGGTTGAAGCTAAGAGATTGATTGACACTTCTGGGGAATTATTATCTGTTTTGTATAAAGCCCAAGATTGAGGCTAAAAGTGACTGACTCTTTTGGAGAATATCATTATATAAAGCCTGAGAGGAGGCTGGACATTGACTTTTGGGGAAGGTTTTTATCTGTCTTGTACAAAGCCCAAGATTGAGGCGAAAGAAGACTTATGGGTTCCACAGGGGATATATTTGTGGTGTCTTGTACAAAGCCCAAGATTGAGGCTAAAAAGGTCGACTTAACAAGAGAGTGATTTAAAGTGATTAACTCAACAAGAGAGTGTTTTTAATTGTCTTGTACAAAGCCCAAGATTGAGGCTAAAAAGGTCGACTCAACAAGAGAGTGTTTTTTTAGGCTAACTCTACTGAGGAAATCATTATACAAAGCCTAAGAGGAGGCTGAAAAAGGTTGACTTAACAAGAGAGTGGTGTGTTTGTCTTGTACAAAGCCCAAGATTGAGGCTGAAAAAGGTTGACTCAACAAGAGAGTGCTGAAAGATGATGAGGAAGAAGAATGAATCATTATACAAAGCCTAAGAGGAGGCTGACTGAGGAATTTCTTATGCAAAGCCTAAGAGGAGGCTATCTTCTGCTGAGGATTATTGAGATCCAAAGGCAGGTCCAAAGCGGGGAACCAACTCTTGCTGAGGATTACAGAAGAGTTGAGGTATCAAATGCCTTGAGGTTATGATAAAGGTTTATTGATAATAAGCTGACCCTAGCTGGGGAAATTTAGGATGAAAGATTGAGTTTCAGAACCTATGGGGTTTTAACTCTGCTGGAGATTAATCAAATGACCAGGGTTTCTCCTGCGTTTGTAGGGAGCTTGAGAATGTCTTTGAGATCCAAGAGGAGATTAGACTGTCTAAGTCTACTGGTAAGAAAGGTTTATCTTTGTATGACGCCCAAGAGGAGGCTGGCGCTTTAAGGGATGAGAATCAACCCTAAATTGGTCTGAGATTTTGACTCTTTGGAAAGACTACTCTAACAAAGGATGGCTAAGTTTTGTTCTATACCTTTAAGAGGTATTCGGGGTCCTTGTACTAAGCCCAAGAGGAGGCATGAGAACTTCTAAGAAGCCGGAAGGTCCTTGTACAAAGCCCAAGAGGAGGCGGGGATGATTTTAGGAAGCCTGTGGGTCCAAACTTAAGAAAAGTTCCAGAAAGGTTTCACCGAGAATTAATCCTTTCTGTAATGAACAGTTCTAGAGTTTGAAGAAATTCAAGAGAGGTTTCACTGGGAATTAATCCTCTCTGGGGGGAATGAATTTCTTTGACAATTTTCTAATAGTGACAGTCTGAGAAAAGTTTCACCGGGAATAATGCCTTTCTCTTTGTTCCATATTGTATAAGCCCAAGAGGAGACAAGACTGTATCTGGAAATTCCTATGGGGAACTAGTTTTGACTATGTTAAAAGAGTGACCACTGGATTTATCTAATCCTAGACCTAATTGTCGGGGAAAACTCTAAGCAAATATATACAAGCATATATATACAGATGAAATATATAATGTATGTAAAAGAGGGTAGGAGGACTTACAGGTGAGCAAGCTTCCAGCACAAACAAATATATATATGTGCAAGTATGTAAAAGAAAGTTGTTTAAAACTTACAAGTGAGCAAGCTTCCATTGTAACAGCTGTATGGTTAGTTGTTCAAGAAATTAAAGAAAGTTTTTATAACAACTATGAATTTGAACCTAAATAAAAAAGGAAAGTTATTTTGAAAAGATTGGGGCTTATACTCAAGGAGAGGCCCAGATGAAAAACAGTAATCGTACTGTTGATCTGAAAATTGTATCGGGACTTATACAATGACTGAGGCCCAAAAAAAGGTTTTATGTACAAAGAGATGTAGGGTCTTACACTCTATTAGAGGCCCAAAGAGTTTGAAAAAATAAGAAAGATGGGACTTACAACACAAGGGTAGGCCCAGATGAAAATTGTTTTAAAAACGGCAATTGCGCCGAGATTTTTTAAAACGTATCGGGACTTATACAATGACTGAGGCCCAAAAATGTTTATTTTACAGAGGTATGGGACTTACACTCTATCAAGAGGCCCAAAGAATTGAAAATGTTTGAAAAAGATCAAAATCAAATAAACCCTAATTTCATTTCTAAAAGTAATTTTTCAAAGAAAATTAATTAAAAAATGATAAAAACACCAAATAAGTTTAAATAAACCACTTGTGATTTTTGGTTAAGGTTTGAAAAATGATGTTTTAATCACAAGATGATTTAAAACTCATTTGGTTTTGAAAAGATCAAGAGAAAAGAAATATTTTCAAATGTTTAAAAAAATAAAATAAGTTCTTTATGAAAATATTAAACATATAAATAAATAATATTTTTGTGTGATATTTTTGTAGAATAAAATATTTTAACATTTTTGTGACTTTTTGCAAAAAGAACCAATCAAAAATGATAAAAAAAATGAGTGAGAAATTAATTTTTGAAGTTATTAAAAAGATGGTGAAAAAATGACAAGAAAACAAGCGGTAAAAAATTAGAAATTGTCCCCCCAAGGCTTGAACCCACGCCCTTGGGGTGGAAAGCTTAAAAACTTACCAACTGAGCCACTTGCGTGTGGCTGATAGAAGATAGCAAGTGATAATAATATATGAATGAAACCTTTGAAAATGGTTTAAAAAAATAAACCAAAAGGTCTGGGGCGAGGAGGATTCGAACCCCAGACCTCTCGCTCGCTACACACACACAAATACTAGTGTTTCCACTAGGGCGCAATGTCAATTCAATTATATTGTGGCAACTGAATAATATATAGCAAAACTGGTTGAATTTCTGAAGAATGGTGCCATGGCCATCTTCTTCCTTGGGCAAGCTACGTGAAGCCTCCTATCTCACTCATTTCTCAACCATTTCACACGATCCAAATATGAAAATCGTGCGTTTTGAAACAAGGAACACAATGGCAATATTCAATTTTGTTTAAATTGAGTGAATCAAAAGATATTACACTCTGACCAGATGAACTGAGTTTGAGGCTTACCTCTGCAAGTGAGTGGTCGAGCTTGAATATGGAGATGCTGCTGATTGGTTCCAATGATTTGGACAGCTTCCTTAGGTGCCAAGGAGTCTGTTTGAATGTTTAGAATGGATTAAAATTAGCTGGCACTGGTTGTGGTACCTCAACTGCAACTCTGTCAAGAACTTGAGCAATTGGCTGGTGACTTGATGAATTTGATGTTACAGATGTTGTGTTAGTGTTTAGATCACTCACATATGATGTTTATGAGGTGTGTGTGTGTGTGTGATTGGTTTGGTTGGAATCACTCTCAATCTCAAAACCCGATAGTAACTTGAGTTAGAAGGCAAAATTAGGGTGAAAGAGAGATTTTGAGTAAAGCATCAGTTTGGGTGCTTTGGTGTAATCAAACTGATCACAAATGAGCTCTATTTATAGTAAAGCAAGTTTGTTTTGGCTGTAATAGTGAATGGCAACTGTAGCAGGTATGTGGTAAATATTGATCCAATGGAACCTCAAGTCTCCTCTAGCCATTAACTTGAGGTTAGAGCACAGGCTATGAGTCCTCAGTGGTAGGGATAAGGCTTGACTGAAATTGGATAACATTGTCTTGATGAATGCCACCTCTATGCATCAGTTAAATGCTTGGAAACAAAATTGACCATTTGAAGCATCTTGAATTTTAGGAGTGTCATGCCTAAACATAGATCCATGAACTTGTGAGGCTTGTGGATCAGTGTTTGTCCCTTGGTTGTTCCCTCTTGAGGCGTGCAGATGGCTAACCATGCTTGTTATTGCACAAATTGATCAATTCGAGCACTAATGCATAAATTTGCATTGCAAAACAGTTTGTAGCAAGGCATGTTGCAGCTGTCATAACCTCTAGCTCGGTGGAGTTTTCTCATGTTCTTGGGCTCATTGGAAAGCTTGTACATCCCTCTCCAACTTTTATGTCCACTAATGGACCTGGTTCAGTTTGCATCAAGGTGAAAAATGCCTTGGAAGTTGGTGGAAATGCTGAGATAACAAGGCAGAATTTTCACTAAGTGTTTTTGACATATTTTGGTTTTTTCACCACTTTGATCCATTCCTAACTAAAAATCCATGAAGAATTGGAGTTTAAGGTGGTTGAAGCTTTTGTAGAGTGTAGGAAGACCTACAAATAAGGCTTTGGATCACCCAAAATGGTTGCTTGGATCAAAAGTTATGATCCTTGAAAGTTTGCACCAAAACCATCCAAATTTAGTAACTTAGAAAAATTTTCAATTTTTCAAGATTACCCCTTTTACAAGTTATCTTGGTTTCTTGATCAATTCTTGTTAAAGTGACATTATAAGTCATATTTTATGAAAATATGAGTCATAAGGATCATTTTTGCCAAAAAAGTCATGTTTTGACTTTTGGCTCTGGAGCGGTTCGGCGCGTAAAAACCCTAATTCCCGATTTTTGGGAAATGCATCCTCTGAGGGTAATTTAACTTTGTAAATGGATTCCTAAGGTTGTTTTGAGCACATTGAGTCACATGTTGGAGTCTTGGCTCATCCTCTTGTGAAAATCTCACTTTGGAGGTCCCGGTCGTCCAAAACCCTAATTTGGCGACATCGGGTGTTTCGAGGCTCAAACTACTTGGAATGTGGCAACTTTGTGCTTGATTCTTGATATGGGAGTCCTCTTAATCCCTTATGGGTGTTTGAGAGGTTAGACAATTTGAAGACCATGTCATTTCTTGATTGATCCTTTGTCTAAATGCTCAGAGAGGGCTCAAAACCCTAATTCTTGATTGTGGTGAATGCTCCACTATCTTTGGGAGATTGATGAGGCATGATGGTACATCCATATCGTGGAGTGATCTTCACAATGATGGGAAATCTTGTGGTCAAATTTTAGGGTATGACAGATGCCCCTATTTAATCTTCTTGGACCCGAAGGGGTGAATGGCGAAGATATTCGGACATTCAGGGTGCAAGAGGATTAAATATCATAATACCCGAAATTTTGATTGTGGTTATGAATGGCAGTTAGCGCGTCCATCTTCTTTTGCTAAGTAATGATACTTAGAAAAGGGTCAAACTTCCCCTCGATCCTGGTCTTCAGCCAAGAAACTGGTCTAAGTTTTTTTTGAAATAAACCTCCCCTCGATCCTGGTCTTTAGCCAAGGAACTAGTCTTAGTTTTCTTGATAAACTTCCCCTCGATCCTGGTCTTCAGCCAAGGAACTGGTCTTAGTTTCTTCTTGTCGAGTTTCTTCCTGGACAAGGAACGCTATGCGTAGCGGTTTTCATCAAACTTCTCGTCGTGCTATACTGGGGGAGACGCCATTTTATTGAAAAATTTGATGTCAGACTTGCTGGGGGTACCCATTTGTCTGAGCTGTAGAGGTGCGCAAACTTCTCTGTCGGAGATGCCATTTGTTGACTCTACTGGGGAAAACAAGTCTATTGAGAAACTGCTTTTTGCTTGGGGATACTACATCATACTTTCCTTCGAGATATTTTCGGAGAAATGCCATGTGATGCAATCCAATTTTGAGTTGTTGCCGACCTTGTTGACAGCAAACCTTTCGGATAGAAACTGTTGTATTGCCGAGAGTCTTCAGTTAAGAGGCTTTCTCTGGGGATTTTCCTTAATCCGGGAAAGCGAAAATATCATCTTCAATGGTTAAGAGTGATGTTCCAGAAGTGTCTGTCGAACGTCTTCTTGCCTTTCATAGGTTCAAGTTATCAAAGTAGTCGAGGACTGTCTCCAATCCAGAAATAAACTAGGGAGAGATCGTTTAGACGATGCATTTCCTGACGAGGAAAGAACTGACAACTTGACTGATGGGAGGACGTTATCACTGGGTGATAAGACTGACCAGAGTGATAGTTATGCAATGTGAATGTGAATCAATTATGCATGATGTATGTATGTTTATGCTGACAAAACTGACGCGACATACAGACTAGTGAATGAACTCGATTGGATACTCGGCCACGGCGGGGGATAAAAAGTATCATTGGTTCGAGATAGCAATCTTGCCTTGCTTAGGGGAGGAATGGACCCTATAGGGGAAAATTCAATCGCTCTTAAGAGATACAAACTCTGCTGGAGATATCAGATGGAAAAATCACATCTGAAATAGTTGATCCTTCGTTCAGGTGCACTAGTTTAGAAGGAGTACTTTGATTCTGCACTTGGAGGTTCAATCACCTTCGGAGAAACTATCGATGTTCTTTTTGACGTTCAGTAAAAAGAAATGCCATATTTATTTTAAAAGTAGAAGAAGTTTGACAAGTAAATTCATTTTTGTTTTATTTCAAAAATCGTTGATCATGTTAAAAATGTCATTCTGTAAAACTAAAACAAATGAGAATTGCAAACAAAAGCACTAGGGCTCAAATTTTATTGATAGAATGGAAATCAGCCAAGCGTGTGGTCCCATAGAGCATTTACAAAGTTTAGAAAATGGTAATTTACGGGAAAAGGGCTATATTGAAACATAACGACCACTATCCTTCTACCAACTTTGAATTCTGGACGTCCTGAGCTTCTATCGAAGATGACCTTGACTGGAGTTTTTCGATGAATGGCGCTACCGCTGGGGATTTAACCTCGCCAGATGTAGTTACTTACCATGAATCCCTAACTTTTGCCTGAATTGTACTTTGAGATATCCAATCCATCGGGATGATTTTTGCTTGTGTCTCTAATTTTTGCCTGGACCGCCCTTTCGGGTTTTCAATCCACCGAGACATTTTTTCCTTTTATTTAGGCGAAGTATTTCTTGACTACATCAACATTCGTGGGGTAGGCAAACTCTTCTCTATCCATGGTTGTGAGTCTCAAGGCACCGCCTGAGAAGGCTTTCTTGACCACGTAGGGGCCATCGTAGTTCGGAGTCCATTTGCTCCGAGAATCAGTGAGAAATGATTGTATCTTCTTGAGCACGAGGTCTCCTTTCCTGAAGACACGGGGTCAGACCTTTTTGTCAAATGCTTTCTTCATTCTTTGCTGATACAACTGACTGTGACATAGAGTTGTCATTCTCTTTTCTTCGATTAGGTTCAATTCATCGTGTCGACTTTGACACCATTCAGCTTCGGTTAGCTTAGCTTCCATCAATACCCGAATTGATGGGATCTCTACTTCTATGGGGAGCACTGCTTTCATGCCATATACTAGAGAGAAAGGGGCTGCCCCTGTTGAAGAGCGGACAGATGTGCGATAATCATGAATAGCAAAGGGTAGCATCCTGTGCCAGTCTTTGTAGGTTACAACCATCTTTTGAATGATCCTTTTGATGTTCTTGTTAGCCGCTTCTACCGCTCCGTTCATCTTGGGTCGGTAGGGAGATGAGGTATGGTGTTCGATCTTGAACTCAGCGCACAACTCTTTCATCATCTTATTATTCAAGTTAGATCCATTGTCAGTAAATATCTGGCTTGGAATTCCATAACGGCAGATGAGATTGTTTTTGATAAATCGGACCACCACCTGTCAGGTTACATTGGTGTATGACACTGCTTCGACCCATTGGTGAAGCAGTCAATGGCTACCAGGATGAACCGATGTCCGTTTGAAGCCTTGGGTTCGATCATGCCAATCATGTCGATTCCCCATATGGAAAAAGGCCATGGAGAAGAAAGAACTTTGAGATGAGTTGGCGGTACATGGATTTTGTCTGCGTATATTTGACATTTGTGACACCTTCTCATGTACTTGTAGCAATCGGATTCCATTGTCAACCAATAATACCCTGCTCTTAGAATTTTTCTCACCATTGTGTATCCATTGGAATGAGTGCCAAAGGATCCTTCGTGAATCTCTTTCATCAACATGTTTTCTTCTGGTTTGTCTACGCATCGGAGTAAGACCATGTCAAAGTTTCTTTTATAGAGTGTATCACCGCTCAGGAAGAAGTTGCCTGCCAGTCTTCTGAGAGTCTTTCTATCTTTTCTTGATGCCTCAGACGGGTATTCTTGTTTCTGAAGGAAGCATTTGATATCATGAAACCAAGGTTTGTCGTCTATGACTGCTTCAATCATGAAGATGTAGTCAATGCACATTATATCGATCTTAGGTACGTCGTTCCAATGATTAACAGCACTCATGGAAGAAAGAGTGGCCAGTGTATCAGCCTTGTGATTTTCTTCACGAGGGATGTGATGAAACTCGATTCTGCTGAAGAACGGTAACAACCTTCTCGTGTAATCTTTGTAAGGAATCAGTCCTGATTGGTATGTGTTTCAATCTCCTTTGATCTGATTTATGACCAGGGCTGAGTCTCCATATACGTCCAAGTTCTTAATCCTTAATTCAATCGCTTCTTCGAGACCCATGATACAAGCTTCGTATTCGACCTCGTTGGTTGTGCACTTGAATGTCAGTCTGGCGGTGAAAGGAATATGGGTACCCTGAGGTGTTAGGATGATTGCCCCAATTCTGTTTCCATAATTGTTGACAGCTCTGTCAAAGATTAGTCCCCATTGGGAACCTGGTTCTGGCCCTTCACTGGGTAGCGGTTCATCGCAATCTTTCATTATGACATCTTCGTTTGGGAAGTCAAATCCGACTGATTCCTGATCGTTAATCGGTTGATGAGCCAAATGATTGGCTAAAATACTTCCTTTGACGGCTTTCTGAGCATGGTACTCGATGTCGTATTCAGATAACAACATATGCCAACGGGCAATCCTTCCTGTGAGAGCAGGTTTTTCAAAGACATACTTGATCGAATTCATTTTGGAGATTAACCAAGTAGTGTGACAAATCATATACTGGCCAAGACGTTTGGCTGCCCAAGCCAGAGCACAGCAAGTTTTCTCGAGCATAGTGTACTGAGTTTCATAGTCGGTAAATTTCTTGCTTAAACAGTAGATGGCATAATCTTTTCTTTTGGTTTCGTCTTGTTGGCCAAGTACACAACCCATGGAGTCTTCCAAGACTGTTAGGTATATGATCAGTGGTCTTCCCTCTACTGGAGGAGAAAAAATAGGTGGATTCAATAGATACTCTTTGATATTGTCGAAGACTGTTTGGCAATCTTCTGTCCATACACAGGTTTGATTCTTTTTTAGTAGTTTGAAGATCGGCGCGCATGTCACGGTCATGAGGGATATAAACCTTGAAATATAATTCAGACGTCCCAAAAATCCTCTGACTTGTTTTTCAATCTTTGGTGAAGGCATTTCTTGAATGGCCTTGACCTTGTCAGGATCAACCTCAATTCGTTTTTGTCTGACGATGAACCCTAACAGCTTTCCTGAGCGGACACCGAACGTGCATTTATTGGGACTCAAGCAGAGTTTGTACTTCCTCAGACGCTCAAATAACTTTGACAAGTGGGTATATGCTGCTCTTTTATTTTAGATTTGGCAATCATATCATCGACATATACTTCGATTTCTTTGTGCATTATGCTGTGAAACAGAGTAGTCATGGCCGTTTGATAGGTTGCCCCGACGTTCTTCAAGCCGAACAGCATTACCTTGTAACAAAAGGTGCACTATGGGGTGATGAACGAAGTTTTCTCCATGTCTTCCGGTGCCATTTTGATTTGATTATAGGCCAAGAATCCATCCATTAAGGAGAAGACTTTGAACTTTATTGTACTGTCTACCAGCATATTTATGTGTGGTAAGGGAAAGTCGTCCTTCGGACTTGCTTTGTTCAGATCCCTGTAGTCCACGCACATTCTGACTTTTCCATCCTTTTTCGGACCTGGCGCTATGTTGGCTAGCCATTAAGGATATTCTGAGGTGGCGAGGAAACCCACGTCGATCTGTTTCTGCACTTCCTCCTTGATTTTGATAGCCATATCCGGGTGAGTCCATCTCAGTCTCTGTTTCACCGGAGGACATTCTGATTTCAACGGTAGATGATGTTCCACGATGCTGGTATCCAACCCTGGCATGTCCTGATAGGACCAAGCAAATACATCGGGAAACTCTCTAAGAAGCTTTATCAAGCTTTCTTTGACAATTGGACTGAGCAGTGCCCCAATCTTGACTTCTTTCCTCTCTTCTTCTGAACCCAAGTTGACCGTTTCCAATGGCTCTTTGTGAGGTTCAATGGACCTTTCCTCTTGCCTGAGTAGTCGGGAGATCTCTTCTGGAATTTCTGTGTCCTCTTCTTCTTCAGCTTCAAATACCGAGAATTCAAAGTTGGGAGAAGGCATTGGATCATATGTTTCAACGGGGTTAAAACAAGCAATTTGCATGACGTGATGATTCATTTTTTAGAAGAGATAGAGAGAATGCAAAAGTGTGTGCAGCGTATTTTCTGAAAAATGCTTATTTTTTGTTTTGGGTTGTTTTAGGATTACCATTTTCTGAAAAAAGAAAAGTGAAAACAGCAATGACTGCGGAAATTACAGAACGACATTATTTTATTTATGATTTTGTCGATTCTTGAAACTACAACCCTATAAAACAAAACTCTGTTGCTTTGGGCGAAGCAAAGAGGGACATTTACAGAAAGGTGAGCCCTATAAAAACATATGTTTCACCTAGGCGAGGTGAAAGGTTAAAATAAAGATGGCAATGACTTAGACTTATGGACGACTTTTGGGACATCGACAGCAACCCATTGGCGATGAACTCCTCAGTGAATCACAAAGTCTGGTGCCTTCTTTCTTGGTTTTTCCTCAGAAATGACACTGATTTCTGATGGAGCATGATCGTTGGAGTCTTCCTCCCAGGAAGAGTTGTTGTAAACAAACTCTTCTGTTATATCTTTCACAGTGTTTTTACCCTCAAGAGGATCTCCCCATCCAGTTGGTTGGATGTCCTCGAACCTGATGCGAGAGCTTTCAGGAGCGGTGTACTTGACCAAAAATTCGTACTTACCACTCGGCTATCCTAAGTGTTAGTTCTTGTGATTGGCTGAAATTTTGGTAAAACAATGTTAATGTCTTGGTTGATGTTTCAACATGAGTCTTCTAACCTTACTGTTATGTTTAGTTAACATTCTGGTCTTGTTAAGTTGTAAGGGTTGTTGTTGAGTACTGATGTTAAACCCGATGTTAAGACATCAGTTGATAAAACATCAGGTTTGAGATGATTGATTAGGGCTGCGCATGTATCTGGTTTTAATGAGATATTTTGCTAAAAAGAATCAGAGATTGCAGGCGAATATCATGGGAGATAAATTCTATTGCAATCATTTGTGAAGAAGATTAGTTTGTTGCTAATTAAATGCAAAAAGATATGAAGAATATTTAGAGTTAATTATGAAGATTTAATTGAAGATCTTTTTGATAGCAGAATCTTTTGCAGATTTGTAGCAGAAGATATGTTGTGATTTGAAGGCCCAAATCCAGTTGGGAAAAATATATAAATAGAATGCTTGTAATCTAGAATAGGTACGAGTCCAAGATGTAGATCATTAGGGCTTTGTTTAAGTGAACCACTCGGGTTGTGAGATGGTCACTGAGGTCTTACTCAGAATCCTGTAGGTAATGAGTTTTGTATTGTTCTTGGAGGAAGCTTTGAAGCAACTCCAAGGTGTGTCATGGAAGTGTGTCTTCTACTTTTCTGGGATTGAAGAGTTGTTGGAAATCAAGTTGTTGATGCAGCGGCTGGGTTGTTGACTGCTAGACATCATTGCGATGATTGGGAGTGAGATGGAGTCTCTTATCTAGGGAGGACTTAGATAGAAGGGTCATTGGGTAGTGATTAAATTAGGTAAATTGTCAACTGATTTGTTGAGTCTGTAATTTGATACTACTAATAGTGGACTTCCTTCATGGCTTGGTATGCCCCCAGATGTAGGTTGTTAGACCGAACTGGGTGAACAATTCATGGTGTTTACTTACTGCTGTTTATTGCCTTGTTCATGTTAGCAGAGTGTGTTATTGTGACATCGCACGTAACATCACATATCTAATACCAGAATTTCAATTGGTATCAGAGCAGGCATCCTGTCTGTTTCTGGATGAGATCTAGGGAAGATAATTTCTGGTTCAAGAGCAAGGAAGATAGTTTTGCTGGGCTATGGATTTGGTGTGTATCCTTGGTGGAGAACTGCTATTGAAATTTTGTCTTATTATGGTGATAATGTGCAAGGATTATTGAGTAGTACCTGGAAGTTGTTGAGGAGTTGTTGTGTGTTCCGCTGCATGGTGTCTGATGTAACCCTGGTTGGCTCTTGTATCTCTGGTGGTGAGATTCTATGAAGGTATACTCTTGGAAAGACATTAGGGTTTGGTCTCCTCAGCAGGATATTCTATGATGTTATAGTTTATGCAAGACAGCTTCTACTGTTTGGTTAGAGATGCCAAAGATACTTGAGGATTATCTCATATCTTTGTTTTGGGAAAGAAGTGATCAAAAGGTGAATGGATCTTATTAAAGACGGTTTGACTTGGAAGTTTTAGTTGGTTTAAAAGGAGAATATATTTCAAATCAGGCATTGAAGACCAGTCTGTCCAGATCATTGATTCCTTCTTTATCAATTTTCTTGATGGTGAAAGAAGAGGGTGGAGCCAAAGCAAAAGAGTATCACTGTCAAATCCTTCATGCGGGAGTGAAGATCTTGATAAGTTATCTCTTAAGCTTAGGAGGGAGTTTCATCAAGAAAAAAGCTGAGAGTAATATGACTATTCTAATGTCTCGACATCGCGCTACACATCAGCAGTTTATGGTAAAGGCTGAGTCAAAGACCTATTAGATTGTAGCTGTGTTGAAGGATCACTGAAGCTGTGAAGTTGAACAATCTTTTGGATGCTGTTCATAATGTCATAGCATTTCAGCTAGAGCTGGTTGAATAAAAGGTAGTAATCTTGATAGTAGAAGAGAAGGAGATGATCCTTGTTTGAGCTAACCTGTCTGAGGAAAATTTTATAAGGAAAATGCATCCAAGAGTTTGTGTGCAGTAGCAGTGTAAATCAGCCTGTGGTCAATTGGTGTTTGCATGAGCTCTTGAAGGTCGAGGATAAGTGGCAGTTGTCTCTGGGTTTCTACTGACGGCTCTACTAAGGGAAGTGACTTTCTGTAGTATTTCTATGGGGTAGTCTTGGACTACTTATTTTCTGAAGATTCAGATGTGGTAGGTTTGAAGTCTTTGGTGGTTCTCAGCAGGATGGAGGTTATCTACTCAAACTTGATTGTTGAATCAAGTCTATGAGAGCATGGAAATCTGTTTCTACAAAGGGAGGAGGTTCTTCTAAGTGGCAGAAGGAAGAGCTAAATTCAACAGTTGGATGACTTAATGTTCTGACATCTAGCTTAACATCAGGAGTCTCAGCTGGTGATGTGGCACATCAGCTAATGATAGGGTAATCTACAGGAATGAATAATAGGGTGCTTCAAAAAGATCTTTCTCATGGCAGTTTGCGGGAGTTGCAGAAAGGAGAAGATGTTGCATGACCTTGGCTTAGGGAGTCTAAGTGTGTTTGCTATTGAGCAATTGGAACATGTGACTTGAAGATCTGGTTTCCTTGGTGGATCAGGATATCTTTGTGAGAGCTCTGACAAATGTGAAAAAGGTCAAAATGTGGCGTTTGGCTGTTTTCATATGAGGATTCATGCTTAAGGTGATCAAACTGTGGAATTTGGTTCGAAGAATCAAGATAATCAGAGTGTGGCAGCTGGTTATTATTAAGGAACAAGTTACTCTTGGGCAGAAGGGTGATGAGTTGAAGACTCAAGGAGATTATTCTTCTTGAAGGTGGATGAGAGTTTAATTCTCTAGTTCTTTGGATTACTATGCAATAGTAAGTCCAGTTGGTGGAGCAAATCAAGAATCATGGTGATGATATCTTGGTGTGTGACAAATGTTCTAACTTGAGCTGGGACATTATCTGGTTGAATATCCTTGGTGAAGGATGATTTTGTTCTGGTTCTGAAGCTTGGTGCATACATTATGCCTAAGGAGCGTCTACATAGTCATACGGGAGAATGATGAAGTAGAAGGTCTGCCTTGAAAGGAGAATGTAGAGAAGACTGAAGTAGATCAGGCAGAAGAAAAGCCTGTGAAGGGGACATAGACCTACTGTCAAGTCATCCTGGCAAGATGTGGAGTTTTGGAGTATGTGAAGATAACAAACCAAGAGGGAATCATGACTTCTATGCGAAATGAGTCCTCTGAATGGTATTGAGAAGCTGATGGCTATTTGGAAGATGTTTGAGATTGTTGTCAGATTTGATGTTGGGACAACATTTCAAAGGTGTTGAGTTTTCAGCCAAGAAAGTTAGTTGTGCTCATGGTGGAATATCAGGTCAAGCCACTTACCTAATCTGAAGTGATTAGTGGTGTGAATTTATAAAAGAGGGATCAGCTAGTGCCACAAGTGTGCAGAAAAGAGTGCCAGACCAAATGTCATGCCTTGTGTGAGAAGGTAATCTAATTCTGTCTAATAGTAGATACTTTGACGGGAGACTAAGTATTTGTCTAGAGAATTATGCAAATCTGCAGTCTGGATATTATGGTGGTTGTGATTGAGTAACTTGATATTTGAAAACGACAACCTGAGGTAGCCTTATCAGCTGAGTGTATCAGAAGAGTGTGAATGAAGAAGTGAGCATCATCTGCTATTAGTCTAACAAAGACCTTGCTGGGAGCTTGGTAGTTATCTGATGTGTGAATGCAATTCAGATTTCTGAATTAGGTGAGAGTTTATCTCTCTCTGTTGTGATCAGGTGGCTGTGGAAGATGTGATCTTTTAGCTAATGTTGATGTCCTACATAGTGTTACAACATCTTTGTCTGTTGAAGGTCTGGGAGTTGGAAGAAGCAACATTAATGTATGAAGTGGCAGTTCTGACATAATGGGCAGATTCTGATCTTGATGTTAAGTAGGACTTCTTTCATGATGTAGACTTCATTAGGTGCTGCGATCTGATCAGAATGGCTGAAGGTAAGGAGTTTTTTAAATACAAGTCAAAGGTGGTGGCAGACCTTATCTTGTAATCTAAAGACATTTGTTATGGAATATATGAGAAATTCCAAATCAAGTGGACTTTTATATTGGACTTGGCAGACCATGTATCTGAAATAAACATGATGAGATTATGCTCAACAAATACAAGAAGTGGCAGTTCTTAGTGTTGAGAATGTGGCAATATCATTGTGCTATCATTTGGTGTCAAGTGTTCATCTTCATAAGGAGCATGGGTTGTTTATGTCAGGGGGAGTTAAGGTTGTTGTCTTTGGTCTATTACTGCAAGGGTGCAGATTTTGGTGAAGATTGCGTGATGTCCAAGTGTATGCAGAAAAACAACATGATGGGACATGTACTACTGAGTGTGGTTGAGAGTTCCCAAGGTTGTGAAGTTTTTTTTGGTGCTAGGGGGAAAGTGTGCAGCTGGTATGCTGGGTCTTGTTTTGAAGAGTCTTGGGTTAATAATATTGTGAGTCAGCAGACATTGTCTGATACGATGTTAGAACATGATACATGACATGTTTTTTTTGGCCAAACAAGGAATTATTCTGGACGGTGGTGTAAGGATAAGGTGAAACACGTGTCTTCGACTATGCATGGAACTGTTTTGGCACAATTTATGGTAAGAATCAGTTAAGAAGCAATAAAGGTGGTCAAGACTGTTTTGGATGGGAGACATTGAATTTGGATGGAGTTTTTAGTACCTAAAATAGCGTTTCTTTGACCAATAACTTTGACATATTCAAAGCTCGTTAATTCCAAAGTAACTGGTCAGCTATTTATAGGGGTTATTCTTGTCTCCTTCGGCCAGTGAGTGTTCTTGTTTCATTAGTCTTATGGCTTTTGTTCATTTTTGGGTGAGCACTGCTTGGGTCTGGTACTGTGAGGGCTTTCTTTGCCAATTTGTGGCTAAAAAGGGGGAGAAAGGGTCTGCTAAATGGTTTGCACAGATGCTATTTCTGGAGTCTGCAGTCCAAGATGTGTTTGTCGAAAAGGATGTCCTATCCTTATATTGGTGTTGAGTCTTTGTGACTTGTGTCCTGAGTTATGAACACAGTTGTGACTTGTGTTCTGAGTTACCTCAAATAAGGTGTGCAGAATTCTCTTATGCCACCATTGGTCCTTTATGTCTAGACAGACATTTCTTTTTTGGAGGAGTCTTCTACATGTGTTTTGGGTATGTCCTAGAAGGAAAAAGAAATGTGTTGTATTGAGGGGGTGTGTCAGATATCTTCTTCCCCATGTGCACCAAATGATAGGACTTTCTATTTCTTAGGTCCTGATGTGCTGCCTGATGTTGTTATGTTGTGGTGCTCGAAGGTGATGTTATGGAGCTCATAGAGTATGCTGGAAAGAATTGTCAAACCTGATGTCCTAACATCTTTCAAATGTTCCCAAGAAGATGATTCTCCATGTTGGCTGCTGTTAGGTTCAGTAATTGCTGATGTCTTCTGACAGTAGGATAGGGTTGTAATGTTTTAGCCAAAATTAGCTAAAGGGGGAGATTGTTAGTTCTTGTGATTGGCTGAAATTTTGGTAAAACAATGTTAATGTCTCGGTCTATGTTTCAACATGAGTCTTCTAACCTTACTGTTATGTTTAGTTACCATTCTGGTCTTGTTAAGTTGTAAGGGTTGCTGTTGAGTACTGATGTTAAACCCAATGTTAAGACATCAGTTGATAAAACATCAGGTCTAAGATGATTGATTAGGGTTGCGTATGTATCTGGTTTTAATGAGATATTTTGCTAAAAAGAATCAGAGATTGCAGGCGAATATCATGGGAGATAAATTTTGTTGCAATCATTTGTGAAGAAGATTAGTTTGTTGCTAATTAAATGCAAAAAGATATGAAGAATATTTAGAGTTAATTATGAAGATTTAATTGAAGATCTTTTTGATAGCAGAATCTTTTGCAGATTTGTAGCAGAAGATTTGTTGTGATTTGAAGGCCCAAATCCAGTTGGGAAAAAGATATAAATAGAATGCTTGTAACCTAGAATAGGTACGGGTCCAAGATGTAGATCATTAGGGCTTTGTTTAAGTGAACCACTCGGGTTGTGAGATGGTCACTGAGGTCTTACTCAAAAACGTGTAGGTAATGAGTTTTGTATTGTTCTTGGAGGGAGCTTTGAAGCAACTCCAAGGTGTGTCATGGAAGTGTGTCTTCTACTTTTCTGTGATTGAAGAGTTGTTGGAAATCAAGCTGTTGATGCAGTGGCTGGGTTGTTGGCTGCTAGACATCATTGTGATGATTGGGAGTGAGATGGAGTCTCTTATCTAGGGAGGACTTAGATAGAAGGGTCATTGGGTAGTGATTAAATTAGGTAGATTGTCAATTGGTTTGTTGAGTCTGTAATTTGATACTACTAATAGTGGACTTCCTTCCTGGCTTGGTATGCCCCCAGATGTAGGTTGTTATACCGAACTGGGTGAACAATTCATGGTGTTTACTTACTGCTGTTTATTGCCTTGTTCATGTTAGCAGAGTGTGTTGTTGTGACATCGCACGTAACATCACATATCTAATACCAGAATTTCACTAAGGTATCCCATACTTCTGTGGGAGTGGACGAGTCATCTTCCTCGATGACGTTGACCTCGGGAAAAGCATAATTGATGAATTCTTGTCCGGTAGTCTTTGCGGATTCATCGTTGTGTTGGATATCTTCAGAATGTCCTGAGTAATGATCCCATGACTCGGTGGGGACGTAGGTATTCCTTTCAATATTCCTCAGCTGATAAGCATCGTTTGGCTGACTCTTCTGCCCCAAGTCTTATGGGTATGGCTTCCAGATAGGCAAATTGTCCAGTGGGTCATAATAGTCATAGTCGAAGTTGTCTTTCATCGGATCATATTCCCATGAGTTAGGTGGAGCACAGCATCCTTCAGGATCACAATCTTCGTATATCATCTTGACGTCTGATCTTGGTATATATCTCGGACTCTGCGTGGGAAAGCAGAATGGCATGTGCGTTTCTTCCTGAGACATGTAACCATTGTCGTTGAGATAGAACTTCCATTCCTCGTCTGTATCGGAGGAGTCACTCTTATTGATAGTGTGTACTTCTAGAGACACTAGGTGGAGAAAGCCTCCACTGTGGAAGAAGTCTTGAATGGGATGAAAACTTTCATCTTTCTTTGCAGTTTGGGTACATGGTGAGGAGAAACCAAGACCTTTCTTTGTCTTGTTATCCGTAGGAATTATAAGTTGTCCCCATCCTTTTGCGTTATTACTCTCGATCACTTTGAGAGCGTCTTTGTATGAGGAAATCGATGTCCCTCTTTTTGACTGATTCTCATTGCTCACCGATAGTGCTTGAAACTGGGTTCCAACAACCTCCTCAGGTTCTACACAGGATAACGATGATAAGTTGCTCACGATCAAGGCCTGCTCTCCACAGACTGTGACTAACTTGTCATTCTTGACGAACTTTAGCTTCTAGTGAAGTGTTGAAGAGACTGCCCCAGCTTCGTGTATCGAAGGTCATCCTAATAAACAGCTGTATGCTGCCCGGATGTCCATGACCTGGAAAGTGACTTGGAAAGTGTGAGGATCGATGGTTATGGGAAGATCCACTTCGCCGATAACTATTTTCTGGATCCATCAAAGGCTTTGACGTTGACATCGCTGCCTCTCATCGGGGTTCCTTGAAATGATAGTCGCATCAGAGTTGATTTTGGCATAACATTCAGAGCTGATCATGTGTCTACCAGTACGCTGGCTAGAGCATCGTCTTGGCAGTTGACTGTAATGTTAAGCGCCATGTTGTGATTTTTGCCTTCTTCTGGCAGTTCTTCATCATTGAATCCTAAATTGTTGTAGGAAGTGATGTTGGAAATGATGTTGTCAAACTGTTTTACCGTCACATCTTGTTCTACGAAAGCTTGGTCCAAGACTTTCTGCAAAGCTTCCCTGTGAGCTTCGGGGCTGAGTAGGAGAGACAGCATAGAGATTTTCGAAGGAGTTTGCAATAGTTGGTCTACAATGTTGTACTCACTTCTTTGGATGAGCTTCAGCATCTCATCGTTGTTCTTTGTAAGTTCGGGATTACTGGATTGCCCGATTTGTTGATTGGGAACTTCTGTTTGAGGTTCCTTTTCTTTGGCGGGTTCTCCAACTCCTTTGTTGAATATTCGGCCGCTCCGCGTGACTCGACTGATGTCGGTAATGTTTACGATGGAGGGTAATGGAGTTTCCTTTCCATTTTCGATTGTTGTTGCATCGTACTTATAAGGGATAGCCTTATCGGATTTGTACGATATTGGTCCTGGTAGATAGATAACCACGGGAGCTTTTTTATTTCTCTGACCGTTATAGGCAGCCTTAATTGGTTTGAGGTTGAGAATCTTTCTACTATCAAGAGGAACTCTTGATTCATTGAGTAGAGGGATTATGGAACAAACTTCTTTGGTCCTCCCATGATCAGAGATTATGACAACGTCTTTGCTTTGATCAGGGAGATAGTCATGTATCACGTTGATCGAACCAGAACTCGAACATGGTCGAATTTTTTTCTGGTCCAACTGATTTCGAAGAGCTGACCGAATAAGGTAGCATCCTTGGTTGTTCTCTGAACAAACTCTACAGTGCACGTAGTTGTGGAGTGGAACCCGGCCACACCCGCTTTGGATGCAGTGCAACTTTACTAGATCTGTTTTCATTGAGCAGACATCCTGACTTTGATGTCGTCAAGGATTTCTGTTAGTCATACTGATCTGTTGTGTAGCTTCATCCAAGTAAATTGGAACCCACCAGTGGTCCAATAAGTGTTGAAGTGTTCTTTGGACAAGTGCACACCCTTGGTCGTCTCCACGACATTGTTAACAGTCCAAATAATCATGTGAAGCCAAAAAGCCGAGCCTGACTTGCTTAGCGTGTAATTCTACCAGACTGGTATTCATCAAGCGTATGTCAAAGATCTGAACCATATTGACTTGATGGATATTTCTCTCCTGATAGTCCTGAATCCATCCAAGATCCATTTGACGTTGAAGGGCCTCTTGTATGAAAGAGCATCCCTGATTGTTTATCGAGCGAATCGGACAGGAATCGTAATCGTGTCGTGCCAGATTATGATATTGACTTTGCCTTGAGTGCATTGCCACTAAGTTGGCGTTCATCGCCAGAATGTTGTGGTTCTGAATAATGTTGGGATTTGCGTGAGCCATATTGACTTCCCGGATTCGGTGATCTTGGATCCATCTGAGATCCATCTGTTCTTGTAGAGCTGATTGCACTACGGAACACCCCTGATTATTCTTTGAGCAGATATCACACTGGTGATAATTGTGAGGTGGTACATGACTCTACCCGCTCTGTCTACAATGCATCCTGACCAGATTGGTTTTTAATAGGAGTACACCATGAATTTGATAACTGTGGCTAACCTCTTCCTCTATCAAATTTACTGCAGTCTTTTCATGTTGAGGCAACAGGTTCGTCTGAACATTCAGATTAGTATCTTTGAAAGATAAGACCCCGTTCCTGACAAGCTTCTGCACATTGGACTTGAAACTGATACAGTTCTCAATGTTGTGCCCCGATCCTCCTTGATGGTAAGGGCAAGTTTGATCCGCTTTGAACCAAAAAGGCGAATTTTTCGGTAGTGTAAGAGGAGACCTGGTTTGGACGTGCCCCTTGGCCAGTAAGAGTGGAAATAGTTCTGCGTACAACATCGGTATAGGGTCAAACCCTGATGGTCGTGTAGTACGATTGTTATTGTGGTATTGAGGACGAGCCTACTGAAGAGGCTGTTGTGTCCTTTGCTGATATTGTTGTTGACTTGGTTGGCTTTGAGCAACCTGAGGTTGATACGTTGGAGCCGGCACAGGGTAAATAGCAGGAGTTACCGCTGCTACGGGTTGATACCTTCGCCTTTGCTTTCCCAGATAGATATTCCTAATATCTTGCTTTTTTTTCTTTTGGAAAGTACTACCGTATCTTTTGGTACTGCTTGATGGCTCTGCATTTCTGACCAATCGTCCTTCTCGGACTGCTTCCTCAAGGCACACTCTCATGTTCACCATTTCAGTGAAGTCACTGGGTGCAGTGGCAACCATTCGGTCATAGTAGAATGAGCTTAAGGTTTTCAAAAAGATCTTGGTCATCTCCTTTTCCTCAAGAGGGGGGCAGATCTGGGCGGCAATTTCACGCCATCTCTGAGCATACTCTTTAAATGTCTCTTTGTCCCTTTGCGACATTACTCTGAGTTTATCTCTGTCTGGTGCCATATCCAAATTATACTTGTAATGCTGAACGAAGGCAGTGCCAAGATCTCTGAAAGTAATGATCTTGGTGCGGTTTAAACCCATTTACCATTTGAGTGCGGCACCGATTAAACTATCTTGGAAATAATGGATCAGTAGCTGTTGATTTTCTGTCTGAGTTAACATTTTTCGAGCGTACATCACCAAATGACTTTGAGGGCAAGAGTTGCCTTTGTATTTTTCAAAGTCAGGCACCTTAAATTTGTGTTGTATTTTCACATTAGGGACCAGACAAAGGTTTACGGCGTCCTTTTCGAATAAATACTGACGGCGAATGGCATGCAGTTCCTTCTGCATCTCCAAGAATTGTTCTTGGAACTCATTCATACTTTCATACATGTCTTTGTTTCCACCAAGAATTGCTTGTGGAATCTGTCCTTCTGGGACAGTGTGTACCACTGGTTATGGTATAATCATTGCGGTGGTGACTCTTGGAGCTTCAGTATCCTGAAGTCTGTAACCTTCAGGTGTTGCTGTTATAAACCTTGTATCCTCATTTTCCTGAAATTTGTAACCTTCATGCCCAATGGTTCCTGCTGCAGTTTCTGGGTCTTCAGTGACCGGAAGAATGTATCCTTCAGGGACAAAGTTGAGAGGCATGCCCCAGGGACGACCTTTAGGCATGTTGTACCGAGGATCACATGTCTCCATTACGGGCGTAGATGTGATCTCTGAGATCACAGTCCTTTGTTGTTGTCTCTGAGCTGCTTCCAGGGATTGCATGTCATTGTGAAGTTTTTTCAAACTTTCCTTTAGAGCGTTGACTTCTTCTCTTAGCTCTCTATTCTCTTCCTCGAGATCGTCCATTTTCTTTTGTCGATTGGCCCGAGTATTGTACGAATGAGACAGTTTGACTCTAGAATTGTGACACGTACGCGAGACTCGAAGATAGGAAGAATGCGTTATGTGAGAATGATGAATGATATGCAATGATATATATATATATATATATATATATATATATATATATATATATATTTTGTTTTTTTTTTTTCGCTTTAATCTAAAAGAAACTTCAACAAATAGATTGCAAACATCATACAGTAAAGGGCGGAGACCCTGTTTTAATGAATTTGAAAGATTGCAGAAAGGGAAATACAGTATTTTACAAAGTGTTGTAAAGGGAAATGTATAAACTTATGGATCCTGAGTCCTTTCTGAAGAGAGTTCAGATGTTGGTTCTGGTATTTTCCTTTTCTTTGACCGGGGCTCTTTAGCCGTTGTAGGGTTGTCAGTCTTTTGCCAAGTGAAAGGAGTGAGCAAATTCCTTTGATCTTCTATAGCATGTTGTTCTAAAATCTCAATTAGAGCATCCTTTTCTTTTAACAGTTCCTGAATTTTGGTACACTCCACATTGAGGATTCGATACTTATTTTTCCAAGAGCTCTTCTCACGTTGAAATTTGTTGAGAGCTACCTGGAGTTTTTCCGCGTCAGACATGAAATAAAGGACATATTCCTTTAACAGAAAAACTTATTAACGAGGGTAAGACATCCTTAGCTTGAGAGCTCTAGTTTGCACCCAGTGGAGATAAGGTTCCATGGAAGTACAGTTTGGTCTTCCTAGAGACTCTTTTCCTTTCTTGTGAACATGTTACCTGGCATGCACTATTTCCTTCTTTAGTGCCCTGTCATTTTCCCATTCCTTGAAGAAAAGACCTTTCAGATGAACATTATGCGGGATATGCTTCATCGGGTATCCGAGTTGACAGTGAACTAAAATTGGATGATAGTTGATTCCTTCTTTAGTTCCAATGAGGGGTACGTTAGGGAAATTTCCACAACTGTCAATGATCTTTATTCCCTCATAAATCCTATCATACTAATCTATGTCAGAATTGGTGAGAGACATAATCCTTTGTGACTAACGTAGAGTACTCTTGTGATCCCAAAATGCAGCAGACTTGGGTGAATGGGAAATGAACCATTTGTAAAGCAAGGGTACACAGTATGTGATCATTCCTCCACTGTACAGATTCCTTAAGTGCACAGAAAGCAGAAATATCTTAACAGCGTTGGTATCAATGAAGTTGTCAATGTTGGGAAAGAAGAATAACCCGTATATGAGTAAGACAAAGATATCCTCGAAAGCAGTTATGTTTCCTATACTGGCAAAGTACAGGGCTTTCTCAACCAAAAACTTGGCTGGTAAACCTTGGATTCCTCCCTTGGTGGTCATGTGAGTCCTGACTTATGACTCGTCCAAACAAATGGCTCTTGCAATGACCTGATCCTTTGAAATTTCTTCCAGTCCATAAAAAGGAGTTTGATTAGTGATTGGTAGATCAGTCAGATGAGAGTACTCTTCTAGCGTTGGTGCCAGTTAATAATCCGGAAATGTGAAGCAGTGATAAACCGGATCGTAGAACTGAATTAACGTAGACAGGATTCCTTCAACTATGTGGACCCTTAACAGAGATAACAACCCTCCGTGCTTAGCTCTGAAAGCATCAGGGTTGGTGATCATCCTTGCCAACCCCCTTAAATCCTTTAGTTTTGGAGCCTTAAAGGTGTACTTGTGCATCTTTCTTCTACCGAAATCCATAACGCAATCTTTCTTATATTTGCAATTATTGTTTTAGTTTATTTTGAAAAAGAGAAGAGAAGAGAGAAGATTTTTCTTTGTTTAAGAGTTTTTTAGATGAATGCATGAATGCAGCACACAAAAACATTGAAAAAACATGGGTTCAAGGGTTCAACGTCACGAGCATGGAGTCATGGCTCTACCCATCCCCAAAGGTTGTATTCTGGTCAATTTTTGTACCTGTAGAACGGATCCTAAGGTTCCCAAAATCATTGACCCCCATAGGGGTAACAACAGCAAGCTGGTTCACCCGAGCGAGTTGTAGTATCCTAGGGTAATATTATTTGAGTGTAGTATCGCGTATCAACTATTTCTGATAGTCATCGCACTACCAAATGGTCATAAGGTTAATGTCTACTAAATCGTCAGGGTCACGGGTGTCGCACTAAGATAACGTCTGTTTTCACGATGATCGGTCGTTCAACATAGTATCTACACGGGACCTCGCCTGGTTTGATGGTCTACCAGGTTCGCTTGTTCGGGATTCACTCCCTGCAAGTTTCCCCGTCTATGCCATCCCTTATCTTAGGGTTCTCTCAAACTTTCCATATGCGTATCAATGGCATTCCTATTGACAGAAAAATGAACACGGATATCAAGTAGGAAAAGTAATATATATATATATATATATATATATATATATATATATAGTATGTAGAAATTTTTTAATAACCTAGACCTCTTAGGAATTCTAGTCCTAGAAAAAGACAGATCCTAATAAGATGTCTCCAGCAGAGTCGCCATTTTCCTGTAGCGTGCGATTTTTGTCGGTGACGTGACCACCTTATCGCCATGGGTTTCTCCTTACCGCAATGGTAGGAGTTGGGTGCTACTTTCTGATTTCTTATTTATCCTATGAAGCTGGAAAGGAAAGGGAAGCTATCTAAAACTAACCTTGCACGCAAATGTTTAACTGAACAAATGCTTAAGAGATTGGGGGGTCCGGGGTCAGGCTATACAATGGGGAGTTGTCAATTACCCATCCTATATGTGGTTATCCATAGGTTGTTAGCAATCATTCTCTGCTTATTCTACTTACTGGTGTTTGTTTGTTTATTGGGAAAGTTTATCCGTTGGGAGTGTTTGAGAGAGAGTGTTTGTTGATGTCGATTTTGTTCCGGTGTTTTTGGTAAGGTGTTGGACCTAGAGTTTTTTATTGGTGTGCTCGCTAAGATTTCACAATCTTATGCCTACGTATTCCCGTTTAAAGAAAACATGGAAATCAGAGCAATCGTAGTTCCTCCTATTCTATGGGAGGAAAAAGATATTTTGGTGTCTTGTTCAAAGCCCAAGATTGAAGCTAAATGAGTATTTGTGTCTTGTTCAAAGCCCAAGATTGAAGCTAAAGGTTTGACTAAGAGAGAATTTGTCATCTCTAAAGAGAGATATCTCGTCTATTTATCACAACTGTTGGGTGACTGATTATAAAGGGGAATTACTTTAACTGGGATATGAGAATCCAACAATGCCATAATTTCCTTTATAAGGGATTTATCCTGAAGGGGAAAACTTTAACTCAGTGTTGAGCAATGCCATTTTTCCTTAGGAGTCTTTCATGCTAAAAGAGGGACATGGGCATGGATGTAAATAATCCAGAGGCTTGCCACTTATAGCTGTTAGATGAAAGAGGAAATTTACCAAGATAAGAGATGGACTACAACTTAGATTTTTGAATCAACAAGTGTGACACTTACAGCAGTTATCTGGAATTAGGGTTTGTTTTGATTTTTTGTTTTGACGTGTGATATACAGAGAAATATCCTCCTACAGAGAGATTTTGATTTCCTCTGAGGGGATGTTTGATTTTTGTATGTGCCCTGATCAAAGCCCAAGGTTGAAGCTAAGAGATTGATTGACTCTTCTGGGGAATTATTATCTGTCTTGTATAAAGCCCAAGATTGAGGCTAAAAGAGACTGACTCTTTTGGAGGATATCATTATATAAAGCCTAAGAGGAGGCTAGACATTGACTTTTGGGGAAGGTTTTTATCTGTCTTGTACAAAGCCCAAGATTGAGGAGAAAGAAGACTTATGGGTTCCACAGGGGAAATATTTGTGGTGTCTTGTACAAAGCCCAAGATTGAGGCTAAAAAGGTCGACTCAACAAGAGAGTGATTTAAAGTGATTAACTCAACAAGAGAGTGTTTTTATTTGTCTTGTACAAAGCCCAAGATAGAGGCTAAAAAGGTCGACTCAACAAGAGAGTGTTTTTTTAGGCTAACTCTACTGAGGAAAATCATTATACAAAGCCTAAGAAGAGGCTAAAAAAGGTTGACTCAATAAGAGAGTGGTGTGTTTATCTTATACAAAGCCCAAGATTGAGGCTGAAAAAAGGTTGACTCAACAAGAGAGTGCTGAAAGGTGATGAGGAAGAAGAAAGAATCATTATACAAAGCCTAAGAGGAGGCTGACTAAGGAATTTCTTATGCAAAGCCTAAGAGGAGGCTATCTTCTGTTGAGGATTATTGAGATCCAAAGGGAGGTCCAAAGTGGGGAACCAACTCTTACTGAGGATTACAGAATAGTTGAGGTATCAGATGCCTTGAGGTTCTGATAAAGGTTTATTGATAATAAGCTGACCCTAGCTGGGGAAATTTAGGATGAAAGATTGAGTTTCAGAACCTATGGGGTTTTAACTCTGCTGGAGATTGATCAAATGACCAGGGTTTCTCCTGCGTTTGTAAGGAGCTTGAGAATGTCTTTGAGATCCAAGAGGAGATTAGACTGTCCAAGTCTACTGGTATGAAAGGTTTATCTTTGTATGACGCCCAAGAGGAGGCTGACGCTTTAAGGGATGAGAATCAACCCTAAATTGGTCTGAGATTTTGACTCTTTGGAAAGACTGCTCTAACAAAGGATGACTAAGTTCTGTCTTATACCTTTAAGAGGTCTTCGGGGTCCTTGTACTAAGCCCAATAGGAGGCATGAGAACTTCTAAGAAGCCGGAAGGTCCTTGTACAAACCCCAAGAGGAGGCGGGGATGCTTTTAGGAAGCCTGTGGGTCCAAACTTAAGAAAAGTTCTAGAAAGGTTTCACCGAGAATTAATCCTTTCTGTAATGAACAGTTCTAGAGTTTGAAGAAATTTAAGAGAGGTTTCACCAGGAATTAATCCTCTCTGGGGGGAATGAATTTCTTTGACAATTTTTTAATAGTGACAGTCTGAGAAAAGTTTCACCTGGAATAATGCCTTTCTCTTTGTTCCATATTGTATAACCCCAAGACGAGGCAAAACTGTATCTGGAAATTCCTATGGGGAACTAGTTTTGACTGTGTTAAAAGAGTAACCACTGGCTTTATCTAATCCTATACCTAATTGCCGGGGAAAACTCTAAGCAAATATATACAAGCATATATATACAGATGAAATATATACTGTATGTAAAAGAGGGTAGGAGGACTTACAGGTGAGCAAGCTTCCAGCACAAACAAATATATATATGTGCAAGTATGTAAAAGAAAGTTGTTTAAAACTTACAGGTGAGCAAGCTTCCATTGTAACAGTTGTATGGTTAGTTGTTCAAGAAATTAAAGAAAGTTTTGATAACAACTATGAATTTGAACCTAAATCAAAAAGGAAAGTTGTTTTGAAAAGATTGGGGCTTATACTCAAGGAGAGGCACAGATGAAAAACAGTAATCGTACCGTTGATCTGAAAATTGTATCGGGACTTATACAATGACTGAGGCCCAAAAAAAGGTTTTCTGTACAAAGAGATGTAGGGTCTTACACTCTATTAGAGGCCCAAAGAGTTTGAAAAAATATGAAAGATGAGACTTACAACACAAGGGTAGGCCCAGATGAAAATTGTTTAGAAAACAGCGATCACGCCGAAATTTTTTAAAACGTATCGGGACTTATACAATGACTGAGGCCCAAAAATGTTTATTTTACAAAGGGATGAGACTTACACTCTATCAAGAGACCCAAAGAATTGAAATGTTTGATAAATATCAAAATCAAATAAACCCTAATTTCATTTCTAAAAGTAATTTTTCAAAGAAAATTAATTAAAAAATGATAAAAACACCAAATAAGTTTAAATAAACCACTTGTGATTTTTGGTTAAGGTTTGAAAAATGATGTTGTAATCACAAGATGATTTAAAACTCATTTGGTTTTGAAAAGATCAAGAGAAAAGAAATATTTTCAAATGTTTAAAAACAAATAAAATAAGTTCTTTATGAAAATATTAAATATATAAATAAATAATATTTTGTGTGAGATTTTTATAGAATAAAATATTTTAACATTTTTGTGACTTTTTGCAAAAAGAACCAATCAAAAATGATAAAAAAATGAGTGAGAAATTAATTTTTGAAGTTATTAAAAAGATGGTGAAAAAATGACAAGAAAACAAGTGGTAAAAAATTATAAATGGTCCCTCCAAGGCTTGAACCCATGCCCTTGGGGTGGAAAGCTTAAAAACTTACCAACTGAGCCACTTGCGTGTGGCTGATAGAAGATAACAAGTGATAATAATATGTGAAATAAACCTTTGAAAATGGTTAAAAAAATAAACCAAAAGGTCTGGGGCGAGGGGGATTCAAACCCCAGACCTCTTGCTCGCTACACACACACAAATACTAGTGTTTCCACTAGGGCGCAATGCCAATTCAGTTATATTGTGACAACTGAATGCAAGTGTTATAAACATAAATGTCAAAAGAAACTTTATAAGTCAAAATTGATAAAGCTTTTAAACAAAATGTAGTCATCAAGGATGAAATAAACATGATTGTGATCAAGCATGGTATATCAACATGTGAATGAGCATCAGACAAATAGATATGTTCATCATGCTAGGATTTTATGAAGGAAATACTTGAATATATGAGCAAAGATTTGATCAATAGAAGCAATCATAAAGAAGTTCAATTAAACCATATATTCAAGATGAATCGAGGATCAAATAAATATGACAACGGATAAACAAAACCCTAATGGAAATTTATGAATATAAGTACATGAACAAGATATTCAAACATGGTTGAATCAGGGCTTTGGGGAATCCAAACTCAAGTGGAGGCCCTAGCCATGTATTAAGATATTTTCAAAAGATTAGTTGACAAAATCCTAAGGTTTCAACTAAAACAAAATTTAATCGATGTATTCTTCAAGAGAAATAACACCAAATCATGGTATGTACAAGTCAATACAACATGTTATATACATTAAACAAGACTTAAACAATGTATATTATGACCATACAAACACATATGTGCAATTAGGTCAAGAGAAAAATCAAAAGGAATCATGAAAAGGCATGAAAAATACTTAAAAGTACTAGTTTTCAACCTAATAAAATTGTCAAAAATAAATATTTTTTTGGGATTTTTTGATGGATTCTCAGAATAGGGAAGATTTTCGTAACCCAAAATTTGACCTCCCTCTTTTGCTTTTTGCATAAGCACGAACATTCGCATCGTTAGCATACGCACTCGCACTTTTCCTCTTTGATTTTGTTGCAGGAATATTCAGGTTTTTCAAGCCCGATTAATAGCATCCTCACAGGATCATCACATCATCGAAACAAGCTCAAAATAAAGGTTTCCATGTTTATTCATCAAAACAAGAGGTGCAAAATAGAAACCGGAACTTCAGTATCATTTCCTAAGCAATTTGGCCAAAATCAACTGAAGTAACCGGTTACCCTGTGGTGAGTAACCGGTTACTTCGTGCAAAATTGCAGTTCCTGCTGCATTTTTGGGACAACAGTTGTGCACTCTCCTTGGTCTTTGGTTCTACAGTGTTCTAGCAGTGCGTGGAATATTCTAGACATTTCAAGACATTCCAAGTGCATTTATTCCAATGCTTCACTCTAAAATAAGTGCACCATGTTCCTTGATTTCCAAGTATGTGGACCCTTGGATATTGGAACTCACATTGGGATTGTTACCGAGTTGGTTCTAACTAACCGAGTTAACCACCTTAACTCGGTGAGTCAAGCCTAACTAACTCCTAGCCTAGCTCCAAACCACCCCAAAGCTAAGTCCAAACCTAATTCCAAACCTCTCACACTCCAAACCAAAAGTCTATATAAACACACCTTCACTCACTTTTCAAGGCTCCACCATTTCCTCTACCATTTTGCACACAAATTTCTCACACCTCACTCTCAATTCTCTCACATTCTCTCTGATTTCTCTCTGCTACGTCTTCATCTCAATTCTCTTCCAAAACCTCACCAAAGCTCAATTTCTACATTAAAGGATAATCACTTTTACATCAAAAGTGATTATTTCTTGAGCTCAACCATCATCATTTTGCTATATACTTGGATTTCTGGAGTTTTATAAGCTTTTGGATTCATCTCAAGTGTTGATTTCAAGATTCTTCGGTGATATTTCTCTTTTCGGAGTTTTCGTCGAATTTTGCTCGGTTTCGATACGTTTCGTCAACAAATTGAAGATTCCTCTGGTTTTCTTTAATTTTCTACATCAAGAATCCTTTGCAACAATTACCAAGGCACATCACAGCCTTGTAGGTTGGTGGATCTTACTTTACTCTCTGTTTCGTTCGTTTTCGCGTAGTTACGATGTAATTTCGATCGTTTTTGGTTTGATTTGCCATGCAATTGCTTGATGTTTGATCTCCATGACTAATGCTTGTAATTTATGTTTAATTGCTCTCACATGATGTAATTTTCGTGCACAAGTTCATGATCTAGCATGTGGTAGTTTGCATAAGTGATTAAGTGTTGAAAATCACATTTGAAAAGCTGTTTTTTCTGTTATTTTTGCCACTGTCACAGTGGTAACCGGTTACTCAGTGTAATTTTCACCAGAAACGCAAATTTTCAAGCAAGTAACCGGTTACCCTGTGGTGAGTAACCGGTTACCACTGTACATAATGGCCATTTTTGAGCTTTTCAAGCTTGTTTGACTTCCTTTCTTCCTCTAACTTCCATGGATCGATATGCTTGATATTTGTGGATGTTTTAAGTGTTGTGTAACTTCTGTTTGAAGCATGCTTGTCAACTTTCGATGCTCGATTTTCGTTTATCTATTATTTGCAACTTTGGCAATGTTTGTTCATGAACATCTTACATTCCATTTGATCACTTGGTAACATATTTTGCAATGCATACTAGTTATCATTTTGTAATTTTTGCATTTCATTTCTTGCTTTGTATTAAGTTTGTTCTTGATTGAGTAAATTTAATCTTGTATAATCAATAATTCACACCTTTTGCTTTAATGATTTTCCGCTCTCTTTGGAAAATTATTGGAATAGCATTTCCCTTTGATTAATTAATCGAAACTATGTTTCGATTAGTGGAACTTCCCTTTCCCTCTCTTTAGGATCTCTTTAGAGCTTCTCTTCCTGGATTCCCCCGTGGAGTTGAAGTTTCGCGTTGTGCACTGCATTGGAGCATTGTATAAACTGAATCCGTTATGTTGTTCATTTCACAACACGCGGGATCACTGTACAACTTGGAGCTGTTGTGCTGTTCGTTTCAACTTCTGCACTACACCCTGTGTGTTAGAGAAGGAATGAGAAGGGAGAATTCCTACTCTCATTCTGACTACTCCAGGTAGGGGACGAATGACCTTGTGCTTGGCTTAGTCATCTCTATCCTCGGGCCGTAGTGTACCTTCTTCCCCAGTCGAGTCGATCCTTGGTCACTCCTATCTCTTTTAATCTCTCCCTTTTGATCAATCACCACTCTTCTTCGTTAAGATCATTGCCCCTTTGTGTAGTCAACTCTCTTTGTTTCAATATCCTGTTTCCGTCTTGCAGTCAATAATTGTTTCTCGATTTCCCAGAAGAGTCTCAATTCCGTTTCTTTGGTTAAACACAGTTTTCCTGTTACAACCGTTTTCCCCAGGAGTTCGCAACCGGCTCTTGGTTCTTCTCCCTTGTTTGGTTAACCACTGTCTGTCAGTTAAAACACCAATTTGCGCGTCTTCTTAGTTAACCACAGTCTGCCTGTTAAAATACTGAGCCTTTCGGGTTAATCACCTTCTCTTGGTTAATCACCCATTTTTTCAGTTAACCACAGTCTGTCTGTTAAAATACTGAGCCTTTTGAGTTAATCACCTCTTCTTGGTTAATCACTCATTGCCTTCTCGATTAATCACAATTCTTCTATTAAAACCGAATCCCCTGCAGTTAGCAACCTTTTATTGGTTCGAATACTTGCACCCTTGGGTTAGTAATCTTCTTTTGGTTCCAATACCCTTTTCGTTGGCCCAGTACCGTTTGTTCGGTCAGTACCAACATCCTTTGGTCACAACCGTTGCTTGGTTCAACACCCGTCCTTTGGGTTACAACCTTTATTCGGTTCTACACCCGTCCTTTGGGTTGATCACAGTCTATCTGTTAAAACCTTTTCCCCACAGAGTCTTACTCTTTCTCCTCGGTTAACCACTGTCAGTCAGTTAACATACCGAACCTTCTTTTCTCTTGGTTTTGACACCATACCTTTGTTTGTTCCCAAGTAGGGTCGCTACCTTCTGGTCCCTAGCCTAATCCTGTGTTCTCTTACCTCCCTAGTGAAGTCTCTTTTTACTCCTTTATTTTCTTGGTTTCGACACCAATTCTCTTTGTTATCCCCAGCGGAGTTATGTCTTTTCCTTACTTTCTTGGTTTCGACACCATTCCTTTCTTGTTTCTTGAGCTATCGCTCGTACTGTTCAGCTTTCCCCAATAGAGTTTCTTTCTCTTTTGTTCTTGGTTTTGACACCCATTTCCTTTTATTTTCCTTTTCCGCCTAGTTCCACGAACTACGGAAGCTCTGATTCTACATTCGTTCAAATGTATGATACGTAGGCACGAGATCGCGATGATCTTGGCGAGCACACTTCTACCCTTCCTTCTTCCTTTTCTTTCTTTTCCCTGGTTCCTCTGAACTACGACACTCTGATTTCCTCATTGCACTATGAGGGTACGTAGGCACAAGGGCCCCTATCCTCCGCGAGCACTTTCTTTCCTTTCTCTTTCTTCTTTTTCTCCTTTCTCTTCTCTCTCCTCTTCTTTTAGCTAGAAGCCTTTAGATAGATAACCCATCCGAGCCTAGAAGCAAGTGAAATGGTTCCCGTCGAGTACGATGGATGCGTAAGGTGCTAGTACCTTCCTTTCGCATAACCGACCCCCATTCCCGTTTCTCTTCCCCTTGGATTTTATCGATATTTTCCCTGTCCTTTGGGACTAAATAAAGTTCGTTGGCGACTCTGTGTTATCTTTGAGTGTGCGATTCACTCAAGTATAAACCAACCATCTTCAGCTGGCGACTCTGCTGGGGATTCCTTGGGCTTGAAGGTTGGGGTCTCGCCTAGTTTTGTTTGCTTTTCTTGCTTGTCTGGGTGTTTATCTTTCGCGCTTTATTTGCTTTATGTTTATGCTTTAGCTTTATGTTTATTACTGCATTTCTTTACTGCTTTGAATATTCATATGCTGCATATTCTGGATATCTGCTTTTTTCTGCTGTTGTTGGGATGGGTAGATATTATTGGAGAGAAAAGTCCTAACACCAGGCTTAGCATACACATAGGCTAGAACATGGATAGTCATGAGGCCAGCGTTTCGCGCGTTGGGTTACCACGAGAGCCACATCCCAAATCATGATTCGCTTGAGAATACTTCCGTCCTGTGAAAAATCACTACGGAGGGATGTTTTCACTCTGAGTCCTATGGTTTGGGCGACCTTTTTTAGGGACCACCTTGTTGTGTCTAGATCACACCTGTGAGGGGGATGGGTTTTTTGCAGGAAACAAGCCACTTCATACCCTTGTTCTCTCATACACGCCAGATTTTGCACCGACACGTCAGACTATGTTGCGTCGACACAGAATTATATGCAGATATCCAGATTGTTTAGATTTGATGGTTCAGACAGTGCTGGCTTCTGGTTGCTTGTGTTGCATATCATTTCATCATGTAAATTAATTTTTTGCATGTGCATTTCCAGGTTTTCGGAGACTTATCCTTTGTTGGCATTATCATAGAGATGAGTACTGGTTTCCGAGGCATTTTCAGCTACAAGTTTGTGGAGCCTAAGCTGGGTATTTTGAGAGGGCTAGCATCCCGTGTGGTTGAAGATAACAAAGGTGTTTTCAGAGATACCTATGGTAATCTGTTGACCATCCTCAATACTGAAGTAAACATCACCGTCATTCATACTCTGGTTCAGTTCTATGATCCGCCATATAGGTGCTTCACATTTTAGGATTATCAGTTAGCACCTACACTCGAGGAGTATGCTTATATTCTGGGGGTTAAGATCAAGAAGCAGGTTCCTTATGTTTACACTAGCGGTTGTCCGAAGTTCCCTCTTATTGCTGATGCCCTTTGCATTAGTAAGAAAGATGCGGAGGATAATCTCAAGACCAAAGGGAAAGGTATTTGAGGGTTTGCTTCGAAGTTCTTAGTTGACAAGGCCACTTGTTTTGCTAAGGATGGAAACTGAAAGGCTTTCAACGTCGTTCTTGCTTTGCTGATATATGGGATTGTCTTGTTTCCGAACATGGAGGATTTCGTAGATCAGGCTGCCATCAGTATTTTCTTGTTCAAGAACCCTGTTCCGTCACTTCTTGCTGATACCTACCATTCTATTAATCCAGAAATGAAAAGAATAAGGGAACCATTGTCTGTTGTGCTCGTCTGTTATACAGATGGTTCATGTCTCACCTTCCACAGAAAGGTCCCTTTGTTGAGAATAAAGGTAATCTCAAGTGGTCTCAACGAATCATGTCTCTTACTGCTGATGACATTTCTTGGTATTCTCTAGTCTTCGATGATACTATGATCATTCTTCATTGTGGGAAATTCTCCAATGTGCCTCTCTAGGTACAAAGGGCAGAATTAACTACAATCTGAGACTTGCTTTCCGACAGTTGGGATATCCTATGGTTGCTGAGCAAGATCCTAAGGTAGTGGAAGAGTTCATCTTTCATAAAGGGGTTGATGACATGGGTTTGCTGAAGAGGTTTAGTGCCGCTTGGACTCAGATTCACTCTGAAGAAAGAGCCGATTTGGGTAAGAAGTATTTCGTAGCCAAGAAAGCTTACACATTTTGGGTCAAAGAACGCGTCAAAGAGATCTTGTTGCCATTTTCTCCCGAGCCTTCCATGAATGCCAAGCCTCCTTAACTTGCTATTGTTCCTCCTTCTGAAGTCGACCAACTCAAGCTGATTATTGAGAAGTTGAAGAAGGAGAACGCAGATCGTCGTCTCAACCTTGATAAAGTCACTTTCGAGAAGGATAGTCTACAGATTGAGCTCCGCCAGAAGCGCGAGCGTATGCTTAAGGAGGTGGAAGTTAAACAGAACAAGCGTAGGAAGGAGGGTGATGCCTTGAAGAGCACATATGAAGGACTTGCTTCAAAAAAGAGAAAACTTGCCGATACCCAGTATTAAGCCTACAAAGAGGAGTTGAGCTACAAAAAGCAACTTGAAGAGCTTCGAGGGAAGTTATCTGAGTTCAAGACAAAGTGGCAAAGCGAGCAAGACCGTGCCAATCAGTTAGCAAAGGACTTATCTCAGTGTCAAGCCCAGCTCGACAAAGTCTTTGGCGAGATTCAGAAGCTGCAGGATCAAGCACATCAGAGCCGAGAGCAGATTAGTCAGCTTAACACAGAGTGTACTTACTGGGAGCATCAAAGCCATCATCTGCAGAACCTCCTGGATCAGAAAGAGGCCTTTCTTCAGGACATGCTTCAGGGACCTAACCATTCTTTGTTGCGTAACCTCATGAAGGATGCAAAGTATTGGAGTGAGAGGCATGGTCGTCTAGCCAGATTTGCTGAGCATGCATTGGAGGACTTACCGGGGTTGTTGAGGGATGCCTTTGATGATGTGTTGTCGCACCAGCTTCCTTGGGCTATTTTCCACTTCTTGTCTGTTTGTAGGGTGGTATTTAATAGGATCCATGCGGATTTTGTTGTAGCCCAAAAGACTGATATTTGATTTGTACTTGACTTGTACTTCTTTCCTTTATTGTTGAATGAATGAATGAAGTTTCTCTCCAATCTTATCTTTTGCGCCTTTACTTGTATGCTTTATGATTATTGTCAACAAAGATAAGTTTAAGAATTCCTAGAATTTTAAAACTTTATTTTTGCATGCATAGCATACATCCATTTGCACACATATGCACGTCCCTTCATCCAAAGTCGTTGCTCATCCTTGTCTGCCTTCCTTGTAGCAAGACGACAACTCGACATCAGTATTTTACTCGCTCAAACAAATCCAGAATCATGGCTGACTTCGAGCTGAGAACGCTGCTTATAAGGAAACTCTGGCTCAATTCCAAGGACGGATGAATCAGTTTCAAACCAACATGGATGTTATTATGGAACTCCTTCGCACTCAGAGGGACGCCGCTACTGCTACCACTATTGTTGTAACTGCTACTGATGCAACCGTTGTCACTCCTGTTGTGACTGCTTTTCCTGTTGTTACAGCTACTCCTATTATTGTACCTTCTCCTGCAATTGTTGAAGTGCCAGTTGAGCCTGTGAATCAGCCTGTTGTTCATCCGACAAATTCTCAATCCGATTTGAACAAGATGCCCGCCGGTTTTCCTTAGGGTATGCCTCCAAATTACACTCCTCAGATTGCAAATAATGGTAGTGCCTTCATACCATATCAGCCTGTTGTTGCGACCATGCCTAATGGGAATGCGCTGCATATCCATGGGTCATGCCTGCTCAAGTCCCACCTCCAGTGGTGAATGATGATCCTGAGAATCTTCAGGTTCAGGCTCATCAAACTTTCGGATTGGCTGACATTGAAACTCCTGATGAAGAAGAGCATGTGTATAGAGGTCCTCCTATTCGTGTTTCGGTTTCATCTCAAGCTGCTCAAACTGCTGTTCAGAATGTTCATTCTGGGATGTTCTATCCCGGGGCATCTTCCTCAGCTTCTGTGGTACCTCCTCTGAATTATTCGTTTGGTGTTCAGATGGGTCAGAATGCTGGTCAGATGGTTAATCTGGGTTTGGTGTATCCTTCTCAGTTTGCTACTCCGCAAGTGCACGCTTCTACCGCATCTCAGCTGCCAAATCCTCAGATTCATGTTAGGCCCACTAATCAGAATAGACCTGCTGACTACAAGTTATTGGAAGACCGTATCAGAGCTATTGAGGGGTTTTCTGCTTTTGGCATGGAAGCCAAGGACTTGTGTTTGGTTCCGAATGTTGTGTTGCCGCAGAAATTCAAGATACCTGAGCTGCCAAAGTATAAAGGTTTGAGTTGCCCGCGTAGTCACATCACTATATACTGCAGGAAGATGTCATCCTATATTGATAATGATGAATTGCTAGTTCATTGTTTTCAAGATAGCTTGTCTGGTGCTTCATTGGATTGGTACATGGGTTTGGAACGCAACAAGGTCCATACTTGGAGGGATTTGTCTGAAGCATTCTTAAAACAATACAAATATAATCTTGATCTGACGCCTACTAGATTGCAGTTGCAGAATCAGTCTCAGTGCTCAGCCGAAACATTCAAAGAGTATGCGCAAAGATGGCGTGAGATGGCATCTCGTGTGCGACCCGCTCTCTCTAACAACGAGTTGGTTCACATCATTATGGGTACATTGCAAGGATCCTACTACGAGAAAATGGTGGGTAGTTCTTCATCAAACTTTGCGGATATTGTAATAATTGGTGAACGGATTGAAAATGGTTTGAAGATTGGAAAGATTCCTGGAGATGCTTCCCAGCATCCAGCTACCAGAAAATCTCAAAACAGTCAATCAAAGAAAAAGGAAGGTGAAGCCAACGCTGTGACAGCCCAAGTTTCTCCTCCGTATCAAGCTCCCATGGCTCCCATGCCATACTATCCATATTTGTACATTGTTGTTGCACAATATCAACAACCTCCATATTAGTATCATCCGCAACAATCAGTTCAGAATGCTCAGAATCAGCAACAGAACAACAAAAGTCAGCAGAATCAAAACCATCAGAACAATAACAATCAAGGGAACCGCAAGCGTCCGAATTTTGACAGAATTCCGGTGTCATACACTGAATTGTTTCCTCATTTGGCTCACCAAGGGGCAATTGTTCCCAAGCATATCACACCTGCAATTCCTCCATTTGGCTCGAAGCATAATCCAAATACGTCATGTGCCTATCACGCTGGATACATAGGACATGCAACAGAGGACTGTTTTGTTTTCAAAACCAAAGTTCAGGAACTCATTGATAAGAAGATCCTGTCCTTCGCTGAGGAATGACCTAATATTCAGAATAATCTGTTACCAGATCATGGTGGACATGTGGTTAACATGATTGAGGATAATCCTAGGGCTGAATTAATCATGGATGTTGACGAGGTAAAGACCCCGATGACTGTGGTTTTCAAGAGATTGAATGAGCATGGGTTGTTGAAAGGGTTGCATGGAAAATGTCAGGTTTGTGACGATAATCCTAACCAGTGTCGAAGGCTGAAGGGTTGTGTCCAGATTTTGATGAACCGAGGTGAAGTTCAGTTTGCCAGATCTAATCCTATTGAGGAAATTGCTGCCATCGAGCCATTCACCATCGTCTATAGGAGGTTCCTGTAGAATCCCCTAAACAGAAGAAGGTGCAACCAATCGTTGTTTGTTCGCCAAAGCCGTTTCCGTATCAGAGTTTTAAGGAGGTACCTTGGAGGTATGGGTCTACTGTGTTTTCTGGGGGTCAAGAGATAAGGTTTGCTGAGTCTGAAATCGTAAATGTTACAGCCGTTGGAGGTATGACTCGTAGTGGATGAGTGTTCGCTCTAAAGGTCACTACAAAGCCTGTTCAAGTTCCAACTGTTGTTCCTCCCGAGGAAACACCTGCGTCTACAACCCCTGTTGTTCAACAAGGGGCATCTGCTACAGTACCAGTGCCGACTATTCCGGCTGATGATGTTTCAAAGAGCAAAGAGACACTTGACGATCAAGAGTTCCTTAAATTGATCAAGAAAAGTGACTTTAAAATTGTGGATCAATTAGGACAAACACCCTCAAGGATCTCAATCTTGTCCTTAATCATGAGCTCGCTCGCGCACATATCAGCTTTGTAGAAGGTCTTGAACACTGCCCATGTTATGCACGATATATCCATTGTCGAGTTCGATGATGTGGTGGCTAACATAACTGCAAGTCGGTATTTGGGTTTAAATAAATCATAATTACCTCCTGAAGGAAATGACCACAACAAAGCATTGCACATATCCGTCACCTGTACAAACATCCTCGTATCTCGTGTTCTTGTAGACACCGGTTCTTCCCTCAATGTGATGCCTAAGGGTACATTGAGTCAATTACTGGTAGAATGGAGTGAGATGAGGCCGAGTACCTTAGTTGTCAGAGCTTTGATGCTTCTCGAAGGCAGGTCATCGGAGAAGTGGATTTACCCATCAAAGTTGGACCGCATTTGTTCACCATTACCTTCCAAGTGATGGATATTAATCTGGTGTACAGTTGCCTATTGGGTCGTCCGTGGATCCACGCCGCAGGGGCAGTTACATCCACTTTACATCAGAAGTTGAAATTCATGTTTGACGATCAGCTAGTCATCGTCTGTGGTGAAGAGGATCTGATTGTAAGCGAGTTATCATCTATTCGATACCTCGAGACCGAGGAAGGCATAGCTGAGGTGTCGTTGCAGTGTCTCGAGTTCGAAGATGTCAGCTCCGCTTCCACTAGTCACAGTAGATCACCACAAGTGACTTTGGCATCTGCTAAGAGTGCTAAAGAGATCATCGAGAAAGGTGTCTTTCCAGACTGGGGGCATGTGATTGATGTGGTTGAGAAGCATGAACGATTTAGATTGGGTTACCGTCCTGGTCGACAACCTGGTTCGCATGGTTCAAAGCAGTGCAACTTGATCAAATTCAATAGTGCGGGTTTTCAAATGGGTGACATCGTTGCAGCCCTTGATGATGCTGGTCCTAGTAATCAGATTTCAAGCTTTGTGCGCAAGTGTCCGCCGGGTTTCAAGCTCAACAACTGGACATCTACCGTGATTCCTATAGTTTTTCCATATAACATGTAATGCATTTTGCTTTCTCATTCCCTCGTCCTCGCCCAGGACGAGTGGATAGCTTGTAAAGGGCCTCACGCTTTTACAATATTATGTGATCAATAAATAAAAGTTTTTTGCATTCAAAATCATGCTCTATTTTCTTTCTTTATTTTATTTTTCACAAACAAATGGCAAAAGTTTCTTTTAATTTCACCTTTCAAAATAGCTCATTCTAAACATATTCATAAACATGCAGAACTAATAAAAGCATTGATAACAACATGGCAAACATCCATTGTAATTCTGGGATTCCAATTAACCAAGCCGAAGAAGATGGTGAGAAAGATTGTGAATTATCGGCTGAACTAGCAAGGCTCCTTGAGCATGAGCATAGAGAGATTCAACCACACAAAGAGCCAGTGGAAGTTGTCAATCTTGGTACTGATGAGGTCAGAAGAGAAGTCAAGGTTGACGCCTCCCTCGCAGAGCATGTACACTCCGAGTTGGTCAAGTTATTGAAAGAGTATGTTGATATCTTTGCCTGGTTATATCAAGATATGCCTGGGTTAGATACCAACATCGTTGAACATCACTTGCCACTCAAGCCCGGATGTCCTCCTGTCAAACAGAAGCTCAGGAAGATTAGACCCGACATGGCACTCAAAATCAGAGAAGAGGTAAAGAAACAGTTTGATGTTGGGTTCCTCGCCACTTCCAAATACCCCTAATGGATTGCCAACATTATCCCGGTTCCAAAGAAGGATGGGAAAGTCAGAATGTGTGCGGATTATCGAGATCTCAACAAGGCAAGCCCGAAGGATGATTTTCCTTTGCCTCATATTGATGTCTTGGTAGATAATACAACACATTTCTCTGTCTTTTTGTTCATGGACGGGTTTTCAGGGTATAATTAGATCAAAATGTCCCCAGCCGATATGGAGAAGACTACTTTCATCACACCATAGGGTACATATTGTTACAAAGTCATGTCATTCGGTCTGAAGAATACAAGGGCAACATACCAATGTGTCATGACAACTCTCTTTCACGATATGATTCATAAAGAGATTGAGGTTTACGTGGACGATATGATTGCCAAATCCAAAAATGAGGATGATCACTTGGTTCATCTGAAGAAACTGTTTGACAGACTCCAGAAGTTTAGATTGCGGTTGAATCCTGCGAAGTGCACCTTCGGAGTTCGATCGGGTAAACTGTTGGGCTTTATTGTGAGTCAGAAGGGCATTGAAGCTGATCCTGACAAGGTTAGGGCAATTCAGAACATGTCGCCTCCCAAAACAGAAAAGGAAGTTTGTGACTTTCTGGGCAGACTTAATTACATCTCAAGGTTCATTTCCCATTTGACGGCTACCAACCAATGTTCAAATTACTAAGGAAAAATCAATCGGTCAAATGGAACAATGATTGTCAGGAAGCATTTGACAAAATAAAATAATACTTGCAAGAACCACCGATCTTAGTACCGCCGGTTCCTGGTAGGCCATTAATCATGTATCTCACCGTTCTCGATGAATCAATGGGATGTGTATTGGGTCAACACGACGACACTGGCAGAAAAGAACATGCAATATACCATTTGAGCAAGAAGTTCACTGATTATGAGACCAGATACTCACTCTTAGAGAAAACTTGTTGAGCTCTGGTCTGGGCAGCTCGACGCCTATGACAATACATGATTTGCCATACTACTTTGTTGATATCCAAAATAGATCTGATAAAGTACATATTTGAAAAGCCTGTTGTCTCTGGAAGGATTGCTCGGTGGCAGATGCTGTTAACTGAGTATGATATCCAACATGTTACCCAGAAAGCAATAAAAGGGAGCGTCTTGTCTGACTACCTTGCCCATCAACCTGTAGAGGGTTATCAACAAATGAAGTTTAACTTTCCCGATGAGGATGTTCTATTCGTCAGAGATTATGAGACTCCAGACCCTGACATAGGACCCGAACCAGGGGCGTGATGGACGCTCGTGTTCGACGGTGCCTCCAATTCTAAAGGGCGTGGAATCGGTGTTATCCTCATCTCTCCAACAGGTTTTTAACTTCCCTTCACTGCCAGATTATGCTTTGCATACACCAATAATATGGCTGAATACGAAGCATGTATCTACGGTATTAAAGCGGCTATTGACATGAGAATCAAGATTCTTGAGGTCTATGGAGATTCTGCCTTGGTCATCGGTCAAGTCAGAGGGAACTTTGTGACTCGGGATTCCAAGTTGGTTCCGTACCAACAACACATTGCGAAGTTGATTCCTTACTTTGATGAGATTTCTTTTCATCATATCCCCAGAGAGGAAAATCAACTAGCTGATGCACTTGCCACTCTAGCATCCATGTTCAAGGTCAAGTGGAAGAATGAAGCTCCTCATATCCGCAATGATCACTTGAATGAACCAGCACACTGTTTAGCAATCGAGGATGAGTCTGATGACAAGCCTTGGTTCTACGACATTAAGAGATATCTGGAAAAACAAGAATATCCCAAGGGTATTACTATCACTGACAAGAAAGCTCTTATGCGGCTTTGCGCCAAGTTCTTCTTAAGTGGTGGTATACTGTACAAAAGGAATTATGATTCCGTGTTGCTCAGATGCGTGGATAGACACGAAGCAAACACGATCATAAGGTCCATACATGAGGGCTGCGAGGGTGTACATGCTAAAGGTCCTGCAATGGCCAAGAAGATCCTTCGGGCTTGGTATTATTGGATAATAATGGAGGTAGATTGTTACAACTTTGCCAAAAGATGTCACAAGTGCCAAATATACGGAGACAAGATCCATGTGCCTCCAACTCCGTTGAATATCTTGACTTCGCCTTGGCCATTCTCTATGTGGGGTATAGATATGATTGGAATGATCGAACCGAAGGCTTCTAACGGTCATCGATTTATTCTAGTTGCTATCGACTATTTCACCAAGTGGGTTGAAGCTGCTTCTTACGCAAACTTTACACGACAAGTGGTTGCCAGATTCATCAAGAAAGAGAAAATTTGTCGCTATGGCATTACTAGAAACATTATCACAGACAATGCAAGCAACCTGAACAATAAGATTATGAAGGAGTTGTGTCAAGAATTTAAGATCGAGCACCACAACTTTTCACCATATCAGCCCAAAATGAACGGCCCCGTTGAAGCAGCAAATAAAAACATCAAGAGAATTGTCCAGAAAATGGTCAAGACTTACAAGGTTGGCATGAAATGCTTCCTTTTGCACTACATGGCTACAGAACTTCAGTCCGCACTTCTACTGGGGCAACTCTGTATTCACTTGTGTATGGTATGGAGGCAGTTCTACCCATTGAAGTCGAAATTCCTTCGCTCAGAGTCATCATGGAAGCAGGACTTGATGAAGCTGAATGTGTTCAATCCAGATACGACCAGCTGAATCTCATCGAAGAGAAACGCCTTACAGCCGTTTGTCATGGTCAATTATATCAGCGATGCCTCAAGCGAGCTTTTGATAAGAAAGTTCTCCCTCGAACATTCTGTGAAGGCGAGCTCGTGCTCAAGAGGTATTCACCTGTTCACTCGGATCCACGAGGCAAGTGGACTCCCAATTACGAATGACCCTTTGTTGTCAAGAAGGCCTTCTCAGACGGAGCCTTGATCTTCACCACCATGGATGGGGAGGAGTTGCCATCGCCCGTGAACTCAGATACAGTCAAAAAATATTATGCCTGGAAAAAAATGGATAAGAGTCCGCTAGATTGACATCCGCAAGGACAATCTAGGCAAAAATGGACGTCCCGATGGACCAAAAAAAAGAAATGTCCATGCAAAAGTTAGGGACAATGAAAAAAACAATAATAGCCCGCTAAGTTGAAAACCCAAAAGGGCGACTTAGGCAAAAATGGGTATCCCGATGGACGAAAAAAAAAAACATGTCCAGGCAAAAATTAGGGATAAAGGCATTGACTGTGATCCCTTGAGCCTCTTTTCGGCATAGCTAGACCTCAGACGGTAACAGAGCAGTCAAATCATCATCAACTGATGCAAGGCATTGGAACCTAGACTTACAGTGGATGGTAGCCAATGTTGTAATCAATGCAAAACATGATTTCTCTTTTCCATTCACACTTGTTTTTCAATTTTAATGCAAATTTTCTCATCAAGGATTTTTGCATCCTTGTACACATCTTATGTATAAAATTTTCACATTCAATAAAATGCATCATTTATCTCAATTGTTTTCATTCCAGTATTTTGTTTGCAAAATAAACAATTATTTGTGATCACATAATACCATAAAACGTTGAGAACAATAAAAATCTAAATCAATCGAGAAAGCATTATGCATTGCATATTGTTACTGGTAACTCTTGCAGGATAATATGTAATGTCCATTGGAAAGCCTAACGCCCGATCGGCAATGTGATGGTTCTTTGAAAAAGTTATTGGTTCCTCAGCAGTTCCTCAGCAGGATCATCATTCCCCTAGCAATCGCCATTTGTGGTTCTCAGGAAGGGTTGATTGCCTTCTATTCCCCCAACAGATCCATAATGTCTCCAACAAAGTTGTCATGATGTACCCTAAGGAGGAACGAGTTTGCTCTTTTACCCCAACACGAGTCGTGCATCATCCGCAGCATGTGTAATTTAGTTCCTTGTCTTCCTCGAGCAGAGAAGATTCTCCGAGCCTTGAGAATTCTCTACAGCAGAGTCAGTGGCAACTTAGAAATCGGAGTTTTCTGATTTTGTTTCCCCAAGCAGAGTAAATCGTCATGGAACGGTTGACCAGATTCTCTTATCCCCTGCAATATCGTTGGTGATAGTTCTTCCTCAGCGGAGTCTTCACCATTCTTCTTGGGTCTCCCCAGCAAGAGTTGTCACCCTTTGAGGGCCTTTCCCCAGCAGACTTGGTTTTCATCTGTGGGTTCTCTCCCCGACCAAGGATGTCGAGATCGTTTTGCTATAATCTCCGCCTAATTTACCGTGCATCACCTTAACCTACACTTTTGCATTACATGATATCAAGCATCATGTAGAACGCATACATAGCATATGCATCAAGCATACTCCCTTTCTTTTGGCCTGATTCATCCCTCAGCAGATATTCAGCCAAACTTCGCACTTATCAACCCTCAAAACCAAACGCTTCTTTTATCATCGTGGGCTAAATTTTCAAGCTACTCTTTTATTTAATCTCCTTCTACCTCGAATCATCGAAAAGCTAGCGCAATTCGTACATTCAAGTCCAAGAGGATTAAATAGGGGAAGTTGTCGTAACCCGAAATTTGACCTCCCTCTTTTGCCTTTTGCATAAGCACGAACATTTGCATCGTTAGCATACGCACTCGCACTTTTCCTCTTTGATTTTGTTGCAGGAATATTCAGGTTTTTCAAGCCCGATTAATAGCATCCTCACAGGATCATCACATCATCGAAATAAGCTCAAAATAAAGGTTTCCATGTTTATTCATCAAAATAAGAGGTGGAAAATAGAAACCGGAACTTCAATATCATTTCCTAAGCAATTGGGAAAAATCAACTGAAGTAACCGGTTACCCTGTGGTGAGTAACCGGTTACTCCGTGCAAAATTGCAGTTCCTGCTGCATTTTTGTGACAGCAGCTGTGCACTCTCCTTGGTCTTTGATTCTACAGTGTTCTAGCAGTGTGTGGAATATTCTAGACATCTCTAGACATTTCAAGACATTCCAAGTGCATTTATTCCAATGCTTCACTCTAAAATAAGTGCACCATGTTCCTTGATTTCCAAGTATGTGGACCCTTGAATATTGGAACTCACATTGGGATTGTTACCGAGTTGGTTCTAACTAACCAAGTTAACCGCCTTGACTCAGTGAGTCAAGCCTAACTAACTCCTAGCCTAGCTCCAAACCACCCCAAAGCTAAGTCCAAACCTAATTCCAAACCTCTCACACTCCAAACCAAAAGTCTATATAAACACACCTTCACTCACTTTTCAAGGCTCCAACATTTCCTCTACCATTTTGCACACAAATTTCTCACACCTCACTCTCAATTCTCTCACATTCTCTCTGATTTCTCTCTGATACGTCTTCATTTTCATCTTAATTCTCTTCCAAAACCTCACCAAAGCTCAATTTCTACATTAAAGGATAATCACTTTTACATCAAAAATGATTATTTCTTGAGCTCAACCTTCATCATCTTGCTATATACTTGGATTTCTGGATTTTTATAAGCTTTTGGATTCATCTCAAGTGTTGATTTCAAGATTTTCGGTGATATTTCTCTTTTCGGAGTTTTCGTCGAATTTTGCTCGGTTTCGATACGTTTCGTCAACAAATTGAAGATTCCTCTGGTTTTCTTTGATTTTCTGCATCAAGAATCCTTTGCAACAATTACCAAGGCACATCTCAGCCTTGTAGGTTGGTGGATCTCACTTTACTCTCTGTGTCGTTCGTTTTCGCGCAGTTACGATGTAATTTCAATCGTTTTCGGTTCGATTTTCCATGCAATTGCTTGATCTTTCATCTCCATGACTAATGCTTGTAATTTGTGTTTGATTGCTCTCACATGATGTAATTTTCGTGCACAAGTTCATGATCTAGCATGTGGTAGTTGGCATAAGTGATTAAGTGTTGAAAATCACTTTTGAAAAGCTGTTTTTTCTGTTATTTTTACCACTGTCACAGTGGTAACCGGTTACCGTGTGGTGGGTAACCGGTTACTCAGTGTAATTTTCACCAGAAATGTAAATTTTCAAGCAAGTAACCGGTTACCCTGTGGTGAGTAACCGGTTACCACTGTACAGAATGGCCATTTTTGAGCTTTTTTAAGCTTGTTTGACTTCCTTTCTTCCTCTAACTTCCATGGATCGATATGCTTGATATTTGTGGATGTTTTAAGTGTTGTGTAACTTCTATTTGAAGCATGCTTGTCAAATTTCGATGCTCGATTTTTGTTTATCGAATATTTGCAACTTTGGCAATGTTTGTTCATGAACATCTTGCATTCCATTTGATCACTTGGTAACATGTTTTGCAATGCATACTAGTTATCATTTGGTACTGTTTGCATTTCATTTCTTGCTTTGTATTAAGTTTGTTCTTGATTTATCAAATTTAATCTTGTATAATCAATAATTCACACCTTTTGCTTTAATGATTTTCCGTTCTCTTTGGAAAATTGTTGGAATAGCATTTCCCTTTGATTAATTGATTAAAACTATGTTTCGATTAGTTGATCTTCCCCTCTCTTTAGGATCTCTTTAGAGCTTCTCTTCCTGGATTCCCCCGTGGAGTTGGAGTTTCGCGCTACGCACTGCATTGGAGCACTGTACAAACTGAAGCCGTTATGCTGTTCATTTCATAACACGCGGGAGCACTGTACAACTTGGAGTTGTTGTGCTGTCCGTTTCAACTTCTGCACTATATCCTGCGTGTTAGAGAAGGAATGAGAAGGGAGAATTCCTACTCTCATTCTGACTACTCCAGGTAGGGGACGAATGACCATGTGCTTGGCTTAGTCATCGCTATCCTCAGGCAGTAGTGTACCTTCTTCCCCGGTCGAGTCGATCCTTGGTCACTCCTATCTCTTTCAATCTCTCCCTTTTGATCAATCACCACTCTTCTTGGTTAAGATCATTGCCCCTTTGGGTAGTCAACTCTCTTTGTTTCAATATCCTGTTTCCATCTTGCGGTCAATCGTTGTTTCTCGATTTCCCAGAAGAGTCTCAATTCCGTTTCTTTGGTTAAACACAGTTTTCCTGTTACAACCGTTTTCCCCAGGAGTTCGTAACCTGCTCTTGGTTCTTCTCCCTTGTTTGGTTAACCACTGCCTGTCAGTTAAAACACCAATTTGCGCGTCTTCTCAGTTAACCACAGTCTGCCAGTTAAAATACTGAGCCTTTCGGGTTAATCACCTTCTCTTGGTTAATCACCCATTTTTTCAGTTAACCACAGTCTGTCTGTTAAAATACTGAGCCTTTTGAGTTAATCACCTCTTCTTGGTTAATCACTCATTTCCTTCTCAGTTAATCACAATTCTTTTGTTAAAATCGAATCCCCCGCAGTTAGCAACCTTTTCTTGGTTCGAATACTTGCACCCTTGGGTTAGTAACCTTCTTTTGGTTCCAATACCCTTTTCGTTGGCCCATTACCATTTGTTCGGTCAGTACCAACATCCTTTGGTCACAACCGTTGCTTGGTTCAACACTCGTCCTTTGGGTTACAACCTTCATTCAGTTCTACACCCGTCCTTTGGGTTGATCACAGTCTATCTGTTAAAACCTTTTCCCCACAGAGTCTTACTTTTTCTCCTCGGTTAACCACTGCCAGTCAGTTAACATATCGAACCTTCTTTTCTCTTGGTTTTGACACCATACCTTTGTTTGTTCCCCAGTAGGGTCGCTACCTTCTGGTCTCTAGCCTAATCATGTGTTCTCTTATCTCCCTAGTGAAGTCTCTTTTTACTCCTTTATTTTCTTGGTTTCGACACCAATCCTCTTTGTTATCCCTAGCGGAGTTTCGTCTTTTCCTTACTTTCTTGGTTTCGACACCATTCCTTTCTTGTTTCTTGTGCAATCGCTCGTACTGTTCGGCTTTCCCCAATAAAGTTTGTTTCTCTTTTGTTCTTGGTTTTGACACCCCTTTCCTTTTCTTTTCCTTTTCCGCCTAGTTCCACGAACTACGGAAGCTCTGATTCTGTATTCGTTCAAATGTATGATACGTAGGCACGAGATCGCAATGATCTTGGCGAGCACACTTCCACCCTTCCTTCTTCCTTTTCTTTCTTTTCCCTGGTTCCTCTGAACTACGACGCTCTGATTTCCTCCTTGCACTATGAGGGTACGTAGGCACGAGGGCCCAAATCCTCTGCGAGCACTTTCTTTCCTTTCTCTTTCTTCTTTTTCTCCTTTATCTTCTCTCTCCTCTTCTTTTAGCTAGAAGCCTTTAGATAGATAACTCATTTGAGCCTATAAGCAAGCGAAATGGTTCCCGTCGAGTACGACGGATGCGTAAGGTGCTAGTACCTTCCTTTCGTATAACCGACCCCCGTTCTCGTTTCTCTTCCTCTTGGGTTTTATCGATATTTTCCCTGTCCTTTGGGACTAAATAAAGTCCGGTGGCGACTCTGTGTTATCTTTGAGTGTGCGATTCACTCATGTATTAACCAGCTATCTTCAAAGATAAATAAGAATTGTGCAAAAAATTGGCTCAAAAAGATCAATTTTGCTTGGTGAAACAATTTGATGAAGTTGTGAAGAAAAGTAAGAAAAACAGTGATAAAAAAGGGAAGGCTCCCACCAAGGGTTGAACCCACGACCTCTAAGTGATGGGCCCTCAAACATTACCAACTGAGCTATGTGTGTGTGGTGATAGTATGATGCATGCTGATAATAATATATTAAGTTTGTGTTTAAATATGGTTTAAAAAAATAAAAGCAAAAGGTCTGGGGCAAGGGGGATTCGAACCCCAAACCTTGCACAAACACAAACCTTGAAAACGCGCGCTCTAACCACTGGGGTGGTGATACATTCGTTGTTTTAATTCCAAAATAATAATAATAATATAGTAAAACTTCATTTAATTATGAAAAATGGCGCCATGCCCATTGTCTTCTTCTTCCACGAGCTCCATCACCATCTTCCAATTCAAATTTCTAAACCTTTATTTCTCAATGAAATTGAAAGATGTAAAGACAAAAATTGTTGGAAGTTTCATGAGGAATTGAATGACATCATTTGATTTCATTTATATAGCCAAGAATTTAAATTCACATGTATGAACACATAAACCCTAAAACTTGAAATTTGACTATGAAATCCTATATAATATAGTTACATAGAAATTGATATGTGGAAAATGATCCTTACATTTCCAGAAACATGCTGGTAACTTAAACAATTATGTATATGTTCGCACCCAATTCTCGCGCGAACAACCACTGGCCTCCTACCGCAGGTTTACTCGCAGGATCGGCCACAGAATCCCAGAACAATTGGCTGAAGTGTACGTTTTGTTGATACGACAGCTTATTGTTTAGAGGAGTTGTGAGAAACTTGAACAAATAAAAGGGGTTTCCGGTTGATAAATAAAACGAAGTGAAAAAACGAACAGACAAGTAGATGACAAAATGATTTAAACTTTGATCATATAAATTGCATTAAAATAACAAGTGTGGACGCTATCATACATTTCTGCGGAGTGAACTCGTTTCTCTTAACGCTCGGTACTTTGAGTGTTTCAATGTTACAAATGCGACCCCTAAAATGGAAATAACTATGACACGTGTCATCCAAGGTTTGTCCTGGCTATGACACGTGTCACCCCACTATCTTTCTAACTTCCCATGTTCTTGGCTTTCAAACTTTTCCCACTCAAACTTATCAGCTTTGTGTTGGCTTCATGGGTCACCAAGTAACGTCCGTCGACGGCCCTGTTCGTTTGCTTCCTTCTGACACATCCTTTGCTTACATCGACCCAGTTTTGGCTTTCTCACCATTTCTTCACATCTCATGTTTGGTCGAAACCTCATGGCTAACAAATTGCCCCCCCAAAAGGCCGGTTTCGACTGAGCCATGAGTCGACTGAGAAACTGGAGTTTTGATTTCTTGCGAGATTTAGAATACTCTTTGGTTCGACCCAACAACCAATGTTTTGGCTTCTGTCGAATCTTTGCCACGTGTCACCCGCAGTCTGACGCGATGATGGCACATTTCTGCGCCACGATTTCTAAGAAACGTCATGATGGCTAGTCTCGTCCTAAGTTATAGGTCTCGAAACCAACCCCACTAACTATAGAATTTGAACAATTTTTTGGGCTTTTCAGTTGCATGTATTCTTCCTTATAAATACTGCCAGAACTCGTTCGTTTATTTCTTCCGCCATTTTCTCACAACTTCTCCTTCTTTCAAAGTATCTTGCTCCTGAAAACTCTCTATTTCAATGGCATTCTCTGTAGCTGCTGCTGCTTTCGTTACCCATACCACTGGAAACAACCATGTCGCCTTCATTCTTTCTGAGAAGGAATCACTCAGGCATCTCCCTCAACCGTCATCTGCTGACGAAGCGGTGGTAGCAAACTGGCGACATCAGATGGCCATCCCTTTCGCGGTGGCTGGTAAACTCCATGCTTTTCATGGCCCATATCTAGATAAAAAGCCAAGTCATCAAGAGCTTCAAGAGTTCTTCCCATGTTTTGCTCCTACCATACCACCAGCTTTCGAGAAAGGTGGCACTTTGGACCTCAAATTCATGGCACCCAAGGCTAGGGTCTTTAGGTCGGTGCCTATACCTGGCAATAAAGAATACATTTCTTGGGTAAACAAGGTCGAAGGCCAGTGCAAGGACCAATGGCAAAACGCTGGCATCTTCGACGCCATTCAACTTTCAAGAAACGCTCACAGGTCAACCCTTGCTTGCTGCTTGCATCGATGTACTTTTGAGAGGGATCGACCAACACATTCCACTTCCCTTGTGGCATATTCATGCAAACACTCTTCGATGTGGCAGCTATCACTAGTCTATCACCCTTGGGCGAGACTTTCGACCCAACGCTCGAAACAGACCACTCCTTCGACTTTGAGCGTGCCAGTTTCCAAAACTACATCGAAGATCATCACGACAATGCCTCCAAGGAAGTATCCGACGAGGAACACATTGCTTTCTTAACTCGATCGCTGTCGTACTATCTATTCTACCCTGGCTCTCTGCAAATAGCCAAAAGTTACATCAGCCTGGCGATCCAGATTCACGAAGGTCGACAGGTATCTTTGGGTAAGCTTTTACTAGCCTCCCATTATCATTCACTTGGTCTGTCAGCCCTGCGGCTGAAATTTTTGCATGCGACTACCAAAGCCTTAAACGTCTCAGGGCCTATGTGGTTGTTGTAACATTGGCTTAATGCTACCTTCGAGCGTCAACTGGGCTATCCTGCCTCTGCCACAATGAAGCATCAACTGGGCTATCCTGCCTCTACCTTCGAGCATTAGTAGGGTGGGAGCATGTACTTCTCCTCAGACATGTTCTCGGTGAGGTCGACACTTACGGGCTCGCTAGCGCGCTGACTTTTGGTGGAACCCTGTGACGTCGGAGATTGACTGCATTAGGGGGAAGAGGACGACCCTACGGGTGTCGGGTTGGGGCCTTGCATCTGTTGAATCTAGGCGACTCGCCCCTTGCCAACCTTCCTCGCACTTTTGGTGGCCGCCAGCTTCTTCACGTGTTCTTGCAAGCTTGACATCTCACCTGCAAAAGAAAAAACAAGCACGTCAGCAAACCAACGACGGAAACATAGATGGGGCCTGAGTAAAGGGGGGTGCCCACTACCTAAGAAACCATAAAGCTTCCTCGTCGGACGCACACTCGAGGAGAGCCTTGGTATTTATCAACCGAGCCTCTTTTAAAACCTCCTCGCGAGCGTCTAGGATAAAGTTCCCGTTCGAAGTCACACATTTTGTAGGGGTGAAGTCGGAGACGAACTTGACCAACTTCTGGTAGGCCAGCCCATCCTCGTCATCCAATGCGTTGGGGCTGACTATGTAACTGTCCGTTCCCTTTTTGAAATGCTCCTCCGTCCATTACAATAGAAGCTTCGATTGTAAGACCTCCTCCCGCTGTCCATTTTTCTCCCTGAACACGCAGTCATACAACGAATCGACGACTACATGGGTGATAGGCTTGGCAACAAAATACCGGTATTTGAAATTACGGACAGACTCCAGGTACGCCCAAAACAGTCTCCTCGGTTGCTTCAGGGATACCCAATTGTGTCGGCCCTCGACCGTCTGTCTCTATAGATGGAAGATACAGAAGAAAAGAGGTATCATGGCTTCGACATTGAGGTACCTACATACGAGCTCATACGCTCGCATGAACGCGGTCGCGTTGGGATGGAGCTGCGAATGCGCCAGGCATAGCCAGGCGAACACCCCGTTGGAAATCACTGAAGGGCAGACACAGGCCCGCTTCCAGGAAAGTGAATTCATACATGGGAAACCACATCCCTCTGAAACACGAGCATATCCGATGGTGTTCCTGGGGTTTGTACACCTGCCAGTTCTGAGAGGAGCCATCACAACGGTTCTCGATAGTAGCATAATCATCTGAGTCGTCCACGGCGAATAGAGAAGAGACGCTCAGAGGCTCCTTCCCAGCCCAATCCTCGGCAGTCTGCTTTAGAACCCTGCTAGTCTGCACTACCAGTGAATCGGGCTCATCATCGGTCTCGATGACCCCCTCGACCCTTACAGTCATTTTTACCTGAAAAGCAGAGGAAAACGGTGAATTCGACATTCTAGATCAAATCCACCCTTCCACCGCAAATCAAGTGAATGGGTGGAGAGAGGAGCACGAAGCCACCAGACCGGCCACCCCGACCAAAAAGGCCACACAGGGGTGCTTATCTAGAAAAGTTTCTCTTCGGTTACGAGGCCCCGCCCAGTCAGAGGAGCCTCCCAGACGGGGATCACCTCACTACGACAACGAGAAACCGGGGATGAGATCCCTCTGAGACCTTTAACAAAGGTCCTCGAGACCTTCATCTAACGTCCTCGGGGCCTTCATCCCAGGTCCTCGGGACCTTCATCAAGTCCTCGGGTCCTTTATCTTATAGCCTCAGGACATTCATCCCAACTCCTCGGGACCTTCATCAAGTCCTCGGGTCCTTCATCTTATGGCCTCGGGACTTTCATCCCAGGTCCTCGGGACCTTCATCAGGTCCTCGGGTCCTTCATCTTATGTCCTCGGGACATTCATCCCGGGTCCCCGAGACCTTCATCGGGAGCTTCATAAATTTAAAGAAGTTCCGGCGTACTCGCCATAAACTCCATGGTTTCGCCGGGAACTTCATCGATTCACCGAAAAAACCGCCGGAAAACACACAAAACCAAAATAACGAAGCCAGAAACTTACTTGGACACAGAGGTTGCTGAGCGACGAGTCGGCGGCAGACGAACGGAATTGGAGAGAGAAATAGCGAAAAGAGAATAAGGGAAGTTCTGAGCAGAAGAGGGAAAATGTGCGAATGAAACGGACTCACCCCCTATTTATAATCCTAGCACGAGACTCGAAGCATCCCTAGGCACTTGAGTGCCCCTACTCCTAGCCTCCCTAGGCATTAATTGCCCTGACACGTGACGTCACCAGACACGTCACGCACCCGTTCAAATTCCTCTCCTGCCTGGAAACGTATGTGCCCGTCCCCTCCGACGTCTCCCACGTGGCGCGGGCCTGCAGTATCTCGCTGTGGACGCGGAGAGCAGCTCATGACCGTAGTAAGCAAGCACGACTCCCCGAGAGAACCCTCTATATGGAGAAGCTCGATGTAAGACCCATAGCTTTAAGGTAGCTATAAATATTAGGGTGTAAAATAAATAAGGAAGTTAGGGGTTTTTCGATCGTTAGTCCAAATAATTATCTATAAATAACACAAAGTTACTAAGGCCATGTGGGAGTACTACCAACACTTTGGTAAGGTTAATACAATGTTCTCATAATTCTTAAATATCTACGAAAAATATTCGTATTTTGTAAAATATTTAATAGGAATTTTATAGGCTGACCGGTCAAAGCAATTTGACACTGTGCTTAAAATCAGCGGGAAAAATATTTTGATTTTTGACCTGTAACAGACTATTTGGTTGATCTACGTTACACGTAGATTGTGTTGGTAAGCTCGTTTTATTTTTCGAAGCTGTTTGCGGTCCGCTGTTTACCTGTCAGAGTCGTTTAATCGGGGAAATTTAATTGTGATTTTTATTTTGACAGTTTGTTTTATATAACTTCGTTCCGCGTAGATTATTTTAATGTGTTCAATTTTATTTTTTTGATCAAACGCATGTCCGACTGTTATTCGTTCCGGTCCCCTTTTCCATGCTTTTATTTCATTTTAAAATATTTTCTTTATACTCAAGTTTCACATTTCATTGAAGTCAAGCTACCTTGCATCCATAATATTTTTTTTACACGTTGGCTAGGATGATTAAGATAAAAAAAAACCTTAAGTTTTGCTCATAAACTAAAATATCATGATATTTTCTTAGAGTCATGATGACATTAGCATGTGAGAGGGAGATCCAAGGGCTAGGGAGAATTCATATCACTTGTCATCATCTAATCTAGTGGTCATGCTAAAAAGCTTAGTCTATAAGAGAGTCATGAGGTAATTAATTCTTACACATCAAAAAAAAAATTTCTCGGTTAAGCAACAGAAAATATCTCTTCCATAATTTTTCTCTACTCAAATCTCATCACCTTGAAAAGCTAATAAACTTGGTATGATATTTTTTTTTATCCCTTAATTTATACTGAGTTTTTCACTATCGTGTCTTTAACACTTCCAGTTTTGATTTAAAATTATTTTTATTCAATTTGGATACATATGAATTAGTATGAATTTTGTGTGATATCCCGAAATGATTTATCGATAAAACAAAGTCATAGACAGTTGAGTGTCATTAATCAATCTATACAAAGAATGATTTTAAAAGCTCGTAGTGAAATCCAAATTTAGTTATTGGTATAGTTGGGTTGTTGTTAGTAGGCCAAATTTAATTCAATTTTTTAAAAATTAAATTTAGATCTATTAATTGTATACAGGTATGGCTTGATAAATTAAAGTTTTCACACATAAATGTTGTTGAATATTCAATTATATATTTAATTGAAATTGAATTGAGTACGTGGAAGATTAAATTGAATTTAAAAATTTTAAAGTCAGTAATTGGACATTGATGAAGCAAACCTTATTTAATTATTTTTTTATATATTATGTATAGCCTTTATTTAAAAATTGGGTTTCTAATAAATGTGATTTTATATACGGTAACCTATAAGTATTGGATAGGTATCAATTATCTTATTGTAGCGGTAAAAAATCGTGAGTGTAAGTTGTTGATTAACTTAACTCATAAAGCAAGAGTCGCCACCGCACTTTTATTTTATCCAAAAAAGGAAAGGAAAAAGAGCGAACAAAACCTAAGGAGTTCTAAAACAACTAGAACAAATAGAGAATGGGTAAGGGGGGTTGGTTACGCAATGGGAAGATGTTAGCACCCAAAACGTCTATAGTACTCTATAGGAGCCCTTTGAAATATCTATCGCTTTTGGTTTGAAAATGGTTTGCTTGAAAGAGATTGAGAGAGATGAGAAGAGAAATTTTTTTTTTAATTTTTTGTGTTTGGAGAGACTTATCGCCTCATGCCTACGTACCCACGAAGTGCAATGTAGGATCAAAACCTCGTAGTTCGTGGTACAAATAACAAAAATTATTGGTTATGATTCATTTTATCTTGAAAAGACAACCTGTCATTCTCAAGAGAGAATACTCAACTAATTACCCATAGGTATGGGAAAGAGGCATTTGTATCACATTAAGATGGAGGATTTGCTTGGATTAAAATCAGCAAGACTATCACTTCAACATCAAAGTGGAAAATAGCCATACTTTACGCAAAATACCATGGTTAGGAGCTTTACATCTCATCAAAAATATGACTCATGTCTAATTCTTTTTGAAAAGTTTAAAAGAAAAAGGTGCATAAAAAGCACAAAAAGTTTGAATGAGTTTTGGCATTTTTTTTATGTCTTTTTGAAATGGTCAAAATATGATTAACATGGATTGACATTTATTAAAGAAAACAAAGTTTGAAAATCACTTGACCAAAGTCAAGGTTTTATTTTGAAAGCGGTTTTGAGTTTGAAAACAAGAAGATTTTGAAAAAGATAGGAGATTTTGAAAATTGAAGAAGGGGTGGAGAAGAAATGACTATCCTATTGCTTAAAATAAAAGCTAAGGTAAGAAAGATCTAACCACATGGAGACACTCTTCAAAGCATAATAAGACAAGAATTTCATCCTCTTGAGCCAATAAGCAAGCCAAATAAAGGCTAGAATACCAAACTCCTTAATGATCCGAAGCACAAGGGGGGAGAATCCTAAGTCTAAGTCCATAAGTCCATAATCGAGCCAAGAAGTCTAAGAGTAGAAATCCCCCAATGCAAGGGATAGTAGCCATAGTCCAACGATTAAGAGCATAAGTCTTTTAGTGGTTTAAGCTTTTATTAATGTTTTTGAGTCCAAATGGACAAAAGAAAAACAAGAGCACAAGATAATATGGTCCAAGTGGACAAAAGAAAAATGACATAAACATAAACATGATATGATATAATGACATGAAGCATATAAAAGTAAAGAGAGATAGGGAGCCAGAAGGAAACATAAAGGTAAGGTTAGAAGTTAGTAATTAGTAACACAAAGGCTCTAGTGCCATAAGCCTTAAAAAAAAGTAACACCAATTATTCCCCTTCGCGTCTTGAACTATAATGATTAAACAATGTACTTAGGTCAAGGTTAATGAAGACTTGTTAGAAGTTTGATAGAATCAAAGCCTCTACGCAACAAGCTTCAAAGATTTTGAACCTAATACAAAAGATTAACCATCCTTTGGCTTAAACAACCAAAAGGTTTGGGCCACGAAAGATCAAGTTCCGATTTGGAGGAAAGGACAAATGTAGCGCTATGTTAAGCAATCGCCAAGTAACTTATGTAAAAGTCACCCTACTCGAGGCCGGTCAATAGTGTTATTTGTGCTAATGCATGCTAGATGAACGATATGTAAATTGTCATCCGAAAGCAATACCGCACGAAAAGAAAATAGGCAGCGATCTAGTCTTGATCAAGAATTCAACAAAGAAATTCTAGGATCCATAAGACTTTCATCGATAAAAAAAAAAGCAATAGATGAAGAGAAAGCCAAATTGAATTACAATTTCAAGAACCTTTCATCTTCAAGTTCAATCACCTTTAGTTGATAGGTTTAAGTGTGAAAACATATCACTAATTCAAAGCACCTCAAATGAATTCAACAATTCATTTAAAGATAGATTTGAACTAATGAATGTTTAATTATTTTAACCATATCCAAAGTCTATTGAAATTTAAGAGAAATTAATCTCAACAATGCACTTCAAGGCCAAAACAAAAAAAAAAGGGAAGAAAAAGGAGGAAACACCAAAACAACCCCAAAAACAAGCAAAAAACACATTCTGGACACTGGTTAATCGATTAACCATTTCATGTGTAAAAGTGTTAATTGATTAACCAGTGGAAAAATGCAATTCTGGGCGCAAAATCCAACTGTTAATCGATTAATCAATTCGTGCTTGTTTTGGTTAATCGATTAACACTGTAAAAACAGCAACAAAACAATTTGAAAATTGCAAAATCCTTGATCAATCATTTATTCAAACACCTCATGATCAAGGATACAATTGTGCACGAAATTATGAGTAAAATAGCAAAAACCAGCAATCAAACACAATTACAAGATCCAAAGGATCAAGTAACAAGAATCCACCAAGGATCTACATTATGGAAGATGAAATTGAAGCTTCGACAATGGTGAAAGATGAATTACCACTTCAAATCTGAAAATTGCTTCAAGATCCAAACGCCAAAGCCTTGATCTATGAGAATTGATAAAGAAAACAAGCTTGGATGAAGGTTTAGCTCAAAGTTGAACAAGATTCAATGTGAATTCTTGTTAACTTTCAAAAGAAGAAAAGTGAGCTTTAGTGAAATTTTGTGGTTGGGAAGAGAATTTGCAAGAGGTTTGTTGGCTCTTAAAAGCTTGTGAAATGAATGAAATAAGGTCTCTATTTATAGAGTTTAGGCTTGGAAATTTGGTGGTTTGGAAACAAAAATTAGGCTTGGAATTTGAATTTTGGTGAGAAATTATCAAAAGAGTGGTGATTAGTAGAGGTACATGGTGAGAATTAATTGTGATGATGTAGGGGAATTAAAATGGGATCGTCTAGAATATTCCACATGTGATCATTTGAATTTGGCGCCAAAATGCTGCAGAATTTGAATTTGTTGTTTTTTAGCAAAAAATTGCACGTGTTAATTGATTAACCATTTTCAGTGCAAAATGTGTTAATCGATTAACACAGTGAAAAAATGAGAAAATTGGCTTTTTGATGCGTTGTCTTGGCTCGGGCTCGATTTTTCTTGCTTGTCAAATAAGACATGGAAATAAACACATGAACCTTGGAGTCTCTTGAATAATAATCAACTAAATCTTGGAAACTCTTGATCAGATGATTTTTTTGAATTACTTACAGATCAACTTTGACTTTGTTCAAATGAAATTCATTCGAGTTGAGGGACTGATTTTGATATCCTTGGTCCAAATTCTTCCTGAAAAAGTTAGTAAAAGAACATTTGGTTGATCTACGTTACACGTAGATTGTGTTGGTAAGCTCGTTTTATTTTTCGAAGCCGTTTGCGGTCAGTTGTTTACCTGTCAGAGCCGTTTAATCGGGTAAATTTTAATTATGATTTTTATTTTTTCAGTTTGTTTTGTATAACTTCGTTCCGCGTAGATTATTTTAATTTGTTCAATTTTATTTTTTTGATCAAACGTGTGTCCAACTGTTATTCATTCCGGTCCCCTTTTCTATGCTTTTATTTCATTTTAAAATATTTTCTTTATACTCAAGTTTCATATTTCATTGAAGCCAAGCTACCTTGCATCCATAATATTTTTTTTACACATTGGCTAGGATGATTAAGATAAAAAAAAAAACTTAAGTTTTGCTCATAAACTAAAATATCATGATATTTTCTTAGAGTCGTGATGACATTAGCATGTGAAAGGGAGATCCAAAGGCTAGGGAGAATTCATATCACTTGTCATCATCTAATCTAGTGGTCATGATAAAAAACTTAGTCTATAAGAGAGTCATGAGGTAATTAATTCTTACACATGACAAATTTTTCTTGCTCGGTTAAACAACAGAAAATATCTCTTCCATAATTTTGCTCTATTCAAATCTCATCACCTTGAAAAGCTAATAAACTTGGTATGATATTTTTTTCTTCCCTTAATTTATACTGAGTTTTTCACTATCGTGTCTTTAACACTTCCAGTTTTGATTTAAAATTATTTTTATTCAATTTGGATACATATGAATTAGTATGAATTTTGTGTGATATCCCGAAATGATTTATCGATAAAACAAAGCCATCTTCTAGTGTGAGGCTTGATAGTAAATTGAAATTTAATTTATTTAGCAACACACCGTAGACAGTTGAGTGTCATTAATCAATTTATACAAAGAATGGTTTTAAAAGCTCATAGTGAAATCCAAACTTAGTTATTGGTATAGTTGGCTTGATAAATTAAAGTTTTCACACATAAATGTTGTTGAATATTCAATTATATATTTAATTGAAATTGAATTGAGTACGTGGAAGATTAAATTGAATTTAAAAATTTTAAAGTCAGTAATTGGACATTGATGAAGCAAACCTTATTTAATTATTTTTTTTATATATTATGTATAGCCTTTATTTAAAAATTGGGTTTCTAATAAAAGTGGTTTATATACGGTAACCTATAAGCATTGGATAGGTATCAATTATCTTATCATGTAGAAAGAGAATATAGTGTTTCAAATTAAAATAATTAATACTCATTTTCTTAATTGCTATTAATAACGTTGGAATTTTATTAGTGTTAACTAGGTATTGAATTTAATCGATATGTGTAGCCGAAAAATAAAGTTTTGTTTATATTAGCAAATGATTTGGAAACTTATTTCCTGAAAAAGCTAACTAGTTAATTGAATGATTTATTTCTTAAAATAATATTTTATTTTAAGACAAGTTTTTAGAACTAATTCACTCGGTTAGAATTATGTGGTTATTTTTTTAAGATCATATTAAGGTGGGAACTCTTATAAAAAAAATAGTAGACATTTTTTTATAATAATAATAAATATTATGATATATTTAATGGTAAAACGTTATGTGACTTAGGGTTCGATAGTACTCGGTTTGTGAAAAGAAAATATAATCGAAAATTTCATTAAGGTAAGAGCACTTTCTAACGATATTATATGTGATTGAATGCACATGTATTGGTATGAATGAATTATGTCCCCACTTGGGGGTTTGGTGATTATTGTGTGCCTGATTGAGAATGTTTAATGTTGGTGTGCCCAATTATGAATATGTGTTTATGCTATGATGCTAAACGTGTGAATATGCTTTCATATGATTTTGAATAAATATATGAATTGACGTGTGGTTATGATTACAGATGATGAGATTATGTAAGTTGTTGCATTAGTATGTGTAGAGAAAGCATATACGCATGCATATCATAGTTGCGTGTATGTCGAGGGGAGTGCACTGAGTGAGGACTGTAGGGAACGCAACCCACCTAATCCTGCGGGATTTTATTGAGTCGGTGTAGTAGGGAACGCTACACCTTTAGTGGAAAGGGTCCACGACTCTCTGCGGAGAGGTTAAATTCCAGAATTCATGCATGTGAGGAACCCAGTTAGGGCGATCACACTCATGTAGAGTCTGCATTAGGCTATTTATGCATTTCTCTATATATTGAAACAAATATTGTGATTGTTATATATATCATGTTTTACTTGCATGTGTGTATTCTTCCATATATGTTGTTTTTAGATTGTGACCCTTCTACTACCTATATGTTGTGGGTTAACGCCCACCCAGACCATGGGAGAGCCCCTGATGCCACCGGTCAAGATGACGATCGTGACTACTTGGGATTTTATTGATAGAGGTCGGCTTGGTGCTTGGAGGTTAGACTCGGCTTCAAGTATGGCATATTATTACGGGCAGGTTGTGATTACTACTAGATACAACGCTCTTCAGATACATCAGAGTGTGGTCTGGCAGGCACCCCCATTTTCCGTTCCCATGCATGGAGTAGGCGGTGTTCCATGGGATGCTCCTATGGGCCTTCAGACTGAGACGCAGATGAGTTCTGTGTGAGAGACAATACCTTTTTGTGGTTTGGGAGCCACTGCTCTTGGGGGTTTCGAGGTGGGGGAAACTTCAGTACCGTGGAGACGTTGGAGGAGGCGATGCTTCGAGCAGCAACTGCTGCAGGTCTAGGATCTCTAGGGGGTCCAAAGGTACCCCACTTGGTATCTCCTCCTGGAGTTTCTTTAGAGGAGGATAATGCTATGAGATCCCAGCTCCCTCAGTCACCTCAACTATGTGGGTTGATTTAGTCACCAGGGAGTCAGGAGATGATTATTGTGACGCCCCCAATCTATACCCCCAAATAATTATAAAACAATAAACACTTAATAAAAATTTCGTCAGAGTATATTTAAAAACACGGCACAGACGGGGAAATCACATCAATTTGATACAAAACATACAACACCTGCTCATAAAGATATGCAACAGTGGGGTAGCATACATACAGAGGAACTCAGTTCCTTACACCCACATTTCAAAGTTTTTAGAATAAAAGCGGAAAATCTAAAAACTGAATATCATATATATATATCAATGAAAAGTTGGTCATACATCAATTATACAAGTACAAACCTAAAGATATAAATATACACAATACACCAAAAACACAAACGGCCTCCCTAACTACCCGGTGTCACATATCAGAGCCGACCGACAAAAGAATGAAGATACAATCTTCACAAAAGACCTCCAGCAACTCTAATCTGCAATGCCTCATAGAGCATTATAAAACGAGCAGAAGGGTGAGAAAAACAACCATAATATAAATGCATATAATTATATATATCAACATAAAAATACACATATCAAATATTCTCACCACAATGATCACATGCCTACACATAAAGCATATACAGATTATATTCACATAATCCCATATTCACACATCATGCATATGTTAATATACAAAACATATCATTCATAGTTCAATGCATTTAACACAAATGCACAACAGTTCACAATTGCTATCACAAGCTCAATCACACAATGTCTCACACATAATCACCAAATCATGATTTCCCACATATAACCAATGTAATCATAATTCATGCAGATGCAAAGAGACCGACACAACGACTCTCTATGCAAATGCATATGCGGTACCGACTCCAAGATTTCATATCTCGTCACTAGTTCACTCAGGAACTCTGCTGGAACCATCGCTCGTTACATCACTGCAACTCCCCGTCAGGCCTACGATGTTCACCCACCGCTCACACCACCACAAAAGGGGCACACGGTGTTTATGGATCGCTCACACCACCACAAAAGGGGCACACGACCCGATCGCTCACACCACCACACGAGGGGCACACGATCGTCTATAACCATCGCTCACACCACCACAAAAGGGGCACACGATGTTATAGCTGATTCCCCACCGGAACCGCCGTCCCTCAGGACGCAACAACAATGCATATCATGATGCTTGACACACAAGAACTCATGACAACCATGCATTTTCACACATATATGCAACCATAAACATGCATATATAATCAAATACCACGTATTGCATTTATTTGCCTTTCGGCCACAATTCATCACCACAACATGTCATCACATGCATTCACATCATACAACGCCATACAAGTCATACGATCTCCATATCAAAAGCACATAGCATAATACACATCATTTACACACCATTAAAATGACAAGAGTCGACAAAACGACACTATTCACATTTCCCGACATATTTTAATCGGCTAACAATCTCAAAATTATCATCATAAGAAAGTGCATTTTATAAGCTTTCCAACGATATAAATATCACTTAAATCGGAAATACGGTTTGAAAGATATGAATTTCTTAAAAAAAAGACAAGAAAATTAAACAAAACTCCCAACCGCCCGGCGAAGCATGCCCACCGCCTGACGAAACACGCTTCGCCTCTGCTTCGCCCGGCGAAGCACAGGCGACATCAATTCCCCCAAAATGACTCAAAGAGTCAGTAACTTGGCACCTCCACGCCTCTCAAAACCGCCCGGCGAAAGCACGCATCGCCCGGCGAAACGATCCCACCGCCCGACGCTTCACACCAGAAGCAGAATTTTCTGCTTGCGTTTACACTGTTCACTACCCCCAAAATTTCCATTTTCTTCCCCCAAATCACTTCCATCAGCAAAACAATTAATATCAATAGTTCATACACATATAGAGATCATATAACACAAATTATATCGAATTTCGTCCGTGAAAACATCGATTTCTACTCATTTTATCATTTTTGACCTAAAACTCACATATAACTCAAAACTTTACCAAACATAATTTTTCCACCACAACAATCATACATAATCACACACATGTATAGAATAATCGAGTTTCAAACCCTTACCCGGATTCCAAACGATCTAGCTCTTGTTCTTGATGATTTCCACTCTTTTCTTCTCTTTTTCCCCTCTTCCTCTTTCTTTCTCTTCTTTTTCTTTCTATTTCTCCTTTTTCTCTTTCTCTCCTATTTCCTTCCTCTTATTCCTATTTCTTTTCTTTTATTTTCTTTTTCTCTCATTTCTATTTTACCACCTAATTCTATTTCTCTCCCAATTCTCTTATTTTCTATGTCTACTCAATATTTCCTCTACAAATTACTTCTTTAATTTTCTCTTCCTCATTAATAGTTATAAAATGACCAAAATGCCCTTAAGCCCAAAATTCCCGAAAACGCTCTCAAACGAGATAATACATCATAACATAGCATAAAAGCATATTATCACACCAAAGTCATAAATAGAATAATTTAACATTCCAAATAATTAAATCGACTCGATTAAATAAAATGATCAAAACTGGGGCGTTACAACTCTCCCCCAGTTGGAAATTTTCGTCCTCGAAAATATACTGATACCAACAGCTCCGGACACGACTTTCGCATCCTACTAACAAACCAACATGCCAACAAAAGGCACACCTCGAACAACACAGACAACAAACACCTTGCTAACAGCAGACACAATCAACGACACGACAACGACGACAACAGCACCGACAAGATGCAAAGCCCATACAATGCACTTGACGACCAACTCACAACTCAAGGAATACCCAGAACACAACTCACAGGTTCACTCTTGAACCAAAACACAACAAGATCGTTACCATCACCGTAGGTAACCCACCTCTAATTCCTCACACAGGAATTAGCTACTCGCACTCGAACCAACACAATGGAAACGAGGCAACAACATAAACAAGAACATAAAGTTCCACGACACGACAAGATCTCAACAACATCAACAAAACCAGAACACCAACCTCGTTGTCACACAACCTTATCACATCGATGCCACGATTCACCAATCGTACATACAACCAAACCATCCACCTACTTAGTATCCCATGAATACCATTCAAACCTTTCACCTAACACTTCTATTCTGAAACGTCCATTGATCTCATCATTCCTACAGATTTCCAATGTTCAACCTAAGAACTCTTACAAGTCAGACACGCATATACGAAATGTGCCACATCACGCTTCCGCTGCGCACTATGATGACTCGTAACCATCAAAACTACCAATCTCACGTCCAAAGTTTAACTCTTTCTCATATCCACCAAAATCACTGATCACAGCCAATATATCCAACTACACTCTCTACGGTGTTCTCTCCCACACTAAACACAAGCCTCTGAACTGCTCAAATAATTCCAATTCTCTGACCATCAAAACAGACATGCATAAAGATTTTCGACTTACACATCAGGCACAACAACATCCTTTCCTCGAGGATAACCCCAAACCAATTCATAACTTGCCACGAATCCTAATCATCCTCGTTGTCCTTATTCCTTCGAACCAAACCAGTACTCAATATTCTTGTAATTACCAAACACTTCGAATCTAGAATCATAAAGATAATACTTTCAATATTCCAACATAATACAACTGCAACTAATTCCAATTCCACAATAGTACTGATCCTTCCTCGAATCCTCAAATGTCGAAAAACACAAGCCACGACTTTACTCTCTTGCATTAACACATTGACTAAACTCATCAAAGATGCATCTCAAATAATCGACTTCCCTTTTTGCAAGTCACTGAAGTAACGAAAACACTAATCTTGGAAAAGTCTTCCATACCCTTCGGTAATAACCAACAAAAGTCCAAAAAGTTTCCAATCGCCTTAACTAACTTCGAAGCCTCTACCCAAACCAATCACTACGCTTATCAAACATTCCAACAATTGCAATTCTAATCAAACTCAACCAACCCATGTCCGTAATCCATACCCAATTCCTTCTCATGACAATCCAAATTCCAATCTATTATAACAACCTACCAAAGGACTCTCAAATATTACATCCACCCCCAAGGGTTTCCTCAAGATTTCTGTAATTTCTATACCATCAAAGAATTCCAAATCGTTTGCACTTCGTCACAATTCAAAACTCAAGTTATGCAAAACACAACTGCAAGTTCCCATACTACTCACTGGTTAACACGCCTCCTCCTATTATCATCTTATTCCTTACCAACCCTTAGTAATACCCAATCATTATCCCTCAGAGACATTCCCACTTAATCCACATACTCAAACCTCTAATCCATCTCATCTTCTGATATAAGAATCCTCATCGACTCAATAACGCAATTTGTAACCAACTCCTTACCTTCCAAGTAATCCATTCCGCACCACTATCAAAGCCGGAAAGACACGTCCATTCCATCCAACATAATTCCCGTCTGCTATCAACAAGAGATTAAGGGTGATCAGTTCCTCAATTTGTCAATAGACAGCCGACAATCATGATGAGGCATAAACCGTCTCCACCAAACTATAATAGCATTCCTTACATCCTATACACAAAACTACCTAAGGCACAAATCCTTAGTTGACATAATCCTTACCTCCGCATCCCTTCTTGAACCAGAAACTACACTTATAATCTTGCAATTCCGAACACACTGAGCCAGCGCTCTACACCTGAAACAACATGTGGAAGTACCAGCTTCTCCCCCACTTATCTCATTCTAATTCCTCCAACTGCAAACCCATTAAATCCATCTCAAGCCTTTACCACAAATGGTCAAAGAACAATTTAAACAACCCAAAGAAGAAATTACCGATCCCTAAGCAGAAGTATCGATAACCATCTTACTACTCCAAGAAGACAACAACAAATTCAAACACTTTGCGCACTCACACGAAATAAACGAATGAGTCGCTCTAGTACCAATAATAGCAATTAAAGACGTACTATTAATAAAACAAGTACCTTGAGTCAGACGATCCGCACTAGTAGTCTCATCTCCTGCCAATGCAACAACTTTCCTACCAGTTTGAGCTCTCTTCGGTTTCGTACACCCCGTACTGATATGACCTGTTTCACCGCAGTTGAAACACTTCACCCCAATTCTCCTACAATCAACTGCAACATGTCCCGAACCTCCACACTTGGAACATTTCAGTTTATCCCTCCTACAATCCATCTGACGATGTCCTACGTCCCCACACTTGTAACACTTACTGTAACACCTCGGAGGACTAGACATTCCTCCCCCACTACGAGACTGTTGTTTCCCTTTCTTGTCATTCACATTCTCATAGGGAGTAGCACGCACCTTACGATTCTCTTCGTAACTCCTACAACTGTCCACCAAATCAGAAAACCTTTTAATCCTCTAATAACCGATTGCCCGTTTAATCTCCGGACGCAATCCGTTCTCATACTTCACACACTTAGAGAATTCAGCAGTCGCTTCCGGATAATGAAGATAAAACTGCAAAAGTTCTACAAACCTTGCAGTGTAGTCACCCACAGACATATTGCCTTGTTTCAACTCCAAGAACTCAATCTCTTTCTTTTCCTTCGCACCTCAGGATAATACTTCCTCCGAAACTCTCGGCTAAATAAATCCCAAGTAACCTCTTCACCATCCTCTCTCAGCACTTGGCGCAAACTAACCCACCAATCAGCTGCTTCTTCCTCCAGCATGTGAGTACCCAGTCTCACCTTGTCCTCTTCAGCACAATCCATCACATGGAAGATTCTTTCAACCTCCTCAAACCAAAATTGTGCACCATCAGGATCATATCTTCCCTTGAAGATAAGCGGTTCGCTAATCCCGAACTCATTATTACCCGCAACATTCGGTACACCCTGCACAGCCCGAGCCATATTCTGTTCATTTCCAATAACAGCAACTATGGTTAAACAAACAGCTCACCGAACCACAAAGACCAACAAGGACTGACACGGACTGGCTCTGATACCACTTAACGTGACGCCCCCAATCTATACCCCCAAATAATTATAAAACAATAAACACTTAATAAAAATTTCGTCTGAGTATATTTAAAAACACAGCACAGACGAGGAAATCACATCAATTTGATACAAAACATACAACACCTGCTCATAAAGATATGCAACATTGGGGTAGCATACATACAGAGGAACTCAGTTCCTTACACCCACATTTCAAAGTTTTTAGAATAAAAGCGGAAAATCTAAAAACTGAATATCATATATATAACAATGAAAAGTTGGTCATACATCAGTTATACAAGTACAAACCTAAAGATATAAATATACACAATACACCAAAAACACAAATGGCCTCCCTAACTACCCGGTGTCACATATCAGAGCCGACCGACAAAAGAATGAAGATACAATCTTCACAAAAGACCTCCAGCAACTCTAATCTGCAATGCCTCATAGAGCATTATAAAACGAGCAGAAGGGTGAGAAAAACAACCATAATATAAATGCATATAATTATATATATCAACATAAAAATACACATATCAAATATTCTCACCACAATGATCACATGCCTACACATAAAGCATATATAGATTATATTCACATAATCCCATATTCACACATCATGCATATGTTTATATACAAAACATATCATTCATAATTCAATGCATTAAACACAAATGCACAACAGTTCACAATTGCTATCACAAGCTCAATCACACAATGTCTCACACATAATCACCAAATCATGATTTCCCACATATAACCAATGTAATCATAATTCATGCAGATGCAAAGAGACCGACATAACGACTCTCTATGCAAATGCATATGCGGTACCGACTCCAAGATTTCATATCTCGTCACTAGTTCACTCAGGAACTCTGCTGGAACCATCGCTCGTTACATCACTGCAACTCCCCGTCGGGCCTACGATGTTCACCCACCGCTCACACCACCACAAAAGGGGCACACGGTGTTTATGGATCGCTCACACCACCACAAAAGGGGCACACGACCCAATCGCTCACACCACCACACGAGGGGCACACGATCGTCTATAACCATCGCTCACACCACCACAAAAGGGGCACACGATGTTATAGCTGATTCCCCACCGGAACCGCCGTCCCTCAGGACGCAACAACAATGCATATCATGATGCTTGACACACAAGAACTCATGACAACCATGCATTTTCACACATATATGCAACCATAAACATGCATATATAATCAAATACCACGTATTGCATTTATTTGCCTTTCGGCCACAATTCATCACCACAACATGTCATCACATGCATTCACATCATACAACGCCATACAAGTCATACGATCTCCATATCAAAAGCACATAGCATAATACACATCATTTACACACCATTAAAATGACAAGAGTCGACAAAACGACACTATTCACATTTCCCGACATATTTTAATCAGCTAACAATCTCAAAATTATCATCATAAGAAAGTGCATTTTATAAGCTTTCCAACGATATAAATATCACTTAAATCGGAAATACGGTTTGAAAGATATGAATTTCTTAAAAAAAAGACAAGAAAATTAAACAAAACTCCCAACCGCCCGGCGAAGCATGCCCACCGCCCGACGAAACACGCTTCGCCTCTGCTTCGCCCGGCGAAGCACAGGCGACATCAATTCCCCCAAAATGACTCAAAGAGTCAGTAACTTGGCACCTCCACGCCTCTCAAAACCGCCCGGCGAAAGCACGCATCGCTCGGCGAAACGATCCCACCGCCCGACGCTTCACACCAGAAGCAGAATTTTCTGCTTGCGTTTACACTGTTCACTACCCCCAAAATTTCCATTTTCTTCCCCCAAATCACTTCCATCAGCAAAACAATTAATATCAATAGTTCATACACATATAGAGATCATATAACACAAATTATATCGAATTTCGTCCGTGAAAACATCGATTTCTACTCATTTTATCATTTTTGACCTAAAACTCACATATAACTCAAAACTTTACCAAACATAATTTTTCCACCACAACAATCATACATAATCACACACATGTATAGAATAATCGAGTTTCAAACCCTTACCCGGATTCCAAACGATCTAGCTCTTGTTCTTGATGATTTCCACTCTTTTCTTCTCTTTTTCCCCTCTTCCTCTTTCTTTCTCTTCTTTTTCTTTCTATTTCTCCTTTTTCTCTTTCTCTCCTATTTCCTTCCTCTTATTCCTATTTCTTTTCTTTTATTTTCTTTTTCTCTCATTTCTATTTTACCACCTAATTCTATTTCTCTCCCAATTCTCTTATTTTCTATGTCTACTCAATATTTCCTCTACAAATTACTTCTTTAATTTTCTCTTCCTCATTAATAGTTATAAAATGACCAAAATGCCCTTAAGCCCAAAATTCCCGAAAACGCTCTCAAACGAGATAATACATCATAACATAGCATAAAAGCATATTATCACACCAAAGTCATAAATAGAATAATTTAACATTCCAAATAATTAAATCGACTCGATTAAATAAAATGATCAAAACTGGGCGTTATAATTATAGTACCGAGGTGTATGAGGTGACCTCCCGAGCTCGAGCCCCTTCTGAGAGCTCTTTCCTAGTTTGTGGCGAGCACCCTTGTATTTGTCCCCTAGCTCTTCCAGCTTATTTGTGGGGTCCTACTCTGACATGACTACACTGACGTAGATGATGACTAGTCGTAGTTTATTTTGGTACCTTTTTGGGATGATTGTACGTGATAATATTATACTTTTAGTGAGCAGTTTTTATTATGTTCTAGCTGCAGTATGCCCTAAGTCCATGACACACTTATGTTTAGATGTCATGAACTAGGAGCTTTATTTTGGGAATTGTATTATTCAGGTACATACACTTTGCTTCCTCGAGAAGCACTACTGATGCATATAGTACTATTCAGTTTTAAAACAGTCGTCCTACTTTTAAAATTATATGTTGTAGTTCCTTCGATTATGTAGATCCGGATTTCCATTTAATTTAACGTACTCCGTTGTTTTGAAAACATATATATACACTTGATTTTGTTTAAAAAAAATGGGGTGTTACACTCGACACCTGGTCGCATCCATCATCCTCGGCAGTGGGACTGACGCTTAAGTCATTACTCCTCCATTTAGGAGCAACGACTTGGGGGGACTCTTGTTCTGGACTGGGCCAGTACCTGCCCCACAATCGGGCAGACCCAACCCAACATCGAATTGAGGAGGCCCAACAAGGCCTAATCCTCCTCCCCACCGGGCACGCTCAGTACTCTCTGTAGTCGGACAGGCCACTACCTAGCACGGGGAGAAATCACACGTCTTTTCCACGGACTCCACGTGCCCCCCACGCGGGGACACGTCATTAGGCAACTACCCACTTCCTGAAGAACTGGACAACCCACCTTCCGAAGATCACTGGACAGTTTCTCCAGGGCGAAGACCACGTGCTGGTCTTCCCTACACCACGTACGCCATGTCAATTATTTGCATTGGGCCTGATAATTCAACCCAGTACAAATAACCGTTGACCCAGCGTTGGGGGACACTATAAATACCCTCTATCACTAGAGGGTCAGGTATTCTGAATTCCATTATTTCTACACCTTTTTTGTACTTGTGCTTTCTACTCCGTCTCTTACTTTGACATCAGAGTACCTTGTAAGTACACCCCCTACCGTCTCACCATCACCGAAGTATAACAGAGCTCACGACGTGTTACTAACTGCTGATCCAATTCTGATCAAGTACGATAAATACTCCAAAATTTTGATGTCACCCTGATGCAACTAATATTTTGAATAATATCAATACATTGTGTGGGGTTGCCTAAAGTGCAACTCCTTGATTAAATCACTATTTAAGAGGAATATGGTTTTCAAATTCAATAAAAAAAATACAATTTAGCTATCAAAGAAATAATACGGAGGTTATTATTTTGTAGTTTTTTTTATTTCTACTATAAAAATCACAAAAATGAATAAATTAAGAAGAGTATTATTTTTTTTAGCAAAATTTTTAAAAATAAATAGTAATACATTTTAATTAATTGTATTTATCATCCTTTTTATTTTTATTTTTTAAAATTTTAACAAAAAACATAAAGTAGATTTATTATTAGAGATTAATTGGAATATACTGTCAGTGTAAAACTACTTTACACTGTCATTCAATTAAAATGAATTATTTTGAACATAATTATGCAATTAAAAAAAAAATAATTAAATTATTTTAATAACTCCTTCTTTCATGTTTCTCTCTTCTCATGTGTCAAAATAATTTATTTTAATTGAATAATAGTATACAATAATTTTATACTGAAAATGTATTCCAATTAATCTTTTATTATTATTATTATTATTATTATTATATCCCATCAAATCCCATTTTTATTTTTGAAATGATTAAATATTTTTTACACCAAAAATTCACTATTTATAATTTTTTTTCAATTTCATAAAATTACAAACTGGAAATAAAAGAGCCAATACCAACGGATCTTTCTCTTTTGATGGACTAAACTCATTTCATTTGCTTTTCAACTACCTAACCTCCCATGAAAAGAAAATAAAATGTCCTTTACTCAATTTTCTCACTCTCTCTCTCTCTCTCTTTTTCCTTTTTTTTTTTGGTTCTCCCTATTTCTTCTCTTCTTCTCTTTTAATAGTTGTTTTTTCCTCATTTATTTTCATCATCATTCTTCTCTCCATTTTTCTCCAAATAGATTTGAATATGTAATGGAAAAATATGAAGCTCAGATCTAGGTCACATAATAGATATGAAGAAGACATATTAAGCACCGTGGAAAACGTTGCTACTTCATGTTTCATCAACATTCCATAACCGGTAAGTGAAACTTCTTAATTTCTGCATTTTAAGTTTAAATCTTCATCTCTTAACTTTATTTTATTTGTACTTTCTTAATTTTCTCTTTGTTCTTGGGATTACATTTAGGGTTTTTTTAAGTGTTGGATATGAAAATGCTTTGTTAAGCTGCGTTAACAATTGTTTATTTTTTTTCTTCATTTTTAAAATTTATTTTGGGTTTTATTTTGATTTAAGAGCTAGATTGGAATGAGGTACTCTTCACTTCTCTTGGTTTAGGTATAATTGATTTTTCATTTTCATAGAATCCTAATTTGATTTTGATACTTTCAGGTCAGAGCTTTTGATTTGTCTTTTATGATATTTTGATTCTATTCACGCGCCGTCTCCGCGGATAGTTCAACTTGGGTTTAATGGTTTCACGGGTTTCGTTGGGCTCGAGACCAGCACGTGTTTTAGTCTTCTTCAGGTTTTGGATATTCAACACAATAGTATAAGAGGCACGTTTTCCTTGTGGTTAACCAATATAACCACGTTGTCAGTGCTTGATCTTTCCAGCAATGTCCTTTCCGGCGAGGTTCCGCCATATATAGGAAATCTCGCTGCATTGAAGGAGTTGAAGATGGCGAATAATTCATTTACTGGTGTCATTCCGGTGGAAATCAAGAAATGTGGGTCCCTCAGTGTTGTTGATTTTGAAGGCAACAATTTTGCCCGAGAAATTCCTTCTTTTTTTGGTGATATGAAGGGACTCGAGGCTCTATCTCTTGATGGAAATAGATTCTTTGGTTCAGTTCCGGTGAGTTTTGGTAAGCAATAGATTAAATGGAATTATGCCTGAAATGATATTGAGGTTGAGCAATTTGACCACACTGGACCTTAGTGACAACAAGTTTACAGGTGAAATTTATGATAGTATTGGGAGTTTGAATAGATTAATAGTTCTCAATCTGAGTCGTAATGGCTTCTCCGGAAAATTTTCTTCTAGTTTGGGAAATCTTTTCAGACTAACTACACTTGATTTGAGTAAGCAGAATCTCTCAGGGGAGTTACCATTTGAGCTCCCTGAGTTGGTGTATTTCAATGTGACGGGGAACAATTTGGAAGGTGAGATACCTCAAACTTTGGGATCTCGGTTCAACAACCATTCTGTATTTTCTGATAAACAGGGTTTATGTCGAAAGCCATTGGAATCAAAGTGCGAGGGAGTAGACTATAGGGACAAAAAGAGGTTGATAGTGTTGATTATCATCATCGCAACAGGGCTTGCATATTAGTCCCTTTTTTACTGTTTTTACATCATCGGCTTATGGAGATGGCGCAAGAAGCTCAAAGAAAAGGTCTCCGGGGAGAAGAAAAGGAGCCCTGCAAGAGCAAGTGGAGGTCGTGGTAGCAGTGAATCAAGATGCCATGATTTTCCCTATTCAAGAGGAGTTGTGTTTGCTTGGTGATTTTTTTCATGATTCTGTAATTTAATTTTCTAAGGTAAAATTTTTGTCTATTCTCAAATATGATTGTGGCTAAATGATACAATGGTAGAACAAAGTGAGGAGAATATGGTTTACTACGGGGACAAGGTAAGAAGATTTTATAGTGAAAGTATATGTGATATATATTTTTTTGGTATTATGCTATAAATCAAATGAAAATGACAAACTTTTATTAACAAATGTTGCTAAACTTGTAAACAAAATGAAATATGAAACTTCCTGTTTTGAAACCTTCAGGTTTTGTAATTAATCAATATTCAAGCAATGTAGATTTACATGTTAATGTTTTGCTCACTGCATCTTATTGATTTCATTTGTTCATTTTCATATGTTTCTTCAAATGATAGTTTCAAATGATAATTTGTGACTATTTAAAACTGTGGATAGTATTATTGAGATACAAGTCATTTTATTAACTCAAATGATGAAATCAGGAATATCTCATGTTCTGTTCCGTGGGAGGTATATAGTTTTGTTTATTTACTATTGTAAGAATATTTATGGATCATTTCTTCTTGCTATTTCTCACAGGTGGTTGTACACTTTATTTATGGAGTCCATTAATTGAAATCAGGAAGTATTTGATTATTCTCATGTCCTGGGACGGGAAATGCTCCATCGTGGCTGACATTGTCATGGTCCTAGAGCTACAACATCTGGTCATCAGATCAACTTCCTGATGTGGTGCAGAAGGTAATTTCATCTGTTGGTTACCTTCTTTGCTATCTTAGTTTTTCCAATGTTTTTGTATCCTTCATTGGCAAGTTAATGATAAAATTTGCATTATTTAATTGTAGTTCGTCTTTAGATAGACGAAACTGTATCAAAAAGATTTCTCCAACTGGCGCGGTGAATGCAATCAAATGAATATTCAACATTGAAATTTTAGGCTAGGATGACTAATAACCATAATATACCATTTCCAAATTCATTTATGTCATTGAATTAATTTAAAACCACATTTTATGCTGATCTTGGAAAAACGTTCAATGAGCTTTAGTAAGGGTAATGCTAGGATGAATACTGTTATTAGAGTGAAATTTTGTGTTATTATAATGAAAGTTAGAGTGAAGCTTGATGTTGGATGAAATCCCATGCATACATTCGGTAACCATCTAGACATATTGACTAAAAAAGGACATGCATAAGAGATCTAGACTACATCCATGCGTTGTCTATCTACTGCAGTTTTAAAGTGTGATATGATGTTGTAATCCAAGTTTGATTTTTCAATTTGATTTCTTCTGCACGCTGTTATGCTATTGTGGCTCAGTCATTTCAGCACCTCTTGATTTGTTGTTGATCATGCTCTACAAATTTTCTTTTCCTTTTTGGCCTTAATATATCTTTCTTTGATAAAATACCTTATATTTTTGTTGGATAAATTGTACTTCTAGGAATTATTGAAGTTTAAATGCATTTTTTTTAAAGATCAAATGCTAAATCTGAAGCAGCATTCAGTTTAATATTTTTTTTTGGTCTTTTGCTCTATTCAGTTTTGTGTACTATAATTCTAATGCGTGTCTTTTGGAAACTCTAATTGTAGTGTGACGAACTCGTGGAGCATGGTGCTGCTTCATTTGGAGAAACATCTACAACTGTAAGATATGCAAGTATACAATTGCAATGCTGTTTGATCATTCAAGTTGCTTTGTCGGCCAATGGCTGCGAAATTTGTCTTTGACATGAAACCTATTTATTTTCTCATGATTGAATTATGTTTTGCGTTGAAATTTTTAGGTTGTGCTTGATAATGACGGTGTTCTTGAGCAAATAAATGGAAATGGTTATATTCACATGTCGACAGTTGATGCCGAGACATCTATCAAAATATCCGAGGTTGGTATATTCTTTGCATTGCACAATAAGAAATTGAAGTCTCTTTTTCATTTACAAATTTCTCTTTAATAACATTGAGCAAGAGAAAACTTAGGAAAAGTAGCCTCGAACATGGCTAGATTTTCATAAATCACAAGAAAGACACTTCCCAAAGAACTTTATTTCAAGGTACGATTTGTAAATGCAAAACTCTTTTTTTCTTTTTTTAATTTGCTTCATCCTTGAGCCTTGTTTTAAGTATCTCAGATGAGAAGTATTGGAAAACCATTCTCTCTTTTCCCTAGATTGAAATATCACTAAAATGAATTTAACTTGTTATTTTTTTCTTCTTTCTAGATGAGATAAAGTATACTACCTCAATGTATATACCAACAGTTCAAGCCGATTTAAATAAATTTTACTTGTTATCTATGATCTCGTAAGTTTTAGTATTAAACCTCGGTAGTTGTTAATTTTGTTTTCTTTCTCTTGCGCTCTTAAACCCTCAGTCAGTCTCAAACCCTCAGAAAGAGTATTTAGTTTCTCCTCTCTCTCACGTTCACCACTCCCCCAATTGTTGATTATTGTGCTCTAATTCTGTTCTCCGACGAAAGCTGTAAGTTTATCTTGCTCTCTGTGTATGCTTTTCTCCCTGTTTCTAGCCACCGCGTATCTTATTTGGTAGATTCTGACTATGGCTCCAAACATGAACTCTGTTTCTCGTGGCGAATCCATTATAGTCATGGGGTTGTGTATACTTTGTTTTGCGTCGACAAAAGTAAGTTTCAATCTCTTCTTGTGCTTTTAATGAGACTTTGTCGTTTTGTACCTTTTGAATGGGAATTTTTTGTTCTTAATTTTTTCTTATTGATTTTGCTGTTACTTCAAAATGTTTCATAAGCTTATGAAATTAGAGATGTTCATTGCTTTTGAACACTTGCTCTCTTTTTTAATTACCATAATCGAATATTGAAATTAAAAACTTATATATCTGTGTCTAGTTGATGTGTTACACAGGAGTCCTTTTTGTCCTGTTTTGTAGTTTATAAAATGTTCATTTAAGAATTAGTCTAGAAACCTTTTCTATATAACTCTGAACCCATTTTTGGTGGTGTTTTTGGGAGTTTCCAACTTCAGGTGGGGCTTTCATTCATTGTTTTTTATTAGCATGTTACAATGGCTTATGAAACTCAGAGAATTCCCTGTTTTAATTCATATCCTTACTGTATGTAATTCTTGTTTTCCAAATCGTCTTGTATTAATTTAAATAAATTATTAGTATTTGTAGTAGCATATGTAAGTTCGTGGTGTTTTATGATTAGCTAAACAATAGATTCACTACTTAGAGTATAGAATTAAATCCAAGTTTATGCTCCCTAGGAGGCTACCAAGAATTTAATGATAAAATGAGTTAAACTACTCAAAATTGATAATTTAAAGGAGGACAAGAAGAAAATGAAAAAAAATACGCATACTTTTGAAAACATTTTTGAAAGCATATTTGAGACCACTTTTGTTTTTTAGGATCAATGGGTTATGGAATCTTCTTCCATATTTGACTCAATTGGGTAACTACGGTTCGTTTTGCATAATAAAACAAAAAATAATTCATATGCAATTCAATATCTTATCACTTTCTTCTTGTTGCAGGTGTATCCCTAAAAATACATAAGATCATTTCGAATATGTGAGTAAATATATGGTGGGTCTACCGTCGGCTACAATCTTATGTCTGAGTGTACTCGGATCGAAGTATGTTGAGTTGCTATGCTAATTTCTCCTATTTTCCAACAAGATATTAATAATGATTCAACATATTCCAAAAGGTACAATTGGGTAACTACGGTTCGTTTTGCTTAATAAAACAAAAAATAATTCATATGCAATTCAATATCCTATCACTTTCTTGTTGCAGGTGTATCCCTAAAAATACATAAGATCATTTCGAATATGTGAGTAAATATATGGTGGGTCTACCGTCGGCTACAATCTTATGTCTGAGTGTACTCGGATCGAAGTATGTTGAGTTGCTATGCTAAATTCTCCTATTTTCCAACAAGATATTAATAATGATTCAACATATTCCAAAAGGTACATATAGTTAAAAATTTGTGAATAATGTGATACTTATTGATGATAGAATAGAATATTTTGTTATAATTGGCCATAATTAGTTTTCTGTAATTATGCTGTATTATAAAAACGTTACACAAGAACTCTGTCCGTGCCGTCGCCGACGCACACCACACCATTGTGCACAAGAACCCTTCGCGATTTCGATCTTTGTTCTGACGCTTCCGACGAACGCAACACCATCGCACCGTGCCTTTTCTTCTCCACGTCGTGCTGGTTGTTCGTAATTGTTTTCTTTTCCACTGCAAATCATGTCTGATTCAGAACACAACGACTCCAATACTTGTCGAACCGCCTCTGCCAATGGTGATTCCCGCCAGCCCAAGGTCACTATGCTCAAAGGTTCAAAAATGGAGCTTCATCCCGCCCTTGTCGTCTCCAATATTAGGAACCACATTCCTATTATTCTTGAGATGGAAAAAGATCAATATGGAACTTGGGCCGAGCTTTTCCGCATTCATGCTCGCTCACATCGAGTCCTACATCACATTGTTCCATCTACAGGAACAACACCACCAGCCCCTACCGACGCTGAGCATGAACAATGGACCACTCTAGATGCCACCGTTCTTCAGTGGATTTATTCCACTATTTCTACTGATTTGTTGACCACTATTCTGGAACCCGACTCCACTGCAATGGAAGCATGGAATCGTTTGGAAGATATTTTACAGGAAACTAATTATAGCCAATTATGGCAAAATATTCTATTCTATCAAACTAATCAATGGTTTGCAACTTACTTTGTTGTTAACATGTGCCTCAACTGATGATGATTTTATTCCTCTATCTTCAATTTTTTGCTGCCTCCTTTTTGCCCCCTTCCCTGTTTATTGTATTTTCCCCCCTTTTCAATATTGTAATTTTCATTGATCTTTATTGTACTTTTCTTTTTGTAAGTCACAATGAAGGTAATATAGGTTCTGTGAAGTTTAGTCATGTTTATCTTTAGTTATCATAAGTTATAACCACGCATTAGGCACTTGGGGACCCAATTTTCCCCATCAGAAATCCTCTAATATTCCTCCATTTGTTTCTTCCATCTACGCTTGCACTCTAGTACACCCTTCAATTTAAATAATTATCGACTAATTGGTACGGATATATATGGAGATAATATGATTGATCCATTTCTCTTTTATCCATTTTATTTTTGCTATACAATTGCCCTTTCATTATTGCTGCATTCTTCTATAAAAACAATATTGTTGCTTTCTTGATTTAATATTGGCTTTCTTCCAACCGTGCTCTCTTTGTTCTCCCACCCCTGCCTCAAATCCAGGTCTTTATCTTGATATGATTTAAAAGGATATCGATGATTTGAGCATATCTGTGGAATTTGGGATTTGTAAGTTCAACCTATTTACACACCTTATGTTGTGGTTAAAGCCATTTGTTGTAATTTTTGAAGTAGTCAATCTGTTATGAAGCAAAACAATTTTAAGTATATCCCCAATTGACAAGGAAATTTTGAATGTTAAATCACTGCTTGCTGATGGACTAGAAGTCATAATTATGCAGTTCCATCTCTTTTTAGCGATGCTTACATTCTGATATGTTTGTGGTCACATGCTCTTCTGGTTGCTTTATGTTTTGTGCTGCTTCCTTGGTCCATTAAGCTAGTTACAATATGGATATATTGTGCTGCCTCTTGCACATACTACTTTTTTTTTGTGTGTTGGCGTTAATTGTTAGCTATATTTTCTGTTGTGTTTAGTTTATAAACTGAAACTGGAGCTGGACCTCTATAAATAGAGGCACAAGTTATTCTTATGAATGTTAAAAAATATAGTTCAGATTGGACTGAAGTTTCTCTCATTCTCTCTACATTTCCTTGTTTTAACTTTTTTTCACACTTTTCACTCACTGATTCAAGCTTACAATATTTATCTATCCAGCCTTCTTTACACCTTAAGGTTGTGATAATGCTTATAATAATGCATATTTGACAGAATATTATACCAGAGGTTTCATGTGAGCAGATAATTGAACTGAAAAATGATGCATAACTGATTTTACCTTTACAGGACAATACATGTCTCCTTCTGATCCGGATGAAGACCCATTAATTACATGAACATTGGGAATCATCTTTACAACATGTTGTTCTCCATCCTATATTTGGGAACCCTACCTCTAGTATGGGTGGACAACCTCCTATGCAAACTGTTTGGCAATCTAAAGTGAACCTGAGCATACCTCCAACAAATGATTTAAAGAACCTTCAATCGCCTGCTAATGGAATCACTACTGATGTGCAAAAAGGGTATATGAATTTTGAACCTATTTCAGATAAATCAAAGCGGGTCAATTTTGATCCATTTAATCTTCCAAGTGATGGTAGGACACTTGCACGAATTGTTTACTATGCTCATGGTGGTGAAATTGCGAATGCTTTCCTTCGGGGTTGTGTCCATATCTTCTCTGGTCCAAATTTTACACCAGTATACAACTATCAAATTGTTGTTGGATCTGCAATTGCTGCTCCTGCTTTTTCTTCAACAAGCTGCTGTTCAGATTCTGTTTGGCATGATACTAGTAATAATTATACAATATTGTAAATAATTTGGGTTCTTCCTCCTCCCATTCCTGTTAGTCGAGTAAAGGCCAACTCATCAACTTGGGAGCGTGCAATTGCTGAAAGGTGCAATACTTTATCCCTTTTTTTATGCAATAACTTATTTGTTTCTTAATACTCCATTAAATTTACAGTTTCTGCTTATTTTTGATTGACCGTGTCAGGGAGTGGAAGTTGTGGTTTGTTTATTTTATCAATGATTTGCACGAATTTGTTAATATCTGTTAGTAAACTAGGTTTTAGTGGAGCCTATTGGTTAAAGTTGATTGGTGGGATGCTGTCAGCTGCACCCAGAGTGCTGCTGAGGATGGTATCAGTAAGGATGTGCTTGTTCTTTAGTCTGTTAGATTAAACTAAGTTAGCGTTGCTGTAATTTAATTGTAATTGAATTCAATGAGTGTTTTGTTCGCTAATTGCTAACAATCTGTTGCAATAGGTTCACTAGCAGCCTGCCCATCCTACTGCAGATTATTTATGTATCCTCCTGATCTGTTAGTACGGTTATAAATAACTAACAACAAAAGCTAACAACAAAAGCAACATTAGGTCTAGCATGTGAGAGGTATATAAGTTTTCCGGCTAACCTCTGATACATTTTCTTATCAACCGCAATATCTTCTTCTGTATTTCCCAACATTACATTTGGATCAACGGGTGTGTTTGCAAGCATGCATGTTGTCTCGTCAGTTTCTTGCAGAAGATCAATAATGTATTTCTGTTAAAATATGAAAATTTCTTTCTTAGAGTGGGCAACTTCAATTCCCATAAAATATTTCAATTTTTCCAAGGATTTAATCTCAAATTCCTTGACTAAGTGTATATCCAACTAATGTTGTCCTTTCTCATCATTAACTGTGACTATAATATCATCCATATATACAAATATCACAGTTACTCCCCCCTAGTTCAGAATGTCTGATAAATAAGGTATGGTTTCCTTGACTTTGTTTGAAGTCCAGACCTATCATAACTTTAGTGAATCTTCCAAACCATGCTCGTGGCGATTGCTTTAACCCATATAAATATTTTTTTAACTTGCACACGGTGTTGGTGGTAGTATGTTCACGGAACCCAGGGGGTACATCCATGTAGATTTCTTCTTTGCTCACTATGAAGGAATGCATTCTTCACATCTAATTGGTTTAAGTTCCAATTACAATTAGCTGCTAAAGATAATATCACCCTAACTGTATTCATTTTGCAACTGGAGCAAATGTCTCTGAATAATCTATTCCATAGGTTTGAGTGAATCCTTTAACTACCAATCTTGCCTTATACCTCTCAATCGATCCATCTGCCTTGTATTTAATAGTGTATACCCACTTGCACCATACATGTTTCTTGCCATTTGGTAAAGAAATCAATTCCCAAGTATTGTTCTTTTCCAATGCCTTCATCTCCAAAACCATGGCTTGTTTCCATTTCTTGTCAGACAATGCCTCAGATAAAGAGGTAGGTAGTTTTATAGTGTTTAGATTTGTAAGGAAGGCTTTATGGGTAGGTGAAACATGTTCAAAACTTACGTAGTTGGATAGAGGGTAAAGTGGTTGCTTGGTACAGTTTCCGGTATCTTTCCTAAGGGCAATTGGAAGATGTAAATCTTGATAGTGTGATGGTACTGGTGGTGGAGTTGAATTGAATTCTGGTTCCTGTTCATGAGAAAATTCAGAAGTTGAATCACTAGAGTTACAATTTACCACATGTAATGTCAGACCATCTCAGAATTTGGGTTGTGCCTAACTTATTCCTATAAAACCGACTTTTAAGGTGAAGATTACCCCCACTTATAAACACAACACATGCCATATGTCTTAGCAATGTGAGACTAAATCCACCCATTCAAAGCTAATACAATGAAGGTGTTAGGGGCTGCAATGAGGCAAGCCAAAGTGTCGCAATTAAAGCGACTAGGGGCGGACCGCAATTAAGGAGGAAAGTCCAACACACCCCATCACGTTTGGGCCTCAATGAGCCCAAAGCGTGGGCGATGCGGGAGGCCCAACAATAGATCTAGGATAAGCTCTGATACCATATCAAAGCTGAATAATTTGATATATTATAATATGAATATACAAGTGCTAATCTCTTTAAATAGAGTATTCTGACCTAATGAGCCTTACTAAAGATCCAAACTTAAATTACTAATAAAAATAACAAACTAATTAATTATTTATAACAATGATAAATTAGCATTAACGAGCTATCTTAGATTTTCCTTTCCTTTCTAGTACTTTCTTTCATGGTTCACCTTATAGTATCTGAACAACAGTGATCATTGTTTTGCTTTCTAGCATCTTTTGGCTCAATAACTTTTCATTTTTTTTGCAAATTACACATTCCTTCAGTTCTCAAAAACCTTCTCATAGTTCTTGACATAACTAAGAGCTTACTATTAACAACAATAGTAAAACACTTTCAAGCTGTAATTTTTTTTGAAAGATACCAATGATATGATGGTGTGGGGTTGCCTTAGAAGGTTCAGGCAGAGATACCTTCCCAGAAAGAGCATTGTTATGTGTAGATATGGGATCTACTTATCTACTGCATTGTCCTTTTTCATCATCGATGGTACATTGTTATTCTAGGATTAGTACATTTTAATCATTTTTCCTATATCATGTGGGTTGTTATGATTCTGGCACGCAAAAATATTATCCAAACAAGCATAACAATAATGGACCGTGAGGGGGTTTATAAAAAAAAACCCAAGTCTCACTTTAGAGTTCTTTAAGAAATGGTACCCTGTATCTTACAAGTCTAATTAAAAAATCAACAAATTTTTTCAGGTGAGAGAAGCATGGGAGAGAAAAGAGACGCAAACCAAAGATATGTTGGGAAACAAATGTGAGTTCTAAGTTCCACATTACTTAGATAAGTGAAGGTTAAACATTTTATAAGTAAGATGACCCATTACACCTATCACCCTTAAGGTTTTAGGTGAATATATGGTGTCTCTGTCACTTGTTTGAGTGAGTCTTTGACCTTTAGGTGAGTGTTTGACCCAATGTGTATGCTTTCCCTTCATGATGATTCATCAGTGGTATCAGATCCCGGTTCAAGTAAGGGACTGACTCTTTGTGTCGAAAGTCTTCCTGACATAGTAGTCGTTCTCTGAGATGGTTGTTAGTCAGAGAAAGTTGGTTAGTCTAAGAACCAAAAGAGCAGAATTTCTAATTGATTTTGTAGGGTTGAGTCAGGCTCAACCACATATATGTTAGTTTGTAATTATTGATCTAGCTATTCTGTTAGGTTTTATGTTTTAGATTTGGTACACTGTTGTTGTGACCTATGATAGCCAATATAACCGACTATTAGTTGTAAGTTAAATCCAATTCAAATAAAACTTAGTCACAAAACGTACCTCGTTAACTCGGAGTTGTTGTTGTGATATCTCAACACATTCCAACATATAATATGAATTATTTCAGCCCTTTGTACATGTCTCTTGGACTCTCTATTGCAACAAACTTTAAAAAAAAATTATATTAATAGATTCATAAGTCTGGTCAAAGAGATTTTTGCCAACCAAAAGTGAAATATTTTTCAAAATGGTTTCTCTTATTTTATCCATCACCGAGAATAACACTTTTCTGTAAACAAATGACAATTGACTAGAAAAAGAAAAAAATAATAAGTTAATTTCATAATTAAATAAATCAATTGATACCTAATTCCTCTATATGTAGCTCTATTGCAATCTGCCTTCGAACACATCTCTATTTTAAGCTAATCCAATTCTTTAGTGACTTAGACTTAGTTTGAAAGGGGTGTCTTTGCCATAACAAATTGTTTATTTCTTCAATGGCTAAGCAGTAGCGTGTTTTGGCTGTTGTATTTAATTCTGATTGAAAACCATATTCTCCATGAAGAGAGGATTTAATCAGGGAGTTACACTTTATGCAACCCACACCGACATATCACTGGTATCTTTTAAAAAAAATTGTAGCTTGAAAGTGTGTTACTGGTGACGCACGAAGCCCTCTAGCACATTACTTTCCTGGTATGTCACACCAAAAAATAACATAGTTAGCTATAGATAAATCAAATCAGACTATGAAAAAACTTATAAATGTTTGTCGTTAATCCCAAAAGGAGAAAACATACCTATATGAATAGAGAAAATTCTAATTGGAAAGAGAAAGTGAAGAGAAATGCTTGTCTTTAATCCCAAAATGAAACTTTTTCCCGCCTCGGATCCAAGCCCCATCCTTTCATATAAGATTCCAAGCTGCAAAAGACACTCCAAGTAACCTTGAATTGCTTTCCAAGGTGAAATGTAAGTATCTTCGAAGCTAATTGATTTTGTTTCCAATAAGCAAACTTCAAATTCCTTCGAAATCAATTCTTCAAAAGTACTATTGTCAAGGTAGACTTTAAAATAAGTCTCCAATTTTAGAGTATAGAATAATGCCTAATGAACAAAAGAGATATCATAAATTGTGAGAAAATATTGAAATATTAAATATGTAACTCATCGTGTGCGTGTCATTTGTATCTGAAAGTTATTTTAATTGAAATATTAACTAGGTACCTCATTGACAGAGGCTAGAGGCTAATTGCTTGCTCTTTTCAAGGTGAACATATGCTAGTACAAACTAACAACTACTATCCGACTTTTATGAAATTTCCTTGACATTGTCAGATAAACTTTCCTCTTCCGCATTGGCCTTTGCCTCTTTATACAAGGTTTTTTTTAGCTCAGGGGAATATCATTCATGAGTGCTTCAATAATGGAAGAAATGCAGAACGGATGGCTAAGCCTTCTAGCCGTCCACAATGCGAACAACCGTTCCATTCCATGATAGCAGCGACACACTTTTGTTGGAAAATATTTGTCACCAACGAGATTAATTCATCAGAGTGTTATGTTGTAACCTGAAAAATGGCATCGGGAGAACAAAACAATCCAGATCAATTTTAGGAATGTAAAAAAAATCCATAATTACTTATTAAGAAAAAGACCTCCATTTGCAATAGATCGATTATATTATAAAACATAATTGTGGAAAATATGCCAGCCTTCATCCATTGAGATAAATCAGCCATTCAATATTTGACAATTCTCTGCTTAAAATAAAAGTGAAGATAAGTTAACATAATGAATAGAAGAAAGTTGAATTGTGAGGTTTGTGGTGTTATAAGACCTTGAAAACACTACTCATACCTTTGCATTAGGATTAACTTCCTGCTCAGGGAGGGAGGACACGCAAGCAATAATCATCAAACAAATGGTGATATAGCTCCTTAGATTTAGGAAATACATTATTCTGTTGTTGAATTGATCAAAGTGCGTTAATATTATATATTATTTTAATAAGGTAAGAAACATTCTATCACATATTACATATGTACCATGATTGGTATAACTTCACATCGGTGCGAAATGCGCTTAAGGCATATCCTCACGTATGTTTTTTTTTGTTATTTCCAATATCCTATTGCATTTTCAACTTTTGATTTCATGGTTGGAATCTTCTGTGATATCAGACATCGGAAAATGGCATTAGTATCTTAGAAAGAATTAGTACCATATGAGAGAGTAGATAGCCAAGAGTAAAAGTTGGCTAGTCATAGTTATTAGTGCAATGTTTAACTAACCAACTTTGACTTATGCTTGCCTTTTCTCTCGTATAGTACTAATTCGTTCTAAGATACTAATGTCCTTTTCTGATGTCTGATACCACAGAAAAACCCAACTATGGACCCAGAAGTTGAAAATGCAATAAGAATATTGGAAATGGCAAAAAAAAAGAGAGGATATGGCTGAGTGCATTTTACACCTCTGCGAAGTTATACCAATCATGCTAAATATGTAATATCTATTGTGTCATTTTTAATGTGGTAGAATGTTTCTTAGCTTATTAAAATAATATACAATATTAATACACTTTGATCAATTCAACAACAGATCATTTGTTTGATGTTTATTGCTTGCGTGCCCTCTTTGAGCATGGAGTTAACCTTAAATCAAAGATATATGTAGTTTATTCAAAATCTTATAACACCACACAAACCTTATCATTCAAGTTTCTGCTATTCATTATGTTAACTATCTCCGCTTTTATGTTAAGTTGAGAATTGTCAAAGATTGTAGAGCTGCTTTATTTCATTGGATGAAGGCCCGCCATATTTTCCACAATTATGTTTGTAATATAATAGATAGAGTGTAAATGAAAGTCTTTTTTTCCCTAATAAGTAATTATGGGTTTTTTTTCTTTCCTAAAATTAATCTGCATTGTTTTGTTTTCCTGATGCCCTTTTTCAGGTTAACGAAAAACTCTGATAAATTGATATCTCTGGTGACAAATAATTTTACAACAAAAGTGTGTCGCTTCTATCATGGAACGGTTGTCTGCATTGTGGACGGGTAGAAGGCTTAGCCATCCGTTCTGCATTTCTTCCATTATTGAAGCTCTCAAGAATGATATTTCCCGGAAGCTAAAAAAAATCTTGTATGAAAAGGCAAAGGCCAACGCGGAAGCAGAAAGTTAAGGAAATTTTCGAAAAGACAGATAGTAGCTGTAAGTTTGTACTAGCATATGCTCACCTTGACAAATGCAAGCAACTAACCTCTGTCAATGAGGTATATAATTAATATTTCAATTAAAAAAACTTACAGATACAAATGGCATGCACTAAAAGAGTTACATATTTAATATTTCAATATTTTCCCACGATTTATGTTATCTCTTTTGTTCTTTAGACTATGTTCTATGCTCTAAAATAAGTCTCTTATTTTAAAGTCTACCTTGACAATAGTATTTTTGAAGAATTGATTTCAAAGGAATTCAAAGTTTGCCTATTGGAAACAAAATCAATTAACTTTGAAGATACTTATATTTAGGGCGCGGTTCGTTTTGAAGCAAAATATCATCTGATCCAAAGGTGAATTTACTCACGATTTGGTTCGGTTTTGGATGATTGGTTAAAAAAATCTGATCCGATCCAATTTAAAGCGGTTTAATTTGGATCGGTTTTTTGGATATCCAAATTACAAATTATAGATTTTATTAACATTAAAAAACTACTAATAAATAATAAGTTGGACATAATATATAATATTATATATCAAAAGTTAATATTACAATATGAAAATAATAAAAATAAATAGATTAAATTAAACTAATAAATAATATTTTAAAAAATAAGTATTATCTAATATTAAATTAGCACAACATATTTACTAATAAAAAATAAATAAGTATACAAAATATATATATGCGGTTTGGTTTGGATCGGTTTTAAAAAATCAATCTGAAATCCAATCTGAACCGGACGATTTTTACAAAATGTCATCCAAATACATAAAAAAAAATTCGTTTTTTTTTTTTGCGGTTTTCGATTTTTTTTGAATCGATTTGCAGTTTTATTTGGATCAGTTTGGATTTGAACGTCCTTACTTAAATTTCACCTTGAAAAGCCATTCAATGTTACCTGGAGTGTTTTTTGCAGCTTGGAATCTTATACGAAAGGATAGGGCTCAGATCCTAGGCTTAAAAAAGTTTCATTTTGGAATTAAAGACAATCATTTCTCTTGACTTTCTCATGCAAATTAGAATTTTCTCTATTCATATAGATATGTTTTCTCCTTTTGGGATTAAAGACTAACATTTATAAGTTTTTTCATACTCTGATTTGATTTATCTAGAGTTAATTATGCTATTTTTTGGGTGTGACTGTACCAGAAAAGTTATGTGCTAGAGGGCTTCGTGCGTCACCAACAGTTGTAACACACTTACAAGCTGCAATTTTTTTGAAAGATATCAATGATATGTCGGTGTGGGGTTGCATAAAGTGCAACTCCCTTGTTAAATCCACTCTTCATGGGGGAATATGGTTTTCAATCAGAATCAAATACAACTGACAAATCACGCTACCGTTTAGCCATTGAAGAAATAAACAATTAGTTATGGCAAAGACTCCTCTCTTAAATTAAATCTAAGTCACTAGAGAATTTGATTAACTTAAAATGGGGATGTGTTCGAAAGCATATTGCACTAAAACTACATATGGAGGAATTAAGTATCAATTGATTTATTTAATTATGACATTAACTAATTAATTTTTTCTTTTTCAAATTTGTATATTGTCATTTGTTTACAGAAAAGTGTTACTCTCAAGTGGTGGATAAAACAAGAGAAACCATTTTGAAAAATATTTCACTATTGGTTGGGGAAAATCTCATGAACCAGACTTATGATTCTTTTGATATATTTTTTTTTGAAAAGTTTGTTGCAATAGAGTCTAGGAGACGTGTTTGTTGTACAAAGGGCTGAAATAATTCATACTATATGTTGGAATTGAAATTCTGGCATAGCAGATAGCAGATGTCCTAACACATGTCAAGATATTATTCTCTACACAACTTTAAAACAAGAGCAGAACAAACAAACTGATATTCAGAATATCAGTAACAACAGCAAGACAGATGTTACGACATCTGTTACATGTTAATCAAAACTGAACTGTAAATTGCAGAATGATAAACAACACAGAATATGATAACCCAGTTCGGTGCAAATCACCTACATCTGGGGGCATACTAAGCCAGGAAGAAGAATCCATTATTAGTAGTATAGTTTTATGTAAACAACCGTTGGTTTATAATAAACAACCTCTGGTTTACCTATCACTACCCAATAAAAACTTTATCTAAGAACTCCATCTTAGATAAGAGAAACTCATGTCACTCCCTAAATCACAACCTGTGATTATCTAACAGTTATAGTCACAATAACTGTATCATCCTATTTGAAAGACACCCCTTTCAATACAAAGTTCAGTAAAGCATTCTTGTCTAACAAGCTAACTCGGATTTGCTTAAAAGCTTCATCCAAGAACAATACACGATTAATTACCTACGGGTTTCTGAATCTGTACAAGTATCTATGTCTTCCGCAATGTATCAAATTGATATAGAGGGAGACTTACAAGAAAGCCTACGACTCTCAAACCCCTAAACCCTACTTTACAAAAGTTTACAAAATAGGATTCATAAGTCTATGTCGTTCTCCCTCTCTTTTCTGGCCTAGGACTAGGTCTTCTTTTATAGCCTTTTGCTGTCTCGGGCTTCAAATCCTTTTTTCCTTGATCCACTGCCGATCGCGCCTTGAATCTTGGAACAAATTTAAAAACAAACCTTCTGTGATAGTCATGATGTCGAGTCTTCATGCTGGGACATTTCATTCGACATCTTTGGTCTGGGGCAGAAATCTTCACGTTGGAACATCTTTCACAACATTATGTTTTACCAAAATTTAGTCAAATCCTTGGAGCTTTCAATCTCCCCCTTTTGACAAATTTTGGCTAAAACATTCTTCAGTTCGATGGTGCATGCAGTGGGAAATCCCGAAGCAAGAGTCATGGAAGAGGGAAAAGATAATTTCAAGACCCTCTCCTTATGAATGAGAGAGTGAGAAGAAAATTCCAAGGCCTCCTCTTCATTCACCTTGTGATTCAGAGTACATAGAGAATGTAACTCAGATCACAAGACACAACTTGCTTCATAACTCTGATCACAAAACACAAGCTTTCCGAGATGTTAAAGCTTAGAACGTTAGAACATCCTTTAAGACATGATTATAGGAATATTGTTTGTTTCCCTTACGTAGATTTAATGCTTACACTTGAAATTGGGTCTGAAGTTGAAGAAGTCATCACATTAGACAAATTCAAAGTAGTATTGCTTTTGCTGGTAGTCTCATTACTTAAATGTGAATTCATCATTCTTCTTGCTTCATTTATGTTTTTGTGCATTCTATTAAGTTTTGAACAAGCAAGTATTTTCCAATTGTTATTTTAAATACGATATATTTATGAACAAATTTTTTTATTTAAGTTCAAGAACTTAGTTTTAATTTATGTTCAAGTTGAATGATTATATTTAAAATTATTTTAGTTTATAGCATAGCGTGTTGTTATTGTTTAAGTTATGTAAAGGTTCAAGTCATTCTTTAAGCTCAAACTCATGTCAAGATTAAATTAGAAATTAATTTTGTTCAATACTACTTAAACTTTACTGTCAAATAGATCAGTTACAATTTGGGCACAATTTTATAATAACTAGAGGTTAGAGATGTTAGTTGCATGTTGCATGTGAAAATATTGCAGACCTGTCTTGCTTAGAAATAAATTCCCTAACATATGTGCCTTTAAAGGCCATGATGGGTCAAGTGGCCGCGAACTTCATCGTGGATCACGCGGTGGTCGAGACACCTTTAAATTACATGGAAATGGAGCCTTGGAAGTTATACTTCGATGGTTCAAGCCATAAAAATGGAACTGGTGTTGGAATTCTGATTGTGTCACCAAGCAAAGTACTAACAAAGTTCAAGTTTAAAATCGAGGGCTCTTGCTCCAACAACGAGGCTGAGTACGAAGCTTTGATAGCTAGACTCAAGATCTTGTTAGAGTTAGGGGCAAGGCGAGTCGAGATAAAAGGATATTTTGAGTTAGTCATGAAGCAAATAACAAAAGAATACAAGTGTATCAAGGAGAACTTGATCATGTATTTTGTTATAGTGAATCGACTGATCAAATGTTTTGACCTCGTGGATATCAGACATATCCCTAGACTTGAGAATCACAAAGCAAACAAATTAGCGCATATCACTTCGGGGTATAGAGTGCCAAAAGGAAATCTAGAAGAGTTAATTGAAGTTCGAGGAAGAGTTCAAGCGATAAGGCTTTCTCCATCAGATCTGGCGTTGACAAAGCTTGGGTCGGTAGACTCGGAGAACTTTGAAATCTGTACTATCGAGGGCTTGTCTGGTACTGACTGAAGAAAGCCCATAATTGATTACTTGAGGAATCCAGTCGGATCAACAAATCGAAAGATCAAGTATAGATCTTTGAATTATGTAATAATTGGAAACGAGCTGTTCAAAAATACCCCTAAGGGGGTGTTGCTTAAGAGCCTTGGTAAAAAGGAGGCGTATTTGGCTGTTTCGAACACCCATAGTGGGGTGTGTGGTGCTCATCAAGTGGGGAACATGATGAAATGGTTGTTGTGTCGACAAGGTGTCTATTGGCCCATAATGCTTAAGGATTGCATTGATTTCGCTAAGGGTTGTCAAGAATGCCAGATTCATTCAGGTATACAACATGTTCCTGCAAGTGAGTTGCATGCGGTAGTAAAACCTTGGCTGTTTAGGGGATAGGATTCAGATTTGATTGGAGAAATATGACCTGCGTCCTCTAAAAGCTAGAAGTATATATCGATCGAAATTGATTACTTCACCAAGTGGATTGAAGCAGTCCCTATAGTGAAGGCTGATCAAGAGGCCATAATTGAGTTCATTGAAAGGAACATTATTAACAGGTTTGGAATTCCTGTGACCATTACGAAAGACCAAGGGTCAGTGTTTACTAGTCGAAAGATGCAGGAATTTGCGTCAGAAATATGAATCAAATTATTAACTTCAACGCCCTACTATGCTTATGCAAATGGGCAAGTCGAGGCTGCTAAGAAAACCATTATCAGCTTGATCAAGAAGCATGTTGGGAAAAAGCCGAAGAATCGGAATCAAACGTTGGACTAAGTCCTATGGGCTTGTCGTACGTCTCCCAAAGAGGCAACAACCACAACGTCATTTCGATTGATGCATGTGCATGAAGTTGTTTTACCTGTAGAAATTTATTTGCAATCAGTTCGGGTTCAACGTCAACGTGAGATTTCATCAGACCAATACCAGGGAATGTTATTGGACGAGATAATTAATTTGGACGAGGAACAACTAGCAACATTAGATGCGTTAAGAAGGCAAAAAGAGCGTGTCGCCGAAGCCTATAATAAAAAAGTTAAGTCCAAAGCATTTTCAAATGGAGATTTTGTTTGGAAGGTCATCTTGCCTATGGATCAGAGGGATCGAGCCCTAGGTAAGTGGTCCCCAAATTGGGAGGGGTAATTTCAAATACTTCAAGTATTTTCAAATAACGCCTACAAAATCGAAGAATTAGCCATGAACTGACGAATTTTAAGAGTAAACGGTAAGTACCTTACACGGTATAGACCTATGCTACAAGAAATTCGAATTGAATAGGAGTAATGTGCTAAACGAAACAAAATTGCCACCATAGTATTAAAACGCCAAAATGGAGAAGTCATTACGAAAGATGGGCGTAGCCATTACAATAAGCGAAGATTGGCAAAAAGTAAATCAAAGGAAATACAAATCAGACGGGGAACTGTGCCTTGAATTCTTTCAGTTTGGCTTTAGACAGGTCGAGCCTAACACGAAGACGATCCAGAAGTTCTTCAAGTAGAGATATATCAAGTCCTAGATTAAGTGCGACCTCAGCGTGCTCGACCCCTTTGGTGGCTTCAGCATCAATCATCTCCTTTGTATGGAATTACTGCCCTGAAGCCAATTCAATATTTTCTTTTTCTAGGTTATCAATATCTTTGGAGAGTTCCAACATCTTGGCACGACGCTGAGCAATCTTCTTGTCAATGGAACCAGTCTCGTCGTTGTATTCTTGAAGTTGGGCTTCAAGTTGGTCAACCTTTTGATCAAACGTATCACTTGCTTCCCAAGCTGCTGCAATGTAATCCTTTACTCCTTGAAGTTTGGAGGTATTCGAACGCTTTAGATCAACGTCTTTGCATATTTGATCAAAGAAGGATTCAAACTCAAAGAGAAATTTGAGTAAGACATCGGACGCCCGCTGTTTGTTGAGTTCAGCTAGTGAACATCTTCTTAGATTGCAGCAACAAGGTCAACTTTAAAAAGGTTGGCTTTTAATTGTTGAATAAGAAAATTCACGGCATCATTGCCATTATCAGCCAGTGAGTCTGAGGATTGAGCTGACTTTGAATCCATCGACAACCTTCACAGTTTCTGTAGTCTTTTTAGGGCCTCGGTTGGATTTTTCCTTTTGAGAGGGAAGATTTCTGTTTGGCTGAGAGAAGAGTTCGACATAGAATCATGCGCGTTGGCTTAAGCTGGTGAAGGTTCTAGCCGAAATGTGCGAACGTTTTTCTGAATGGGTGCAACTTCAATGTAGGGAGCAACATGGTATTGGGTTTTTATTGAATTGTCAGCTTGCGAGTCGTTGGGAGCAATGTTTTCATGAACATACACGGTGTTGTCTACTTCTTATAGGACATCAGCTGGGTTGGATTCAACATTTATAAGCACTTCAGGGTGAGGTTGTGCAATGTCATACCCTAAATTTTGACAAGACATTTTTATTTTTTCTCATTTCATCTGTCTATATTTTCATATTGTGTCGCTTGTATATAATATCATATATTTTCTTTACGAATATTTTTGAATTATTAGCCGGAATTAACGTGTTAAATTTTCAGGTATTTTTGGTCAAACTAAAAAGTCAACAATGCAAAAAGTCGGTATCTGGACAATTTTTAAAATCGAACTTTGCATACATCATTTTTTATTTATTTTTCGTGTACTTTAACCCGGTGTGCTTATTTTAATTTTTTGACTTTCCGGTCATCATGTTTCTGATTTGTCTGAGCCTTTTTAGCGGGTAAAATCAATTTCAAAATTTGACAAAATATTGTATTTTTTCAATACATATTTTTTCTTGCTGATCGTTTTGGTTTGTTCATTTTATTTTTTCGGACACTTCGATACAGACGGTTTTTATTGTTTTTTACCGGTTTCGGTTCTAATTTTAATAACTTAATTTTTATTAATTTTTTTTATTATATTTAATTTATTTATTATATTAAGTATATTATTATAATATATAATATAATTTTTGTTTTATTATTTTTACACTATTAATCTCCAAAAGTCACAAAATTTCTTCCCCACCCTCACAATTTCATACGCCACTTTTTCTTTCCTCTTCTATTTTTTTATGATATCTTGTTTTCTCATGTACTATTAATTTCTTTTGTCTTGCACATATACTACAAAAATCATAAATTGTTTTGGATAAAACTCATCTCTATTTTTCAAACTCAAGTCCAACATGTTAACCATATTTTTCTTCACTTGATGTCATGCCATGCATCATCTTTTCTTAGTTGCTAAGTCCCAATTTTATTATAAATAGGCTTCTATTTTTATTTCAAAAAATTACACCAAATACGTAGAAAACTTGTTTCTCTCTTCTCTCTAATTCTCATAAGTGCATTGTTTATTTTACTTTAACTTAGGAAAAAAAAAAAAAGGCTTTTGGAAACACCACAAGGGGAGGGTGTTGCACACCCCCTTTCCCATTTTTCAATATTTATGATGTTTTTTAAGAGAAATATTCACATACATACACATATATAGGGAAAGACATCACACGCCCCCCTTTTCTCCCTCTCTGCCAATATTTTCCTCTTGATACACACTCACATACACTTTCCTCATCATGTCCTTTTCTATGTTTACACATTGCTTACATATACAATTCTAATTGTTTTCATAACCAATACAATTTTTTTCTATAAACTAACAAGTGTTTCTAACAGCAATTTCTGGCAATTTTCTCTGCAGAACATCAATCACTACAACATCACATGCAGAAAAATTCAGCAGTAATGAGAAAGGCAACCTGCAACAAAAAACAACAGAAGGGAAAAATCAATCATAAGAAAAACTTACAAAAAACATTGGAATTCAAATTTCAAAAAAATCATTTTTTCATTAATTCTTTTCTGCTTAATTCAAAATCACCATTAAATGATATATCATTTTCTTCCTGCTATAACAAAACTCTGCATTTTTTTTAGGAAATTTCTCAACATCAATAATTTGTCATAACAAACTTATTTTTCTACCATTTTCATTACAGGAAACTTCACAAAATAATATCAATAACTGCAACATAGCAGTTGACAACAACATCTGCAAAACAAGAACAACAGTGACAATTTTCACATAATTGGAAATCCATAACAGCAACAATCTCTCAATTTCCAATTTTTTAAATTATAATCAAATTCAGTTTTGTAGAATTTAATGGAGTAGCAAACTTATCTTTTCTGCCATTTTTGTTACAGAAACCTAACAAAACAACATATGTAGAAAACCTGCACAATCGAAACAGAAGCTCAACACAAAATTCAGCACCTGCAAATTTCTGCAAACTTCGAACAATATTCATCAATCTTATTTCAAATTCATCAACAAATCCACAACAAATCACCTGCATAATTTTTTCGCCGTTACCGACATGGCCGACACACAAATTTTGCAATTGCAACAACAATTCAATCAACAATGGCACAATAAAGCAATTCGTAACCACTGTGAAATCAACGAAACCAACAAATTCAACCTGCAGTGGAACAAAATCAAATTGGAAGCAGCAATCCAGTTCAGAATTCAAACAAAATCAAAGAAAAGATTAGAAATTGAATACGAAATTTCACAAACCTGAAATCACCGCCGATTGCAGTGAGTTTGAGCGGAAGGGATTTTGCACCACCACCCTTCGCCGGAAACGAGCCAAAACGCAAAAAAGGGAAAGTTTTGCGTCGCCGGAACCGCAATCGGAGACGGGAGGAGACCTCGTCGAAAAACAAACCGTCGACGGAGGGAGAATCGCGGAAACCACAACCAGCCGGAAACGTGAACGGATGGAGCGTTTCGCAGACGGAGGGAGATCGTGTTGTGATGCATTGAAACCATTGAAAGAAAGATCGTGAGTTTCTCAAAATGCGTTCTTTTACAGGTTCCTCTTTCTTTCATTCTTTTTTTTATACCTTTGTTTTATTATTCTGATTTTATTTCTTTATATACACAAATTTATTTTTTATATTGTTTTAACTTGGGCTCAGCCCACTATTTTTACTATACCAAACTCCAATTTAAAACATGGCCCATCAATATTTTTTAAATTCAATCTCTATTTTAATAATTTTTTGTTTAGTTTAATTTGATATGTTAATTATGATATTAAGTTATTTTAATTAATTTAATTAATTGATTATTTTTATATCAATTGGTTTGTTAATATAATTTTGATATGCATATTAATTTTTTCATGAATTTATTTTAAAGTGTTTTATTTAAATTTGATTTATTATTTCATCTTGTTGAATTTTAATCACTTAAATATCATGTTCATGATTATTTGATTTAAATTTTGATATTTTTTTCTTAAATGTTTTATCACTTTGTACTTGATCTGATACGTAATGTTTTTACCATGAACTTATTAATCTGATCATGTTCCGCGATGTTTTACCGCATATCTTTACCTGACGCGATGCTTGGCCGCGTATCTTTATCGGTTCTTTCTGATTAATTCTTGATGTTGCTTTCCTGTGATTAACCTGATTCACGGTGCTTTGCCGTGAATGTCTGTTATTTTACACGATGTTTTGCCGTGTATCTCTGTTTTTATCCGCGATGCTTTGCCGCGTAGCTTTTCCTGTCACGATGTTCTTCCGTGTATGTTTTCAAATAACATGATATTTCTCCATATATGATGCTTTGCCGCGTATCTTTTCCTGTCACGATGTTCTTCCGTGTACGTTTCAATTGCCATGATGTTTTTCCATGATGACACGATGTTTTGCCGTGTATTTTCTCTATGTTTATTCACGATGTTTTGTCGTGACTGTCTATTTTTATACCATGATGCTTTTCCATGTATTCAGTTTCACACACGATGTTCTTTCGTGTATATTTTATCTGTCATGATGCTTTGCTGTGTCTTCATTTATTCCGTGATGTTTTCCCATGTATGCATGTTCTCTTAGGATCTCTTAGTTCAAATTTAATTTTCGATTAGGTGTGAAATAAGACAGACATTAGGATGTTCAACCAAACATGATAACTTTAGGTTAGATTTCCCCTATCGCCGCCGTGCGATTTAAACTTTATTTTCTGTAGTTCGTGCCCCATAGGGGCGAACTACGACTGCTCGGATTTCTCAAGATCCCATTGAGAATACGTAGGCATAAGACTGTAAAGTCTTAGCGAGCAACCTTTTCTTTTTTTCATTATCTCTTTACATCTGATGTTTTACTGGATATTTGTATTTTCAACCTCTTATTTTTTATCTCTTTTTATCCGATGCTTTCCCGGATATTCATATCTGCAATCTTTTCTTGCAATCCGATGCTTTCTCGGATATTCATATCGTTTCTTTTCAAAACAACTTTCCTTGTGATTTAAATTCAAATTCATAATTTGTTATCAAAACTTCTTTCTTTGTTGAACAACTAACAAAACAGCATGGAAGCTCTACAACGGGTAAGTGTTTATCCGCTTTCTTTTACTGATTTCATATATATAACTGTATTATGGGAAGCTGCGCATGGTTAGTCTTCTTTCATATCCCCTTTAAATACTTGTCATATATCAACTGTATATATACTAGTATAGTTATTTAGAGTTTTCCCCGACAACTAGGTCTAGAACTAGGTAAAGCCATATTAGTCACTCTTGAAATACAAACAAAACTAGACCCCCCCATAGGATTCCAAATAAAGTCTCCCTTCTCTTGGGGTTAAACAATATGAAACAAAGAGAAAGGCAGTATTCTCGGTGAACCTTTTCTCAGACTGTCACCCATAGAAATTGTCAAAGAAATTCTACTCCCCAGAGTTGATCTATTTTCCGTGAATAGCATCTCTTGAGTTTCTTCCAAACCCTCGAAGTTTCCTGGAATGATCTCTTCTCTGTGAATTGCATTTCTTGAACTTCTCTTGGTTTGGGGACCCACAGGCTTCCTAAAAGCATCCCCGCCTCCTCTTGGGCGTTGTACAAGGACCCTTCGGCTTCTTAGAAGTTCTCATGCCTTCTCTTGGGCTTAATACAAGGACCCGACGACCTCTTAAAGGTATAGGAACAAAACATATTTATCCTTTGCTAGAGCAGTATTTCTAGAGTCAAAACATCAAACCGATTTAGGGTTGATTCTTATCCCTTAAAACATCAGCCTCCTCATGGGCATCATACAAAGATAAACCTCTTCATACCAGTAGACTTGGACAGTCTCATCTCCTTTTGGATCTCCAGAAACCCTCAAGTCTCCTAAAAACACAGGAAATACCATTTCCTTTTATTTTTCATCCGACGCTTTCCCGAATATTCCTTCTATTTTCATCCGATATTTTTCCCGGATATTTATATCTCAATCTTTAATCTTTTCACTCTTTCAATCAATTCCCACAAACACCCCTTTAGCTTCAATCATGGGCTTTGAACAAGAAACAAAACATCTTTTCCTCCCATAGAATAGGAGGAACTATGATTGCTCTGATTTTCCTGTTTTCTTTTACGGGAATACGTAGGCATAAGATTGCGAAATCTTAGCGAGCACACTAAACAAAAAACCTTAGGTCCAGTACCTTACCAAAAACATAAAAAAACCCGAAAACAACAAAAATATCTTTTCAACATCTCTCAGACATTCCCAAAGGAGAAACTTTCCGATTTTCGACAAAATAAACACTAATAAGTAGAAAGCAGTAAGGAAAATTGCTAATAACCCATGGATAACCATGTATAGGATGGGTAATTGACAACTCCCAATTGTATAACCTGACCCCGGACCCCCAATCTCTTAGCATTTGTTAAAGAAAACATTTGCGTGCAAGGTTAGTTTGAGATAGCTTCCCTTTCCTTTCCAACTTCACAGGATAAATAAGAAATTAGAAAGTAGCACCCAATCCCATCCGCAGGCGGATGTGGGCGGTCACTAAAACCGCGCTACAGAAAAATGGCGACTCTGTTGAGGATACAAATTAGGATTAAAATTCCTAAGAGGTATAGGTTGTTAGCAATCATACTATATACTATATACTATATAGATATATATATATTGTTTTTCCTACTTGATATCCGTATTTATTTTTCTGCTAATGAGACTGCGGGTGATGCCGCATCTGGAAAGATTAGGTATACACCTAAGATAAGTGATGGCACTAGACGGGTAATCTTATTGGGAGTGACTCCCAAATAAGAGACCCCGGTCGACCATCGAATCAGTGGAGACACCCTTTGTGGATTCAATGCCTATACGACTTCGGTTGTTGAAAGCAGATTGTTCGATTGTGGTTGTCCATGAAACTGAGGATTTTAGTAGACTGAGACCTTGTTACTATTTTGTAGTGCGGAAGCTATCGGAAATAGTTGTCACGCGATACTACCCTCATTTGAGATTACCCTAAGATGCTACAGCTCGCTCGGGTGAACCAGCCCGCTCTTGTTATCCCAAGGGGGGTCAATGATTTTGAGGACAACTACAAAAATTCACCATAGAAAAACCTTGGGGATGGGTAGAGCCTTGACTTCATGACGCCGAACCTTTGAACCCATGTTTTCCACATGTTTTTGTTTGTTGCATCCATGCATTGCATTTGCATCCCTTGCATATTTCATACATACGTCCGGGTCATCGTCAATTCATTCCAACTATCTATCTTATAGTTATCTGTAAGTCGTCAAACTGATTCCTCATCACCGATACAGGACAATCCTAATGTCCAGCGCAATCCTCTGCCTGAACATAAGAACTGAAACTTCAATCAACTTCAGCTCAATTACTTCCCAAAGACAGGACAACTCATCTTGTGTTTGATTAGTCATTGACCTTGTTTCTATTATTTTGCATTTTCCTTGTTTATCATATTTATTTGCTTTCAAACTTGTTTATCTTTAAATGTCAGTTTTAATGAAATGAGCATGTACAGTATTTTGATTCAAATCATCTGTTTATTCGCATCTTTTAAAAAAAAAACAAAAAATTTTCAAAAAATAATACACATTTTTTTCAAAATTTTGACTATGCAAATATTTGTGGGAGGATGACGAAAATGTAATACCCATAATTGCTGTCGGTACGCTTTCGAATAAACTTTGCTGACGATGTAAGACATTTTTTTCAATTCCCAAACACTGGAGATATAAGGAAGATAATCCCTCGTCAACCCCTTTTGAGCCTTAAAGTAGGAGTTTCTTTCTTTATAAAAAACTCACATTTTTAACCAGGGGCAGGGTGGTTCTCAGTTTAATTTAGGTTGTGTATTCAAGTTCAGAAAGTTTACATACAACAAGCAGATGCTGAAAACGTCTTTCAAATCAAAAGCCAGTGATGGTCCGTCGTAATCATCAAATCAAGCAGTCACTTTCTTTCTAAATCAAAAAGAAAAAGTCTGCTAAGTAAAAAAAAAAGCTTAGGCAAAAACTAGGGCATCCCACTGACTATAAATTAAAAAAAAAAGGCCAGGCAAAAGTTAGGGATAACACCGAGAAGAGATCCTTAAATCCTCGATCTTTAAAAAGTCCACAAAGACGAAAAACAACTAAATGTTGTAAAGAAGCAGTAGCTGTTGTCTCAAGACTTCTGGACCATCGTCATCACTATCATCAGTACAATTCCGAAACCTTTTGGAACCTGAATGCACAATTTAAGTTTAACTGAGCATAGGACTGGAGAACATCACGAAGTTGGGGTGGGTACAAATAAACTTTGAGCTTTTATCTTTTTTTTCATAAACTATGAACCAGGCCACGTTATAACCCTCAAAAGACCTAATTGAAGTAAGGTTATTTTGAGAGCATACTACAGCAAGGTTGCGTAAACTGACTCTAAAATCATTTTTTTGCAAATCATGTGTTTTGGTATTATACCTCTGTTTTACTTTTCATTCAAAATGTTTTAAACCACCGTGTTTCTAACCAGTAATTCATATTACTGTGCTTTTTCTAAAATAATGATTTTGTTTTCAAAATTCTTTCATGAACTTTGCATTAAATTTGCCATGTTTAAATACACATTTTTGATTGCAAACTAGCTTTCCTTTCAAGGAATTTTCAAAACGGTTTAGAAACTTGGTCAGTGATCCTATCAGGGGCAAGTTCTTTCTAGAGTCTGTTAAGAATCAGTTCAAGATTTGTTCAGTGCAAGTCCTTCTCGGAATTGATTTATCCAGAAAAACTTTCAAGACTCATTATTGGGGCAAGCCTTCCCAGTATAACAACATTTTTAGTCCCTAAGCAATGACAGTGATCTCTGTGTTGAGGAATCATTCTTGTCTGTCGCTCCCCAAAAGAGTATAAACTTGTTGGTTTTCACTTCTCAAAGAGTCTAAACTTGTTGTCAGCATTTTCATTTGTATTACATACATTTAATCTTACATCATAACATTTTCATATACAATGCATTCAAGAGTGTTTTAATCCTCATTTTCATTCATCAGTGGTCGTGTTATTATCAACATATTACCTTTCTACAAAGTCCAACTTATCTGGCACCTATACCTTTATGTCTGATCCGATGTTCTTCCGGATATTTCTGTTTGTTCTGATGTTTTTCCAGAACTCTCTTTGTCTTATCTGATGTTCTTCCAGATATAACTTTGTTTTTATCCGATGTCCTTCCGGATATGTCTATCTGTTCTGATGCTTTTCCAGAACGTGTCTCTGTGTCTACCCAATGTTCTTCCGGATGTATCTTTTGGTTTTGAAGTTTTTCCAAAACCCGTTCTGATGTTTTTCCAGAACTTTCTTTGTTTCTATCTGATGCTCTTCCGGATATGTCTATCTGTTCTGATGCTTTTCCATGACTTGTCTCTGTGTCTATCCGATGTTTTTTCGGATATGTCTGTCTCTTCTGATGCTTTTCCAGAACTTTCTTTGTGCTCATCCGATGCTCTTCCGGATGTGTCTCTTTTATTCTGATGCTCTTCCAGAAACTCCTTTAATGTCTATCTGATGCTCTCCCGGATATGACTTTTTTTCATCATCTGATGTTTTTCCAGATGTAACTTTTGTTCTGATGTGCTTATCTGATGCTTTTTCGGATATGTCCGTCATTCTGCCAGTCTTCTAAATTTTTTTCTGTACATTTAACGCTTTTCTAAATGTTTCGGATTTACTCTCAAAGTTATTTTTAATACATCTAACGCTTTTTTAGATGTTGCAGATATGTTTCCCAGAGCGTGTTACCTCTTTCGCATCTGATGTTTTTTCGGATGTCTGAATCTCTGTTCCAGGGTTTATCCCTCTCTTTCCAAATACTACTGAATACCCTTTGTCGCATCAGCAAATTTCCACAATATCTTATATCCCAAGAAAATTCTGTTGGTCTGTCTCCTGTGGCATCATTTCCCATAGTGTTCAAAAGTCTTCCATTCATCACATATCATGTCATCTGTATTCACGGTCAAAATTTTAGGTACTCTGATATTTAATCCTCTTATACCTTGAATGTCTAAAACTCTTTGTTATTCATACCTTCAGGTCTAAGAAGATTAAATAGTGGCATCTGTCATACCCTAAATTTTGACCCGACATTTTTATTTTTCCTCATTTCATCTGTCTATATTTTCATACTGTGTCGCTTGTATATAATATCATATATTTTCTTCATGAATATTTTTGAATTATTAGCCGGAATTAACGTGTTAAATTTTTAGGTATTTTTGGTCAAACTGAAAAGTCAACAATGCAAAAAGTCGGTATCTGGACAATTTTTAAAATCGAATTTTTCAGACATCATTTTTTATTTATTTTTCGCGTACTTTAACTTGGTGTGCTTATTTTAATTTTTTGACTTTCTGGTCATCATGTTTCTAATCTGTCAGAGCCTTTTTAGCGGGTAAAATTAATTTCAAAATTTGACAAAATGGTGTATTTTTTCAATACATATTTTTTCTTGCTGATCGTCTTGGTGTGTTCAATTTATTTTTTCGGACACTTCGATACGAACGGTCTTTATCGTTTTTTACCGGTTTCGGTTCTAATTTTAATTAATTTATTAATTATTTAAGATTTTAATAACTTAATTTTTATTAAATTTTTTTATTATATTTAATTTGTTTATTATATTAAGTATATTATTATAATATATAATATAATTTTTGTTTTATTATTTTTATATTATTAGTCTCTCTTTTAAACTACTAGTCTCCAAAAGTCACAAAATTTCTTCCCCACCCTCACAATTTCATACGCCACTTTTTCTTTCCTCTTCTATTTTTTTATGATATCTTGTTTTCTCATATACTACAAATTTCTTTTGTCTTGCATATATACTACAAAAATCATAAATTGTTTTGGATAAAACGCATCTCTATTTTTCAAACTCAAGTCCAACATGTTAACCATATTTTTTTTCACTTGATGTCATGCCATGCATCATCTTTGCTTAGTTTCTAAGTCCCAATTTTACTATAAATAAGCTTCTATTTTTATTTCAAAAAATTACACCAAACAAGTAGAAAACTTGTTTCTCTCTTCTCTCTAATTCTCATAAGTGCATTGTTTATTTTACTTTAACTTAGAAAGAAAAAAAAAAGGCTTTTGGAAACACCACAAAGGAAGGGTGTTGTGTAACGCCCCGTTTTGCCAATTTTATTTTATGGAGTCGTTTTGATTATTTTATTATTATTTTATTGTAATTTCAACTTTTGTGTGAAAATGTGTTATTTTTAGTCGTGAATATATTTTATCGCGTTTTGGGATCGTTTGCGAGAAATTTGAGTGTGGGGGTATTTTGGTCATTTTATAATGTTTTTCATTAAGTTAGTAAGAAAAGAAAATAGAAAATAGAAAAGGGAAAGAAAGAAAAATAGAGAGAAAGAAAGAAGAAAGAAGGAAAAAGAGAAGAAAAGAGGAGAAGAGAGAAAAATTGGGATAGTGTGGAAAAATCATCAAGATCAAGTTCTAGAGTCGATTTAATCGGGTAAGGGTGCGAAACTCGATTATACTATGCTTGTATATGGTTATGTATGAATGGGTTTGGATGATTCTCTTGCTTTCCATGTTTTTCACTTTTAGGTCGAAAACGATAAAATGAGTAGAATCGATGGTTTAACGGTTGGAAATCGATGTAAAGGTGGTAGTTTGCTTGTTGACATGATTAGAATAGGTTCTGATTGAAATATGTTGATTTGGAAATGGTTTGGGTTGGAAAATATCATTTTTGGGTTTTCAACAGCGCTGAAGGATTCTGAGTTTTCGCAGGTTCGCCTAGCGAACCAATCAGCGAAGGGTAGCGAAGGTTCGCTACGGGTATTCGCCTAGCGAAGGCATGAGCGAAGGTTCGCTAGAGTGTCCGCCTAGCGAACTTTGGGTGTTTTTGGCTCTGTTTGGTTCTGACTTGGTTCGCCAAGTGCTCGCCTAGCGAACTTTGTGTCTGTTTTTAGCTAACAGTTGGTTCGCTGGAACATTCGCCTAGCGAAGGAGCTAGCGAATGCTCGCGAGGGAGGTTCGCCCAGCGAACAGTGCTGTTCGTGTAATTTTGTTTTCTGCATAACTTTTGATCTGTGATTCGGTTTGAGGCGTGGTTTGATGCATTGGAAAGCCATTGAGCTGTACTTTCTTATTATGATGGTTTAGAATTTGTTAGCCGATTTTATTTTGTCGGTAAATGTGAATAGTGTCAATGGTAGACTTTTGTCGTTTTAATGGTGCGTATTTGACTTGTGTTATGCTTTATGGTGTTGCTTCAAATGTGGTATGACTTATGTGCTGTTGTGATGATGATTTGTGGCCGTAAGGCAAGAAAATGCTAAGTGTGGTATTTGATGATATATGCATAATTGTGAATGTGTGTATGTATGCAATGAGAATGTCATGAGTCATTGTATGCCAAGCATCATGATGTGCATTGTTGAACGTCCTGAGTGACGGTTTGATTCCCGAAGGGAATATGCTATAACATCGTGTGCCTCGAAAATATGAGGCGATGCCTGAGGACTTAAAGCGATGGGTATAGACGATTGTGGGCTCCTTGGGAGACTTAAAGCAATCCTTAACGTCGTGTGCCTCGAAAATATGAGGCGATGCCTGAGGACCTAAAGCGACAGGTGAACATCGTAGGCCCGACGGGGAGTTACTTGAGATTCTCAGTAACGAGCGATGGTTCCAATAGTTCCTGAGTGGACTAATGACGTGACAAAGGAAGTCGGTACCGCATGGCATGTGCATAGAGTCGTGGTGTCGGTCTCTGTGCATTTGCATTCATCATGAGTCATTTGTGCATGGAATTGTGAATGTGATTAATGAAATGGAATACGTGTGATTGTATTGTGAATGATTGATGTGCAGTGGTAATTGATACGTGTGAATTGTACTGTGTGTTGTTATAATTTATCTGTGTGCTTTGGTGGTGAGAATATGTTATTTGTGCATTTTTGTGTTAATATATAATTTTATGCAATTATATTATGGTTGTTTTTCTCACCCTTCTGCTGTTTTATAACGCTCTATGAGGCGTTGCAGATTAGAGCTGCTGGAGGTATTCCTTTTTGTGAAGCGTTGCGTCTTCATTATTTTGGTCGGCCGGCTCTGATATGTGTTTCCGGGTAGTTAGGGTGGCCGTTTGCGATTATTTTGTATATCTGATGATATATTTTGGTTGTACATATGCTACCTGATGTATGACAAACTGTTTATAGGTGTATATGTATATATGTTAATCAGATTTTAGATTTTCCGCTTTAATTCTAATTTCTGAAAAGTGGGTGTAAGGAACAAAGTTTCATCTGTATGATTGCTACCCCACAGTTGCATATCATTATGGGCAGGTGTTGCATGTTATGTGTATGTTTGACTTCTTTGATGTGATTCTCCCTTTCTATGCCATGATGTTTCAAATATACTCTGATCAATTTTCGAATTTTCTTTTTACCGCTTTAATTGCGTGTTAATTGGGGGTATAGATTGGGGGCGTCACATGTTGCGCACCCCCTTTCCCATTTTTCAATATTTATGATGTTTTTTAAGAGAAATATTCACATACATACACATACATAGGGAAAGGCATCACACGCCCCCCTTTTCTCCCTCTCTGCCAATTTTTTTCCTCTTGATACATACTCACATACACTTTCCTCGTTATGTCCTTTTCTATGTTTACACATTGCTTACATATATAATTCTAATTGTTTTCATAACCAATACAATTTTTTTTTATAAACTAACAAGTGTTTCTAACAGCAATTTCTGACAATTTTCTCTGCAGAACATCAATCACTACAACATCACATGCAGAAAAATTCAGCAGTAATGAGAAAGGCAACCTGCAACAAATAAAAGGGAAAAATCAATCATATGAAAAACTTACAAAAAACATTGGAATTCAAATTTCAAAAAAATCATTTTTTCATTAATTCTTTCCTGCTTAATTCAAAATCACCATTAAATGATATATCATTTTCTTCCTGCTATAACAAAACTCTGCATTTTTTTAAAGAAATTTCTCAACATCAATAATTTGTCATAACAAACTTATTTTTCTACCATTTTCATTACAGGTAACTTCACAAAATAATATCAATAACTGCAACATAGCAGTTGATAACAACATCTGCAGAACAAGAACAACAATGACAATTTTCACAAAATTGGAATTCCATAACAGCAACAATCTCTCAATTTCCAATTTTTTAAATTATAATCAAATTCAGTTTTGTAGAATTTAATGGAGTAGCAAACTTATCTTTTCGGCCATTTTTGCTACAGGAACCTAACAAAACAACATATGTAGAAAACCTGCACAATCGAAACAGAAGCTCAACACAAAATTCAGCACTTACAAATTTCTGCAAACTTCGAACAATATTCATCAATCTTATTTCAAATTCATCAACAAATTCACAACAAATCACCTGCATTTCGCAGACGGAGGGAGATCGTGTTTTGATGCGTTGAAACCATTGAAGGAAAGATCGTGAGTTTCTCAAAATGCGTTCTTTTACAGGTTCCTCTTTCTTTCATTCTTTTTTTTTACCTTTGTTTTATTATTTTGATTTTATTTCTTTATATAAACAAATTTGTTTTTTATGTTGTTTTAACTTGGGCTCAACCCACTATTTTTACTATACCATACCCTCCAATTTAAAACATGGCCCATCAATATTTTTTAAATTCAATCTCTATTTTAATAATTTTTTGTTTAGTTTAATTTGATATGTTAATTATGATATTAAATTATTTTAATTAATTTAATTAATTGATTATTTTTATATCAATTGGTTTGTTAATATAATTTTCATATGCATATTAATCTTTTCATGAATTTATTTTAAAGTGTTTTATTTAAATTTGATTTATTATTTCATCTTGTTGAATTTTAATCACTGAAATACCATGTTCATGATTATTTGATTTAAATTTTGATATTTTCTTCTTAAATGTTTTATCACTTTGTACTTGATCTGATACGTAATGTTTTTACCATGAACTTATTAATCTGATCATGTTCCGCGATGTTTTACCGCATATCTTCACCTGACGCGATGCTTTGCCGTGTATCTTTATCTGTTCTATCTGATTAATTCTTGATGTTGCTTTCCTGTGATTAATCTGATTCACGGTGCTTTGCCGTGAATGTCTGTTATTTTACACGATGTTTTGCCGTGTACCTCTGTTTTTATCTGCGATGCTTTGCCGCGTATCTTTTTTTGTCACGATGATCTTCCGTGTATGTTTTCAAATAACATGATATTTCTCCATATATGATGCTTTGCCGCGTATCTTTTCCTTTCACGATGTTCTTCAGTGTACGTTTCAACTGCCATGATGTTTTTGGATGATGACACGATGTTTTGCCATGTATTTTCTCTCTGTTTATTCACGATGTTTTGATGTGACTGTCTATTTTTATACCATGATGCTTTTCCATGTATTTAGTTTCACACACGATGTTCTTCCGTGTATATTTTATCTGTCACGATGCTTTGCCGTGTCTTCATTTATTCCGTGATGTTTTGCCACGTATGCATGTTCCCTTAGGATCTCTTAGTTCAAATTTAATTTTCGATTAGGTGTGAAATAAGACAGACATTAGGATGTTCAACCAAGCATGATAAATTTAGGTTAGATTTCCCCTCTCGCCGCCGTGCGATTTAAACTTTATTTTCTGTAGTTCGTGCCCCATAGGGGCGAACTACGACTGCTCTGATTTCTCAAGATTAGGGATGGCAACGGGTCGGGTCGGGTGCGGGTTTCACACTACCCAAACCCGCACCAGAACCCGAACCCGAACCCAAAGGCTATTCGGGTGGCAAAATAACACCCACGCCCACACCCGTTGGGTTCGGGTTTTTTCACCCAAACCCGAACCCGTAGCAAAAACTCAAAAAAAAAAAAAAAAAAAAAAAAATATATATATATATATAAGCATCATTAATTAATTGGCTAAGGTGATATATTCTCTCGCTACAGGATTCCTTAATGACAGGAATATTACATTACCTTATATCTATTTTTACACTACAGCTTATTTAATGAACTAAGGAATTATGCACCACCATATTTATTAATTGTATTAAAGTAAGGTCTCAATTCATGCTATTAGTTCTACAGTTTTGGTTATATATATTATTATTGAATAATAATTTCTTCAAAAGTCCACAATGTGAACAGACTAAATTCACATACAGATCAAACAATTCCTATCATATGGCGAGACATATAAACTTATTCACATTCAATTAATATTTTAACAATAAACCATAATTTCTAGAATTTGATGAATCACAAACGATACACACTAAAACTTCAACAAAACTACATTTGCCTTGTTAATTTTTTTATGTCGCTACAGAGCATTCATATATATATATATATATATATATAGCGGGTGTGGTTTCGGGTTTCGGGCACGGGTTTTACACTACCCAAACCCGCACCCGAATTATCGGGTGGCACCCGAACCCGAACCCGAACCCAGTCAACTCGGGTTTTCACCCGTTGACTCGGGTTCGGGTGCGGGTGGGCCCCGCGGGTTTGGGTCTGCCTGCCATCCCTACTCAAGATCCCATTGAGAATATGTAGGCATAAGACTGTAAAGTCTTAGCGAGCAACCTTTTCTTTTTTTCATTATCTCTTTACATCCGTTGTTTTCCCGGATATTTGTATTTTCAACCTCTTATTTTTTATCTCTTTTTATCCGATGCTTTCCCGAATATTCATATCTGCAATCTTTTCTTGCAATCCGATGCTTTCCCGGATATTTATATCGTTTCTTTTCAAAACAACTTTCCTTGTGATTTAAATTTAAATTCATAATTTGTTATCAAAACTTTTTTCTTTGTTGAACAACTAACAAAACAACATGGAAGCTCTACAAGGGTAAGTGTTTATCTGCTTTCTTTTACTGCTTTCATATACATAACTGTATTGTGGGAAGCTGCGCATGGTTAGTCTTCTTTCATATCCCCTTTAAATACTTGTCATATATCAACTGTATATATACTAGTATAGTTATTTAGAGTTTTCCCCGACAACTAGGTCTAGAACTAGGTAAAGCCATATTAGTCACTCTTGAAATACAAACAAAACTAGACCCCCCCATAGGATTCCAAATAAAGTCTCCCTTCTCTTGGGGTTAAACAATATGAAACAAAGAGAAAGGCAGTATTCTCGGTGAACCTTTTCTCAGACTGTCACCCATAGAAATTGTCAAAGAAATTCTACTCCCCAGAGTTGATCTATTTTCCGTGAATAGCATCTCTTGAGTTTCTTCCAAACCCTCGAAGTTTCCTGGAATGATCTCTTCTCTGTGAATTGCATTTCTTGAACTTCTCTTGGTTTGGGGACCCACAGGCTTCCTAAAAGCATCCCCGCCTCCTCTTGGGCGTTGTACAAGGACCCTTCGGCTTCTTAGAAGTTCTCATGCCTTCTCTTGGGCTTAATACAAGGACCCGACGACCTCTTAAAGGTATGGGAACAGAATCTAGTCATCCTTTGCTAGAGCAGTCTTTCTATAGTCAATACATCAAACCGATTTAGGGTTGATTCTCATCCCTTAAAACATCAGCCTCCTCTTGGGCATCATACAAAGATAAATCTCTTCATACCAGTAGACTTGGACAGTCTCATCTCCTTTTGGATCTCCAGAAACCCTCAAGTCTCCTAAAATCACAGGAAAGACCCTTTCCTTTTATTTTTCATCCGACGCTTTCTCGGATATTCCTTCTATTTTCATCCGATGTTTTTCCCGAATATTTATGCTTCAATCTTTAGTCTTTTTACTCTTTCAATCAATTCCCACTGCCGTAACCCGAAATTTGACCTCCCTCTTTTGTCTTTTGCATAAGCAGGTACATTAGCATCGTCGGCATACGCATTCGCACTTTTCTCTGTGTGTTTCTTGTTGCAGGATTTTTAGGTTTTTAAGCCCGATTAATCACATCATCACAAGATGATCTCATCATCAAAACAAGCTCAAAGTAAAAGTTTCCATGTTTACTCATCCAGACAAGAGGTGGAAAATCGAAACCGAGACTTCATCATCATTTCCTAAGCAATTTGGGCAACATTTGACTGAAGTAACCGGTTAACGTGTGGTGAGTAACCGGTTACTCGGTGCAAAATTGCAGTTCTTGCTGCATTATTGGGACAGTAGCCATGCACTCCCTTTGGTAATTGATTCTACAGTATTCTAGCAGTGTGTGGAATATTCTAGACATCTCTAGACATTTCAAGGCTATTCAATTCAATCCAAGTGCTTTTGCTCTAATGTTTCACTTCAAATTGAGTGCACCATGTTCCTTGTTTTACAAGCATGTCAATCTTTGGATGTTGGAGTTCACATTGGGATTGTTACCGAGTTGGTTCTAACTAACCGAGTTAACCACCTTGAGTCGGTGAGTCAAGCCTAACTAACTCCTAGCCTAATTCCAAACCCAAAGCTAAGTCCAAAGCTAGCTCCAAACCTCTCACACTCCAAACCTAAAGTCTATATAAACAATGCTTCACTCATTTTTCAAGGACCCTCAATCATTTTCTCCAATTTCTCACATTTTCACTCTCAATTCTCTCACATTCTCTCTGATTTTCCTCTGCTACATCTTCATCTTCATCTCAATTCTCTTCCAAAACCTCACCAAAGCTCATTTCTACTTTGAAGGATAATCACTTTTACATCAAAAGTGATTATTTCTTGAGCTCAACCTTCATCATTCTTGCTATTATACTTGGATTTCTGGAATTCTATTGGCTTGTGGATTAATCTTGAGTATTTTCTGCAATATTCAACGGTTCGAATTCGCATTTTGGAGCTTTATCGTATTTTGCTCGATTTCGACACGTTTCGTCACCAAATCGAAGATTCCTCTGGTTTTCTTTAGTTTTCTGCATCAAGAACACTTTGCAACAATTACCAAGGCACATATCAGCCTTGTAGGTTGGTGGATCTTACTTTACTCTCTGTTTCGATTGTTTCTGCGCATTTTCGATATGAATTTCGATCGTTTTCGGTTTAATTTATTATGCACTTGCTTGATCTTTGATCTTCATGATTATTGTTTGCAATGTGTGTTAATTGCTCTTACTTGCTGTAATTTTCGTGCACAAATTCATGACCTAGCATGTGGTGGTTGGTATAAGTGATTATGTGCTGAAAATCACTTTTGGAAAGCTGTTTTTTCTGTTATTTTTGCCACTGTCACAGTGGTAACCGGTTAACACATGGTGAGTAACCGGTTACTCAGTGTAAATTTCATAAAAAAAACACAAATTTTCAAGCAAGTAACCGGTTAACACATGGTGAGTAACCGGTTACTCAGTACAATTTTCACCAAAAACGCAGGTTTTCAAGCAAGTAACCGGTTACCCTGTGGTGAGTAACCGATTACCACTGTACATAATGGCCATTTTCTTGCATTTTTTAGTGTGTTTGCCATGCTTTCTTCCCTTAACTTTCGTGGATCCATATGCTTGATATTTGTGGATGTTGTAAGTGTTGTTTAACTTCTGGTTGAAGCATGTTTGTCAAATTTTCGATGCTCGTTTTTTCATTTGTCGATTATTTACAATTTTGGCAATGTGTGTTCATGAACATCTTGCATTCCATTTGATCACTTGTTAACATGTTTTGCAATGCATACTAATTGTCATTTGGTATTGTTTTTGCATTTCATTTCTTACTTTGCATTAAGTTTGCTCTTGATTGAGCAAATTTAATTTTGTATAATAAATAATTCACACCTTTTGCTTTAATGATTTTCCATCCTCTTTGGAAAATTGTTAACATAGCACTTCCCCTTGATTAATTGATCGAAACCATGTTTCGATTAAGTTGATCTTCCCATTCCCTCTCTTTAGGATCTCTTTAGAGCTTCTCTTTCTGGATCCCTTGCGGAGTTGGAGTTTTGCGCTACGCATAGCTGAGGAGCACTGTACAAACTAAAGTTGTTACGCTACCCATTTCACAGCATGCGTGGAGCACTGTACAATTTGGAGCTGTTGTGCTGTCCGCTTCAATTTCTACACTACACTCTGTGTGTTAGAGAAGGAATGAGAAGGGAGAATTCCTACTCTCATTCTGACTACTTCAGGTAGGGGACGAATGACCCTGTGCTTGGCTTAGTCACCTCTAATCTCAGGCGGTAGCGTATCCTCTTCCTCAGTCGAGTTGATCTGTGATCACTCCTATCTCTTTCAACCCTTCTTTTGATCAATCACCATTCTTCTTGGTTGAGATCATTGTTTTGCGCTAGCAAACTCTCTTTGTTTCAATATTCCTTTCTTCTTGTGGTCAATCATCGCTTTTTGATTCCCCTGAAAGTCTCATTTCCTTTTCTTCGGTTAATCTCAGTCTGTCTGTTAAAATAGATAATCACCGGAGTTCTCAACCTTCTTTTGATTATTCTCCTTTGTTTGGTTAATCACTGCTTGTCAGTTAAAACACCATTGTTTGCACTCCTTCTCAGTTAACCACAGTCCATCTGTTAATATACTGAGTTCCTTGGGTTAATCACCTTCTCTTGGTTAATCACCCGTTTCTTCAGTTAACCATAGTCCGTCTGTTAAAACACTAAGCCTTTCGAGTTAATCACCTTCTCTTGGTTAACCACTCGCCTTTCTTTTCGGTTAATCACAGTCTGTCTGTTAAAACTGAACCCCCAGCAGTTGGCAACCTTTTCTTGGTTCGAATACTTGCATCCTTGGGTTAGCAACCTCTTTTGGTTCCAATACCTCTTTCTGTTGGTCAATTACTGTCTATTCAGTTCGTACCAACGCCCTTTTGGGTCACGACTTTCGCTCGGCCCTACACCCATTCTTCTGGTTTATCACAGTCTGCCTGCTGACACCAACTCATTTTCCCCACAGAGTCTTACTCTCTCTCCGGTTAACCACTGCCAGTCAGTTAATATACCCAGTTTCCCTATTCTCTTGGTTGTGACACCATCCCTTTATTTGATCCCCAGCCGGGTCGCTTACCCACTGATCCCCAAGCAGATCTTTGATCTTTTCCTTTCACTCCTTTATTTTCCTGGTTTCGACACCAATCCTCTTTGTTATCCCCAACGGAGTTTCTTTTCTTCCTTACTTTCTCGGTTTTGACACCATTCCTTTCTAGTTTCTTGTGCAATCGCTCTTACTGTTCGGTTTTCCCCAGTAGAGTGTCTTCCTCTTTTGTTCTTGGTTTTGACACCACTTTCCTTTCTTTGTTTGGTTTTCTGTCTTAGTTCCCCGAACTACGGAAGCTCTAATTCTGCATTCGTTCGAATGTCAGATACGTAGGCACGAGATGCGATGTCTTGGCGAGCACGCTTCCACCCTTCTTTCCTTCTCCCCTTCTTTCTCCTTTCTTTTCCCTGGTTCCTCTGAACTACGACGCTCTTATTTCCTCATTGCACTATGAGGGTACATAGGCACGAGGGCCCCAATCCTCTGCGAGCACTTTTTTTTTCCTTTCTTCCTTTTCCCTTTCTCTCCTTTCTCTTAGCTAGAAGCCTTTAGATAGATAACCCATCCAAGCCTAGAAGCAAGCGAAATGGTTCTCGTCAAGTACGACGGATGCGTAAGGTGCTAGTACCTTCCTTTCGTATAACCGACCCTCGTTCCCGTTTCTCTTCCCCTTGGGTTTTATCAATATTTTCCCTGTCCTTTGGGACTAAATAAAGTTCAGAGGCGACTCTGTTGTTATCTTTGAGTGTGCAATTCACTCAGGTATAAACCAGCCATCTCCAGCTGGCGACTCTGCTGGGGAGTCCTTGCTCTTGCAGGTTGGGGTCTCGCCTAGTTTTGTTTACTTTTCTTGCTTGCTTGGGTGTTTATCTTTCGCATTTTACTCGCTTTATCTTTATGCTTTAGCTTTATGTTTATTTACTACATTCATTTACTGCTTTGAATATTCATATGCTGCATATTCTGGATATCTGCTATATTTTCTGCTGTTGTTGGGATGGGTAGATATTAGTGGAGAGAAAGGGCCTAACACCGGGCCTAGTATACACATAGGCTAGAACGTGGATAGTCGTGAGGCCTGCCTTTTACGCGTTGGGTTATCACGAGAGCCACATCCCAGATCGTGATTCGCTTGAGAATAGTTCAGTCCTGTGAGAATTCACTACGACGAGGGGTTTTCATTCTGAGTCCTATGGTTTGGACGACCTTTCTAGGGACCACCTTGTTGTGTCTAGATCGCACCTGTGAGGGGGATGGGTTTTTGCAGGAAAACAAGCCACTTTATACCTTTGTTCTCTCACACATCAGATTTTTCACCGACACAGCAGATCATGTTGCACCGACACAGAGTTATGTGGAGATATCTAGATTGTTCAGATTGGATTGTTCAGACAGTGCTGGCTTCTTGTTGTTTGTATTGCATGTCATTTCATCATGTAAATTAATTTTTGCATGTGCATTTCCAGGTATTCGAAGACTTATCTTTTGTTAGCATTATCATGGAGATGAGTACTGGTTGTCGTGGCATTTTCAGTTACAAGTTTGTGGAGCCTAAGCTGGGTATTTTGAGAGGTCTAGCATCCCTGTTGGTGAGAGATCACAGAGGGGTTTTCATAGATACTTATGGTAATCTGTTGACCATCCTCAACACTGAAGTGAACATCACCGCCATTCATACTCTGGTTCAGTTCTATGATCCGCCGTATAGGTGCTTCACATTTCAGGATTATCAGTTAGCACTTACACTTGAGGAGTATGCTTATATTCTGGGGGTTGAGATCAAGAAGCAGGTTCCTTATGTTTACACTAGTGGTTGTCCGAAGTTTCCCCTTATTGCTGATGCACTTTACATTAGTAAGAAGGATGTGGAGGATAATCTCAAGACCAAAGGAAATGGTATTCGAGGGTTTGCTTCAAAGTTATTGGTTGGCAAGGCCACTTCTTTTGCTAAGGATGGACACTGGAAGGCTTTCAATGTCGTTCTCGCTCAACTGATATATGAGATCGTCTTGTTTCCGAACATGGAGGATTTTGAAGATCAGGCTGCCATCAGTATCTTCTTGTCCAAGAACCCTGTTCCAACACTTCTTGCTAATACCTACCATTCTATTCATTCCAGGAATGAAAAGAAGAAAGGAACCATTGCCTGTTGTGCTCCTTTGTTGTACCGATGGTTCATGTCTCATCTTCCACAGAAGGGTCCTTTTATTGAGAATAAGGGTAATCTCAAGTGGTCTCAATGGATCATGTCTCTTACTGCTGATGACATTTCTTGGTATTCTCGAGTCTTCGACGACGTTCCGATCATTCTTCATTGTGGGAAATTCTCTAATGTGCCTCTCCTGGGTACAAAGGGTGGAATTAACTACAATCCGAGAATGGCTTTTCGACAGTTGGGATATCCTATGGTTGCCAAGCCTGATCCCGAGGTAGTGGAAGAATTCATCTTTCATGACGGGGTTGATGACATGGGATTGCTGAAGAGGTTTAGTGCCGCATGGTCTCAGATTCATCTTGAAGGAAGAGCCGATTTGGGTAAGAAGAAATGCGTAGCCAAGGAAGCTTACACACTTTGGGTCAAAGAGCGCGTCAAAGAGATCTTGTTGCCATTTTCTCTCGAGCCTTCCATGAATGCCAAACCTCCTGAACTTACTATTGTTCCTCCATTTGAGGTCGACCAACTCAAGCTGATTATTGAGAAGTTGAAGAAGGAGAATGCTGATCTTCGTCTGAACCTGGATAGAGTCACTTCCGAGAAGTATGTCCTACAGATTGAGCTCTGCCAGAACCGCGAGCGCATGCTCAAGGAGGTGGAGGTTGAACAGAACAAGCGTAGGAAGGTGGGTGATGCTTTGAAGAGCACCTATGAGGGACTTGCTTCAAAGAAGAGACAACTTGTCAATGCTTATTATCAAGCCTACAAGGATGAGCTGAGCTACAACAAGCAACTTGAAGAGCTTCGAGGGAAGTTATCCGAGTTCAAGACGAAGTGGCAAAGTGAGCAAGACCGTGCTAATCAGTTAGCAAAGGACTATTCCCAGTGTCAAGCTAAGCTCGAAAAAGTCTTCGGTATTATTAAGAAGCTACAGGATCAAGCACATCAAAGCCGAGAACAAATCAGTCAGCTCAACACAGAGAGTACTCATTGGGAGCATTAGAGCCGTCATCTACAGAACCTCCTGGATCAGAAAGAGGCCTTTCTTCAGGATATGCTTCAGGGACCTAACCATTATTTGCTGCGTAACCTCATGAAGGATGCAAAGTATTGGAGTGAGAGGCATGGCCGTCTAGCCAGATTTGCTGAGCATGCATTGGAGGACTTGCCTGGGTTGTTGAGGGATGCATATGATGATGTATTGCTACACCAGATTCCCTAGGCTGTTTTCCACTTCTTGTCTGTTTGTAGGGTGGTCTTTGATAGGATCCATGCGGATTTTGTTGTAGCCCAAAAGACAGATATTTGACTTGTACTCGACTTGTACTGTTTTCTTTTATCTATGAATGAATGCAGTTTCTTATCAATCCTATCTTCTACGCCTTTGCTTATATGCTTTATGATTCTTGTCAACAAAGATAAGTTTAAGAATTCCTGGAATTTAAAACTTTATTTTTGCATGCATATCATACATTCATTTACGCACATATGCACGTCCCTTCATCCGAAACCGTTGCTCACCCTTGTCTGCCTGCCTTGTAGCAAGACGACGACTCGACATCGGTATTTCACTCGATCAAACAAATCCAGAATCATGGCTGACTTTGAAGCTGAGAACGCTGCTTACAAGGAAACTCTAGCTCAATTCCAAGGTCGGATGGATCAGTTTCAGACGAACATGGATGCCATTATGGAACTCCTTTTCACTCAGAGGGACGCTTCTGCTGTTGCTGCCACTGTTGTTGCAACTGCTACTGATGCTACCGTTGTCACTCCTGTTGTGACCACTTCTCCTGTTGTTACGGCTACTCCTGTTGTTGGTCCTTCTCCTGCTACCGTTGAAGTGCCAGTTGAGCCTGTGAATCAGCCTGTTGTTCAGTCCAATGTGAATAAGATGCCTGCTAGTTTCCCATGGGGCATGCCTCCAAATTACACTCCTCAGATTGCCAACAATGGTAGTGCCTTCCTACCGTATCAGTCTTTTGTTGCGCCCATGCCTAATGGGAATGTGGCTGCATATCCATGGGGCATGCCTACTCCAGTCCCACCCCCAGTGGTGAGTGATGATCCTGGGAATCCTCAGGCTCAGACTCATCAAACTTCCGGGTTGGCCGACATTGAAACTCCGGATGAAGAAGAGCATGTGTATAGAGGTCCTCCTATTCATGTTCCGATTTCATCTCAAGTTGCTCAAGCTGCTATTCAGAATACTCATCCTGGGATGTTCTATCCTGGGGCATCTTCCTCAGCTACTGTGGTACATCCTCTGCATTATCCGTTTGGTGTTCAGATGGGTCAGAATGCTGGTCAGATGGTTAATCTGGGTTTGGTATATCCTTCTCAGTTTGCTACTCCGCAAGTGAATGCTCCGGCCGCATCTCAGCTACCAAATCCTCAGGTTCTGGTCAGAACCACTAATCAGAATAGACCTGCTAACTACAAGTTGTTGGAAGACCGTATCAGAGCTATTGAAGGGTTTTCTGCTTTTGGCATGGAGGCTAAGGACTTGTGTTTGGTTCCGAATGTTGTGTTGCCGCAGAAATTCAAAATACCTGAGCTGCCAAAGTATAAAGGTTTGAGTTGCCCACGTAGTCACATCACTATGTACTGTAGGAAGATGGCGTCCCATATTGATAATGATGAACTACTTGTTCATTGTTTTCAAGATAGTTTGTCTGGTGCTTCATTGGATTGGTACATGGGTCTAGAGCGCAGCAAAATCCGTACTTGGAGGGATTTGTCTGAGGCGTTCGTGAAATAATACAAATACAACTTTGATCCGGCACCTACTAGATTACAGTTGCAGAATCAATCTCAACGCTCAGCCGAAACCTTCAAAGAGTATGCACAAAGATGGCGTGAGATGGCATCTCGTGTGCGACCTGCTCTCTCTGACAATGAGTTGGTTGACATCTTTATGGGTACGTTGCAAGGTTCCTACTATGAGAAAATGGTGGGTAGTTCTTCATCGAACTTCGCTGATGTTGTAACCATTGGTGAATGGATTGAGAACGGTTTGAAGACTGGAAAGATTCCTAGAGCTACTTCCCAACAGCCGGCCAGAAAATCTCAGAATAGTCAATCAAAGAAAAAGGAAGGTGAAGCCAACGCTATGACAACTCAAGTTTCTCCTCAGTATCAAGCTCCCATGGCACCCATGCCATATTATCCATATCCGTACATTGCTTATGCTCAATATCAACAACCACCATATCAGTATCATCCGCAACAACCAGTTTAGAATGCTCAGAATCAGCAACAGACTCAACAGAACAAAAATCAGCAGAATCAAAACTGGCAAAACAACAACAATCAAGGGAACCACAAGCGTCCGAATTTCGACAGAATTCTGGTATCATACACCGAATTATTTCCTTACTTGGTTCACCAAGGGGCAATTGTCCCCAAACAGATTGCACCTGCAATTCCTCCATTTGGCCTGAAGCATAATCCAAATGCGTCTTGTGCCTATCATGCTGGATACATAGGACATGCAACAGAGGATTGCTTTGTTTTCAAAACCAAGGTTCAGGAACTCATTGATAAGAAAATTCTGACTTTTGCTGAGGAAGGTCCTAATATTCAGAATAATCCGTTGCCGAATCACAATGGACCTGCGGTTAACATGATTGAGGCTAGTTCAAAGGCTGAATTGATCATGGATGTTGACGAAGTAAAGACCCCGATGAGTGTAGTTTTCAAGAAATTGAATGAGCATGGGCTGTTGAAAGGGTTGCATGGTAAATGTCAGATTTGTGACGATAATCCCAACCAGTGTCGAAGGCTGAAGGGTTGTGTCCAGATTTTGATGAACTGTGGTGAAGTTAAATTTGTCAGATCTAAGCTTGTTGAGGAAGTTGCTGCCATCGAGCCATTCACCATTGTCTATAGGAAGGTTCCTGTGGAATCCCCTAAGCAGAAGAAGGTGCAACCCATTGTTGTTTGCTCGCCAAAGCCGTTTCCGTATCAGAATTCTAAGGAGGTACCTTGGAGATATGGATCTACTGTGTTTTATGGAAATCAAGAGATAAGGTTTGCGGAATCTGAGATCGTAAATGTTACAGCCGTTGGAGGCATGACTCGTAGTGGATGAGTGCTCGCTCCGAAGGTCACTACAAAGCCCGTTCAAGTTCCAACCGTTATTTCTCCCGAGGAGACACCTGCAATCCCTGTTATTCAACAAGGGGCATCCAATGCCATTCTAGTGCCGACTATCCTGTCTGATGATGTTTCAAAGAGCAAAGAGACACTTGATGATCAAGAGTTCCTTAATTTGATCAAAAAGAGTGACTCTAAGATTGTGGATCAGCTGGGGCAAACACCCTCGAGGATCTCCATCTTGTCCTTACTCATGAGTTCACCCGCGCATAGGTCAGCTTTATTGAAGGTCTTGAACAGTACCCATGTTATGCATGATATATCAGTCGTCGAGTTTGACGATGTAGTGGCCAATATAACTGCAAGTCGGTATTTGGGTTTTAATGAATCAGAATTGCCTCCTGAAGGAAACGCCCACAACAAAGCACTGCACATATCCGTCACATGTACAGACATCCTCATATCTCGTGTTCTTGTAGACACCGGTTCTTCCCTCAATGTGATTCCCAAGGGCACATTGAGTCAATCACTGGTAGAAGGAGGCGAGATGAGACCCAGCTCCTTGGTTGTCAGAGACTTTGATGGTTCGCGAAGGCAAGTTATCGGAGAAGTGGATTTACCCATCAATGTTGGGCCGCATTTGTTCACCATTACTTTCCAAGTGATGGATATCAATTCGACGTACAGTTGCCTATTAAGTCGACCATGGATCCACACCGCAGGGGCAGTTACCTCCATTTTACATCAGAAGTTGAAATTCATGTTCGACGATCAGCTGGTCATCGTCTGTGGTGAAGAGGATCTGATCGTGAGCGAGTTATCGTCTTTTCGATACATCGAGACCGAGGAAGGCATATCTGAGGTGCCATTGCAGTGTCTCGAGTTCGAAGATGTCAGCTCCGCTTCAACTAGTCAAAGTAGATCACCACAAATGACTTTAGCATCCGCTAAGAGTGCTAAAGAAACCATCGAGAGAGGTGCCTTGCCAGGTTGGGGGCATGTGATTGATGTGGTTGAAAAGCATAATCGTTTTGGTTTGGGTTATCGTCCGAGTCGACGATCACATGGTCAGAATCAGTATAGTGCAATCAAGTTCAGTAGCGCGGGTTTCCAACAGGGTGACGTCGTGACAACTATTGATGAGGCTGGTCATAGCGATCAGATCCCAAGTTTTGTGCGCAAGTGTCCACCGGGTTTTAAGCTCAACAATTGGACATCTACTGTGATTCCTGTGGTGTTCCCATGTAACATGTAATGCATTTTGCTTTTTCCTTTCCCTCGTCCTCGCCCTAGATGAGTGGATAGCTTGTAAGGGCCTCACTTTTTTCAATATTATGTGATCAATAAAAGTTTTTTTGCATTCAAAATCATGCTCTATTTTCTTTTCTTTATTTTACTTTTACACAAACAAATGACAAAAGTTTCTTTTATTTTCACCTTTCAAAATAGCTCATTCTAAACATATTCATAAACATGCAGAAATAATAAAAGCATTGATAACAACATGGCAAACATCCATTGTAATTCTGGGATTCCAATTGACCAAGCCGAAGAAGATGGTGAGGAAGATTGTGAATTACCGGCTGAACTAGCAAGGCTCCTTGAGCACGAGCATAGAGAGACTCGGCCACACAAAGAGCCAGTAGAAGTGGTCAATCTTGGTACTGATGAGGTCAGAAGAGAAGTCAAGGTTGACGCGTCCTCGCAAAGCATGTACACTCCGAGTTGGTCAAGTTATTGAAAGAGCATGTTGATATCTTCGCCTGGTCCTATCAAGATATGCTTGGGTTGGATACCAACATCATTGAACATCACTTGCCACTCAAGCCAAGATGTCCTTCTGTCAAGCAAAAGCTCAGGAAGACTAGACCCGATATGGCACTCAAAAAATCAGAGAAGAGGTAAAGAAACAGTTTGATGCTGGGTTCCTCGCCACATCTGAATATCCTGAATGGATCGCCAATGTCGTCCCAGTTCCAAAGAAAGATGGTAAAGTCAGAATGTGTGTGGATTATCGAGATCTCAACAAGGAAAGCCCGAAAGATGATTTTCCTTTGCCTCGTATTGATGTCTTGGTGGATAACAAAACACAGTTCTCTGTCTTTTCGTTTATGGATATAATTAGATCAAAATGTCCCCACCTGATATGGAGAAGACTACTTTCATCATGCCATGGGGTACATATTGTTACAAAGTCATGCCATTTGGTCTAAAGAATGCAGGGGCAACATACCAGCGTGCCATGACAACCCTCTTTCACGATATGATTCATATAGAGATTGAGGTTTACGTGGACGATATGATTGCCAAGTCCAAAACTGAGGATGATCACCTGGTTCATCTGAAGAAACTGTTTGACAGACTCCGGAAGTTTAGATTGCGGTTGAATCTTGCGAAGTGCACCTTCGGAGTTCGATCTGGTAAATTGTTGGGCTTTATTATGAGTCAGAAGGGCATTGAAGTTGATCCTGACAAGGTTAGGGCAATTCAGAACATACCGCCTCCCAAAACAGAAAAAGAAGTCTGTGGCTTTCTGGGCAGAGTTAATTACATCTCCAGGTTCATTTCCCACTTGATAGCTACCTACGAACCAATGTTCAAATTACTAAGAAAAAATCAATCAGTTGAATGAAACAATGATTGTCAAGAAGCATTTGAAAAAATAAAACAATATTTGCAAGAACCACCGATCTTAGTACCGTCGGTTCCTGGTAGGCCTTTAATTATGTATCACACCGTTCTCGATGAATCAATGGGATGTGTATTGGGTCAACATGACGACACTGGCAGAAAAGAACATGCAATTTACTATCTGAGCAAGAAGTTCACCGATTGTGAGACCAGATACTCACTCTTGGAGAAAACTTGTTGTGCTCTGGTCTGGGCAGCTCGACGCCTATGACAATACATGATTTGCCATACTACTTTATTGATATCCAAAATGGATCCGATAAAGTTCATATTTGAAAAGCCTGCTGTCTCCGGAAGGATTGCTCGGTGGCAGATGCTGTTAACTGAGTATGATATCCAACATGTTACCCAGAAAGCAATAAAAGGGAGCGTCTTGTCTGACTATCTTGCCCATCAACCTGTAGAGGGTTATCAACAAATGAAGTTTGACTTTCCCGATGAGGATGTTTTATTTATCAGAGATTATGAGACTCCAGACCCTGACATAGGACCCGAACCAGGGGCGCGATGGACGTTCGTGTTCAATGGTGCCTCCAATTCTAAAGGTCGTGAGATCGGTGCTATCCTCATCTCCAACAGGTTTTCACCTTCCCTTCACTGCCAGATTATGCTTTGCATGCACCAACAATATGGATGAATATGAAGCATGTATCTACGAAATTGAAGCGGCAATTGACATGAGAATCAAGATTCTTGAGGTCTATGGAGATTCTGCCTTTGTCATTGGTCAAGTCAGAGGGAACTTTGTGACTCGGGATTCCAAGCTGGTTCCGTACCAACAACACATAGAGATATTGATTCCTTACTTTGATGAGATCACTTTTCATCATATTCCCAGAGAATAAAATCAATTAGCTGATGCTCTTGCCATTTTAGCATCAAGGTCAAGTGGAAGAATGAAGCTCCTCATATCCGCATTAATCACTTGAACGAACCAGCACACTGTTTAGCAATCGAGGATGAGTCTGATGACAAGCCTTGGTTCTATGACATTAAGAGATATCTAGAAAAATAGGAGTATCCCGAGGGTATCACTTGTAAGTTATATGTGAGCCTAAGAAGGGGGTGAATTAGGTTCTTAGAGATTTATCCCGATTTTTAAATGAACTTGAGTTTTACTAAGTGTTGAAATACGGTAAATGCGGAAAGTAAATGAACACCGAGATGTATAGTGGTTCCCCTCACAGCCCGAGAGTACTCCACTCCCCTTTCAACATGAAAGATAATTTACTATAGTTTTGGACAAGACAAGACTCTTCCTAGTCTTTCTATACAAGTCACTAACTATCAACCACCAAGAACACCCTCTTAGATTTTACAAGTTTAAAGTTCAACCAAGAACAAATCTTACAATGGACCTCTTGTATCCACAATCTGGATCACAAGGATTCTAACAAACCCTATAAGAGAAACAATCCTTCCCTTATAGTCAACACCTAAAACCAAACACTTGTTGGACCATTAGGATTTTACAATAGTTCAGAATTTTGAGTAAGTAGATGAAACTTTGATTCTTCAATATATCAATCCAAAGATTGATCTTCTCCCTTTTTTTAACAATCACTCTTAATGATATTATACAAGTGTTCAACACAATTGAAATGAAACAAATGTAGTATGTGTGAATATTTTATGCAAATGTTTCACTCTTAGAAAGTTTGTTAAGAACACTTTGATAAAATGAAAGTTTTGGTAGAAGAATGATTGTTTGAAATTTTTAGCAAGGAGGTGTTTTTAAATCTGAAAAATGATGTTTATATAATGCACAAAACACCTCTACATAAAGGTATTATGATATGAAACAATGCCATGCTTTAAAATATAAAACCAATGATCATTTTCATGAAAAGATACATATTTTCGCATGCAAGAACAGTGGTAATCGATTAACAACAAATGTGTTAATCGGTTACGCTCCTTCAACGTTTAAAAATATTCAAAATTAAAACACGCTGTAAATTGTGGCGGTTATTTTGGTTAGTTACGTCGGCTCAAAACGCCGTAATTAACCAAAAACTGAATGTTTAAATAAATTGAAAAATTAAAAAATTGTCTAAATATTTGAACCAATATTATGCAACATCTATTGATTTATCCAAGTCAATAGATTATATTTGAAAGTGATTTAACATAGTTCAAATAAAAAATAAAATAAATAAATAAATAAATTAAATAAAGTTTCAAATGTATGATAAAAAATGATATATTTTCAACCACATGAACCATGTATGCAAGTGAATTTTGAAGATTATTTTGAGAACTATTTTATCAATATATATTGCATGCTTGAGACACTTTTGAACACTTGTATGCAACCATATTGATAAGTGAGAGTTATACCTTGATTATACTTGAGAATTCTTCAAGACTTGTAAAAATTAAAAACTTTGTGCTAGCTTCAATGTCTTGATCCATTCTTTTTGAGCAAGCATAACATCTTGAATGAATAATATTGTCTTCATCAAAACCATTGAGAAACTTGCCTTCACATTCTCCCCCTTTTTGATGATGACAACGCAATTTTGAAAATTTGCTTTAATCTTGTTTCTCTAACACAAAAGGCTCCCCCTTGATCAATGCTCCCCCTAAATTCATGATTTAGAGTGTCTTTGCTAGCTGCATTTTGTTAGAGAAAAACAAACACAAACACATACATCTTCTCCCCCTTTGTCATTAGCAAAAAGGATGGGAAAAGACTTGAAATTTATAAAGAAATCTTGAAAAATGAAAAATAATTTTTACCTATGAGTTTTACCTCATGAAAGACTTCATCAAACATTTATCCTTGCCGGAACATGATTTTGAAGTCTTTGTCACAAAGTTGATTTATACTAGGAAGATTATGCTTTAGTTTGTCAACTTAAAGTACATCTTCAATGGATGTGAAAGTTAGTGCTTCAACTTTGCCAATGCCAAGAATTCTTTCTTTAAGGGAATCCTCATATGTGAAATAACCCTTGGACTTTGGAACTAGATTTGAAAGTTAGTTTATGCCTCCCATCAAAAGCTTAGAACCACCACTTATCAAAACATCATAGATTTAAAGTGGTCCTTAAGCAAACCTACAAAACAAATTAAGTTTGATTTGGTACCCAATGTGCTTTGGGTCCATCATAGTTAGTTCCTTTCTTAACCCACACATAATGCCCACTTGCAACACTAAAGTTTCTTACATAGCAAGCATTAGGTGTATGACCAACAATACCACAATAAAAACAAGTAGGTTCAAAGTTGCTCTTATATCTTGAAACATAAGATTTCTTTTTAGGAAATCTTTTCTTTTTAGGATTAGGATGCACATTCCTAGGTTTGTTCACTTTCTCTTTGGAAGTTTGATCCTTAGCCTTAACAAATATAGTTTTACTTGAACTTGGTTTAGAAAACTTTGAATAGCCAAGTCCACTTTTATCATTTGAATATCTTTGTTGACTAAGGACTTCTTCCAATCCAATTTGTCCTTTCTCATACCTTTCAAGTACTCTTTTTAATTGGACAATTTGAAAAGAGAGAGATTCACAATTTTTACATACAAAATTCTGTTTTTCACTAATCATCTTTTGTTTCTCATTTTCGATTTCTTTTTCTAATGAAACATTTTTTTCTTCTAAAGTTGAAATTTGTTTCTTTTGAGATGATATAGTTTTATACAGAATTTTGCATTCATTTAACAATTCATTTATGGCACCTTGTGCATCACTATCAAAAGAATTATTACTAACCTCATCTTCTTCATCATCGGAGTGCTGTGATGCTATCAATGCAAGATTTACATGTTCTTCATCTGAAGATGAACTTGTTTCGTTGTCTACATATGTTTTCCTTTCCTTTTTATGATTCTTTTTCTTGAATTTATTTTTCTTTTGAAGTGTAGGACATTCACTTTTAACATGTCCTCTTTCTCCACATTCAAAGCATTTAATCTTTCTCGTTGGTGCTTCCCCTTTAGTGATCTCCTTTTTCTTTTCTTTTCTTAGAAACTTTTCAAACTTCTTGATAAGATCATCATTTTCATCACTATTAGACTCATCCTCTTGATTGCTATCATAATTTTTTACTTTTGTCTTTAAGGCAACGTCTTTTGAATCTTTTACTTGTATTTCATGCTTTTCCAATCTTTCAAGTTCTAACTCATGTTCTTGAAGTTTACCAAATAGAGATGCGGAAGTCATCGTAGAGAGGCTTTTCTTTTCCGATATTGCCGTTACTTTTGGTTGCCATTCTCTTGTCAAAGATCTTAGAATTTTGAGATTTAGTTCATCATTTGAGAATGTCTTACCAAGTGCTATTAAGTGGTTAGTCAAATGAACAAATCTTTTCTGTAATGCAACAATAGTTTCTCCGGGCTGCATTCGGAACATTTCATATTCTTGACTTAGAGTATTTAGTTTAGATCTTTTAACTTCAGCCGTTCCTTCACGTGTTTCTACCAAAGTATCCCATATTTCTTTTGCAGATTTACATTGTGAAACTCGGAAAAATTCATCCATACTTAATGCACTTTGAAGAATATTAATAGCTTTCTTTTCATCGAGCACTTTCTTTCTATCATCTTCATTATAAGCCGTTTTAATTTTTGGGGTTGCAACATTGTTTACCACACTCATTGGTTGGTGTGGACCATTTTCAACAGTTTCCCATATACCTTCTCCTTGTGCTTCAAGATGTGCTCTCATACGAATCTTCCAAAAATCAAAGTACTCTCCAGAGAAAAGTGGGGGCTTGTTACTACTTCCACCGTCTTTGAAAACCGGGTTCGTGCTTGCGGAAGCCATGCTGGATCTTGTCGGAACAGGTTGCCTAACCTGCTCTGATACCAATTGTAAGTTATATGTGAGCCTAAGAAGGGGGTGAATTAGGTTCTTAGAGATTTATCCCGATTTTTAAATGAACTTGAGTTTTACTTTCCTAAAATTTCTAAGTGTTGAAATACGGTAAATGCGGAATGTAAATGAACACCGAGACGTATAGTGGTTCCCCTCACAGCCCGAGAGTACTCCACTCCCCTTTCAACATGAAAGATAATTTACTATAGTTTTGGACAAGACAAGACTCTTCCTAGTCTTTCTATACAAGTCACTAACTATCAACCACCAAGAACACCCTCTTGGATTTTACAAGTTTAAAGTCCAACCAAGAACAAATCTTACAATGGACCTCTTGTATCCACAATCCGGATCACAAGGATTCTAACAAACCCTATAAGAGAAACAATCCTTCCCTTATAGTCAACACCTAAAACCAAACACTTGTTGGACCATTAGGATTTTACAATAGTTCAGAATTTTGAGTAAGTAGATGAAACTTTGATTCTTCAATATATCAATCCAAAGATTGATCTTCTCCCTTTTTTTAACAATCACTCTTAATGATATTATACAAGTGTTCAACACAATTGAAATGAAACAAATGTAGTATGTGTGAATATTTTATGCAAATGTTTCACTCTTAGAAAGTTTGTTAAGAACACTTTGATAAAATGAAAGTTTTGGTAGAAGAATGATTGTTTGAAATTTTTAGCAAGGAGGTGTTTTTAAATCTGAAAAATGATGTTTATATAATGCACAAAACACCTCTACATAAAGGTATTATGATATGAAACAATGCCATGCTTTAAAATATAAAACCAATGATCATTTTCATGAAAAGATACATATTTTCGCATGCAAGAACAGTGGTAATCGATTAACAACAAATGTGTTAATCGGTTACGCTCCTTCAACGTTTAAAAATATTCAAAATTAAAACACGCTGTAAATTGTGGCGGTTATTTTGGTTAGTTACGTCGGTTCAAAACGCCGTAATTAACCAAAAACTGAATGTTTAAATAAATTGAAAAATTAAAAAATTGTCTAAATATTTGAACCAATATTATGCAACATCTATTGATTTATCCAAGTCAATAGATTATATTTGAAAGTGATTTAACATGGTTCAAATAAAAAATAAAATAAATAAATAAATAAATTAAATAAAGTTTCAAATGTATGATAAAAAATGATATATTTTCAACCACATGAACCATGTATGCAAGTGAATTTTGAAGATTATTTTGAGAACTATTTTATCAATATATATTGCATGCTTGAGACACTTTTGAACACTTGTATGCAACCATATTGATAAGTGAGAGTTATACCTTGATTATACTTGAGAATTCTTCAAGACTTGTAAAAATTAAAAACTTTGTGCTAGCTTCAATGTCTTGATCCATTCTTTTTGAGCAAGCATAACATCTTGAATGAATAATATTGTCTTCATCAAAACCATTGAGAAACTTGCCTTCACATTCTCCCCCTTTTTGATGATGACAACGCAATTTTGAAAATTTGCTTTAATCTTGTTTCTCTAACACAAAAGGCTCCCCCTTGATCAATGCTCCCCCTAAATTCATGATTTAGAGTGTCTTTGCTAGCTGCATTTTGTTAGAGAAAAACAAACACAAACACATACATCTTCTCCCCCTTTGTCATTAGCAAAAAGGATGGGAAAAGACTTGAAATTTATAAAGAAATCTTGAAAAATGAAAAATAATTTTTACCTATGAGTTTTACCTCATGAAAGACTTCATCAAACATTTATCCTTGCCGGAACATGATTTTGAAGTCTTTGTCACAAAGTTGATTTATACTAGGAAGATTATGCTTTAGTTTGTCAACTTAAAGTACATCTTCAATGGATGTGAAAGTTAGTGCTTCAACTTTGCCAATGCCAAGAATTCTTTCTTTAAGGGAATCCTCATATGTGAAATAACCCTTGGACTTTGGAACTAGATTTGAAAGTTAGTTTATGCCTCCCATCAAAAGCTTAGAACCACTACTTATCAAAACATCATAGATTTAAAGTGGTCCTTAAGCAAACCTACAAAACAAATTAAGTTTGATTTGGTACCCAATGTGCTTTGGGTCCATCATAGTTAGTTCCTTTCTTAACCCACACATAATGCCCACTTGCAACACTAAAGTTTCTTACATAGCAAGCATTAGGTGTATGACCAACAATACCACAATAAAAACAAGTAGGTTCAAAGTTGCTCTTATATCTTGAAACATAAGATTTCTTTTTAGGAAATCTTTTCTTTTTAGGATTAGGATGCACATTCCTAGGTTTGTTCACTTTCTCTTTGGAAGTTTGATCCTTAGCCTTAACAAATATAGTTTTACTTGAACTTGGTTTAGAAAACTTTGAATAGCCAAGTCCACTTTTATCATTTGAATATCTTTGTTGACTAAGGACTTCTTCCAATCCAATTTGTCCTTTCTCATACCTTTCAAGTACTCTTTTTAATTGGACAATTTGAAAAGAGAGAGATTCACAATTTTTACATACAAAATTCTGTTTTTCACTAATCATCTTTTGTTTCTCATTTTCGATTTCTTTTTCTAATGAAACATTTTTTTCTTCTAAAGTTGAAATTTGTTTCTTTTGAGATGATATAGTTTTATACAGAATTTTGCATTCATTTAACAATTCATTTATGGCACCTTGTGCATCACTATCAAAAGAATTATTACTAACCTCATCTTCTTCATCATCGGAGTGCTGTGATGCTATCAATGCAAGATTTACATGTTCTTCATCTGAAGATGAACTTGTTTCGTTGTCTACATATGTTTTCCTTTCCTTTTTATGATTCTTTTTCTTGAATTTATTTTTCTTTTGAAGTGTAGGACATTCACTTTTAACATGTCCTCTTTCTCCACATTCAAAGCATTTAATCTTTCTCGTTGGTGCTTCCCCTTTAGTGATCTCCTTTTTCTTTTCTTTTCTTAGAAACTTTTCAAACTTCTTGATAAGATCATCATTTTCATCACTATTAGACTCATCCTCTTGATTGCTATCATAATTTTTTACTTTTGTCTTTAAGGCAACGTCTTTTGAATCTTTTACTTGTATTTCATGCTTTTCCAATCTTTCAAGTTCTAACTCATGTTCTTGAAGTTTACCAAATAGAGATGCGGAAGTCATCGTAGAGAGGCTTTTCTTTTCCGATATTGCCGTTACTTTTGGTTGCCATTCTCTTGTCAAAGATCTTAGAATTTTGAGATTTAGTTCATCATTTGAGAATGTCTTACCAAGTGCTATTAAGTGGTTAGTCAAATGAACAAATCTTTTCTGTAATGCAACAATAGTTTCTCCGGGCTGCATTCGGAACATTTCATATTCTTGACTTAGAGTATTTAGTTTAGATCTTTTAACTTCAGCCGTTCCTTCACGTGTTTCTACCAAAGTATCCCATATTTCTTTTGCAGATTTACATTGTGAAACTCGGAAAAATTCATCCATACTTAATGCACTTTGAAGAATATTAATAGCTTTCTTTTCATCGAGCACTTTCTTTCTATCATCTTCATTATAAGCCGTTTTAATTTTTGGGGTTGCAACATTGTTTACCACACTCATTGGTTGGTGTGGACCATTTTCAACAGTTTCCCATATACCTTCTCCTTGTGCTTCAAGATGTGCTCTCATACGAATCTTCCAAAAATCAAAGTACTCTCCAGAGAAAAGTGGGGGCTTGTTACTACTTCCACCGTCTTTGAAAACCGGGTTCGTGCTTGCGGAAGCCATGCTGGATCTTGTCGGAACAGGTTGCCTAACCTGCTCTGATACCAATTGTAAGTTATATGTGAGCCTAAGAAGGGGGTGAATTAGGTTCTTAGAGATTTATCCCGATTTTTAAATGAACTTGAGTTTTACTTTCCTAAAATTTCTAAGTGTTGAAATACGGTAAATGCGGAATGTAAATGAACACCGAGACGTATAGTGGTTCCCCTCACAGCCCGAGAGTACTCCACTCCCCTTTCAACATGAAAGATAATTTACTATAGTTTTGGACAAGACAAGACTCTTCCTAGTCTTTCTATACAAGTCACTAACTATCAACCACCAAGAACACCCTCTTGGATTTTACAAGTTTAAAGTCCAACCAAGAACAAATCTTACAATGGACCTCTTGTATCCACAATCCGGATCACAAGGATTCTAACAAACCCTATAAGAGAAACAATCCTTCCCTTATAGTCAACACCTAAAACCAAACACTTGTTGGACCATTAGGATTTTACAATAGTTCAGAATTTTGAGTAAGTAGATGAAACTTTGATTCTTCAATATATCAATCCAAAGATTGATCTTCTCCCTTTTTTTAACAATCACTCTTAATGATATTATACAAGTGTTCAACACAATTGAAATGAAACAAATGTAGTATGTGTGAATATTTTATGCAAATGTTTCACTCTTAGAAAGTTTGTTAAGAACACTTTGATAAAATGAAAGTTTTGGTAGAAGAATGATTGTTTGAAATTTTTAGCAAGGAGGTGTTTTTAAATCTGAAAAATGATGTTTATATAATGCACAAAACACCTCTACATAAAGGTATTATGATATGAAACAATGCCATGCTTTAAAATATAAAACCAATGATCATTTTCATGAAAAGATACATATTTTCGCATGCAAGAACAGTGGTAATCGATTAACAACAAATGTGTTAATCGGTTACGCTCCTTCAACGTTTAAAAATATTCAAAATTAAAACACGCTGTAAATTGTGGCGGTTATTTTGGTTAGTTACGTCGGTTCAAAACGCCGTAATTAACCAAAAACTGAATGTTTAAATAAATTGAAAAATTAAAAAATTGTCTAAATATTTGAACCAATATTATGCAACATCTATTGATTTATCCAAGTCAATAGATTATATTTGAAAGTGATTTAACATGGTTCAAATAAAAAATAAAATAAATAAATAAATAAATTAAATAAAGTTTCAAATGTATGATAAAAAATGATATATTTTCAACCACATGAACCATGTATGCAAGTGAATTTTGAAGATTATTTTGAGAACTATTTTATCAATATATATTGCATGCTTGAGACACTTTTGAACACTTGTATGCAACCATATTGATAAGTGAGAGTTATACCTTGATTATACTTGAGAATTCTTCAAGACTTGTAAAAATTAAAAACTTTGTGCTAGCTTCAATGTCTTGATCCATTCTTTTTGAGCAAGCATAACATCTTGAATGAATAATATTGTCTTCATCAAAACCATTGAGAAACTTGCCTTCACATTCTCCCCCTTTTTGATGATGACAACGCAATTTTGAAAATTTGCTTTAATCTTGTTTCTCTAACACAAAAGGCTCCCCCTTGATCAATGCTCCCCCTAAATTCATGATTTAGAGTGTCTTTGCTAGCTGCATTTTGTTAGAGAAAAACAAACACAAACACATACATCTTCTCCCCCTTTGTCATTAGCAAAAAGGATGGGAAAAGACTTGAAATTTATAAAGAAATCTTGAAAAATGAAAAATAATTTTTACCTATGAGTTTTACCTCATGAAAGACTTCATCAAACATTTATCCTTGCCGGAACATGATTTTGAAGTCTTTGTCACAAAGTTGATTTATACTAGGAAGATTATGCTTTAGTTTGTCAACTTAAAGTACATCTTCAATGGATGTGAAAGTTAGTGCTTCAACTTTGCCAATGCCAAGAATTCTTTCTTTAAGGGAATCCTCATATGTGAAATAACCCTTGGACTTTGGAACTAGATTTGAAAGTTAGTTTATGCCTCCCATCAAAAGCTTAGAACCACCACTTATCAAAACATCATAGATTTAAAGTGGTCCTTAAGCAAACCTACAAAACAAATTAAGTTTGATTTGGTACCCAATGTGCTTTGGGTCCATCATAGTTAGTTCCTTTCTTAACCCACACATAATGCCCACTTGCAACACTAAAGTTTCTTACATAGCAAGCATTAGGTGTATGACCAACAATACCACAATAAAAACAAGTAGGTTCAAAGTTGCTCTTATATCTTGAAACATAAGATTTCTTTTTAGGAAATCTTTTCTTTTTAGGATTAGGATGCACATTCCTAGGTTTGTTCACTTTCTCTTTGGAAGTTTGATCCTTAGCCTTAACAAATATAGTTTTACTTGAACTTGGTTTAGAAAACTTTGAATAGCCAAGTCCACTTTTATCATTTGAATATCTTTGTTGACTAAGGACTTCTTCCAATCCAATTTGTCCTTTCTCATACCTTTCAAGTACTCTTTTTAATTGGACAATTTGAAAAGAGAGAGATTCACAATTTTTACATACAAAATTCTGTTTTTCACTAATCATCTTTTGTTTCTCATTTTCGATTTCTTTTTCTAATGAAACATTTTTTTCTTCTAAAGTTGAAATTTGTTTCTTTTGAGATGATATAGTTTTATACAGAATTTTGCATTCATTTAACAATTCATTTATGGCACCTTGTGCATCACTATCAAAAGAATTATTACTAACCTCATCTTCTTCATCATCGGAGTGCTGTGATGCTATCAATGCAAGATTTACATGTTCTTCATCTGAAGATGAACTTGTTTCGTTGTCTACATATGTTTTCCTTTCCTTTTTATGATTCTTTTTCTTGAATTTATTTTTCTTTTGAAGTGTAGGACATTCACTTTTAACATGTCCTCTTTCTCCACATTCAAAGCATTTAATCTTTCTCGTTGGTGCTTCCCCTTTAGTGATCTCCTTTTTCTTTTCTTTTCTTAGAAACTTTTCAAACTTCTTGATAAGATCATCATTTTCATCACTATTAGACTCATCCTCTTGATTGCTATCATAATTTTTTACTTTTGTCTTTAAGGCAACGTCTTTTGAATCTTTTACTTGTATTTCATGCTTTTCCAATCTTTCAAGTTCTAACTCATGTTCTTGAAGTTTACCAAATAGAGATGCGGAAGTCATCGTAGAGAGGCTTTTCTTTTCCGATATTGCCGTTACTTTTGGTTGCCATTCTCTTGTCAAAGATCTTAGAATTTTGAGATTTAGTTCATCATTTGAGAATGTCTTACCAAGTGCTATTAAGTGGTTAGTCAAATGAACAAATCTTTTCTGTAATGCAACAATAGTTTCTCCGGGCTGCATTCGGAACATTTCATATTCTTGACTTAGAGTATTTAGTTTAGATCTTTTAACTTCAGCCGTTCCTTCACGTGTTTCTACCAAAGTATCCCATATTTCTTTTGCAGATTTACATTGTGAAACTCGGAAAAATTCATCCATACTTAATGCACTTTGAAGAATATTAATAGCTTTCTTTTCATCGAGCACTTTCTTTCTATCATCTTCATTATAAGCCGTTTTAATTTTTGGGGTTGCAACATTGTTTACCACACTCATTGGTTGGTGTGGACCATTTTCAACAGTTTCCCATATACCTTCTCCTTGTGCTTCAAGATGTGCTCTCATACGAATCTTCCAAAAATCAAAGTACTCTCCAGAGAAAAGTGGGGGCTTGTTACTACTTCCACCGTCTTTGAAAACCGGGTTCGTGCTTGCGGAAGCCATGCTGGATCTTGTCGGAACAGGTTGCCTAACCTGCTCTGATACCAATTGTAAGTTATATGTGAGCCTAAGAAGGGGGTGAATTAGGTTCTTAGAGATTTATCCCGATTTTTAAATGAACTTGAGTTTTACTTTCCTAAAATTTCTAAGTGTTGAAATACGGTAAATGCGGAATGTAAATGAACACCGAGACGTATAGTGGTTCCCCTCACAACCCGAGAGTACTCCACTCCCCTTTCAACATGAAAGATAATTTACTATAGTTTTGGACAAGACAAGACTCTTCCTAGTCTTTCTATACAAGTCACTAACTATCAACCACCAAGAACACCCTCTTGGATTTTACAAGTTTAAAGTCCAACCAAGAACAAATCTTACAATGGACCTCTTGTATCCACAATCCGGATCACAAGGATTCTAACAAACCCTATAAGAGAAACAATCCTTCCCTTATAGTCAACACCTAAAACCAAACACTTGTTGGACCATTAGGATTTTACAATAGTTCAGAATTTTGAGTAAGTAGATGAAACTTTGATTCTTCAATATATCAATCCAAAGATTGATCTTCTCCCTTTTTTTAACAATCACTCTTAATGATATTATACAAGTGTTCAACACAATTGAAATGAAACAAATGTAGTATGTGTGAATATTTTATGCAAATGTTTCACTCTTAGAAAGTTTGTTAAGAACACTTTGATAAAATGAAAGTTTTGGTAGAAGAATGATTGTTTGAAATTTTTAGCAAGGAGGTGTTTTTAAATCTGAAAAATGATGTTTATATAATGCACAAAACACCTCTACATAAAGGTATTATGATATGAAACAATGCCATGCTTTAAAATATAAAACCAATGATCATTTTCATGAAAAGATACATATTTTCGCATGCAAGAACAGTGGTAATCGATTAACAACAAATGTGTTAATCGGTTACGCTCCTTCAACGTTTAAAAATATTCAAAATTAAAACACGCTGTAAATTGTGGCGGTTATTTTGGTTAGTTACGTCGGTTCAAAACGCCGTAATTAACCAAAAACTGAATGTTTAAATAAATTGAAAAATTAAAAAATTGTCTAAATATTTGAACCAATATTATGCAACATCTATTGATTTATCCAAGTCAATAGATTATATTTGAAAGTGATTTAACATGGTTCAAATAAAAAATAAAATAAATAAATAAATAAATTAAATAAAGTTTCAAATGTATGATAAAAAATGATATATTTTCAACCACATGAACCATGTATGCAAGTGAATTTTGAAGATTATTTTGAGAACTATTTTATCAATATATATTGCATGCTTGAGACACTTTTGAACACTTGTATGCAACCATATTGATAAGTGAGAGTTATACCTTGATTATACTTGAGAATTCTTCAAGACTTGTAAAAATTAAAAACTTTGTGCTAGCTTCAATGTCTTGATCCATTCTTTTTGAGCAAGCATAACATCTTGAATGAATAATATTGTCTTCATCAAAACCATTGAGAAACTTGCCTTCACATTCTCCCCCTTTTTGATGATGACAACGCAATTTTGAAAATTTGCTTTAATCTTGTTTCTCTAACACAAAAGGCTCCCCCTTGATCAATGCTCCCCCTAAATTCATGATTTAGAGTGTCTTTGCTAGCTGCATTTTGTTAGAGAAAAACAAACACAAACACATACATCTTCTCCCCCTTTGTCATTAGCAAAAAGGATGGGAAAAGACTTGAAATTTATAAAGAAATCTTGAAAAATGAAAAATAATTTTTACCTATGAGTTTTACCTCATGAAAGACTTCATCAAACATTTATCCTTGCCGGAACATGATTTTGAAGTCTTTGTCACAAAGTTGATTTATACTAGGAAGATTATGCTTTAGTTTGTCAACTTAAAGTACATCTTCAATGGATGTGAAAGTTAGTGCTTCAACTTTGCCAATGCCAAGAATTCTTTCTTTAAGGGAATCCTCATATGTGAAATAACCCTTGGACTTTGGAACTAGATTTGAAAGTTAGTTTATGCCTCCCATCAAAAGCTTAGAACCACCACTTATCAAAACATCATAGATTTAAAGTGGTCCTTAAGCAAACCTACAAAACAAATTAAGTTTGATTTGGTACCCAATGTGCTTTGGGTCCATCATAGTTAGTTCCTTTCTTAACCCACACATAATGCCCACTTGCAACACTAAAGTTTCTTACATAGCAAGCATTAGGTGTATGACCAACAATACCACAATAAAAACAAGTAGGTTCAAAGTTGCTCTTATATCTTGAAACATAAGATTTCTTTTTAGGAAATCTTTTCTTTTTAGGATTAGGATGCACATTCCTAGGTTTGTTCACTTTCTCTTTGGAAGTTTGATCCTTAGCCTTAACAAATATAGTTTTACTTGAACTTGGTTTAGAAAACTTTGAATAGCCAAGTCCACTTTTATCATTTGAATATCTTTGTTGACTAAGGACTTCTTCCAATCCAATTTGTCCTTTCTCATACCTTTCAAGTACTCTTTTTAATTGGACAATTTGAAAAGAGAGAGATTCACAATTTTTACATACAAAATTCTGTTTTTCACTAATCATCTTTTGTTTCTCATTTTCGATTTCTTTTTCTAATGAAACATTTTTTTCTTCTAAAGTTGAAATTTGTTTCTTTTGAGATGATATAGTTTTATACAGAATTTTGCATTCATTTAACAATTCATTTATGGCACCTTGTGCATCACTATCAAAAGAATTATTACTAACCTCATCTTCTTCATCATCGGAGTGCTGTGATGCTATCAATGCAAGATTTACATGTTCTTCATCTGAAGATGAACTTGTTTCGTTGTCTACATATGTTTTCCTTTCCTTTTTATGATTCTTTTTCTTGAATTTATTTTTCTTTTGAAGTGTAGGACATTCACTTTTAACATGTCCTCTTTCTCCACATTCAAAGCATTTAATCTTTCTCGTTGGTGCTTCCCCTTTAGTGATCTCCTTTTTCTTTTCTTTTCTTAGAAACTTTTCAAACTTCTTGATAAGATCATCATTTTCATCACTATTAGACTCATCCTCTTGATTGCTATCATAATTTTTTACTTTTGTCTTTAAGGCAACGTCTTTTGAATCTTTTACTTGTATTTCATGCTTTTCCAATCTTTCAAGTTCTAACTCATGTTCTTGAAGTTTACCAAATAGAGATGCGGAAGTCATCGTAGAGAGGCTTTTCTTTTCCGATATTGCCGTTACTTTTGGTTGCCATTCTCTTGTCAAAGATCTTAGAATTTTGAGATTTAGTTCATCATTTGAGAATGTCTTACCAAGTGCTATTAAGTGGTTAGTCAAATGAACAAATCTTTTCTGTAATGCAACAATAGTTTCTCCGGGCTGCATTCGGAACATTTCATATTCTTGACTTAGAGTATTTAGTTTAGATCTTTTAACTTCAGCCGTTCCTTCACGTGTTTCTACCAAAGTATCCCATATTTCTTTTGCAGATTTACATTGTGAAACTCGGAAAAATTCATCCATACTTAATGCACTTTGAAGAATATTAATAGCTTTCTTTTCATCGAGCACTTTCTTTCTATCATCTTCATTATAAGCCGTTTTAATTTTTGGGGTTGCAACATTGTTTACCACACTCATTGGTTGGTGTGGACCATTTTCAACAGTTTCCCATATACCTTCTCCTTGTGCTTCAAGATGTGCTCTCATACGAATCTTCCAAAAATCAAAGTACTCTCCAGAGAAAAGTGGGGGCTTGTTACTACTTCCACCGTCTTTGAAAACCGGGTTCGTGCTTGCGGAAGCCATGCTGGATCTTGTCGGAACAGGTTGCCTAACCTGCTCTGATACCAATTGTAAGTTATATGTGAGCCTAAGAAGGGGGTGAATTAGGTTCTTAGAGATTTATCCCGATTTTTAAATGAACTTGAGTTTTACTTTCCTAAAATTTCTAAGTGTTGAAATACGGTAAATGCGGAATGTAAATGAACACCGAGACGTATAGTGGTTCCCCTCACAGCCCGAGAGTACTCCACTCCCCTTTCAACATGAAAGAGAATTTACTATAGTTTTGGACAAGACAAGACTCTTCCTAGTCTTTCTATACAAGTCACTAACTATCAACCACCAAGAACACCCTCTTGGATTTTACAAGTTTAAAGTCCAACCAAGAACAAATCTTACAATGGACCTCTTGTATCCACAATCCGGATCACAAGGATTCTAACAAACCCTATAAGAGAAACAATCCTTCCCTTATAGTCAACACCTAAAACCAAACACTTGTTGGACCATTAGGATTTTACAATAGTTCAGAATTTTGAGTAAGTAGATGAAACTTTGATTCTTCAATATATCAATCCAAAGATTGATCTTCTCCCTTTTTTTAACAATCACTCTTAATGATATTATACAAGTGTTCAACACAATTGAAATGAAACAAATGTAGTATGTGTGAATATTTTATGCAAATGTTTCACTCTTAGAAAGTTTGTTAAGAACACTTTGATAAAATGAAAGTTTTGGTAGAAGAATGATTGTTTGAAATTTTTAGCAAGGAGGTGTTTTTAAATCTGAAAAATGATGTTTATATAATGCACAAAACACCTCTACATAAAGGTATTATGATATGAAACAATGCCATGCTTTAAAATATAAAACCAATGATCATTTTCATGAAAAGATACATATTTTCGCATGCAAGAACAGTGGTAATCGATTAACAACAAATGTGTTAATCGGTTACGCTCCTTCAACGTTTAAAAATATTCAAAATTAAAACACGCTGTAAATTGTGGCGGTTATTTTGGTTAGTTACGTCGGTTCAAAACGCCGTAATTAACCAAAAACTGAATGTTTAAATAAATTGAAAAATTAAAAATTTGTCTAAATATTTGAACCAATATTATGCAACATCTATTGATTTATCCAAGTCAATAGATTATATTTGAAAGTGATTTAACATGGTTCAAATAAAAAATAAAATAAATAAATAAATAAATTAAATAAAGTTTCAAATGTATGATAAAAAATGATATATTTTCAACCACATGAACCATGTATGCAAGTGAATTTTGAAGATTATTTTGAGAACTATTTTATCAATATATATTGCATGCTTGAGACACTTTTGAACACTTGTATGCAACCATATTGATAAGTGAGAGTTATACCTTGATTATACTTGAGAATTCTTCAAGACTTGTAAAAATTAAAAACTTTGTGCTAGCTTCAATGTCTTGATCCATTCTTTTTGAGCAAGCATAACATCTTGAATGAATAATATTGTCTTCATCAAAACCATTGAGAAACTTGCCTTCACATTCTCCCCCTTTTTGATGATGACAACGCAATTTTGAAAATTTGCTTTAATCTTGTTTCTCTAACACAAAAGGCTCCCCCTTGATCAATGCTCCCCCTAAATTCATGATTTAGAGTGTCTTTGCTAGCTGCATTTTGTTAGAGAAAAACAAACACAAACACATACATCTTCTCCCCCTTTGTCATTAGCAAAAAGGATGGGAAAAGACTTGAAATTTATAAAGAAATCTTGAAAAATGAAAAATAATTTTTACCTATGAGTTTTACCTCATGAAAGACTTCATCAAACATTTATCCTTGCCGGAACATGATTTTGAAGTCTTTGTCACAAAGTTGATTTATACTAGGAAGATTATGCTTTAGTTTGTCAACTTAAAGTACATCTTCAATGGATGTGAAAGTTAGTGCTTCAACTTTGCCAATGCCAAGAATTCTTTCTTTAAGGGAATCCTCATATGTGAAATAACCCTTGGACTTTGGAACTAGATTTGAAAGTTAGTTTATGCCTCCCATCAAAAGCTTAGAACCACCACTTATCAAAACATCATAGATTTAAAGTGGTCCTTAAGCAAACCTACAAAACAAATTAAGTTTGATTTGGTACCCAATGTGCTTTGGGTCCATCATAGTTAGTTCCTTTCTTAACCCACACATAATGCCCACTTGCAACACTAAAGTTTCTTACATAGCAAGCATTAGGTGTATGACCAACAATACCACAATAAAAACAAGTAGGTTCAAAGTTGCTCTTATATCTTGAAACATAAGATTTCTTTTTAGGAAATCTTTTCTTTTTAGGATTAGGATGCACATTCCTAGGTTTGTTCACTTTCTCTTTGGAAGTTTGATCCTTAGCCTTAACAAATATAGTTTTACTTGAACTTGGTTTAGAAAACTTTGAATAGCCAAGTCCACTTTTATCATTTGAATATCTTTGTTGACTAAGGACTTCTTCCAATCCAATTTGTCCTTTCTCATACCTTTCAAGTACTCTTTTTAATTGGACAATTTGAAAAGAGAGAGATTCACAATTTTTACATACAAAATTCTGTTTTTCACTAATCATCTTTTGTTTCTCATTTTCGATTTCTTTTTCTAATGAAACATTTTTTCTTCTAAAGTTGAAATTTGTTTCTTTTGAGATGATATAGTTTTATACAGAATTTTGCATTCATTTAACAATTCATTTATGGCACCTTGTGCATCACTATCAAAAGAATTATTACTAACCTCATCTTCTTCATCATCGGAGTGCTGTGATGCTATCAATGCAAGATTTACATGTTCTTCATCTGAAGATGAACTTGTTTCGTTGTCTACATATGTTTTCCTTTCCTTTTTATGATTCTTTTTCTTGAATTTATTTTTCTTTTGAAGTGTAGGACATTCACTTTTAACATGTCCTCTTTCTCCACATTCAAAGCATTTAATCTTTCTCGTTGGTGCTTCCCCTTTAGTGATCTCCTTTTTCTTTTCTTTTCTTAGAAACTTTTCAAACTTCTTGATAAGATCATCATTTTCATCACTATTAGACTCATCCTCTTGATTGCTATCATAATTTTTTACTTTTGTCTTTAAGGCAACGTCTTTTGAATCTTTTACTTGTATTTCATGCTTTTCCAATCTTTCAAGTTCTAACTCATGTTCTTGAAGTTTACCAAATAGAGATGCGGAAGTCATCGTAGAGAGGCTTTTCTTTTCCGATATTGCCGTTACTTTTGGTTGCCATTCTCTTGTCAAAGATCTTAGAATTTTGAGATTTAGTTCATCATTTGAGAATGTCTTACCAAGTGCTATTAAGTGGTTAGTCAAATGAACAAATCTTTTCTGTAATGCAACAATAGTTTCTCCGGGCTGCATTCGGAACATTTCATATTCTTGACTTAGAGTATTTAGTTTAGATCTTTTAACTTCAGCCGTTCCTTCACGTGTTTCTACCAAAGTATCCCATATTTCTTTTGCAGATTTACATTGTGAAACTCGGAAAAATTCATCCATACTTAATGCACTTTGAAGAATATTAATAGCTTTCTTTTCATCGAGCACTTTCTTTCTATCATCTTCATTATAAGCCGTTTTAATTTTTGGGGTTGCAACATTGTTTACCACACTCATTGGTTGGTGTGGACCATTTTCAACAGTTTCCCATATACCTTCTCCTTGTGCTTCAAGATGTGCTCTCATACGAATCTTCCAAAAATCAAAGTACTCTCCAGAGAAAAGTGGGGGCTTGTTACTACTTCCACCGTCTTTGAAAACCGGGTTCGTGCTTGCGGAAGCCATGCTGGATCTTGTCGGAACAGGTTGCCTAACCTGCTCTGATACCAATTGTAAGTTATATGTGAGCCTAAGAAGGGGGTGAATTAGGTTCTTAGAGATTTATCCCGATTTTTAAATGAACTTGAGTTTTACTTTCCTAAAATTTCTAAGTGTTGAAATACGGTAAATGCGGAATGTAAATGAACACCGAGACGTATAGTGGTTCCCCTCACAGCCCGAGAGTACTCCACTCCCCTTTCAACATGAAAGAGAATTTACTATAGTTTTGGACAAGACAAGACTCTTCCTAGTCTTTCTATACAAGTCACTAACTATCAACCACCAAGAACACCCTCTTGGATTTTACAAGTTTAAAGTCCAACCAAGAACAAATCTTACAATGGACCTCTTGTATCCACAATCCGGATCACAAGGATTCTAACAAACCCTATAAGAGAAACAATCCTTCCCTTATAGTCAACACCTAAAACCAAACACTTGTTGGACCATTAGGATTTTACAATAGTTCAGAATTTTGAGTAAGTAGATGAAACTTTGATTCTTCAATATATCAATCCAAAGATTGATCTTCTCCCTTTTTTTAACAATCACTCTTAATGATATTATACAAGTGTTCAACACAATTGAAATGAAACAAATGTAGTATGTGTGAATATTTTATGCAAATGTTTCACTCTTAGAAAGTTTGTTAAGAACACTTTGATAAAATGAAAGTTTTGGTAGAAGAATGATTGTTTGAAATTTTTAGCAAGGAGGTGTTTTTAAATCTGAAAAATGATGTTTATATAATGCACAAAACACCTCTACATAAAGGTATTATGATATGAAACAATGCCATGCTTTAAAATATAAAACCAATGATCATTTTCATGAAAAGATACATATTTTCGCATGCAAGAACAGTGGTAATCGATTAACAACAAATGTGTTAATCGGTTACGCTCCTTCAACGTTTAAAAATATTCAAAATTAAAACACGCTGTAAATTGTGGCGGTTATTTTGGTTAGTTACGTCGGTTCAAAACGCCGTAATTAACCAAAAACTGAATGTTTAAATAAATTGAAAAATTAAAAATTTGTCTAAATATTTGAACCAATATTATGCAACATCTATTGATTTATCCAAGTCAATAGATTATATTTGAAAGTGATTTAACATGGTTCAAATAAAAAATAAAATAAATAAATAAATAAATTAAATAAAGTTTCAAATGTATGATAAAAAATGATATATTTTCAACCACATGAACCATGTATGCAAGTGAATTTTGAAGATTATTTTGAGAACTATTTTATCAATATATATTGCATGCTTGAGACACTTTTGAACACTTGTATGCAACCATATTGATAAGTGAGAGTTATACCTTGATTATACTTGAGAATTCTTCAAGACTTGTAAAAATTAAAAACTTTGTGCTAGCTTCAATGTCTTGATCCATTCTTTTTGAGCAAGCATAACATCTTGAATGAATAATATTGTCTTCATCAAAACCATTGAGAAGCTTGCCTTCACATTCTCCCCCTTTTTGATGATGACAACGCAATTTTGAAAATTTGCTTTAATCTTGTTTCTCTAACACAAAAGGCTCCCCCTTGATCAATGCTCCCCCTAAATTCATGATTTAGAGTGTCTTTGCTAGCTGCATTTTGTTAGAGAAAAACAAACACAAACACATACATCTTCTCCCCCTTTGTCATTAGCAAAAAGGATGGGAAAAGACTTGAAATTTATAAAGAAATCTTGAAAAATGAAAAATAATTTTTACCTATGAGTTTTACCTCATGAAAGACTTCATCAAACATTTATCCTTGCCGGAACATGATTTTGAAGTCTTTGTCACAAAGTTGATTTATACTAGGAAGATTATGCTTTAGTTTGTCAACTTAAAGTACACCTTCAATGGATGTGAAAGTTAGTGCTTCAACTTTGCCAATGCCAAGAATTCTTTCTTTAAGGGAATCCTCATATGTGAAATAACCCTTGGACTTTGGAACTAGATTTGAAAGTTAGTTTATGCCTCCCATCAAAAGCTTAAAACCACCACTTATCAAAACATCATAGATTTAAAGTGGTCCTTAAGCAAACCTACAAAACAAATTAAGTTTGATTTGGTACCCAATGTGCTTTGGGTCCATCATAGTTAGTTCCTTTCTTAACCCACACATAATGCCCACTTGCAACACTAAAGTTTCTTACATAGCAAGCATTAGGTGTATGACCAACAATACCACAATAAAAACAAGTAGGTTCAAAGTTGCTCTTATATCTTGAAACATAAGATTTCTTTTTAGGAAATCTTTTCTTTTTAGGATTAGGATGCACATTCCTAGGTTTGTTCACTTTCTCTTTGGAAGTTTGATCCTTAGCCTTAACAAATATAGTTTTACTTGAACTTGGTTTAGAAAACTTTGAATAGCCAAGTCCACTTTTATCATTTGAATATCTTTGTTGACTAAGGACTTCTTCCAATCCAATTTGTCCTTTCTCATACCTTTCAAGTACTCTTTTTAATTGGACAATTTGAAAAGAGAGAGATTCACAATTTTTACATACAAAATTCTGTTTTTCACTAATCATCTTTTGTTTCTCATTTTCGATTTCTTTTTCTAATGAAACATTTTTTTCTTCTAAAGTTGAAATTTGTTTCTTTTGAGATGATATAGTTTTATACAGAATTTTGCATTCATTTAACAATTCATTTATGGCACCTTGTGCATCACTATCAAAAGAATTATTACTAACCTCATCTTCTTCATCATCGGAGTGCTGTGATGCTATCAATGCAAGATTTACATGTTCTTCATCTGAAGATGAACTTGTTTCGTTGTCTACATATGTTTTCCTTTCCTTTTTATGATTCTTTTTCTTGAATTTATTTTTCTTTTGAAGTGTAGGACATTCACTTTTAACATGTCCTCTTTCTCCACATTCAAAGCATTTAATCTTTCTCGTTGGTGCTTCCCCTTTAGTGATCTCCTTTTTCTTTTCTTTTCTTAGAAACTTTTCAAACTTCTTGATAAGATCATCATTTTCATCACTATTAGACTCATCCTCTTGATTGCTATCATAATTTTTTACTTTTGTCTTTAAGGCAACGTCTTTTGAATCTTTTACTTGTATTTCATGCTTTTCCAATCTTTCAAGTTCTAACTCATGTTCTTGAAGTTTACCAAATAGAGATGCGGAAGTCATCGTAGAGAGGCTTTTCTTTTCCGATATTGCCGTTACTTTTGGTTGCCATTCTCTTGTCAAAGATCTTAGAATTTTGAGATTTAGTTCATCATTTGAGAATGTCTTACCAAGTGCTATTAAGTGGTTAGTCAAATGAACAAATCTTTTCTGTAATGCAACAATAGTTTCTCCGGGCTGCATTCGGAACATTTCATATTCTTGACTTAGAGTATTTAGTTTAGATCTTTTAACTTCAGCCGTTCCTTCACGTGTTTCTACCAAAGTATCCCATATTTCTTTTGCAGATTTACATTGTGAAACTCGGAAAAATTCATCCATACTTAATGCACTTTGAAGAATATTAATAGCTTTCTTTTCATCGAGCACTTTCTTTCTATCATCTTCATTATAAGCCGTTTTAATTTTTGGGGTTGCAACATTGTTTACCACACTCATTGGTTGGTGTGGACCATTTTCAACAGTTTCCCATATACCTTCTCCTTGTGCTTCAAGATGTGCTCTCATACGAATCTTCCAAAAATCAAAGTACTCTCCAGAGAAAAGTGGGGGCTTGTTACTACTTCCACCGTCTTTGAAAACCGGGTTCGTGCTTGCGGAAGCCATGCTGGATCTTGTCGGAACAGGTTGCCTAACCTGCTCTGATACCAATTGTAAGTTATATGTGAGCCTAAGAAGGGGGTGAATTAGGTTCTTAGAGATTTATCCCGATTTTTAAATGAACTTGAGTTTTACTTTCCTAAAATTTCTAAGTGTTGAAATACGGTAAATGCGGAATGTAAATGAACACCGAGACGTATAGTGGTTCCCCTCACAGCCCGAGAGTACTCCACTCCCCTTTCAACATGAAAGAGAATTTACTATAGTTTTGGACAAGACAAGACTCTTCCTAGTCTTTCTATACAAGTCACTAACTATCAACCACCAAGAACACCCTCTTGGATTTTACAAGTTTAAAGTCCAACCAAGAACAAATCTTACAATGGACCTCTTGTATCCACAATCCGGATCACAAGGATTCTAACAAACCCTATAAGAGAAACAATCCTTCCCTTATAGTCAACACCTAAAACCAAACACTTGTTGGACCATTAGGATTTTACAATAGTTCAGAATTTTGAGTAAGTAGATGAAACTTTGATTCTTCAATATATCAATCCAAAGATTGATCTTCTCCCTTTTTTTAACAATCACTCTTAATGATATTATACAAGTGTTCAACACAATTGAAATGAAACAAATGTAGTATGTGTGAATATTTTATGCAAATGTTTCACTCTTAGAAAGTTTGTTAAGAACACTTTGATAAAATGAAAGTTTTGGTAGAAGAATGATTGTTTGAAATTTTTAGCAAGGAGGTGTTTTTAAATCTGAAAAATGATGTTTATATAATGCACAAAACACCTCTACATAAAGGTATTATGATATGAAACAATGCCATGCTTTAAAATATAAAACCAATGATCATTTTCATGAAAAGATACATATTTTCGCATGCAAGAACAGTGGTAATCGATTAACAACAAATGTGTTAATCGGTTACGCTCCTTCAACGTTTAAAAATATTCAAAATTAAAACACGCTGTAAATTGTGGCGGTTATTTTGGTTAGTTACGTCGGTTCAAAACGCCGTAATTAACCAAAAACTGAATGTTTAAATAAATTGAAAAATTAAAAATTTGTCTAAATATTTGAACCAATATTATGCAACATCTATTGATTTATCCAAGTCAATAGATTATATTTGAAAGTGATTTAACATGGTTCAAATAAAAAATAAAATAAATAAATAAATAAATTAAATAAAGTTTCAAATGTATGATAAAAAATGATATATTTTCAACCACATGAACCATGTATGCAAGTGAATTTTGAAGATTATTTTGAGAACTATTTTATCAATATATATTGCATGCTTGAGACACTTTTGAACACTTGTATGCAACCATATTGATAAGTGAGAGTTATACCTTGATTATACTTGAGAATTCTTCAAGACTTGTAAAAATTAAAAACTTTGTGCTAGCTTCAATGTCTTGATCCATTCTTTTTGAGCAAGCATAACATCTTGAATGAATAATATTGTCTTCATCAAAACCATTGAGAAGCTTGCCTTCACATTCTCCCCCTTTTTGATGATGACAACGCAATTTTGAAAACTTGCTTTAATCTTGTTTCTCTAACACAAAAGGCTCCCCCTTGATCAATGCTCCCCCTAAATTCATGATTTAGAGTGTCTTTGCTAGCTGCATTTTGTTAGAGAAAAACAAACACAAACACATACATCTTCTCCCCCTTTGTCATTAGCAAAAAGGATGGGAAAAGACTTGAAATTTATAAAGAAATCTTGAAAAATGAAAAATAATTTTTACCTATGAGTTTTACCTCATGAAAGACTTCATCAAACATTTATCCTTGCCGGAACATGATTTTGAAGTCTTTGTCACAAAGTTGATTTATACTAGGAAGATTATGCTTTAGTTTGTCAACTTAAAGTACATCTTCAATGGATGTGAAAGTTAGTGCTTCAACTTTGCCAATGCCAAGAATTCTTTCTTTAAGGGAATCCTCATATGTGAAATAACCCTTGGACTTTGGAACTAGATTTGAAAGTTAGTTTATGCCTCCCATCAAAAGCTTAGAACCACCACTTATCAAAACATCATAGATTTAAAGTGGTCCTTAAGCAAACCTACAAAACAAATTAAGTTTGATTTGGTACCCAATGTGCTTTGGGTCCATCATAGTTAGTTCCTTTCTTAACCCACACATAATGCCCACTTGCAACACTAAAGTTTCTTACATAGCAAGCATTAGGTGTATGACCAACAATACCACAATAAAAACAAGTAGGTTCAAAGTTGCTCTTATATCTTGAAACATAAGATTTCTTTTTAGGAAATCTTTTCTTTTTAGGATTAGGATGCACATTCCTAGGTTTGTTCACTTTCTCTTTGGAAGTTTGATCCTTAGCCTTAACAAATATAGTTTTACTTGAACTTGGTTTAGAAAACTTTGAATAGCCAAGTCCACTTTTATCATTTGAATATCTTTGTTGACTAAGGACTTCTTCCAATCCAATTTGTCCTTTCTCATACCTTTCAAGTACTCTTTTTAATTGGACAATTTGAAAAGAGAGAGATTCACAATTTTTACATACAAAATTCTGTTTTTCACTAATCATCTTTTGTTTCTCATTTTCGATTTCTTTTTCTAATGAAACATTTTTTTCTTCTAAAGTTGAAATTTGTTTCTTTTGAGATGATATAGTTTTATACAGAATTTTGCATTCATTTAACAATTCATTTATGGCACCTTGTGCATCACTATCAAAAGAATTATTACTAACCTCATCTTCTTCATCATCGGAGTGCTGTGATGCTATCAATGCAAGATTTACATGTTCTTCATCTGAAGATGAACTTGTTTCGTTGTCTACATATGTTTTCCTTTCCTTTTTATGATTCTTTTTCTTGAATTTATTTTTCTTTTGAAGTGTAGGACATTCACTTTTAACATGTCCTCTTTCTCCACATTCAAAGCATTTAATCTTTCTCGTTGGTGCTTCCCCTTTAGTGATCTCCTTTTTCTTTTCTTTTCTTAGAAACTTTTCAAACTTCTTGATAAGATCATCATTTTCATCACTATTAGACTCATCCTCTTGATTGCTATCATAATTTTTTACTTTTGTCTTTAAGGCAACGTCTTTTGAATCTTTTACTTGTATTTCATGCTTTTCCAATCTTTCAAGTTCTAACTCATGTTCTTGAAGTTTACCAAATAAAGATGCGGAAGTCATCGTAGAGAGGCTTTTCTTTTCCGATATTGCCGTTACTTTTGGTTGCCATTCTCTTGTCAAAGATCTTAGAATTTTGAGATTTAGTTCATCATTTGAGAATGTCTTACCAAGTGCTATTAAGTGGTTAGTCAAATGAACAAATCTTTTCTGTAATGCAACAATAGTTTCTCCGGGCTGCATTCGGAACATTTCATATTCTTGACTTAGAGTATTTAGTTTAGATCTTTTAACTTCAGCCGTTCCTTCACGTGTTTCTACCAAAGTATCCCATATTTCTTTTGCAGATTTACATTGTGAAACTCGGAAAAATTCATCCATACTTAATGCACTTTGAAGAATATTAATAGCTTTCTTTTCATCGAGCACTTTCTTTCTATCATCTTCATTATAAGCCGTTTTAATTTTTGGGGTTGCAACATTGTTTACCACACTCATTGGTTGGTGTGGACCATTTTCAACAGTTTCCCATATACCTTCTCCTTGTGCTTCAAGATGTGCTCTCATACGAATCTTCCAAAAATCAAAGTACTCTCCAGAGAAAAGTGGGGGCTTGTTACTACTTCCACCGTCTTTGAAAACCGGGTTCGTGCTTGCGGAAGCCATGCTGGATCTTGTCGGAACAGGTTGCCTAACCTGCTCTGATACCAATTGTAAGTTATATGTGAGCCTAAGAAGGGGGTGAATTAGGTTCTTAGAGATTTATCCCGATTTTTAAATGAACTTGAGTTTTACTTTCCTAAAATTTCTAAGTGTTGAAATACGGTAAATGCGGAATGTAAATGAACACCGAGACGTATAGTGGTTCCCCTCACAGCCCGAGAGTACTCCACTCCCCTTTCAACATGAAAGAGAATTTACTATAGTTTTGGACAAGACAAGACTCTTCCTAGTCTTTCTATACAAGTCACTAACTATCAACCACCAAGAACACCCTCTTGGATTTTACAAGTTTAAAGTCCAACCAAGAACAAATCTTACAATGGACCTCTTGTATCCACAATCCGGATCACAAGGATTCTAACAAACCCTATAAGAGAAACAATCCTTCCCTTATAGTCAACACCTAAAACCAAACACTTGTTGGACCATTAGGATTTTACAATAGTTCAGAATTTTGAGTAAGTAGATGAAACTTTGATTCTTCAATATATCAATCCAAAGATTGATCTTCTCCCTTTTTTTAACAATCACTCTTAATGATATTATACAAGTGTTCAACACAATTGAAATGAAACAAATGTAGTATGTGTGAATATTTTATGCAAATGTTTCACTCTTAGAAAGTTTGTTAAGAACACTTTGATAAAATGAAAGTTTTGGTAGAAGAATGATTGTTTGAAATTTTTAGCAAGGAGGTGTTTTTAAATCTGAAAAATGATGTTTATATAATGCACAAAACACCTCTACATAAAGGTATTATGATATGAAACAATGCCATGCTTTAAAATATAAAACCAATGATCATTTTCATGAAAAGATACATATTTTCGCATGCAAGAACAGTGGTAATCGATTAACAACAAATGTGTTAATCGGTTACGCTCCTTCAACGTTTAAAAATATTCAAAATTAAAACACGCTGTAAATTGTGGCGGTTATTTTGGTTAGTTACGTCGGTTCAAAACGCCGTAATTAACCAAAAACTGAATGTTTAAATAAATTGAAAAATTAAAAATTTGTCTAAATATTTGAACCAATATTATGCAACATCTATTGATTTATCCAAGTCAATAGATTATATTTGAAAGTGATTTAACATGGTTCAAATAAAAAATAAAATAAATAAATAAATAAATTAAATAAAGTTTCAAATGTATGATAAAAAATGATATATTTTCAACCACATGAACCATGTATGCAAGTGAATTTTGAAGATTATTTTGAGAACTATTTTATCAATATATATTGCATGCTTGAGACACTTTTGAACACTTGTATGCAACCATATTGATAAGTGAGAGTTATACCTTGATTATACTTGAGAATTCTTCAAGACTTGTAAAAATTAAAAACTTTGTGCTAGCTTCAATGTCTTGATCCATTCTTTTTGAGCAAGCATAACATCTTGAATGAATAATATTGTCTTCATCAAAACCATTGAGAAGCTTGCCTTCACATTCTCCCCCTTTTTGATGATGACAACGCAATTTTGAAAACTTGCTTTAATCTTGTTTCTCTAACACAAAAGGCTCCCCCTTGATCAATGCTCCCCCTAAATTCATGATTTAGAGTGTCTTTGCTAGCTGCATTTTGTTAGAGAAAAACAAACACAAACACATACATCTTCTCCCCCTTTGTCATTAGCAAAAAGGATGGGAAAAGACTTGAAATTTATAAAGAAATCTTGAAAAATGAAAAATAATTTTTACCTATGAGTTTTACCTCATGAAAGACTTCATCAAACATTTATCCTTGCCGGAACATGATTTTGAAGTCTTTGTCACAAAGTTGATTTATACTAGGAAGATTATGCTTTAGTTTGTCAACTTAAAGTACATCTTCAATGGATGTGAAAGTTAGTGCTTCAACTTTGCCAATGCCAAGAATTCTTTCTTTAAGGGAATCCTCATATGTGAAATAACCCTTGGACTTTGGAACTAGATTTGAAAGTTAGTTTATGCCTCCCATCAAAAGCTTAGAACCACCACTTATCAAAACATCATAGATTTAAAGTGGTCCTTAAGCAAACCTACAAAACAAATTAAGTTTGATTTGGTACCCAATGTGCTTTGGGTCCATCATAGTTAGTTCCTTTCTTAACCCACACATAATGCCCACTTGCAACACTAAAGTTTCTTACATAGCAAGCATTAGGTGTATGACCAACAATACCACAATAAAAACAAGTAGGTTCAAAGTTGCTCTTATATCTTGAAACATAAGATTTCTTTTTAGGAAATCTTTTCTTTTTAGGATTAGGATGCACATTCCTAGGTTTGTTCACTTTCTCTTTGGAAGTTTGATCCTTAGCCTTAACAAATATAGTTTTACTTGAACTTGGTTTAGAAAACTTTGAATAGCCAAGTCCACTTTTATCATTTGAATATCTTTGTTGACTAAGGACTTCTTCCAATCCAATTTGTCCTTTCTCATACCTTTCAAGTACTCTTTTTAATTGGACAATTTGAAAAGAGAGAGATTCACAATTTTTACATACAAAATTCTGTTTTTCACTAATCATCTTTTGTTTCTCATTTTCGATTTCTTTTTCTAATGAAACATTTTTTTCTTCTAAAGTTGAAATTTGTTTCTTTTGAGATGATATAGTTTTATACAGAATTTTGCATTCATTTAACAATTCATTTATGGCACCTTGTGCATCACTATCAAAAGAATTATTACTAACCTCATCTTCTTCATCATCGGAGTGCTGTGATGCTATCAATGCAAGATTTACATGTTCTTCATCTGAAGATGAACTTGTTTCGTTGTCTACATATGTTTTCCTTTCCTTTTTATGATTCTTTTTCTTGAATTTATTTTTCTTTTGAAGTGTAGGACATTCACTTTTAACATGTCCTCTTTCTCCACATTCAAAGCATTTAATCTTTCTCGTTGGTGCTTCCCCTTTAGTGATCTCCTTTTTCTTTTCTTTTCTTAGAAACTTTTCAAACTTCTTGATAAGATCATCATTTTCATCACTATTAGACTCATCCTCTTGATTGCTATCATAATTTTTTACTTTTGTCTTTAAGGCAACGTCTTTTGAATCTTTTACTTGTATTTCATGCTTTTCCAATCTTTCAAGTTCTAACTCATGTTCTTGAAGTTTACCAAATAGAGATGCGGAAGTCATCGTAGAGAGGCTTTTCTTTTCCGATATTGCCGTTACTTTTGGTTGCCATTCTCTTGTCAAAGATCTTAGAATTTTGAGATTTAGTTCATCATTTGAGAATGTCTTACCAAGTGCTATTAAGTGGTTAGTCAAATGAACAAATCTTTTCTGTAATGCAACAATAGTTTCTCCGGGCTGCATTCGGAACATTTCATATTCTTGACTTAGAGTATTTAGTTTAGATCTTTTAACTTCAGCCGTTCCTTCACGTGTTTCTACCAAAGTATCCCATATTTCTTTTGCAGATTTACATTGTGAAACTCGGAAAAATTCATCCATACTTAATGCACTTTGAAGAATATTAATAGCTTTCTTTTCATCGAGCACTTTCTTTCTATCATCTTCATTATAAGCCGTTTTAATTTTTGGGGTTGCAACATTGTTTACCACACTCATTGGTTGGTGTGGACCATTTTCAACAGTTTCCCATATACCTTCTCCTTGTGCTTCAAGATGTGCTCTCATACGAATCTTCCAAAAATCAAAGTACTCTCCAGAGAAAAGTGGGGGCTTGTTACTACTTCCACCGTCTTTGAAAACCGGGTTCGTGCTTGCGGAAGCCATGCTGGATCTTGTCGGAACAGGTTGCCTAACCTGCTCTGATACCAATTGTAAGTTATATGTGAGCCTAAGAAGGGGGTGAATTAGGTTCTTAGAGATTTATCCCGATTTTTAAATGAACTTGAGTTTTACTTTCCTAAAATTTCTAAGTGTTGAAATACGGTAAATGCGGAATGTAAATGAACACCGAGACGTATAGTGGTTCCCCTCACAGCCCGAGAGTACTCCACTCCCCTTTCAACATGAAAGAGAATTTACTATAGTTTTGGACAAGACAAGACTCTTCCTAGTCTTTCTATACAAGTCACTAACTATCAACCACCAAGAACACCCTCTTGGATTTTACAAGTTTAAAGTCCAACCAAGAACAAATCTTACAATGGACCTCTTGTATCCACAATCCGGATCACAAGGATTCTAACAAACCCTATAAGAGAAACAATCCTTCCCTTATAGTCAACACCTAAAACCAAACACTTGTTGGACCATTAGGATTTTACAATAGTTCAGAATTTTGAGTAAGTAGATGAAACTTTGATTCTTCAATATATCAATCCAAAGATTGATCTTCTCCCTTTTTTTAACAATCACTCTTAATGATATTATACAAGTGTTCAACACAATTGAAATGAAACAAATGTAGTATGTGTGAATATTTTATGCAAATGTTTCACTCTTAGAAAGTTTGTTAAGAACACTTTGATAAAATGAAAGTTTTGGTAGAAGAATGATTGTTTGAAATTTTTAGCAAGGAGGTGTTTTTAAATCTGAAAAATGATGTTTATATAATGCACAAAACACCTCTACATAAAGGTATTATGATATGAAACAATGCCATGCTTTAAAATATAAAACCAATGATCATTTTCATGAAAAGATACATATTTTCGCATGCAAGAACAGTGGTAATCGATTAACAACAAATGTGTTAATCGGTTACGCTCCTTCAACGTTTAAAAATATTCAAAATTAAAACACGCTGTAAATTGTGGCGGTTATTTTGGTTAGTTACGTCGGTTCAAAACGCCGTAATTAACCAAAAACTGAATGTTTAAATAAATTGAAAAATTAAAAATTTGTCTAAATATTTGAACCAATATTATGCAACATCTATTGATTTATCCAAGTCAATAGATTATATTTGAAAGTGATTTAACATGGTTCAAATAAAAAATAAAATAAATAAATAAATAAATTAAATAAAGTTTCAAATGTATGATAAAAAATGATATATTTTCAACCACATGAACCATGTATGCAAGTGAATTTTGAAGATTATTTTGAGAACTATTTTATCAATATATATTGCATGCTTGAGACACTTTTGAACACTTGTATGCAACCATATTGATAAGTGAGAGTTATACCTTGATTATACTTGAGAATTCTTCAAGACTTGTAAAAATTAAAAACTTTGTGCTAGCTTCAATGTCTTGATCCATTCTTTTTGAGCAAGCATAACATCTTGAATGAATAATATTGTCTTCATCAAAACCATTGAGAAGCTTGCCTTCACATTCTCCCCCTTTTTGATGATGACAACGCAATTTTGAAAACTTGCTTTAATCTTGTTTCTCTAACACAAAAGGCTCCCCCTTGATCAATGCTCCCCCTAAATTCATGATTTAGAGTGTCTTTGCTAGCTGCATTTTGTTAGAGAAAAACAAACACAAACACATACATCTTCTCCCCCTTTGTCATTAGCAAAAAGGATGGGAAAAGACTTGAAATTTATAAAGAAATCTTGAAAAATGAAAAATAATTTTTACCTATGAGTTTTACCTCATGAAAGACTTCATCAAACATTTATCCTTGCCGGAACATGATTTTGAAGTCTTTGTCACAAAGTTGATTTATACTAGGAAGATTATGCTTTAGTTTGTCAACTTAAAGTACATCTTCAATGGATGTGAAAGTTAGTGCTTCAACTTTGCCAATGCCAAGAATTCTTTCTTTAAGGGAATCCTCATATGTGAAATAACCCTTGGACTTTGGAACTAGATTTGAAAGTTAGTTTATGCCTCCCATCAAAAGCTTAGAACCACCACTTATCAAAACATCATAGATTTAAAGTGGTCCTTAAGCAAACCTACAAAACAAATTAAGTTTGATTTGGTACCCAATGTGCTTTGGGTCCATCATAGTTAGTTCCTTTCTTAACCCACACATAATGCCCACTTGCAACACTAAAGTTTCTTACATAGCAAGCATTAGGTGTATGACCAACAATACCACAATAAAAACAAGTAGGTTCAAAGTTGCTCTTATATCTTGAAACATAAGATTTCTTTTTAGGAAATCTTTTCTTTTTAGGATTAGGATGCACATTCCTAGGTTTGTTCACTTTCTCTTTGGAAGTTTGATCCTTAGCCTTAACAAATATAGTTTTACTTGAACTTGGTTTAGAAAACTTTGAATAGCCAAGTCCACTTTTATCATTTGAATATCTTTGTTGACTAAGGACTTCTTCCAATCCAATTTGTCCTTTCTCATACCTTTCAAGTACTCTTTTTAATTGGACAATTTGAAAAGAGAGAGATTCACAATTTTTACATACAAAATTCTGTTTTTCACTAATCATCTTTTGTTTCTCATTTTCGATTTCTTTTTCTAATGAAACATTTTTTTCTTCTAAAGTTGAAATTTGTTTCTTTTGAGATGATATAGTTTTATACAGAATTTTGCATTCATTTAACAATTCATTTATGGCACCTTGTGCATCACTATCAAAAGAATTATTACTAACCTCATCTTCTTCATCATCGGAGTGCTGTGATGCTATCAATGCAAGATTTACATGTTCTTCATCTGAAGATGAACTTGTTTCGTTGTCTACATATGTTTTCCTTTCCTTTTTATGATTCTTTTTCTTGAATTTATTTTTCTTTTGAAGTGTAGGACATTCACTTTTAACATGTCCTCTTTCTCCACATTCAAAGCATTTAATCTTTCTCGTTGGTGCTTCCCCTTTAGTGATCTCCTTTTTCTTTTCTTTTCTTAGAAACTTTTCAAACTTCTTGATAAGATCATCATTTTCATCACTATTAGACTCATCCTCTTGATTGCTATCATAATTTTTTACTTTTGTCTTTAAGGCAACGTCTTTTGAATCTTTTACTTGTATTTCATGCTTTTCCAATCTTTCAAGTTCTAACTCATGTTCTTGAAGTTTACCAAATAGAGATGCGGAAGTCATCGTAGAGAGGCTTTTCTTTTCCGATATTGCCGTTACTTTTGGTTGCCATTCTCTTGTCAAAGATCTTAGAATTTTGAGATTTAGTTCATCATTTGAGAATGTCTTACCAAGTGCTATTAAGTGGTTAGTCAAATGAACAAATCTTTTCTGTAATGCAACAATAGTTTCTCCGGGCTGCATTCGGAACATTTCATATTCTTGACTTAGAGTATTTAGTTTAGATCTTTTAACTTCAGCCGTTCCTTCACGTGTTTCTACCAAAGTATCCCATATTTCTTTTGCAGATTTACATTGTGAAACTCGGAAAAATTCATCCATACTTAATGCACTTTGAAGAATATTAATAGCTTTCTTTTCATCGAGCACTTTCTTTCTATCATCTTCATTATAAGCCGTTTTAATTTTTGGGGTTGCAACATTGTTTACCACACTCATTGGTTGGTGTGGACCATTTTCAACAGTTTCCCATATACCTTCTCCTTGTGCTTCAAGATGTGCTCTCATACGAATCTTCCAAAAATCAAAGTACTCTCCAGAGAAAAGTGGGGGCTTGTTACTACTTCCACCGTCTTTGAAAACCGGGTTCGTGCTTGCGGAAGCCATGCTGGATCTTGTCGGAACAGGTTGCCTAACCTGCTCTGATACCAATTGTAAGTTATATGTGAGCCTAAGAAGGGGGTGAATTAGGTTCTTAGAGATTTATCCCGATTTTTAAATGAACTTGAGTTTTACTTTCCTAAAATTTCTAAGTGTTGAAATACGGTAAATGCGGAATGTAAATGAACACCGAGACGTATAGTGGTTCCCCTCACAGCCCGAGAGTACTCCACTCCCCTTTCAACATGAAAGAGAATTTACTATAGTTTTGGACAAGACAAGACTCTTCCTAGTCTTTCTATACAAGTCACTAACTATCAACCACCAAGAACACCCTCTTGGATTTTACAAGTTTAAAGTCCAACCAAGAACAAATCTTACAATGGACCTCTTGTATCCACAATCCGGATCACAAGGATTCTAACAAACCCTATAAGAGAAACAATCCTTCCCTTATAGTCAACACCTAAAACCAAACACTTGTTGGACCATTAGGATTTTACAATAGTTCAGAATTTTGAGTAAGTAGATGAAACTTTGATTCTTCAATATATCAATCCAAAGATTGATCTTCTCCCTTTTTTTAACAATCACTCTTAATGATATTATACAAGTGTTCAACACAATTGAAATGAAACAAATGTAGTATGTGTGAATATTTTATGCAAATGTTTCACTCTTAGAAAGTTTGTTAAGAACACTTTGATAAAATGAAAGTTTTGGTAGAAGAATGATTGTTTGAAATTTTTAGCAAGGAGGTGTTTTTAAATCTGAAAAATGATGTTTATATAATGCACAAAACACCTCTACATAAAGGTATTATGATATGAAACAATGCCATGCTTTAAAATATAAAACCAATGATCATTTTCATGAAAAGATACATATTTTCGCATGCAAGAACAGTGGTAATCGATTAACAACAAATGTGTTAATCGGTTACGCTCCTTCAACGTTTAAAAATATTCAAAATTAAAACACGCTGTAAATTGTGGCGGTTATTTTGGTTAGTTACGTCGGTTCAAAACGCCGTAATTAACCAAAAACTGAATGTTTAAATAAATTGAAAAATTAAAAATTTGTCTAAATATTTGAACCAATATTATGCAACATCTATTGATTTATCCAAGTCAATAGATTATATTTGAAAGTGATTTAACATGGTTCAAATAAAAAATAAAATAAATAAATAAATAAATTAAATAAAGTTTCAAATGTATGATAAAAAATGATATATTTTCAACCACATGAACCATGTATGCAAGTGAATTTTGAAGATTATTTTGAGAACTATTTTATCAATATATATTGCATGCTTGAGACACTTTTGAACACTTGTATGCAACCATATTGATAAGTGAGAGTTATACCTTGATTATACTTGAGAATTCTTCAAGACTTGTAAAAATTAAAAACTTTGTGCTAGCTTCAATGTCTTGATCCATTCTTTTTGAGCAAGCATAACATCTTGAATGAATAATATTGTCTTCATCAAAACCATTGAGAAACTTGCCTTCACATTCTCCCCCTTTTTGATGATGACAACGCAATTTTGAAAATTTGCTTTAATCTTGTTTCTCTAACACAAAAGGCTCCCCCTTGATCAATGCTCCCCCTAAATTCATGATTTAGAGTGTCTTTGCTAGCTGCATTTTGTTAGAGAAAAACAAACACAAACACATACATCTTCTCCCCCTTTGTCATTAGCAAAAAGGATGGGAAAAGACTTGAAATTTATAAAGAAATCTTGAAAAATGAAAAATAATTTTTACCTATGAGTTTTACCTCATGAAAGACTTCATCAAACATTTATCCTTGCCGGAACATGATTTTGAAGTCTTTGTCACAAAGTTGATTTATACTAGGAAGATTATGCTTTAGTTTGTCAACTTAAAGTACATCTTCAATGGATGTGAAAGTTAGTGCTTCAACTTTGCCAATGCCAAGAATTCTTTCTTTAAGGGAATCCTCATATGTGAAATAACCCTTGGACTTTGGAACTAGATTTGAAAGTTAGTTTATGCCTCCCATCAAAAGCTTAGAACCACCACTTATCAAAACATCATAGATTTAAAGTGGTCCTTAAGCAAACCTACAAAACAAATTAAGTTTGATTTGGTACCCAATGTGCTTTGGGTCCATCATAGTTAGTTCCTTTCTTAACCCACACATAATGCCCACTTGCAACACTAAAGTTTCTTACATAGCAAGCATTAGGTGTATGACCAACAATACCACAATAAAAACAAGTAGGTTCAAAGTTGCTCTTATATCTTGAAACATAAGATTTCTTTTTAGGAAATCTTTTCTTTTTAGGATTAGGATGCACATTCCTAGGTTTGTTCACTTTCTCTTTGGAAGTTTGATCCTTAGCCTTAACAAATATAGTTTTACTTGAACTTGGTTTAGAAAACTTTGAATAGCCAAGTCCACTTTTATCATTTGAATATCTTTGTTGACTAAGGACTTCTTCCAATCCAATTTGTCCTTTCTCATACCTTTCAAGTACTCTTTTTAATTGGACAATTTGAAAAGAGAGAGATTCACAATTTTTACATACAAAATTCTGTTTTTCACTAATCATCTTTTGTTTCTCATTTTCGATTTCTTTTTCTAATGAAACATTTTTTCTTCTAAAGTTGAAATTTGTTTCTTTTGAGATGATATAGTTTTATACAGAATTTTGCATTCATTTAACAATTCATTTATGGCACCTTGTGCATCACTATCAAAAGAATTATTACTAACCTCATCTTCTTCATCATCGGAGTGCTGTGATGCTATCAATGCAAGATTTACATGTTCTTCATCTGAAGATGAACTTGTTTCGTTGTCTACATATGTTTTCCTTTCCTTTTTATGATTCTTTTTCTTGAATTTATTTTTCTTTTGAAGTGTAGGACATTCACTTTTAACATGTCCTCTTTCTCCACATTCAAAGCATTTAATCTTTCTCGTTGGTGCTTCCCCTTTAGTGATCTCCTTTTTCTTTTCTTTTCTTAGAAACTTTTCAAACTTCTTGATAAGATCATCATTTTCATCACTATTAGACTCATCCTCTTGATTGCTATCATAATTTTTTACTTTTGTCTTTAAGGCAACGTCTTTTGAATCTTTTACTTGTATTTCATGCTTTTCCAATCTTTCAAGTTCTAACTCATGTTCTTGAAGTTTACCAAATAGAGATGCGGAAGTCATCGTAGAGAGGCTTTTCTTTTCCGATATTGCCGTTACTTTTGGTTGCCATTCTCTTGTCAAAGATCTTAGAATTTTGAGATTTAGTTCATCATTTGAGAATGTCTTACCAAGTGCTATTAAGTGGTTAGTCAAATGAACAAATCTTTTCTGTAATGCAACAATAGTTTCTCCGGGCTGCATTCGGAACATTTCATATTCTTGACTTAGAGTATTTAGTTTAGATCTTTTAACTTCAGCCGTTCCTTCACGTGTTTCTACCAAAGTATCCCATATTTCTTTTGCAGATTTACATTGTGAAACTCGGAAAAATTCATCCATACTTAATGCACTTTGAAGAATATTAATAGCTTTCTTTTCATCGAGCACTTTCTTTCTATCATCTTCATTATAAGCCGTTTTAATTTTTGGGGTTGCAACATTGTTTACCACACTCATTGGTTGGTGTGGACCATTTTCAACAGTTTCCCATATACCTTCTCCTTGTGCTTCAAGATGTGCTCTCATACGAATCTTCCAAAAATCAAAGTACTCTCCAGAGAAAAGTGGGGGCTTGTTACTACTTCCACCGTCTTTGAAAACCGGGTTCGTGCTTGCGGAAGCCATGCTGGATCTTGTCGGAACAGGTTGCCTAACCTGCTCTGATACCAATTGTAAGTTATATGTGAGCCTAAGAAGGGGGTGAATTAGGTTCTTAGAGATTTATCCCGATTTTTAAATGAACTTGAGTTTTACTTTCCTAAAATTTCTAAGTGTTGAAATACGGTAAATGCGGAATGTAAATGAACACCGAGACGTATAGTGGTTCCCCTCACAGCCCGAGAGTACTCCACTCCCCTTTCAACATGAAAGAGAATTTACTATAGTTTTGGACAAGACAAGACTCTTCCTAGTCTTTCTATACAAGTCACTAACTATCAACCACCAAGAACACCCTCTTGGATTTTACAAGTTTAAAGTCCAACCAAGAACAAATCTTACAATGGACCTCTTGTATCCACAATCCGGATCACAAGGATTCTAACAAACCCTATAAGAGAAACAATCCTTCCCTTATAGTCAACACCTAAAACCAAACACTTGTTGGACCATTAGGATTTTACAATAGTTCAGAATTTTGAGTAAGTAGATGAAACTTTGATTCTTCAATATATCAATCCAAAGATTGATCTTCTCCCTTTTTTTAACAATCACTCTTAATGATATTATACAAGTGTTCAACACAATTGAAATGAAACAAATGTAGTATGTGTGAATATTTTATGCAAATGTTTCACTCTTAGAAAGTTTGTTAAGAACACTTTGATAAAATGAAAGTTTTGGTAGAAGAATGATTGTTTGAAATTTTTAGCAAGGAGGTGTTTTTAAATCTGAAAAATGATGTTTATATAATGCACAAAACACCTCTACATAAAGGTATTATGATATGAAACAATGCCATGCTTTAAAATATAAAACCAATGATCATTTTCATGAAAAGATACATATTTTCGCATGCAAGAACAGTGGTAATCGATTAACAACAAATGTGTTAATCGGTTACGCTCCTTCAACGTTTAAAAATATTCAAAATTAAAACACGCTGTAAATTGTGGCGGTTATTTTGGTTAGTTACGTCGGTTCAAAACGCCGTAATTAACCAAAAACTGAATGTTTAAATAAATTGAAAAATTAAAAATTTGTCTAAATATTTGAACCAATATTATGCAACATCTATTGATTTATCCAAGTCAATAGATTATATTTGAAAGTGATTTAACATGGTTCAAATAAAAAATAAAATAAATAAATAAATAAATTAAATAAAGTTTCAAATGTATGATAAAAAATGATATATTTTCAACCACATGAACCATGTATGCAAGTGAATTTTGAAGATTATTTTGAGAACTATTTTATCAATATATATTGCATGCTTGAGACACTTTTGAACACTTGTATGCAACCATATTGATAAGTGAGAGTTATACCTTGATTATACTTGAGAATTCTTCAAGACTTGTAAAAATTAAAAACTTTGTGCTAGCTTCAATGTCTTGATCCATTCTTTTTGAGCAAGCATAACATCTTGAATGAATAATATTGTCTTCATCAAAACCATTGAGAAACTTGCCTTCACATTCTCCCCCTTTTTGATGATGACAACGCAATTTTGAAAATTTGCTTTAATCTTGTTTCTCTAACACAAAAGGCTCCCCCTTGATCAATGCTCCCCCTAAATTCATGATTTAGAGTGTCTTTGCTAGCTGCATTTTGTTAGAGAAAAACAAACACAAACACATACATCTTCTCCCCCTTTGTCATTAGCAAAAAGGATGGGAAAAGACTTGAAATTTATAAAGAAATCTTGAAAAATGAAAAATAATTTTTACCTATGAGTTTTACCTCATGAAAGACTTCATCAAACATTTATCCTTGCCGGAACATGATTTTGAAGTCTTTGTCACAAAGTTGATTTATACTAGGAAGATTATGCTTTAGTTTGTCAACTTAAAGTACATCTTCAATGGATGTGAAAGTTAGTGCTTCAACTTTGCCAATGCCAAGAATTCTTTCTTTAAGGGAATCCTCATATGTGAAATAACCCTTGGACTTTGGAACTAGATTTGAAAGTTAGTTTATGCCTCCCATCAAAAGCTTAGAACCACCACTTATCAAAACATCATAGATTTAAAGTGGTCCTTAAGCAAACCTACAAAACAAATTAAGTTTGATTTGGTACCCAATGTGCTTTGGGTCCATCATAGTTAGTTCCTTTCTTAACCCACACATAATGCCCACTTGCAACACTAAAGTTTCTTACATAGCAAGCATTAGGTGTATGACCAACAATACCACAATAAAAACAAGTAGGTTCAAAGTTGCTCTTATATCTTGAAACATAAGATTTCTTTTTAGGAAATCTTTTCTTTTTAGGATTAGGATGCACATTCCTAGGTTTGTTCACTTTCTCTTTGGAAGTTTGATCCTTAGCCTTAACAAATATAGTTTTACTTGAACTTGGTTTAGAAAACTTTGAATAGCCAAGTCCACTTTTATCATTTGAATATCTTTGTTGACTAAGGACTTCTTCCAATCCAATTTGTCCTTTCTCATACCTTTCAAGTACTCTTTTTAATTGGACAATTTGAAAAGAGAGAGATTCACAATTTTTACATACAAAATTCTGTTTTTCACTAATCATCTTTTGTTTCTCATTTTCGATTTCTTTTTCTAATGAAACATTTTTTCTTCTAAAGTTGAAATTTGTTTCTTTTGAGATGATATAGTTTTATACAGAATTTTGCATTCATTTAACAATTCATTTATGGCACCTTGTGCATCACTATCAAAAGAATTATTACTAACCTCATCTTCTTCATCATCGGAGTGCTGTGATGCTATCAATGCAAGATTTACATGTTCTTCATCTGAAGATGAACTTGTTTCGTTGTCTACATATGTTTTCCTTTCCTTTTTATGATTCTTTTTCTTGAATTTATTTTTCTTTTGAAGTGTAGGACATTCACTTTTAACATGTCCTCTTTCTCCACATTCAAAGCATTTAATCTTTCTCGTTGGTGCTTCCCCTTTAGTGATCTCCTTTTTCTTTTCTTTTCTTAGAAACTTTTCAAACTTCTTGATAAGATCATCATTTTCATCACTATTAGACTCATCCTCTTGATTGCTATCATAATTTTTTACTTTTGTCTTTAAGGCAACGTCTTTTGAATCTTTTACTTGTATTTCATGCTTTTCCAATCTTTCAAGTTCTAACTCATGTTCTTGAAGTTTACCAAATAGAGATGCGGAAGTCATCGTAGAGAGGCTTTTCTTTTCCGATATTGCCGTTACTTTTGGTTGCCATTCTCTTGTCAAAGATCTTAGAATTTTGAGATTTAGTTCATCATTTGAGAATGTCTTACCAAGTGCTATTAAGTGGTTAGTCAAATGAACAAATCTTTTCTGTAATGCAACAATAGTTTCTCCGGGCTGCATTCGGAACATTTCATATTCTTGACTTAGAGTATTTAGTTTAGATCTTTTAACTTCAGCCGTTCCTTCACGTGTTTCTACTAAAGTATCCCATATTTCTTTTGCAGATTTACATTGTGAAACTCGGAAAAATTCATCCATACTTAATGCACTTTGAAGAATATTAATAGCTTTCTTTTCATCGAGCACTTTCTTTCTATCATCTTCATTATAAGCCGTTTTAATTTTTGGGGTTGCAACATTGTTTACCACACTCATTGGTTGGTGTGGACCATTTTCAACAGTTTCCCATATACCTTCTCCTTGTGCTTCAAGATGTGCTCTCATACGAATCTTCCAAAAATCAAAGTACTCTCCAGAGAAAAGTGGGGGCTTGTTACTACTTCCACCGTCTTTGAAAACCGGGTTCGTGCTTGCGGAAGCCATGCTGGATCTTGTCGGAACAGGTTGCCTAACCTGCTCTGATACCAATTGTAAGTTATATGTGAGCCTAAGAAGGGGGTGAATTAGGTTCTTAGAGATTTATCCCGATTTTTAAATGAACTTGAGTTTTACTTTCCTAAAATTTCTAAGTGTTGAAATACGGTAAATGCGGAATGTAAATGAACACCGAGACGTATAGTGGTTCCCCTCACAGCCCGAGAGTACTCCACTCCCCTTTCAACATGAAAGAGAATTTACTATAGTTTTGGACAAGACAAGACTCTTCCTAGTCTTTCTATACAAGTCACTAACTATCAACCACCAAGAACACCCTCTTGGATTTTACAAGTTTAAAGTCCAACCAAGAACAAATCTTACAATGGACCTCTTGTATCCACAATCCGGATCACAAGGATTCTAACAAACCCTATAAGAGAAACAATCCTTCCCTTATAGTCAACACCTAAAACCAAACACTTGTTGGACCATTAGGATTTTACAATAGTTCAGAATTTTGAGTAAGTAGATGAAACTTTGATTCTTCAATATATCAATCCAAAGATTGATCTTCTCCCTTTTTTTAACAATCACTCTTAATGATATTATACAAGTGTTCAACACAATTGAAATGAAACAAATGTAGTATGTGTGAATATTTTATGCAAATGTTTCACTCTTAGAAAGTTTGTTAAGAACACTTTGATAAAATGAAAGTTTTGGTAGAAGAATGATTGTTTGAAATTTTTAGCAAGGAGGTGTTTTTAAATCTGAAAAATGATGTTTATATAATGCACAAAACACCTCTACATAAAGGTATTATGATATGAAACAATGCCATGCTTTAAAATATAAAACCAATGATCATTTTCATGAAAAGATACATATTTTCGCATGCAAGAACAGTGGTAATCGATTAACAACAAATGTGTTAATCGGTTACGCTCCTTCAACGTTTAAAAATATTCAAAATTAAAACACGCTGTAAATTGTGGCGGTTATTTTGGTTAGTTACGTCGGTTCAAAACGCCGTAATTAACCAAAAACTGAATGTTTAAATAAATTGAAAAATTAAAAATTTGTCTAAATATTTGAACCAATATTATCCAACATCTATTGATTTATCCAAGTCAATAGATTATATTTGAAAGTGATTTAACATGGTTCAAATAAAAAATAAAATAAATAAATAAATAAATTAAATAAAGTTTCAAATGTATGATAAAAAATGATATATTTTCAACCACATGAACCATGTATGCAAGTGAATTTTGAAGATTATTTTGAGAACTATTTTATCAATATATATTGCATGCTTGAGACACTTTTGAACACTTGTATGCAACCATATTGATAAGTGAGAGTTATACCTTGATTATACTTGAGAATTCTTCAAGACTTGTAAAAATTAAAAACTTTGTGCTAGCTTCAATGTCTTGATCCATTCTTTTTGAGCAAGCATAACATCTTGAATGAATAATATTGTCTTCATCAAAACCATTGAGAAACTTGCCTTCACATTCTCCCCCTTTTTGATGATGACAACGCAATTTTGAAAATTTGCTTTAATCTTGTTTCTCTAACACAAAAGGCTCCCCCTTGATCAATGCTCCCCCTAAATTCATGATTTAGAGTGTCTTTGCTAGCTGCATTTTGTTAGAGAAAAACAAACACAAACACATACATCTTCTCCCCCTTTGTCATTAGCAAAAAGGATGGGAAAAGACTTGAAATTTATAAAGAAATCTTGAAAAATGAAAAATAATTTTTACCTATGAGTTTTACCTCATGAAAGACTTCATCAAACATTTATCCTTGCCGGAACATGATTTTGAAGTCTTTGTCACAAAGTTGATTTATACTAGGAAGATTATGCTTTAGTTTGTCAACTTAAAGTACATCTTCAATGGATGTGAAAGTTAGTGCTTCGACTTTGCCAATGCCAAGAATTCTTTCTTTAAGGGAATCCTCATATGTGAAATAACCCTTGGACTTTGGAACTAGATTTGAAAGTTAGTTTATGCCTCCCATCAAAAGCTTAGAACCACCACTTATCAAAACATCATAGATTTAAAGTGGTCCTTAAGCAAACCTACAAAACAAATTAAGTTTGATTTGGTACCCAATGTGCTTTGGGTCCATCATAGTTAGTTCCTTTCTTAACCCACACATAATGCCCACTTGCAACACTAAAGTTTCTTACATAGCAAGCATTAGGTGTATGACCAACAATACCACAATAAAAACAAGTAGGTTCAAAGTTGCTCTTATATCTTGAAACATAAGATTTCTTTTTAGGATTAGGATGCACATTCCTAGGTTTGTTCACTTTCTCTTTGGAAGTTTGATCCTTAGCCTTAACAAATATAGTTTTACTTGAACTTGGTTTAGAAAACTTTGAATAGCCAAGTCCACTTTTATCATTTGAATATCTTTGTTGACTAAGGACTTCTTCCAATCCAATTTGTCCTTTCTCATACCTTTCAAGTACTCTTTTTAATTGGACAATTTGAAAAGAGAGAGATTCACAATTTTTACATACAAAATTCTGTTTTTCACTAATCATCTTTTGTTTCTCATTTTCGATTTCTTTTTCTAATGAAACATTTTTTTCTTCTAAAGTTGAAATTTGTTTCTTTTGAGATGATATAGTTTTATACAGAATTTTGCATTCATTTAACAATTCATTTATGGCACCTTGTGCATCACTATCAAAAGAATTATTACTAACCTCATCTTCTTCATCATCGGAGTGCTGTGATGCTATCAATGCAAGATTTACATGTTCTTCATCTGAAGATGAACTTGTTTCGTTGTCTACATATGTTTTCCTTTCCTTTTTATGATTCTTTTTCTTGAATTTATTTTTCTTTTGAAGTGTAGGACATTCACTTTTAACATGTCCTCTTTCTCCACATTCAAAGCATTTAATCTTTCTCGTTGGTGCTTCCCCTTTAGTGATCTCCTTTTTCTTTTCTTTTCTTAGAAACTTTTCAAACTTCTTGATAAGATCATCATTTTCATCACTATTAGACTCATCCTCTTGATTGCTATCATAATTTTTTACTTTTGTCTTTAAGGCAACGTCTTTTGAATCTTTTACTTGTATTTCATGCTTTTCCAATCTTTCAAGTTCTAACTCATGTTCTTGAAGTTTACCAAATAGAGATGCGGAAGTCATCGTAGAGAGGCTTTTCTTTTCCGATATTGCCGTTACTTTTGGTTGCCATTCTCTTGTCAAAGATCTTAGAATTTTGAGATTTAGTTCATCATTTGAGAATGTCTTACCAAGTGCTATTAAGTGGTTAGTCAAATGAACAAATCTTTTCTGTAATGCAACAATAGTTTCTCCGGGCTGCATTCGGAACATTTCATATTCTTGACTTAGAGTATTTAGTTTAGATCTTTTAACTTCAGCCGTTCCTTCACGTGTTTCTACCAAAGTATCCCATATTTCTTTTGCAGATTTACATTGTGAAACTCGGAAAAATTCATCCATACTTAATGCACTTTGAAGAATATTAATAGCTTTCTTTTCATCGAGCACTTTCTTTCTATCATCTTCATTATAAGCCGTTTTAATTTTTGGGGTTGCAACATTGTTTACCACACTCATTGGTTGGTGTGGACCATTTTCAACAGTTTCCCATATACCTTCTCCTTGTGCTTCAAGATGTGCTCTCATACGAATCTTCCAAAAATCAAAGTACTCTCCAGAGAAAAGTGGGGGCTTGTTACTACTTCCACCGTCTTTGAAAACCGGGTTCGTGCTTGCGGAAGCCATGCTGGATCTTGTCGGAACAGGTTGCCTAACCTGCTCTGATACCAATTGTAAGTTATATGTGAGCCTAAGAAGGGGGTGAATTAGGTTCTTAGAGATTTATCCCGATTTTTAAATGAACTTGAGTTTTACTTTCCTAAAATTTCTAAGTGTTGAAATACGGTAAATGCGGAATGTAAATGAACACCGAGACGTATAGTGGTTCCCCTCACAGCCCAAGAGTACTCCACTCCCCTTTCAACATGAAAGAGAATTTACTATAGTTTTGGACAAGACAAGACTCTTCCTAGTCTTTCTATACAAGTCACTAACTATCAACCACCAAGAACACCCTCTTGGATTTTACAAGTTTAAAGTCCAACCAAGAACAAATCTTACAATGGACCTCTTGTATCCACAATCCGGATCACAAGGATTCTAACAAACCCTATAAGAGAAACAATCCTTCCCTTATAGTCAACACCTAAAACCAAACACTTGTTGGACCATTAGGATTTTACAATAGTTCAGAATTTTGAGTAAGTAGATGAAACTTTGATTCTTCAATATATCAATCCAAAGATTGATCTTCTCCCTTTTTTTAACAATCACTCTTAATGATATTATACAAGTGTTCAACACAATTGAAATGAAACAAATGTAGTATGTGTGAATATTTTATGCAAATGTTTCACTCTTAGAAAGTTTGTTAAGAACACTTTGATAAAATGAAAGTTTTGGTAGAAGAATGATTGTTTGAAATTTTTAGCAAGGAGGTATTTTTAAATCTGAAAAATGATGTTTATATAATGCACAAAACACCTCTACATAAAGGTATTATGATATGAAACAATGCCATGCTTTAAAATATAAAACCAATGATCATTTTCATGAAAAGATACATATTTTCGCATGCAAGAACAGTGGTAATCGATTAACAACAAATGTGTTAATCGGTTACGCTCCTTCAACGTTTAAAAATATTCAAAATTAAAACACGCTGTAAATTGTGGCGGTTATTTTGGTTAGTTACGTCGGTTCAAAACGCCGTAATTAACCAAAAACTGAATGTTTAAATAAATTGAAAAATTAAAAATTTGTCTAAATATTTGAACCAATATTATGCAACATCTATTGATTTATCCAAGTCAATAGATTATATTTGAAAGTGATTTAACATGGTTCAAATAAAAAATAAAATAAATAAATAAATAAATTAAATAAAGTTTCAAATGTATGATAAAAAATGATATATTTTCAACCACATGAACCATGTATGCAAGTGAATTTTGAAGATTATTTTGAGAACTATTTTATCAATATATATTGCATGCTTGAGACACTTTTGAACACTTGTATGCAACCATATTGATAAGTGAGAGTTATACCTTGATTATACTTGAGAATTCTTCAAGACTTGTAAAAATTAAAAACTTTGTGCTAGCTTCAATGTCTTGATCCATTCTTTTTGAGCAAGCATAACATCTTGAATGAATAATATTGTCTTCATCAAAACCATTGAGAAGCTTGCCTTCACATTCTCCCCCTTTTTGATGATGACAACGCAATTTTGAAAATTTGCTTTAATCTTGTTTCTCTAACACAAAAGGCTCCCCCTTGATCAATGCTCCCCCTAAATTCATGATTTAGAGTGTCTTTGCTAGCTGCATTTTGTTAGAGAAAAACAAACACAAACACATACATCTTCTCCCCCTTTGTCATTAGCAAAAAGGATGGGAAAAGACTTGAAATTTATAAAGAAATCTTGAAAAATGAAAAATAATTTTTACCTATGAGTTTTACCTCATGAAAGACTTCATCAAACATTTATCCTTGCCGGAACATGATTTTGAAGTCTTTGTCACAAAGTTGATTTATACTAGGAAGATTATGCTTTAGTTTGTCAACTTAAAGTACATCTTCAATGGATGTGAAAGTTAGTGCTTCAACTTTGCCAATGCCAAGAATTCTTTCTTTAAGGGAATCCTCATATGTGAAATAACCCTTGGACTTTGGAACTAGATTTGAAAGTTAGTTTATGCCTCCCATCAAAAGCTTAGAACCACCACTTATCAAAACATCATAGATTTAAAGTGGTCCTTAAGCAAACCTACAAAACAAATTAAGTTTGATTTGGTACCCAATGTGCTTTGGGTCCATCATAGTTAGTTCCTTTCTTAACCCACACATAATGCCCACTTGCAACACTAAAGTTTCTTACATAGCAAGCATTAGGTGTATGACCAACAATACCACAATAAAAACAAGTAGGTTCAAAGTTGCTCTTATATCTTGAAACATAAGATTTCTTTTTAGGAAATCTTTTCTTTTTAGGATTAGGATGCACATTCCTAGGTTTGTTCACTTTCTCTTTGGAAGTTTGATCCTTAGCCTTAACAAATATAGTTTTACTTGAACTTGGTTTAGAAAACTTTGAATAGCCAAGTCCACTTTTATCATTTGAATATCTTTGTTGACTAAGGACTTCTTCCAATCCAATTTGTCCTTTCTCATACCTTTCAAGTACTCTTTTTAATTGGACAATTTGAAAAGAGAGAGATTCACAATTTTTACATACAAAATTCTGTTTTTCACTAATCATCTTTTGTTTCTCATTTTCGATTTCTTTTTCTAATGAAACATTTTTTTCTTCTAAAGTTGAAATTTGTTTCTTTTGAGATGATATAGTTTTATACAGAATTTTGCATTCATTTAACAATTCATTTATGGCACCTTGTGCATCACTATCAAAAGAATTATTACTAACCTCATCTTCTTCATCATCGGAGTGCTGTGATGCTATCAATGCAAGATTTACATGTTCTTCATCTGAAGATGAACTTGTTTCGTTGTCTACATATGTTTTCCTTTCCTTTTTATGATTCTTTTTCTTGAATTTATTTTTCTTTTGAAGTGTAGGACATTCACTTTTAACATGTCCTCTTTCTCCACATTCAAAGCATTTAATCTTTCTCGTTGGTGCTTCCCCTTTAGTGATCTCCTTTTTCTTTTCTTTTCTTAGAAACTTTTCAAACTTCTTGATAAGATCATCATTTTCATCACTATTAGACTCATCCTCTTGATTGCTATCATAATTTTTTACTTTTGTCTTTAAGGCAACGTCTTTTGAATCTTTTACTTGTATTTCATGCTTTTCCAATCTTTCAAGTTCTAACTCATGTTCTTGAAGTTTACCAAATAGAGATGCGGAAGTCATCGTAGAGAGGCTTTTCTTTTCCGATATTGCCGTTACTTTTGGTTGCCATTCTCTTGTCAAAGATCTTAGAATTTTGAGATTTAGTTCATCATTTGAGAATGTCTTACCAAGTGCTATTAAGTGGTTAGTCAAATGAACAAATCTTTTCTGTAATGCAACAATAGTTTCTCCGGGCTGCATTCGGAACATTTCATATTCTTGACTTAGAGTATTTAGTTTAGATCTTTTAACTTCAGCCGTTCCTTCACGTGTTTCTACCAAAGTATCCCATATTTCTTTTGCAGATTTACATTGTGAAACTCGGAAAAATTCATCCATACTTAATGCACTTTGAAGAATATTAATAGCTTTCTTTTCATCGAGCACTTTCTTTCTATCATCTTCATTATAAGCCGTTTTAATTTTTGGGGTTGCAACATTGTTTACCACACTCATTGGTTGGTGTGGACCATTTTCAACAGTTTCCCATATACCTTCTCCTTGTGCTTCAAGATGTGCTCTCATACGAATCTTCCAAAAATCAAAGTACTCTCCAGAGAAAAGTGGGGGCTTGTTACTACTTCCACCGTCTTTGAAAACCGGGTTCGTGCTTGCGGAAGCCATGCTGGATCTTGTCAGAACAGGTTGCCTAACCTGCTCTGATACCAATTGTAAGTTATATGTGAGCCTAAGAAGGGGGTGAATTAGGTTCTTAGAGATTTATCCCGATTTTTAAATGAACTTGAGTTTTACTTTCCTAAAATTTCTAAGTGTTGAAATACGGTAAATGCGGAATGTAAATGAACACCGAGACGTATAGTGGTTCCCCTCACAGCCCAAGAGTACTCCACTCCCCTTTCAACATGAAAGAGAATTTACTATAGTTTTGGACAAGACAAGACTCTTCCTAGTCTTTCTATACAAGTCACTAACTATCAACCACCAAGAACACCCTCTTGGATTTTACAAGTTTAAAGTCCAACCAAGAACAAATCTTACAATGGACCTCTTGTATCCACAATCCGGATCACAAGGATTCTAACAAACCCTATAAGAGAAACAATCCTTCCCTTATAGTCAACACCTAAAACCAAACACTTGTTGGACCATTAGGATTTTACAATAGTTCAGAATTTTGAGTAAGTAGATGAAACTTTGATTCTTCAATATATCAATCCAAAGATTGATCTTCTCCCTTTTTTTAACAATCACTCTTAATGATATTATACAAGTGTTCAACACAATTGAAATGAAACAAATGTAGTATGTGTGAATATTTTATGCAAATGTTTCACTCTTAGAAAGTTTGTTAAGAACACTTTGATAAAATGAAAGTTTTGGTAGAAGAATGATTGTTTGAAATTTTTAGCAAGGAGGTGTTTTTAAATCTGAAAAATGATGTTTATATAATGCACAAAACACCTCTACATAAAGGTATTATGATATGAAACAATGCCATGCTTTAAAATATAAAACCAATGATCATTTTCATGAAAAGATACATATTTTCGCATGCAAGAACAGTGGTAATCGATTAACAACAAATGTGTTAATCGGTTACGCTCCTTCAACGTTTAAAAATATTCAAAATTAAAACACGCTGTAAATTGTGGCGGTTATTTTGGTTAGTTACGTCGGTTCAAAACGCCGTAATTAACCAAAAACTGAATGTTTAAATAAATTGAAAAATTAAAAATTTGTCTAAATATTTGAGCCAATATTATGCAACATCTATTGATTTATCCAAGTCAATAGATTATATTTGAAAGTGATTTAACATGGTTCAAATAAAAAATAAAATAAATAAATAAATAAATTAAATAAAGTTTCAAATGTATGATAAAAAATGATATATTTTCAACCACATGAACCATGTATGCAAGTGAATTTTGAAGATTATTTTGAGAACTATTTTATCAATATATATTGCATGCTTGAGACACTTTTGAACACTTGTATGCAACCATATTGATAAGTGAGAGTTATACCTTGATTATACTTGAGAATTCTTCAAGACTTGTAAAAATTAAAAACTTTGTGCTAGCTTCAATGTCTTGATCCATTCTTTTTGAGCAAGCATAACATCTTGAATGAATAATATTGTCTTCATCAAAACCATTGAGAAGCTTGCCTTCACATTCTCCCCCTTTTTGATGATGACAACGCAATTTTGAAAATTTGCTTTAATCTTGTTTCTCTAACACAAAAGGCTCCCCCTTGATCAATGCTCCCCCTAAATTCATGATTTAGAGTGTCTTTGCTAGCTGCATTTTGTTAGAGAAAAACAAACACAAACACATACATCTTCTCCCCCTTTGTCATTAGCAAAAAGGATGGGAAAAGACTTGAAATTTATAAAGAAATCTTGAAAAATGAAAAATAATTTTTACCTATGAGTTTTACCTCATGAAAGACTTCATCAAACATTTATCCTTGCCGGAACATGATTTTGAAGTCTTTGTCACAAAGTTGATTTATACTAGGAAGATTATGCTTTAGTTTGTCAACTTAAAGTACACCTTCAATGGATGTGAAAGTTAGTGCTTCAACTTTGCCAATGCCAAGAATTCTTTCTTTAAGGGAATCCTCATATGTGAAATAACCCTTGGACTTTGGAACTAGATTTGAAAGTTAGTTTATGCCTCCCATCAAAAGCTTAAAACCACCACTTATCAAAACATCATAGATTTAAAGTGGTCCTTAAGCAAACCTACAAAACAAATTAAGTTTGATTTGGTACCCAATGTGCTTTGGGTCCATCATAGTTAGTTCCTTTCTTAACCCACACATAATGCCCACTTGCAACACTAAAGTTTCTTACATAGCAAGCATTAGGTGTATGACCAACAATACCACAATAAAAACAAGTAGGTTCAAAGTTGCTCTTATATCTTGAAACATAAGATTTCTTTTTAGGAAATCTTTTCTTTTTAGGATTAGGATGCACATTCCTAGGTTTGTTCACTTTCTCTTTGGAAGTTTGATCCTTAGCCTTAACAAATATAGTTTTACTTGAACTTGGTTTAGAAAACTTTGAATAGCCAAGTCCACTTTTATCATTTGAATATCTTTGTTGACTAAGGACTTCTTCCAATCCAATTTGTCCTTTCTCATACCTTTCAAGTACTCTTTTTAATTGGACAATTTGAAAAGAGAGAGATTCACAATTTTTACATACAAAATTCTGTTTTTCACTAATCATCTTTTGTTTCTCATTTTCGATTTCTTTTTCTAATGAAACATTTTTTTCTTCTAAAGTTGAAATTTGTTTCTTTTGAGATGATATAGTTTTATACAGAATTTTGCATTCATTTAACAATTCATTTATGGCACCTTGTGCATCACTATCAAAAGAATTATTACTAACCTCATCTTCTTCATCATCGGAGTGCTGTGATGCTATCAATGCAAGATTTACATGTTCTTCATCTGAAGATGAACTTGTTTCGTTGTCTACATATGTTTTCCTTTCCTTTTTATGATTCTTTTTCTTGAATTTATTTTTCTTTTGAAGTGTAGGACATTCACTTTTAACATGTCCTCTTTCTCCACATTCAAAGCATTTAATCTTTCTCGTTGGTGCTTCCCCTTTAGTGATCTCCTTTTTCTTTTCTTTTCTTAGAAACTTTTCAAACTTCTTGATAAGATCATCATTTTCATCACTATTAGACTCATCCTCTTGATTGCTATCATAATTTTTTACTTTTGTCTTTAAGGCAACGTCTTTTGAATCTTTTACTTGTATTTCATGCTTTTCCAATCTTTCAAGTTCTAACTCATGTTCTTGAAGTTTACCAAATAGAGATGCGGAAGTCATCGTAGAGAGGCTTTTCTTTTCCGATATTGCCGTTACTTTTGGTTGCCATTCTCTTGTCAAAGATCTTAGAATTTTGAGATTTAGTTCATCATTTGAGAATGTCTTACCAAGTGCTATTAAGTGGTTAGTCAAATGAACAAATCTTTTCTGTAATGCAACAATAGTTTCTCCGGGCTGCATTCGGAACATTTCATATTCTTGACTTAGAGTATTTAGTTTAGATCTTTTAACTTCAGCCGTTCCTTCACGTGTTTCTACCAAAGTATCCCATATTTCTTTTGCAGATTTACATTGTGAAACTCGGAAAAATTCATCCATACTTAATGCACTTTGAAGAATATTAATAGCTTTCTTTTCATCGAGCACTTTCTTTCTATCATCTTCATTATAAGCCGTTTTAATTTTTGGGGTTGCAACATTGTTTACCACACTCATTGGTTGGTGTGGACCATTTTCAACAGTTTCCCATATACCTTCTCCTTGTGCTTCAAGATGTGCTCTCATACGAATCTTCCAAAAATCAAAGTACTCTCCAGAGAAAAGTGGGGGCTTGTTACTACTTCCACCGTCTTTGAAAACCGGGTTCGTGCTTGCGGAAGCCATGCTGGATCTTGTCGGAACAGGTTGCCTAACCTGCTCTGATACCAATTGTAAGTTATATGTGAGCCTAAGAAGGGGGTGAATTAGGTTCTTAGAGATTTATCCCGATTTTTAAATGAACTTGAGTTTTACTTTCCTAAAATTTCTAAGTGTTGAAATACGGTAAATGCGGAATGTAAATGAACACCGAGACGTATAGTGGTTCCCCTCACAGCCCAAGAGTACTCCACTCCCCTTTCAACATGAAAGAGAATTTACTATAGTTTTGGACAAGACAAGACTCTTCCTAGTCTTTCTATACAAGTCACTAACTATCAACCACCAAGAACACCCTCTTGGATTTTACAAGTTTAAAGTCCAACCAAGAACAAATCTTACAATGGACCTCTTGTATCCACAATCCGGATCACAAGGATTCTAACAAACCCTATAAGAGAAACAATCCTTCCCTTATAGTCAACACCTAAAACCAAACACTTGTTGGACCATTAGGATTTTACAATAGTTCAGAATTTTGAGTAAGTAGATGAAACTTTGATTCTTCAATATATCAATCCAAAGATTGATCTTCTCCCTTTTTTTAACAATCACTCTTAATGATATTATACAAGTGTTCAACACAATTGAAATGAAACAAATGTAGTATGTGTGAATATTTTATGCAAATGTTTCACTCTTAGAAAGTTTGTTAAGAACACTTTGATAAAATGAAAGTTTTGGTAGAAGAATGATTGTTTGAAATTTTTAGCAAGGAGGTGTTTTTAAATCTGAAAAATGATGTTTATATAATGCACAAAACACCTCTACATAAAGGTATTATGATATGAAACAATGCCATGCTTTAAAATATAAAACCAATGATCATTTTCATGAAAAGATACATATTTTCGCATGCAAGAATAGTGGTAATCGATTAACAACAAATGTGTTAATCGGTTACGCTCCTTCAACGTTTAAAAATATTCAAAATTAAAACACGCTGTAAATTGTGGCGGTTATTTTGGTTAGTTACGTCGGTTCAAAACGCCGTAATTAACCAAAAACTGAATGTTTAAATAAATTGAAAAATTAAAAATTTGTCTAAATATTTGAACCAATATTATGCAACATCTATTGATTTATCCAAGTCAATAGATTATATTTGAAAGTGATTTAACATGGTTCAAATAAAAAATAAAATAAATAAATAAATAAATTAAATAAAGTTTCAAATGTATGATAAAAAATGATATATTTTCAACCACTTGAACCATGTATGCAAGTGAATTTTGAAGATTATTTTGAGAACTATTTTATCAATATATATTGCATGCTTGAGACACTTTTGAACACTTGTATGCAACCATATTGATAAGTGAGAGTTATACCTTGATTATACTTGAGAATTCTTCAAGACTTGTAAAAATTAAAAACTTTGTGCTAGCTTCAATGTCTTGATCCATTCTTTTTGAGCAAGCATAACATCTTGAATGAATAATATTGTCTTCATCAAAACCATTGAGAAGCTTGCCTTCACATTCTCCCCCTTTTTGATGATGACAACGCAATTTTGAAAACTTGCTTTAATCTTGTTTCTCTAACACAAAAGGCTCCCCCTTGATCAATGCTCCCCCTAAATTCATGATTTAGAGTGTCTTTGCTAGCTGCATTTTGTTAGAGAAAAACAAACACAAACACATACATCTTCTCCCCCTTTGTCATTAGCAAAAAGGATGGGAAAAGACTTGAAATTTATAAAGAAATCTTGAAAAATGAAAAATAATTTTTACCTATGAGTTTTACCTCATGAAAGACTTCATCAAACATTTATCCTTGCCGGAACATGATTTTGAAGTCTTTGTCACAAAGTTGATTTATACTAGGAAGATTATACTTTAGTTTGTCAACTTAAAGTACATCTTCAATGGATGTGAAAGTTAGTGCTTCAACTTTGCCAATGCCAAGAATTCTTTCTTTAAGGGAATCCTCATATGTGAAATAACCCTTGGACTTTGGAACTAGATTTGAAAGTTAGTTTATGCCTCCCATCAAAAGCTTAGAACCACCACTTATCAAAACATCATAGATTTAAAGTGGTCCTTAAGCAAACCTACAAAACAAATTAAGTTTGATTTGGTACCCAATGTGCTTTGGGTCCATCATAGTTAGTTCCTTTCTTAACCCACACATAATGCCCACTTGCAACACTAAAGTTTCTTACATAGCAAGCATTAGGTGTATGACCAACAATACCACAATAAAAACAAGTAGGTTCAAAGTTGCTCTTATATCTTGAAACATAAGATTTCTTTTTAGGAAATCTTTTCTTTTTAGGATTAGGATGCACATTCCTAGGTTTGTTCACTTTCTCTTTGGAAGTTTGATCCTTAGCCTTAACAAATATAGTTTTACTTGAACTTGGTTTAGAAAACTTTGAATAGCCAAGTCCACTTTTATCATTTGAATATCTTTGTTGACTAAGGACTTCTTCCAATCCAATTTGTCCTTTCTCATACCTTTCAAGTACTCTTTTTAATTGGACAATTTGAAAAGAGAGAGATTCACAATTTTTACATACAAAATTCTGTTTTTCACTAATCATCTTTTGTTTCTCATTTTCGATTTCTTTTTCTAATGAAACATTTTTTTCTTCTAAAGTTGAAATTTGTTTCTTTTGAGATGATATAGTTTTATACAGAATTTTGCATTCATTTAACAATTCATTTATGGCACCTTGTGCATCACTATCAAAAGAATTATTACTAACCTCATCTTCTTCATCATCGGAGTGCTGTGATGCTATCAATGCAAGATTTACATGTTCTTCATCTGAAGATGAACTTGTTTCGTTGTCTACATATGTTTTCCTTTCCTTTTTATGATTCTTTTTCTTGAATTTATTTTTCTTTTGAAGTGTAGGACATTCACTTTTAACATGTCCTCTTTCTCCACATTCAAAGCATTTAATCTTTCTCGTTGGTGCTTCCCCTTTAGTGATCTCCTTTTTCTTTTCTTTTCTTAGAAACTTTTCAAACTTCTTGATAAGATCATCATTTTCATCACTATTAGACTCATCCTCTTGATTGCTATCATAATTTTTTACTTTTGTCTTTAAGGCAACGTCTTTTGAATCTTTTACTTGTATTTCATGCTTTTCCAATCTTTCAAGTTCTAACTCATGTTCTTGAAGTTTACCAAATAGAGATGCGGAAGTCATCGTAGAGAGGCTTTTCTTTTCCGATATTGCCGTTACTTTTGGTTGCCATTCTCTTGTCAAAGATCTTAGAATTTTGAGATTTAGTTCATCATTTGAGAATGTCTTACCAAGTGCTATTAAGTGGTTAGTCAAATGAACAAATCTTTTCTGTAATGCAACAATAGTTTCTCCGGGCTGCATTCGGAACATTTCATATTCTTGACTTAGAGTATTTAGTTTAGATCTTTTAACTTCAGCCGTTCCTTCACGTGTTTCTACCAAAGTATCCCATATTTCTTTTGCAGATTTACATTGTGAAACTCGGAAAAATTCATCCATACTTAATGCACTTTGAAGAATATTAATAGCTTTCTTTTCATCGAGCACTTTCTTTCTATCATCTTCATTATAAGCCGTTTTAATTTTTGGGGTTGCAACATTGTTTACCACACTCATTGGTTGGTGTGGACCATTTTCAACAGTTTCCCATATACCTTCTCCTTGTGCTTCAAGATGTGCTCTCATACGAATCTTCCAAAAATCAAAGTACTCTCCAGAGAAAAGTGGGGGCTTGTTACTACTTCCACCGTCTTTGAAAACCGGGTTCGTGCTTGCGGAAGCCATGCTGGATCTTGTCGGAACAGGTTGCCTAACCTGCTCTGATACCAATTGTAAGTTATATGTGAGCCTAAGAAGGGGGTGAATTAGGTTCTTAGAGATTTATCCCGATTTTTAAATGAACTTGAGTTTTACTTTCCTAAAATTTCTAAGTGTTGAAATACGGTAAATGCGGAATGTAAATGAACACCGAGACGTATAGTGGTTCCCCTCACAGCCCAAGAGTACTCCACTCCCCTTTCAACATGAAAGAGAATTTACTATAGTTTTGGACAAGACAAGACTCTTCCTAGTCTTTCTATACAAGTCACTAACTATCAACCACCAAGAACACCCTCTTGGATTTTACAAGTTTAAAGTCCAACCAAGAACAAATCTTACAATGGACCTCTTGTATCCACAATCCGGATCACAAGGATTCTAACAAACCCTATAAGAGAAACAATCCTTCCCTTATAGTCAACACCTAAAACCAAACACTTGTTGGACCATTAGGATTTTACAATAGTTCAGAATTTTGAGTAAGTAGATGAAACTTTGATTCTTCAATATATCAATCCAAAGATTGATCTTCTCCCTTTTTTTAACAATCACTCTTAATGATATTATACAAGTGTTCAACACAATTGAAATGAAACAAATGTAGTATGTGTGAATATTTTATGCAAATGTTTCACTCTTAGAAAGTTTGTTAAGAACACTTTGATAAAATGAAAGTTTTGGTAGAAGAATGATTGTTTGAAATTTTTAGCAAGGAGGTGTTTTTAAATCTGAAAAATGATGTTTATATAATGCACAAAACACCTCTACATAAAGGTATTATGATATGAAACAATGCCATGCTTTAAAATATAAAACCAATGATCATTTTCATGAAAAGATACATATTTTCGCATGCAAGAACAGTGGTAATCGATTAACAACAAATGTGTTAATCGGTTACGCTCCTTCAACGTTTAAAAATATTCAAAATTAAAACACGCTGTAAATTGTGGCGGTTATTTTGGTTAGTTACGTCGGTTCAAAACGCCGTAATTAACCAAAAACTGAATGTTTAAATAAATTGAAAAATTAAAAATTTGTCTAAATATTTGAGCCAATATTATGCAACATCTATTGATTTATCCAAGTCAATAGATTATATTTGAAAGTGATTTAACATGGTTCAAATAAAAAATAAAATAAATAAATAAATAAATTAAATAAAGTTTCAAATGTATGATAAAAAATGATATATTTTCAACCACATGAACCATGTATGCAAGTGAATTTTGAAGATTATTTTGAGAACTATTTTATCAATATATATTGCATGCTTGAGACACTTTTGAACACTTGTATGCAACCATATTGATAAGTGAGAGTTATACCTTGATTATACTTGAGAATTCTTCAAGACTTGTAAAAATTAAAAACTTTGTGCTAGCTTCAATGTCTTGATCCATTCTTTTTGAGCAAGCATAACATCTTGAATGAATAATATTGTCTTCATCAAAACCATTGAGAAGCTTGCCTTCACATTCTCCCCCTTTTTGATGATGACAACGCAATTTTGAAAATTTGCTTTAATCTTGTTTCTCTAACACAAAAGGCTCCCCCTTGATCAATGCTCCCCCTAAATTCATGATTTAGAGTGTCTTTGCTAGCTGCATTTTGTTAGAGAAAAACAAACACAAACACATACATCTTCTCCCCCTTTGTCATTAGCAAAAAGGATGGGAAAAGACTTGAAATTTATAAAGAAATCTTGAAAAATGAAAAATAATTTTTACCTGTGAGTTTTACCTCATGAAAGACTTCATCAAACATTTATCCTTGCCGGAACATGATTTTGAAGTCTTTGTCACAAAGTTGATTTATACTAGGAAGATTATGCTTTAGTTTGTCAACTTAAAGTACATCTTCAATGGATGTGAAAGTTAGTGCTTCAACTTTGCCAATGCCAAGAATTCTTTCTTTAAGGGAATCCTCATATGTGAAATAACCCTTGGACTTTGGAACTAGATTTGAAAGTTAGTTTATGCCTCCCATCAAAAGCTTAAAACCACCACTTATCAAAACATCATAGATTTAAAGTGGTCCTTAAGCAAACCTACAAAACAAATTAAGTTTGATTTGGTACCCAATGTGCTTTGGGTCCATCATAGTTAGTTCCTTTCTTAACCCACACATAATGCCCACTTGCAACACTAAAGTTTCTTACATAGCAAGCATTAGGTGTATGACCAACAATACCACAATAAAAACAAGTAGGTTCAAAGTTGCTCTTATATCTTGAAACATAAGATTTCTTTTTAGGAAATCTTTTCTTTTTAGGATTAGGATGCACATTCCTAGGTTTGTTCACTTTCTCTTTGGAAGTTTGATCCTTAGCCTTAACAAATATAGTTTTACTTGAACTTGGTTTAGAAAACTTTGAATAGCCAAGTCCACTTTTATCATTTGAATATCTTTGTTGACTAAGGACTTCTTCCAATCCAATTTGTCCTTTCTCATACCTTTCAAGTACTCTTTTTAATTGGACAATTTGAAAAGAGAGAGATTCACAATTTTTACATACAAAATTCTGTTTTTCACTAATCATCTTTTGTTTCTCATTTTCGATTTCTTTTTCTAATGAAACATTTTTTTCTTCTAAAGTTGAAATTTGTTTCTTTTGAGATGATATAGTTTTATACAGAATTTTGCATTCATTTAACAATTCATTTATGGCACCTTGTGCATCACTATCAAAAGAATTATTACTAACCTCATCTTCTTCATCATCGGAGTGCTGTGATGCTATCAATGCAAGATTTACATGTTCTTCATCTGAAGATGAACTTGTTTCGTTGTCTACATATGTTTTCCTTTCCTTTTTATGATTCTTTTTCTTGAATTTATTTTTCTTTTGAAGTGTAGGACATTCACTTTTAACATGTCCTCTTTCTCCACATTCAAAGCATTTAATCTTTCTCGTTGGTGCTTCCCCTTTAGTGATCTCCTTTTTCTTTTCTTTTCTTAGAAACTTTTCAAACTTCTTGATAAGATCATCATTTTCATCACTATTAGACTCATCCTCTTGATTGCTATCATAATTTTTTACTTTTGTCTTTAAGGCAACGTCTTTTGAATCTTTTACTTGTATTTCATGCTTTTCCAATCTTTCAAGTTCTAACTCATGTTCTTGAAGTTTACCAAATAGAGATGCGGAAGTCATCGTAGAGAGGCTTTTCTTTTCCGATATTGCCGTTACTTTTGGTTGCCATTCTCTTGTCAAAGATCTTAGAATTTTGAGATTTAGTTCATCATTTGAGAATGTCTTACCAAGTGCTATTAAGTGGTTAGTCAAATGAACAAATCTTTTCTGTAATGCAACAATAGTTTCTCCGGGCTGCATTCGGAACATTTCATATTCTTGACTTAGAGTATTTAGTTTAGATCTTTTAACTTCAGCCGTTCCTTCACGTGTTTCTACCAAAGTATCCCATATTTCTTTTGCAGATTTACATTGTGAAACTCGGAAAAATTCATCCATACTTAATGCACTTTGAAGAATATTAATAGCTTTCTTTTCATCGAGCACTTTCTTTCTATCATCTTCATTATAAGCCGTTTTAATTTTTGGGGTTGCAACATTGTTTACCACACTCATTGGTTGGTGTGGACCATTTTCAACAGTTTCCCATATACCTTCTCCTTGTGCTTCAAGATGTGCTCTCATACGAATCTTCCAAAAATCAAAGTACTCTCCAGAGAAAAGTGGGGGCTTGTTACTACTTCCACCGTCTTTGAAAACCGGGTTCGTGCTTGCGGAAGCCATGCTGGATCTTGTCGGAACAGGTTGCCTAACCTGCTCTGATACCAATTGTAAGTTATATGTGAGCCTAAGAAGGGGGTGAATTAGGTTCTTAGAGATTTATCCCGATTTTTAAATGAACTTGAGTTTTACTTTCCTAAAATTTCTAAGTGTTGAAATACGGTAAATGCGGAATGTAAATGAACACCGAGACGTATAGTGGTTCCCCTCACAGCCCAAGAGTACTCCACTCCCCTTTCAACATGAAAGAGAATTTACTATAGTTTTGGACAAGACAAGACTCTTCCTAGTCTTTCTATACAAGTCACTAACTATCAACCACCAAGAACACCCTCTTGGATTTTACAAGTTTAAAGTCCAACCAAGAACAAATCTTACAATGGACCTCTTGTATCCACAATCCGGATCACAAGGATTCTAACAAACCCTATAAGAGAAACAATCCTTCCCTTATAGTCAACACCTAAAACCAAACACTTGTTGGACCATTAGGATTTTACAATAGTTCAGAATTTTGAGTAAGTAGATGAAACTTTGATTCTTCAATATATCAATCCAAAGATTGATCTTCTCCCTTTTTTTAACAATCACTCTTAATGATATTATACAAGTGTTCAACACAATTGAAATGAAACAAATGTAGTATGTGTGAATATTTTATGCAAATGTTTCACTCTTAGAAAGTTTGTTAAGAACACTTTGATAAAATGAAAGTTTTGGTAGAAGAATGATTGTTTGAAATTTTTAGCAAGGAGGTGTTTTTAAATCTGAAAAATGATGTTTATATAATGCACAAAACACCTCTACATAAAGGTATTATGATATGAAACAATGCCATGCTTTAAAATATAAAACCAATGATCATTTTCATGAAAAGATACATATTTTCGCATGCAAGAATAGTGGTAATCGATTAACAACAAATGTGTTAATCGGTTACGCTCCTTCAACGTTTAAAAATATTCAAAATTAAAACACGCTGTAAATTGTGGCGGTTATTTTGGTTAGTTACGTCGGTTCAAAACGCCGTAATTAACCAAAAACTGAATGTTTAAATAAATTGAAAAATTAAAAATTTTTCTAAATATTTGAACCAATATTATGCAACATCTATTGATTTATCCAAGTCAATAGATTATATTTGAAAGTGATTTAACATGGTTCAAATAAAAAATAAAATAAATAAATAAATAAATTAAATAAAGTTTCAAATGTATGATAAAAAATGATATATTTTCAACCACATGAACCATGTATGCAAGTGAATTTTGAAGATTATTTTGAGAACTATTTTATCAATATATATTGCATGCTTGAGACACTTTTGAACACTTGTATGCAACCATATTGATAAGTGAGAGTTATACCTTGATTATACTTGAGAATTCTTCAAGACTTGTAAAAATTAAAAACTTTGTGCTAGCTTCAATGTCTTGATCCATTCTTTTTGAGCAAGCATAACATCTTGAATGAATAATATTGTCTTCATCAAAACCATTGAGAAGCTTGCCTTCACATTCTCCCCCTTTTTGATGATGACAACGCAATTTTGAAAACTTGCTTTAATCTTGTTTCTCTAACACAAAAGGCTCCCCCTTGATCAATGCTCCCCCTAAATTCATGATTTAGAGTGTCTTTGCTAGCTGCATTTTGTTAGAGAAAAACAAACACAAACACATACATCTTCTCCCCCTTTGTCATTAGCAAAAAGGATGGGAAAAGACTTGAAATTTATAAAGAAATCTTGAAAAATGAAAAATAATTTTTACCTATGAGTTTTACCTCATGAAAGACTTCATCAAACATTTATCCTTGCCGGAACATGATTTTGAAGTCTTTGTCACAAAGTTGATTTATACTAGGAAGATTATGCTTTAGTTTGTCAACTTAAAGTACATCTTCAATGGATGTGAAAGTTAGTGCTTCAACTTTGCCAATGCCAAGAATTCTTTCTTTAAGGGAATCCTCATATGTGAAATAACCCTTGGACTTTGGAACTAGATTTGAAAGTTAGTTTATGCCTCCCATCAAAAGCTTAGAACCACCACTTATCAAAACATCATAGATTTAAAGTGGTCCTTAAGCAAACCTACAAAACAAATTAAGTTTGATTTGGTACCCAATGTGCTTTGGGTCCATCATAGTTAGTTCCTTTCTTAACCCACACATAATGCCCACTTGCAACACTAAAGTTTCTTACATAGCAAGCATTAGGTGTATGACCAACAATACCACAATAAAAACAAGTAGGTTCAAAGTTGCTCTTATATCTTGAAACATAAGATTTCTTTTTAGGAAATCTTTTCTTTTTAGGATTAGGATACACATTCCTAGGTTTGTTCACTTTCTCTTTGGAAGTTTGATCCTTAGCCTTAACAAATATAGTTTTACTTGAACTTGGTTTAGAAAACTTTGAATAGCCAAGTCCACTTTTATCATTTGAATATCTTTGTTTACTAAGGACTTCTTCCAATCCAATTTGTCCTTTCTCATACCTTTCAAGTACTCTTTTTAATTGGACAATTTGAAAAGAGAGAGATTCACAATTTTTACATACAAAATTCTGTTTTTCACTAATCATCTTTTGTTTCTCATTTTCGATTTCTTTTTCTAATGAAACATTTTTTTCTTCTAAAGTTGAAATTTGTTTCTTTTGAGATGATATAGTTTTATACAGAATTTTGCATTCATTTAACAATTCATTTATGGCACCTTGTGCATCACTATCAAAAGAATTATTACTAACCTCATCTTCTTCATCATCGGAGTGCTGTGATGCTATCAATGCAAGATTTACATGTTCTTCATCTGAAGATGACCTTGTTTCGTTGTCTACATATGTTTTCCTTTCCTTTTTATGATTCTTTTTCTTGAATTTATTTTTCTTTTGAAGTGTAGGACATTCACTTTTAACATGTCCTCTTTCTCCACATTCAAAGCATTTAATCTTTCTCGTTGGTGCTTCCCCTTTAGTGATCTCCTTTTTCTTTTCTTTTCTTAGAAACTTTTCAAACTTCTTGATAAGATCATCATTTTCATCACTATTAGACTCATCCTCTTGATTGCTATCATAATTTTTTACTTTTGTCTTTAAGGCAACGTCTTTTGAATCTTTTACTTGTATTTCATGCTTTTCCAATCTTTCAAGTTCTAACTCATGTTCTTGAAGTTTACCAAATAGAGATGCGGAAGTCATCGTAGAGAGGCTTTTCTTTTCCGATATTGCCGTTACTTTTGGTTGCCATTCTCTTGTCAAAGATCTTAGAATTTTGAGATTTAGTTCATCATTTGAGAATGTCTTACCAAGTGCTATTAAGTGGTTAGTCAAATGAACAAATCTTTTCTGTAATGCAACAATAGTTTCTCCGGGCTGCATTCGGAACATTTCATATTCTTGACTTAGAGTATTTAGTTTAGATCTTTTAACTTCAGCCGTTCCTTCACGTGTTTCTACCAAAGTATCCCATATTTCTTTTGCAGATTTACATTGTGAAACTCGGAAAAATTCATCCATACTTAATGCACTTTGAAGAATATTAATAGCTTTCTTTTCATCGAGCAATTTCTTTCTATCATCTTCATTATAAGCCGTTTTAATTTTTGGGGTTGCAACATTGTTTACCACACTCATTGGTTGGTGTGGACCATTTTCAACAGTTTCCCATATACCTTCTCCTTGTGCTTCAAGATGTGCTCTCATACGAATCTTCCAAAAATCAAAGTACTCTCCAGAGAAAAGTGGGGGCTTGTTACTACTTCCACCGTCTTTGAAAACCGGGTTCGTGCTTGCGGAAGCCATGCTGGATCTTGTCGGAACAGGTTGCCTAACCTGCTCTGATACCAATTGTAAGTTATATGTGAGCCTAAGAAGGGGGTGAATTAGGTTCTTAGAGATTTATCCCGATTTTTAAATGAACTTGAGTTTTACTTTCCTAAAATTTCTAAGTGTTGAAATACGGTAAATGCGGAATGTAAATGAACACCGAGACGTATAGTGGTTCCCCTCACAGCCCAAGAGTACTCCACTCCCCTTTCAACATGAAAGAGAATTTACTATAGTTTTGGACAAGACAAGACTCTTCCTAGTCTTTCTATACAAGTCACTAACTATCAACCACCAAGAACACCCTCTTGAATTTTACAAGTTTAAAGTCCAACCAAGAACAAATCTTACAATGGACCTCTTGTATCCACAATCCGGATCACAAGGATTCTAACAAACCCTATAAGAGAAACAATCCTTCCCTTATAGTCAACACCTAAAACCAAACACTTGTTGGACCATTAGGATTTTACAATAGTTCAGAATTTTGAGTAAGTAGATGAAACTTTGATTCTTCAATATATCAATCCAAAGATTGATCTTCTCCCTTTTTTTAACAATCACTCTTAATGATATTATACAAGTGTTCAACACAATTGAAATGAAACAAATGTAGTATGTGTGAATATTTTATGCAAATGTTTCACTCTTAGAAAGTTTGTTAAGAACACTTTGATAAAATGAAAGTTTTGGTAGAAGAATGATTGTTTGAAATTTTTAGCAAGGAGGTGTTTTTAAATCTGAAAAATGATGTTTATATAATGCACAAAACACCTCTACATAAAGGTATTATGATATGAAACAATGCCATGCTTTAAAATATAAAACCAATGATCATTTTCATGAAAAGATACATATTTTCGCATGCAAGAACAGTGGTAATCGATTAACAACAAATGTGTTAATCGGTTACGCTCCTTCAACGTTTAAAAATATTCAAAATTAAAACACGCTGTAAATTGTGGCGGTTATTTTGGTTAGTTACGTCGGTTCAAAACGCCGTAATTAACCAAAAACTGAATGTTTAAATAAATTGAAAAATTAAAAATTTGTCTAAATATTTGAACCAATATTATGCAACATCTATTGATTTATCCAAGTCAATAGATTATATTTGAAAGTGATTTAACATGGTTCAAATAAAAAATAAAATAAATAAATAAATAAATTAAATAAAGTTTCAAATGTATGATAAAAAATGATATATTTTCAACCACATGAACCATGTATGCAAGTGAATTTTGAAGATTATTTTGAGAACTATTTTATCAATATATATTGCATGCTTGAGACACTTTTGAACACTTGTATGCAACCATATTGATAAGTGAGAGTTATACCTTGATTATACTTGAGAATTCTTCAAGACTTGTAAAAATTAAAAACTTTGTGCTAGCTTCAATGTCTTGATCCATTCTTTTTGAGCAAGCATAACATCTTGAATGAATAATATTGTCTTCATCAAAACCATTGAGAAGCTTGCCTTCACATTCTCCCCCTTTTTGATGATGACAACGCAATTTTGAAAATTTGCTTTAATCTTGTTTCTCTAACACAAAAGGCTCCCCCTTGATCAATGCTCCCCCTAAATTCATGATTTAGAGTGTCTTTGCTAGCTGCATTTTGTTAGAGAAAAACAAACACAAACACATACATCTTCTCCCCCTTTGTCATTAGCAAAAAGGATGGGAAAAGACTTGAAATTTATAAAGAAATCTTGAAAAATGAAAAATAATTTTTACCTATGAGTTTTACCTCATGAAAGACTTCATCAAACATTTATCCTTGCCGGAACATGATTTTGAAGTCTTTGTCACAAAGTTGATTTATACTAGGAAGATTATGCTTTAGTTTGTCAACTTAAAGTACATCTTCAATGGATGTGAAAGTTAGTGCTTCAACTTTGCCAATGCCAAGAATTCTTTCTTTAAGGGAATCCTCATATGTGAAATAACCCTTGGACTTTGGAACTAGATTTGAAAGTTAGTTTATGCCTCCCATCAAAAGCTTAGAACCACCACTTATCAAAACATCATAGATTTAAAGTGGTCCTTAAGCAAACCTACAAAACAAATTAAGTTTGATTTGGTACCCAATGTGCTTTGGGTCCATCATAGTTAGTTCCTTTCTTAACCCACACATAATGCCCACTTGCAACACTAAAGTTTCTTACATAGCAAGCATTAGGTGTATGACCAACAATACCACAATAAAAACAAGTAGGTTCAAAGTTGCTCTTATATCTTGAAACATAAGATTTCTTTTTAGGAAATCTTTTCTTTTTAGGATTAGGATGCACATTCCTAGGTTTGTTCACTTTCTCTTTGGAAGTTTGATCCTTAGCCTTAACAAATATAGTTTTACTTGAACTTGGTTTAGAAAACTTTGAATAGCCAAGTCCACTTTTATCATTTGAATATCTTTGTTGACTAAGGACTTCTTCCAATCCAATTTGTCCTTTCTCATACCTTTCAAGTACTCTTTTTAATTGGACAATTTGAAAAGAGAGAGATTCACAATTTTTACATACAAAATTCTGTTTTTCACTAATCATCTTTTGTTTCTCATTTTCGATTTCTTTTTCTAATGAAACATTTTTTTCTTCTAAAGTTGAAATTTGTTTCTTTTGAGATGATATAGTTTTATACAGAATTTTGCATTCATTTAACAATTCATTTATGGCACCTTGTGCATCACTATCAAAAGAATTATTACTAACCTCATCTTCTTCATCATCGGAGTGCTGTGATGCTATCAATGCAAGATTTACATGTTCTTCATCTGAAGATGAACTTGTTTCGTTGTCTACATATGTTTTCCTTTCCTTTTTATGATTCTTTTTCTTGAATTTATTTTTCTTTTGAAGTGTAGGACATTCACTTTTAACATGTCCTCTTTCTCCACATTCAAAGCATTTAATCTTTCTCGTTGGTGCTTCCCCTTTAGTGATCTCCTTTTTCTTTTCTTTTCTTAGAAACTTTTCAAACTTCTTGATAAGATCATCATTTTCATCACTATTAGACTCATCCTCTTGATTGCTATCATAATTTTTTACTTTTGTCTTTAAGGCAACGTCTTTTGAATCTTTTACTTGTATTTCATGCTTTTCCAATCTTTCAAGTTCTAACTCATGTTCTTGAAGTTTACCAAATAGAGATGCGGAAGTCATCGTAGAGAGGCTTTTCTTTTCCGATGTTGCCGTTACTTTTGGTTGCCATTCTCTTGTCAAAGATCTTAGAATTTTGAGATTTAGTTCATCATTTGAGAATGTCTTACCAAGTGCTATTAAGTGGTTAGTCAAATGAACAAATCTTTTCTGTAATGCAACAATAGTTTCTCCGGGCTGCATTCGGAACATTTCATATTCTTGACTTAGAGTATTTAGTTTAGATCTTTTAACTTCAGTCGTTCCTTCATGTGTTTCTACCAAAGTATCCCATATTTCTTTTGCAGATTTACATTGTGAAACTCGGAAAAATTCATCCATACTTAATGCACTTTGAAGAATATTAATAGCTTTCTTTTCATCGAGCACTTTCTTTCTATCATCTTCATTATAAGCCGTTTTAATTTTTGGGGTTGCAACATTGTTTACCACACTCATTGGTTGGTGTGGACCATTTTCAACAGATTCCCATATACCTTCTCCTTGTGCTTCAAGATGTGCTCTCATACGAATCTTCCAAAAATCAAAGTACTCTCCAGAGAAAAGTGGGGGCTTGTTACTACTTCCACCGTCTTTGAAAACCGGGTTCGTGCTTGCGGAAGCCATGCTGGATCTTGTCGGAACAGGTTGCCTAACCTGCTCTGATACCAATTGTAAGTTATATGTGAGCCTAAGAAGGGGGTGAATTAGGTTCTTAGAGATTTATCCCGATTTTTAAATGAACTTGAGTTTTACTTTCCTAAAATTTCTAAGTGTTGAAATACGGTAAATGCGGAATGTAAATGAACACCGAGACGTATAGTGGTTCCCCTCACAGCCCAAGAGTACTCCACTCCCCTTTCAACATGAAAGAGAATTTACTATAGTTTTGGACAAGACAAGACTCTTCCTAGTCTTTCTATACAAGTCACTAACTATCAACCACCAAGAACACCCTCTTGGATTTTACAAGTTTAAAGTCCAACCAAGAACAAATCTTACAATGGACCTCTTGTATCCACAATCCGGATCACAAGGATTCTAACAAACCCTATAAGAGAAACAATCCTTCCCTTATAGTCAACACCTAAAACCAAACACTTGTTGGACCATTAGGATTTTACAATAGTTCAGAATTTTGAGTAAGTAGATGAAACTTTGATTCTTCAATATATCAATCCAAAGATTGATCTTCTCCCTTTTTTTAACAATCACTCTTAATGATATTATACAAGTGTTCAACACAATTGAAATGAAACAAATGTAGTATGTGTGAATATTTTATGCAAATGTTTCACTCTTAGAAAGTTTGTTAAGAACACTTTGATAAAATGAAAGTTTTGGTAGAAGAATGATTGTTTGAAATTTTTAGCAAGGAGGTGTTTTTAAATCTGAAAAATGATGTTTATATAATGCACAAAACACCTCTACATAAAGGTATTATGATATGAAACAATGCCATGCTTTAAAATATAAAACCAATGATCATTTTCATGAAAAGATACATATTTTCGCATGCAAGAACAGTGGTAATCGATTAACAACAAATGTGTTAATCGGTTACGCTCCTTCAACGTTTAAAAATATTCAAAATTAAAACACGCTGTAAATTGTGGCGGTTATTTTGGTTAGTTACGTCGGTTCAAAACGCCGTAATTAACCAAAAACTGAATGTTTAAATAAATTGAAAAATTAAAAATTTGTCTAAATATTTGAACCAATATTATGCAACATCTATTGATTTATCCAAGTCAATAGATTATATTTGAAAGTGATTTAACATGGTTCAAATAAAAAATAAAATAAATAAATAAATAAATTAAATAAAGTTTCAAATGTATGATAAAAAATGATATATTTTCAACCACATGAACCATGTATGCAAGTGAATTTTGAAGATTATTTTGAGAACTATTTTATCAATATATATTGCATGCTTGAGACACTTTTGAACACTTGTATGCAACCATATTGATAAGTGAGAGTTATACCTTGATTATACTTGAGAATTCTTCAAGACTTGTAAAAATTAAAAACTTTGTGCTAGCTTCAATGTCTTGATCCATTCTTTTTGAGCAAGCATAACATCTTGAATGAATAATATTGTCTTCATCAAAACCATTGAGAAGCTTGCCTTCACATTCTCCCCCTTTTTGATGATGACAACGCAATTTTGAAAATTTGCTTTAATCTTGTTTCTCTAACACAAAAGGCTCCCCCTTGATCAATGCTCCCCCTAAATTCATGATTTAGAGTGTCTTTGCTAGCTGCATTTTGTTAGAGAAAAACAAACACAAACACATACATCTTCTCCCCCTTTGTCATTAGCAAAAAGGATGGGAAAAGACTTGAAATTTATAAAGAAATCTTGAAAAATGAAAAATAATTTTTACCTATGAGTTTTACCTCATGAAAGACTTCATCAAACATTTATCCTTGCCGAAACATGATTTTGAAGTCTTTGTCACAAAGTTGATTTATACTAGGAAGATTATGCTTTAGTTTGTCAACTTAAAGTACATCTTCAATGGATGTGAAAGTTAGTGCTTCAACTTTGCCAATGCCAAGAATTCTTTCTTTAAGGGAATCCTCATATGTGAAATAACCCTTGGACTTTGGAACTAGATTTGAAAGTTAGTTTATGCCTCCCATCAAAAGCTTAGAACCACCACTTATCAAAACATCATAGATTTAAAGTGGTCCTTAAGCAAACCTACAAAACAAATTAAGTTTGATTTGGTACCCAATGTGCTTTGGGTCCATCATAGTTAGTTCCTTTCTTAACCCACACATAATGCCCACTTGCAACACTAAAGTTTCTTACATAGCAAGCATTAGGTGTATGACCAACAATACCACAATAAAAACAAGTAGGTTCAAAGTTGCTCTTATATCTTGAAACATAAGATTTCTTTTTAGGAAATCTTTTCTTTTTAGGATTAGGATGCACATTCCTAGGTTTGTTCACTTTCTCTTTGGAAGTTTGATCCTTAGCCTTAACAAATATAGTTTTACTTGAACTTGGTTTAGAAAACTTTGAATAGCCAAGTCCACTTTTATCATTTGAATATCTTTGTTGACTAAGGACTTCTTCCAATCCAATTTGTCCTTTCTCATACCTTTCAAGTACTCTTTTTAATTGGACAATTTGAAAAGAGAGAGATTCACAATTTTTACATACAAAATTCTGTTTTTCACTAATCATCTTTTGTTTCTCATTTTCGATTTCTTTTTCTAATGAAACATTTTTTTCTTCTAAAGTTGAAATTTGTTTCTTTTGAGATGATATAGTTTTATACAGAATTTTGCATTCATTTAACAATTCATTTATGGCACCTTGTGCATCACTATCAAAAGAATTATTACTAACCTCATCTTCTTCATCATCGGAGTGCTGTGATGCTATCAATGCAAGATTTACATGTTCTTCATCTGAAGATGAACTTGTTTCGTTGTCTACATATGTTTTCCTTTCCTTTTTATGATTCTTTTTCTTGAATTTATTTTTCTTTTGAAGTGTAGGACATTCACTTTTAACATGTCCTCTTTCTCCACATTCAAAGCATTTAATCTTTCTCGTTGGTGCTTCCCCTTTAGTGATCTCCTTTTTCTTTTCTTTTCTTAGAAACTTTTCAAACTTCTTGATAAGATCATCATTTTCATCACTATTAGACTCATCCTCTTGATTGCTATCATAATTTTTTACTTTTGTCTTTAAGGCAACGTCTTTTGAATCTTTTACTTGTATTTCATGCTTTTCCAATCTTTCAAGTTCTAACTCATGTTCTTGAAGTTTACCAAATAGAGATGCGGAAGTCATCGTAGAGAGGCTTTTCTTTTCCGATGTTGCCGTTACTTTTGGTTGCCATTCTCTTGTCAAAGATCTTAGAATTTTGAGATTTAGTTCATCATTTGAGAATGTCTTACCAAGTGCTATTAAGTGGTTAGTCAAATGAACAAATCTTTTCTGTAATGCAACAATAGTTTCTCCGGGCTGCATTCGGAACATTTCATATTCTTGACTTAGAGTATTTAGTTTAGATCTTTTAACTTCAGCCGTTCCTTCATGTGTTTCTACCAAAGTATCCCATATTTCTTTTGTAGATTTACATTGTGAAACTCGGAAAAATTCATCCATACTTAATGCACTTTGAAGAATATTAATAGCTTTCTTTTCATCGAGCACTTTCTTTCTATCATCTTCATTATAAGCCGTTTTAATTTTTGGGGTTGCAACATTGTTTACCACACTCATTGGTTGGTGTGGACCATTTTCAACAGTTTCCCATATACCTTCTCCTTGTGCTTCAAGATGTGCTCTCATACGAATCTTCCAAAAATCAAAGTACTCTCCAGAGAAAAGTGGGGGCTTGTTACTACTTCCACCGTCTTTGAAAACCGGGTTCGTGCTTGCGGAAGCCATGCTGGATCTTGTCGGAACAGGTTGCCTAACCTGCTCTGATACCAATTGTAAGTTATATGTGAGCCTAAGAAGGGGGTGAATTAGGTTCTTAGAGATTTATCCCGATTTTTAAATGAACTTGAGTTTTACTTTCCTAAAATTTCTAAGTGTTGAAATACGGTAAATGCGGAATGTAAATGAACACCGAGACGTATAGTGGTTCCCCTCACAGCCCAAGAGTACTCCACTCCCCTTTCAACATGAAAGAGAATTTACTATAGTTTTGGACAAGACAAGACTCTTCCTAGTCTTTCTATACAAGTCACTAACTATCAACCACCAAGAACACCCTCTTGGATTTTACAAGTTTAAAGTCCAACCAAGAACAAATCTTACAATGGACCTCTTGTATCCACAATCCGGATCACAAGGATTCTAACAAACCCTATAAGAGAAACAATCCTTCCCTTATAGTCAACACCTAAAACCAAACACTTGTTGGACCATTAGGATTTTACAATAGTTCAGAATTTTGAGTAAGTAGATGAAACTTTGATTCTTCAATATATCAATCCAAAGATTGATCTTCTCCCTTTTTTTAACAATCACTCTTAATGATATTATACAAGTGTTCAACACAATTGAAATGAAACAAATGTAGTATGTGTGAATATTTTATGCAAATGTTTCACTCTTAGAAAGTTTGTTAAGAACACTTTGATAAAATGAAAGTTTTGGTAGAAGAATGATTGTTTGAAATTTTTAGCAAGGAGGTGTTTTTAAATCTGAAAAATGATGTTTATATAATGCACAAAACACCTCTACATAAAGGTATTATGATATGAAACAATGCCATGCTTTAAAATATAAAACCAATGATCATTTTCATGAAAAGATACATATTTTCGCATGCAAGAACAGTGGTAATCGATTAACAACAAATGTGTTAATCGGTTACGCTCCTTCAACGTTTAAAAATATTCAAAATTAAAACACGCTGTAAATTGTGGCGGTTATTTTGGTTAGTTACGTCGGTTCAAAACGCCGTAATTAACCAAAAACTGAATGTTTAAATAAATTGAAAAATTAAAAATTTGTCTAAATATTTGAGCCAATATTATGCAACATCTATTGATTTATCCAAGTCAATAGATTATATTTGAAAGTGATTTAACATGGTTCAAATAAAAAATAAAATAAATAAATAAATAAATTAAATAAAGTTTCAAATGTATGATAAAAAATGATATATTTTCAACCACATGAACCATGTATGCAAGTGAATTTTGAAGATTATTTTGAGAACTATTTTATCAATATATATTGCATGCTTGAGACACTTTTGAACACTTGTATGCAACCATATTGATAAGTGAGAGTTATACCTTGATTATACTTGAGAATTCTTCAAGACTTGTAAAAATTAAAAACTTTGTGCTAGCTTCAATGTCTTGATCCATTCTTTTTGAGCAAGCATAACATCTTGAATGAATAATATTGTCTTCATCAAAACCATTGAGAAGCTTGCCTTCACATTCTCCCCCTTTTTGATGATGACAACGCAATTTTGAAAATTTGCTTTAATCTTGTTTCTCTAACACAAAAGGCTCCCCCTTGATCAATGCTCCCCCTAAATTCATGATTTAGAGTGTCTTTGCTAGCTGCATTTTGTTAGAGAAAAACAAACACAAACACATACATCTTCTCCCCCTTTGTCATTAGCAAAAAGGATGGGAAAAGACTTGAAATTTATAAAGAAATCTTGAAAAATGAAAAATAATTTTTACCTATGAGTTTTACCTCATGAAAGACTTCATCAAACATTTATCCTTGCCGGAACATGATTTTGAAGTCTTTGTCACAAAGTTGATTTATACTAGGAAGATTATGCTTTAGTTTGTCAACTTAAAGTACATCTTCAATGGATGTGAAAGTTAGTGCTTCAACTTTGCCAATGCCAAGAATTCTTTCTTTAAGGGAATCCTCATATGTGAAATAACCCTTGGACTTTGGAACTAGATTTGAAAGTTAGTTTATGCCTCCCATCAAAAGCTTAGAACCACCACTTATCAAAACATCATAGATTTAAAGTGGTCCTTAAGCAAACCTACAAAACAAATTAAGTTTGATTTGGTACCCAATGTGCTTTGGGTCCATCATAGTTAGTTCCTTTCTTAACCCACACATAATGCCCACTTGCAACACTAAAGTTTCTTACATAGCAAGCATTAGGTGTATGACCAACAATACCACAATAAAAACAAGTAGGTTCAAAGTTGCTCTTATATCTTGAAACATAAGATTTCTTTTTAGGAAATCTTTTCTTTTTAGGATTAGGATGCACATTCCTAGGTTTGTTCACTTTCTCTTTGGAAGTTTGATCCTTAGCCTTAACAAATATAGTTTTACTTGAACTTGGTTTAGAAAACTTTGAATAGCCAAGTCCACTTTTATCATTTGAATATCTTTGTTGACTAAGGACTTCTTCCAATCCAATTTGTCCTTTCTCATACCTTTCAAGTACTCTTTTTAATTGGACAATTTGAAAAGAGAGAGATTCACAATTTTTACATACAAAATTCTGTTTTTCACTAATCATCTTTTGTTTCTCATTTTCGATTTCTTTTTCTAATGAAACATTTTTTTCTTCTAAAGTTGAAATTTGTTTCTTTTGAGATGATATAGTTTTATACAGAATTTTGCATTCATTTAACAATTCATTTATGGCACCTTGTGCATCACTATCAAAAGAATTATTACTAACCTCATCTTCTTCATCATCGGAGTGCTGTGATGCTATCAATGCAAGATTTACATGTTCTTCATCTGAAGATGAACTTGTTTCGTTGTCTACATATGTTTTCCTTTCCTTTTTATGATTCTTTTTCTTGAATTTATTTTTCTTTTGAAGTGTAGGACATTCACTTTTAACATGTCCTCTTTCTCCACATTCAAAGCATTTAATCTTTCTCGTTGGTGCTTCCCCTTTAGTGATCTCCTTTTTCTTTTCTTTTCTTAGAAACTTTTCAAACTTCTTGATAAGATCATCATTTTCATCACTATTAGACTCATCCTCTTGATTGCTATCATAATTTTTTACTTTTGTCTTTAAGGCAACGTCTTTTGAATCTTTTACTTGTATTTCATGCTTTTCCAATCTTTCAAGTTCTAACTCATGTTCTTGAAGTTTACCAAATAGAGATGCGGAAGTCATCGTAGAGAGGCTTTTCTTTTCCGATGTTGCCGTTACTTTTGGTTGCCATTCTCTTGTCAAAGATCTTAGAATTTTGAGATTTAGTTCATCATTTGAGAATGTCTTACCAAGTGCTATTAAGTGGTTAGTCAAATGAACAAATCTTTTCTGTAATGCAACAATAGTTTCTCCGGGCTGCATTCGGAACATTTCATATTCTTGACTTAGAGTATTTAGTTTAGATCTTTTAACTTCAGCCGTTCCTTCATGTGTTTCTACCAAAGTATCCCATATTTCTTTTGCAGTTTTACATTGTGAAACTCGGAAAAATTCATCCATACTTAATGCACTTTGAAGAATATTAATAGCTTTCTTTTCATCGAGCACTTTCTTTCTATCATCTTCATTATAAGCCGTTTTAATTTTTGGGGTTGCAACATTGTTTACCACACTCATTGGTTGGTGTGGACCATTTTCAACAGTTTCCCATATACCTTCTCCTTGTGCTTCAAGATGTGCTCTCATACGAATCTTCCAAAAATCAAAGTACTCTCCAGAGAAAAGTGGGGGCTTGTTACTACTTCCACCGTCTTTGAAAACCGGGTTCGTGCTTGCGGAAGCCATGCTGGATCTTGTCGGAACAGGTTGCCTAACCTGCTCTGATACCAATTGTAAGTTATATGTGAGCCTAAGAAGGGGGTGAATTAGGTTCTTAGAGATTTATCCCGATTTTTAAATGAACTTGAGTTTTACTTTCCTAAAATTTCTAAGTGTTGAAATACGGTAAATGCGGAATGTAAATGAACACCGAGACGTATAGTGGTTCCCCTCACAGCCCAAGAGTACTCCACTCCCCTTTCAACATGAAAGAGAATTTACTATAGTTTTGGACAAGACAAGACTCTTCCTAGTCTTTCTATACAAGTCACTAACTATCAACCACCAAGAACACCCTCTTGGATTTTACAAGTTTAAAGTCCAACCAAGAACAAATCTTACAATGGACCTCTTGTATCCACAATCCGGATCACAAGGATTCTAACAAACCCTATAAGAGAAACAATCCTTCCCTTATAGTCAACACCTAAAACCAAACACTTGTTGGACCATTAGGATTTTACAATAGTTCAGAATTTTGAGTAAGTAGATGAAACTTTGATTCTTCAATATATCAATCCAAAGATTGATCTTCTCCCTTTTTTTAACAATCACTCTTAATGATATTATACAAGTGTTCAACACAATTGAAATGAAACAAATGTAGTATGTGTGAATATTTTATGCAAATGTTTCACTCTTAGAAAGTTTGTTAAGAACACTTTGATAAAATGAAAGTTTTGGTAGAAGAATGATTGTTTGAAATTTTTAGCAAGGAGGTGTTTTTAAATCTGAAAAATGATGTTTATATAATGCACAAAACACCTCTACATAAAGGTATTATGATATGAAACAATGCCATGCTTTAAAATATAAAACCAATGATCATTTTCATGAAAAGATACATATTTTCGCATGCAAGAACAGTGGTAATCGATTAACAACAAATGTGTTAATCGGTTACGCTCCTTCAACGTTTAAAAATATTCAAAATTAAAACACGCTGTAAATTGTGGCGGTTATTTTGGTTAGTTACGTCGGTTCAAAACGCCGTAATTAACCAAAAACTGAATGTTTAAATAAATTGAAAAATTAAAAATTTGTCTAAATATTTGAACCAATATTATGCAACATCTATTGATTTATCCAAGTCAATAGATTATATTTGAAAGTGATTTAACATGGTTCAAATAAAAAATAAAATAAATAAATAAATAAATTAAATAAAGTTTCAAATGTATGATAAAAAATGATATATTTTCAACCACATGAACCATGTATGCAAGTGAATTTTGAAGATTATTTTGAGAACTATTTTATCAATATATATTGCATGCTTGAGACACTTTTGAACACTTGTATGCAACCATATTGATAAGTGAGAGTTATACCTTGATTATACTTGAGAATTCTTCAAGACTTGTAAAAATTAAAAACTTTGTGCTAGCTTCAATGTCTTGATCCATTCTTTTTGAGCAAGCATAACATCTTGAATGAATAATATTGTCTTCATCAAAACCATTGAGAAGCTTGCCTTCACATTCTCCCCCTTTTTGATGATGACAACGCAATTTTGAAAATTTGCTTTAATCTTGTTTCTCTAACACAAAAGGCTCCCCCTTGATCAATGCTCCCCCTAAATTCATGATTTAGAGTGTCTTTGCTAGCTGCATTTTGTTAGAGAAAAACAAACACAAACACATACATCTTCTCCCCCTTTGTCATTAGCAAAAAGGATGGGAAAAGACTTGAAATTTATAAAGAAATCTTGAAAAATGAAAAATAATTTTTACCTATGAGTTTTACCTCATGAAAGACTTCATCAAACATTTATCATTGCCGGAACATGATTTTGAAGTCTTTGTCACAAAGTAGATTTATACTAGAAAGATTATGCTTTAGTTTGTCAACTTAAAGTACATCTTCAATGGATGTGAAAGTTAGTGCTTCAACTTTGCCAATGCCAAGAATTCTTTCTTTAAGGGAATCCTCATATGTGAAATAACCCTTGGACTTTGGAACTAGATTTGAAAGTTAGTTTATGCCTCCCATCAAAAGCTTAGAACCACCACTTATCAAAACATCATAGATTTAAAGTGGTCCTTAAGCAAACCTACAAAACAAATTAAGTTTGATTTGGTACCCAATGTGCTTTGGGTCCATCATAGTTAGTTCCTTTCTTAACCCACACATAATGCCCACTTGCAACACTAAAGTTTCTTACATAGCAAGCATTAGGTGTATGACCAACAATACCACAATAAAAACAAGTAGGTTCAAAGTTGCTCTTATATCTTGAAACATAAGATTTCTTTTTAGGAAATCTTTTCTTTTTAGGATTAGGATGCACATTCCTAGGTTTGTTCACTTTCTCTTTGGAAGTTTGATCCTTAGCCTTAACAAATATAGTTTTACTTGAACTTGGTTTAGAAAACTTTGAATAGCCAAGTCCACTTTTATCATTTGAATATCTTTGTTGACTAAGGACTTCTTCCAATCCAATTTGTCCTTTCTCATACCTTTCAAGTACTCTTTTTAATTGGACAATTTGAAAAGAGAGAGATTCACAATTTTTACATACAAAATTCTGTTTTTCACTAATCATCTTTTGTTTCTCATTTTCGATTTCTTTTTCTAATGAAACATTTTTTTCTTCTAAAGTTGAAATTTGTTTCTTTTGAGATGATATAGTTTTATACAGAATTTTGCATTCATTTAACAATTCATTTATGGCACCTTGTGCATCACTATCAAAAGAATTATTACTAACCTCATCTTCTTCATCATCGGAGTGCTGTGATGCTATCAATGCAAGATTTACATGTTCTTCATATGAAGATGAACTTGTTTCGTTGTCTACATATGTTTTCCTTTCCTTTTTATGATTCTTTTTCTTGAATTTATTTTTCTTTTGAAGTGTAGGACATTCACTTTTAACATGTCCTCTTTCTCCACATTCAAAGCATTTAATCTTTCTCGTTGGTGCTTCCCCTTTAGTGATCTCCTTTTTCTTTTCTTTTCTTAGAAACTTTTCAAACTTCTTGATAAGATCATCATTTTCATCACTATTAGACTCATCCTCTTGATTGCTATCATAATTTTTTACTTTTGTCTTTAAGGCAACGTCTTTTGAATCTTTTACTTGTATTTCATGCTTTTCCAATCTTTCAAGTTCTAACTCATGTTCTTGAAGTTTACCAAATAGAGATGCGGAAGTCATCGTAGAGAGGCTTTTCTTTTCCGATGTTGCCGTTACTTTTGGTTGCCATTCTCTTGTCAAAGATCTTAGAATTTTGAGATTTAGTTCATCATTTGAGAATGTCTTACCAAGTGCTATTAAGTGGTTAGTCAAATGAACAAATCTTTTCTGTAATGCAACAATAGTTTCTCCGGGCTGCATTCGGAACATTTCATATTCTTGACTTAGAGTATTTAGTTTAGATCTTTTAACTTCAGCCGTTCCTTCATGTGTTTCTACCAAAGTATCCCATATTTCTTTTGCAGATTTACATTGTGAAACTCGGAAAAATTCATCCATACTTAATGCACTTTGAAGAATATTAATAGCTTTCTTTTCATCGAGCACTTTCTTTCTATCATCTTCATTATAAGCCGTTTTAATTTTTGGGGTTGCAACATTGTTTACCACACTCATTGGTTGGTGTGGACCATTTTCAACAGTTTCCCATATACCTTCTCCTTGTGCTTCAAGATGTGCTCTCATACGAATCTTCCAAAAATCAAAGTACTCTCCAGAGAAAAGTGGGGGCTTGTTACTACTTCCACCGTCTTTGAAAACCGGGTTCGTGCTTGCGGAAGCCATGCTGGATCTTGTCGGAACAGGTTGCCTAACCTGCTCTGATACCAATTGTAAGTTATATGTGAGCCTAAGAAGGGGGTGAATTAGGTTCTTAGAGATTTATCCCGATTTTTAAATGAACTTGAGTTTTACTTTCCTAAAATTTCTAAGTGTTGAAATACGGTAAATGCGGAATGTAAATGAACACCGAGACGTATAGTGGTTCCCCTCACAGCCCAAGAGTACTCCACTCCCCTTTCAACATGAAAGAGAATTTACTATAGTTTTGGACAAGACAAGACTCTTCCTAGTCTTTCTATACAAGTCACTAACTATCAACCACCAAGAACACCCTCTTGGATTTTACAAGTTTAAAGTCCAACCAAGAACAAATCTTACAATGGACCTCTTGTATCCACAATCCGGATCACAAGGATTCTAACAAACCCTATAAGAGAAACAATCCTTCCCTTATAGTCAACACCTAAAACCAAACACTTGTTGGACCATTAGGATTTTACAATAGTTCAGAATTTTGAGTAAGTAGATGAAACTTTGATTCTTCAATATATCAATCCAAAGATTGATCTTCTCCCTTTTTTTAACAATCACTCTTAATGATATTATACAAGTGTTCAACACAATTGAAATGAAACAAATGTAGTATGTGTGAATATTTTATGCAAATGTTTCACTCTTAGAAAGTTTGTTAAGAACACTTTGATAAAATGAAAGTTTTGGTAGAAGAATGATTGTTTGAAATTTTTAGCAAGGAGGTGTTTTTAAATCTGAAAAATGATGTTTATATAATGCACAAAACACCTCTACATAAAGGTATTATGATATGAAACAATGCCATGCTTTAAAATATAAAACCAATGATCATTTTCATGAAAAGATACATATTTTCGCATGCAAGAACAGTGGTAATCGATTAACAACAAATGTGTTAATCGGTTACGCTCCTTCAACGTTTAAAAATATTCAAAATTAAAACACGCTGTAAATTGTGGCGGTTATTTTGGTTAGTTACGTCGGTTCAAAACGCCGTAATTAACCAAAAACTGAATGTTTAAATAAATTGAAAAATTAAAAATTTGTCTAAATATTTGAACCAATATTATGCAACATCTATTGATTTATCCAAGTCAATAGATTATATTTGAAAGTGATTTAACATGGTTCAAATAAAAAATAAAATAAATAAATAAATAAATTAAATAAAGTTTCAAATGTATGATAAAAAATGATATATTTTCAACCACATGAACCATGTATGCAAGTGAATTTTGAAGATTATTTTGAGAACTATTTTATCAATATATATTGCATGCTTGAGACACTTTTGAACACTTGTATGCAACCATATTGATAAGTGAGAGTTATACCTTGATTATACTTGAGAATTCTTCAAGACTTGTAAAAATTAAAAACTTTGTGCTAGCTTCAATGTCTTGATCCATTCTTTTTGAGCAAGCATAACATCTTGAATGAATAATATTGTCTTCATCAAAACCATTGAGAAGCTTGCCTTCACATTCTCCCCCTTTTTGATGATGACAACGCAATTTTGAAAATTTGCTTTAATCTTGTTTCTCTAACACAAAAGGCTCCCCCTTGATCAATGCTCCCCCTAAATTCATGATTTAGAGTGTCTTTGCTAGCTGCATTTTGTTAGAGAAAAACAAACACAAACACATACATCTTCTCCCCCTTTGTCATTAGCAAAAAGGATGGGAAAAGACTTGAAATTTATAAAGAAATCTTGAAAAATGAAAAATAATTTTTACCTATGAGTTTTACCTCATGAAAGACTTCATCAAACATTTATCATTGCCGGAACATGATTTTGAAGTCTTTGTCACAAAGTTGATTTATACTAGAAAGATTATGCTTTAGTTTGTCAACTTAAAGTACATCTTCAATGGATGTGAAAGTTAGTGCTTCAACTTTGCCAATGCCAAGAATTCTTTCTTTAAGGGAATCCTCATATGTGAAATAACCCTTGGACTTTGGAACTAGATTTGAAAGTTAGTTTATGCCTCCCATCAAAAGCTTAGAACCACCACTTATCAAAACATCATAGATTTAAAGTGGTCCTTAAGCAAACCTACAAAACAAATTAAGTTTGATTTGGTACCCAATGTGCTTTGGGTCCATCATAGTTAGTTCCTTTCTTAACCCACACATAATGCCCACTTGCAACACTAAAGTTTCTTACATAGCAAGCATTAGGTGTATGACCAACAATACCACAATAAAAACAAGTAGGTTCAAAGTTGCTCTTATATCTTGAAACATAAGATTTCTTTTTAGGAAATCTTTTCTTTTTAGGATTAGGATGCACATTCCTAGGTTTGTTCACTTTCTCTTTGGAAGTTTGATCCTTAGCCTTAACAAATATAGTTTTACTTGAACTTGGTTTAGAAAACTTTGAATAGCCAAGTCCACTTTTATCATTTGAATATCTTTGTTGACTAAGGACTTCTTCCAATCCAATTTGTCCTTTCTCATACCTTTCAAGTACTCTTTTTAATTGGACAATTTGAAAAGAGAGAGATTCACAATTTTTACATACAAAATTCTGTTTTTCACTAATCATCTTTTGTTTCTCATTTTCGATTTCTTTTTCTAATGAAACATTTTTTTCTTCTAAAGTTGAAATTTGTTTCTTTTGAGATGATATAGTTTTATACAGAATTTTGCATTCATTTAACAATTCATTTATGGCACCTTGTGCATCACTATCAAAAGAATTATTACTAACCTCATCTTCTTCATCATCGGAGTGCTGTGATGCTATCAATGCAAGATTTACATGTTCTTCATCTGAAGATGAACTTGTTTCGTTGTCTACATATGTTTTCCTTTCCTTTTTATGATTCTTTTTCTTGAATTTATTTTTCTTTTGAAGTGTAGGACATTCACTTTTAACATGTCCTCTTTCTCCACATTCAAAGCATTTAATCTTTCTCGTTGGTGCTTCCCCTTTAGTGATCTCCTTTTTCTTTTCTTTTCTTAGAAACTTTTCAAACTTCTTGATAAGATCATCATTTTCATCACTATTAGACTCATCCTCTTGATTGCTATCATAATTTTTTACTTTTGTCTTTAAGGCAACGTCTTTTGAATCTTTTACTTGTATTTCATGCTTTTCCAATCTTTCAAGTTCTAACTCATGTTCTTGAAGTTTACCAAATAGAGATGCGGAAGTCATCGTAGAGAGGCTTTTCTTTTCCGATGTTGCCGTTACTTTTGGTTGCCATTCTCTTGTCAAAGATCTTAGAATTTTGAGATTTAGTTCATCATTTGAGAATGTCTTACCAAGTGCTATTAAGTGGTTAGTCAAATGAACAAATCTTTTCTGTAATGCAACAATAGTTTCTCCGGGCTGCATTCGGAACATTTCATATTCTTGACTTAGAGTATTTAGTTTAGATCTTTTAACTTCAGCCGTTCCTTCATGTGTTTCTACCAAAGTATCCCATATTTCTTTTGCAGATTTACATTGTGAAACTCGGAAAAATTCATCCATACTTAATGCACTTTGAAGAATATTAATAGCTTTCTTTTCATCGAGCACTTTCTTTCTATCATCTTCATTATAAGCCGTTTTAATTTTTGGGGTTGCAACATTGTTTACCACACTCATTGGTTGGTGTGGACCATTTTCAACAGTTTCCCATATACCTTCTCCTTGTGCTTCAAGATGTGCTCTCATACGAATCTTCCAAAAATCAAAGTACTCTCCAGAGAAAAGTGGGGGCTTGTTACTACTTCCACCGTCTTTGAAAACCGGGTTCGTGCTTGCGGAAGCCATGCTGGATCTTGTCGGAACAGGTTGCCTAACCTGCTCTGATACCAATTGTAAGTTATATGTGAGCCTAAGAAGGGGGTGAATTAGGTTCTTAGAGATTTATCCCGATTTTTAAATGAACTTGAGTTTTACTTTCCTAAAATTTCTAAGTGTTGAAATACGGTAAATGCGGAATGTAAATGAACACCGAGACGTATAGTGGTTCCCCTCACAGCCCAAGAGTACTCCACTCCCCTTTCAACATGAAAGAGAATTTACTATAGTTTTGGACAAGACAAGACTCTTCCTAGTCTTTCTATACAAGTCACTAACTATCAACCACCAAGAACACCCTCTTGGATTTTACAAGTTTAAAGTCCAACCAAGAACAAATCTTACAATGGACCTCTTGTATCCACAATCCGGATCACAAGGATTCTAACAAACCCTATAAGAGAAACAATCCTTCCCTTATAGTCAACACCTAAAACCAAACACTTGTTGGACCATTAGGATTTTACAATAGTTCAGAATTTTGAGTAAGTAGATGAAACTTTGATTCTTCAATATATCAATCCAAAGATTGATCTTCTCCCTTTTTTTAACAATCACTCTTAATGATATTATACAAGTGTTCAACACAATTGAAATGAAACAAATGTAGTATGTGTGAATATTTTATGCAAATGTTTCACTCTTAGAAAGTTTGTTAAGAACACTTTGATAAAATGAAAGTTTTGGTAGAAGAATGATTGTTTGAAATTTTTAGCAAGGAGGTGTTTTTAAATCTGAAAAATGATGTTTATATAATGCACAAAACACCTCTACATAAAGGTATTATGATATGAAACAATGCCATGCTTTAAAATATAAAACCAATGATCATTTTCATGAAAAGATACATATTTTCGCATGCAAGAACAGTGGTAATCGATTAACAACAAATGTGTTAATCGGTTACGCTCCTTCAACGTTTAAAAATATTCAAAATTAAAACACGCTGTAAATTGTGGCGGTTATTTTGGTTAGTTACGTCGGTTCAAAACGCCGTAATTAACCAAAAACTGAATGTTTAAATAAATTGAAAAATTAAAAATTTGTCTAAATATTTGAACCAATATTATGCAACATCTATTGATTTATCCAAGTCAATAGATTATATTTGAAAGTGATTTAACATGGTTCAAATAAAAAATAAAATAAATAAATAAATAAATTAAATAAAGTTTCAAATGTATGATAAAAAATGATATATTTTCAACCACATGAACCATGTATGCAAGTGAATTTTGAAGATTATTTTGAGAACTATTTTATCAATATATATTGCATGCTTGAGACACTTTTGAACACTTGTATGCAACCATATTGATAAGTGAGAGTTATACCTTGATTATACTTGAGAATTCTTCAAGACTTGTAAAAATTAAAAACTTTGTGCTAGCTTCAATGTCTTGATCCATTCTTTTTGAGCAAGCATAACATCTTGAATGAATAATATTGTCTTCATCAAAACCATTGAGAAGCTTGCCTTCACATTCTCCCCCTTTTTGATGATGACAACGCAATTTTGAAAATTTGCTTTAATCTTGTTTCTCTAACACAAAAGGCTCCCCCTTGATCAATGCTCCCCCTAAATTCATGATTTAGAGTGTCTTTGCTAGCTGCATTTTGTTAGAGAAAAACAAACACAAACACATACATCTTCTCCCCCTTTGTCATTAGCAAAAAGGATGGGAAAAGACTTGAAATTTATAAAGAAATCTTGAAAAATGAAAAATAATTTTTACCTATGAGTTTTACCTCATGAAAGACTTCATCAAACATTTATCATTGCCGGAACATGATTTTGAAGTCTTTGTCACAAAGTAGATTTATACTAGAAAGATTATGCTTTAGTTTGTCAACTTAAAGTACATCTTCAATGGATGTGAAAGTTAGTGCTTCAACTTTGCCAATGCCAAGAATTCTTTCTTTAAGGGAATCCTCATATGTGAAATAACCCTTGGACTTTGGAACTAGATTTGAAAGTTAGTTTATGCCTCCCATCAAAAGCTTAGAACCACCACTTATCAAAACATCATAGATTTAAAGTGGTCCTTAAGCAAACCTACAAAACAAATTAAGTTTGATTTGGTACCCAATGTGCTTTGGGTCCATCATAGTTAGTTCCTTTCTTAACCCACACATAATGCCCACTTGCAACACTAAAGTTTCTTACATAGCAAGCATTAGGTGTATGACCAACAATACCACAATAAAAACAAGTAGGTTCAAAGTTGCTCTTATATCTTGAAACATAAGATTTCTTTTTAGGAAATCTTTTCTTTTTAGGATTAGGATGCACATTCCTAGGTTTGTTCACTTTCTCTTTGGAAGTTTGATCCTTAGCCTTAACAAATATAGTTTTACTTGAACTTGGTTTAGAAAACTTTGAATAGCCAAGTCCACTTTTATCATTTGAATATCTTTGTTGACTAAGGACTTCTTCCAATCCAATTTGTCCTTTCTCATACCTTTCAAGTACTCTTTTTAATTGGACAATTTGAAAAGAGAGAGATTCACAATTTTTACATACAAAATTCTGTTTTTCACTAATCATCTTTTGTTTCTCATTTTCGATTTCTTTTTCTAATGAAACATTTTTTTCTTCTAAAGTTGAAATTTGTTTCTTTTGAGATGATATAGTTTTATACAGAATTTTGCATTCATTTAACAATTCATTTATGGCACCTTGTGCATCACTATCAAAAGAATTATTACTAACCTCATCTTCTTCATCATCGGAGTGCTGTGATGCTATCAATGCAAGATTTACATGTTCTTCATATGAAGATGAACTTGTTTCGTTGTCTACATATGTTTTCCTTTCCTTTTTATGATTCTTTTTCTTGAATTTATTTTTCTTTTGAAGTGTAGGACATTCACTTTTAACATGTCCTCTTTCTCCACATTCAAAGCATTTAATCTTTCTCGTTGGTGCTTCCCCTTTAGTGATCTCCTTTTTCTTTTCTTTTCTTAGAAACTTTTCAAACTTCTTGATAAGATCATCATTTTCATCACTATTAGACTCATCCTCTTGATTGCTATCATAATTTTTTACTTTTGTCTTTAAGGCAACGTCTTTTGAATCTTTTACTTGTATTTCATGCTTTTCCAATCTTTCAAGTTCTAACTCATGTTCTTGAAGTTTACCAAATAGAGATGCGGAAGTCATCGTAGAGAGGCTTTTCTTTTCCGATGTTGCCGTTACTTTTGGTTGCCATTCTCTTGTCAAAGATCTTAGAATTTTGAGATTTAGTTCATCATTTGAGAATGTCTTACCAAGTGCTATTAAGTGGTTAGTCAAATGAACAAATCTTTTCTGTAATGCAACAATAGTTTCTCCGGGCTGCATTCGGAACATTTCATATTCTTGACTTAGAGTATTTAGTTTAGATCTTTTAACTTCAGCCGTTCCTTCATGTGTTTCTACCAAAGTATCCCATATTTCTTTTGCAGATTTACATTGTGAAACTCGGAAAAATTCATCCATACTTAATGCACTTTGAAGAATATTAATAGCTTTCTTTTCATCGAGCACTTTCTTTCTATCATCTTCATTATAAGCCGTTTTAATTTTTGGGGTTGCAACATTGTTTACCACACTCATTGGTTGGTGTGGACCATTTTCAACAGTTTCCCATATACCTTCTCCTTGTGCTTCAAGATGTGCTCTCATACGAATCTTCCAAAAATAAAAGTACTCTCCAGAGAAAAGTGGGGGCTTGTTACTACTTCCACCGTCTTTGAAAACCGGGTTCGTGCTTGCGGAAGCCATGCTGGATCTTGTCGGAACAGGTTGCCTAACCTGCTCTGATACCAATTGTAAGTTATATGTGAGCCTAAGAAGGGGGTGAATTAGGTTCTTAGAGATTTATCCCGATTTTTAAATGAACTTGAGTTTTACTTTCCTAAAATTTCTAAGTGTTGAAATACGGTAAATGCGGAATGTAAATGAACACCGAGACGTATAGTGGTTCCCCTCACAGCCCAAGAGTACTCCACTCCCCTTTCAACATGAAAGAGAATTTACTATAGTTTTGGACAAGACAAGACTCTTCCTAGTCTTTCTATACAAGTCACTAACTATCAACCACCAAGAACACCCTCTTGGATTTTACAAGTTTAAAGTCCAACCAAGAACAAATCTTACAATGGACCTCTTGTATCCACAATCCGGATCACAAGGATTCTAACAAACCCTATAAGAGAAACAATCCTTCCCTTATAGTCAACACCTAAAACCAAACACTTGTTGGACCATTAGGATTTTACAATAGTTCAGAATTTTGAGTAAGTAGATGAAACTTTGATTCTTCAATATATCAATCCAAAGATTGATCTTCTCCCTTTTTTTAACAATCACTCTTAATGATATTATACAAGTGTTCAACACAATTGAAATGAAACAAATGTAGTATGTGTGAATATTTTATGCAAATGTTTCACTCTTAGAAAGTTTGTTAAGAACACTTTGATAAAATGAAAGTTTTGGTAGAAGAATGATTGTTTGAAATTTTTAGCAAGGAGGTGTTTTTAAATCTGAAAAATGATGTTTATATAATGCACAAAACACCTCTACATAAAGGTATTATGATATGAAACAATGCCATGCTTTAAAATATAAAACCAATGATCATTTTCATGAAAAGATACATATTTTCGCATGCAAGAACAGTGGTAATCGATTAACAACAAATGTGTTAATCGGTTACGCTCCTTCAACGTTTAAAAATATTCAAAATTAAAACACGCTGTAAATTGTGGCGGTTATTTTGGTTAGTTACGTCGGTTCAAAACGCCGTAATTAACCAAAAACTGAATGTTTAAATAAATTGAAAAATTAAAAATTTGTCTAAATATTTGAACCAATATTATGCAACATCTATTGATTTATCCAAGTCAATAGATTATATTTGAAAGTGATTTAACATGGTTCAAATAAAAAATAAAATAAATAAATAAATAAATTAAATAAAGTTTCAAATGTATGATAAAAAATGATATATTTTCAACCACATGAACCATGTATGCAAGTGAATTTTGAAGATTATTTTGAGAACTATTTTATCAATATATATTGCATGCTTGAGACACTTTTGAACACTTGTATGCAACCATATTGATAAGTGAGAGTTATACCTTGATTATACTTGAGAATTCTTCAAGACTTGTAAAAATTAAAAACTTTGTGCTAGCTTCAATGTCTTGATCCATTCTTTTTGAGCAAGCATAACATCTTGAATGAATAATATTGTCTTCATCAAAACCATTGAGAAGTTTGCCTTCACATTCTCCCCCTTTTTGATGATGACAACGCAATTTTGAAAATTTGCTTTAATCTTGTTTCTCTAACACAAAAGGCTCCCCCTTGATCAATGCTCCCCCTAAATTCATGATTTAGAGTGTCTTTGCTAGCTGCATTTTGTTAGAGAAAAACAAACACAAACACATACATCTTCTCCCCCTTTGTCATTAGCAAAAAGGATGGGAAAAGACTTGAAATTTATAAAGAAATCTTGAAAAATGAAAAATAATTTTTACCTATGAGTTTTACCTCATGAAAGACTTCATCAAACATTTATCCTTGCCGGAACATGATTTTGAAGTCTTTGTCACAAAGTTGATTTATACTAGGAAGATTATGCTTTAGTTTGTCAACTTAAAGTACATCTTCAATGGATGTGAAAGTTAGTGCTTCAACTTTGCCAATGCCAAGAATTCTTTCTTTAAGGGAATCCTCATATGTGAAATAACCCTTGGACTTTGGAACTAGATTTGAAAGTTAGTTTATGCCTCCCATCAAAAGCTTAGAACCACCACTTATCAAAACATCATAGATTTAAAGTGGTCCTTAAGCAAACCTACAAAACAAATTAAGTTTGATTTGGTACCCAATGTGCTTTGGGTCCATCATAGTTAGTTCCTTTCTTAACCCACACATAATGCCCACTTGCAACACTAAAGTTTCTTACATAGCAAGCATTAGGTGTATGACCAACAATACCACAATAAAAACAAGTAGGTTCAAAGTTGCTCTTATATCTTGAAACATAAGATTTCTTTTTAGGAAATCTTTTCTTTTTAGGATTAGGATGCACATTCCTAGGTTTGTTCACTTTCTCTTTGGAAGTTTGATCCTTAGCCTTAACAAATATAGTTTTACTTGAACTTGGTTTAGAAAACTTTGAATAGCCAAGTCCACTTTTATCATTTGAATATCTTTGTTGACTAAGGACTTCTTCCAATCCAATTTGTCCTTTCTCATACCTTTCAAGTACTCTTTTTAATTGGACAATTTGAAAAGAGAGAGATTCACAATTTTTACATACAAAATTCTGTTTTTCACTAATCATCTTTTGTTTCTCATTTTCGATTTCTTTTTCTAATGAAACATTTTTTTCTTCTAAAGTTGAAATTTGTTTCTTTTGAGATGATATAGTTTTATACAGAATTTTGCATTCATTTAACAATTCATTTATGGCACCTTGTGCATCACTATCAAAAGAATTATTACTAACCTCATCTTCTTCATCATCGGAGTGCTGTGATGCTATCAATGCAAGATTTACATGTTCTTCATATGAAGATGAACTTGTTTCGTTGTCTACATATGTTTTCCTTTCCTTTTTATGATTCTTTTTCTTGAATTTATTTTTCTTTTGAAGTGTAGGACATTCACTTTTAACATGTCCTCTTTCTCCACATTCAAAGCATTTAATCTTTCTCGTTGGTGCTTCCCCTTTAGTGATCTCCTTTTTCTTTTCTTTTCTTAGAAACTTTTCAAACTTCTTGATAAGATCATCATTTTCATCACTATTAGACTCATCCTCTTGATTGCTATCATAATTTTTTACTTTTGTCTTTAAGGCAACGTCTTTTGAATCTTTTACTTGTATTTCATGCTTTTCCAATCTTTCAAGTTCTAACTCATGTTCTTGAAGTTTACCAAATAGAGATGCGGAAGTCATCGTAGAGAGGCTTTTCTTTTCCGATGTTGCCGTTACTTTTGGTTGCCATTCTCTTGTCAAAGATCTTAGAATTTTGAGATTTAGTTCATCATTTGAGAATGTCTTACCAAGTGCTATTAAGTGGTTAGTCAAATGAACAAATCTTTTCTGTAATGCAACAATAGTTTCTCCGGGCTGCATTCGGAACATTTCATATTCTTGACTTAGAGTATTTAGTTTAGATCTTTTTACTTCAGCCGTTCCTTCATGTGTTTCTACCAAAGTATCCCATATTTCTTTTGCAGATTTACATTGTGAAACTCGGAAAAATTCATCCATACTTAATGCACTTTGAAGAATATTAATAGCTTTCTTTTCATCGAGCACTTTCTTTCTATCATCTTCATTATAAGCCGTTTTAATTTTTGGGGTTGCAACATTGTTTACCACACTCATTGGTTGGTGTGGACCATTTTCAACAGTTTCCCATATACCTTCTCCTTGTGCTTCAAGATGTGCTCTCATACGAATCTGCCAAAAATCAAAGTACTCTCCAGAGAAAAGTGGGGGCTTGTTACTACTTCCACCGTCTTTGAAAACCGGGTTCGTGCTTGCGGAAGCCATGCTGGATCTTGTCGGAACAGGTTGCCTAACCTGCTCTGATACCAATTGTAAGTTATATGTGAGCCTAAGAAGGGGGTGAATTAGGTTCTTAGAGATTTATCCCAATTTTTAAATGAACTTGAGTTTTACTTTCCTAAAATTTCTAAGTGTTGAAATACGGTAAATGCGGAAAGTAAATGAACACCGAGACGTATAGTGGTTCCCCTCACAGCCCAAGAGTACTCCACTCCCCTTTCAACATGAAAGAGAATTTACTATAGTTTTGGACAAGACAAGACTCTTCCTAGTCTTTCTATACAAGTCACTAACTATCAACCACCAAGAACACCCTCTTGGATTTTACAAGTTTAAAGTCCAACCAAGAACAAATCTTACAATGGACCTCTTGTATCCACAATCCGGATCACAAGGATTCTAACAAACCCTATAAGAGAAACAATCCTTCCCTTATAGTCAACACCTAAAACCAAACACTTGTTGGACCATTAGGATTTTACAATAGTTCAGAATTTTGAGTAAGTAGATGAAACTTTGATTCTTCAATATATCAATCCAAAGATTGATCTTCTCCCTTTTTTTAACAATCACTCTTAATGATATTATACAAGTGTTCAACACAATTGAAATGAAACAAATGTAGTATGTGTGAATATTTTATGCAAATGTTTCACTCTTAGAAAGTTTGTTAAGAACACTTTGATAAAATGAAAGTTTTGGTAGAAGAATGATTGTTTGAAATTTTTAGCAAGGAGGTGTTTTTAAATCTGAAAAATGATGTTTATATAATGCACAAAACACCTCTACATAAAGGTATTATGATATGAAACAATGCCATGCTTTAAAATATAAAACCAATGATCATTTTCATGAAAAGATACATATTTTCGCATGCAAGAACAGTGGTAATCGATTAACAACAAATGTGTTAATCGGTTACGCTCCTTCAACGTTTAAAAATATTCAAAATTAAAACATGCTGTAAATTGTGGCGGTTATTTTGGTTAGTTACGTCGGTTCAAAACGCCGTAATTAACCAAAAACTGAATGTTTAAATAAATTGAAAAATTAAAAATTTGTCTAAATATTTGAACCAATATTATGCAACATCTATTGATTTATCCAAGTCAATAGATTATATTTGAAAGTGATTTAACATGGTTCAAATAAAAAATTAAATAAATAAATAAATTAATTAAATAAAGTTTCAAATGTATGATAAAAAATGATATATTTTCAACCACATGAACCATGTATGCAAGTGAATTTTGAAGATTATTTTGAGAACTATTTTATCAATATATATTGCATGCTTGAGACACTTTTGAATACTTGTATGCAACCATATTGATAAGTGAGAGTTATACCTTGATTATACTTGAGAATTCTTCAAGACTTGTAAAAATTAAAAACTTTGTGCTAGCTTCAATGTCTTGATCCATTCTTTTTGAGCAAGCATAACATCTTGAATGAATAATATTGTCTTCATCAAAACCATTGAGAAGCTTGCCTTCACATCACTATCACTGATAAGAAAGCTCTTAGACGGCTTTGCGCCAAATTCTTCCTAAGTGGTGGTATATTATACAAGAGGAATTATGATTCCGTGTTGCTCAGATGCGTGGATAGACATGAAGCAAACACGATCATAAGGTCTATACATGAGGGTTGCGAGGGTGTACATGTTAAAGGTCCTGCTATGGCCAAGAAGATCCTTTGGGCTGGATATTACTGGACAACGATGGAGGTAGATTGTTACAACTTTGCCAAAAGATGTCACAAGTGCCAAATCTACGGAGACAAGATCCATGTGCCTCCAACTCCATCAAACATTTTGACTTCACCTTGGCCATTCTCCATGTGGGTATAGATATGATTGTGTCATACCCTAATTTTTTACCATAAGATTCCACTATCTTTGTGCTCCATCTTGCATAACATCTTTAGGTCATAGGGTCTTGTGTGTGCGCCTGTCATGACTAACCAATTTGTGCAGGTGCAGTATTTTCAAGTGTATATTCTTACAGTCAAGCATTTCAGGGTGTGACCACTGGATTCTGGTTCAAAAGTCGTAAAGTTTCTACTAGCCATTTCCCTCAAGATTTCCTTAGTGTATGCCCCAGAGATTTAGGGTTTTCCTGCTGTTGGTATTGAGCACGGTCGTTTAAAGACTGGTTATGATTTTCGTGGCAAGTTGCAAATGGCGCAATTATTTTCAAAAGATTTCTCAGGACACGACTCTTGTACCAAATTCATCTTCGATTGTGAGGGCAACACAATTCATTATTTACGCCCTTTTAAACCTAAGAAAATGAAGTTTGGATTTTCCTATTGTTGGTTTGAAGTTATGAGTTTGAATAAAGATATTGAATCAAGTTTTAGAAGTTCTAAAAGTGAATGTTCAAGATTCATAATTCTTTACAAAAAATTTTCTTTTCAAGTTCAAATTCAAGCTATGGTTAAATTCATTCGAAATTATAAGTTCAAGATTGATCCGCGATTCAAAGTTTTAATCCATTCAAAGTTCAAGACTAGTTTGTGGTCGATGTTATTTCTCAAGGTTAATTCAAACTGTGTTCGTTTCAAGAGAAAGAATTCAAAAGGGTTGGAATTTTGGTTTATGAGATTTTTGGATCTAATTGGAAAATTCGGGTGCAATTGTCATGGTATTTTAAATCAAGAACCAAGTTCAAAATTACCATAGTCAAGCATATGAAGCATAGTCCAAATAATTTCAAGGATGCAAAAATAATACAAAGTCCATTCTATTCACAAGTTTACAAGGCCCATTGTCCATTTTTTTTGCAATAAAAAAAGGAGGTTAAAAGAAAAAATTCTCATGCCGTAAGCCTTTATTCACGATACGAGCCGCCAATTGAAGAGCTTCATCAATTCTTGGAATTCCAGCTTCCAGGACGTGGCCCCCATGGCCATGTATGTTGAATTTGGATATTTCCTGCATTTAAGACAGCAGCAACTCAAATAGAGAGTTAACAGGACGCAACCATCACCATCATTAAATAAATCAATCACTGCCCTCAAAATTCAATCATCATCAAACCTTTCCAAAATGAAAATAGCATGGAAAATCGTGCAAAATTAAGAGCAGATAATTCATGATCAGATCAAAATGGCAGCATTTACCATAAACTGCCGCAAAACAGCCACGGTTTCTTTCCTAAAACAAGAATCAACAGCATTAATCATGGTTTCAAATTTACGACAAGTTTTATTAAGTTTCCAAAATAGCATGAATTGAAACAAAAGCAAATCGTGGCAAGTTTATGAATCATCATCAATCATACAGTCTAAAAAATCTTGAAAGACGACAAGGAATCGCAGCTCATAATAACCATATCATTTTTTCCCAAATAAGATTCGACAACAATCTTGTACAGTTAATTCACAATCAGACTTATAATGTTGCAAGAGCCTATAAAAAGAGTTTTCTTTCATTCACAAAGGGGGGAGAAAAAAGAGAAAAAACATCATCACCATTCAAAAGAAAAAATCAGTATCAGTACCTGTAGAGACACGCAGAAGAGGAAGCAATAGAAGAGGCAGAATAGTAGATCGAAACGTAAACCGCCAAAGGAAACTCTGACGAACGCCACGCAGCCGTCCGGACCTCCATCACCGCACACAACCACGCACTACCCCTCCGGCCGTCCTCCCCGCCGCATATTCCGTCCGCCGTTTCCGATCGGTATGTTTGTAATTTTTTATGATATTCATGTTTTTAGTTTTGTGTGTTTTCCATTTTTCTTCTTTGAAGTTGGTTTGGTGAGATGACGAATTTCAAGAGCAAGGGAAAGAGGAATGTGAAACAATCTGACTTTGTCTTTTGTAATGTGTTCTTTATTTTGTATTTTGTATTTTATTTGTCATTATGCCACGTGTCGATTTGTTAGTGGACCGATTTTGAATTGGAATATGGGAAAATGAGACTGTTGAAATTTTGACCAAGTGAAGCGCATGGCATACCTCCATCGTTCTTCATGTTTGTTACACATAATTTTGTTTTTTTATATTTAAGTATAAACTGAATAAATCAATTTGGGCCATTGGTTTTATTCACATTTTATTTCATTTTACACCCTTGGGTTATCTAGGTTAATTACCTTTAAGTTAGATTCTGATTTCCTAGTTTTTTTGTTTCATCATTAAAAATTCTAAAAACACAAAAAAAAAAATATTAAAATATAAACAAAGGGAGACGTGTCCCTTGAGGTCTCATTTGAATTTCTTTTAGTTTTTTTATTTGATTAGGGTGAGTTTAGATGAATTTTGGTATAATATAAAAATAATAAAAACCATAAATAACAAAATCCCATAAAAAACGATAAGTGGTTAATTAAGATTTTTTTTTTATAATTAGGTTAATTTGTTTACGATAGTTATTTATTATTGTTATAATTTAAAATTAGTTTAGGGTTTAATAAAAAGGGATACGTAATTGAACATTTAATTGGGGTTAGGAAAAGGTTAAGGATTTTTATGATTAATAAATTTAAATTAGAGATGGGAGTAATACACCGGCCATTTCTATTGAGTTACGGGTTGGAGTTTTAGCAGCATGGGTCTTAATGTTTTCATTGATGGGTTTGTAGAAATGTATTAATAAAATAGGATGTTTCTTTTTGTTGTGTAGGTGATTTGAAATTTATTTAATAGTTTACAATCGTTTGCTAGTTTTCAAGTAGTGTGTGCACATTTTGTTTTGAGGCACTTAGATTGAATATGAGCTTTTCTAAACATATTTTCTAAAAAAAAAAAACTATTAATTTTTTCAATTCCTGTTTATGTTAGAATTATTTTCTCAATTTGGTTGATTTATAAATTGCTATTTGTTTGTATTTCGTAAATAATACTATTTGTGATGCTTTTATTAAGTTCATTTTAGTCTTAATTCGTTTTGATCATATTTTAATATTGCAAAATGTCAATTTAAGTACTTTTTTTTTATTTAATTTAAGTTTTTTTAGAAATAGTTAGATAAAGTAGTTTATTTTATTAATTTAAATTGGAAAATATTTAAGTCATGTCTTGTGTAAATAATTGTATCTATTTCATACTAACTTTATTAACATTTTGGTCCAATTTCACTAATTTCAATTTTCATTTCTAATCACCTCCAAATTCAATTGCAAAATTAATTTTTATGACCATTTCAAAATCTCCCTTAAACCTCATTCCACAGGAAAGGATCTCCCCATTGACTCTATGTCACGATTAGGATAACTTAGCCAAATTTTAGGTCTTCTTCCCTTTCAATTTAATCTTAACTTTGGAGTCGCCGCACTTCATGTAGCGTTTTGCCATAGACGTTACTTCCCCCTGGAACCTTGACCACAGTCAAGAGTTCCTCACCCTCATTGAGGGGAACTACGGATACTCTGATTCCACTCCCGTCAGGATACGTAGGCACAAGATGCGATTTCTTGGAGAGTATACTTAGATACTAACCCTCTAGGTCTTTACCTTGGCACATACCCTTAGCAAGCAAGTAATACATAACGTAAATACTAACAAGAGGTTCCTGTAGAGTACTACAGACGTTTAAGATGCTAATACCTTCCCTAAGCATAACCAACCCCCGAACCTAGATTCTCTTATTAGGATTTTCGATCTTTAACCCTTTCCTTTGGATAAAATAAAGACTGGTGGTGACATTAAAAATGCGATCCTAGTTAACAAATAACTATGGTATCCAATTTTCACGGAATGATCGAACCGAAGGCTTCCAACGGTCATCGATTCATTCTGGTTGCTATCGACTATTTCACCAAGTGGGTTGAAGCTGCTTCTTACGCAAATGTTACACGACAAGTGGTTGCCAGATTTATCAAGAAAGAGATAATCTGTCGTTATGGCATTCCTAGCAACATTATCACTGACAATGCAAGCAACCTGAACAACAATATGATGAAGGAGTTGTGTCAAGAATTTAAGATCGAGCACCACAACTCTTCACCATATCGGCCCAAGATGAATGGCGCCGTTGAAGCAGCAAACAAAAACATCAAGAGAATTGTCCAAAAAATGGTCAAGACATACAAGGATTGACATGAAATGCTTCCTTTTGCATTGCATGGATACAAAACTTCAGTTCGCACGTCTATTGGGGTAACTCCGTATTCGCTTGTGTATGGTATGGAGGCAGTTCTACCCATTGAAGTCGAAATTCCTTCGCTCAGAGTCATCATGGAAGCAGGTCTTGATGAAGCTGAAAGGGTTCAATCCAGATACGATCAGCTGATTCTCATAGAAGAAAAGTGCCTTACAGCCGTTTGTCATGGTCAATTGTATCAGAGATGCCTCAAACGGGCTTTTGACAAGAAAGTTCTCCCTCGAACATTCTATGAAGGCGAACTAGTGCCCAAGAGATATTCACCTGTTCACTCGGATCCACGAGGCAAGTGGACTCCCAATTACGAAGGACCCTTTGTTGTCAAGAAGGCCTTCTCAGGCGGAGCCCTGATCCTCACCACAATGGATGGGGAGGAGTTGCCATCGCCCGTGAACTCCGATACAGTCAAAAAATATTATGCCTGAAAAAAATGGATAAGAGTCCGCTAGATTGACATTCGCAAGGAAAATCTAGGCAAAAATGGACGTCCCGATGGACCAAAAAAAAGAAATATCTGTGCAAAAGTTAGGGAGAATGAAAAAAATAATAACAATAACAGCCCGCTAAGTTGAAAACCCGAAAGGGCGACTTAGGCAAAAATGGGTATCCCGGTGGACGAAAAATAAATGGAAATGTCCAGGCAAAAATTAGGGATAAAGGCATTGACTGTGAACCCTTGAGCCTATTTTCATTACAGCTAGACCTCAGACGGTAACAGAGCAGTCGAATCATCATTAACTGGTGCAAAGCATTGGAACCTAGACTTTCAGTGTATGGGAGCCAATGTTGTAATCAATGCAAAGCATAATTTCCCTTTGCCATTTACACTTGTTTTTCAATTTTATTGCAAATTTCCTCATCAAGGATTTTGCATCCTTGTACACTCTTTATGTACAAAATTTTCACATTCAATAAAATGCATCATTTGTTATCTCATTTTTTCTTTTCATTCCAGTATTTTGTTTGCAAAATAAATATTTGTGATCACATAATACTCTAAAACGTTGAGAACAATAAAGAGCTGAATCAAACGGGAAAGCATTATGCATTGCATATTTTACTGGTAATCCCTGCAGGATAATCGACAATGTTCATTTGCAAGACTTAATACCCGACACACAATATGATGGTTCTTTGAAGAAGTTGATGCTCCTCATCAGGGTCATCATTTCCCCAGCGGTCGCCATTATGGTTCTCTGGAAGGGTTGATTGTATTCCATTTCCCCAACAGATCCAAACATTCCCAGTAGAGCGGTCGAATGATGTACTTCAACCAGAGACATGGCTGTTCTTTTCCCCAGCATGGGCCGCGCATCATTCCTAACATTTACGCACCAGCAATGGTACGACTTGATTCCTCGTCTTCCCCAATCGAAGAAGATCATACGAGCCTTGTGAATTCCCTACAGCAGAACTGGTGGCAATTTAGAAATCAGATTTGTCTAGTTTCATCCCCATCAGAGGCAGTCTTGATAAAAGTATTGGTTTGATTCTCTTATCCCCCGCAATACCAATGGTGATATTCTAGGAGTCTGAGACTTCTCATGTTCGTCCCTAACAAGAGTTGTCACCATTCAGGGGCCTTCCTCCGGTAGGATCGGTATTTTGAGGGTTATCTCCCCAGCTAAGGATGTCGAGCTCGTTTGCTACCATCTTTGCCTAACCACTGCGCATTACCTTAACCTGCACTTTTGCATTCCATGGTATCAAGCATCATGTAGATCGACGCATACATAGCATATGCATCACGCATACCTCCCTTTCTTTTGGCCTAATTCATCTCCCCAGCAGATTTTTAGCCAAACTTCAAACACTCCTTACACTTGCACCTCTCTTTTATCGCCGTCGGCCAAATTTTTGAGCTACTCTTTTATTTAATCCCCTTTTATCTCGAATCATCGAAAGGCTAGCGCAATTCGTACATTCAGGTCCAAGCGGATTAAATAGGGGCAGCTGTCGTAACCCGAAATTTGACCTCCCTCTTTTGTCTTTTGCATAAGCAGGTGCATTAGCATCGTCGACATACACATTTGTACTTTTCTCTGTGTGTTTCTTGTTGCAGGATTTTCAGGTTTTTAAGCCCGATTAATCACATCCTCACAAGATGATCTCATCATCAAAACAAGCTCAAAGTAAAGGTTTCCATGTTTACTCATCCAGACAAGAGGTGGAAAATCGAAACCGGGACTTCAACATCATTTCCTAAGTAATTTGGGCAAATTTTGACTAAAGTAACCGGTTAACGTGTGGTGAGTAACCGGCTACTCAGTGCAAAATTGCAGTTCCTGCTGCATTTTTGGGACAGCATCCATGCACTCCCTTTGGTAATTGATTCTATAGTATTCTAGCAGTGTGTGGAATATTCTAGACATCTCTAGACATTTCAAGGCTATTCAATTCAATCCAAGCTCTTTTGCTCTAATGTTTCACTTCAAATTGAGTGCACCATGTTCCTTGTTTTACAAGCATGTCAATCTTTGGATGTTGGAGTTCACATTGGGATTGTTACCGAGTTGGTTCTAACTAACCAGTTAACCACCTTGAGTCAGTGAGTCAAGCCTAACTAACTCCTAGCCTAATTTCAAACCCAAAGCTAAGTCCAAAGCTAGCTCCAAACCTCTCACACTCCAAACCTAAAGTCTATATAAACAATGCTTCACTCATTTTTCAAGGACCCTCAATCATTTTCTCCAATTTCTCACATTTTCACTCTCAATTCTCACACATTCTCTCTGATTTTCCTCTGCTACATCTTCACCTTCATCTCAATTCTCTTCCAAAACCTCACCAAAACACATTTCTACTTTGAAGGATAATCACTTTTACATCAAAAATGATTATTTCTTGAGCTCAACCTTCATCATTCTTGCTATTATACTTGGATTTCTGGAATTCTATTGGCTTGTGGATTAATCTTGAGTATTTTCTGCAATATTCAACGGTTCAAATTCACATTTTGGAGCTTTATCGTATTTTGCTCGATTTCGACACGTTTCGTCACCAAATTGAAGATTCCTCTGGTTTTCTTTAGTTTTCTGCATCAAGAACACTTTGCAATAATTACCAAGGCACATCTCAGCCTTGTAGGTTGGTGGATATTACTTTACTCTCTGTTTCGATTGTTTCCGCGCATTTTCGATGTGAATTTCGATCGTTTTCGGTTTAATTTATTATGCACTTGCTTGATCTTTGATCTTCATGATTATTGTTTACAATGTGTGTTAATTGCTCTTACTTGCTGTAATTTTCGTGCACAAATTCATGACCTAGCATGTGGTGGTTGGTATAAGTGATTATGTGCTGAAAATCACTTTTGGAAAGCTGTTTTTTTTGTTATTTTGCCACTGTCACAGTGGTAACCGGTTAACACAAGCAAGTAACCGGTTACCCTATGGTGAGTAACCGGTTACCACTGTACAGAATGGCCATTTTCTTGCATTTTTTTAGTGTGTTTGCCATGCTTTCTTCCCTTAACTTCCATGGATCCATATGCTTGATATTTGTGGATGTTGTAAGTGTTGTTTAACTTCTGGTTGAAGCATGTTTGTCAAATTTTCGATGCTTGTTTTTTCATTTGTCGATTATTTGCAATTTTGGCAATGTGTGTTCATGAACATCTTACATTCCATTTGATCACTTGTTAACATGTTTTGCAATGCATACTAATTGTCATTTGGTACTGTTTTTGCATTTCATTTCTTACTTTGCATTAACTTTGTTCTTGATTGAGCAAATTTAATTTTGTATAATCAATAATTCACACCTTTTGCTTTAATGATTTTCCATCCTATTTGGAAAATTGTTAGCATATCACTTCCCCTTGATTAATTGATCAAAACCATGTTTCGATTAAGTTGATCTTCCCCTTCCCTCTCTTTAGGATCTCTTTAGAGCTTCTCTTTCTGGATCCCTGCGGAGTTAGAGTTTTGCGCTACGCATAGCCGAGGAACACTGTACAAACTGAAGCTGTTACACTGCCCATTTCATAGCATGTGTGGAGCAATGTATAATTTGGAGCTGTTGTGCTGTCCGCTTCAATTTCTACACTACACTCTGTGTGTTAGAGAAGTAATGAGAAGGGAGAATTCCTACTCTCATTCTGACTACTTCAGGTAGGGGACGAATGACACTGTGCTTGGCTTAGTCACCTCTAATCCCAGGCGGTAGCGTATCCTCTTCCTCAGTCGAGTTGATCTGTGATCACTCCTATCTCTTTCAGCCATTCTTTTGATCAATCACCATTCTTCTTGGTTGAGATTATTGTTTTACGCTAGTAAACTCTCTTTATTTCAATATTCCTTTCTTCTTGTGGTCAATCATCGCTTTTTGATTCCCCTGAAGAGTCTCATTTCCTTTTCTTTGGTTAATCACAGTCTGTCTGTTAAAACCAATAATCACCGGAGTTCGCAACCTTCTTTTTATTCTTCTCCTTTGTTTGGTTAATCAATGCTTGTCAGTTAAAACACCATTGTTTGCACTCCTTCTCAGTTAACCACAGTCCGTCTGTTAATATACTGAGTTCCTTGGGTTAATCACCTTCTCTTGGTTAATCACTCGTTTCTTCAGTTAACCACAGTCCGTCTGTTAAAACACTGAGCCTTTCGAGTTAATCACCTTCTCTTGGTTAACCACTCGCCTTTCTTTTCGGTTAATCACAGTCTGTCTGTTAAAACCGAACCCCCAGCAGTTGGCAACTTTTTCTTGGTTCGAATACTTGCACCCTTGGGTTAGCAACCTCTTTTGGTTCCAATACCTCTTTCTTTTGGTCAATTACTGTCTATTCAGTTCGTACCAACGCCCTTTTGGGTCACGACTTTCGCTCGGCCCTACACCCATTCTTTTGGTTTATCATAGTCTGCCTGCTGACACCAACTCCTTTTCCCCACAGAGTCTTACTCTCTCTCCGGTTAACCACTGCCAGTCAGTTAATACACCGAGTTTCCCTATTCTCTTGGTTGTGACACCATCCCTTTATTTGATCCCCAGCCGGGTCGTTTACCCACTGATCCCCTAGCAGATCTTTGATCTTTTCCTTTTACTCCTTTATTTTCCTGGTTTCGACACCAATCCTCTTTGTTATCCCCAACGGAGTTTCTTTTCTTCCTTACTTTCTCGGTTTTGACACCATTCCTTTCTAGTTTCTTGTGCAATCGCTCTTACTGTTCGGTTTTCCCTAGTAGAGTGTCGTCCTCTTTTGTTCTTGGTTTTGACACCACTTTTCTTTCTTTGTTTGGTTTTCCATCTTAGTTCCCCGAACTACGGAAGCTCTGATTCTGCATTCGTTCGAATGTCAGATACGTAGGCACGAGACGCGATGTCTTGGCGAGCACGCTTCCACCCTTCTTTCCTTCTCCCCTTCTTTCCATTCTTTTCCCTGGTTCCTCTGAACTACGACGCTCTGATTTCCTCATTGCACTGTGAGGGTACGTAGACACGAGGGCCCCAATCCTCCGCGAGCACTTTTTTTTCCTTTCTTCCTTTTCCCTTTCTCTCCTTTCTCTTAGCTAGAAGCTTTTAGATAGATAACCCATCCAAGCCTAGAAGCAAGCGAAATGGTTCCCGTCGAGTACGACGGATGCCTAAGGTGCTAGTACCTTTCTTTCGCATAACCGACCCCCGTTCCCGTTTCTCTTCCCCTTGGGTTTTATCAATATTTTCCCTGTCCTTTGGGACTAAATAAAGTTCGGTGGCGACTCTGTTCTTATCTTTGAGTCTGCGATTCACTCAGGTATAAACCAACCATCTTCACCCACAAACACCCCTTTAGCTTTTATCTTGGGCTTTGAATAAGACACAAAACATCTTTTCCTCCCATAGAATAGGAGGAACTACGATTGCTCTGATTTCCCTGTTTTCTTTAACGGGAATACGTAGGCATAAGATTGCGAAATCTTAGCGAGCACACTGAATAAAAAACCTTAGGTTCAGTACCATACCAAAAACATCAAAAAACCCGAAAACAACAAAAATATCTTTTCAACATCTCTCAGACATTCCCAAAGGAGAAACTTTCCCATTTTCGACAAATAAACACCAGTAAGTAGAAAGTGTAACACCCTAAATTCATATTCAGTTAATTATTAATTATTTGTGAATATAAGGTAATTTGATGACACGTTGTTGTGTTTCATGAGCATTGTGGTGGAATTATATTAATAATATTGATGGTAAGAATAATGGTATCACATTATTCAAATTATTATTATTATTTAAAATAAGAGTGTTAGAAGCCTTGAGGGTATGATGGTCATTATTGAAGGATAAGTGAGGGTAAGATTGGAAGAGCATATTTAGGGGTATTTTGAGTTAAAACAAGGAATAGTGAGGGGAGTTTTCATTATTCGTGTTATTTTGGTTGAAAGGAAGAAAAGAGTGCTCTGAAGAACACAAGAAGAGTGGAGGAGGCTAGGGCATAGAGGGATTTCCGGTGAAACTTCAACAGAAGATCGAAAGAATCAAGACTCTAAGGTATGTGGAGTATCACTTTGCAATATTTTGATATAAAGATTAGGTGTTGGTGGGTAATTCGGGTTTTGGGGGAAAACCTAGGAATTGGAGGTTAGGGATGATGGATTTTGATGATTTGCTATGAGATGATTGTTGTTATTGACATATATGTGATAGTTATAGGTTATAATGACATAATTTGTGGTGATTTAAGGATAAAATCTGGTTTAGGGGTGTTGAATCGCAGATGGAGAAGTGCTGTTATCGCAGGGTTTTTTTTGCCAGAATCGCAAAGCCCACTTAGCGCGGTCTGGAGAAATTTCGCCTCTTCGAGGCAGTGAGTAGCGCGCTTAGTGTGACCTGGGACTAAAAAACACTATTTTATTAACTTAAAATTCATGAAAAATATCTGTTTTATATTATATTGATGATGTGATGTTGTTGTGAATTTCTGCTATATGTTGACGTGTTATATGATGAATTATTTAGTGATGAAAATGATGACCTGATATGATTGATGTATTGTGAGATGTCCATACATGTGATGTCTCATGGTTAGATGATGATATGATGTTATTAATGATTATTAGATGTTTATATGTGATGTTTGATGATAAAATGACGATGTGAAGTACCATGAGTATATTGATGATTTTGAGATGACAATTCATGATGTTTGATGATTGAATGATGATATGGATTAACATGAGATTTTGATGAATGATGATGCACGTAATGACTTTTGTTGATAATGATAATTAGGACGTTGTGCATCATGCATTCATAGCATTTAGATTTTGGTCTATTGACGATGTTAGGACTTCGGTCCAGTGGTGGCTTCAATCCCATTGTGTGGATTGAGGTGTTTATGACGTGCTCCCTTGTGGAGGGTTAATGGCCTAGTGTCCATTATTATGACGATTTGGTACCACATGCATTTTTATGATCATGCATTTCATTCTTGGTGGCATTGCATAATTGCATATGAGTGATATTGGTGATGTGATGTTTTATATGATGTTTTGGACGAGTCACTGAAGTAATTGATAAAAACAACTGTTGCCCTATTAATGTCTTTTCTTTATATGATTTATATTGAATTGTGATTACTCACCCTGCCTATTTGAATGTTGCCTCCACGTGGGTAACGTGCAGGTGAACAGGTTTAGCCGTGGATGCTTTCGAGGACTTGAAGTTATTTGCTTTTGGTCGATTTAGAGGGTCTTGCTCTGATAGTGTAACATCGGGTTGGGGTCCTTTGAGTCGAACTATGTTGTTTCCTCATTTTGTTGTCATTCGATGATGTGGTTTTATTTTTGATTATTACGACGTTTGTTGAAAACCTTTTAATTGAGAATTTTGAGTTTCGCTGCCATGTGAAGGCTTTTTGTGAAACTTTGAGGAAAACCCTTTTGTTTACAGGGTAATTGTGTTATTTTGATTTAATGAGAAGTGTGCACCCTTCGAGGGAATTTTTATGCTTTACTCTGATATTTGAGTTGTTTCAGTTGCAACATTATTTGGGGGTAGAAAAGGGTGTTACAGAAAGCAGTAAGGAAAATTGCTAATAACCCATGGATAACCATGTATAGGATGGGTAATTGACAACTCCCCATTGTATAACCTGACCCCGGACCCCCAATCTCTTAGCATTTGTTAAAGAAAACATTTGCGTGCAAGGTGTAATACCCTAATTTTTACCCCTAAGATCCCACATGTCATTTGCATTTCTGCATACCGCAAACAAGATCACATGTTGGTTCCCTCTTTGATAGGTTTGTGCCTTGCAGGGATCTTTGGGTTTGTGTGTGTTTGTTAGTTGTTTTATTGCTTAATTTGTTTATGTTTACTAACCATCAATTAAAATCCAAAAATATTTTGTTTTCTTTCACTAACATTTTCAGGGGAAGAACAGGTTAAAAATGCCAAAATAACAGTCCCTCAGCTCGAATGAATTTCATCTGATAAGTCAAAGTTGATCTCCAAACAATTCAAATTTATCTGATCAAGAGTCTCCAAGATTTAATTGATTATTATTTAAGGGACTCCAAGGTTCATGTGTTTATTTCCATGCCTTCTTTGACAAGCAAGAAAATCGAGCCAGAGCCAAGACAGCACATCAAAATGCCATTTTTCATTGTGTTAATCGATTAACCTAATTGTACTGTGAAGTGGTTAATCGATTAACACGTGCAATTTTTGAAAAAAATGTGCCAAATTCAAATTTCAGCAATTGGCACCAATTTTGATCACATGTGGAATATTCTAGACCATCTCATTTTAATTCCCTACATCACTTTGATCATTCCCCACCATGTACCATCACTAATCACCACTCCTTTGTGATGTCCCTCCAAATTTGAATTCTAATCCTAATTTTGATCACCCAATCCTAATTCCAAACCACCAAATTTCCAAGCCTAAACTCTATAAATAGAGCCTTCATTTCATTCATTCTTCAAGCTTTTGATAGCCAACAAATCCCTTGCAATTTCTCTCCCCAAACCACAAATACACCAAAAGCTCAATTTCTTCTTTCATAAGTTAGTAAGAATTCACATTGATTCTTACTAATTTAGAGCTAAACCTCCATCCATTCTTGTTTTTGTTCATAGATCAAGGCTTTGGAGTGTAGATCTTGCTGCAATTTGGAAGAATTTTCTGATTTGGATTGGTAATTAATTTTTCACCATTGTTGAAGCTTCATCTTCATCTTCCATAATGTAGATCCTTTGTTGATCTTGCTTGCTTGATCTTTGGATCTTGCAATTTGTGTTGATTGCTGGTTTTTGCTGCTATTCTACTCCAAAATTCATGCACAATTGAATCCTTGATCCTAAGATGTTTGAAGAAATGAGTGATCAAGGATTTGGCATTTTTCAAACTGATTTTCTGCTGTTTTCACAGTGTTAATCGATTAACCAAAACATGTACAATTAGGTTAATCGATTAACAGCTTGTTTTTTGCGCAAAAAACTAGAAGTTTGCACTGGTTAATCGATTAACATAACTACACTGTGAGTTGGTTAATCGATTAGCCAGCCTCCAGAATGTGAAAAATGCTTGTTTTTGGGGCTGTTTTGGTTCCTTTTCCTTTTTCTTCCCCTTTCCTTTGTTCTTAGCCTTAGATCATATATTTGTGTGGTTTAATTTGGCTTTCTCTTCATCTATTTCTTTTTCTTTTTGATAGATGAAAGTCTAAAGATCTTGGAATTCTTTTGTTGAATTTCGATCAAGACTAGATCGCTACCATTTTTCTTTTCGTGCGGTAGTGCTTTCGGATGACGATCTACATATCGTTCATCTAGCCTACACTAGCACAAAGAGTTATTGACCTGCCTCATTGTAGGGTAATTACTCCGTAAATTACTCGGCGATTGCTTAACATAGCGCAATATTTGTCCCGTATCGGAACTATCAAGAATGGTTGATTATTTGTCTTATGGTTCACAACTCATGAAACTTGTTGTTAGGAGTCTTTGGTCTTATCAATCCTATAATGAGTTTCATCAACCTTGACCTAAGTGCAATTATTCAATTGTTATTGATCACTAACACTAACAACTAATCACTAACTTACTAACAATATTTTATATTAATTTTGTTTATGTTTCCTTCTCGCTCCCTATCTCTTTTATTTTTTTTATGCTTAATTACATATCATGTTTATGTTTCCGCAATTTTTCCTTTGTCCGTTGGACATATGTTTATGCTTCCGCAATTTTTCCTTTGTCCGTTGGACATATGTTTAGGCTTCCGCAATTTTTCCTTTGTCCGTTGGACACATGTTTATGCTTATGCCATTTTTCTTTTGTCCATTTGGACTTAAAACATTAATAAAGGCTTAAACCATAAAAAACTTAATTCTCCTCATCTTGGACTATTGGTTACTATCTTATGTTTTGGAGTGATCTCTTTATGGACCTCTTTTGAAGTAATATTGGACTTATGGACCTAGAATTAGGACTTCTTATCCCTTTGCTTTGAGTATTGATTGAAGACTTGCCTTTATTTGGCCAATTTGCTTAAGGATGGAATTCTTTTAATATTGCTTTGAAGTGGCTCCATTTTGGTTAGATCCTTCTTTTCCCTAGCTTTTACTTTATGCACTAGGATAGTCACTTCTTCTCCTCCCCATTCTTAAATTTTCAAAATCCTCTCCCTTTTTCAAAACCTTCTTGTTTTCAACTTAAAACCGCTTTCATAATAAAACCTTGACTTTTGTCAAGTGACTTTTAACACTTTCTTTTCTTTAATAAATGTCAATCCATTTAACTATACTTTGACTATTTCATGAAAACATAAAAAATATAAAACTCATTCAAATCTTTTGTGCTTTTATGCACCTTTTTTTTTCTTTTAAACTCTTTTTCATAAGTTTAGACATGATTCATTTCTTTAAGCGGAATTATTCGCTTAGAAATGACGACTTGTCTTTACAGTTAAAAATCAATCAAAATCAACAAATTTTTGTTCTTTGTACCACGAACTACGGGGTTTTGATCCTACATTGCACATCGTGGGTACGCAGGCATGAGGCGATAAGTCTCTCCAAACACAAAAATCTTAAAAAATAATTCTCCTCTCATCTCCCCAATCTCTTTTTCAAGCAAACCATTTTCAAACCAAAAAGCGGTAGATATTTCAAAGGGTTCCTATAGGGTACTATAGACGTTTTGGGTGCTAACACCTTCCCATTGCGTAACCAACCCCCTTACTTGTTCTCTATTTGTTCTTGTTATTTTAGAACTCTTTAGGTTTTGTTCGCTCTTTTTCCTTTCCCTTTGTGGATAAAATAAAAGTGCGGTGGCGACTCTTGCTTATTTTTGAGTTAATTTAATCAATAGCTTATACTCACAAATTTCCCCGCTACAAAAGAGTGGCGACTCTGCTGGGGAGCATCTCTGGTTCCTTCGAGGGGTTTAACCTACTTTGATTTATTTACTGCTTTTTGTTTGATTTGCTTGTTACTTGTTTGTTTTGTTTGGGAGTTCCTTTGTGTGTGAGATAGGTCCTATACCCGGACCAGAGTGTACTTTGAGATAGGAGGATAGTATAGTTAAGGGAACTTTGAAGGAGTCGAATCCTGAGAAAGAAGAACTTGAGAATCTATCCGCTCGGTGGTTGCCTCTTTGGAATTACTGATGTCGATCGAGCGATCGAGAAGGCATTACTTTTTCCATAGAAGCCTATAAGACTGAGGACCGTAGTAACCCTTAACCCATCTTAGCCTTTTTAGGATCGTAGCGCGGAAGCTATGAAGATGCAAATCTGACTTAGCTGTCACGCGATGCTACACTCAGGTTAGATTCTCTTGAGGATAACTACCAACCTCCGAGCAAATTGGTGTGCTGGTGTGTCTGATAGTGGATTGTGGACCCTGGGCACTTTGTTAGAACCGCTGTTTTCTGCAGGTACAATGAAGACAAAACCTTAGGACCTTGGTGGGATTAGATCTTACCCTTGGCTTCATGCTCGTGACTTGAACCTTGACTCGTGTGCTTTGTGTGATCTTGTTTGTGGGTGTTGCATTCATGCACTCATGCATTCATGAGCTTTCTTTTGGAAGGTTTCAAGGAACTTAAAGGTGTTATTGCAAATATTGCAGATACTTTTGTTATGGATTTTGGAAGGAGAAGTACCAAGAAGTACACTTTCAAGAGTCCTAAGTTAGAGGGTTTGAGAGAGCTAGCATCTTTGGTTGTTGATACCAAGAAGTTTGAGTCTAGATATGGAAGGCTTTTATCTCTCTTGAAGGTTGATATGGCTGAAGGATTACTTGCTACGTTGGTTCAGTTCTATGACCCTTTGCTTCATTGTTTCACCTTTCCTGATTATCACTTGGTACCTACGCTAGAGGAGTATTCTCTCCTGCTTGGTTTTCCTGTTTATGGTCGGATTTTCTCTGGTTTGGACCCTGCTCCCCAAGCATGATGTTATTGCGAAGGCTATTCACTTGAAGGTTTCCGAGATTAAGACTCGCATGGATACCAAAGGAAATATTCTTGGGTTGCCCGCTAAGTTCTTGATGGATAGAGCTCATCACTTTGCTAGTGTAAAGAACACAGTTGCTTTCGAGGCTATTATTGCCTTGCTTATTTATGGACTGTTCCTCTTCTCGAATGTTGAGAACTTTGTCGACATCAAAGCTATTCAGATCTTCTTGATTTGGAATCCAATTCCCACTTTGCTTGTCGATGCTTACCATTCTATTCACCTCAAGAATTTCCATGGTGAAGGGATGATTATCTGTTGTGCACCTTTGCTTTACAAGTGGTTTATTTCTCACTTGCCGAAGTCTGCAACTTTCTGGAATCTCAAGGATGGTTTATATTGGTTGCAGAAGATTATGTCTCTCACTCATTCAAATATTGATTGGTGTAGCCGTGTTCCTTCTGGAGCGATGATTATTGATAGTTGTGGTGATTTTCCCAACGTGCCTCTTCTTGGTACAAAGGGAGGAATCAGTTACAATCCGGTGTTGGCTCGTCGTCAGTTGGGATATCCTTTGCGAGAGGTACCGAAGAACATTCATTTTGCCGGTCTCTTTTTCAAGGATGAAGAATCTCAGGTTGCTCTCAAGAGAGAAATTGTGGAAGCTTGGTGTAACATTCGTAGAAAAGGAAAGGAAAGTTTGGGAAATCTGAATTGTGTCTCTTCGGAACCTTACCTCCAGTGGGTTAAAAATAGAGCTATTACTTTGAAGATGCCTTATAAGCATCAGGAGCCTTTATCTCTAACTGATAAGAAGCCTATTCTTTACTTTATGGAAGACACAGAGAAGCTTCAGATCACTTTGGCCGAGATGCAACAAGAGAGAGATGCTTGGAAGAACAAGTATCAGATTGTAGAGTTAGAGAATGCAAGACTTCAAGAGCACTTCAAGAAGAAGAATGAAGATGAAGTTGCCAACAAGAAGAGAAAGGCGCAAGAGGATTTATTTTCCTCTCGCATTCAGCCAGTTTCTGATATTCCTAAGAGTTCAGAATCTACTTGGAAGTTAATCGTCGATAAGTTGCTGATTGAGAAGACTCAGATGCAAGCCCACATCAAGAAGCTGGAAGATATAGCTGGAACTTCTTCTCATAGGATTCTCTAGGGATCTAGTTTTCTTTATTCTCTATTTGTTTTAGGATTCTTGAATCTGTACTTCCAAGATGTAATCTTTTCCATCATTAATGAATGAGGTTTTGGTATTTCAAATAACAATGTTTAGAATATGCCTTATAATTCCTTGAAACTTTGCATTTGCATTTTTCACATCAAGCATCATTTTGCATTGTTTCTTTCCTTTTTCAAGTGTCTTATTGTTCCCCTTTGGTCTTCATTCAGCCAAGCTGTCGCACCAGTATAATACTCGGGCTAATCTGAAGAAAAATATGGATCAATTGCAACAAGAGAACCGTGAGCTTCGTGAAGAAGTATCAACTCTGAAGGATGGTTTAGAAAGACTCACTGCTATGATGGAAGCTCTGGTGACTGCTCAGAATCAGCCACCACCTCCTCCTCCTCGGCTTTCAACTCCTGTGCAAAGGACAATCATTTCTGAGATTGTCTCTACGCCCATCTTTGTGGCGCCTCCTAGTGTTGCTCAATACCACATGCCTCCTGGTTTCCCCTGGGGCATGCCTCAAAACTTTGTTCCTGGAGGTTATTAACCACCACCACCACCTCCTGAAGTTCTAGTTGTTCCTACCATTCAACTGTGATGACTGTGCCACCGCCTGTGGTTCACACTATTCCTTTTGGTGAAGAGCAAATTTTCCACAGCTGCTCATTCACTATTTTCAAGATAGTTTGTCCGGTGCTGCTTTGAAATGGTATATGGGACTCGATAGTGCTCGAATTCGCACTTTTGAAGATTTGGGTGAGGCGTTTGTGAAACAGTATAAATATAATGTGGATATGGCTCCTGATCGTGACCAGCTTCGAGCAATGGCACAGAAGGATAAGGAGACATTTAAAGAGTATGCGCAAAGATGGCGCGAGATTGCTGCTCAAATCAGCCCTCCTTTGGAAGAGAAGGAGATGCCCAAGATTTTCCTAAAAACTCTGAGTCCTTTCTATTATGAGCGTATGATTGTTAGTGCTCCGAGTGATTTCACTGAGATGGTTAATATGGGGATGAGATTGGAAGAGGGTGTCCGTGAGGGACGTTTGTCGAAAGATGGCAATTTTACTGGAAGTTCCAAAAAATATAGTGGAGGATTTGCCAAAAAGAAAGAAGGAGAGACTAATGTTGTTTCTCGAGAAAGGTATAGAAGACCTCACAATAGAAACAATCAGTGTCAGCAACATGTTGCATCTGTCACTCCTGTTATCAGTTCAACTCCTGTTGTCCAGGCACCTCCTGCTCAGCAACAACGTTCTAATCAGCCAAGCAATCAACGGGGCCGTTTTCAAAGATTTTGATCCGATTCCGATGACATACACGGAATTGCTTCCTTGTTTAATTAAGAAGAATCTTGTTCAGACCCGTCCACCACCTGCTGTTCCAAAAGATTCACCATGGTGGTATAAGCCTGAAGCTCATTGTGCTTTCCATCAGGGAGGAGATGGGCATGACACTGAGAGCTGTTGTCCATTGAAGATGGAGGTACAAAGATTGGCTAGAAGTGGTATTCTGTCTTTCGAAGATTCCAACCCTAATGTGCAATCGAATCCGCTGCCTAATCACGACAAGGCGTCTGTCAATATGGTTCAAGATTGCCCTAGTGAAGATCATTCTACGGCTGCGATTCTTGAAGATGACCCTGTAGGTTACATCCCATTTGGTTCTGAAGATGATGTCATTCCTGCTGAAGACTGGGAGCCTTATTTGGAAGACCCCGGGTATATGTCCCCAGAGGATGCATATGTGCCTTTTTATTCCCCTCGGAAGAAGTTTAAGGAACCTGAATATGAAGTCAGTGCCATCATTGAAGATGATGAAGAGGAAAAACTTCCCAATTTCGTGACACATGGACAAGTCTGCCAGAATTGGATAACTGTTGATGTTCCTACTATTGTTCATATTTCAAAGTAATTTGTTTTTGTTTCTTTAAAAAGAAATCCTTTCACTCTGCCCAAGGTGAAAGTGAATTTGTGAGGGCTTTGTTTCAATTTTTATCATCATCAATAAAATGTTATTTTGTTTATCCATATTATGTTTTCCCTTTTTGCTTTATTTCTGAAAAATGGTAACATAAAAAACCAAAAAATAATAATAATGTGATAATCACTTTTATCTGCATGATACTTGCAATTTTTGTTCATATTCTAAAATCAAACATAAATCATTGTGCAGATTGATTGTTAAACCCATTGAAAACAATGACCCTATGCCCCTCCCAACTTTGAGTTCCCTGTATTTGGAGCTGAAGAAGAGGATATTGAGGAGATTCCAGATGAAATTTCTCGGTTGCTTGAGCACGAGGAAAAAGCCATTCAGCCTCATGAAGAGCCGGTGGAATTGGTTAATTTGGGTTCAGATGATGATATAAAAGAAGTCAAGATTGGGGCACTGCTTCAGTCAGATGTTAAGAAGAGGATTGTGGAGCTTCTTAGAGAATATGTTGATGTGTTTTCTTGGTCTTATCAAGACATGCCTGGTCTTGATACTGATATTGTGGAGCATAGATTGCCGTTGAAGCCTGAATGTCCACCTGTGAAGCAGAAATTGAGAAGAACTCATCCCGACATGGCTGTGCAGATCAAAGAGGAGGTTCAAAAGTAGATTAATGCTGGTTTTCTTGTGACCTTTGAGTATCCTCAATGGGTGGCCAATATTGTGCCTGCTCCAAAGAAAGACGGAAAAGTCCGAATGTGCGTTGACTATAGAGATTTGAATAAAGCTAGTCCAAAAGATGATTTTCCATTGCCACACATTGATATGTTGGTAGATAATACTGCTAAATTCAATATCTTTTCTTTTATGGACGGATTTTCCGGTTATAATCAAATAAAGATGGCACCCGAGGATATGGAAAAAACAACATTCATTGCACCCTGGGGAACATTCTGTTACAGAGTGATGCCCTTCGGTTTGAAAAATGCTGGTGCAACGTATCAGAGAGCCATGACCACTTTGTTCCATGATATGATGCATAAAGAAATTGAGGTATATGTGGATGATATGATTTGTAAGTCAAAGACTGAAGAAGATCATATTGAGTACTTATTGAAGCTGTTTCAACGTTTGAGAAAGTTTAAGCTCCGTTTGAATCCTAATAAATGCACTTTTGGTGTTTGTTCTGGAAAGTTGTTGGGCTTTATTGTCAGCCAAAAAGGCATTGAAGTTGATCCTGGTAAAGTTAAAGCCATTCAGGAAATGCATGCGCCCAAAACAGAGAAACAAGTAAGAGGATTCTTAGGACGTTTGAATTATATCTCCAGATTTATATCCAATATGACTGCCACATGTGCACCGATCTTCAAGCTTCTTCTCAAAGATCAAGGTTATGTCTGGACAGAGGATTGTCATAAAGCTTTTGAAAGAATTAAAGAGTATTTGCTTGAACCTCCGATTTTGTCTCCTCCCGTGGAAGGAAGACCTTTGATCATGTATTTGACTGTGCTGGAAGAGTCTATGGGCTGCGTTCTGGGTCAACAAGATGAATTTGGTCGAAAAGAATTTTCCATTTATTATTTGAGTAAGAAGTTCACCGATTGTGAGCCTCGGTATTCAATGCTTTAAAAGACATGTTGTGCTTTAGCTTGGGCTGCCAAGCGCCTCCGCCAGTATATGTTGAATCATATGACTTGGTTGATATCCAAAATGGATCCAATCAAGTATATATTTGAAAAGCCTGCTTTAACTGGGAGGATCACTCGTTGGCAAATGTTGTTGTCAGAATATGATATCGAGTATCGAACTCAAAAAGCGATAAAAGGAAGTGTTTTGGCTGACCATTTGGCACACCAGCCCTTGATGATTACCAACCTATCAGGTTTGATTTTCCTGATGAAGATGTGATGTATCTAAAGGTTAAAGATTGTGAAGAACCATTACTTGATGAAGGGCCTGAGCCTGGATCCCGTTGGGGTTTGATTTTTGACAGAGCTGTTAATGAGTATGGCAATGGTATTGGGGCAATAATTGTTACTCCTCATGGTTCTCATATTCCTTTCACTGCAAGGTTGATGTTCACTTGCACAAATAATGCGGCTGAGTATGAAGCATGTATTATGGGCTTGGAAGAAGCCATTGATTTAAGAATCAAGATTCTTGATGTATACGGAGATTCAACCCTGGTGATTAATCAGATTAAAGGAGAATGGGAGACGCGTCAACCTGATTTGATTCCTTATCGAGATTATGCAAGAAGGTTGTTAACTTTCTTCAATAAGGTTGAGTTTCACCATGTACCCAGAGCAGCAAATCGAATGGAAGATGCTTTAGCCAATATATCCTCCATGATTGTGGTGAATCGGTGGAATGATGTGTCCAAAATCGGTGTTATGCGGCTTGATAGGCCAGCTCATGTGATTGCGGTTGAAGAGGTTGTTGATGATAAACCGTGGTATTATGATATTAAATGCTTTCTTCAAAATCAAGAGTACCCGCTTGGGGCATCCAAGAAAGATAAGAAGACTTTGAGAAGGTTGGCTGGTAGTTTCTTCTTGAATGATGATGTGTTGTATAAGAGAAATTATGACATGATCTTGCTCAGATGCGTGGATAAACACGGAGCAGACATGTTAATGAAAGAAATTCATGAAGGATCCTTTGGTACTCATGCCAATGGGCATGCAATGGCTAAGAAAATATTAAGGGCAGGTTACTATTGGCTGACAATGGAATCCGACTGTTGCAAATTTGCGAAGAAGTGCCATAAGTGCTAGGTTTATGCTGACAAAATTCATGTACCACTGACTCCTCTCAATGTTATCTCTTCTCCATGGCCTTTCTCCATGTGGGGCATTGAATTGATTGGAATGATTGAGCCTAAAGCGTCGAACGTACACCGTTTTATATTGGTGGCTATTGACTATTTTACCAAGTGGGTTGAAGCGGCATCATATGCCAATGTGAACAAGCAAGTAGTGGTCCGATTTATCAAGAATCAAATCATCTGTCGGTATGGTGTTCCGAACAAGATTATCATTGATAATGGGTCGAACCTGAATAACAAGATGATGAAAGAATTATGTGGTGAGTTCAAGATTGAGCATCATAATTCTTCTTCTTACAGACCTAAGATGAATGGGGCTGTTGAAGCTGCTAATAAGAATATTAAGAAGATTGTTCAGAAGATGGTTGTTACTTACAAGGATTGGCATGAGATGCCCCATTTTGCTTTGCATGGGTATCGTACATCCGTTCACACTTCAACAGGGGCAAACCCCTTTCTCTCTTGTTTATGGTGTGGAAGCAGTGCTCCCGGTAGAGGTTGAAATCCCTTCTATGAGAGTTTTGATGGAAGCTGAATTGTCTGAGGCTGAATGGTGCCAAAGCAGATATGACCAGTTGAATTTGATTGAAGAGAAAAGAATGACGGCCTTGTGTCATGGCCAATTATATCAACTGAGAATGAAGAAAGCTTTTGATAAGAAGGTTCGACCTCGTGTGTTCAGAGAAGGCGACCTCGTGCTCAAAAAGATCTCGACTTTTACCAATGATTCTAGGGGCAAGTGGACTCCTAATTATGAAGGCCCATATGTTGTTAAGAGAGTCTTCTCTGGCGGTGCATTACTTCTTGCAACTATGGATGGTGAAGAGTTCACTCGCCCTGTGAATGCCGATGCAGTCAAGAAATACTTCGCCTAAAAAAATAATAAAAGAACAGCTCGCTAAGTTGAAAACCCGAAAGGGCGGCTTAGGCAAAAAATGAGCGTCTCGGTGTACTGAAAACCCGAAAGGGCGGTCCAGGCAAAAATTAGAGACAAAAATAGAAATAATCATCCCGGTAGATTGAAAACGCGAAAGGGCAATCTAGGCAAAAGTTAGGGATTCTGGCAAGTAACTGCATCTGGCCAGTCTTGATCATTTGGAAGCAACATTGTCTATCAAGGATTCTGCTTCAATCATCCTCAGCTGAAGGTTTGGGCACAGTGGAATTCAAAGTTATTAGGGAGAATAGTGGTCATTGTATTTTAATGTAGCCCTTTCCATGTATTTACCACTTTTCAAACTTTGTAATGATCCACGGAGTTACACCATTTGCGGACTTCCATTCTATCAATAAAATTTGGGCCTTTGTCCCTTTGTTTGCAATTCTTACCTTGTTTCTGTTTGCAAAATTTCATTTATTTTTGATGATGATTTTTGAAACAAAATGTAAATAATTGATTTAAATTTTTGAAAATTATAAAAACATTTTCCTTTGAGTTATGAATGTGAAAAGGAACATCAATGGTTATTCCAAGGACGATAGGATCGATGTTTTCCTCAGCAGGATTCATTCTCGCTCCTTTGGCAGAATTTATTGACAGCTCCCCAGTAGAGTTTGTCGATATTTTCCCCAGTAGAGTTTGTTGATATTTCCTCAGCAGAGTTTGTGATAGATAATGGGTTTGTTATGATGTATTGAATTCATAAGGTCAAGTTCTGTTTCGTTTTTCCCCTGCTAGGTCTTGATCTGAATCCTCTCCAGCTGATTATATTATAGTCAGGCAGTTGAGTAGTTTTGAGGTCCACTTCTTCTTAACGGTGGTCCCCACGCAAAGATTTGTTTTTGCTATCCCTATCTGAAATCATATGAGGAATCTTCACTCAGATTTTTACCCTCTAGACGTGTTGTTGTTGCTTTAAACATCCCCAAACGGAGAGCCATGTTATTTTTTAAGAAAGCATTGACCTGGTGGTTGTTTGATTCTTATCTTGCTTTGTAGGTGTATGTCTCTCCAGGATGATTTATCCTTGCTGATTCCCCAGGGGAGACAGAGCATTACTGTTTCGTTTGTTCTCCAATCATAAAGCAGTGAGGTTAATTTCTCATTTCCCCGACAAGACGTACTTCTTTTCGGATTGTTTCTCAGAGATTTATCCTCTTAGTGAAGATTATGCATCACTATCGTGGCTATTCCCCAGTGAAGTCGCTGTTGATATCTCTTTTAGTCACCTGTTGGGTTTTCTCTCATTTATGGTGAGTATTGATCTAAAATCCCCCACAGTTTGACCTTTTGTTGTTTTCCCAGCAGGTTCACGATGCTTTGCTCAGAATTGGTTAATCCTCAGAGAGCTTTTCTTTTGTATCTCCAGCAGATCTGCTTTGTTTTCTCAGTAGATTTCGCGTAGATGTTTATATGGTTACAATCCCCAGCGGATTCATTATTTCTCCACAACAAATCTCTTCATCCTTTTGAAATGGAAGTTCCTGTGAATTTTTATGATCCCCAGGGAAAGTCAGAAAGATTTGGGTTGTTATGATTCCCCGACAGCTGTCTTGCCATCCTCAGCAGAGTTTATGTTGTTATCCTCTTTTTTGGATCATCTATGCTTAGAAGATTGATATTTGGGTCTTTTCCCAAGGAGTGTCTTCTTTTCTCCAACAAGATTTGAGCCTTGTAGTAGGATTTCTTCTGTTAAATCCCTAGCAGAGTTGCTGATGATATCTCCATCTTGTTGAGATTAGCCGAGTATTCAGTGGTGTTGTGATGTTTGTTTCCACCCTCTGTTTTATTCGATGTCTGTTTTGTCAGCATATTCATACTCATAAGCATGGCATGGACATTCATTTGTTGTGTATAGCATCTTGTTGTTGCATTGTGCATTTTTGCATTTGTGTTGGTGCTTCTTTGCTCTCTGGTGTTGTTATCCCCGTAGAGCGTGTGTGTCCTCTCTCCATTTAGAGTGTCGACTCGTAAGCAGAAAAATGCCTATCTTTGTTAATTCCCCACTGAGTTTATTTCTCGTGGAATATTTTGATTCAGTTTCCTCTCTAGTTCATTATCCGGATGGAATTAGTCCCTAGTTGAGATATTTCCTCCTTGGGATGAGTCTTGATTGACCGTTTCTCTCCAGTTTATTCTTGGATTGAACTTTGGTCCTCTGCAATTTTTGTTTGGATCTCTAGGTTGTGAAACCTGGATTGAGAGTTCATTTATTTTGCACCTTTGAGGATTCTGCGCCCTTCAGCTGAAATCTGCGTATGATTCCCCTTTTGGAAGGTTCAATATTGTTTCATGGCATTCCTTTATTTGAGAAGCTTGATGTGATGCAGTTAATACCTTTTGGTTGCTCCAATGAATGGTAAGTCTCTTCGGTTTGACGGGACAGTTCGTTGTTGAGATTTTGTTACTCCGATGAATGGTAAGTCTCTTCGGTTTGATGGGACAGTTCGTTGTTGAAATTTTGTTACTCTGATGAATGGTAAGTCTCTTTGGTTTGACGGGACAGTTCATTGTTGAGATTTGTTACTCCGATGAATGGTAAGTCTCTTCGGTTTGGCGGGACAGTTCATTGTTGAGGATTTTGTGACTCCGATGAATGGTAAGTCTCTTCGGTTTGGCAGGACAGTTCGTTGTTGAGATTTTGTTGCTCCAATGAATGGTAAGTCTCTTCGGTTTGACGGGACAGTTCGTTGTTGAGATTTTGTTACTCCGATGAATGGTAAGTCTCTTCGGTTTGACGGGACAGTTCATTGTTGAGATTTTGTTACTCCGATGAATGGTAAGTCTCTTCGGTTTGACGGGACAACTCGTTGTTGAGATTTTGTGACTCCAATGAATGGTAAGTCTCTTCGGTTTGGTGGGACAGTTCGTTGTTGAGATTTGTTACTCCAATGAATGACAAGTCTCTTCGGTTAGACGGGACAGTTCGTTGTTGATATTTTGTGACTCCAATGAATGGTAAGTCTCTTCGGTTAGACGGGATAGTTCGTTGTTGAGATTTTGTGACTCCAATGAATGGTAAGTCTCTTCGGTTTGGTGGGACAGTTCGTTGTTGAGATTTGTTACTCCGATGAATGGTAAGTCTCTTTGGTTTAGCGAGACAATTCATTGTTGAGGATTTTGTGACTCCGATGAATGGTAAGTCTCTTAGGTTTGATGGGACAGTTCGTTGTTGAGATTTGTTACTCCGGTGAATGGTAAGTCTCTTTGGTATGCTAGAGACAATTCATTGTTGAGGTCTTGTTTTTCCCAGTGGAGCCTTGCTGTGCTAAGTCTTCCCTGTTGGGTTTTATCCTTGTTGTGATGTGGTTTATTTCCACATACACTTATCCCTAGTTTGTCTCCTCCCTTTGTTGGGATGTGTTTTCCCCTGCGGAGTCTTTTCTCTTTTCTTTTGCTCTCCGGTTTGTGTTTATCTCCCGTGGAATATTCTCCCCACAGTGGTCTGGTGTCTGCATACCATTTGCATAATCATATCATTTTATGGTCTCTTAGGGCCAAAAATTGGGTTGTTGTTATATTTAAGTCTTTTCTATCTCGTCGAGACAAAGATGCCCATCTTCGTATCTCCGGATAGAAGAAACTTAAATAGGGGCAGCTGTAATACCCTAATTTTTACCCCTAAGATCCCACATGTCATTTGCATTTCTTCATACCACAAACAAGATCACATGTTGGTTCCCTCTTTGATAGGTTTGTGCCTTGCAGGGATCTTTGGGTTTGTGTGTGTTTGTTAGTTGTTTTATTGCTTAATTTGTTTATGTTTACTAACCATCAATTAAAATCCAAAAATATTTTGTTTTCTTTCACTAACATTTTCAGGGGAATAACAGGTTAAAAATGCCAAAATAACAGTCCCTCAGCTCGAATGAATTTCATCTGATAAGTCAAACTTGATCTGCAAACAATTCAAATTTATCTGATCAAGAGTCTCTAAGATTTAATTGATTATTATTCAAGGGACTCCAAGGTTCTTGTGTTTATTTCCATGCCTTCTTTGACAAGCAAGAAAATCGAGCCAGAGCTAAGACAACACATCAAAAAGCCATTTTTTCCCCATTTTTCACTGTGTTAATCGATTAACCTAATTGCACTGTGAAGTGGTTAATCGATTAACACGTGCAATTTTTAAAAAAAATGTGCCAAATTCAAATTTCAGCAATTGGCACCAATTTTGATCACATGTGGAATATTCTAGACCATCTCATTTTAATTCCCTACATCACTTTGATCATTCCCCACCATGTACCATCACTAATCACCACTATTTTGTGATTTCCCTCCAAATTTGAATTCCAATCCTAATTTTGATCACCCAAGCCTAATTCTAAACCACTAAATTTCCAAGCCTAAACTCTATAAATAGAGCCTTCATTTCATTCATTCTTCAAGCTTTTGATAGCCAACAAATCCCTTGCAATTTCTATCCCCAAACCACAAATTCACCAAAAGCTCAATTTCTTCTTTCATAAGTTAATAAGAATTCACATTGATTCTTACTAATTTAGAGCTAAACCTCCATCCATTCTTGTTTTTGTCCATAGATCAAGGCTTTGGAGTGTAGATCTTGCTGCAATTTGGAAGAATTTTCTGATTTGGATTGGTAATTCATTTTTCACCATTGTTGAAGCTTCATCTTCATCTTCCATAATGTAGATCCTTTGTTGATCTTGGTTGCTTGATCTTTGGATCTTGCAATTTGTGTTGATTGCTGGTTTTTGCTGCTGTTCTACTCCAAAATTCGTGCACAATTGAATCCTTGATCCTAAGATGTTTGAAGAAATGACTGATCAAGGATTTGGCATTTTTTAAACTAATTTTCTGCTGTTTTCACAGTGTTAATCGATTAACCAAAACATGTACAATTAGGTTAATCGATTAACAACTTGTTTTTTGCGCAAAAAACTGGAAGTTTGCACTGGTTAATCGATTAACATAACTACACTGTGAGTTGGTTAATCGATTAACCAGCCTCCAGAATGTGAAAAATGCTTGTTTTTGGGGTTGTTTTGGTTCCTTTTCCTTTTTCTTCCCCTTTCCTTTGTTCTTAGCCTTAGATCACATATTTGTGTGGTTTAATTTGGCTTTCTCTTCATCTATTTCTTTTTCTTTTTGATAGATGAAAGTCTAAAGATCTTGGAATTCTTTTGTTGAATTTCAATCAAGATTAGATCGCTACCATTTTTCTTTTCGTGCGGTAGTGCTTTCGGATGACGATCTACATATCGTTCATCTAGCCTATATTAGCACAAAGAGCTATTGACCGGCCTCATTGTAGGGTAATTACTCCATAAATTACTCGGTGATTGCTTAACATAGCGCAATATTTGTCCCGTATTGGAACTATCAAGAATGGTTGATTATTTGTCTTATGGTTCACAACTCATGAAACTTGTTGTTAGGAGGCTTTGGTCTTATCAATCCTCTAATGAGTTTCATCAACCTTGACCTAAGTGCAATTATTCAATTGTTATTGATCACTAACACTAACAACTAATCACTAACTTACTAACAATATTTTATATTAATTTTGTTTATGTTTCCTTCTCGCTCCCTATCTCTTTTATTTTTTTTATGCTTCATTACATATCATGTTTATGTTTCCGCATTTTTTCCTTTGTCCGTTGGACATATGTTTATGCTTCCGCAATTTTTCCTTTGTCCGTTGGACATATGTTTATGCTTCAGCAATTTTTCCTTTGTTCGTTGGACACATGTTTATGCTTATGCCATTTTTCTTTTGTCCATTTGGACTTAAAACATTAATAAAGGCTTAAACCATAAAAAACTTAATTCTCCTCATCTTGGACTATTGGTTACTATCCTATGCTTTGGAGTGATCTCTTTATGGACCTCTTTTGAAATAATATTGGACTTATGGACCTAGAATTAGGACTTCTTATCCCTTTGCTTGGAGTATTGATTGAAGACTTGCCTTTATTTGGCCAATTTGCTTAAGGATGGAATTCTTTTAATATTGCTTTGAAGTGGCTCCATTTTGGTTAGATCCTTCTTTTCTCTACCTTTTACTTTATGCACTAAGATAGTCACTTCTTCTCCTCCCCATTCTTAAATTTTCAAAATCCTCTCTCTTTTTCAAAACCTTCTTGTTTTCAACTTAAAACCACTTTCATAATAAAACCTTGACTTTTGTCAAGTGACTTTTAAAACTTTCTTTTCTTTAATAAATGTCAATCCATTTAACTATACTTTGACTATTTCATGAAAACATAAAAAATATAAAACTCATTCAAATCTTTTGTGCTTTTATGCACCTTTTTTTTTCTTTTAAACTCTTTTTCATAAGTTTAGACATGATTCATTTCTTTAAGCGGAATTATTCGCTTAGAAATGACGACTTGTCTTTGCACTTAAAAATCAATCAAAACCAACAAATTTTTGTTCTTTGTACCACGAACTACGGGGTTTTGATCCTACATTGCACATCGTGGGTACGTAGGCATGAGGCGATAAGTCTCTCCAAACACAAAAATCTTAAAAAATAATTCTCCTCTCATCTCCCCAATCTCTTTTTCAAGCAAACCATTTTCAAACCAAAAAGCGGGAGATATTTCAAAGGGTTCCTATAGGGTACTATAGATGTTTTGGGTACTAACTCCTTTCCATTGCGTAACCAACCCCCCTTACCCATTCTCTGTTTGTTCTTGTTGTTTTAGAACTCTTTAGGTTTTGTTCGCTCTTTTTCCTTTCCCTTTGTGGATAAAATAAAAGTGCGGTGGCGACTCTTGCTTATTTTTGAGTTAAGTTAATCAATAGCTTATACTCACAAATTTCCCCGCTACACAAGGTTAGTTTAAGATAGCTTCCCTTTCCTTTCCAGCTTCACATGATAAATAAGAAATCAGAAAGTAGTAACCAATCCCATCCGCAGGCGGATGTGGGCGATCACTAAAACCGCGCTACATGTAACAGTGGTTGTTGTGTCCAATGGCTTGGAGATTGTATGAATGGTCGAAGTGATAGAGTCAAGGAAATCCGACCAATGTATTTGCGAAAGTGAAGCAGAAGAAGTAGATCAAAGAATACCTGCGGGAGTCACTTCTGGATCATGGGTCACTTCAAGATTTTCCTGAAAAGAGAAATGGAAGTGTCAAGGAAATTTTTTAGAAAGAAGGATGACAAATAAGTTACAAAGAAAACTGGCATCTACCTGGGAGTTATTGGCTTCATCGACGGGATCGTTCTGGGGTGGAGTGATGGTTTTTTCAACTAGAGGCGTCAAGTTTTGGGTAGGTTTTTCTCTTATATCTTTGACCTTTTCCTTTTGAGTAGTCTTGGGAGATTTAGTAGAAGGGCCTGCAGAGGTGTCAGTCGCATCCTTTTTGGAGGTGGACTTCTTGGGAGTCCCTTTCTTCTGATGGTTGGTGTTAGGCTTTGAAGAAGCCTTCAACCTTGACCTTGAGAAGATGAGAGGTTCGCCAGCGTTCTCTGAGCTTACGTCCTCGACCAGAACCAGAGTAAGTTAGGGGATACCCTAAAGAAATTGTCGAATAAGTGGGATACTAAAAGAATAACAGGCAAGGACAGAACTTGACGACGATAGATGACTAGGGGCAGTAGTAGTCTTTGTGGCAACATAAGTCTTCGTTTTATTTTTCTTGGGTTTGGAAGCTGGGAATTCAGGATCTCTTTTTCTTTTCGTCAGCTGGAGCTTCAGTTTCATCCGAGAATTAAAGGGTGAGTAAAGGAAAAGAGAGAAAGAGTATAAAAAGAGTTACTTAAAGAAACACACCCTGCTGCTCTTTGGGCAGGTCGGAGAGGGCGTCAGCAATCCTGGCCAAGAATCGGTATTCTGAGAGGTGACGAGCAAGATACCCGCTCCACTAGTCGTGGAACCCTGAAGTTATGTTGAATGATTGTTGGAACTTAAAAAGGGGAAGCTCTAAGACTTGGTTGCGAGCGAATTTGGTGCAGAGTTTAAACTTTTCATAGTTGTACTTGCGCTCCGACCAACATATATCATCCTCCCAAACATAGAGTGAGGAAGGTTGAAATTGACTGCAACCAAATTGTATGGCCACCAAATTGCGATGATAACCAACAAAACCATAGCCAACTGCGCCAGCCTCAATTCTCGATGATAAGATTGTAGGGGTGAGAAAAGTGGCCTAAACCACATTCGACATAGAAGCAGTCAAAAGAGAGGAGCCAAGAAATTTATTCTTTAACCACGCCGGGCCAATTGAGTGATCCACAAAAGGAGCCATGGTCGCATCAAAGACTTTGGTGCCAAGGACCATCTCGACATACTTGATGAGAACATATGAAGTGGGATTTTCGTTAGGAGTGAGTAAAACCATCCTCGTACCTTCGATGACCCTTTTATCAGTCGCCCTTATCGGGGCTTTAGAATCAGTAACATGAAGCTTTGGTTCGAAGGTGGCATTCAGCCACAATTGCAAGAGCCAAAGGTGCAGAGAGTGGGAAAGACTTACTTTTGGTGTTTTTTTAGGAACGTGCTTGAGTTTGTTGGAGGCATCTCCAAGTGATTGATAGAGGTTGGCCAAGAGAAGTTTGTTGAAGGAAATTTTTCATCCTTCATGAAGTTGAATAGCCAGGGGGACAAACTTCTTTGCCACATGCAGGGAGCTAGAGCAGAAAACGTAGTAAGAGAGTCAAAATACTAGAAAAGCAATATGCTCTTGGTCGGAGACCTCTTCACTTGCAGTGTCGTAGTTATCAGAGACGAAATTCTTGTAAGTGGGGTGTCAGATGGTAAATTCATATGGAGTTGTCAGAGTTAGGCAAAAAGTGGCACTAACAGGATTCAAGCCTGTAATGGAGGCGACGTCGAACAAGGCTGGCGTCAGCATGCCACAAGAAAGCTGAAAGGTGTTGGTCGATCTCTCCTAGAAGAAGATCGAAGCCAGCAACATACATGGGTTGTATCTAGGACCAGTCCTAGACAGGTTGACCATGTCGTAGATGCCCAATGTTTCCTAGTGCCCTTCCTTTTTGGCTTGAACTTTGTTGTGCCAAGCCAGATATTCTATGGTAGGGGCTGGTGGAGCAGATCGAAATTCAAGGTTGGGTTTTACCATGAACAAAAGTTCAAGGGCATGTTCTTCACACGCAGATGGTATAATGAGTGTGTAGCCTGGGAAGAGGTGAGCAACCTTTGCAGCTTGAGACCTCTTGGAAGGATAAGGCCCTGAGAAGGCATATAGCTTGTTGTTCATGGCATAAGGGATCAACATCTATTTTTTCCAGATAGAAATCTTGTTGTTTTCAAAGGAGGGTTCAGGAATGAAGTTCATCGCTTCTTCACTCTCACTTGGAGGAATGAAGAAAGAAAGTGGGTTGTTACTAGTGGTGGCTTTGAAAGATGTTTTGCTAGAAGACATGGTGGAAGCAGAAAGTTTCGGAGACGAAAATGGTGAAATGGGTTTGGAGTTTTCTTTCACTAAGAAAATGCAGGTGCAAGAAGATGAAGTGGAGAAAAGGAAAAAGGAGCCAAGAGAGATTATTTATAGGCTTTAGTGCATGTGTTGAATCGGACACTTGGCAGCCACGTGGGTGTGATTGAAGAGATTTTGGGGGTTTTGAAGCAACGCATTAATGAGGAGTGCGAGCAGTTATTGAAACATGAAAACCCTCGTCTTCCTAGGAAGTAAGAGTGATGATGAGATTCTAAACGAATCTCATGGAAAATGACAATGCGCCGTAAAAGGGGTAATGATAACGATGAAGTCAACAGAAATAAAACAACGTCAAAAAGTATGATAAAAAAGGCCACGTCTCTCTTGTCTGATGCAAATCGACACATGGCCTTTTGGGGGACAATTAGTTGCACTGGATTTTCGACTTGGCTATAAATGGCAAGTATTCATGAGACTAGCCACAGACAGGCCACATGGAAGATCAAAAAGGGAGTGAGTCCACATAATTAATATGATTCAAGTTCGGAATCCACATGGGGTGATATCGGTCGAAAGTGGAATGGTTGAAAGGCGTGGTGAAAGACTTGGGGACTTAGTGAAATTGAATACTATGCTAGGTTGGCTATGGTTGGAGTTCATCACTACAATGAAAGTAACATTGACTCAGCCACCAGATGTGGAGTTCGTCACTATAATGGAAACAATGTTGACTTGGATGCTACATATGGGGTACATCACTACAATAGACAATCCAATGAAGCATGTTAGCTTGACATGGTCGACATCGAAGGCCTCAACACGGACAGTTAGTTCTTGGTGCCCAACAAAGCAGTTAAGAAATTCAAATGGTAAACGAGGCGGGAACTGCGTCAGAGTTGACAGTTACTTAGAAACGTGGGACACGTCGGGGAAAACCGCTATGTGAACTTAGGACGTGTCACCATGGGAGTGGTTTATCTTTCCTAGACAGTTATTTTAGAGTAGTGTATAATTATACTTGGGTTCATTTTGTAAAGGGTCCGCAAATTGTACACATTTCTGTAACACTTAAAGTACTTGCCTTGTGAAAAACAAGTGAAGAAAGATGTACGTATGCGTTCCACCACTTTATATATTTTCAGTAATTTTACTTTAAAGCCTTTCTTTTACTTTTCGATTTCCTTTACCTTTCATGTCATTTTATATTCCCATCACTTTGATCTTAACCTTATATTTTTCCTCCATTTTATCTCTTTCGATTTCAAAGTATTTTTTCTTTACTTTACTTGCATTTTGTTTACAATTTCTCAATCCTTCGATTGTTGTTCTTATTCACAAATAACTTCAACCAACATATTTTCAAAAGGTTTACTTTGATTTCAACAAGCTTTATGATCTTCACGAATAACACACACACACAAACATGTTCGAGAGAGTTTCAAATCTGATCCCTTAAGTATTAATAAAAACTTGTATTTGTTTACCAAATTTTACAGTAAACAAATTGGCACGCCCAGTGGGAATATTTATGTGTTTCTTTTAGATAGTCGTATTTAAAATTCATACTTTGCTCTACACGTACTTTCTTTAACTTTTCATCCTGTGTGCGAGTGCATGAGATTAAGGTGTGGTAAGATAACAAACCCTTTGGACTATAAGTAACAAATCCTACACCCTAATCAGCTTTGGGCTTGGACCACACAACTCAACTTAGATTATATCTAATATCTCAACAGTGACCTAGTGGTATGTGTTCTCTTATGCATGCTCAAGGTAATGAGTTCAACACCCTTTGGCCCAAAAAGTTTAATTAAAAATAAAATAAAATAATGTTGACAAAATTCATTCAAGGGCCAAAATAGAGGAATCTTGAAATGACAAGTATGAAATCTTGATTTTTTATGGGGTTTTTTTCAAAGCTCGCCTATATGGAAAGAGGAAATGCCTATTGACGTAAAAAACAATAGCACCTTATTCTAGGAACTCATTTAAAATATATATCACGTCGATTTTTGATGAAAACCCAGGGATTTGAATATATAAAATAAAAAATTAAAATGGACTTTTGAAAATAGTAATTTAAAATTGTTGATGCAAAATATATCTTAATTGGACCTTGTAATAGAGGTAAATACTAATAAAAAATGCAGAAAATAAAATAACATAGAAAAAAAATGAAGTTGGAAGGGTGTTGAAGATGGCTGGTTTATACCTGAGTGAATCGCACACTCAAAGATAACACAGAGTCACCTTCAAACTTTATTTAGTCCCAAAGGACAGGGAAAATATCGATAAAACCCGAAAGGAAGAGAAACGGGAACGGGGGTCGGTTATGCGAAAGGAAGTTACTAGCACCTTACCCATCTGTCGTACTCGACGGGAACCATTTCGCTTGCTTCTAGGCTCGGATGGGTTATCTATCTAAAGGCTTCTAGCTAAAATAAGAGGAGAGAGAAGAGAAAGGAGAAAAAAGAAAGAAAAAAGGGAAGTGCTCGTGGAGGATTGGAGCCCTCGTGCCTACGTACCCTCATAGTGCAATGAGGAAATCAGAGCTTTCGTAGTTCGTGTAACCAGGGAAAAGAAAGGGGAAGGGAAGAAGAAAGGGTGGAAGTGTGCTCGCCAAGATCATTACGATCTCGTGCCTATGTATTATACATTCAAAAGAATGCAGAATCAGAGCTTCCGTAGTTCAGGGAACTAAGACGGAAAAAAAGGGAAGTGGTGTCAAAACCAAAAGCAAAAGAGGTAGAGAAAGATCCGCTGGGGATGCAAAAGAATTGGTGTCATAACCAAGAAAAGAGTGCAAAGGAAAAGATAGTAACTGTGTTGAGGATAAAGTGCAAGAATGGTGTCAAAACCAAGAATATAAATGAGCTAAAGAATAACAGAGACTCCACTGGGGAGAAGAGAACAAAGTGACTGCTGGGGACCAGTGGGTAAGCGACCCTACTGGGAAACAAATAAAGGAATGATGTCAAAACCAAGATAATAAAGACTCGGTATGTTAACTGACGGGCAATGGTTAACCGAAGAGAGAGAGAGAGTAAGACTCTGTGGGGAAAAGGGTTTAATAGATTGATTGTAATGAACAAAAAGAATAGGTGTAGGACCAAGCGAAGGTCGTGACCCAAAGGACGGGTGTAGGACTGAGCGAAGGTCGTGACCCAAAGGACGAGTGTAGGACCGAGCAAAGGTCGTGACCCAAAGGACGGGTGTAGGACCGAGCGAAAGTCGTGACCCACATGACAGGTGTGGGACCAAGCGAAGGTCATGACCCAAACGACGGGTGTGGGACCAAGCGGAGGTCGTGGCCCAAAGGACGGGTGTAGGACCAAGCGGAGGTCGTGACCCAAAGGACGTTCGGTACACCGACTGAACAAACAGTACCTGACCGAAGAAAAGGTATTCGAACCAAAAGAAGGTTGCTAATCCAAGGGTGCAAGTATTAGAACCAAGAGAAGGTTGCTAACTGTTGGGGATTCAGTTTTAACAGAAAGACTGTGATTAAACGATGAATGAGTGATTAACCAAGAGAAGGTGATTAACTCAAAAGGAACTAAGTATTAACAGACTGGCTGTGATTAACTGAAAAATGGGTGATTAACCGAGAAAAGGTGATTAACCCGAAAGGCTCTGTATTTTAACAGAAGGACTGTGGTTAATTGAAAAATGGGTGATTAACCGAGAGAAGGTGATTAACCCGAAAGGAGCTCAATATTTTAACTGACGGGCAGTGGTTAACCAAACAAAGGGAGAAGAACCAAGAGAAGGTCGTGAACTCCGCAGGGGTTTCAGTGTTTAACAGGAAAACTGTGTTTAACTGAAGAAAGAGTGCAATTGCAGGGGAATAGAGCATTGGCTTTTATAGTATGACTGTGATCAACCAAAGGAAGAATGATTATGAATCTCATGGGGAATCAGCAAAAGAAGTGACTAACCACAAGAAAAGGTAATCGAAATTCTCTTGAAGAGGACAAAAGAAAGGTATTGAACAAGAGCAACAGATTGACTCCCTGCAGATTGCTAATGATCGTGAACCAAGGGAATTGTGATAGATCAAAAGACTGATTGAAAGAGATAAGAGTGATCAGGGATCGACTCAACTGGGGAAGGAGATACACTACCGCCTGGAGATAGAGGTGACTAAGCCAGGCACAGGGTCATTCGTCCCCTACCTGAAGTAACCAGAATGAGAGTAGGAATTCTCCATTTTCATTCATTCTCTAACACACAGGGTGTAGTGAAGAAGTTGAGACGGACGACGTAACAGCTCCAAATTGTACTGTGCTCCAGTGCGTGATGCAAATCTCTGACTTTGCAGGGAAAAAGAGAAAGAAAGCTCTAAAGGAAGCCTAAAAAGAATAGAAAAGGAAGGATCAACTAATCGAAACAAAGTTTCGAATAATTAACCAAGGGGGGTTGATATGCTAACAATTTTCCAAAGAGAATGGAAAACCATTAAAGCAAAGGGTGTAAATTATTGATTATGCAAGATTAAATTTGCTCAACAAAGAACAAACTTAATGTGATCAAGAAATGAAAGTGCAAAATAGTGCCAAACAAATATTAGCATGTATCACAAATCATATATCAAGTGATCAAGAATTGCAAGAATGAGCATGTTCAAACAAATATCAAGAACACACATAACTGCAAGAAGCGATAAATCAATCATTGAATTATTGGAAATATGCTCTAAACAGAGGTTAACAGCATTAAAAACATCCATAAATATCAAGTATGTCAATCTATGGAAGTTAGAGGAAGAAAGAATGTCCAACAAGCTTGAGAAAACTCAAAAATGGGCATTCTGTATAGTGGTAACCGGTTACTCACCACAGGGTAACCGGTTACTTGCTTGAAAAACTGCGTTTCTGGTGAAAAATACACTGAGTAACCGGTTACTCACCACATGGTAACCGGTTACCACTGTGACAGTGGCAAAAATAACAGCAAAAACAACTTTTTAAAAAGTGGTTTTCAGTACTTAATCACTTACACCAACCACCACATGCTAGGGTATGAACTTGTGCACGAAAATTACAGGAATTAGGATCAATTAATCATCAATTGAAAGCATGAACATGTATATCAAAGATCAAAAAATCACATGATTAATCAAAACGAAAAAACTGTCGAAACTATATTGTCAACGCGCAAAAGTGAACGAAACGATAAACTAAGTGAGAATTAACCAACCTACAAGCCGGAGATTTGGCTTGGTGATTGTTGCAAGTGATATGTGATGAAGATAAGTGAAGAAAACCAGAGAAAACCAGAGAATCCTACACTTGCACTTCGAACCGTAGCGAAACCGAGCAAATTTCGACGAAAACTCCGAAATGAGAATTATCACCGAAGAAGCTTGAATTAATCACTCGAGATGAATCCAAAAGTTACTGAAGCTCCACAAAATCCAGGAGAATGGAAAGATGATGAAGGTTAATCTCAAGAAAAAGCACTTTCAAGGTGAAAGTAACTTTTCTTCAATGGTGAACTAAGAGCTTTAGTGTGGTTTGGTGAAGAAGATGAAGTGATATGTGAAAAGGTTGCAGAAAAATGCAGAGATAAATGAGAGAATTGAGAGTGAAGAAAGTGTGAATTTGTGTGAATGATTGTGGAGAGTTTGCAAAATGGCGAAGCTTTGTTTATATAGAGTTTAGGTTTGGAGTGTGAGAGGTTTGGGATTAGGCTAGGAGTTAGCTTTTGGTGGTTTGGAGCTAGGCTAGGAGTTAGTTAGGCTTGACTCACCGAGTCAAGGTGGTTAACTCGGTTAGTTAGAACCAACTCGGTAACAATCCCAATGTGAGTTCCAATATCCAAGGGTCCACATACTTGGAAATCAAGGAACATGGTGCACTTATTTTAGAGTGAAGCATTGGAATAAATGCACTTGGAATGTCTTGAAATGTCTAGAGATGTCTAGAATATTCCACACACTGCTAGAACAATGTAGAACCAAAGACCATGGAGAGTGCACAACTGCTGTCCCAAAAATGCAGCAGGAACTACAATTTTGCACGGAGTACCGGTTACTCACCACAGGGTAACCGGTTACTTCAGTTGATTTTGCCCAAATAGCTTAGGAAATGATGCTGAAGTCCCGATTTCGATTTTACACCTCTTGTATTGATTAATAGACATGGAAACCCTTATTTTGCGCTTGTTTTGGTGATGAGATGATCTTGAGAGGATGTGATTAATCGGGCTTGGAAAACCTGAATATCCCTGCAACAAAACCATAGAGAAAAAGTGCGAATGCCTATATCAGCGATGCGAATGCACATGCTCATTCAAAAAGAAAAAAAAAGAGGTCAAATTTCGGGTTACGACAGCTGCCCCTATTTAATCCTCTTGGACCTGAATGTACGAATTGCCCTAGCTTTTTGATGATTCGATGTAAAAGGGGATTAAATAAAAGAGTAGCTCGAAAATTTGGTCGACAGCGGCAAAAAGAAAAGGTGCAAGTGTAGGGAGTTTGATTAGGTGAGAAGTTTGGCTGAATATCTGCTGAGGAGATGAATCAGTCAAAAGGGAGTATGCTTGATGCATATGCTATGTATACGTTCTACATGATGCTTGATATCATGCAATGCAACGGTGCAGGCTAAGGTACAGTGTTGTGGATTGGCTGGTTCTGGACGAACCAAAGGATTGAAAAGGTACTGGAAAAGTTTGTTGGACAAGAACCAAACTTTGAATAAATTTGCCAGACGAGGACTGAAAAAGTTTAAATAGACGAGAATTGGGTTTTGAAAATGTGTGGCAGACGAGAACTGGACTTTGGGAAAGTGCGCCAAATGAGAACCTACTTTTAAAAGTGCGCTAGACGAGAACTGGACTTTGAAAAATGCACCAGACAAGAACTGGACAGTTCAGACGGGAATTGAATTTTGTAAAGCCACATCAGACGGGAACTGACTACCAGCCGAGAACTGGAATTTGAAGAAGTTTTCCAGACTAGAACTGACCACCAGACCGGCACTGGATTTGGATAAGACAAGTTAGACGAGAACTGACTACTGGGTTTGAAAGAGACAAGCTAAACGAGAACTGACTACCAGACGAGAACTGGATGTTGAAGGGAAATGTCAAACGGAAACTGACTACCAGACGAGAACTGGATTTTGATATGACAAGTCAGACGAGAACTGACTACCAGGCGAGAACTGGATTTGAAAGAGATAAGTTAGACGAGAACTGACTACCAGACGCGAGCTGGATTTTGACCGGGAAGCCTGTATGAAGTTGTATGGTGTAATGCTCCATGTTGGTGATTATGCTATGTGTTTGAACATGCCATGCTATGCGATGATGATTACTATATGCATAATGTCAGTGATCAGGTTTTGAAGATATGTCAAGTATGATCGGGCTTATGTCAAAGCTCCATGCTATGCCAGATGAAGAATATGCATGAGTGAAGCGACGTGATTAATGCATGAGAGTGGTCTATGCAATGGTTCTTGAGAATCTGTCGAGTGCTTTTGTTGTGGGAGACAGAAGAGTTAAGGTTAGAGTGTAACCCATAAAGACGCGATTCCCCGACACATACTTCAGGATGAGTAGTTGTTGATACACCATTGCTCTTGCCACAAAATAGGGAGAGAACTTGTATCTTGGTAGCCTGTCTCTACCCCAGTCTGTTGGGTATCTGCATGTATTTCCCCAGTCACAAGGTATAAAATAGTTGTGTCACAGGACGATCTTGATCCGGTTTCCCCCCAGTGTATCGGAACAGTATGCCCTTGATTAAACGTCTCTTGGAGAGGTGGACTTCTTGTGCTCTGGAGGTGGCCTGCCCCAATGTGAGCTCTGAAGTGATTTTGCCCCTGTTTGATCGATCTTTGGAGGAATGCCCCTGACCAACTAATCTTTGAGAGATTTGTCAAATCTCTACGTGATTGGCTCAGATTGACTGAATCTTGATATGGCCAGACTTGCCCTTTTGCTCAACGGCGTTTTCAGGCGTTTTGCCCCTTGAGTTGATCCAACTTTCCATTGTGGAAACTTTCTCGATGTCAAGTGCTTGTTCACAAGTGAAAAGTGTTTGTTTTGAAAATGATAATGCTAATGCCATGCATATGTCAGTTTTGAAATTCAAGTATGTTCACTAAGATTATGACATATAGTGAATGGATCACCATTTAGAATGCCATGTCAGTATCGGCACAAATGATAAGCAAATCTTTGGGAGTCAGCTTTGACATGACCCCATTGTAGTATGCTTTCGAAATAAACTCTGCTTCAGTTAGATATTTTGAGGGTTGTAACGTGGCCTGGTTCATGGTTTTAAGAAAGAAAAGATATAAGGCTCAAAGCTTATTTTAACCCACCCCTTCTCCTTGATGTTCTCCAGTCATACGTTCAACTAGTTTGACACAAGCATTCACCTTTCAAAAGGATTTTGAATGGTAGATGTGATGGTAGAGGAACCGACGAGGGTTTTGGAGCGACAGTCACTCACCTTTTGTTTTTGTCACATGTGATCACGCGAACTTGTTCTTGTTGAGGATTTTTCTCTTTTGATTCGTTGTTTTGTTCTTTTTTTTTTCTTCTAATTTTTACGTAGACTGATTATTTTGAATTTACAGTCTACCGGGATGCCCTAATTTTTGCCTAAGTCATTTGTTTTAGACTTAGCAGGCTTTTTGTTTTTTTTTTGTTTTTTGCTTTTGTGATTTTGATTTTGATTTTTTTTGAACAAAATCGTGTGACACTTGTTTGTTTGATTTGTAAGAGTGAATTGAAACTGCCTAATTCCTTTGGTCGGTGAGGGACAACCAATGTGGATTTGTGATTTTCCAACCGCGCATGAGGAATAGGATGTGATTGATCCTCAAAATAGGGTACTCCTCTTTTGAAATTTGAACGCATGGTCAAACTGACTGAAGACTACCCTACCCCTGGTTAAGATTGAGAGTTTTATGTGTACAGAAAGAAACTCCTACTTCAAGGCCCAAAGGGGTTGACTAGGGATTATCTTCCTTATAACTCCAGTGTTTGGGGATAGAACCAATTCCTTACATCGTCAGCACGATTTTATTCGAAGCATTCAGACAGTGATCTCATGTATTTTTTGATTTCATCATTCTCTTTTTCATTTTGCTTGATCAAATGTGCGATATTGATAAAAAGTATGAGTGAACACAAATGAATTTATTCAAAACATGCATATTCATTTCATTATTATTATCATAAAAAAACACACAAGTTTTACAAGTGAATAATGCTTGACATAATAGAAAGATTACAAATGGAAAAGATAGAATGACATGATGGTTGCCGATATTGAGGAAATGCTCCCAGGCTTATTTGAGGGATGTTTTTTTTTTGCAGTCTTTGGCCCTTACACAGACAAGGGATTTCCGTTCACCCACAGTTTCTCATCTTGAACAGTCAAGAGCCTCTTGTCAATCAATTGTTGGACTTTAGCTTTGAAAGCATTGTAATCCTCAATCAAATGTCCAACTGGCCCAGCGTGATATCCGCATTGCACATTGGGATCATACCCAGGTGGGAATGGTTTTGGTGGGGGTTTCAGAGCTTTGGGAACCGCCAACGAGTTCTGAATTAGATGTGGGAGAAGTTGACTGTATGTCACATGAATCGAATCTAGAGGAGCATTCCTTCGTTCTATATTGTTCTGGGGTTTGCGCTGGTTCTGACGCTTTCGGCCTTGGGCTTGCTGATTATGAGTCTGAGGAGACTGTTGATATTGGGTTGCAGCAACATGCGAGAATGAATAGTATGGTGTAGGAGTCAAAGGTGCTTGAGGATGAACCTGACGAGTAGTGTATTGCGGAAACACTTGAGCAAGGTGCATCAAACCAGGATTACCCACCCGATTGACAGTCTGACCAAAATGGATCCCATACGGAGTATAGGGTGCCCCAGGATAAGTAACTGGAGGTGCAACAACAGAGGGTGTCCCATGATAGGCAAAAGGCATTCCAGAGTTAGCAGATTGAACACCTTGGTAGGGGTATTGTCCAACAGTTTAAACAATTGAAGGAATCAACACATGAGTATGAGGACCTCTATTTTTTGCCTCAGCAGATGTTTCGGCAACCATAGGTGCATAATTCTGGCAAGGTTTCTCTATAAAGCAAAGCAACTTCTGATCGAGGAGCTCTTGGACTTGGTTCTTAAAGACAACACAGGCTTCTGTAGAATGCCCCACATATCCAGTATGGTATCCACATGTGGCATTAGGATCATGCTTAGGATGATAAGGAAACTTGGCTGGCGCGATCTCTTTAGGAACAATTACCCCGACATGAATCAGAATAGGCAGTAGATGCGTGTAAGTTACGGGAATTGTATCATGACGGGGATGTATCCTCCCTTGATTGTTGTTCCCTTTGCTGATTTGTGTACGCTTTTGTTTCTGATTGCCTTTAGTGGTCTTCTGATTAGACAAAGGGTAAACTGGCAAATTGCTTACAGTCGCATTCGTGATCTTATCCACCTTTGGTCCATTTTGGGCTTGCTCATCAATCACAACCTGATCCGAGGAGTTCATTGTCATACTGTCCAGAAGTAATTCCACAACCATGTCAACCTTACCTTCCTTGTGCAGTGTGTTCTCATACCCAACTTGTTTCATGATCCTTTGGCTTTCGGCGTCGGAGAATCATTGTCTTTGGGCTGATGAAGGGAAGAAAGTGAGTTTTTTTCTAGTTTGGATGTATGCAATGCAAATGTATGTATGCATGTGTTGTTTATGCAGGCGGAATCTAAATGAGATATGCAACACCCAATGATGCAAAGGTTAGATGATGCAAAAGTTCAGCATACATATGATGATACAATAACTCAGGTTCAAAAGTTCGGAATACATATGATGCAATAACATTACGCAATAACATTATGTAATAATGTAAGTTAGAGATGCAACAACTTCTGGATAATCTGCATATGTAGCTCTGCGTTGGTGCAAAGATCTGACGTGCGTGAGAGAACAAAGGTATGAAGTGGCTTGGTTTCCTGCAAAAACCCATATCCCTCTCACAGGTGTGGTCCAGACACAACAAGGTGGTCCCTAGAAAACGTCGCCCAAACCATAGGGCTCAGAGTGAAAACCCCCCGCTGTAGTGAATTCTCACAGGACGGAAGTATTCTCAAGCGAATCACGATTTGGGATGTGGCTCTCGTGGTAACCCAACGCGCAAAACGCAGGCCTCACGACTATCCACGTTCTAGCCTATGTGTATGCTAAGCCCGGTGTTAGGACTTTTCTCTCCAATAATATCTACCCATCCCGACAACACCAGAATATAACAGATATCCAGAATATACATCATATGAATATTTAAAGCAGTAAAGAAATGCGATAAATAAACATAAAGCTAAAGCATAAAGATAAAGCAAGTAAAGCACGAAAGATAAACACCCAAGCAAGCAAGAAAACAAACAAAACTAGGCGAGACCCCAACTTACAAACGCAAGGACTCCCCAGAAGAGTCGCCAGCTGAAGATGGCTAGTTTATACCTGAGTGAATCGCACACTCAAAGATAACACAGAGTCGCCACCGAACTTTATTTAGTCCCAAAGGACAGGAAAAATATCGATAAAACCCGAGGGGAAGAGAAATGGGAATAGGGGTCGGTTATGTGAAAGGAAGGTACTAGCATCTTACACATCTGTCGTACTCGACGGGAACCATTTCGCTTGCTTCTAGGCTCGGATGAGTTATCTATCTAAATACTTCTAGCTAAAATAAGAGGAGAGAGAAGATAAAGGAGAAAAAAGAAAGAAAAAAGGGAAAGTGTTCGCGGAGGATTGGGGCCCCCGTGCCTACGCACCCTCATAGTGCAATGAGGAAATCAGAGCTTCCGTAGTTCGTGGAACCAGGGAAAAGAAAGAGGAAGGGAATAAGAAAGGGTGGAAGTGTGCTCGCCAAGATCATTGCGATCTCGTGCCTACGTATCATACATTCGAAAGAATGCAGAATCAGAGCTTCCTTAGTTCGGGGAACTAAGACGGAAAAAGAAAAGGGAAGTGGTGTCAAAACCAAGAGCAAAAGAGGTAGAGAAAGATCCGCCGGGGATGCAAAAGAATTGGTGTCATAACCAAGAAAGGGGTGCAAAGGAAAAGATAGTAACTGTGTTGAGGATAAAGTGCAAGAATGGTGTCAAAACCAAGTGTAGCGAGCGATATTTGTCGGTGACACGACCACCTTATCGCTGAAGTTTGGGTTTTCCTCCTCAAGGAGAAAAGGTGCTACTTTCTGATTTCTTATTTATCCCATGAAGATGGAAGGGAAAGGGAAGCTATCTAAAACTAACCTTGCATGCGATTGTTTAACTGAACAAATGCTTTAAAGAGATTGGGGGGTCCGAGGTCAGGTTATACAATGGGTAGTTGTCAATTACCCATCCTATATGTGGTTATCCACATGATATTAGCATTAGGTTTCGCTTTTGTAATTGATGGTGTTTATCTGGTAATAGGTTGGGAAAGTTTCTTGGGAAAGTATGACAGGGAGAGTGAGTTTTGTTGATGCTCGGGTTCTTCCCGATGTTTTTGGTAAGGTACTGGACCTAAGTTTTGATTGATATGAAGGTACTGAACCTAAGGTTTCTTTTTTATTAGTATGCTCGCTAAGATTTTTGCAATCTTATGCCTACGTATTCCCGTTTAAACGAAACAGGGAAATCAGAGCAATCGTAGTTCCTCCTATTCTAAGGGAGGAAAAAGATGTTTTGGTGTCTTGTTCAAAGCCCAAGATTGAAGCTAAAATGTTTTTAGAGAGAATTTGTCATCTCTAAAGGGGGATCGTTGATTTTTGTGTGCCTTGTTCAAAGCCCAAGGTTGATGCTAAAAGGTTAATTGACTCGGCTAGGGGATTTCCTTATATAAAGCCTGCGAGGAGGCTAAATATGTCCGACTCAATAAGAGAGTGTATGTATCTTGTACAAGGCCCAAGATTGAGGCAAAAAAGAAACTGACTCTTTGGGATATCATTATACAAAGCCTAAAAGGAGGCTAAAAGTTTGACTTTGACTCCGCCGGGGAGTTTTATATGTGTTTTGTACAAAGCCCAAGATATAGGCTGAAATGAGAGATTTAATCGACTCTGGTGAGGATATTTTAAGTGTCTTGTACAAAGCCCAAGACGGAGGTTAAACGGACTTGACTCTATTGGAGAGTGTTATTTATCTCGTACGAAGCCCAAGATGGAGGCGGAAAAGAGTTTGACTATGCTTGAGAGTTTATTCCTCAAAGTTTAATGAAGGCTCGGAGGAATTGACTTCACTAGGGAAAATGTTTATCCCAAGCTTATGGATGTTTATATCTCGTACAAAGCCCAAGATAGAGGCTAAAAGGGTTTGACTCAACAAGAGAGTGCTTTTTATCTGTCCTGTACAAGCCCAGGATTGTGGCTGAACAAGCTGGAGAAAGCCTAAGAGTAAGCTAACTTTGCTAGGGTGAATCTTTATACAAAGCCTAAGAGGAGGCTACTGTCCCAACAAGAGGGTGTTTTATCGGTCTTGTACAAAGCCCGAGATTGAGGCTAAAAGGGTTGACTCAACAAGAGAGTACTAAAAGTGATTGACTCAACAAGAGAGTCTGAGACGGTGATTGACTCAACAAGAGAGTCTGACTCAACAAGAGACTCTGAAAAGGTGATTGACTCAATAAGAGAGTCTGAGACTGTGATTGACTCAACAAGAGAGTCCGACTCAACAAGAGAGTCTGAAAAGGTAGTTGACTCAACAAGAGAGTCTGAAAAGGTTAGCTCTGCTGGGGAGAATCATTGTACAAAGCCCAAGAGGAGGTTGACTTCGCTGAGGAAGGATCATTATACAAAGCCTAAGAGGAGGCTAAACTTCTTCAGGGGATTCTTGAGATCCCGAGGCAGGTCCAAATGGGGAATCAACTCTGGCAGGGGAATGCGGAAGAGTTGATAGATCAAAAACCTCGAGGTTATGATTTGAGATAGTGTTATACAGACCCTGGTTCGGGGATTTCTAGGAGAGAGACGGGGTTTTTGAACCCACAAGTTTTAACTCTTACTGGAGATTAATCCAGAATTTGGGGTTTCTCCTATACATTGTAGGGAACTTGAGAATGTCTTTGAGACTCAACGGTATTTAGACTGTCCGAGTCTATTGATAGAGTTTTGTCTTTTGTATGATGCCCAAGAGGAGGCCGACTCTTTTAAGGGATGAGTATCAACCCTAAAATTGGTCTGAGAGTTTTGATTCCTTTTAGAAAGACAGCTCTAATGAAGGATGACTAAGTTCTGTCCTATACCTTTAAGAGGTCTCCAGGGTCCTTGTATTAAGCCCAAGAGAAGGCGTGAGAAATTCTAAGAAGCCGAAGGGTCCTTGTACAACGCCCAAGAGGAGGCGGGGATGCTTTTTGGAAGCCCGTGGGTCTCAAACCAAGAAAAGTTCAAGAAATGCTATTCACCGAGAATAGATCATTTAGTGAAAGATCGTAGGTTTGAAGAAACTCAAGAGATGCTATTCACCGAAAATAGATAAACTCTGGGGAGTAGAATTTCTTTGACAATTTCTAGTAGTGAAAGTTTGAGAAAAGGTTCACGAAGAATACTTCCTTTCTCTTTGCTCCATATTGTTTAACCCCAAGAGAAGGGAAGACTGTATCTGGTAATCATATGGAGATCTAATTTTATTTGTATTTAAGAGTGACTAACAGGCTTTACTTAGTTCTAGACCTAATTGCCGGGGAAAACTCTAAATAACTATACTAGTATATATACAGTTGATATATGACAAGTATGTAAAAGGTTATGAAAGAAGACTAACCATGCGCAGCTTCCCACAATACAGTTATATACATGAAAGCAGTAAATGAAAATGGATAAACACTTACCCGTTGTAGAACTTCCATGTTGTGTTGTTAGTTATTCAACAAAGAAATTAAAGAAAGTTTTGATAATAACTATATATTTGAATTCAAAATCAAAGGAGAAAGTGCTTTGAAAAGATTGTTGGGGCTTATAGCTCAAGGAGATGCCCAGGGTTTTTTATTTTAAACTGGCGGTCGTGTCGAGGTTTTTGAAAACACCGTGGGTCTTATACAATGACTGAGGCATAAATTATTTTTGGTTGTCAAAAGGGGGGGTTGGGTCTTACACACTAATAGAGGCCCAAAAGTGTTTTTTTAAGAAAAAGGAATGGGACTTATAGCTCAAGGAGAAGCCCAGTTACTTTGAAAAGGCGACGATCGCGTCGTTGTTTTGAAAACTGTACAGAGGAACTTATACAATATGTGAGGCCCAAAAGGTTTTTGTATTTTCAAAGGTTTGGGTCTTACACTCTCTCAAGAGGCCCATGAGTGTTTGAAAAATATTGATGAGGGTTGAAAATCAAAGTAACCCTAATTTCATTTTCCTTTAAAAGTAATTATTTAAAGAAAATCAATAAAATGATAAAAAATACCAAATAAGTTTAAATAAACTAGTGATTTTTGTTTAAGGTTTGAAAAATGAGGTTTTAATCACAAGATGATTTAGAACTTATTTGGTTTTGATTTTCAAGATAAATATTCACTTTCAAAATGTTTAAAACAATAAAAAAAATGAATTTATTCACAAAAATACCAACTATATTAAATAAATAATATAAATTTGATTTTTTTGTAGAATAAAATATTTTAATATTTTTGTGATTTTTCAGTAAAAGAACCAATCAAAAATCATTAAAATTGAAGGAGAAATTAATTTTCCAAATCATTAAAAATAATATGAAAAATATGAAAAAATGGAAAAGAGTGGTAAAAAGAGGATCTGGGGCGAGGGGGATTCGAACCCCAGACCTTTTGGGTGCAGCGCGCGCCTTCTACCACTGGGGTGGTGATACATCCGTGTATCAAAACCACCCCATGAATATATGAGCTATGCTTGGTTTTTGGCCTGACCAAGGCAAGGCAAGGTAAGGTTTTGGCCAAAAACGTGAAGCTTGTAACTTTCTCATTTCTCCATGGATTGAGACAAAATTTATATGCATCTGGCCTAGAATTTCACAAGGAATCCAATGGTGGTAGTGGTTTTTTCAGATGAGGCTCCTATTTCAAAACCCGATAGTGTTCTTGAAATAGGCCTATAATTGCATTTTCTATGCTACCTCTTGTTACAGGCATGAATTACATGATGAATTGGTCCAAACACAACATATATAACATGTATGAGATGTATATGTTCAGTGGACTTCAAAGCAATGCATATTTCAAAGAGTTCAAGTTGTGATGCTTACCTCTTTAGGAGCTTTTTGGGCTATCTGCCAAGCTTCTTGTGCCAGAAATAATTTGATGCTTTAGACACCCATCAATTGATCCCTTAGAAACTTTTAGGATGATTGGAATCAGCTAGAAACCTCAGGAATGGAAACTGGCCCTTTCTTGCAAAAGGGGCAAAAGTGACCAAAATATCAACTCTCTTAAATGGTGTGCCAGATGTGGGGAACCATTTGGGATAGTTCAAGGATGATATTTGGAGTGTGTTTGAGGTCTTATCTGGTTTTGAAAGTGACTGTATCAAGACATGGCTTGAAAAATGCAAAAAAGTCCAATTTTGAGGTTTTGAGTGGGGACTTTGAGATTTTTGTGTTACAGGTCACTTATGAGAGTTTGGACAGCTTAGATATGACATTTTGGATGTGTTTGGATCATGAGCTGTGATGGAAATGCTCTCTAACTCAAAAACTCAGAGTTACCTTGCAAAAGAAGGCATTTTGGCCTAGAGAAAGAGATTTTGAGGAAAACAAGTCTTGTAGTGCTTTGGTGTACTCAAACTGAGCGCAAATGAGCTCTATTTATAGTAGAGCAAGTTTATTTTGCAAGCAATAGTGAATGGTGCCTGCAGCAGGCCTTTGGCCAATTGCATCACTTTGGAATCTTAAGTCTCCTCTAGCCATTGACTAGAGGTTAGAGCACAGGCCTATGGCTCTTTGGTTCAGAGATCATCCTTGACTCATTCAGTTGGAATAGGATTAGTTCATGCCACCTTGGTGCATCCATTGAATTCTCCAAAACAAAATTGAAGTCTTGTCCCCCTTTTAGGCTTTTTTAGGTTTGACATGCTACTTGTAGTTCCAAAGACTTGGGAGGCTTATGGATCAGTGTTTGTTCCTCCTTGGTCTCCCCCTGAGGTGTTCAGATGGATAAAATTGTTTGTTATTTGCAAAAATTATCCAAATCGAGCCCTAATACACAATCTGCCTTGCCAAGACAGTTTGCAGCAAGGCAGATTGCCATTGTCATAACTCCTAGCTCAAGTGGAATTTCATGGGGTTCTTGGACATTTTGGAAAGCTGATATATCCTATTTCAATATGATGTCCAACTTTGGTTTTGATCTAACTTGAATTACATTGAAAACTGCCTCTACTTTTGGGAAAAAATAAGGCAGATTCTGACTTAGTGAAAATTTCACTAAGAGTTGGAAAAATGCCACTTTTGTGTTTTCAGCCATTTTGATCACTCCATAACTTAAAATCCATGAGGAATTGGAATGAACTGTAGTTGACACTTTTAAAGTATGCCATGAGAGATATAAATCCATCTCTGGATCAGCCAAAATGGATGCTTGGATCACAAGTTATGATCCTTGGAAGTTGGTACCCTAGCCACTTTGTTCCATAACTTAGAAAAATTATAAGTTTTTATGGTTACCCCTTTTACAAGTTATCCCACTTTCTTTGGTTTTTCTTGATGAATGATGATTCCAATCACACATTAACATCATTTTAGGGTTAAGGAACCTTGGTTGACCAAAAAATCAAAAAGTTAAACTTTGACTTTTTGGTACAGTTGACTTTTTATCAGATGAATTCTAAACTGTGCGATCCTCTATGAAATCAAGTCCTTGACCTAAATCAAACTTAATGGATTGATTTCATAGGTGTTATAGGGTGTATTGAATTATGTCCCATGGTTTGGGAGCATGTCCTGGTCAAAAGTCAATGGCACAGTTGACTTTTTCCTCAAAACCCTAACTGTGGTTCTGATGAATTTGAAACTTGTGAATCAAGCTTCTTGGATCAATCCATTATTGAAAATGGATCAATGTAGTGTATTGGAGACCCTCAAATCATGTCTTGAGGTCTTGGCTCATGTTTTGTCCCAAAAGTCAACTTAGTGGTGAATTAGGTCAAGCGACCCTAATTCCTGATTTTTGAGGAATGCTTCCCCTGAGGCTAAATTGACTTGATGATGGGGTCCATAAGGTCCCATGGAGTATCTTAGGTTATGATTTGAAGCAATGGCTCATGCTCTGATGAAAATTTTCATCTGGAGGCCCTGGTCGACCAAAACCCTAATTTGGTGACACTGGCGATCTTGAGGCTTGATCCACTTGGAATGTTGCAACCTTGTGCTTGATTCTTGATGTGGGAGTCCTATTGATCTTTTATGGATGTTTGAGAAGTTAGACAAGTTGAATATCATGTCATTTCTTGATTGATCCTTTGTCTAAGGGCTCTGAGAGGGCTTGAAACCCAAATTCTTTGATTGTAGTGAATGCTCACCCATCTTTGGGGAGACTAATGAGTATGAAAGTTCATCCATATTGTGATGATGATTTGCACAATGATGGGAATCTTAGTGGTCAAAATTTGGGGTATGACAGATGCCCCTATTTAATCTTCTTGGACCCGAAGGTGTGAATGGCGAAGGCATCCGGGCATTCAGGGTGCAAGATGATTAAATATCGGAATACCCGAAATTTTGATGATGATTATGAATGACAGCTTGCCTATCCATCTTCTTTTGCTAAGCCATGATGCTTAGAAAAGGTAAAACTTCCCCTCGATCCTGGTTTCCTACCAAGGAACTGGTCTTAGTTTCTGATATAAACTTCCCCTCGATCCTGGTTTCCTACCAATGAACTGGTCTCAGTTTCTGAAATAAACTTCCCCTCGATCCGGGTTTTCAGCCAAGGAACTGGTCTAAGTTTCTGAAATAAACTTCCCCTCGATCCTGGTTTTCAGCCAAGGAACTGGGCTAAGTTTCTTTTGTCAATAAACTTTCATGACAAGGGACGCTTACTTATAGCGGTTTTCCTCAAACTTCTCGCCAAATTTTCCTGGGGAGATGCCATTTGATGGGAAAAGTTTTGATGTCAGACGTGCTAGGGAACCCATTTGTCTGAGCTGTAGAGGTGTTCAAACTTATCTGTTGGAGACGCCATTTGTCGACTCTACTGGGGAAAACGAGTCTCTTGAGAGACTGCTTTCCGCTTAGGGATTTACATCATACTTTTCTCGAGGTCTTCTCAGAGAAATTCCATGTGATGTAATCCAATTTGGAGGTACCGATGACCCTTTCGTCAGTGAAATTTTTTGGAGAAAAACTGCTATACTGCCGAATATTTGATTAGGAGGCTTTCTTTGGGGATTTTCCTTAATCCGGGAAAGCGAAGATATTATCTTCAATGGCGAAGAGTGATGTTTGTCAAAAGCTTTCTTGCCTTTCAGAGGTTCAAGTTATCAAAGTGGTCGAGGACCGGCTTCAATCCAGAAATAAACTATAGGAGAAATTGTTCAGACGCAACATTTCCTGACAAGGAAAGAACTGACAACTCGAAGGACATGAGGACTTTTATCACTAGGGGATAAGACCGACTAGAGTGATAGCAATGCAATATGATTGTGAATACAAACCAATAATGCATGATGTATGTATGTATATGCTGACAAAACTGACATGACATACAGACTAAGTGATGAACATGACTGGATACTCGGCCACTGCTGGGAACAAGGAAATACCATTTGGTCCAAAATAGCAATTCTGCCTTGCTTAGGAGAGATAATCCCTGTGGGGAAAACCGTTGGTCGGGCTTAGGAGATAAGAACTCTGCCGGGGATATCAGATGGGAGAACCACAATTTGATACAGTTGATCCTTCATTCAGGCATACTGGTTTAGAAGGAGTACTTTGATTCTGTACCTTGAGGTTCGATTACTTCTAGAGAAGCGATCGATGTTCTTTCGATATTCAACAGTCAAAAGAAATTGCCATCCTTTAAAAGCAGAAAATTTGACAAGTAAATTCATTTTCATTTTATTTCAAGAATTGGTAATCATGTTTAAAAAACATCATTCTATAAAGCTAAAACAAATGATAATTGCAAACAAAAGCATTAAGGGCTCAAATTTTATTGATAGGATGGAAATCAGCTAAACGCGTGATTCCATGGAGTATTTACAAAGTTAGAAAATGGTAATTTACGAGAAAAGGGCTACATAGAAACATAACGACCATTATCCTTCTACCAACTTTGAATTCTGGACATCCTGAGCTTTCATCGAAGATGACCTTGACTGGAGTTTTCCAGATGGATGGTATTACTGCTGCTGGGGGATTTGTCCCTTTGTTGGACATAGTTACTTGCCATGAATCCCTAATTTTTGCTTGGATTGTACTTTGATATTTTCAATCCACCGGGATGATTTTTGATTATGTCTCTAATTTTTTCCTGGACCGCCCTTTCAGGTTTTCAATCCACCGAGACGCCTTTTTTTTAGTTTAGGCGGAGTATTTCTTGACTACATCAACATTCGTGGGGTAGGAAAATTCTTCTCCAATCATGGTTGCGAGTCTCAAGGCGCAACCTGAGAAGTTTTTCTTGACCACATAGGGGCCATCGTAATTTGGAGTCCATTTGCCCCGGGAATCAGTGAGAAATGATTGTATCTTTTTGAGCACAAGGTCTCCTTTTCTGAAGACGCGAGGTCGAACCTTTTTGTCAAATGCTTTCTTCATCCACTACTGATACAACTGACCATGGCATAGTGCCGTTATTCGCTTCTCTTCGATCAGATTCAGTTCTTCGTGTCGATTTTGACACCATTCAGCTTCTGTTAACTTAGCTTCCATCAATACCCGGATTGATGGGATCTCTACTTCTATGGGGAGCACTGCCTCCATGCCATATACTAGAGAGAAAGGGGTTGCCCCTGTTGAAGTGCGGACAGATGTGCGATAACCGTGAAGAGCAAAGGGCAGCATCTCGTGCCAGTCTTTGTAGGTTACAACCATCTTCTGAACAATCTTCTTGATGTTCTTGTTAGCCGCTTCTACCGCTCCTTTCATCTTAGGTCGGTAGGGAGATGAGTTATGGTGTTCGATCTTGAACTCTGCGCACAACTCTTTCATCATCTTGTTGTTCAGGTTAGATCCATTACCCGTAACGATCTGGCTTGGAACACCATAACGTCAAATGATATTATTTTGGATAAATCGGACCACCACTTGTCGGGTCACATTGGTGTATGACGCTGCTTCGACCCACTTGGTGAAGTAGTCAATGGCTACCAGGATGAATCGATGTCCGTTTGAAGCTTTAGGTTCGATCATGCCGATCATGTCGATTCCCCATATGGAAAAAGCCCATGGGGAAGAAAGAACTTTGAGATGCGTTGGCAGTATATGGATTTTGTCTGAGTATATCTGACACTTGTGGCACCTCCTCATGTACTTGTAGCAGTCAGATTCCATTGTCAACCATTAGTACCCGACTCTTAGAATTCTTCTCGCCATTGTGTGTCCGTTGGCATGAGTGCCAAAGGATCCTTTGTGAATTTCCTTTATCATCATGTTTGCTTCTGGTCTGTCTATGCATCAGAGCAATACCATGTCAAAGTTTCTCTTATAGAGTGCATCGTCGCTCAGAAAGAAACTGCCTGTCAATCTTCTGAGGGTCTTTCTGTCTTTTTTGGATGCCCCAGGTGGGTACTCCTGTTTCTGAAGGAAGCACTTGATATCGTGGTACCAAGGTTTGTTGTCTATGACTACTTCAATCATGAAGATGTAAGTTGTCCTTTCAAGGCGCATTATGTCAATCTTAGGTATGTCATTCCATTGACCTACACTAATCATGGAGGAGAGAGTGGCTAATGCGTCAGCCATGTGATTCTCCTCACGAGGGATATAATGAAACTCGATTCTATTGAAGAAGGGTAACAACCTTCTCGCGTAGTCTCTGTAAGGAATCAATCCTGATTGGTATGTGTTCCAATCTCCTTTGATCTAATTGATAACCAGGGCTGAGTCGCCATATACATCCAAGTGTTTGATTCTTAAGTCAATCGCTTCCTCGAGACCCATGATACAAGCTTCGTATTCAGCCTCGTTATTTGTGCACTTAAATGTCAGTCGGGCAGTGAAAGGAATGTGGGTACCCTGAGGTGTTATGATGATTGCCCCAATTCCATTTCCATAGTGGTTGACAACTCCGTTAAAGATTAGTTCCCACTGGGAACCTGGTTCTGGCCCTTCATTGGGTAGTGGTTCATCGCAATCTTTCATTTTCAAATACATGACATCTTCGTCTGGGAAGTCAAATCCGACTTATTCCTGATCGTTAATCAGTTGATGAGCCAAATGATCGGCTAAAACACTTCTTTTAACGGCTTTTTGAGCGTGGTACTCAATGTCGTATTCTGATAACAACATCTGTCAACGGGCAATCCTTCCCGTGAGAGCAGGTTTTTCAAAGACATACTTGATTGGATCCATTTCTGAGATTAACCAAGTGGTGTGATGAATCATATATTGGCGAAGACGTTTGGCTGCCCAAGCCAGAGCACATCAAGTTTTCTCAAGCATAGTGTACAGAGTTTCACAGTATGTGAATTTCTTGCTCAAATAGTAGATGGCAGACTGTTTCCTTTTGGTTTCGTCTTGTTGGCCAAGCACACAACCCATAGAGTCTTCCAAGACTATTAAGTAGATGATTAGTGGTCTTCCTTCCACTGGAGGTGATATAATCGGTGGATTCAACAGGTATTCCTTGATACAATCGAAGGTCGTTTGGCAGTCTTCTGTCCAAATGCAATCCTGATCGGCGAACATGTCGCGATCATGAGGAATATAAATCTAGAAATGTAATTCAAACGTCCCAGGAATCCCCTGACTTGTTTTTCAGTCTTTGGAGAAGGAATTTCTTGAATGGCCTTGACTTTGTCAGGATCAACCTCAATTCCTTTCTGGCTGACGATGAACCCTAACAGTTTCCCTGAACGGACACCGAAGGTGCACTTGTTGGGATTCAAGCAGAGTTTGTACTTCCTCAAACGCTCGAATAGTTTTGACAGGTGGGTCACATGCTCCTCCTCTGTTCTAGATTTGGCAATCATGTCATCGACATACACTTCTATTTCTTTATGTATCATGTCATGAAACAGAGTAGTCATGGCCCTTTGATAGGTTGCCCCGACGTTCTTCAAACCGAGCTGCATTACCTTGTAATAAAAGGTGCCCCATGGGGTGATAAAGGAATTTTTCTCCATGTCTTTCGGCGCCATTTTTATCTGAATATAGCTCGAGAATCCATCCATGAAGGAGAAAACTTTGAATTTTGCTGTACTGTCAACCAGCATGTCAATGTGTGGTAAGGGAAAGTCATCCTTCGGACTGACTTTGTTCAGATCCCTATAGTCTACACACATTCTGACTTTTCCGTCCTTTTTCAGAACTGGTACTATGTTGGCTAACCATTGAGGATACTCTGATGTGGCGAGGAAACTCGCGTCAATCTGTTTCTGTACTTCGTCTTTGATTTTGATGGCCATGTCTGGATGAGTCCGTCTTAGTCTTTGTTTCATCGGCGGACATTATGATCTTAGCGGTAGATGATGTTCCACGATGCTGGTATCCAACACTAGCATGTTCTGATAGGACCAAGCGAATACATCGGGAAACTCTTTGAGAAGCTTTTTCAAACTTTCTTTGACAGTTGGACTGAGCAGTGCCCCAATCTTGACTTTTTTTCTCTCTTCTTCTGAACCCAAGTCGACCGTTTCCAACGGCTCTTTGTGTGGTTCAATGGACCTTTCCTCTTGTCTGAGTAGTCGGGAGATCTCTTCTGGAATTTCTTCATCATTTTCTTCTTTAGCCTCAAATACCAGGAATTCAAAGTTGGGAGAAGGCATTGGATCGTATGTTTCAATGGGGTTTAAAACAAGCAATCTGCAATGATGTGATGATTATTTTTTAGAAGAGATAGAGAGAAATGCAAAAGTGTGTGCAGTGTATTTTCTAAAAATGCTTGCTTTTATTATTTGAGTTGTTTTTAGGATTACCATTTTCTGAAAAAGCGAAAAGAGAAAACAACAATAAATGTGGAAATAACAGAATGATGTTATTTTATTTATGATTTTGTCCATTCTTGAAACTACAGCCCTATAAAACAAAACTCTGTCGCTTTGGGCAAAGCAAAGAGGGACATTTACAGAAAGTGAGCCCTATTAAAACATTTGTTTCACCTGGGCAGGGTGAAAGATTAAGATGAAGACGACAATTACTTTGACTTATCAACGACTTTCAGAACATCGACAGCAACCCATTGGCGGCGAACTCCTCGGTGAATCACAAAGTCCGATACCTTCCTTATTGATTTGTCTTCAGAAATAACGCTGATTTGTGGTGGAGCAGGATCATTGGAATCTGTCTCCCAGGCATAGTTGTTGTAGGAGGATTCTTCAGCTATATCTTGCATAGTGTTTGTGCTCTCAGGTAAATCTCCTCATCCAGTTGGCTGGATATCTTCGAGCCTGATACGAGAGCTTTCAGGAGCGGTGTACTTGACCAAATAGTCGAATTAGCCACTCGGTTGTCCTAAGGTGTCCCATACTTCAGTGGAACTGGAGGAGTCATCCCTCTCGATGACGTTGACCTCGGGAAAAGCATAGTTGATGAATTCTAGTCCTGCAAACTATGCAAATCCATCGTCGTGCTGGATATTTTCTGAATGCCCTGAGTGTTGATCCCATGACATGGTGGGGACGCAGGTATTCTTTTCAATAATGCTCAGCTGATATACGTCGTTGGGCTGATTCTCTTGCCCCGAGTCTCCTGGGTACGGCTGCCAGATAGGCAGACCATCTATCAGGCCATAATAGTCGTGGTCAAAGTTACCTTTCATTAGAGTGTCTTCCTCTAATGAGTTTGGTGGAGCACGACATCCTTCCGGATCACAATCTCCGTAGATCATTTTAACGTCTGATCTTAGTATATATCTCGGACCCTGCATGGGGAAGCAGAATGGTGTAGGCGCTTCTTCTTGAGACATATAACCGTCCTCGTTGAGATAGGATTTCCATTCTTCATCTTTATCGGAGGAGTCACCCTCGTTGATGGTATGTACCTCTTGAGACACTGGGTGAAGGAAACCTCCACTATGGAAGAAGTCTTGAATGAGATGAAAACTTTCATCGTTAGCAGTAGTCTGGGTACAGGTTGATGAAAAACCAAGACCCTTCTTTGTTTTGTTATTAGTAGGAATGACAAGCTGTCCCCATCCTTTTGTATTGTTACTTTTGATCACCTCAAGAGCATTTTTGTACGAGGAAATCGAGGTTCCTTTCTCTGATTGATTCTCCTTGCTCACCGAAAGTGCCTGGAACTGAGTTCCAACAACCACCTCAGGTTCTACACAAGTAGATGATGATAGGTTACTCACGATCAAGGCTTGCTCTCCACAGACTGTGACGAGTTGATCATTCTTGACAAACTTCAGTTTTTGGTGAAGTGTCAAAGTGACTTGGAAAGTGTGAGGACCGATAGTTATGGGAAGGTCGACTTCACCGATAACCGTTTTTGGGGATCCGTCAAATGCTTTGTCGACGACCTCATTGCCTCTCATTGGAGATCCTTTAAATGATAGTCGCATTAAAGTGGACTTGGGCATAACATTCAGAGTTGATCCGGTGTCTATCAATACGCTGGCTAAAGCATCATCCTGGCAGTTGACTGTAATATTAAGCGCCATGTTGTGACTTTTGCCCTCTTCTGGCAGTTCCTCATCACTGAACCCTAAGTTGTTGCAGGAAGTGATGTTGGAGATGATGTTGTCGAATTGTCGTATTGTTACATCCGGTTCCACAAAGGCCTGCTCTAAGACTTTCTGTAGAGCCTCTCTGTGGGCTTCGGAACTGAGTAAAAGAGACAGCACATATATTTTTGAAGGAGTCTGCAATAGTTGATCAACGATGTTGTATTCACTCCTTTGGATGAGCTTCAGCATCTCATCATTGTTTTTTGAAAGGTCGGGATCACTGGATTGGCCGACTAATGGATTGGGAACTTCCGTTTGAGGTTCCTTCTCTCTGGTAGGTTCTCCAACCTCTCGGTTGAAGATTCGACCGCTCCGTGTTACCCGACTGATGTCTGTAATATTCACGACGGAGGGTAATGGAATTTCCTTTCCATTTTCAATTGTTTTTGCACCGTACTTGTAAGGGATCGCCTTATCGGACTTGTACGATACCGGTCCCGGCAAGTAGATAACTACAAAAGCCTTCTGATTCTTCTGACCATTGTAAGTAATTTCAATAAGTTCCTGGTTGGGAACTTTCCTACTATCCAAAGGAATTCTTGATTCGTCAAGCAGAGGGATTATGGCACAAACATCTTTGGTCCTCTCATGATTAGAGATTACGACAACACCTTTGAGCTGATCAGTGAAATAGTTGGGCATCAAGTTGATTGACCTAGAATCTGGACACGGTTGAATCTCTTTATGGTCCAATTGACTCTGAAGGGCTGCTCGTACGAGGTAGCATCCTTGGTAATTCTCCGAGCAGACTCTACAGCGCTGGTAGTTGTGTGGTGGCACCTGGCCACGTCCGCTTTGAATGCAGTGTAACCTCACTAGGTCTAATTCCGTTGATCGGACATCCTGACTTTAATGTCTAGTAGGGTTCCCGTTAGTCACACTGATTTGTTGTGTGTCTTCGTCTAGATAGATCGGAAGCCACCAATGGTTTAACAAGTGTTGCAAAGTTCTTTGAACGAGAGCACACCCTTGGTCGCTCTCATGGCACACTGTACAGTTCTGATACTCATGTGAATTCAGAAAACCGAGTTGGACTTGCATAGCGTGTAACTTCACCAAGTTGGTATTCATCAAACGAATATCGAAGATTTGAATCATGTTGACTTGATAAGGATTTCTATCATGGTAGTCCTGGATCCATCCAAGATCCATCTGACACTGGAGGGCCTCCTGTACAAAAGAGCATCCCTGGTTGTTTACCGAGCAAGTCAGACAGAAATTGTAATCATGTCGTGGCAGATTATGATACTGGCTTTGCCTTGAGTGCATTGCCACCAAGTTGATATTCATCGTACGGATGTCGTGGTTCTGAATGATGTTGGAATTCGTATAAGTCATATTGACTCCACGAATTCGGTGATCCTGGATCCATCTGAGATCCAATTGTTCCTGTAGAGCTGATTGCACCACAGAACATCCTTGATTGTCTTTAGAGCAGGCCTCACACTGGTGATAATTGTGAGCCGGTATATGACCATACCCGCTCTGTCTGCGATGCATCTTAACCAGATTAGCCCTTAATAAGTGTACATCGTGAATTTGATAGCTGTGGTTAGACTCTCCCTCTATCAAATTTACTGCAGCTTTCTCGTGTTGAGGCAACGGGTTCGTCTGAACATTTAGATTTGTATCTTTGAAGGATAAGACCCCGCTCCTGACAAGCTTTTACTAATCAGATTTGAAGCTGAGACAGTTTTCTATGTTATGCCCTGGTCCTCCTTGATGGTAAGGACAAGTCTGATCCATTTTGAACCAAAAAGGCGGATTTTTCGGAATCACAAGAGGAGCCCTGGTTTGGACATGCCCCTTGACCAGTAGTAATGGAAACAATTTTGCGTACAATATTGGTATAGGGTCAAACCCAGGTGGTCGCGTTGTACGGTTGTTGTTGTACGGAGGACGAGCCTGCTGAAGAGGCTGTTGTATCCTTGACTGAATTTGTTGTTGATTCGGTTGGTTTTGAGCAACCTGAGGTTGATACGTAGAAACAGGCATAGGGTTAATAGTAGGAGTTACAGCTGCTACTGGTTGGTACCGTCGCCTTTGCTTTCCGAGAGAGATATTGCCAATATCTTGCTCTTTTTTCTTAGGGAGAGCACTACCGTATCTTTTGGTACCGCTTGATGGTACATCGTCTTTAACTAAACGTAATTCTCGGACTGCTTCCTCAAGATGAACTCCCATGCCGACCATCTCAGTGAATTCGTTGGGCGCAATGGCGACCATTCTGTAGTAGTAAAATGAGCTCAAAGTTTTCAAGAAGATCTTTGTCATCTCTTTTTCCTCAAGAGGTGGACAAATCTGAGCGACAATTTCACACCATCGCTAAGCATACTCCTTAAAGGTTTCTTTGTCCTTTTGTGACATGGCTCTAAGTTGATCTCTGTCCGGTGCCATGTCTAGGTTATACTTATATTGTTGAACGAAGGCAGCGCCAAGATCTCTGAAAGTACGATCTTGGTGCGGTTTGAACCCATGTACCATTTGAGTACGACACCGGTTAAACTATCCTGAAAATAGTGGATCAGTAGCTGGTGGTTCTCTGTCTGAGTTGATATCCTCCGAGCGTACATCACCAAATGGATTTGAGGGCAAGAGTTACCCTTGTATTTCTCAAATTCGGGCACCTTGAATTTGTGCGAAACTTTCACATTGGGGACCAAACAAAGGTCTGCGACGTCCTTTCCAAATAGATCCTGACCGCGAATGGCTTGCAGTTCTTTCTGCATCTCCAGGAATTGTTCCTAGAACTCCTTCATTCTATTGTCCATACTTTTGCTTCCACCAGAATGTACCTGGGGAATCTGCCCTTCCGGGACAGCGTGTACCACGGGTGGTGGTATAATCATTATGGCAGTGACTCTTGGCGTCTCCTGAAGTTTGTAACCTTCAGGAGTTGTCGTCATGCCCCTAGCATCTTCGCTTTCCCGAAGTTTGTAACCTTCAGGCCCAGCGGCTCCTGCTGTAGTTCCCAAATCTTCAGTGATCGGCGGAATATATCCTTCCGGGATATAGTTGAGTGGCATTCCCCAGGGACGATCTTTAGGCATGTTATACCGAGGATCAATCTTTTCCACTATAGGCGTTGATGTGATCTCTGAGATCACAGTCTATTGTATCTGAGCTGCTTCCAGAGCTTGCATGTCACTGTGAAGCTTCCTTAGATCCTCCCTCAGAGCGTCGATTTCTTCTCTCAGCTCTCTGTTCTCTTCCTCGAGATTATCTATTTTCTTTTGAATGTTGGCCCGAGTATTGTACGAATGAGTCAGTTTGACTCTAGAATCGAGACACAAACGTGAGATTCATAGGGAAGAAGAATGTGTTAAGTGAGAATGATGAATGATATGCAATGATTATATTTAGTTTTTTTTGTTTAATCAAAAGAAACTTCAATAATTGGATTGCAAATATCAAACAGTGGGGAAACCCCGTTTTATTGAATTCAAAGATTGCGGAAATGGAAATACAGTAATTACAAAGTGCTGAAAAAGGAAATCTAAACTTATGGATCCCGAGTCCTCTCTGAGGAGAGCTCAGGTGCTAATTCTGGTACTTTCCTTTTCTTTGACCGGGGCTCTTGGGCCGTTGTCGGGTTGTCATTCCTTTGCCAAGTGAAAGGAGTGAGCAAGTTCCTTTGGTCTTCTTGATTCTCTACAGCATGCTGCTCTAAAATCTCAATCAGAGCGTATTTATCTTTCAATAGTTGATGTATTTTCTTACACTCCACATTGAGAATGAGGTACTTGTTCTTCCAAGACCTCCTCTCCTGTTGAACTTTGTTGAGAGTAACTTGAAGTTTTTCCGTGTCAAACATAAAGTAAAGGACAAGTTCCTTTAATGGAAGAACTTCGTGACGAGGGTAAGGCATCCTCAGCTTTAGAGCTCTAGTTTGTACCCAATGGAGATAAGGTTCCATCGAGACACAATATGGTTTTCCTAGAGACTCTCTTCCTTTCCTATGAACATGTTTCCAAGCATGCACTATTTCTGTCTTTAGTGCCCTGTCATTTTCTCCTTCCTTGAAGAAAAGACCTTCCAGATGAGCATTACACGAAACATGCCTCATCGGGTATCCGAATTGACGACGAACTAAAACTGGATGATAACTGATTCCTCCCTTAGTTCATATGAGGGGTATATTAGGGAAGTTTCCACAACGGTCAATGATCCTGATCCCGTCATAGATTCGATTGTACCAATCGATGTCAGAGTTGGTAAGAGACATGATTCTCTGCGACCAACGTAAAGTACTCTTATGATCCCAGAATGTGGCAGACTTTGGAAAATGGGAAGTGAACCATTTGTACAGCAGGGGTACACAGCATGTGATCATTCCTCCGCTGTACAAATTCCTTAAGTGTACAGAATGATAGGCATCTGCGAGCAGTGTTGGTAGGGGGTTTCCAATAAAAAATATCTTAATGGCATTGATATCAACGAAGTTATCAATGTTAGGAAACAAAAATAACCCGTAGGTGAGCAAAACAAAATGCTCTCGAAAGCAGTCACATTTCCTATACTAGCAAAGTACAGGGCTTTCTTTGTCAAAAACTGGGCTGGCAAACCTTGGATTCCACCCTTAGTAGTCATGTGAGTCCTGACTTCTGACTCGTCCAAATAGTTTGCTCTTGTAATGGTTTGATCTTTTGGAATTTCTTCCAGTCCAGAAAAGGAAGCGTGATCAGTGATAGGTAAATCGGTTAGGTGAGAGTACTCCTAAAGTGTTGGTGCTAGCTGATAATCCGGGAATGTGAAATAGTGATAGTCCGGATCGTAGAACTGGATTAGCGTGAACAGGATTCCCTCAATTACATGGACCCTTAACAGAGACATCACTCCACCGTACTTAGCTCTGAAAGCCTCAGGGTTGGTGATCATCCTCGCCAAACCTCTTAAATCCTCTAATTTTGGAACCTTGAAGGTGTACTTGTGCGTCTTCCTTATACCGAAATCCATAAGCAATATTTCTCTCTGATATTTGCAATCATTGTCTTAGTTTAATTTGAAAAGAGAGACTAGAAGATAAATTTTTCTTTGTTTTAATGTTTTTTTTTAAATGAATGCATGAATGCAGCACACAAAAACATAGAAAAAACATGGGGTCAAAGGTTTGGTGTCATGAAGTCAAGGCTCTACCCATCCCCAAAGGTTATACTGGTGATTTTTTGTACCTGTCCTTAAAATCATCGGCCCCTCTTTGGACAACAACAGCAGGCTGGAATCACCCGAGGAAGCTGATGTATCTTTGAGTAATCTCAAATGAGGGTAGTATTGCGTGACAACTATTTCCGATAGCTTTCGCACTACAAAATAGTAACATGGTCTTAGTCTACTAAAATTCTCAGCTTCTCAGATAACCCAATCGAACAATCTGCTTTCAACAACCGAAGTCGTATAGGCATTGAATCCGCAAAGGGTATCTCCACTTATTCGATGGTCGACCGGGATCTCTTATTTCGGAGTCACTCCCTGTAAGATTACCCGTCTAGTGCCATCACTTATCTTAGGTGTATACTCAAACTTTCCAGATGCGGCATTACACGCATTCCCGTTAGCAGAAAAATAAACACGGATATCAATTAGGAAAAGCAATATATATATTTATCCTAAAACTAACATCCTAGACCTCTTAAGAGCTATAATAATCCTAGTCTTAACAAACAAAATGGGTCCCCAGCAGATTTGCCATTTTTCTGTAGCGAGCGATTTTTTTCGGTGACGCGACCACCTTATTGCTGAAGTTTGGGTTTTCCTCCTCAAGGAGAAAGGGTGCTACTTTCAGATTTCTTATTTATCCCATGAAGCTGGAAGGGAAAGGGAAGCTATCTAAAACTAACCTTGCACGCGATTGTTTAACAAAACAAACGCTTTAAAGAGATTGGGGGGTCCGGGGTCAGGTTATACAATGGGTAGTTCTCAATTACCCATCCTATATGTGGTTATCCACATGATATTAGCATTAGGTTTCGCTGTTGTAATTGATGGTGTTTATCTGGTAATGGGTTGGGAAAGTATGACAGGGAGAGTGAGTTTTGTTGATGCTCGGGTTCTTCCCGATGTTTTTGGTAAGGTACTGGACCTAAGTTTTTATTGATATGAAGGTATTGGACCTAAGGTTTCTTTTTTATTAGTATGCTCGCTAAGATTTTTGCAATCTTATGCCTACGTATTCCCGTTTAAACGAATCAGGGAAATCAGAGCAATCGTAGTTTCTCCTATTCTAAGGGAGGAAAAGATGTTTTGATGTCTTATTCAAAGCCCAAGATTGAAGCTAAAATGTTTTTAGAGAGAATTTGTCATCTCTAAAGGGGGATCGTTGATTTTTGTGTGCCTTGTTCAAAGCCCAAGGTTGATGCTAAAAGTTTAATTGACTCGGCTAGGGGATTTCCTTATATAAAGCCTGCGAGGAGGCTAAATATGCCCGAATCAATAAGAGAGTGTATGTATCTTGTACAAGGCCCAAGATTGAGGCAAAAAAGAGACTAACTCTTTGGGATATCATTATACAAAGCCTAAGAGGAGGCTAAAAGTTTGACTTTGACTCCGCCGGGGAGTTTTGTATGTGTCTTGTACAAAGCCCAAGATAGAGGTTGAAATGAGAGATGTAATCGACTCTGGTGAGGATATTTTAAGTGTCTTGTACAAAGCCCAAGACGGTGACTCTATTGGAGAGTGTTATTTATCTCGTACGAAGCCCAAGATGGAGGTGGAAAAGAGTTTGACTCTGCTTGAGAGTTTATTCCTCAAAGTCTAATAAAGGCTCAGAGGAATTGACTTCGCCGGGGAAAATGTTTGTCCCAAGCTTATGGATGTTTATATCTCGTACAAAGCCCAAGATAGAGGCTAAAAGGGTTTGACTCAACAAGAGAGTGCTTTTTATCTGTCCTGTACAAAGCCCAGGATTGTAGCTGAACAAGCTGGAGAAAGCCTAAGAGTAGACTAACTTTGCTAGGGTGAATCTTTATACAAAGCCTAAGAGGAGGCTACTGTCCCAACAAGAGGGTGTTTTATCTGTCTCGTACAAAGCCCGAGATTGAGGCTAAAAGGGTTGACTCAATAAGAGAGTACTAAAAGTGATTGACTCAACAAGAGAGTCTGAGACAGTGATTAAATCAATAAGAGAGTCTGACTCAACAAGAGAGTCTGAAAAGGTGATTGACTTAACAAGAGAGTCTGAGGCTGTGATTGACTCAACAAGAGAGTCTGACTTAACAAGAGAGTCTGAAAAGGTAGTTAACTCAATAAGAGAGTCTAAAAAGGTTAGCTCCGCTGGGGAGAATCATTGTACAAAGCCCAAGAGAAGGCTGACTTCGCTGAGGAAGGATCATTATACAAAGCCTAAGAGGAGGCTAAACTTCTGCAGGGGATTCTTGAGATCCCGAGGCAGGTCCAAATAGGGAATCAACTCTGGCAAGGGAATGCGGAAGAGTTGATAGATCAGAAACCTTGAGGTTCTGATTTGAGATAGTGTTATACTGACCTTGGTTCGGGAATTTCTAGGAGAGAGACAGGGTTTTATAACCCACAAGTTTTAACTCTTACTGGAGATTAATCCAGAATCTGGGGTTTCTCCTATACGTTGTAGGGAACTTGAGAATGTCTTTGAGACTCAAGGGTATTTAGACTGTCTGAGTCTATTGATAGAGTTTTGTCTTTTGTATGATGCCCAAGAGGAGGCCGAATCTTTTAAGGGATGAGTATCAACCCTAAAATTGGTCTGAGAGTTTTGATTCCTTTTAGAAAGATAGCTCTAACGAAAGATGACTAAGTTCTGTCCTATACCTTTAAGAGGTCTTCAGGGTCCTTGTATTAAGCCCAAGAGAAGGCGTGAGAACTTCCAAGAAGCCGAAGGGTCCTTGTACAACGCCCAAGAGGAGGCGGGGATGCTTTTAGGAAACCCGTGGGTCTCAAACCAAGAAAAGTTCAAGAAATGCTATTCACCGAGAATAGATCATTTAGTGAAAGTTCGGAGGTTTGAAGAAACTCAAGAGATGTTATTCACCGAGAATAGATCAACTCTGGGGAGTAGAATTTCTTTGACAATTTCTAGTAATGACAGTCTGAGAAAAGGTTCATGATGAATACTTCCTTTCTCTTTTCTCCATATTGTTTAACCCTAAGAGAAGGGAAGACTGTATCTGGTAATCATATGGGGATCTAGTTTTATTTGTATTTAAGAGTGACCAACAGGCTTTACTTAGTTCTAGACCTAATTGCCGGGGAAAACTCTATATAACTATACTAGTATATATACAGTTGATATATGACAAGTATGTAAAAGGTTATGAAAGAAGACTAACCATGCGCAGCTTCCCACAATACAGTTATATACATGAGAGCAGTAAATGAAAACGGATAAACACTTACCCATTGTAGAGCTTCCATGTTGTGTTGTTAGTTGTTCAACAAAGAAATTAAAGAAATTTTTGATAATAACTGTATATTTGAATTCAAAATCAAAGGAGAAAGTGCTTTGAAAAGATTGTTGGGGCTTATAGCTCAAGGAGAGGCCCAGGGTTTTTTATTTTAAACTGGCGGTCGTGCCGAGGTTTTTGAAAACATCGTTGGTCTTATACAATGACTGAGGCCCAAATTATTTTTGGTTTTCAAAAAGGGGGTTTGGGTCTTACACTCTAATAGAGGCCCAAAAGTGTTTTTTTAAGAAAAAGGAATGGGACTTATAGCTCAAGGAGAAGCCCAGTTACTTTGAAAAGGCGACGATCGCGCCGTTGTTTTGAAAACTATACAGAGGGACTTATACAATATGAGAGGCCCAAAAGGTTTTTTTTTTTATTTTCAAAGGGTTGGGTCTTACACTCTCTCAAGAGTCCCATGAGTGTTTGAAAAAGATTGATGAGGGTTGAAAATCAAAGAAACCCTAATTTCATTTTCCTTTAAAAGTAATTATTTAAAGAAAATCAATAAAATTATAAAAAATACCAAATAAGTTTAAATATACTACTTGTGATTTTTGTTTAAGCTTTGAAAAATGAGGTTTTAATCACAAGATGATTTAGAACTTATTTGGTTTTGATTTTCAAGATAAATATTCACTTTTAAAATGTTTAAAATAATAAAAAAATGAATTTATTCACAAAAATACCAACTATATTAAATAAATAATATAAATTTTATTTTTTTGTAGAATAAAATATTTTAATATTTTTGTGATTTTTCAGAAAAAGAACCAATAAAAAATTATTAAAATTGATGGAGAAATTAATTTTCCAAATCATTAAAAATAATATGAAAAATATGAAAAAAATGGAAAAAAAAAGTGGTAAAAAGAGGATCTGGGGCGAGGGGGATTCGAACCCCAGACCTCTTGGGTGCAGCACGCGCCTTCTACCACTGGGGTGGTGATACATCCGTGTATCAAAACCACCCCATGAATATATGAGGTATGCTTGGTTTTTGGCCTGGCCAAGGCAAGGCAAGGCAAGGTTTTGGCAAAAAATGTGAAGCTTGTAACTTTCTCATTTCTCCATGGATTGGGAGAAAATTTATATGCATATGGCCTAGAATTTCACAAGGAATCCAATGGCGGCGGTGGTTTTTTCAGATGAGGCTCATATTTCAAAACCCGATAGTGTTCTAGAAATAGGCCTATAATTGCATTTTCTATGCTACCTCTTGTTACAAGCATGAATTACATGATGAATTGATCCAAACACAACATATATAACATGTATGAGATGTGTATAATCAGTGGACTTCAAAGCAATGCATATTTCAAAGAGTTCAAGTTGTGATGCTTACCTCTTTAGGAGCTTTTTGGGCTATCTGCCAAGCTTCTTATGCCAGAAACAATTTGATGCTTTAGACACTCTCAATTGATCCCTTAGAAGCTTTTAGGATGATTGGAATCAGCTGGAAACCTCAGGAATGGAAACTGGCCCTTTCTTGCAAAAGGGGCAAAAGTGACCAAAATATCAACTCTCTCAAATGGTGTTCCAGATGTGGGGAACCATTTGGGACAGTTCAAGGATGATATTTGGAGTGTGTTTGAGGTCTTATCTGGTTTTGAAAGTGACTGTATCAAGACATGGCTTGAAAAATGCAAAAAAGTCCAATTTTGAGATTTTGAGAGGGGACTTTGAGATTTTTGTGTTACAGGTCACTTATGAGAGTTTGGATAGCTTAGATATGACATATTGGATGTGTTTGGATCATGAGCTGTGATGGAAATGCTCCCTAACTCAAAAACTCATAGTTACCTTGCAAAAAAAGGCATTTTGGCCTAGAGAAAGAGATTTTGAGGAAAACAAGTGTTGTAGTGCTTTGGTGTACTCAAACTGAGCACAAATGAGCTCTATTTATAGTAGAGCAAGTTTGTTTTGCAAGCAATAGTGAATGGTGGCTGCAGCAGGCTTTTGCCAATTGCACCACTTTGGAATCTTAAGTCTCCTCTAGCCATTGACTAGAGGTTAGAGCACAGGCCTATGGCTCTTTGGTTCAGAGATCATCCTTGACTCATTCAGTTGGAATAGGATCAGTTCATGCCACCTTGGTGCATCCATTGAATGCTCCAAAACAAAATTGGAGTCTTGTCCCCCTTTTAGGCTTTTTTAGGTTTGGCATGCTACTTGTAGTTCCAAAGACTTTGGAGGCTTATGGATCAGTGTTTGTTCCTCCTTGGTCTCCCCCTGAGGTGTTCAGATGGATAAACTTGTTTGTTATTTGCATAAATTAGCCAAATCGAGCCCTAATGCACAATCTGCCTTGCCAAGACAGTTTGCAGCAAGGCAGATTGCCATTGTCATAACTCCTAGCTCAAGTGGAATTTCATGGGGTTCTTGGACATTTTGGAAAGCTGATATATCCTATTTCAATATGATGTCCAACTTTGGTTTTGATCCAACTTGAATTACATTGAAAACTTCCTCTACTTTTGGGAAAAAATAAGGCAGATTCTGACTTAGTGAAAATTTCACTAAGAGTTGGAAAAATGCCACTTTTGTGTTTTTAGCCATTTTGATCACTCCATAACTTAAAATCCATGAGGAATTGGAATGAGCTGTAGTTGACACTTTTAAAGTATGCCATGAGAGCTACAAATCCATCTTTGGATCAGCCAAAATGGTTGCTTGGATCACAAGTTATGATCCTTGGAAGTTGTTACCCTAGCCACTTTGTTCCATAACTTAGAAAAATTCTAAGTTTTTATGGTTACCCCTTTTACAAGTTATCCCACTTTCTTTGGTTTTTCTTGATGAATGATGATTCCAATCACACATTAACATCATTTTAGGGTTAAGGAACCTTGGTTGACCAAAAAATCAAAAAGTCAAACTTTAACTTTTTGGTACAGTTGACTTTTTATCAGATGAATTCCAAACTGTGCGATCCTCTATGAAATCAAGTCCTTGACCTAAATCAAACTTAATGGATTGATTTCATAGGTGTTATAGGGTGTATTGAATTATGTCCCAAGGTTTGGGTGCATGTCCTGGTCAAAAGTCAATGACACAGTTGACTTTTTCCTCAAAACCCTAACTGTGGTTCTGATGAATTTGAAACTTGTGAATCAAGCTTCTTGAATCAATCCATTGTTGCAAATGGATTAATGTAGTGTATTGGGGACCCTCAAATCATGTCTTGAGGTCTTGGCTCATGTTTTGTCCCAAAAGTCAACTTAGGGGTGAATTAGGTCAAGAAACCCTAATTCCTGATTTTTGAGGAATGCTTCCCCTGAGGCTAAATTGACTTGATGATGGGGTCCATGAGGTCCCATGGAGTATCTTAGGTTATGCTTTGAAGCATTGGCTCATGCTCAGATGAAAAGTTTCATCTGGAGGCCCTGGTCGACCAAAACCCTAATTTGGTGACACTGGCGATCTCGAGGTTTGATCCACTTGGAATGTTGCAACCTTGTACTTGATTCTTGATGTGGGAGTCCTCTTGATCTTTTATGGATGTTTGAGAGGTTAGAAAAGTTGAAGATCATGTCATTTCTTGATTGATCCTTTGTCTAAGGGCTCTGAGAGGGCTTGAAACCCTAATTCTTTGATTGTAGTGAATGCTCACCCATCTTTGGGGAGACTAATGAGTATGAAAGTTCATCCATATTGTGATGATGATTTGCACAATGATGGGAATCTTAGTGGTCAAAATTTGGGGTATGACACCAAGAATATAAAGAAGCTAAAGAATAACAGAGACTCCACTGGGGAGAAGAGAACAAAGTGACCGCTGGGGACCAGTGGGTAAGCGACCCTACTGGGAAACAAATAAAGGAATGGTGTCAAAACCAAGAGAATAAAGACTCGGTATGTTAACTGACGGGCAGTGGTTAATCGAAGAAAGAGAGAGTAAGACTCTGTGTGGAAAAGGGTTTAACAGATAGATTGTAATCAACAAAAAGAACGGGTGTAGGACCAAGCGAAGGTCGTGACCCAAAGGACGGGTGTAGGACTGAGCGAAGGCCGTGACCCAAAGGACGAGTGTAGGACCGAGCAAAGGTCGTGACCCAAAGGACGGGTGTAGGACCGAGCGAAAGTCGTGACCCACATGACAGGTGTGGGACCAAGCGAAGGTTGTGACCCAAAGGACGGGTGTGGGACCAAGCGGAGGTCGTGACCCAAAGGACGGGTGTATGACCAATCGGAGGTCGTGACCCAAAGGACGTTCGGTACACCGACTGAACAAACAGTACCTGACCAAAGAAAGGGTATTCGGACCAAAAGAAGGTTGTTAACCCAAGGGTGCAAGTATTCGAACCAAGAGAAGGTTGCTAACTGCTGGGGATTCGGTTTTAACAGAAAGACTGTGATTAACCGAAGAATGAGTGATTAACCAAGAGAAGGTGATTAACTTAAAAGGTACTCAGTATTAACAGACCGACTATGATTAACTGAAAAATAAGTGATTAACCGAGATAAGGTGATTAATCCGAAAGGCTCAGTATTTTAACAGACGGACTGTGGTTAACTGAAAAATGGGTGATTAACCGAGAGAAGGTGATTAACCCGAAAGGAGTTCAGTATTTTAACTGGCAGACTGTGGTTAACTGAAAAAATGGGTAAAATGGTGTTTTAACTGACAGGCAGTGGTTAACCAAACAAAGGGAGAAGAACCAAGAGAAGGTCGCGAACTCCGCAGGGGTTTCGGTGTTTAACAGGAAAACTGTGTTTAACCGAAGAAAGAGTGTGATTGCAGGGGAATAGAGCATTGGCTTTAACAGTATGACTGTGATCAACCAATGGAAGAATGATTATGAATCTCTTGGAGAATCAGCAAAAGAAGTGACTAACCACAAGAAAAGGTAATTGAAATTCTCTTGAAGAGGACAAAAGAAAGGTATTGAACAAGAGCAAGAGATTGACTCCCTGCAGATTGCTAATGATCGTGAACCAAGGGAATGGTGATAGATCAAAAGACTGATTGAAAGAGATAAGAGTGATCAGGGATTGACTCAACTGGGGAAGGAGATACACTACCGCCTGGAGATAGAGGTGACTAAGCCAAGCATAGGGTCATTTGTCCCCTACCTGAAGTAGCCAGAATGAGAGTAGGAATTCTCCATTCTCATTCATTCTCTAACACACAGGGTGTAGTGCAGAAGTTGAGACGGATGGCGTAACAGCTCCAAATTATACTGTGCTCCAATGCGTGATGCAAATCTCTGACTTTGCAGGGAAAAAGAGAAAGAAAGCTCTAAAGGAAGCCTAAAGAGAATAGAAAAGGAAGGATCAACTAATCGAAACAAAGTTTCGAATAATTAACCAAGGGGAATTGAAATGCTAACAATTTTCCAAAGAGAATGGAAAACCATTAAAGCAAAAGGTGTAAATTATTGATTATGCAAGATTAAATTTGCTCAACAAAGAACAAACTTAATGTGATCAAGAAAATGAAAGTGCAAAACAGTGCCAAAAAAATATTAGCATGTATCACAAATCATATATCAAGTGATCAAGAATTGCAAGAATGAGCATGTTCAAACAAATATCAAGAACACACTTAATTGAAAAAAGTGATAAATCAATCATTGAATTATTGGAAATATGCTCTAAACATAGGTTAACAGCATTAAAAACATCCATAAATATCAAGTATGTCAATCTATGGAAGTTAGAGGAAGAAAGAATGTCAAACAAGCTTGAGAAAACTAAAAAATGGTCATTCTGTACAGTGGTAACCGGTTACTCACCACAGGGTAACCGGTTACTTGCTTGAAAAACTGCGTTTCTGGTGAAAAATACACTGAGTAAACGGTTACTCACCACATGGTAACTGGTTACCACTGTGACAGTGGCAAAAATAACAGCAAAAACAACTTTTTAAAAAGTGGTTTTCAGTACTTAATCACTTACACCAACCACCACATTGTGAGAGCAAGAATTGTCTCTACAAGTCGATCTATGTTTTGATGATAACAATACGTATTTGTGAAAGAACCATTTTATGTTCTAACGTGTGTTGTTTGCAGATCATAATTATAGAAAATATCAGATCCAACAAGCACCGGCCAGATGAGCGTAATTGATAATATGCGAAGTTACTATGTGTAACACAAGTCGCAAGAAGCAAGAATGCTTTTGTATCTGATCGTGATCAGTCAGATCCAAGGATGCTGATATTGCTGATGCAATGTTCTTGTGGATGCTCACTGAAAGAGGTCAAGATTCTAAAGATTGTGAAGCTTCTGAAGAAGAGAACCGAAGTGCTGAAGACTCTCATGACTTGAAGTTCTGAAGGCGGAAGGCTCTGAAGACCAAGTGCAGAAAGACTCTGAAGACTTATGTGTTCTGAAGATTAAGGTTCTGAAGATTAAGTATTGAAGACTCTGAAGACAGATTCCTAATGGACAAGTTCTGAAGTTTCGGAAGACTTGAAGAAGTAAAGGATAACGTGCTTAAAGACAAGTGTTGAAGTTCTGAAGACTAATTCCTAATGGACTTCTTCAAATAACTGAAGACTTGACGTATCAGATATCCTATTAATAAGACTCTACTCATGCTTCATCAATTAACCATCAGAAGCCTCTGAAGTTCAGAAGTCACATGTTACCCTTGTGAGTAACTATACACGACGCCTAAGAAAGATATATCCCGTCACTTCTCCCACAGTAAAAAGAAGATATGTCAGTACAGCTAGTTATTACGCAACGTCTCTTTTCCAACAGCCAACAA